>CM051842.1:18988967-20487801 GCA_028451465.1 Erethizon dorsatum
CTCCAATCACTATTACAGATGCAAAATATGAATAGAAATATTAGCTTCAGTCCTGTAAGATATTGTCTCCATTTACTGGGTTGTCTGAGTTTAAAAGAACTGTGACTTAGCTAAAAATCCATGCAATTTAGAGTGGCACTGAATTACCACTGCATACCCACTAGAAGGGCTACAATTTAAAATAATGACCATAACAAGTACCAGGAAGGACAGAAAACAAATCTGACCTAGATATGCTTATACCAGGACATAGAACAGCCAATGAAAATGAAAGCAGTGTGACATTTTCTAATACCTGAAAAAATACACCTATCTGGTGATTCAGTCATACTATTACTTGAAGTTTATACAAGAAAAATAAACTTTAATCCATATAGGGCCCGTGAGATAGCTCAGCAGCATAAGCGCCTGCCTGGCAAGCGTGAGGTCCTGAGTTCGACTCCCAGTACCCACAAAAAAAAAAAATAATCCATATAAAAAACTTGTAAATAATTTATACATCATGAGAAAAGGGAAGGGTTGTGGAAGAAAGAGAAGAGGGGAATACAAAGCTTCAAAAAGAAACTTAGAAGGTTGGTATTATATTCTTATTTTGTTGATAGTTTCACAATATATGTAATATGCCTGTGTATCAATATATGTACATATATACCTTACATTATACATATAAAACTATTGTTTAAGTTGAAAGTTTTATTTAAATTCACTTATATTCCAAGTGACTCTATTAAAGTAAAATAAGAGCAAATATATGCCCTAAATGGATATTTATATCACTAAGCGTAAAATAGAAATCCAGGAAATTTACAATTTAAAGATATACCTCAAGATACTGGATAAAAATGTATAATTTAATACTAAAAATTCATAGAGATGAAACAATAAAGACTTCATTTTCTCACTGTTAGTAAGGAGCTTAGAAGTTGTCATTCTCATCCTCGCAACAAGAAAAATGCTGTGCAAATTGAGAATCAGTTCATTCTAATACATCAGAGAATAGAAGTCACAGGGAGAAATGCTGCCTCAAAAAGTGGGGAGACAGGGCCAGTGATAGCTCAGTGACACAGCGCCTGCCTGACAAACCCAAGGTCGTGAGTTCGATTCCCGGTACCAAAATAAATAAATAAATAAAATAAAAAGGTGGAGAGACAGGCAAATAAGGGACAGCTTACCAGACCAAAAGCCTAGCAGCAGAAGCCCACTGTGTAGCTAGGGCCACAGCTATTACAAAACAAAGAGCTATATATTTTAGGCCTTATTTACAAGTCTCTAGGGAAACTCAGACATAAACGAGATGACAACAAACAAGGACACTGAGGGAAATTTTGGCCTATGAAACCTATTGCTGGAGCAAATAGTAAACACAGTCTAATGCTCACCAGATAAAACAAAACATAATTTTTTTAAATTAAGGGTCTACTTAATCTTAGTTCTTTTACCTAGTGTATTATGTCAGACTTGCAGTGAAGAATTACAAGGTATTCTAAAGGGCCAAAAATGTTTTGAAATAACCAGTTTGAAGAGATAAAGCATGTAAAACATCAATTCAAGACTCTGGTGTGGCATATATATTTGCACTTGAAGACTAGAAATTTAAAATAATTATGATCAATACTCTAAGAGCTGGAATGGAAAAAGTGAACAACATGCAAGAGCAGATGGATAATTCAAGCAGACAAATAGGAACTTTAGCAAAGAAGCAAATGAAAATGAAATGATACAATATCAGTGAAATATATTCTTAAAAATACAGAGAAAATTTACAAATCTAAATTGTTTTCATAAAGGGTTAGAGAATTGATCAACTCTTGGCAAAATCAAATAAAAATCAATATAGTCAATATCAGCAATATCAAGGAAATCCTCACTTCATATCCTGGAGACAAAAAGTAATTACACATGAAAATTTATACTGATAAATTTGGCATTACCCAAAATGAAAAAGTTCCAAGAAAAACAGCTTAACAAATCAAGAAAACAGGAAATCTCAATTGCCTTGTATCTCATTTTTAAAATGTCTCTGTATTTCAAAAATTCCTACAAATGAATTCTACATCTTGATGTGAAAAATCATGAACTTTCCACAAGAGAAGGAAATTAATCTCTTATAAGCTATTTCACATAATAAGAGCAGTTAAAACACATTACAAAATGTTTCCACATTTATAAAGACATTATAAGAAAATAAAACCAAAGATTTTTATCCCTCAAGAAAGCATGTTGCGTACCCCCAGAAGAACAAACAAAAGTAACAAAAACAAAATTTTTGTTTGAAAAACAGAACCCAAAGATACTTCAATTATGCAAACCTGTGAGTAAATTGGGTACATCCCAAGCATGGATTAATATTTGGGGATTAAACTATTCTAACAAAGCAAAGGTCACAATTATGTCACCATCATAACAGATATAGAGAAAACATATGACAACATATGAAAACATATGACAAATTTTACCATTCATTTATGGTTTTAAAAGTTTAGAAAATTTTAATAAATAACATAATTAGAGGTGAAATACAGAAAACCTTTCCCCTGGGATCATAAAAAAAAATACGAATGCCTAATACAACTAGTTCTACTCAGCATTTTACATAGGTCATTGCCAGGAAAATAAAAAAAATGCATAAAGATTGGAAAGAACAAAAGCCACCTTTATTCACAGATAGAACTATTACGTTTCTGGCTATTGAAAAGTAATCTATAGGTGATTTTAGATTTTTAAGTGAAATAAGCAAAATAGCTGAATTGGATACAGTTAAACCTAAACATTTGTCTGACAATAGCAATTCTTAACTGAATTTCATAATACACATCACAAGAAATGGCAGAAAAGTACAAGACAAGGTCTTATTTTAAAGGTTTCTTCTACGTATTTATCAGCTAAAATTCAAGCATTGTTATAACCCTGAAAATTGTTGTCACTTTTTTTCTGATATAGTAATAGCCATGAATTTATAATAAACCTAACAATATACTTGATATTCAATTCTGGTGGAAAAATAAAAGAGCATTTACTGTACCAACTTTACTTATGGATCCTAGATTAGTGATCTCACTGACATATTAGAAGCCATCTACTTACAAACATCTAACTATTCAATGATAGGACTTTCTCTACATAAATTTTTTCATATTTTATTTCTTTTATTTCCTTCCTATTTCTTCCTTTGAACATAACTTCTTATCAGTTCTGTATTAACTTTAACTTAAAAAAAGCAAAGATAACATATTTTCAAAAAATCATATATGCCTTTCCTTGATTTTTATCTTTATCAATTTGTTATGTGCT
Organism: Erethizon dorsatum; assembly: GCA_028451465.1. Lineage (NCBI taxonomy): Eukaryota > Metazoa > Chordata > Mammalia > Rodentia > Erethizontidae > Erethizon > Erethizon dorsatum. Next base: position 18,992,259 of record CM051842.1, read on the forward strand.
CAGTGTAAAATTTTAGAAAGAACAATGCAATCTCATATCCTTTCACAGAAGTAATTGATCAACTGTGAGGTTTGGATATGAACCTACATGTATATATAAATATATTTACATAACAATATTTATATACTTGTACACATAAGTGAAATAAAGTATAATTTAATTTCCCTTTTATTTGTAAACACTTGCTAAAGATACAAGACCTAAGAACTACCTGATTGGGTGGGAAAGTTACATAATATTTATCATATTAACATAGGGTATGTTATTTAGAAAATACTTGCTTTGCCTTTTTGTACCCATTCTTTTATGCACATGCTTAATAAGGTCTGTCAGATACAATAAAGAAAGACAATTACTGTATAAAAGAGCAGAAACATTTAAAACTTTTTTTTTCTTTTTGGTTTTTTTGACACCAGGTCCTCCTATGTATTTCAGGCTGGCCTTGAAATCACTATGTAGCCCAGTTTGGCCCCAAACTTGCAGTGATCCTCTTGCCTCAGCCTCCTGAGTGCTGGGATTATGGCCATGCACCACCACACCAGGCAACATTCCAAACTTTGCTAAAAGAGTATCATATTAAGACAGGGGTGGGGGCACATGCCTGTAAATCCAGCCTGCAGGATGCTGAGACAAAAGAATTACAAGTTTGAGACCAGCCTGGGCAACTTAGTGATTTAGCAAGACTCTGTCTCAAGATAAAATTTTTTTAAAAGGACTGGGATATAGCTCATTGCAAAGATTCTGGGTTCAATCCTCAATACTGCAAGAAAACCCAAAAGCTAATTTAAATATCTAGGAGCATTTCATACTCCTTCCATAATCATCTATGAATAAAAACTGGGTATCTTGCTATTTACTTATTTTTCACTCAATATTTAGAATATTTAATATACTAATCCTGTGCTTATTTTTGTTTATCTTTGGTGCATTTAATAATTTTATCTGTTGAAAAGACTATCATTTCATAATTACTTGATTACCAAAATGATAATATATTATAATTATATATATATATGCATAAACTCTTGTTACTTTCAATAATGCTTTAAATGTTTCCTATTATGCTATCCATTGTATATAAATAATTTCACTTGTAATGTTCTTCCAATAAATAATTATATTGTATATGGTTTAAGTGTAGCATATATATTTTGCTATTGATATGTTATTTCATTATTTTGTATTAAGAATTTTAAACTTTCTTATACATTTTTGCATGAATTCATCATCTGCAGCAAATCAGCAATTGCAATGACAAATCATTTTGATAGTTTGTGTATAAATGTGCTTTATTTTAATTTGTATATAATTTGTGTAAACATGTCTGTATACTACTCATATGTTAATAAGAAAAAGATAAGATAGTTTGGCTTTTTATTTTTCATTGTTAGCTATTTCCTAGTTTGCTTTGATTTTGCTCTTGCCAATCTAATGATTTTCCATTTATTTACATAAATGGAAAAGTTTGTACTGTCAAAACACCTATTGAAGTTTTGTATCAGTCATTGATTACTGGAAAGTTAATGTAAGATATATAAATACAGAGTCCACCAAAAAATGTATACACACTTCAGGAAAAGAAAAATAATAAATGTCTGGGAGCTAATGGTCACCTCTTTTTTTGTGGGTACTGGGGGGTCGACCTCAGGACCTCACGCGCCAACAGGCACCCGTGCCGCTGAGCGATATCACCGGCCCCTTTTTCGTATGTGGGATCCAGGGGTCAAACTCGGGCCCTCGCGCTTGCAAGGCAGGTGCTTATGCCGCTGAGCCATCTCACCGGCCCTAATGGCCACCTCTTTGAGCACCTCTTATAATTGTACAGGCCAAAGGTAACTTAGATTAATCTCAGGATGTTTCGATAAATTTAGTATTAAAGTATTTATACAAGTTTCTCTTTTCCTGAATTGTACATACTTTTTTTTTTTTTTTTTGGCAGACTCTGTATATAAGTATTTACAAGGTAGGCTTACAGTGGCTGCCTGCAGAGTCAGGCATGGAAGAGTGCAAAAGGGGTGTCTGCACACTGGAAATCCAGTCAGAGGTCAAAAGCCTGGAGCTCACTGTAGAGTCTCATGGGAGTTCATCAAAGAAGGCCACAGGGTCTGAGATGGAAGGCTAAAGGGTCCACACTGGAAGGCAGAAGAGTCTTTGCTGGAAGCCAGGCAATGACATCCAGTGTGAAGACTGGACCTCCTCCGAAGAAACAGAAGCCAGCCTTCCTTGTTTCCTTTTTATTGCATTCAGGTGACCAGCCTACTGGTTAATGCCATTCACGTGTGGGGGTCTTCTGCCTTCAGTAAATCCATTCAGCTACACCCAGAACTATGCTAATCCAATTAGTTGGGTATTTCTTACTCCAGTTGACACAATCATTTAACTATTTCAAGTTTTAAATGAAATTAGTAATGGTATATGATATTTATATGTGATACAAAGAATATCAGAAAACAAATGTATGTCAACTAAAAAGTTACAATAAATAGATACCTTACATATATTAAAAAGCATGACGATTTAATGGGTGACTACTGTCTCACCAGAAACCACAGAGAACCACAGAAAATATACCAGTATTTTTGTAATGCTAAAAGAGAAAACATTTAAGCCAGAGCTCATCCAGCAAAACTGTCCTTTCAAATACAGTGAAATAAGACACAGGCAGATAAACCTGAGACAATTTGTTGCTGACCAACCTGTAATATAAATAGTGCAATGGGAAGTTCTTACTGAGTGGAAATAACACCTAATAGAAACTGGGAATTCCAGGAAAGATTGAAAAGGACTGAAATAAAAAATATTTGGAGAAATAGTAAAAATCTGTTTTCTTTTATTTCAATAAAAGAAACAACACTTGAAACAAAAATGTAGGTACAATTGTAAAAGAAAAGATGTGCAAAATTCATCCAAGTATAAGGTTAAGATTTTTCCATTTAATGTGTCTTTACTCCTTTGCCAAATTATAAGGCAAGTATAAATTATAACTGATAATTGATTTTCAATCAAGCATTTAAATATATGACAAATACATGACAAAAAGTAAATAAAGGAAAGAGGAAATAAATGCAATTGTACTGTTACAAAGTTATACTTAGAAATAAACTAAGAAAAGTGAAGGACTCATATCAGTTCCTAGAGCAATGACTGAACATAACACAAAGTGATGTAAATAATGCTCAGGTTAATATTGCTGCATAACAAATTACCAAAAGTCACATCAGCTATAATATATTCAATATCTTCTTGTTTGTTGTTCATTAAGCTACACCTCAACAATGTACTTCTACCACATAATCCATATGTGGCATTAGGCTATCAGTGAAAAAACATTTAACTACAGTACATTAAATATGTAATGGCACTAGAGTTCCACTGCTTGGGTAGATTATTTCCAAAAAACGTTTTACCTTATTGATACAAATATTAGATTAACTGGCTACAGGAGAAACAACTAAAAACAAAAGCACACTTCAAAAACAACATGTGGAACTGCCTGATTCTATTAAATGTTAACCAGATATTTTTATCCAACTGTCCTCCTGAAAATCTAGGAAAGCTGAAAGATATTAAACACACTGTTTGAAGGCACCACAAACCCAAGAAAGCATGCACATGAGGTGAATAATCTCAGGTAGAAGAGTGGTTAAGACGTAAGTTTAGTACGCTTTTTCTCTCAAGTATATTATTACTAGTTCAAAGGAAGTGATGGGGAAGCCAAGCTGGTAAGTAGAAAGTTTAGCTGGCTTTTTGGAGATGGGAAGGGTGGTGGGAAGAATATCAAAAATGATCAAGAATATAAAATAAATATATATATACACACACACACACATATATATATACCAATCCTCCAAAACAAATGCAAATTTTATGTAATGAAAACATATATCAATAAAATAAAAAACAGACAAAATAAATAATAAAAAAGAGAAAGTTTCAATTGAAAAATTAAACAGTTGACCTAGGATTCCAGCAGCCTCATCAGTGCAGGGGACACAGATAGGGCTCAGGGCCCACACTGCACAGAGGATCCAGAAAAGGACCCTAAGTTTGACGTGGTATCCCCAATGGGCCATGTCCTTAGTGCTGACATGAACTAGAAATAGGAAATTCTTCACAAACCATGACATCCAGCTTCAAAAGGACTGATGTGATGAGATGAACACATCTCGAAGCAAAAAAAAATCTCGAAATGAACATAAAATCACTCAGACCCACCAATTATCCCTCAAGTGTTTCATACAGGAAATCAAGAATGCAATAAAAAAGAAAAAATATATATATAATAGGGAATGGTTAGCTTCAGGCTTGAGATCCATGTTCTCCATTTACTAGAGGTACCCAGGTCAGAGAAAGCTATGACTACGCAATTTAGAGTGATAGTAAGATATGAATGCACACTAATTAGAAGGCTTCGATTAAAAGTACTAAAAATAACAAGGGCCACCAAGGATGTACAGTACTGTAATTTATAATGCCAGTAGGATATAAAACACTACAACCACATTCCAAGACACTGCTAAGTGTCCTAGAAAAAACTAAATATGTATCTCTCATGTGATACAGTCAATCCCTTTCTTGGTGATTTTCAAAACCACAACAAAACAAACAAAAAACTCAGAGTGTATGTTTATACAAAGTCTTGAACAAGAATGTTCATAGCACATGAATGGTGGAATAGCTTGGGCAGCTCAGGAAGGAGAAATACAAGGAAAGGTGTTGATGGGAGTTGGACATTTACATTGTCCTGATTATGATGATAGTTTCATAAATACACATATCTCTAAACCTATGCTATTTATTTTAGAGTTATACAGTTTACTTCAAACCAATTACAAGTCCATGCAATTGTATGGATCCATCAAAAAGTAGGCATAATGGAAAACACATAGCATTAATGTAAAAGAGGATATCCTGAAAATTCGAGATTTGATGTTACACTTCACAAAATTGGAAAATAAAGGCAGAGATATAGACCAAAACTTGAAATAAAAATTTAAAAAATGATTAACTAAACTGAAGAAAACATAAAATGGTCTACAATAGTAAAGGGTTTTTGTTTTGGAAAAGGGCACCAACACTATCAGCGATGATGACAAAAAGAATGGGAACACAGAGGAAGTTATCCCTGTGGATCCCACACACACACACACACACACACGAACACACACACACACACACATTATAATCAAATTTCTCCCAGGAAATTTGAAGTTATATGAAATGATGAAATTATGGAAAATAAAATAAATATAATTTAAACAGGTAACTAGGATATCACAGTATTTCTACATTTTCTAGATAAAATATATCCATGTTGAGAATCTCCCTACAAGTGAACTCCGTGTCCTGGTGCCTGAATTCCTGATCTACTCCATGTAACTGAGAAGTGTAACTCCAATCTTGCACAATTAATTCCACAGAAAAATAAGAGTCACGACAAAACCCAAAATGTTTTATGAGACTCCTATAAATTCATACCAAACTGATAAGGACAATATACATAAAGAATATCATTGTCATCTCATGTAAAAATAAGGGAAATTAATAAAATATTAAATATGTTTACAAACAGAAAAAAGATAACTTCATCTTTAATACTGTATGAACACAATGTTTCATCCAAGAAAGAATTTTTGCCTTGTCTTATCATTTTTATATCAAGCCACTATAGTAAACAAATGAGTAAAATCACATCACTATCACAATAAAGACAAATCACTTGACACAGTTTACTACTGATTTATAATTCTTTTTAAAACTCAGAGAACTATAGCAAATAGCATATCTACTGCTGAAATACTGAAAACCTTCCCCTCCATCTGAGATTAGAAAAGAGACTAAGAATGCCTATCTACCACCAGATATATTCAATACGCTTTGGAGATCATAGCCAGGGCAATAAATGAAGAAAAAGAAAGAAAGGGATAAGATTGGAAAGAAAGAAATTAAGCCACTTTTATTCACAGACTGCATCTCTATGTTTCCAGACTATCCAAAAGCAACTCCCAGGTAATATACTGCAATTGATAAGTGAATTTATCAAGATTTATAGATACCACCCACTTAAACTAAACACATTTGTCTGACAATAGCAATTCTTACTGAACTTTTAATGCACATTTTTAAGAAACAGAACAAAAATCCTACAGAACAAGGTTATATATAGTAAGGTTTTTTCAGCATACTTATCAGACAATCTTTGAGATAACTATAACCCTGATTATTGTGGTCATTTTTTCTGATATTATATTAATAGATGTTCTAGAATATAAAACAAATGTGATGATAAAATACCATTTTACCCAAGGGAAAATAAAAAAGATAAATCTTTGTGATAAGTTCACTTACGGCCTCTACTTTATCGATCTCATTTACTAACCAGAGATCCCCTCCTTTAATTAGATCACAATTACACTTTCTTTCCACAAAACTTGCTTATATTTTTCTGATTGTATCATTCCTGTTTCATTTCTAGTTGTTTTTAAGCACTATACATCCTCTGTTCTGCACTTAAAAAGGGAAAGATTTCTAACTATCATTAGTGATAACCCTTCATGTGACTAATTTTCTTCTAATTATAATTTTGGCATGCATGCAGTGTAAAATTTCCAAAACTATAGACCATATCATTTCACAGAGGCAAACATGATTATCAGTGAAGTGATAATATTAATAAATATACACATAAATATTCACTGACATATATGATGTATTGATATTACATATACATGCATGTGAAATAAAATTTTTTCTTCACCAGTAATATGAATTCAACATAAGTTTTGCAAGTATGCAAAAACTAGTTTCATTGTGTGAACATAATAAAATCTACTTGACAGACCTTTTATCATTTGTTAACCAAACTTTTATACATATTTGTGAATAGCTTTGTTGACTATACTCCCAAAAGGAAAATTACTGTTTACAAATGGTAGGAAATTTTAAAAATTTGTTTAAAAATGCAAAATTTAATTTCCAAAAACCCAGTACCATTTTTTCACTCTCAATAATTTGATATCATGAGAATAGCTTGTTACTTATGTAAAATGTCATAATTACCAATCACATTAAATATATTAACTCACTATATATATTTACTTTTGTGTGTACTGTAAGAATTGACATACAAACCAAAAATGAACAGACCATATATAACAATGGCGTATGTAGCAATAAGCCTGTGAAGCCAAACCCCACATTCTACAGTAACCAGCCTTGAGCAGCGAGGACCTGATCAATAACCGCCAACATTCTTAATTTTGGCCCATTTCTAACTTATGACTGAGTGGAAGAAACCAGGTATCTAATCAATCATATAAAAGATCCATTTCTAGTAAAACCTACTATCCGGGTATCCCCAAAGACTTCCATTTTGCCTACTATATGGTTTTCCAATTTATTTGACTATCTCTGTGTCCCTGCCAAAAATAAAAGATAACGGGCCTATCCTTTGCTATAGCAAGCTAAAAATAGATTGTTCTTGTTCTCATTTGGATGGTTTTCATTTATTTTCAGAATTGTTTGATGTATAATCTATTTGTTAAATAGATTATATAATTTAATATATTATATCATTTAATCATATATTATATATGATCGATTATATCATTAAATAGATCTATCATTTCATAAATATTTGAAATACCAAAATTGTTATATATTGTTTATATATATACATATGTTTATTTTACACACATAAATACATATTGCCTAATAATTTATTCCAATATGTACTATATTTATATAAATAATTTCAAATATAGAATTTACTTGCCACACTTAAATGCTATTGAATATTATATAACTACTATAGATATAAAATATTTTTGCCATTAGTTTATATCACTTCATTGTTACTTGACAAAAATGTTATCTGTTATCATATGATTTCTCATGCATGTCAAAATTTGCATCAAATTAACAACTAAACTGTCCTGATAATGTGCTTGGGAAAGTTCATTGCTTATTTTCTTGTATGTAATGTGTGCGGATATTTATACATATTTAAGAAATAAAAATTACATATTTTGGCTTTTGTAAAACATTTTTCATGAGACTATTTTACCTTTGTTTTATTTTCTACTGTTACCAAAGTTTTCTTTATTCACATAAATGAAAAAAATTGGATTGATAAAATAGATTATTAGTTTTACAGTATTGTGTTTGTAAGCTATATATTGAATATCTGTGTGAAACATAAAGAATATTAGTCACGTATACAATTGTATGCCATGGGATGTTTAGGAAAATAAAGTACATTACCTACTGAGAATGATAACTGATGCTTGCGCTTTCAAAAGATTCCTTGGAGATATGTTAAAATGGACCAGCAATTTTCTAATACTGAAATAGAAAATAAAACCATCAGCCCAGAATTCTTTATCCCCCAAAATTGTCTTTGCAAACTTAGACTGAGTTAAGACACAGAAAAACAAACTTAAGAAAATCCAGTGCCGGTGAGATGGCTCAGCGGCTTAAGCGCCTGCCTGGCAAGCGCGAGGGTCCGAGTTCGACTCCCGGAACCCACACACGAAAAAGGGGCCGGTGATATCGCTCAGCGGCACGGGTGCCTGTTGACGCACGAGGTCCTGAGGTCGACCCCCCCGGTACCCACAAAAAAAAAAAAAGAAAATCCAACCCCATCCCAATAGAAATATACTGTCATACAGGAAATTCTTCAGACTTAAGGGGAAAAAACTCTTGATGAAAAACTGCCTGAAGAGATGGGGGCAGTGAATTGAGAAATATGGATAAATACAAAGGATTACTTTTTTTCCTATTATTTCTTTTTGAAGAGACTGAGTCATTGAATGAAATATGATAAACATTTTAGATGTAAAATATATAATTTGAAAAATTTATCAATTTGTAAGCTTAAGTTTTTTGCAATTAGACAAAAATATACTTAATTTAAGACAATGGGAAAAATGAATTAGATTTAATCAATATAAGTTGTTTTCAAGTAAGAATATTTATATAAAATATTTGAGAAGAGAAAAAAGGGAGAATGAATGGATTTATCTTGTTATGAAGTTTCATATACATAAAGCAATACTGCTTTAACTATTAGCAGACCGAGATAAGTAAAAGATCCATATGCCAACCCTTAAAGCTGTGATGGTGAACCTATAGCACACATGCCTCAGCGAGCTGTTTATGTCATTGAAAGTTCTAAAAGGTTCACCATCACTACCCTGGAGTAACCAGTAAACATAAGATACAAAAGTGTAGGTAAAATTCTAGTTATTATGGCAGTATAAAAAGTTACTACAGCCAGGCATGGTGGTGCATGCCTATAATCCCAGCACTCGGGAGGCTGAGGCAGGAGGATCACCATGAGTTTGAGGTCAGCCTAGGCTACATAGTGAGTTCAAGGCCAGCCTGAACTACATAGCGAGACCCTGTCTTAAGGAAAAAAAAAAAAAAAAGTTACTACAAAACTTATCTTCTGTAATACACTCCATATTTACTTACCAGTTTTCTGTTAGGCTTGCTATGGTTTAAATACAGCTTGACTGTGTTCCTAAGCACTCATGTGTGAGAAGCCTGGTCCCGGGAATGGGAGTGTTGAAAGTTGTTGTGAAACCTTTGAGAGGTGGGGGTTCCTATCTTACCATGTGATCACTCCTTCTCATACATACCCCTGCCAAGATGTCATCAACCATTATGCCATCACCAGAGACCAAATTCATGAGACCACCTAATCATGGACTTTCAGTCTCTAAAACTAGAAGCTAATAAAAGTGTTTTCCTTCGTAAAGTACCCAGACTCCAATATTTTGTTATTGCAATGGTAAATGAATTAATACAAAGCTCTACCTCAAGAGTATACCTATGTGTATACCTAGCACATGCAGAAAATAAAACAACCATTTAGGCGGTCAATAAAATAATCAGGTTATAGTACACAAAGGATGACAGAAAAAAAACCTATTCCTAAGGAAGATTATTTGCCTTAAAAGATGCTTTAAGTGTATTGACAAAAAATATTGGGATCAACCACCTATGGGAGGAAAATCAAAACTAACATGCAATTCAAAACATAGTTACGTGCAGAGCTGTGCTTCCAGTTATGATAAAGTAGCCATTTCAGCTCTACCATTATGCTGAGAAAAACTAGTCTTAAAATATTAAACACACTGTTTGAAGGTACCATAAAGCCAAGGAAGCAAGGATTTAAAGAGAGTAGGACAGTTAGAAGTGAAGTCCAAGGGATGAGTCCCAAAATTGGCACTTCCTGTCATCTTACAAACCTTTTGTTAATTCAAAGATGACTGAGAACTGAAAATGCTTAGGAAAAAAGCGCAGCTGAAAAAGCTATTAAGCTTTTCTGGAGTTCCACAGTCTCACCAGCTTAGGAGACACAGATTGGGTTTAGGGCCCACACTGGCAAAGAGGATCTCAAAAACAAAACAAAAAAAAAACCAAAAACCAAAAAGCCCCGAGTAGCCAGGCATGGTGGCACACACTTGTAATCCCAGCACTGAGGAGGCTGAATCAGGAGAACCCCATAGAGTAAAGGCCAATCTGGGCTACATAGTGAGTTCAAGGCCAACCTGAACTACATAGTGAGGCTGTGCCTCCAAAAAAGCAAAACCAAAACCAAAACCGAAAAAGAAAAAAAAAAAAAAACCACAAGCAAAAAAGAAAAAAAAAAAAAAAAAACCCAGGTATGAATTTGACATCATTAGAGGGGCTACTGTTTATCAGTATAAACCTGAAGTACAAAGTACAAGACTACTTTCAAGGGGCCGGTGAGATGGCTCAGGGGCTTAAGCGCCTGCCCGACAAGCGCGAGGGCCTGAGTTCGACTCCCGGAACCCACATACGAAAAAGGGGCCAGTGATATTGCTCAGTGGCACGGGCGCCTGCTGGCGCGCGAGGTCCTGAGGTCGACCCCCTGGTACCCACACACACAAAAAAAAGACTACTTTCAAAACCTGAGACCCAATTTCCAAAGACACAACAAATAATTTTATAACGCTATCAATTGAATCTACCCAAATTGAATCCCTGAAGCAAAAGAAAATGCTCCCTAGAGGAAAATAAAATCACACTCAAGCACCAATTACTTTTACAGTACTTCAGATATAAATTTCTGCATGTCATAAAAAATAACCATACATGCAAAATAAAATAGGAAGGAAAAGATTAGTATCAGAAAAGTAAATAATTTTCTCCATTTACTGAGGATATCTGGGACAGAAAGAACAATGACTTGATTCCACACACTCCTGCAAGTTAGAATGGCCCTGAGATCCCACTGCTCATCAGTTAGAAGTTTACACTTAAAAACGCTAACCTTACTAACTGCTGCTAAGATGCACAACAACTGCTAGTCATACACTTGTATTAGGGCATAATATTGCATAATCACATTACAAACACTTCGAAATTTTCTAAAAATAACCTTAAACATATAAATAATGTGAACTAGCCATTTCATTCTTTGATATTTATCAAGCAAAAATGAAAACGTATATGAACACAAAAATTATATAAAAAATTAATACCATGGGAATGGGGAAGGGCTTATGGAGTACTAAAAGGGAGGAAATCTGAAGGTATGCGAGGAAATCTGGGTAGTCAATAAATATAATCATTACCTTCATTCTGAGAATGGTTTTACAACTTCAGATATCTCAAAATTCACATTATTTTAAATTTTATTTCAACTCTACTTATATAAAGTTGTTAAAAATCTGTAGGATCCACCAAAATACCAACTTAATGAAACAATTTTAGCATTAAACCACAAGAAGAAATCCTGAAAATTAAAGACCTGATAATCCACATAGAAATCTGGAAACATAATGGTCAATTTAAACTAAAAGAATTGGGCCGGTGGGCCGGTGACATGGCTCAGTGGCCTAAGCACCTGCCTGGCAAGCGCAAAGTCCTGAGTTCGACTCCCGGTACCCATATAAAGGAAAAAAAAGGGCCAGTGATATCGCTCAGTGGCATAAGCACCTGCCTGGCAAGCACAAAGTCCTGAGTTCGACTCCCGGGACCCGCATATAAAAAAGTAAGTAAATAAACTATAAGAATAATCAAGGGCTGGTGAGATGGCTCAGCGGCATAAGCGCCTGCCTGGCAAGTGCGAGGGCCCGAGTTCGACTCCCGGAACCCACGTACGAAAAAGGGGCCGGTGATATCGCTCAGCGGCACAGGCGCCTGCTGGCATGCGAGGTCCTGAGGTCGACCCCCTGGTACCCACCAAAAAAAAAAAAAAAAGAATAATCAAAATAAAACAATTAGGACCAGGTAAAGAAATTCAGGGGGAAAAAATTAAGATCAACAAATCTGAAACTTGGTTTAGTTATTTTTTTTTGCAAAAGTTATAAACAATTATAAATCCCAGCAAAATTAACAGCAAATAAAAAAGACATATATTATCAATTCCATTGAAAAGAAAACTTAAAATTTAAAATGATGCAAAATAACAGAATTCTAGAAACAGCTCAACAAAATGACATTAAAATCTCAATTATCCTGCAGATTTTAATTAATTTCATAATAAAACACTTCCTACAATGTTTCCATTTTATAATGCTTGATTCTGTAAATTTTTCCATAAATTCCAGGAAGAAATAATACCAATCATGTAGAACCTGTTCCACAGGACAAAAAACAGAAAGCCCACTTCTATAACTGCAAAGTAAGATTCCATATGAACTTTACACTAAACTCATAAGGCCATTTTAATAAAGGAAAATCAATGGTAGATATGCACCATGACAAAATGAGAAAACAATCCTTATGCTTGAACAATTGCAATCAATCCAAAGACACTTTCAATTAAAATATCCCATAAACAAATTGGGTTTAATCCAAGAACAAGGTCTTAATGATTTAGCATACTAAATATAATCATTTTTAACAAACTAAAAGACAAAAATCATGTCACTATTAAATACAGAGAACCATTTGGTAAATTTAATATCCAGTTTTGATTTTTTTTTAAACTCAAAAACTACAGCAAATATCATAATCAGTGCTGCAAAATTCAAAACCGCACCCTGAAGCCAGGATTGAGATAAGAACGCCTACTATTACCATTTCTATTCAATACTTTATGGAGTTAATAGCCATGGCAGAGAAATGGAAAAAAAGGCATAATGATTGGAAATGAAGAAATGAATTGATCTTTATTCAAGAATGTTATGTTTATGTTTCCAGAATATTTGAAGTGGTCTACAGATATAAGAATTGATAACTGCATTAGTTAAGATTGCTGGATTCCAGACAGTTAAATCCCTGAACATATTTTTCTGAGAACTGCAATTCTCTTTAAACATTTTATACACACCATAAGATGTAAAATCTTACACAACAAGGTTATAATTTCACATTTTTTCCCAAATACTATTAAGATAAAAGTTGAAACAATTTTAACCCTAATCCTTGTTGTCATTTTTTCTGATATCATGACAATAGAGGGTCATTAATAGTAGATAAACTCTAGCTTATACTTGACATTTAATCTTACTAAACAATAAAAAGATCATTCTTTGTGACAGTTTTTCTTATGGCCTCCAATTTAATGACTTCAATGACAAATTAGAGGTCAACTTCTTATAAATGATTCACAAGTGAAATTAATTCTTGACATTAATGTCTACACTTTTTTTATTATTTCTTTTCTAACTGTTTTAATTCTGGGTTTATACACAACTTCTTACTTGGACTATACTATATAGAAAAACAAAAGACCATCCAAAAGAATCAATAATATGATGTTATGTGATTTGTATTTTCCTTTATTAATTACAAATAAGGTGTTCACACAGTATAAACTACCCCCCCACAAAAATATATATATATCCTTCCACAGAACAGTGATTAGCAGGGTGTAATTAACAAAAATATATTATTTACATTAATAATATAAATGTATATCTGAACACGTGAATAAATTATAATTTGCTTCTTTTTTATTAACAGTATGTCTTCAGAATATCTTCTGTAATTATTAAAGATATAACTGACTGGGTATAAAACACTGTATGCACAGTATTTAGAGAATAACCATAGTATATCCTATTAAAAATGTTGCATTTTATATGCTATATATATATATATATGTAACATATATATATATATGTTAGACAAGCAATAAACACTGTCAAATACAGTCATGGAAAGGTAATCACTATGAAAAAGGGTAGGACATTTTTTTTTTTTAATATGCAAGTACCAGGAGTCAAACTCAGGACCTCATGCTTGCCGGGCAGGCGCTTATGCCGCTGAGCTATATCACTGGCCTGAGGGTAGTACAATTTAAAATATTATTTAAAAATACCAAATTAATTTCCAAAAATAGAATCATTTCATACTCCTTCCCAAATCTCATATCAATGAATAAAAGTGATATTTAATTTCGGCTAATCATATAATGTTTTATACTGTCAATTAATGTATATCATATGCATTTTATCAAGATCATTTCTCAAAGAGTATATTTCATAACAGGCTATGAAAAGTACTTCATATTAAGTACATGTATGCATAAATTCTTGTTACTTTCATTTACATTCTATTTCTTGTTACTGAATTGATGCTGATAGACACTTTATGTAAATCACTTTACCAGTAGAACATGCTTTCCAAAGCAGGATATTATTTCATATTCTATATAGTACTATAGACATAAAATATTTTTTATAAGTAACACAGAAGAGTCATTTTATTTTTTTAAGCAAGAGTTTTCTCTTAAATTCTTATCCTCTTCAACATTAGCACCAGATAAACAATTATAATAACAACTAGTAATTCTGGCTTTCCCGGGAATGTGTTTAAACTTTTAATGTGTATATAAACTGAACCCACTGCCTCCGCACATGCTCAACCACTACTCTAAGTCCCAATTCCCTACCCCCTTTTTAAGACAGGGTCTCATTAAGTTGCTCAGGTTTGCATAAGCCTTCGACCCTCTTGCCTCTGCATCCCCAGTACCTGTGATTAGAGGAGTGTGCCACCACACCTGGGCAGCCTTAGAAAATTTAAAATTTGCTGGGTGTGGTGGCGTGCGCCTGTAATTACAGCACTCGGGAGGCTGAGGCAGGAGTATCATCGTGAGTTCGAGGCCAGACTGGGCTTCACAATGAGTTCAAGGGAAGCCTGCAGTACGTAGCAAGACCCTGTCTCCCCCCACAAAAATATCTATATTAAATATAAACAATATCATTAAAATAAAAACCTTTTGAATAGTAAAGACGAATTACCTTTCCCAAAGGGTTATTTCAAAATGGCTGCCTTCCCAACGGAATTCACAACAAAAGTTACTAATAGATCAGGATGTTTTCAGTTCTGAAAAAAAGAAAGAAAGAAACTGTAAACACAACATACAGCACAGTTTTGTTCCCAAACCAAGAATAAAATATGAATTACCTACATAGACAAACCCAAGACGGTTTGTTCTGGGATTACCGTTATTTTCCATTGCTCCCGGAAGTTCTACCATATGAACCAAAGTAATACCTGACGGGAACAGAGAATTTCTGGAATGCTAGAAGGGCGCTGGCCTGGAGGTCAATGTGGCGCCATCTACTGGTCGCAGTGGATAATGGCAATTGGTTGGCGCTTCTGCTTAGGAATTTAAATACCATCATAACAGCTGTATTCTGTTGACCACAGGGACATCCCTAAGCTTGACAGAATCCAGACAAGTGCCGTAACCTCCCTCTCTTGATATAAATTGTATGTGTGGACATGATTTTAAACTTCCATACAATAATACAAAAGAGGAATCTAAATTGAATAACAAAAAATGCAATAAACACAAAAGCAGACATAAAGGAGAAACAGAGCCATATGAAAAGGGAAAAATAGAAAACAAATTGCAAGATGGACAAATGTTTAAAACTATATTAATGATACTACTGTAAAAAGAGTCAGGACAGTTATAGTTACATCAAAATTTTGTCAGGTAACAGATATGTTCATTATTTTGACTGTGTTGATAATTTCATGAATATACACATACTAAAAATAGTTCCCAGCTCTCTGGGAAGATGAGGCAGGAGGATTACAAGTTCAAGACCTGCTTGGGCAACTTAGCTATTTAGCAAGACGCTGTCTCAAAAACAAATTTAAAAAGAACTGGAGATCTAGTTCAGTGCAAAGGCCCTGGTTTCAATCCTCAGTACCAAAAAAAAAAAAAAATTATATCATATTGCACATTTTAAAGTTGCATAGTTTATTTTGTGTCATTTATACATCAATAAATCTCTTTTCAAATGTGTGGGATGAACCTCTCAATTGGCATGTAAAGAAATGTTTCCAAATTAAATGCAAAAGAAAAATGCTGTAAAATTAGTATCTGCTTATTCATCACAAGACTTTTACAGGGAAATGTCAAATGAAGTAAATAAAGAAAAACAAATAACAAAATTAAAGCCAAATAGGAAATGTTTCTCAACAACAAAATTTAATGGTTTTTTTTTTAAATACAAAGATAATACATACAAAAGTAAAAGTCTTCTCTTTTCAGAATGTAAATAGCATTGATAAATATCTAAGTAGAATGACAGAGAAAAGTAAAAGCCAGATTTTATTCAAATCAAAAATAAAAAAGGAATAACCCCTGTATACTCTATAGATACAAATGTTAAAATATTAGCAGTTGCATCCATTAAATTTGAAATGAGATGAAGCGAAAAATCCAAAGGAAGGGCTGGTGAGATGGCTCAGCAGTGTAAGTGCCTGCCTGGCAAGCGCAAGGGCCTGAGTTCAATTCCCAGAACCCACATACGAAAAATGGGCCGGTGATATCGCTCAGTGGCACGGGCGCTTGCTGGCGCACGAGGTCCTGAGGTCGACCCCTGGTACCCACAAAAAAAAAAAATCCAAAGGAAATCAGCTTAATTCAACATGAATAGCCATGTATTTATTGTTTATTAAATGAATTGTGTCTGTAATGAGAAATCTTGCAAATGAATTTCATATTCTGGCAACTGAAACTGTGAACTTTTTTATATAATCGAGAAAGGAATAACACCAATCTTTCACAAACATTTCCAGAAAATATGAATAGTGAAATGAGACCCATATGAACTTTATACTAAACTGACAAAGACTTTGTAGGACAACAATATAAAAATATATCTATTTCATGAACAAATACAAAGGTGGAAAAACAGTGTGTTGAACAAACTGAATCCAAGAGACAATAACTGTAATATGAATGAACCAACAAATTAGATCCAAAAATAAATTCATGATTTATATCATTTGGAAATTGAAGTTAACAGAACAAAGGAATAAAGTCACATGATTACCCCCAACATATGCAGAAATCCCACTGGACAAAATTTATCACATACTTTTGATGAAAAATACTCACAAAATTAAATCTGATAAAAACTGAAGCAAATGTCACAGTTAGTGTTGAAATATTTAAAACTTGCCCCTTATAATAAGGAACAAGAGAAAAATCATTACAACATTATCCACGTTATTCAACATTCTATAATCACTAGTAAGAGCAATTATTGCAAGAAAAAGAATAACAGAAAGACACAATATTGAAAAGGAAGGCATACAACTGCCGCAAATCACAGATTTATGGATTATGTATTTATACTATCTTAAATTATAGATAACATTTTAGAATTAATTAGCTAATTTAGCAAGATTAATAAATAAAGATTAGAAAAAGTCAAGTGTAATTCTAGATATTACAAACAAATAATTTAAAATAATTTAGAACACCCTTTAAATAATTTAGAATGGTTTAAAAAATCATCCTTTACAACAGCATAAAAAAAACCCCATCAAATTCTGAAGATAAGTTTAATAAAAGATGTGGAAGAACTGTAGAAAGAAATGTATGGAAAAGTGTTGAAAGGTTTCAATGAATACATAAACTACTGGAATGGTCCACAAAATTTAGAGATTAGAAGATTGAATATATTTAAAGTGACACATTCTCCCTACATTGAGTCACAGATGCATTATGATTCAATTCAAATTCTATCATTTCTTATGATGTTAAAATTCTCCTACATACTAGTTACATGTGTTTTTGTATTTACTTTGTGAAAATTTATGTCTTATGTCTTACATGCTTTATTGTGTGCTTGTTATACTTTGATGAACACTTCTATTTACTAAAGCAAAATGTTGCAATTGTCATTTTTCTTTCTTTTAGAACTACTAATATTTTCTCTTAGTCAAGTGAAAACTTGATTAAAGAATCACTCAGGCTTAACAGATTTACAAGAGAAACAAATTCACAACTTATGTTTAAGGAAGCAATCAAAGCTTAACTAGATTCCAATAGTAAGAGTATTATGATGCATAGTAAAAGAGGAAAAGGAAGAAGCAGAGCTAAGACAGCATGATGAGGAGAAGTTAGGAGAAAGGAAACTGGAAAAGGATAGATTAAAATCAGATTTAACAATATTGTGTCAAGAAAAATATATGACATATAAAAGTTCATTAAAACCAACTAATATTAAGAAATAATATGCTGAGGAAAATAAATCAAGCTTCCAAATGACTTATTTTAATATATGGAAAGACTCAGAGAAGGATAGGGTAAGATTTATATTTCATCTAAGTCTATATTACTTAACTAAAAAGCTAGAGATGCAGAATTAATTAACATGGAAATTCCTTCCAACATTTCAGTTAGTTATGACAGAAAAAGCACTGAATCTATGAGTCAGAAATTTCTTTTTCATTTTTCATATTTTCATGCCTGCTCTCCAACCTTAGGCAAGTTAACAGAACTTTCACAACCTTAGTCTTTTCATGTTTAAAACTTTGATATTTCCTTACCTACCTAGCAACACTGCCGTGAGAATCAGATTTGACAACCGGAAGAATGACAATCTATAAATGACTCTTCAACCCCATAAGTTATTACTAAAAATTTACTTATATTATGTTACAGACCATGTAGAGGGATTCTCACAATAGCTAACTGTGCTTCAAGTCTACATTTTCTGTAAAACGCTATTTGTTGTATAAATATCAGTCACAGAGGTCAATTGAGAAAGGAGGCACAAGAAGTAGATATTTGAATTTTAACTGAAGGCTGCAAAGCCACGGAATATCAGATTTTTAGTATACTCACATTCACTTAAACTGTAGCTTTTATAATTAGAAAAATCACCATCAATATATAAAGTTTATTATTATTTAGGTGAGAAATTTTCAAAGAAATGCCACAAAAGAGTGAAGAACTGTATGATAGAAAGTCCTCATGTATCCAGTATACTGCATACTCTCAAAAATATCAAATAATAATAGTTTAAATTATTCAAAGGAAATCATCATTACAGTCATTTGGATTATTATTATGGTGTTGTGGAAAGACTTACTAGGAGTAAGCAAATGACCTTTGTTGTATATTCATGAAGACCTGTATTTTCTTCTGAAAAAAAGAATATAAATTCTATCTACTTTACAAGACTCTACAGAAATATTGTAAAAAATGAGATGTCCTAATATTACTATAAATAGAAAAATCTTAGTATCGGGAAAAAATAATTATATATGTATATATATATATATTTAAGTTACTTTAAGAAAAGTTGGTATCCCTCTATTATTCTATTATTCTATTATTGCTTCAAACTATTAACAGAGGTTAGGATCCAAGCTGGATTTGACATAAACTTAAGTAAATGCTGAGGGAATGCTGAATATGAGACTGCTTTGGAAAACCAGAATGGGCTGGCAGATGTCAGTCACTTAGAGGGTAGAGCTATAATATATGAAGAAGAAATTGGAAATGTGGCCAAAGAAATAAGAAAAAAAAAACTAATGGGTAATATATGGTGTTTTAAGGTAATCATAGAAAAGCAAATTACAATATTTCGTTAAAAAGAACTATTAAATCCAGTAATCAGTCACTACATATCTTTCATATCTACACACTTTCATATCTACACACTTTCATATCTAATCAAGGATATGAAAATAAGTGTATTTAGCAGCTGATTGAGAAAAAATGAAAATTAGGAGACAAAATTTTTCAGGACTTGATAAGAGATGCATTTGTTTTCTTGCCTTGGTTTTCTTCAAATCAAAGCTAGGAACTCTGGCATATTTCCCAATGCCTGTTTATTTCAAATTATGAACATTCCATATCAGTTAACAGCTTATTTTTTTTTGTTAACTTTTAAAATGCATGTTTGGGCCAGTGAGATGGCTCAGCGGCTTAAGCGCCTGCCCGGCAAGCGCGAGGGCCCGAGTTCGACTCCCGGAACCCACATACGAAAAAGGGGCCAGTGATATCGCTCAGCAGCATGGGCGCCTGCTGACGCACGAGGTCCTGAGGTCGACCCCCCGGTACCCACAAAAAAAAAAAAAGCATGTTTGTTGAGTAGCAATTTTGGAAGAAAAGCAAATTAATTTATGCCATTATTTATTGAAGTAAATATGAATTATATATATATATGTTAGTTAAATTACTTTAGGCATGAATAAATTCTGTAAGTTTGAAGGTATAGTGATGACATGCATTTGTTGCTCTTTATCCATTTCCTCATTTGTGCTTCTTGGAATTAACTCTCAAAATAAGACTAAATCCTTGTTTCAAAATCTGCTTTTGAGGGGCCGGTGAGATGGCTCAGCGGCTTAAGCGCCTGCCCGGCAAGCGCGAGGGCCCGAGTTCGACTCCCGGAACCCACATACGAAAAAGGGGCCGGTGATAACGCTCAGTGGCACGGGCGCCTGCTGGCGCGCGAGGTCCTGAGGTCGACCCCCCGGTACCCACAAAAAAAAAAAAAAAATCTGCTTTTGAGGAATGCCAGGAGCTTGATTGTCATTCTTCATGCCTCAAACATCCTCACCACCAAGAACCAACTGATCATCTGATTCCAATTTCATAGAGACAAGTAATATTATCAGCATAATATCACCAGTGCTACACATGTACACAAACCTACCTACTTTTCGAACCATGTACTCTGTCTTTTTTTCCATTAAAAGGGATGCATTCTCCATCTAACAACAGTTCCACCATTTAACCAGCTGAATTCCTTCTTTACCATTTACTTGAGGACTTTGTTCTCACAGTTATTTCCTACCATTTCTGCACCATTATTTGTAATTGTGTATATTATCATTGGTATTGAAACATCTGAGATAGTGTATTTTTTATCTAGGGGAAGAAATTGTATCTCTTTAACTAAGTGCCCCCTCAGTGTTTCCTTCCCCCTATATAGAAACCTTCTCCAGAGTATTTCTGTGTTTCTTTACATCATCGCTTCTATTCACTCTAGAACACTTTCCTATCAAATTTGGATTCCCAATATGCTACTAAAATTGCATTAATTAAAGTTACCTAAGGACTTATACATTACCAAAATCAATGGGGAATATTAAGTCTTCAAAGTATTCAAGCATTCAGTAGCATCTAACATATTTAATTACCCTAAATAATAATCTAGTCACTCTTTTTCATCATAGCACTTTCCAGTATTTAATATTTCATTGGCACATGCATTTATTTGTTTTCTGTTCTCCCACTGGAAGGAAAGCTCCATGAGGGCAAAACTACGTATTTTTAAATTTACTATTTAATCCTTAGTGCATAGGACAGAGTCTGCTGCCATTACTGGATAAGTTGCTAAACAAATGACTAAATCCACACAGTGTGAATTGTGTAGAAGGACAATATTAAACTTTTTAGATCTCTGTGTAAATACAAGGTTTGCTATGTGTGAAATAATGATTTTGTTGAGAATCATGTTACAATGATACTATTCCAAGCTATCACAGAAGACAGAGCCCTCTAAAAACTGAGTTTTGTATTATGCAAATGATTAGCATCTGCTAAAAAAATCGATGAATGAATGGATTTTTTTTGTCATTCATCACATTGACCTTTACTGACCAAATTACTAAAGAAAGTATTTTACAATGTATTATTTGACATAAGCCTGAGACTAGGGATAAAGAAGTGGGAGTTTCTTTTCTGCTGGCTCTGTGAATATAAATTTCCTGTGAACATGAAGAGTTGCCAGCTATTACTTAGAAAGCAGGCTGAAAGTAAGCCAGTGTCTAACATAATTTATGAAAGTCGTAAGAAAATGCAATATAGGTTTGGATATTTCTTTGTGTCTAGAGATAGGTTATCAGAAATTCTTCTGGTTTGCTACTTTGAAATATCTGTATGGACGAACAGTAGAGGCTTCCTGATCAGTATCCAAACTGAAAAATAAACAAACAAAAAAGATAAGATCAGGTGTCATCATTGTCAAATGTTTTGGGGGTAAAAAGGACGCATGCCACCTAAAGGGAGAAAAGAGGTCATTAATTTATTTTCCCAGTGTAAATCTCCTCCTAAGGACTGGCTTAAGAGTGAGAGGGGAGTCATAGGGTGACATATGTCATGAAGCTTAGCTTGAATGATTGAAATGGTGCAATAATCTAGAAGTGCGGGAAACCACATCTGGGAGTATCCCTTGTCACATAAAATTAGCAAAGTTTTTAATCTATCGCCAAAGTCTTCTTAATATTCTCTGGGGAACAAATAGAGAATGAAAATATGTGCTAATATAATTATTACTTTTGTAGAAAATATTTAGCCATAAAATCTGACCATGAAAGATAAGCTGTGAAATTTACTAAAGAAAAATATAGCCAAAGGAACAAAAATCTAGTTGTTTAATATATATTATAATTTGATTAATAAATGTATATGCATGTGTGTATTTATATACGTATACATTTATACCATTTAATTGTCCATTATTAATTGATTAATACAAATGAGAGCTTATTTTTTCCTGTATTAGCAAAAAACACACAGTAAGCTATGGCAATCCTAAAGTAAGAGATAAACACTGTTTATTAGTCAGTATATAAACATGAAATAGAATATCATTTTCCTATGCTTTTATAAAGTCTGATCTCTCCTATCTTTATACATATTTATGAAATTTTGTAAACACTTGAATTTGCCATGATCTCTCTTCTTATTCTTCAAATATGTGATTTTTCATTGTCTTGAACAATTTTCTATTTACTTTTCAAGTTTGGTGTCTATATAACTTTATCATGGAAAGCACCCCATATCCCCTTCAGATCAATTTCAGTATCCTTGTTAGGTGTTCCTGGAAAACCTGTACTTCTATACAAAATCATCAAATGTTTATTTAAAAAATTGTTTCTTTTCTGCCATTTAACATTTTCCCTGTTGATGCAACATTTGAACTTTTCTTATCATTGTATCCTCTGCCCCTCCAAGGATATCTAGCGCATAATGGCTTCAATGTTTCATTAAAAGTAGTAAATTTATGATCTAGGAGAATATCTGGAAAGCATTATTTACTCAAGAAGTATTTGTATATACTTTATTACCTTAAGAGAACTCTCATCTCCTGCTATATCCATAATTTCACTTGTGAAGTGATAAAAAGAATAAAACCCTTTATTTTATTTCAATGCCCATAAATTTTCATTCATAAGTGCTCAGTATGGATCAAAATGGAAGATGCTATATGAAATTAGATTTTATATAGAAGAGTCTTCATAGATTCAGAAATGATACTAACCAATAAGAAATATATAAAAGGTTCTTGGAGGAACAGCATTTAAATTCTCACTCAAAGGATTTCAGAATTTGTTTTCCTAAGCAGGTTGCAAAATCGGGCCCAGTGACATAAGTTATTTTTACTTGCAACTATTCTAGTCTATGAATGTTGCTCTGAGATATGTCTGGGAGCTGAGATGCATAACTGAACTTCTAATGGGGTTGAAGTCTTACTTGAGTTGCCAGAAGCTGACCCATTGCCAACTCCTTATTTAGTATGGAATGAGTGATTAATCAAGCAGCCTTCTACCTTTACTATCTCATACCTTTTGCAAATTATACTTTAAGTGATATATTTCATTCTTCAAAATCCATATGAACCTTTCAATCTGAAGTTATGGTATGTGTCATTTTATGGTGTTGAATGTCAAGCAGTTGAGATTTACATTTTAAAACCCTTTGATAGCCAATTACTTAGAAAAGTATAAAAAGATTAGTAACTTTTTAAAGAGAGGTATTTTAAAGTGAAAATAGGACACCAATTCTTAACTGGTTGTAAAATTTTAATTTTAAATTGTAAGAAAGTTATACATATTTATGGATGGATAATTGATGGCTATAATTTTTAAATTATTATACCACATAAAATATAATTTTTATCAATTGAAACTGACATAATTTATTGTACAATTACAGTGTTTTACCTTGATTATACAACTGGTTTACCTAATGGATATTTATAAAGTACCTACCACGTTACGGAAACTTCCTAATAGTAGCATTTATGTATTTCAATCTTAAATTCACTTTCTCCTCTGCAATTTAAATTAATTCCATCTGATCAAGGACTCTAGAAATAAAATAAAATTTTAATTGTAAATTAAGCATATTATGGTTCCTGAGTCTTTGCCACAGAGCACATAATAACTGCAGTTTGAAATGACCATCAAAAACTTATAGTCAGCTGTATAATGATAGTTAAATAACAAAAGTAAAATATAGAATAATTTGGGGCATAGAGTAGATGTGCTTCATTGCTTGGTTTAAAATGTTTGATTTTTCTACTTGAAATTATACTTACATAAATTGATACAATATTCCCAATCAAAGAATACATCAAAACTCTGTGGCCTCCTAATAAACAATAGGCCTAAACTGTTACTTCAAAATAAATTAGAGTTGAATCCTGATCAGAAAGAACAGGTGTCCATATTAATACACTAACCAAAATAAAGCTGATTAAAATAAAAAAATGCTTGAGTTTGTCACTGATTCAATATCATTTTTTCAAGTCTTTAGAGAAAGAATTGCTTTTATAGTTTGTTGTCAAAATCCACTGAAATATGTTTCCTCATTTTTAAATCAGATAGAGCACTCTAATAACTCATTAAAAATTCCATTCTTTTGATTGTGACATGATTCCAAAATCACATTTCCCAAATTTATTGATTTGATTATGTGCATTTTAAATATGCTATTATAAAAATAGAGCTACTTTTCCTAATCCTTTGTTTGTTTCTTTTTGTTTTCATCCTTGGAGGACTTTAGTAACCAATTGCATCTGGGACCTAAGAAATCAAACAGCTTACTAGCATAAACCAGTCTCAGTTCTCCTCACCCCACCCCCAATCTTGGTGTTCGTTGATTAGATTAAAGGCAATCTTTCTATTATTCAAATAGTTCCCTTGTTGAATTTCTGTGTAATCTCAATTTTCATTAACAATGACTGTTCATTTTTGTAATGATCAGACTGTCCGAACCTGCGGCATTAATAACAGCAGGGATTTGAAAAACTCACTATTTTTATTTTTTTTATTTTTATTTTTGTGGGTACTGGGGGGTCGACCTCAGGACCTCGCACGCCAACAGGCACCCGTGCCGCTGAGCGATATCACCGGCCCCTTTTTCGTATGTGGGATCCGGGAGTCGAACTCGGGCCCTCGCGCTTGCAAGCAGGCGCTTACGCCGCTGAGCCATCTCACCGGCCCCCTGCATTTCTTAATTATTAGGTTATTTTATTTTTTATAGCTTGAGTATAGAAAAACACCCAAAGCAAAACTGACTTAGATAGTTGTTTAAACTATTAGGGGTCTCAAAGTTTTGTTGCTGAATTTAACTAGGGAATGGAAAATAAATTGAAATTTATATTTCAATGTATTTTTATTATCCTAGAAGTACCCAAATGTATGCATATGTAGTCTTTAAGGATATGGCAAAATGCCTTCAGTAGCAACTCAAACTGAAAACTAAGTCACACTGAAGTGAATAAGAGCCAAGGAAGGGCATAAACAGAGTTTCACACTCTATTTCTTTAATGTGTCTCTTATTATCTCTCTTTGCACTGTTACAAGGTAAAGAATGCTTTCAAATCCATGCCATGGAATAGGCTGATAGTAAAGCAATATTTCGAGAAAAATGGTGATAAACCCACCTCTGTCATATGAGCTGGGAGAGTGATAAAAGAGATGCCCTCTGCTTACCTGCTTCCAGAAAAGTATTATTTCTAGCAATAGTAGAACTATTTCTGTTTCTTGTATTTCTGTAAATTGGTTTTATATTTTACTCAAATATTTGTTATAATTATCCAATGAAGCAAACAGGGCTTCAACTATTTTTAGAGAAATAGTTTTAATAACTGCTCCAATTTATTTACTAATTCTAAAACTATTTAGCCAGCTTTGTTTTTGGTGATTTGAAAATTTCATCTAAATTCCCTAGTTCATTACCATAGAGTTATTCATAGTATCATCTCCTTATCTTTTTTGATGTGTCATGGATACGAAAGGATATTCCCATGTGTAATGCTGACAGACAATATGTCTTACTGCTTCAGATTAGCTCTCCGAGTTAGTCGATTTTGAGTTTCTTGATTATTTCCTGTTGTACATCATTTCTTTTCTTCTGTTTTTAGGTTTAGTATATTTTGCAATATTCTACTTTTTTAGGTTTAGTATATTTTGCAACATTCTATTTAGTGATAATATCATTAACAGATTTATTATAAGTATAATTAAATTTATCATTGAAGTGCTATCTAATATTTATTGTGATATTGTTTTTGACTTAAAGATAATCGTAGACTGACAGGACTTCAAACATGGTGGGGAGTTTTTATATATTTATTTCTAAAATAGTTGAATACTGGTAAGAGAAGAAGCTCTGTATGTTTTCATTTCTCTGAGTCTTTGATATCTTGTTATGGCTTGTGTTTTGATGTTCCCCATCCCTCAAAGCTTCATGCACTCATAGTTGGGGCTTTTTCAGAGGTGGCTGGATCTAGAGTGTGTGATGCTGGGATTGATTCATGGTGCAATGCTAGGATCAAGGGCGCTAGGAGTAAGGGTGTGAATGCTACCTGCCCTAAGTAGCCCGGATAAGATATAAGGGATAGAAAGAGCTGTGGTCATTCCCTTGCTTGCTTCTGCTGTCTTCTGCCCACCACGAACTGCTTCTCCTCTGTGATGCCCCTCTGCCAAGCCACCCTGCTTTGGAGCCAGTTGATTACAGACTGAAACCTCTACAAAGTGTGAGATAAATAAACCTTTCCTCCCTTAAATTGTGGGTGTTGGGTCTTTTGTCTCAGCAATGAGAAAAGTAAATAAGACATACCTGCTTCATGATCGTACACCACCTTTTATGATTTTTCAGTGTGTGCTTGAGAAGAATAGGTACTCTGCAATTCTCCCCCAAAGTAAACAAATAAATGAAAGGAACTTAATTTTTAAAATTATATGAAAGAGACAGGCATGGTGGCATATGCCTGTAATCCCAGCACTGGGAAGGCTGAGGCAGGAGGATCACCGTGAGTTCAAGGCCAGCCTGGGTACATAGTGCGTTTGAGGCTGAACTACACATCAAGAACCTGTCTCAAACAACAACAGCAGCAACAACGAAGGTATGAAAGAGGTACTTCACCAGAGAGCCAAAAAGCTAATACATGTATAATATTTCTAAATATCATTATTATTTGGGCAATAAAATTTAAAATAATAGCGGGATGCACTTAAATATATAAACACCCACCCGAGTGACTAAAATTTTTAAAAATTTGTCTATGTGTTGTCAAGAACATAAAATGCTTGACATCATTTCATTGTTTTTAAATTTATTTTTCAAAGTGTTTGCCACTCTGTCTTCAAATATTTATTTTGGTTGAATATTTATTTTTTCTCCTTTGAGATAGAAATTAAAAGAATGTTGGAATAACTTACTATATTCTACTTGTCTTACGCCTTTTTATGTATTTTTCAATTTTTTTGTCTCCAAGTTTCTCTCTTTTCGGTTATAATTTCTAATTCACCTTTTTTAAAACTCTGCACTTTTTTATGCGGTTTCTCATTATTTGCCAGATAACAGAATGCACTCTAGCTATTTTAAGAGGTACAGATTAATTATACAACATTAAATGTAATAATAACTGGCAGGTGTGAAAAATACAAAATTGTCACAAAGCACAAACAGGTCACCAAGGAAGCTTTAAATTCCGCCAAAATCAGGCATCCATATTTAGGAAGACGTCTGTCAAATAGGGAAGCTAAAAGTGCAGAAGTCTGTCCAGTTCTCAAGTTATGTTGCCTCTGCTGTAATCTGAAAATCACTACTAAAGCTACTAATTCCAGAGTTTTTCTGCCTCTAATATTAAGTAGCAGTTCTTTTTTTTTTTCCCTTTAAAGAATTGGGGCATTGAACCTAGAGCCTTCACATTGTGCTACATCCCCAGCCCTTTGTATATTTTTGTTTCAATTTTGTGACAGTGTTTCATTAAGTTGCCCAGGCAAGTCTTGAACTTGTGATCCTCCTGTCTCAGTCTCCCAGAGTGTTAGGATTACAGGCATGCACCACCACACCTGGGCCACCAGTTCTTAACCACTTTATTCTCAGCATGTTTGTGAACAAAAAATTTATTGGATACTCACAAGTCATTTTATTTATGTGAGTTACAGCTGTTATTATTTATGTCAAAACTAAAATTCAGTAATTGTGTAATATTCATTTATTTAAAAATAGTAATGGTAAACCTACTAGATGTTAAAAAAGTTAAAATATGTTTATTAAAAGTATTTTACAACAAAAATGTCAAGATCATTCAATGGGGAAAGAACAGCCTTTTCAGCAAATAATGCTCCAACAACTGGAGAACAACACATAAAAGAATGAAGTTGGGCTATCATTTTAAATCACAAACAAAAATTCATAATTAATCAATGACCTAAATGTAAAAGCCAAAACCATAGAACTCATAGAAGAAAACATATGAGCAATCTTTGTATCCCCGGATTTGACAATGGATTTTTAGATATATCAAAATCATAAACATCAGAAAAAATTGGATATATCACACTTCATCAAAATTTAAAAATTTTTGCATCAAAGTATATTATGAGTGAAAAGAAAATCTACAGAATAAAATGAAATTTGGAAACAATGTATCAGATCAGATACTTGTATTTATTATACACAAAGAACTCTTAAGTCTCAATAATAAAAACCATAAAAAACCTAAATAAAAAATCTGCAAAGGATCTGAATAGATCTTTCTCCAAAGAAAACACAAAAAATATGTGCATGAAAAGATACCAAACATCATTGGTCAACTGTATACTACATCAAGGTGGAGAGGCACTATCACGTTCATATTGTGGTACTCAATAAAACCAAGGGCCGGTGAGATGGCTCAGCGGCATAAGCGCCTGCCTTGCAAGCGCGAGGGCCCGAGTTCGACTCCCGGATCCCACATACGAAAAAGGGGCCGGTGTTATCGCCCAGCGGCACAGGTGCCTGTTGGCGCGCGAGGTCCTGAGGTCGACCCCCCGGTACCCACAAAAAAAAAAAAAAACAAGATAATTTAGTAAGCACCAACATGGGGAAAAATAGACCTATTACTAGCCGTTACTAAAGAAGAATAATTGTTTGAATTGATTACAGTACTCAGGGTGGTCAAAGAAGTAGGACGATAGTTTGTATTCCTCAAGGTGATATTTTCTGTGAGGCATGCTCAAGCTCTACAATTCATATATTATAAACAGGCAATTCTTTTGTGGTTAAAAACAAAACCAAACAAAACAAAGCACTGAATTCCTTAGTATTACCGCATGTAACATACCTATAAAACACCAGAATAACGCTGTACTCTAGACCAATGATAGACAACCTTGATGAGTTATGAGTTGTTAAAAATATTTTAATTTATTTTTTAAATGATACATACAAACATGAATGTTGAACATATAGATATGTCTAACCGGATTTATACATTATGCAAGATCTATGGATCATTGTGCAGATCTTGCATAATGCATAAATCCGGTTAGACATATCTATCTTGTCAAACAGTTATAATTTCTTTGTGGTGAAACCCCACAAAATCCTTCTTTCTCATTTTTTGAGATGTACAGTATATTCTTGTTACATAGTGTCATCATGGTATGAAATAGTACACCAGAGTCTTGTTTCTGTCTAACTGTAACTTAGTGTCCATTAACAACCTTCTTCTGTCTCCCACCCCTACCCTTCCTGACCTCTGTTAACCATCATTCTACTCACAGCTTCTCTGAGATCAAATATTTTAGATTCCACATAAGAGTGCAGTTATGCAGTACTTGTCTTTCTGTGCCTGATTTGCTTTATTTAACATAATGAACTTTAGTTTCATCTAAGGTGTTGCGAATGACAGGGTCTCATTGTTTTTCATGGCCAAAGGGTATTCCATTGTACACATGACCTAAATTTCCTTTGTCTACTCATCAGTTAATTGAAACTTAGGTTGTTTCTACTGCTTAGGTATTGTGAATAGTGCTGCAATGAACATGGGAACGCAAATGTCTCTTGGACATACTGATTTCAATTCTTGTGAATAAATATCCAGTAGTGGGATTGTTAGATCATATGTCAGTTCTGTTTTTAGTTTTTTGAGGGAGCTCCATACTGTTTTTGGTAACGGCTGTACAATTTTACAGTCCCACCAACACTGGACTTTTCTCCATATGCTTGTGGCACTTTTTATCTTCAGTATTTTTGGTTCTGGTATAGTCAGATACTATGGTTTTCATTTGCATTTCCCCTATAATTAGTGATATTGAGCCCATTTTCTTTTTTATGATTAATTAAGTATATTGGTACAGTTTAGATATACATAATGATCACATTCATCATATGGAACGTGTACCCATACATGATATACCCTGATACTTATATTTCCCCCATTCTACTCTCCTCACTTCTGCCCCTTTTCCCCTTCTTATTTACAAAAGCTTTGTTCCCATTTTATCTTTCTTTTCACATTTTTTTCATTTTCCCTTCCTTCCTTTCCCCCTCCTTCTTCCCTTTTGCCTCTTCTTTGCTTACTTCCTATTTGCAACATCTATTAAAAATTTTGGTCCTCATTTACCCTTTCAGTTTCTCACAACAGAGGCACAATGCTATATTTACATATGTGTGTCAAATTTATTTCACTTAAGAGTATGATCTCTAGGTGAATGCACTTAGCTATAAATGTCTCAAGTTTATCTTTCTTTATGGCTGAGTAGTACTCCATTGCATAAAAAGACCACATCTTCTTTATTCATTCACCAGTTGATGGGCATTTTGTCTGTTTCCAAGATTTAGCCATTACAAACTGTGCTTATATGAACATGGGTGTGTGTATATCACTGTGGTATGATGCTTTTAATCCTTTTGGGAAGATACCAAGAATTGGGATAGCTGGGTCAAATGGAACCACTATTCCTAGATGTTTGATGAATCCCCACACTGATTTCTACAGTGGGTGCACCAGTCTACACTCCCACCAGCAGTGGAGAAGGGCTCCTTTTTCCCCACAGCTCCATCAGCATTTGTTATTGGTTGATTTCTTGATAATAGTCATTCTTTCTGGAGTGAGATGGATCTCAGCATTGCTTTAATTTGCACTCTCAAATGACCAGTGAAGTTGAACATTTTTCCATATGTTTGTTTGACGTCTGTACTTCTTCATCTGAGAAGTGTGTATTCATCTCAGATGCCCATTTTTGGATTTTTTTTTTAATTTAGGGGTTTGATTTTTTTCAGTTCTTTATAAATTCTAGATATCAGTCTTTTGTCTGAGAAACGATTAGGAAATATTTGTTCCCAGTCTGTGGGTTGTCTCTTTACTCTATTGGTGATTTATTTTACTGTGCAGAAGTTTTTAATGAGATTAGATCCCAGTTGTAGATTATTTGTAATATTTCCCAATTGGGGTTTTGTTCATGAAATCTTTGCTTATACCTATGTCTTTAAGAGTTCTACCTATTCTCTCTTGCAGCAGATTTAGTGTTTCTGTTTTAATATTTAGATCTTTGATCCATTTTGATTTTAGTTTAATGCATGGTGATAGACATGTGTCTAGTTTTAGTTTTTGGCATTTTGAAAGCCAGTTTTTCCAGCACCATTTATTAAAGAGGCTATCTTTCTTCCAGTGAACGTGTTTGGTCCCTTTGTCAAAGATAAGGTGGCTGAATATGTTTGGAGTTGTTTCTGCATCTTCTAATTTGTTCCACTGATCCTCAGTTCTGGATTTTTTTTGTTGCTGTTGTTGTTTGTTTGTTTGTTTTTGGCAGTACCATGTTGTTTTTATCACAGTAGCTTGGTAGTATGATTTCAAGTCAGGGATTGTAATACCCCCTTGCCTTTGTTGCCCAGAATTGCTTTTGCTATTCTAGGTCTCTTCTGGTTCCAAATGAATTTTAAGAATTTTTTTTTTCTAATTCTGTGAGGTATGCTATTGGTATTTTGATCCAGATTGCATTAAATCTATATAACAATTTTGGGAGTATGGTCATTTTTACTATGTTGTTTCTTCCTACCCCAGAGAAAGTGATGTCTTTCCATTTTCTGAAATTCTCTTCGATCTCCTTTTTCAGAGTACTGTAGTTTTCAATGTATAGATCTTTTACTTCCTGTGTTAGATTGATTTCTAAGTATTTCAGTTTTTTTGGGGAGATGCTATTGTGAAAAGCATGCTTCTCTAATTTCTCTCTCTGTGAGTTTATTTGTGTACAGGTATGTTATTGATTTTTGAGTGTTGAATTTTTATCCATCTACGTGACTGAATTTGGTTAATAGATCTGGAAGTCTATTGGAGTTTTGAGGGTCTTCTGTGTAAAGTATCGTGTCATCTGCAAATGATGGTGCTTTAACTTCTTCTTTTCCTATCTTTATTTCTTTTATTTTTTCTCTTGTCTAATTGCTCCAATTAATGTTTCCAGAGCTATATTGAAGAGGAGTGGTGATAGTGAATATCCTTGTCTTGTTCCTGATTTTAGAGTGAAAGTTTTCAGATTTTGTCCATTTAGTATGATGTTGACTGTTGTTTTGTCATAGATAGCTTTTATTAGATTAAGATAAAGACTGTCTATTTCAATTTTCTGTAGAGTTTTTATCATGAATGGGTGTTGGACTTTGTCCTATGTTTTTTTCTGCATCTATCGAGATGATCATGTGATTTTTGTTCTTGGCTCTGTTGATATGGTGCATTACATTTATTGATTTGCATGTGTTCAACCATCCCTGCATCCCTGGGAGGAATCCTCCTTGGTCGTGGTGTATAATCTTCTTGATGATTTGCTGCATTCTGTTTACCAGTATCTTATTGAGGATTTTTGCATCCCAATTCGCTGGGGAGATTGGCCTGTATTTTTTGTTGCTGTTGTTGTTGGATGTTCTGTGGTTTTGGTATCAGGGTAGTATTTGCTTTCAGGAATGACTTTGGGAGTCTTGCCTCCCTTTCAATTTCATCAAAAAGTTTGAAGAGTAACAGCATTAGATCTCTAAACTTCTTATAGAATTCAGCAGTGACTCCATCAGGATCTGGGCTTTTCTTTGTTGGTAGGTTTTTATTTACTTCTTCAACTCATTGACTGATATTGGTTTATTTAGAATTTTTATATCTTCTTGATTTAGATTTTGTAATTCATATGTATCTAGATATCTGCCCATTTCTTCTGTGTTTTTCATCTTATTAGAATAACGGTTCTCAAGATAGGTATTGATGATCTTCTGGATTTCTGCAGGGACTGTGTGATTTCACCCTTTCCATTCCTAATTGCATGGATTTGATTCTTTTTTTTTTTTTTTTGATACCGGGAATTGAACCCAGGGCCTCATGCTTGCCAGGCAGGCACTGCGCTGCTGAGCTGCATCCCTGACCTGGAATTGATTCTTTTCTTTCCTTTTTTTTTAATAAGGTTGGCTAAGAGTTTGTCAATTTTATTTAGCCTTTCGAAGAACCAACTCTTCAACTCACTGATACTCTGTATTATTTTTTTAGTCTCAATTGCATTAATTTCTGTTCTAATCTTTATAATTTCAATTTTTCATCTACTGATACTTATATTTTAAACGTGGCACTGTGTATTGCATTATGACCTTAATAACAGAATTATAATGAGAAGATGAATGTTTTCATTATTTTTCTTAATGGTAGATAGGAAATGGTGCTTCAAAAATACAGTCTTTACATGTGTCCCTGAGGGTATATGAGTATGAAAGAATATGTATGAAAATAGACAGGTTTTAAAGTATGAATTGGCCCTTTCTATTCCATAATGTATAAATATTTCAGAATATGTTTTATATGGTAAATACATATAATTATAGTGTTAGTTTAAAATAAGTAAAAAAAATACAAAACGATATTTTTGCTATAAACGTAAATGAGTATATGCTCTGTGCACTTAATAATATATTTGGAGAATTAGATATCACCAAAAAAGTGGAGAATCATAACATTTTTCAAAGCTTAAATTGTACTTACAATCTTCCAAATAACATACTGATCACCATAGCTTCAGCAAGTAAACCATTGTTATATCATAGCAACTTAAAAAATAGACTCTGATTATAGCGAATTTGCTACAATTTTGTTAGCTGTACCAAAAGAGAAAATAATGAAATGTAGTTTGGAAGTACATGTTTTTAATGTCTTATATAATACAAGCCCAGACTCAAATTCATAAATGCACACGAACATGAACACTAAGCTAAATATATAATAAAAGTATACATGTACTTACCTCTTTCCATATACATTTCTGGATGAAGTAATGTGCCAATTATTTTGGTAACTTGATCATCAAATATTTTTAATGAAGGGATAGTTATTACCCATCCATGTATTTGATTTTAAACTTACCCTATCAAAGAAAAATCTTGAAATAATAAGACAGTTGATACAGGTTGTTACTTAATTCTGGAACCTTGGATAACTTGTATTCAGAAGGAAATGTGAGTTTAGGATATTACAAAAACACCAAAGAGTTTTAATTTCTAAATGAAGCCAAGATATTGAAGGAAAAGGGAAAATAGTTCAATTACAGAAATTTTAAAATAAATGAAATGTCTAACTGTACTGTATCATTATGTCTAAGCAGAATTTGAAATTTATGCATTATTTTAAATGAATTATTCATAGTTTGTGTTGCTAAAATAACACATAAAATTGTTGTAAGGCAGCTAAATTTTTCATGGCAAGAATTTATATAAAATAAACTCTTACGATCTACATTTTGTACCAGTTTTTTATTATGTTGGTGTCAATTTGCAGACTTGATATCAATTTAGATCACAAAATAACATTTATATATAAGTCCATAATTTACCACCATTAAAATCAATAGGAAATTACTATTGCTTTTCTTTACCTTTTTCATCCATCAAAAGGAAAAATGCATTAGCATTTGTCATTCATAATATATTATGTGGAAAAAGTATCACTTTGGATTCATGTTGAAAGAGGAAAGAAAATAATGGAAGGGCAAAATTTGTATCAAGAACTAGCATGTTTACTGCCATTAAATTATACGGAGGTGTATTAAATTTCACAATATGTTCTGAATTTGAGTATAAATAGTAATATAAACTTCAGTATGCAGACACTATAGTTTGTCAAGCACTTTGGTCCTGATATTAAAATGAAGCTAAACAAAAAGTTGCTGACCATAGAGTAAACCAAAAGTTATAAAATATTTCAATCCAAAGATATTATACTTGATTAAACTCAATGATACTTTTAACAATTATAGGTTATTGTTTTCAATTATTTAGTATATTTCAACAAATTTTAAGTAGCTACTGTATATTAGGTGCTGTGTGAAGTGTTGACATACACTGAAGACTAATATGTGATCCTTGCCCTTTAGGAAACAATTTTAAATACAAACACTGAAGCAAATTCAGACTTTGTATTAAAGTATACTAAGGGGCCGGTGAGATGGCTCAGCGGCGTAAGCGCCTGCCTTGCAAGCGCGAGGGCCCGAGTTCGACTCCTGGATCCCACATACGAAAAAGGGGCCGGTGATATCGCTCAGCGGCACGGGTGGCTGTTGGTGCGCGAGGTCCTGAGGTCGACCCCCCGGTACCCACAAAAAAAAAAAAAGTATACTAAGTCATTCATGTCTTATATTACAGTAATAAGGAAGTACTATTAATATTCTGACTGTTATTAATCTAATTTTCATTAATCTAGTTAGTAATGCAGTAATTTCTATGTACAAAAATGATTTCTGCATTTTCACACATTTCCCTCTAGCTGCCTCAAAGCTAACTGTACTAGTTAATTATAGTAATAATGCATCACAATAAAAGTTTTCAATTTTTTAATGGCTTTGGGTTTGGCTGATCTAAGCTTGGCTTAGCTAGTTATTGATACGAGCTCATCTGGATTTGGCTTTAGGTAACATGCCAAGTGTAAGTATTCTCCACATATATCATTCTGCAATCCAATATAAAGTGGCAATGGATATCTAGGTCATTTTCTCTTGTTGACATGACAGAAGTATCAAAAGGGCCAAGCCAAACTGTGAGGGAATGGTTCAAACCTTTGGTTACATGACATCAGCTGATATGTCATGCACACAAAACACATGGGCAAGTACAGCTTCAAAAAGCAGGGAAAATCCAGGCATAGTGGCTCATGAGAACTGCAATTTCAAGCCCAGCCCAGACATCTTTGTGAGACCCTGTCTCAAAATTAATTAACTAATTAAATGAAAGGGCTGGGAATGTAGCTCCATGTGAAGGCCCTGGGTTCAATCCCCAGTACCAAACAAACAGACAACAACATAAATACAGTCCAATCTTTCTGAAGCCCACTACTAGGGTGGAAGAATATATATATGTATTTTTTGTGGGTACAGGGGGTTGAACTCAGGACCTCGCACACCAGCAGGTGCCCATGCTGCTGAGCAATATCACTGGCCCTTTTTTCGTATGTGGGTACCGGGAATCGAACTCAGGACCTCGCTCTTGCCAGGCAGGTGCTTATGCTGCTCAGCTATCTTACCAGCCCAATATTTCCATAAAAGGAATGTGATGAATGGGATTAATTTGCTATATCAGCGCCCTTTCTTGATGCTGTCCTTTTCTCTGAATATTGTCTAATCATTTTTCTACTATAGGCAATGATGGCTGTCTTATTTTTGTGCTTCTGATGTTGCTTATAACTAGTCCTCTACTTGAAGTTTCACAAAGTGTATTAAATGTTTTATAAGTTTTTTAACTTGTGAGGGTAATTGCATGATTGTATCCTCCCTTGGAGTTCCACAGCTTTTTCCTCTCCACCTAGGGTTTAGAAAATATTTGATATGCAAAGAATATTTCAACCAGTAGAATGACACTTTTATGCTTTCCAAATCAATGCATATATTTATTGAAATATGTTTCACTCACTGCCCTACTAATGGTGATATTTTCACAAAATGTATTATGAATATTTATATTTATTTGAAACAAAATAATGTATATAGTATTAATTTATCACTATTCTCCCTAGTACATTAAATAAATAGATGTCAATTCATTTTCAATACAAATAATAGTTGATTAATAATTTCCAGTTGTTACAGAACAAAACATTAGAGGATTTCCAGAACAAACATTTGGTGTCTCATTTCTCTAAGTTTCTTAAGAGTCCACCAAAATAATATATACACACTTCAGCAGTTCGCCATACTAATAAATGTCCAGAAGCTAATGGCCACCACTTTGATTACCTCTTTCAATTGTAGAGGTCAAAGATAACTTGTATTAATCTCATGATGTCTCAATAAATTTAGTAGTAAAGTATTTATACAAGTTTTTCTTTTCCTAATGTATATATATTTTTGGCGGGCTCTGTAGATTGATAAGATATAGTTGATGGAATCTTAAAAAACCTTTTAATATTCAAGATCTAGACTCTTTTACTAAGTGTCAAAATAACATCAGAGAGTCTCCAATTATGGCAAACTTATTATCTGCTTTTCATTATTCCTGTGTAAGCTTCTTTAGGATTTGCATTCACCAAGTCTCTATATCAGATAATATATAAAATAAGTAAGGTCCTGTCTCAAGTTTCACTCAAGGCCATACCAACAGGCAGTCCCCATTTATTGGCATTACTGAGGTACAAGCATATTTTAGAATGACCCCCCCGAAAAGTATTTCCTGTCAAAAGCTCCAGCTTTTTTCTTATGAACTATAGGGAATCTTCATATTTCATTCCACCTTCAATTAATGGTAAGGCAATAAGCACAGGCGGTTTTCCAGCCTCTTGCAGCACAGTGAGCAGCAATACAACCATCAAAATCTTCATGAAATTTATTTTTAATTTTTTATTAATAATACATGTCTATAGTACATAATGTCTACATTCCTTGTGTGAAGCTGGTACCTATACATAACTCTGAAATTCCATCTTACCCCAGGAAGAATAACCATCCTCCACAAATCAAATAATAAATTCTGACAAAAAAGGCAGCCTAGGGGCCGGTGAGATGGCTCAGCGGCTTAAGCGCCTGCCCTGCAAGCGCTATGGGCCCGAGTTCGACTCCCGGAACCCACATACGAAAAAGGGGCCGGTGATATCGCTCAGCGGCACGGGTGCCTGCTGGCGCGCGAGGTCCTGAAGTCGACCCCCCAGTACCCACAAAAAAAAAAAAAAGGCAACCTACATTGTTGGTGGGAATGCAATCTAGTACAACCTTTCTGAACTTTACGTTTACAAGTTTCAACTAGTTATCAATGATCTGGCTAGATGGTGGTACAACGTCAACAGCAGACCAGCCTGAAATGAGAGTACTGCAAGCCACTTCGGTGTTCTTCCTGTGGTGGTACGTAACTCAATTCTCCTTATGTTCCTGTAAGAATCTGCTTAAGAAGGTATTGGTTAGGTTGTAATGAGAAATCTCATATTTCTTTATGCAATCTCAACAGGAGCAGAGTGATTCATTTCAGCTATACACAGAAGATAAAAAGCAACAAAGGGCAACTTCAAAATGATCCAGATGAAACTGTCATTGAGTTGGATATGAAGGTAGGAGTAATAAGAAATGAAATGAACTTACACAAAGAGCATCCATGTTTCAATCTAGTCATACTGTGGCAGTAAGTGCAAACATGTTAGTCCCTAAGTTAGAATTCTTGTAAAATGTTCTGCCATTTAGCTCACCATTCAACATCCAGGCTACTTGTTCATATGGAAACTTCTCAAATACTAATGACTTTTTGGAGTTCACTACTCTGTGTAAAGATTGGACTGGGCCTGGCATTATAACCCCCTATCCCTCATTAACCCCACAAATGTGAGATCAAGAATACTGGAGAAATGAGGAAGATGTTACCCATTGACAAATGTACTTTAGTAAGAAAGCTGATCCCTAGGCAATAGTAGCATTTCCCAGTGTTCAACTCTGGGGCAACATATCACTGAACAGGCTTATTACGCCCCAAAACGTGCCTTAACTGGCTTACGTGTCAGTAGTAGACACAGAGGCAACTCTCCAGGCCAAACGGCACTCTGAGTGAGGCCACTCTGGGGCTCCGAGGAGCCAAAGGGAGTCAGCACATCTGCAAAAAAAGATCCCAACTCCAGCCATCTCTCGAGATGCATTTCTCAAATGACCAAATGATGTTAAACATTTTTTCAGATATTTATTTGCCATTTGTATTTCTTCATCTGAGAAATGTGTATTCATCTCAGATGCCCATTTTTGGATTGGTTCTTTGAATTTTTTTCAATTCTTTATATGTTGTAGTTAGAAGTCCTTTGTATGTTTTATGTCTGAGGGACAGTTGGCTAAAATTTTTTCCCAATATGTGGGTTTTCTTTTCACTCTGTTGGTGATTTTTTTTGATGTGCAAAAACTTTTTAATAAGATGAGATACCAGTTGTTGATTCTTTGAAGTACTTCCCCTGCAATTTGGTTTTTGTTCATGAACTCTCTGCCTACCCCATGTCTTCAAGATTCCAACCTACTTTGCCTTCCAGTAAATTCAGTGTTTCTGTTTTAATATTTAGATCTTTGATACATTTTGACTTTAGTTTAGTGCATGGTACTGGCAAAAACAGACCTGAGGACCAGTGGAACAGATCCAAAGATGCAGACACAACTCCAAACACACTCAGCCACCTTATCTTTGACAAAGGGGCCAAACATGTTCACTGAAAGAAAGATAGCCTCTTGAATAAATGGTGCTGGAAAAACTGGCTTTCCACATGCCAAAGACTAAAACTAGACCATGTCTATCACCATGCAACTGTTTATTGAGCGTTTATCACATTCATAGTAAGACAGTGGGGACTCCCCCATCTACATAAGGTGGAAGCTGGAGGCAGTGCCCACGGTGCAGGAATCTTTCTTTCACCTGGCCAACAAGCCACGTGGACGCGGTGGGGGAAGGGCAATAGGCAGCACTGGAACTCATGGAGATCTTGAGACTGGTATAGCCTGGGAGCCAAACAGGGTGCTCAAGACTAGCAGAAGGACAGTTACAGACACTTGCAGAACTGAGTGGCAGCTCTGCGAAGAGCAGTACCAGGGCAAAATCCACAAGTACTGAGCCACAAGAATGAACCAAAGAGCAGCCAGAGGCTTTGTCTTTTATGTTGTAGGGAGTATGATACAAACAACATGTGCTAATCTTACAGTGGTATACAAATAACATGTGCCAATCCTATGGTGGTAAAAATATATTTTTCTTTATACTTTTTAGAAAATATATTTTTATGCATTTCTCAAGGGCATTCACAAGACAAATTTTTTGGGGGGCCAGGGATATAGCTCAGCAGCACAGTGTTTGTGTGGCAAGCATGAGGCCCTGAGTTCAATTCCTAGTACCAAAAAAAATTTTTTTTGGTTGCCATACAAGTTATCACACAGCACACGGGTCATGCAGTTATTACAAGCTAATTAAGACTCAGAAAGTAAGTTTAGAATCAGACAGAATCATAAGATGGCTCTGTCCTGCTTGCATCTCTTATGTCACAATTCCTCCCTTGTTCCCTTTTATTCCATAGGGAAGGGCAAAGTGTAAACTGGGGCCACTAATTTCCACAGGAGGATCCTGAACAATTGTGAACCAAGAAAGGGGGGAGGTCGTGTGGCACCAGATGCATCACAAAAGGCCAGTGATTGCCCACAAGCGGAAATTGTTTATTTTTATTTTTATTTTTATTTTTATTTCTATGGGAATGTTGTAGAAATTAGCCCTTAGATCTTCCCACAAAATATTTCTAATGCATTGATCATGTTTCTTCATTAGACAACCATTAAATGACAGTTCTCTTTCTTCCGATAAACAAAAGGTGATTATTAGAGATTGCCCTGAATTAGCATTACAAATTAATTATCATTTAGCAATAAAAGCATTGGTTGTGATCCCTGTTATTCATTTGGCACACTTCTTAGCTGGGTCCTCTGCTCCTGGTTTAATTAGCAATCATTCACAATCCTTTCCTACATTTGCTACAAAACTTAAGTGTTTTACTTCAAGCCTCTCCAGACATTTCAAATCAATTTCCCTACCTACAAACATGTTCTGGTGCTTAAGACTTAAAATTAAAATGTGTGAAAGGGAAATGAAAAAGAAAAGAATGGAAATAAGTCAATCAGTATAAAAGAGCTTTGAACTTTCTCAATCTTAATTCAAAAAGTTCTTCTGGGGCCGGTGAGATGGCTCAGCGGCATAAGCGCCTGCCTTGCAAGCGCGAGGGCCCGAGTTCGACTCCCGGATCCCACATACGAAAAAGGGGCCGGTGATATCGCTCAGCGGCACGGGTGCCTGTTGGCGCGCGAGGTCCTGAGGTCGACCCCCCGGTACCCACCAAAAAAAAAAAAAAAAAAGTTCTTCTGTTTAAGGTAGAAGTGAAGTATATGAATAATTCTGTCCAGCATATGAAGTGGAATGCTGTCTGCAAAGTTTCATCAGCCAAACAGTACTTTATTATAAATTTTAAAAATCCAGTGCTCTTAAAATAAATTCTAAATCCAAAACACTCTTAAGAGGGAAAAATTAGATTCTTTATATAAGATCTTTTGCTAAAGGGAATGGGACAAAGAGATGGAGGGAGGTGGGAGGAAAGGGATGCAAAAGAATTGAGATGTGTTATGTACATGTACCAACTCCCCTCAAGGAATGTAATCATTATGTACTGCAAATATATAGCAATAAAAATAAAAATTCAATAGAATTTGTATTAAATATGATATAATATTCTTGAAAAAGAGAGCCATAAACTCAGTCAAAATTTCATTTTTGAATTTTTGAGTTTTTTTTATTGTATTTCAGTTTGGGTTCATGAGGAATCATAGCTAAATTATCTTACCAAATGAGAAGTTAATAAAAATATAAGGCTGAACCAATATTTTGCCCTTCTTCTACATAACTAGAGTATTTTATAAATTGCTAGGTATTTTAGATATCACAAGATGATAATTTTTCACATAAAATATTAAGCTCTAACTTAGTTTATGATTATTTTTATTTGTAAAACATGTTATTAAATAAACAGTAGTCACTAGAAGCATTCTAAAATTACACGTTGTATTCACAATACCTTTCTTCAGACTTACCAGTTACAGATTTCATCTGTAACAAGTCCCCTATGTGAATATAAAGTGAGAAATGCCAAAATGAGCATAAAAGATTGTATCTGTATCATGGAAAGAGGGACAATGATAGGTATTTTTAAAGGTGTCAGTTTAGATATTTCAGACCACCTTGCCATATGATTTTTTTTAAAACGATACCAAATCTCAAAGTTTTCTTGGTCTTTCGTTTTCTTGTCATTTTATAGAATTGGAGAAATAT
The DNA here is from genome assembly GCA_028451465.1 of Erethizon dorsatum. Taxonomy (NCBI): domain Eukaryota; kingdom Metazoa; phylum Chordata; class Mammalia; order Rodentia; family Erethizontidae; genus Erethizon; species Erethizon dorsatum. The sequence goes on from CM051842.1 coordinate 19,034,833, forward strand.
TTTTTTAATAAGGAAGGTGTCTCAGGCAAGAAGACAAAAAAAAAATGAAGGAAGGGGCAAAATATTGAATAGGGAAGAACATAGGCAAAAGATAAACAGCTTGGGGAAGAGGTTTGGAGAAATTATTTTCTCATTTCTCCAGAGACCTAGACAGTAGGTAAAGGGAAACATCAAGAGCAAATTCATTGCTAAATATACTACGTTAAAATAAGATTTAATATTCTCTGCCTTGTGATATGATTGGATCAGCTTCCTATCTTTATAAAGAGTTTACAAAATAGATGGCCTGTTACCTGACTGTTGCACTAATACTGTAATAGAATATACACACATACAATAGAGTGCAAAAAGAATTTCTAGACCAAGACCACCATTAATACTCACACAGCAAGATCTGTTCTCTTCTTTGAGAGGTAAAATCAATTAAAGTGCCTGGTCTTCATTTGAATTTAATGAGAATAAAATTGCTTTAAAACTTTCCTGGGGACATATGTTAGGAGTATCTTAGGTCCAAACATTTACGTGTAAATCACCACAATATGACTAAATATGATTATGTACCACTTAGAATTATTGATAAAAATACATACTTTCACTTCAATAGCAAGTTTGTCTACCTGAGGCAATATATATGATGAGTTCAGACATCATCATGCCTTTTTTCAAAGCTTACATAAAGTTAATAATCCTGAATTCCAAAATACTTTATACTTCTTTAGTAATATAAAAGGTGCATTTAGTTTTAACAGCCATACTGAGGTACAATTGTCTTTGAATTAACTGCATATATTTAGTGGGCACGATTTCACAATTTTTGACATATGTACACAGTCATGAAGCCATTAAGATAATTAACTTATATATCACCCCCAAAAGTTTGTTCATGGCCCTTTAACTTTCACAGCATTCTCCCATCTTTCAGCAACCTTTAAATTGTTTTATGTATTTATATATTCATTTGAATTTCCTGGAATTTCATAAAAATAGGATCATAAAGTATATACTCTTTCACGTCAGTCTTATTTCTCTTACAATAATTTTTCAAGATGCATCCACCTTATAGTTTATAACATGGGATTGAATCTCCCTTCCCACCAAAAATTGTGTGCTGAAATTCTAACCCCAATATGACTATATTTGGAATAAGATCATGGCAGACATAATTATTTTGTTAAAATGAGATTACACTGGAGTTGGGAAGATGCTTAATCCATTATGATTAGTGTTCTTATAAATCAAGGAAAAGGCACAGACATAGGAGGGCAAGATGCCATGTGATGACAGAGGCAGAGATTCAAAGGTTATACCTGTCAGGTGGGGCTTAATCCAATATTAGTGGCATCTTTGTAAAAAGGGGAAATTTGGACACAGAGATAGACATGAACAGAGAGAAGGCTATGTGAATACACACATAAGGAGAACCCCATGTGAAATGGAGAATCCAAACAATGCATTTACAAGACAAGGAATATCAAAGATTGCCAGGAAATCATCAGAAAACTAGGAAGAGTCAATAAAACATAGTCTGCTGCAGATTTCTTCTTTTTTCTTTTTTTGTGGGTACCGGGGGTCGACCTCAGGACCTCGCGTGCCAGCAGGCGCCCGTGCTGCTGAGCGATATCACCTGCCCTTCATATGTGGGTTCCGAGAGTTGAACTCGGGCCCTTGCGCTTGCCAGGCAGGCGCTTAAGCCACTGAGCCATCTCACTGGCCCTTCCTGCAGATTTCTGACTTTTAGCTTCCAGAACTCTAAGCCAATAACTCGATGTTCTTTTACATCATCCAGTTTGTAGTACTTTGCCATGGCCGCCCTAGGAAACTAATATAGCACATGTCAAAATATCATTTCCATTCAGTAGATATATCACAAATCGCTTGTCTATTTACCTGTTGATAGATATTTCGATTGTTCCAAGGGATGTGTTCAGTGGTATTGCCAAATCATATAGTACATTCAACCTTGATTTTACTAAACAGTGACAAATCATATCCAGATTTTGCAACACTCAATATACCCAACAGTAAGACACAAGACAAATGGGCCTCTTTTTCACACATTTGCAAAGACTTTGTTTTGATGCAATAAAACCAATCATTTTCTAAGTCTTTCAAAAGATACCTTTTGAGCCTTATTTAAGAAGTATGTAATCTCCCAGCTGGGCATGGTGCTTCCTGCCTGTAATCCCAGTGGAAGCTGAGACAGGAGGATGGCAATTTTAAGCCCAGTCTAAGTAAATCATTAATATAGTGAGACCCTGTCTCAAAACAAAATAAAAATGAGCTGAGGTATAGCTCAATGTGAAGGCCCTGGGTTCAATTAACAGGACTAGAAAAAAGCAATCTTCCAAATTTAGGTGACAAATATATTCTTATAAATTATAAAGTAATGTACTAGGTTTATAAATTTATCTTCCATATGTAGCTTTTAAACCACCTGAAACTTGCCTTTTTTATTTGATAAATCAGGGATCATGTTTTATTTTTCTATACATACTGAACAGGATTTTCTAGCATCATTTGTTAAATAGTCTGAAACTAACCATATGTGGGGAATCAGTCAGATTGCCTCAAAACTCAGGGGCACCTGAGGACGCCTGAGGATGTGACCTCGCTGTCTAGTACAAGTGCACAGTGGGATACAGTTATGTAACTATGACTTACCAGTGGACAAACACACATGCGCTGGTTATGGCACTATACAAGCATAGAAATATGTGATAATAACTAGTATAGGAATTGTACAATAAAAATGCAGGCTGTTCTTGCGCTCTTGTTCTCTTGCACTCTTTCACTCCTCTCTGCTCCATGCTGCCTGTTGCTGCTGATGTCTTGCACACGTGCATTCTTTAACCTGGGGACCTCACCCACAAAAATCTCCCTTGGGCCCTCTAAGTGGGTCGACACCATGTTTTAGTCAAACATCACTTGCTGATTTCACAGTCCTTATTTATCTTCCTTTATGAAGTCACATATCACCTAGGAAATCTATGACATTTTACTTTTACTTTTAATAAATTGTTTCTCAAACTAATGTAATCAGATCTGAGAGACAATGAACTGAATCCATTGTTTTCCCCACTTTGATATAGAAAGCTAAATCGTCACATGTTAATATACCCCATTTATTTATCTATTTCTGAGCCAATAGCACATAAAATAGTAAACATTATTATTAACTAAACATCTGGAGAGAAATTCCCCCTTAATTTCTATTTTTATAATTTTTCCCTTAAAATTTTTTCTGCCATAATTTTCTCTAACTCTTTTCAAATTATTTGTAACTGATAAAAATAAATCTGTCTTGTATTTTATTTACATATTTATATAAAGGAATTTGGGAAGCAACATTGTCTCCCTACATAAGAAATTAGTTTCCAGTTCTACAAGGCCATTTTTGTGTGCTTCGGCAGAGGTATTATTTATTCACTTTGACTGCATATTTCCTGTGAAATTTGCATTACCATTTAAAAGTTGGTCATAGATGAAATCCATATCTTTGGTCAATTTTCTTTCATTTAGACAATGGAATTATATTCTTATACTCATTTACCATTAATAAAATTTTAATCACAAGTGTGTGTCTCATAAACATGTATCTTTCTGTGTTATAGAGATCAAGCACTGTTATGTGTCTCTCAGACCCCTTAGGAATCCTTTCTCCAGGAGCTCTTCCAGGAAAATCTCTCACTTCTTAAAAGAAGTATAGTACTGAGGGATAAACTAAAGTTGTCAGGCATGTGTCTTGTTGGGAAACAAGTCTTCAAATACTTGTAGATCTTTCTAAAGTAACTCATGAAAGACTGATTATTGCTCTAAATATGAGACACTAGTAAGCAAATATTTTCTATAAAGGCCTGCCTAGTAAATATTTCAAGTCCTGCTATAGGGTCTCTGACATTGCTACTCAACTCTGCCATAATGTTGCAAGAAACTAGCCACAGACAATATAAAAACAAATTTGTGTGTCTGTGTTTCAATAAAACTTTATTTTATAAAACCAGGCAGTAGGCCATATTTAGCCCATGTGAAGTAGTTCAGTGTGTTCTATTATTGAGAATTTAAAAAATTTCACCATCAAATTTTTAATTCGATTAAAACATTGTATTAAAATATCTAAGGATTTAAAAATTTTACCATAAAATTTTTAATTTGTCAGTCATTAATCATGGTGTCTAACATGTGTGTCACATCTAGTTTTTCTTTTAGAAAGTTACCCTACTATTAATTTGAACAACGTACTTCATACTCACTATACTGAAATATCATCATCAATATCATGTACCTAAAACTACCATTTACTTGTATCCATTTCTAGATTTATACTTTGTTCCCTTTTCCTATTGGGCAAGAACGAGAGATGGGCTCAGTTATCCACATGAGCAGTGGTAAATTAAATGATACCTGTGCTCTACCCCTTAGAAAATTTGATTTAATTTAAGGGAATCAGATGTCTGAATTTTTTCTTTACCACCCCTTAATCAATTATTAAGCCAAATTTGAAAAACCTGTTCCTGAGGCACTTCCTCATGGTGTACCTAGTTTTAGATGTTGCGAATATCACTTGAGCACCTGTTAAAACTACTAGGTGCCATTCTGGTCCCACTGAATCAGAATCACCAGGAAAAGGCTGTGGACTTGCAAATCCTACCGAGAATTCCAGGTGATTAATATGAACATCTTAAAAATTTGAAAAACACCGCCCAGAGGCAAATTTCTGTTTTCTGTATGTTTCCACTCTGAAGCTCACAGTGAATGCTTTGAAAAAATTGCCTTCTATCTGGAGATCATCTATCCTTGAAGGTTAGCCAAAATTTATCAGGAGGTAGGGAAATATAGAAAAATTTAAAGGACATACATTCTCATGTCACCTTCTATTTGTACATTTATCTGAAACTTCATTTGACTGAGAAAGTTGTGAGTTCACAGTGGAATTACTCTCCCTTTATGTAAGAATTATATTCTGCATTTTCTTTACAAATGTCACCCAATCCTAGTCTTACTATGGAACATTGCCTCGGGGTATGAAAAGCTCCAGCATACCAACAGAGGTTTAAATTTGAATCGAGGAACCATAAATATGTAGTTTCTTGTATTTTCTTGTTTTCTGTTTACTACAGTTATTTGTTACCAATTTGATATTTTGCCCCATGATAAAATGTTGTGATTTCACATACATGGTATGTAAAGTAGGATGGTAGGAGTAATGGTGATTTGTTTTCTAATGACTTTTTTTCCATCATACTATTGTTAATAAGCTCACCTATATTGGAGGAGAGTTCTATGAAAGAAAAGTAAAAAAAATGCTTATTAAGAAGTGCTAAATGCTTAAAATCATATTTTTCCACATATATAAACATGAGCAACTCTTTTCAGCTTTTTCAATACTCATCTCTAAGTACAAGTCATTAGCCAAAAAGAAAATCACTTTCCAACAGTAGTGTTTGTTAGTGAACCTTCTACTGTCATATGGAGCTGGAAAGTTTCATATGAAAATATTTCAAGACACACTGGACAAAATTCGAGGATGAAAGTTTTATGACAATTCTTTCATATATAATATAGACTTCTTATAATGAAATTATCTATTTTATCAAATCATAATATGAATTCTTTATTTCTCTTATATTCGATTTTCATTTCTTACAAAATGCTTAATATTTTGTATTAATGAAAAATAATGTGTTTGCTGTTAGATATTACATAAAATTAATTTCTGTCAATTTTTATTTAATTAGGAAGTATAATTTGCATAAACTTTACCTTATAATAATTATAAAAATGTATAATGTAAAACATTATTTAGATCAATTGCGTACTAACCATCATTGTAACAAGAATACTTCCAGAGGATATATTTTACCCCTTAAATCCTTGTACCCACAGGCATAAAACACATGCTACAATTTCAACCAAATGCATAAAACAGTTTGGTTTTTCATATACAGGAAAGGGTGTTACACAAGAATAACTTTCAAAAAAACGTTATGAAATGAACACTTGTCAAATATCTATTTAATTCAATAATGAGGTAAATAATGAGGAAAGAGTAGATGGAAAAGCTGGTCCAAAGAAAAATTCAATGGTGGTTATATAGTCAGTTTAATAAACTCATGTTGAAATAGATTTGCTAAGTTTGAGACAAAGCTGTTTAATATATTATAGGGAAAACTAACTTTTAGGCTTGTTTTCTCCACCTGAGAGAAATCATAAATACTATCTATGTCACAGATTTCTGTTGCTGTGACACAACACCTAAGGAAAACAACTTAAAGGAGGACAAATTTAGTTAGGCTCACAATTTCAGTGGTTTCAGTCCATGGTCAGTTGTCTTCATTGCTTTTAGCCTCATGGTAAGGCAAAAACATTACAGCAAAAGGGTGTTGGGGAAGAAAGCTACTCACCTCATGGCAGCCAGGGAGCAGAGAATGAGGGAAAGAGCCTGAGAAAAGTTATAACCTACAAGTTAACTCCCAGAAACCTACTTCCTCCAACTAGATCCCTCCTCTTAATCTCTGATTCAGCTGTGAACGTTTCAAGAGCCTTGACCATATAATGAATAGTGAACCAAAAAGGTACAATTGTCTAAAGAAACACATTATCTGGTTTTAGACAATGTTCCAATATGAAAAAAGAAATCATGCAGTGATTCATCTGTCTTATTTCTAAGTTTCTGGCAATTTTCCATCAATAGCAATTAATATGATGTGTTCAAACATAAAACACATTAGGACAGTGATCAAGAAGTAAAAGGCAAAAACATAAAATCTCCAAATGTAATGATCTTGCTTTTACATTTTTCCAATGGATGATGATAAGTAAAAAAGAAAATTCATGATATTTAAATTCCAGTGGTCAAAATTGTGATTTTATGACTTTATCCTAAATTATATGTTTTATATGATGTCATAAATTTTTTTTTTGTGGGTACTGGGGGGTCGACCTCAGGACCTCGTGCGCCAACAGGCACCCGTGCCACTGAGCGATATCACCGGCCCTTTCTGCGTATGTGGGATCCGGGAGTCGAACTCGGGCCCTCGCGCTTGCAAGGCAGGCGCTTACGCCGCTGAGCCATCTCACCGGCCCATGATGTCATAAATTGTGTTATTTCCAATTTCTCATTGTGCTGAACAATTCTTACAGAGAAGATTTTAGCAAGAATATTTGAGCTTTTTCTTCCGGAAAAAAAAAAAAAAGATGGCGGATGAGTAAGAAGCACGCAGCGAAACTCTCTAAAAGTTGCCATTGGACTACGGGAATATAGTGACCGGGAGAGCGCAGGAGGGGGGGAGATGCCTCCCTGCGACCCAGAAAAGTTCTGAAGCGCAGCTTGGGACGCCCGGCACCAGTGAAGGGTACTTTTCAACAAAGAAGAAGGAGACCGCGCACGCACCTTCTACCATCCCAGGAATCACGGCGGGACAGAAGCTCAAAGCTGCGGACACACGGTGACAGCTGGCGCCCAGGGAGCCCCCACGGAGGATCGCGAGACAGCGGCGGGGCAGGGGAGCGGCGGAGAACGGCGCTGGCCGGCGGTGAGTGAGTGTCTCTCAGCCACAGCTGTCCCGCGCCAGAGAGCGACTGGCCCGGCGCCATTGTGGGGGGTACGGCGAAAATCAGAGCGGCTCGAAAACAGCTCTGGGAACTTGTGCTCCGGACAGGACAGCGCGGTGCCTCTCAGCACCACGAAAGTGCGCTGAGGGCGGCGGGTGAACGAGACTGGTCTCTCAGCCACACCTGTACCGCGCCAGAGAGCAACTGGCCCAGCGCCATTGTGGGGGGCGTGGCGAAAATGAGAGAGGCGCGAAAGCAGTGAGCTGACAGCGGCGGGCGAAGGAGACCGGTCTCCGCCTGAAAGTCCACACTCTGCTCACCGCCCACCACAGGGCCGCTCTTGGCTCGCTGGGACGGACCTGCACGGAACAGGACTCTCATCACACGGTGCCTGCCTACAGCAGAGTCAACACCTGGAACTGATTATTTTTATTTTTTTTTATATATTTTTATTTTTTTTTCTCTCTCATTAGTTTTTTGTTCTGGTGTAGGGGTTTTTATTTTTGTTTTTATTTTTGTTTTATTTTTATTTTGTTTTTTTTTTTTTTCTTTTGTGGGGTTTTATTTCTGTTTTATCTCTTTGCTTTGTTGTTTTTGTCTTCATTTTTGTTTCTGTTTGTCTATTTGCTCTTTCCTTCATTATTCTCTCTGGCTTTTATGTGAATGTAAACAGCGCCTCTAACCTCTTTGTGATTGTGGTTGTGATCTGTTCTTCCTTTTATCCTTTCCTTCTCTTTTTCCCACCAGTCCTCTGCACCAGTGTCCCAATGTTAGTGGGATCCCTCTTGGTCCTCTAACCTTACATCTAATTCCTTCTTCTTCTCACAATACTCTATTTCCTCCTTAACTCATTTTAAATTAAAACTCCTGAGGGGAAAAATTGACATACTAAGGACTTGTATACTGCATATAATTTTTCTGGTGTGTTTTAGATTTTTGTTATATAACCGCAACTCTACTTTATATGGCTAAAAGTGGTAAATAACTGGTTAGCTCAGTCTGTCATTTTCTAGGCTGTGTTTGATGCTTCAGTTACCATTATAGCCAAATGTAAAATAATTGTTCTAAACAGCTTTCCTTCCTGATATTTCATGATTGATATTGACTAAGGGACACAGAAAATACAGTGGCACAGTCCCAAAGAATCAAGGACTGGGCCAAACAGGTAGCAACTTCTCACATCCAACGAATTGAAGAGGTAGGATCTGGCAGAAAGCTCAAAACCCAAAAGCAAGCTCCACTTGGAAGATACTGCAGAGAAGTAGTCATCTTCTAAGGATCTTGAACACTAGCAATAAAGTAACCTATCATAGGTAATTTACAAACATCACCCCAGGAATTAAAGAAAGAAAAGATGAGACGACACTTAAACAAGATGCAACCCCACACATCCAATTCACCAAAGGCAAACCTAAGGGGCAACAAGGTGGGACAATCCGAAAGCCACCCACCTGGCCTATCTGAAGGGGTAACAACAAAACAACTGAATGAGGCTCTGGAAAAAATTAAAACAGAAATAATTTCACAGATAACTGCAGAGATAATGTCCACAATGAAGACCATGCTTAAGGACACTATAGCTGATACAGACAAAAAAATAGATGAGCTTAAGAAAACTATAGAAACCATGAATGCTCAGCATAGGAAAGAAATGGAATCTATAAGGCAGATTCAAGCAGATATCCAAGAGAATAAAAATTCCATTGAAAGTATTTGTAGCAGAATAAGCCAATGTGAGGACAGGATCTCAGATATAGAAGACAGCCTTACAATTAGTGATCATGAAAAGAAAGAATTCTTAAAAGCAGCAAGGGACCATGAAAAATCAATTCAGCAGCTGCTAGATGACTCAAATATAAACAACTTAAGAATAATTGGAATAAATGAAAAAGCAGGAGATAGCATCAATGACATTAAAACCTTGTTCAAAGACATTATTACAGAGAACTTTCCTGGAAGAGAAAAAGAATTTGACCCCAACATAAAGGAAGCTTTCAGAACACCAACTAGACATGACCAAAAAAAATCTTCAGCCAGACATATCATAGTCAAGATCCCAGAAATTCAACAGAAGGGCAGAATCTTAAAAGCTGTTAGGGAGAAGGGACAAATCACCTATAAAGGAAAACCCATCAGAATCACAGCTGACTTTTTAGCACAAACCCTCAAGTCAAGAAGAGCTTGGAATGACGTATTTCAAGCTCTAAAGGAAAATAATTTTCAACCCAGATTGATGTACCCCGCAAAACTATCTTTCAAAATTGATGGAGAAATAAAATACTTCCATGACAAAGAACATCTGAGAAAATTTATGACCACCAAACCAGCACTCCAAAATGTTCTGAAGGACATTCTAGAAAGAGATAGGAACCCCAACAGAAGGGATCCACCAGGCAGGGCAGATAATTAAATAGCAGGAAAGGGGAAAAACAAACAAAGAGTGGGAACCAACAACAGGAAAATATCATGACAAGTATAAGTCAATACATATCAGTTTTAACCATCAATGTTAACAGTCTCAATTCACCAATCAAAAGGCACAGACTGGCAAAATGGATCAAGAAGCAAGATCCAACAATATGTTGTATACAAGAAACACATTTAATTCAGAAAGAAATTCATAGACTGAAAGTCAAAGTATGGAAAACAATACTCCATGCAACAGGAACCCAGAAAAAAGCAGGGGTAGCTATTCTTTTTGCAGACAAAGTGAATTTCAAGCCAAGAATGACTCAGAGAGATAAAGACGGTCATTACATCCTTGTAAAGGGAACAATCCAAGAGGAAGAGATAACGATCATAAATATATATGCGTCAAATACCAATGCACCCAACTATATAAAACAAGTACTAAAGGACATGAAAAATCAAATAAGCGCTAATGCAATTATATTGGGAGATCTCAATACTCCACTGTCACAAAAAGACAGATCAACTGGACAGAAAATCAATAATGAAATAATAGAACTGAACCAAACTTTTGAACAAATGGACTTAGTAGATGTCTACAGAGTGTTCCACCCCACAACATCAGAATACATATTCTTCTCAGCTGCACATGGGACGTTCTCCAAAATAGACCACATACTAGCTCATAAAACCTGCTTAAGTAAATGCGAAGGACTTGAAATTATCCCATGCATATTATCAGACCATAGTGCAATGAAATTGGAAATCAATGGCAAAAGAAATCACAAAAACTCCCTAAACACATGGAAATTAAACAGCACCCTCCTGAACAACCAATGGGTCACAGATGAAATTAAAGAAGAAATTAGACAGTTTCTACAACTGAATGATAATGACAGTACAATATACCGGAACTTATGGGATACAATGAAAGCAGTCCTAAGAGGGAAATTTATAGCATTAAATACTTATATTAGGAAAATAGAGCAAGCGCAAATAAACAACTTAATGGTGAACCTCGAACTTCTAGAAAAAGAAGAGCAGGTTAAGCCAAAAGCCCGTACAAGGGAAGAAATTATAAAGATCAGAGCAGAAATTAATGTATTGGAGACTAAAAAAACAATACAAAGAATCAATGAAGCAAAAAGTTGGTTCTTTGAAAGAATAAATAAGATTGAGAAACCCTTATCCAACCTTATTAAAAAAAGAAAAGAAAAGACTCAAATCCATGCAATTGAAAATGAAAAGGGTGATATCACGACGGACCCTGCAGAAATCCAGAAGATCATCTATTCCTATTTTAAAAATCTATATTCTACTAAGATAGAAAATGCAGAAGAAATGGACAGATTCCTAGATTCGTATGAATTACCAAAGTTGAATCAAGAAGATTTAAAAATCCTAAATAAACCAATATCAACCAATGAAATTGAAGATGTAATTAAAAACCTCCCAACAAAGAAAAGCCCAGGCCCTGATGGATTCACTGCCGAATTCTACAAGAAATTTAGAGAAGACCTAACGCCACTACTTCTCAAACATTTTAACGAAATTGAAAGGGAAGCAATACTCCCAAACTCATTCCTGGAAGCAAGCATTACCCTGATACCAAAACCAGAGAAGGACCCAACTAAGAAAGAGAACTATAGGCCAATCTCCCTAATGAACATAGATGCAAAAATCCTTAATAAGATACTGGCAAACAGAATCCAACAAATCATCAAAAGATTATACACCATGACCAAGTTGGATTCATCCCTGGGATGCAAGGATGGTTCAACATACGTAAATCAATAAATGTAATACACCATATTAACAGAACCAAAGACAAAAATCACATGATCATCTCAATAGATGCAGAAAAAGCTTTTGACAAAGTCCAGCACCTTCTCATGATAAAAACCCTACAGAAAATTGGAATAGAGGGTCTTTATCTCAACCTGGTAAAAGCTATCTATGACAAACCAACAGCCAATATTATACTAAATGGACAAAAAATGAAAGCCTTCCCTCTAAAATCAGGAACAAGACAAGGATGTCCACTGTCCCCACTCTTATTCAACATAGTTCTGGAAGCTTTAGCCAGAGCAATTAGACAAGAGAAAGAAATAAAGGGAATAATGATTGGAAAGGAAGAAGTTAAATTATCATTTGCAGATGATATGATACTCTACATAGAAGACCCCAAAAACTCCACTAAAAAACTGCTAGATTTAATAAGCAAATTCAGTAGTGTAGCTGGATACAAAGTTAATACTCAAAAGTCAATAGCCTTCCTGTACACAAATAACGAACTTACTGAAAGAGAAATTAGGGAAATAATACCTTTCACAATAACATCCAAAAAAATGAAATACCTAGGAATCAACCTCACAAAGGATGCAAAAGACCTATACACTGAAAACTACAGTACTCTGAAAAAGGAGATTGAAGAGGGCATCAGAAAATGGAAAGATTTCCCTTGCTCCTGGATAGGAAGAACCAATATAGTGAAAATGGCCATACTTCCAAAACTGTTATACAGATTTAATGCAATTCCAATCAAAATTCCAACAGCATATCTCACAGAATTAGAGAAAACAATCCTAAAATTCATTTGGAATCAGAAGAGACCTAGAATAGCAAAGGCAATTCTGGGCAACAAAGGCAAGGCAGGGGGCATCACAATCCCCGACTTGAAATTATACTATAAAGCTACTGTGATAAAAACAGTGTGGTACTGGCAAAAAAACAGACCTGAAGATTAATGGAACAGATTAGAAGATGCTGAAACAAACCCAGACATACTAAGCCACCTTATCTTTGACAAAGGTGCCAAACACATTCACTGGAAGAAAGATATCCTCTTTAATAAATGGTGCTGGAAAAACTGGCTCTACACATGCCGAAGATTAAAACCAGACCCATATCTTTCACCATGCACTAAACTAAATTCAAAATGGATCAGAGATCTAAATATTAAAACAGAAACATTAAATCTGCTGGAAGGTAGGATAGGTAAATCCCTTGAAGACATTGGTGTAGGCAAAGACTTTATGAATAAAAACTCAACCGCACGGGAACTATCCCAAAGAATCAATAACTGGGATCTCATCTTATTAAAAAGCTTTTGCACAGCAAGAGAAACCACCAACAGAGTGAAAAGACAACCCACAACATGGGAAAAAATGTTTGCCAGCTGTTCTTCAGACAAAGGATTACTATCGAAAACATATAAAGAACTCAAAAAAGTCAGACCTCCCAAATTTTAAGATCTACTCCAAAAATGGGCATCTGAGATGAATACACATTTCTCAGATGAAGAAATGGCAAATAAATATACAAATAAATGTGCAACATCACTAGTCATTCGAGAGATGCAAATTAAAACAACACTGAGATACCATCTCACCCCAGAAAGAATGGCTACTATAAAGAAATCAACTAATAACAAATGCTGGAGGGGCTGTGGGGAAAAAGGAACCCTTCTTCACTGTTGGTGGGAGTGTCAACTGGTACAGCCACTGTGGAAGTCAGTGTGGAGATTCCTCAAAAAACTAGGTTTGGAGGTTCCATTTGAACCAGCTATTCCCCTTCTGGGCATCTTCCCAGAAGAATTAAAAACATCGTACCACAATGATATACGTGCACCCATGTTTATAGCAGCACAATTTGTAATAGCCAGATCTTGGAAACAACCCAAATGCCCATCAACTGAGGAATGGATAAGAAAGATGTGGTATTTTTATACAATGGAGTACTATTCAGCCATAAAGAAGGATAAACTGGAGACTTTTATAGGTAAATGGATGCAACTCGAGAAAATACTCATAAGTGAAATAAACCGGACGCACATGTGTAAGCATCATATTGTCTCTCTAATATGAGAAACTGAAAGAGTAAATAAGATCCAAAATGTACAATAGACATGGTGAATCAAAAAGAAACTGGTCACTAGGAAAGAGAGACTGGAATAGGGAAAAGAAAGAAGGTAAAGGGAAAAAAAGTTGTATATATATATATAAGATGGTTAAGATAGATACACTACCAATTTTACTTAGTTCATTGAAGAGTAAGGTTTGAGCCAGTAATGTTTGGACAATTGAATGCTAATGTCTGGTATCCTGAATAACTAACTTAAAGATAATAATACGTAATGCATTGACCATTGTTACCCTCATATTATGTTGTTTTGAAAATTTGTTCTTTTTTTAATTTGTTTTGTTTTTTCTTCTCTTTAAAATAAAAAAAATTTAAAAAAAAGAATATTTGAAAGCTTATCTTTAGGTAATATTTCCCTTTGCTAAAATTTCGCTATCAACATGACCTATTTTCTACCTACCTGAAATTCCTCAAAATATCTGGGAGATGTTGTTTCTCGTTTTCTAGCAGTATAACAAATGAGCACTGGGTGGAGAGTGGCAAGCAAAAAAAATGCCTACGTGCCTATCCTTACAGTTCCTTCAGTCTAGAAAGAGATATTGACATTAATCAAATGATCACTTATATAAAAATGAAAATGTACCTGAAGCATATGTGAGTGTAAAGATTCTTGAAAAGAAGACATAAGAAAACTTCATTTTGAAAAAGTGAGATCCGAAGGAAAAGTCAATTAGGTCAAGATGAAGGATTCAAGACAAAAATTTTGGGTGAGAGGGAAGATATATACAATTGATTAGTTTCCCTACTGCATTCTGTTTGGAATTTTATTGGGTATTTTGGCCAGATAGTTTAAATATTTCAGAGTAGCGCATCCAATGAAGGTAGAATAACAGGGACTGGTCTCATCCTATCACATGAAACAACCAAAAAATGGACATTTCCAAGATATTCAGTGAACATTAGGAAACAGTGGATATGATTCCTGAGAGACAGGTAGGATTTGAAGGAGCTTGCCCCCTAGAGACAGTTTCTTGGCCACAGAATAGGGAGGGGCAATCCTGCCATGGCATGGGTCTGGGGGCTCCCTGGGATGGAGTTGACCAACCAGAGAGACTAACAGCTATTGAGTATTGGAGGTCTCCATACTAGCTGCACAGACAAAGAATCCTGGAGTTCTGCAGAGAGTGCCCCCGAAGTAGTCAGCTAATTATTGACCAGCAGATTTGCATGAGAAAATATCATCCAAAGCTGGGGGGAAAAAAACCACTGAAAAATATTAGAGGGAGTCATGCTTGGTATGCAATTCATGGAGGACCTGAATGAATATGTTCATTTTATTGGCCAGGCTCTTAGAGTAGTAAACCATACATTGTAGAAACACACAATGCAAGTGACAATTTTGTAGTAAGCCAAGGTTAGAATATGTTGTCCCTTTTTATCTCTTTGTCATTTTTCTTACTGTAACCTTTTTCATTGTGTTCCTCTTAGAAATCTTCCCTTAGAGAAAAAATGAATTTTTATAAAAATGCGTATATAATGCATTACTATTCACATTCACCTGCATCTATTTTATTTACTTATTTTTATTATTTAAATGTGTACCTTTGAGATATTTTCCTGGGTCTACATATTTTTATTGCTATGTGCTTGTGATATACAATAATTACATTCATTGTGCGAATTGGTACATACAAATATTGCATCTTAATTACTTTTACCTCCCTTTTCCCTCCCTGCCCTCTTATCTCCTCCCATCCTTAAATCCCTGTCCCATCTCCATAAAGTCTACCTCCCTGTTACCTATCATTTATCTTTTACCTTGCTATTTAAATTGTTTATATTTTAGGTTTTTCGTACAAGAGAAACTAAGTTATATTTAGCTTGTGTCTCTAATTTATTTCACTTCACATTATAGTCTCAAGATGCATTCATTTTCCTACAGATGACTCAAATGTATCCTTCTTTATAGCAGAGTAATATAAATTGTGTATATATATATATATATATATATATATATATATATGTAACTTTTTCTTTATCTGTTTATCTGATGGTGGGCCTATAGGCTGCTTCCAAGATTTAGCTACTATGAGTTGTACTACTATTACCGTGGTTGTGTATATATCATTAATATGATGTCTTTAATTCTTTGGGCAAGATACCCAGAAAAGGTATAGCTGAGTCAAAAGGAATTTGTATTTTTAGGTTTTTTTTTTAGCAATATCCATGCTTATTTATATCTACTTTGCTCTATAAATTTTAAATTTTATTTTAATTTAATTTAATATGCAATACTAGGGATTGAACCCAGGGCAAAATCGCTGGTCCTCTTCCCTTACATTTTGATTCAGGGTCTCACTAAGTTCCTAAGTTTCACAGGCTGGGCTCAAACTTGTGATCCTCCTGCTTCAAACTCCCAAAGTTCTGGGATTACAGGAGCGTACCACTCTTCCTGGCTTTATTCTGTAATTTAATGGCCTTATTAAATAAGTTCACACTGATAAGGTGCAGGCATTATCATAGTGCTTTTAAATATGTCTTATGGATTCTCTTCTCTGTCTTTGATTATATCTATAAATTTTCCCAGTTATGTTCAGATAGTAATATTAATAATTTTCTTGTACCTTTTACCCATTATATCCTTCTCATTTAAATAATAAATTGTTTAGTGTGATGAACATTCAGAAGTAAATCTCTGAAGTTCTCAGTCTAGCTTAATTCAGTTTCAAGTGATAAAACTGCAGAGAGAACCAAATCTCTCACCTTCAATCTCTCTGTCTCTGATTCTCTCTCTCTCTGTCCCTATCCCTCTCCCTCTCTCTCTCTACACACACACACACACACACACACACACACACACACACACACACACCTCTGTTTGTTTCTTAGATAAAGATAGTTTCTGACAATTCCAGGAGGACAGGTTTAAAGTATAGACTTTTTCAGCGAGCAATCTCTGGGTTTGGCAGTTGTTCAAAGATAGTTTTTTCTCTCACAGGGTGATGTTAAGGATTTCTGAGAAATTCATCCACATGATGTGTGTAATAACTGTTATGTTCCTTGGTGTCTGGTAGGCTAGATAATAGACTGTCCAGATCTGAGCCCTATCTCTCTTTCAGGTAGCTATTTTAGGCCAAACCCCTATTAAAATGATTTCAAGTTATTTTCTTTCTGTTTCTCTGATCTCGTATCAGCATACTTGTTTGTGGAAAACGTACTCACAGTCTTGCTCATTTTGTAGGTGGAAGTGAAGTTTGTTCTTAATAGGACCCTGTTTCTCTCCGGATAATTCCACAGCCTCTTTAGACATCTCAGTAAAGAACCAAACATTAGGATGCTGTGTCCCCCAAACTTTAGGGAGCACATTTCAAAGTATTCACCTAGATTCCTTACATAAAGTCCCTGTCACTAGACTAGTAATGAAAATTACCATAGTTCTCTCCCCCTACCCAAGAGGTAAGTATAATTGTGAGATAAGAGTAAGTAGCAGAGCATTACTGCAAATATTTCTTTTTTTTTTTTTTTTTGTGGGTACCGGGGGGTCGACCTCAGGACCTCGCGCGCCAGCAGGCGCCCGTGCCGCTGAGCGATATCACCGGCCCCTTTTTCGTATGTGGGTTCCGGGAGTCGAACTCAGGCCCTCGCGCTTGCCGGGCAGGCGCTTAAGCCGCTGAGCCATCTCACCGGCCCAACTGCAAATATTTCTAAAGAAATTATCTTTCCGTAACTCCAATTTTAGCCTCTCTTGTAATCTTGAGTGTGGACTAAGAATCACACGAACTTTTCTTCCGTAACTTCGTTATACGAACTGCATAAATGGACTACTACCTCACTTTGTCAACTATTGTTATGTTTTCCAATTTTGGGACTTCAACTGAAACTGAGAGAAAAAATTCTCATGTTGGGCCGGTGAGATGGCTCAGCGGCATAAGCGCCTGCCTGGCAAACGCGAGGGCCCGAGTTCGATGCCTGGAACCCACATACAAAAAAAGGCCCGGTGATATCGCTCAGCGGCATGGGCGCCTGCTGGTGCACGAGGTCCTGAGGTCGACCCCCGGTAGCCACAAAAATAAATAAATAAATAATTAAAATAAAAAATAAATTCTCATGTTAAAATGATTTTAAGGCTAAGGATATAGCTCAGCGGCACAGTGCCTGCCTGGCAAGAGTGAGGTCCTGAGTTCGATTCCCGGTACCAAAAAAAATTATTTTAAAAATCTATATTCTATACTATAATGTGCATTTCCAGTCACTGCATGATGGACACTCAGACTGTTTCCAGATTTTGCTACCCTAAACATTGCTGCAATTAATATCTAGGTACATTTATCTCTTCATGAATTTTGAATATACTAGTAGGAAAGGTTCAAGAAGATAATCTATGAATCAAAGTTTATTTCTATGTATACTTAGAAAGTGCAGTGAAGTAGAATAAAAGTACTCAAATTTGTTCTTAAATCTTTACCTATATGTGCAGAATCACATCTCATTTCTACATAAATTCATGTTTTGATTTTTACAAAGTGTATTAGCTTACTGTGGATGCTATAACAAATGACCAAAAAATGGGAGGCTTAAACACAGTGAAAGTTATTCTCTCACATTTCTAGAGGCCAAAAGTCCAAAAGCCAATATTACTGGGTAGAAATCAAGATATCAGCAGGGCTACACTCCTTCTAGAGCAGTGGTGGCAAACCTATGGCATGTGTGCTGCAGAGGTCTGTTTGTTATCATTGAAATCTGTGAAAGGTTTGCCGTCACTGTTCTAGACTCTAGGGGAAAATCTGCCTTTTGTCTCTTCCACCTTCTTGTGCATTCCTTCACTTGTGGCTAATACATTGCAGTCTTCAAGGGTACCATTTCAAATCTGCTTGTGCTCCATATCCACACTGTGTTCTCTTTCATGTGTGCATCAACTCTCTCCTTGCCTTCCTGCTACGAGGATGCATTTAATTTCATTTTGGACTACACCTATAATCTGGGGTAATCTTTCCATTTCAAAATCCTAAACTTGATCACATCTGCAGAGACTTTTCATTTCATAGAACACTCAGAGGTTCTAAAGATTAGGACATGAATATCTTTTGGGGAAATAATGTTTTCAGCCTGCTACAGAGTCAAACTGCTTTCTTAAGTACTGGAAGTTGAATTTCCTGTTAGAAATTTAGAATGCTTCCCAAGGAGCATAATAAAGTATGGATAAGATGAAGAGTAAATATCTACTAATGTTATATAGCAAAGTATATATTTTATGTAAATGTACACATAGCTATAGCATGAATTTTCTATATGTATATTTATATAGATCCATTGTACATCAAATTCATGTACTTCAAACTAATAAGGATGAGATCCTGAGAAAAAAGTATTGATGATAGATCTTACATTTCAGTAATACTGAAAGAGGATTTTAATCTTATTAATAGGTTTTTTTTACAGTAATACTATATTTATACATTATCATTCCTCAAATTCAAAGAGAAACAGGAGAAAAACAAAAAAAAAGCGTACCAATTATCTTACATCTGAGTTGATACCTTGTAACAACATAAATTAGAAATCATTGCTTATAGTATAATTTCAGGGAATCAATATGGAGTTATGTATCAGTATACCCTAATATAATATTTTATTTGAGAAATAATAACGAAACTTCACTAGTTGCTAGCTTAAAAGAGAAATCATTAAAATGTCAGATTAAGTAGATAATATTCATCAATATCACCATAATATTTTACATTTTTTAATTTTACCTACATTATTATTTATAAAATTGCCATCATTTTATAGATAAATACCCTAAGGTTCAGAGGCTATAAATACCCTGAAATTAAGAGGCTATATATATATAGATTTAAAGACTAATAGGTAGAAGATTCTTTAATAACACAAACCTAGAAATTCTAATTCCATATCACTAATATATTTTTTATCACTAATATTTTAGACTTTTCATCTATGCTGAAAATATTAGTGAATATATGTAAAACTATTGTGCACAATCCATTTATTTAAAATGTGTTAATCAAAAGGAAATTGATGCTTTTTCTAGACTGTAATATAATGTGATTTCCTAAGTGTTATATATTGTACATTTAAAACATCTTATTGTTTAGTGTTAATAGAAACCCTATAAAGTTTTATCACATTTAAAGTATAATCCTCAAATATATTAAATGAGTGGTATTAAATGAATCTACTATTTTTGATATTTCATAATCTTTGGATACTCGCCAAAATACTATAGGTTTACCATTTTCAGATGTGATGGAGTAAAACACTCTGTATGAAATGGATTCTGTATGAAATGCTTAAAAATGTGTACAATAGAAACATTCCAATATTATTGGGTAGATTATTAAGCTCCTTATCTCATTCATACATCTTTCTTCTCTAAATGGTTGCTTTAGCAACAGTCCAACAGAAATACTTTTCTGTAGTTTTTTCCAAATAGTACCCACATAGTTGCTAAATTAATCATTGAAGTAGAAGATAAACATATCTCGAATTTTGTTTGTTTCTGGTTCCACCAGTTTAAAGATCAAAATCTTCCACTAAAAATTGGTAAACATGTTAAATATATTAAAATGGCCAATCGCATTGAACACTATAGAAAGGTTATAGATGTAAAATAATTCCCTGTATTATTCAAGGAAAGGCTATGCTGATAAATCAAATTTAGTCTCTTTAGCATGATATTAGCATGAAAACAGACACATAGACAAATGGAACAGAATAGGGAACCCTAGCCTTTAGAACCAACTGATTTCCAACAAAGGTAGTACAAACAGGCATTGGAGAAAGGACCATATTTTCAATAAATTGTGTTGGGAAAATTGGATATCCACATGCAGAAAAATGAAGGTAAATCCCTATCTTTCGCGAGTTAC
This sequence comes from Erethizon dorsatum, assembly GCA_028451465.1. Taxonomy (NCBI): domain Eukaryota; kingdom Metazoa; phylum Chordata; class Mammalia; order Rodentia; family Erethizontidae; genus Erethizon; species Erethizon dorsatum. Next base: position 19,055,544 of record CM051842.1, read on the forward strand.
AAAAATGAATTCAGAATGTATTAAAGACTTAAGTGTAAAACATGAAAGTATAAAAATGCTAGAAGAAAACATGGGGAAATGCTCCAGGATGTTGAAATTGGCAAGGATTTTTTGGACAATACCAAAAAGCACAGAAAATGAAACCAAAAATAGATATGTGGAATTACAGAAAATTAAAATTTTCTGCACAGCAAAGGAAATGAACAACAGAGTACAGAAATAGCCTACAAAATGGGAGAAGATATTAGCAATGTACATATCTGGCAAGGGGTTGATGTCCACTAATGTATAAGGAATTCCAAAAACTAAATAACAATGACAGCAAAACAACCAGATTTGAAAAGATATAGTAATTTTTCAAGAAAAGACATACAAATCATCAAGAGATACATGAAAAAATGCTCAACATCTCTAAACATCAGGGCACTACAAATTAAATTTTTTTTTTTTTGTGGGTACCGGGGGGTCGACCTCAGGACCTCGTGCGCCAGCAGGCGCCCGTGCCGCTGAGCGATATCACCGGCCCCTTTTTCGTATGTGCGTTCCGGGAGTCGAACTCGGGCCCTCGCGCTTGCCAGGCAGGCGCTTAAGCCGCTGAGCCATCTCACCGGCCCAGGGCACTACAAATTAAAACCACAATAAGTTGCCACTTCACTCCAGTAATAATGACTAAATAAAAGAAAACAAAAGATAATAAATGCTGGCAAGGAGTCAGAGAAAAGGAAACCCTTGACTACTGTTGATGGAAATGTAAGTTAGTTAAATAATTATGGACAACAGCATGGAGGGTCCTCAAAAGATTAAAAAAGATAAAAACAGAATCAGATTAAAAATAAGATTCAGCAATCCCGTAACTAGACATCTATCCAAAGGATGCAAAATCAGTATATCAAAGAGACATTTTCACTCTCTTGTTCATTGCAGCACTATTGACAATAGCCAAGAAGTGGAAACCACCTAGGTGTCCACCACATGATGAGTGGATAAAGAAAATGTGGGACATATACAAATGGAATACTATTCATCCACAAAGAGTAAAATCCTGTCATTTTTTGCAACATCGATGGAACTAGAGATCATTATATTAAGTGAATTAATTAAGGCACATAAAACACGTCTTGCATAAACTCACTTTCATGTGGAATCTAAAAGTAGTCTCATCAATGTTGAGGGTAGAATGTTTACCAAAGGCTAGGGATAGCAGAGACAGAAAAGGACAGAGAAATTTTGATTGATAAGTATTAAATTACTGTTAGATAGGAAAAAGAAGCTCTGGGGTACTATTGTACAGTATGGTGACTTTAGATAACAATTGTGTCTTGTACATTAAAAAAGCTAGAAGAAAAAGCTTTGAAAGTTTTCCCCACAAAGAATTGCTGAATGTTTAAAGAGATAAATATGTTTCATCTGACTGAAATATTACAAAATGTATACATGTATCAAACATCACATGAGACTCCATTAATATGTGCAATATTTGTGTTTTATCAGCTAAACTTTTAAATAATTTAACAAATTCAGGCTGTGTAAAGTGAAGTTTGCATGTTACAATTTGAAGGTAACTAACTCCCAGATTAGAATAAAAAGAATAACTTCTTATGCAATAAAGGGAAAAGTAAAACAAATACTGAAACGATCCAGCAGAAGCCTAGCAAGGAACATGAATTGATGCATGTTTAGTGTCTAGGAAACTCAGTTCACACACTCAGAAATACAAGATATTTAATTTTCAGGTTTATAAAATGGTATATAATTTCTATTTTTAGCCACCATTCTTCAGTAGAGCTGAAATAACCTGAGGAAATTAAGCACAACCTTATTCCTAATTTTTTCCTCAAATATGTATCTAAATTCTCACATGGGAAACACCTAAGCAGGAATAATGATCCTGACCTCTGTCATTATTATTGAAATATCCTACCCTATTTATAGTGCTTAGCGCAGTGCTTGGAATGCAGTAAAAATCAGCTATTTTACTTCTTTTCGATTCAGAGGCAAGAGTAAAAAGTTCATTATCTACCCCTTTGGCAACTCCTATGGTATATGTGATGACAATAGTTGGCAAAATACTGTGTTTGTAGAGGAGAATTCCAGCAGTGTAAGCTTAACATGACCTTTGGAAGCAAGGGCAAAGGGGAAAGATGGAAACTGTTACTATTTATATTCTTGGATTTTTCTTATTTATTGATTTCATATTTCTACTCTACGGTTAATAAATATAAAAGAGAGGTGGGTATAGTGGTTTTAACATTTAAAGCATCTTCAACATAGATTTTAAGACATATTATATGCTGGGGAAAAAAGCTGTATGCAGTCAGACAAAATTTTACCTGAATACACTCACACTAGTAATAGTTGTGTAATTCTGAGCACACACTTCCATGTGCCTCTGTTTCTTCTGAAAAAGAGAATTCTCCAGGTTCTCCAGGAAGCAGCCATCAGGTGAGGATTTAGCATGCAATGATTCTGTTAGGGAAAACGCCAGGGAGAGGCAATGGGGAGTGAGCTGGAGGTGGTGGAGGGAGGCATCAGGCCATGAGGAATTCTGAGTTCAACTGAAGACAGAAAGTGAAGCTATGGTAGAAACAGCCTACCTCTGTTATTATTTGACCATTCACCATTCTTTCTGGAGTAGGATGGAATCTCAGTGTGGTTTTAATTTGCATTTCTCTAATGGGTAGAGATGTTGAACATTTTTTCATGTATTTATTGGCCATTTCTACTTCTGAGAAGTATCAATTCATTTCATTTGCCTAGTTTTTGATTGGGTATTTTATTTTGGGGAATCTAATTTTTGGGTTCTTTACCTATTCCACATATTGCCCTCTATCTAAGAAATAGCTGGCAAAAATTTGTTCCTGTTCTGTGGGTTGTCTTTTCACTCTGTTACTTGTTTCCTTTGCTGTGCAGAAGCTTTTTAATTTGATGTGATATCAGTTGTTGATTCTTGATTTTATTTCTTGTGCAAATGGGGTTCTGCTCAGAAACTTCTTGCTTATGCTTAGGTCTTCATGAGTTTCACCTATTTTATCTTCTAGCAGATTAAGTATTTCTGTTTTAACATTTAGATCTTTGATCTGTTTAGATTTTGTTTAGAGCATGGTGGGAGATACGGGTCTAAGTTCAATCTTCTGTACGTAAATAGCCAGTTTTCCCAACAACAAATGCTAGAGAGGCTGCAGGGAAAAAGGAATACTTCTACATTGTTGGTTGGAATGTAAAGTAGTACAATAATTATGAAAATCAGTATGGGGATTCCTCAAAAAGCTAAAAATCGAAATTCCATTTGATCCAGCTATTCCACTTCTATGTATCTTCTGAAAAAAGTTAAAGGCATATTACAGTGATGTATGAAAACCCATGTTTTTAGCAGCACAATTTATAATAGCTAAATCTTGGAAATGGCCTATATGTCCATCAACAGATGAATAGATAAAAAAATTGTGGTATATATACATAATGGAGTACTACTCTGCCATGAAAAATGATAAATGAGTCGGTTATAGAAAAATGGATGCATCTTGAGACCATAATGTTAAGTGAAATAAATGAGATACATATGCTTAAAAAGGAACATTCTAGACCACCATGAACCCCAAGGAAAATTCTGGAGGGCATTCAGAAAGTCCTGAAGCACAAATCTCCATTCAGAGAAGGCCCTTATCTTCGAGGAATGAGCCTGTTTTAGTGATCCCACCAATCAATGGCTTGGAGCAACTCCTAGAAAGCATGGCATGGGAGACAACAAGGCAAAGATTTCATAGCACAGTGGTTGGGGACCTTATTTGATTGTACTCTCTCTCTGTAAGGTACATTCTTATGGGCACCACACTTACCTTGTTGTCTTATTGTAAAATTAGAAATAATGTAGGTATTCTGCCTGGGACAGCATATAATGCATGCTTAATAAGGAATAGCTCTTGTCATAGCTCATTTTGTGTTATCATTAAAACTGTGTGACATTTATAGGAAATGTGTTATTTAATTCTCACTAAATTATTTCCTATCATGTGGTTATATTAGTTCGCTGTCTTGCTGGAACAAATTGTCATATGCTGGTAGCTTAAACAACAGACATTGATTTCCTCACAGTTCTGAATGTGGGAAGTCTGAGATCAAGGTGTACGCAGGGTTGCTTTACTTTAAGACCTCTTTCCTTTCTTTGTAAGTGACTTACTTCTCCCTTCCCTCTATGTGTATCTGTGGCCTCATCTTCACTCATAGGTACCACTCATGATGGATTAAGACTCATATCAATGCCCGCAGTTTAAATTAATTATCTCTTTAAAGACTAACAAAGTACAGTCACATTCTGAGGCATTGAGAGAGTAAGACTTCAACATATGATTTTTGAGGGGACATACTTCAGCAATGACAATATTGTGAGCTATACATTACAAAGAAGACTAATAATTATAGATGTCAAATAAGATGCCATGGCTACATGTATCTGTAATAAAAGCAGAAAAGACATCTCTGTAATTCTAAGCACGATCCACTTTTTCTTTCATGGGATTATATTATGTACCTAACCTTTGTATATAACTGGCTCTTTCAAATATAGGGGAAGTACAGAAGATGAATCAGGCTACTGGAATTGGAGTCAATATGGATAAAGTAAAACAAGCCCCTGAGTTAAGCTCCACACTTCATTAAACAAGTGGCTCATGACTAAAGGTGATTTTTGCCCCCTCAAGAGATATATAAAGTCTTCTGGATACTTTTTTTTTTTTTTGACACAGTGTCTCATCTCTCTATGCAGGTCAGGCTGTCCTTGAACTCACTATGTAGCCCAGGCTGTCCTCGAACTCACAGCGATTCTCCTGCCTCAGCCTTCCAAGTGCTGGGATTGCAGGTGTGTGTCACTACTCCTGGCTTGGATACATTTTTGATAGTCAAAACTGAGCTTGTGCTGCTGGGGTCTAGTAAGCATGGGTCATGGGTGCTGCTCAATACCCTACAATGCATAGTACACCTCCCTACCACAAGGAATTACCTGGGCCACTATGTTAATAGTGGTAAAGTTGAGAAACACTACATCAGAATAATATAACTTGCTCAATGAATTTGGCAGTGCCCAGAATAGGATCATTCCCTCTTAGACATCCCCAGCTAGTGTTTAGGACTAAAGGGGTACGGAAATATATGAACTTATTTTGAAAATTTAGAATCATGTCCTGACCACTCCTAAGCATGATGCATATTTCTTTCCCATGCCAACCTGATTGGTGTATCCTGTGGGCAGCAGCCTGGTAAAATCATGGACTATGGTATTCAAACTTAATTCTGCTTATCTTGTATAAGTTTGGATGTGTGTACAGTTTGATGGAAACAAATAAAAATAAAAGTTATATTTACTTGAAAGGAGCACTCAGGTATTACATATTTGGAGGAAGAGCAATAACTCTGTACCTAGTACTGTACAGAGGAAGGAGCAGCATTACTGAACTTTGTCTATCAGAACTGCCTGAGAAACCTTCCCACCCAAGGAAAACATTTTGGTGCGGTGTTCAAAAATGTTACAAGTATCTTCAATTTAAATGACTATTAGTTCTGCCATCCCTGATAAGATAGCTGACTCTCTACTTTATGGAGAGTTCTATCAGAAGTGGTAGGGGATGATCCTAGCTCCAGCTCTTCCACTATTACACACACAAACACCACACCCCCACCTCTTCACTCTCACATGCACACATATGTGTCACATCACCCTGGATGTCATCTCCAGCCACTCTTAGTCATTCTATGGAGCACACTAATGTCATGCCCCCCAGGACAAACAAGTGCATTGGATGAAATACTCTTTAGCAGACTCTCCAAAACAAGGACTAGCCTCACTTATTCAAACTAAACTATGAACCTGAAGGCTTACCTGCTAGCATTATTAACCTTATTCCTTGGTTGATGTTAATATCTGTTGGCAGGGATCTGACCTATTATGAAGATTTTCTTTCAGGGGTCCCATGTGTATGTTTGGGATTGTACTTTTTGTGTGGGAGCCAGGCATTATTAGCATGTCTTTTTCCCCCATATATTGTGACTTTTACAGTAAGGGTGGTAAACTTTCTGCATCTTACATTAGCCAACATCTTTGTGTTAGCTTCACATTATTATAACAGATTCCTGAGACAATCAATTTATAAAGATAAAAGCTTTATTTTTGGATCACAGTTTCAGGTGTCCTAGTCCATGATTACTTGGCCCTGTTGCTTGGCCATGTTGCTTTTAGACCTGTGGCAAAGCAGCATATCATGGGGGGAGCATGTGGTGTAGCAGAACTTCTCATCTCAGAGCCAGAAAGCCAATGAGAGGAAGAAGGAACTAGTGTCCCACACTATCCCTTTCAAGGACATGTCCCCAGTAACCTAAAGATTTCCAATTATGCTTCATCTCTTAAAGTTTCCACCACCTTACCAATAGTGCTAAGCTGGGGACCAAGACTTTACACATAGGGTTTTAGAGGAACATCACATGCTCAAGCTATAGCAATCCTAAAGAAAAAGACTTAACTCTGAGGCAACAACATCCATAATAAGGTCCTCAGCTTTGTCTATTATTTCATTTGTTTCGGGGAAAGGACACTTGATCTGTTACCTAAGGATACATTCTAGTACTGCTCTGCCTTCTGGGATGAGGCAAGGAGGAAATGGGTCCTTTCAATTATTTCTAAAAAACTTAAAAGAAGAAATTAAACATTCTTGATATATCTTCTTTCCACACACTACAGCTAGAACGACTGAACATTTTGGTCAATTTTTCACTCAGTGTGTATACAGGAAGGGTTGCTCATCTGTGATTTGTTGCCCTCTTAAATGTTCCCTTAATACTAGGTTATGCCATATGATGGGCAATTTGCCTTTTCACCATTCCACTTGTCATGCTGATTCCCTTAACATTTAAGTAGCTGAAACTAGAAAAGAGCTCACAGAGGCTACAGAGCTCAGTAGAATGCTTATCCTTTTTGTTTCCTTTTTGTCTTCTTCACATTTTATTTACATTCACTTTACATTAGACTTATGTCTGTTTTTAATCTTTCCTTACAAACTCGCTCGGGAAAATACAGAAAGAAATGTACATTTTTTTTATTTCCTTCAATATTGCCCAACTTTATGGCAGACTAAACTAGCAAATAGGAAAGGAACACTCAAGAAATAATATCAAGGGCCGGTGAGATGGCTCAGCGGCGTAAGTGCCTGCCTTGCAAGCGCGAGGGCCCGAGTTCGACTCCCGGATCCCACATACGAAAAAGGGGCCGGTGATATCGCTCAGCGGCACGGGTGCCTGTTGGCGCGCGAGGTCCTGAGGTCGACCCCCCGGTACCCACAAAAAAAAAAAAAAAGAAATAATATCAAAACAGAAATTTTCTCTTGGTCTAGTTGTAAATAGCTGTGCTGTTGAAGAACTGGGGAAACATCCACTGCAATAAAGTATATATTTTTCTCAAAACAAAACTATATGAATGAGTGCATTATGAATAACTGTTCCTATGGCAGTCTAGCAAGAAGGAAAACATAAAACACTTTTCTAACAAACTACCTTTTCTGACATTCAATCACAACGTGAATAATCCCATTACAAAATTTAACTATCATTAGTTCAGAAGTGTGAAAATGCAGTTTCTTTGTGTTGCATCCTCTACAACATATATCTCCTGAAGTCATATCAGCACTTTAGTAGACTTTATATCTCATGAAATTATTGTTTGTTCTTTTAGGAATATAATTTTTCTACATTTTACAAAGCAGTCTCTTAGTTGTGCACAGATTGTACCTCCTATTGGCAGAATAGTAAATTTGATTGGTTTCTTTTATTGTTAAGAGTTACAGGGTCATATTTTAATTCTTGAATTTTATAGTTCAGTATAAATATCACAAAAAGAAAACAAGTATGGTGGTATTTTTAAATGCAAAATAAATATCTGTCATACAGAAAACTATACTTCCTCTCTACACAGAGAATCTAATGGCCTACATTAACATTAACTCTAAAATCTCCAAAATAGGAAAAATAAATATTTCAATTTAAATGATTCAAGAAAAATCAGCCCAGTTAACTTGTTCCTCTAAAAATAAAACTTCTGAACTCTTTTCTGGAACTTATTTTCAGAAATTCACTTGCATGTACTCTTTAATATAGCATCTTTCATTTTGTATCTTTGTTTATGGTAAAACTTTATGTGCTGCATGCTGACTTTAATACAACAATAATATTGTCCTGGTCCCAAACAGTTTCTAGATATTTAATTCAACACTGTTTAATATTAGTATTTATAAATTACTGTATACTCTGAAACATATCTGCTGCTCTGGAAAGGACAAACTTCACTAATGAATGAAGACTGGACTTTCACAACACAAGCAGTTGAAAGCACTTTGCTCTACTCAGTCCAGTGGTCCTAGAAAAAAATCCTTTGGGAATTCTACTGAACTGATTTTTTAAAAAAAGTTTTATTAGCAAGTGCACATTTTGGACTCATATCTTTTTTTTTTTTTTAATGTGGGTATCAGGAGTCGAACTAAGGACCCCACGCTTGCCAGCACGTGCTTGTGCCAATGAGCGATATCACCGGCCCTCGTATCTGTTTTTATTCATGAGTATATGTAATAAAATTTGCTTTCCTGTCATGATTCATAAGGTTGATTTTTTTGCTAAATCTTGACAGAAATGCCCAAAATACTTAACTTTATTTTTTTATGGTTGACTTTGTTACCCATACCCGACAAGAAATGTAAACATGGGCCGGTGAGATGGCTCAGCGGCATAAGCACCTGCCTGGCAGACGCGACGACCTGAGTTCGACTCCTGGAACCCACATACGAGAAAAGGGCCGGATATATCACTCAGCGGCACGGGCGCCTGCTGGAGCGCGAGGTCCTGAGGTCGACCCCTGATACCCACAAAAAAAAAAAAAAAGAAATGTAAACATTATGTATTGCAACCATGTACTAATTAAAAAGATAACAGAAGGGAAGTATATTATGGCCAGACTCTTTATGAAATTAATGTTGTAGACTTCCCAAATGAACTTTTACAGTTGTTTTTAATATATACCCCTGGTCAAACCTGCATTATTTTGTCAACCTGTTTCATCCTCCCAAATCATCCCTCAAACTAAGAAGTGGTAAGAAATAATCACTCAGACACTGGTCCCTTTTGCATTATAAGTGTATACTATGGGGAATTTTGCTTTTACAGAATTAAACCCTCATTTCATATTTGGTACTTGTTGTATATTTTTAAAAGTCTATACAAGAAACATTTTAGATTCAGACTTTTTGGCTTATTGACATTTACAAGATTTGAGCTGAACCAGAAGTTGAGGGTCTGCCATAGTGATATTATGAGCTAAAATGTGGTTTTTTTCTGGGGGATGTTTTATCTTCTTTATCTTCTTCCTTATTCTTATCATCTGGATAATCCACTAAAGTAGCCACACTGCTGCTATGTGGACTACTCATTCCATCACCAGCACCATCAGAAAAAGATGAAAAAATCTGAAGACACCAGAAGATGTTCTTTTGGGACGGTCTTCCTTGTCATCATTTTCTTTTGTGCTTTTAGTCTTCGTAAGTTTTTCATCACCATCTGGATTGTTTTCTATTGGTGGCATAACTGCTTCTCTTGTATTTGTGTTAAAACACATTTCTTTCTTCACCTCCATGACTTTGGTACCTCCATATATTGTAGAATGTAAAGTTTTCTTTACTTGACTTTGTTTGTCGTCTTCTTGTTCATATTTAATCTTCAATTTTTTGAACGTCTGAACGTATTCAACCGATTCAAAAGCCTTATAAAAATTTTCGACTACATGTGCAACAAGAGACTTGATATTTTGCACACTTATATATTCAAATAGATCAATAATAGCCGAATTTAGTATGTTGTAGCGAGTTCCATTAGCCAAAAACGCATTTACAAGTGGCTCAAACAGATTTCCCTGGATGATGTAACGATTATATTGCTCATCTTTAAGGCCAATCATCTCTCTCATAAAACGAACAGCACACAGGATCAGGAAGGTATGCTTTGAATTCATCAACATCAAGACTCTTCGTAGCAAGTCTTTATTCAAAATATAGTTTTTTATGTAACATGTGTGACGTTGTACACAAAACGTGCATAGTTCTAAAATTAAACTAAGCAATTGTGCTGTTTGATAACTATTGGGGCAATTTTTGTTTTGGTCAGGTCCAAATCTATAATCTTCTTCATCTTCGCCTTTTGCAGTGGTGGATAAAAGCGGTGCTATCAAGTTATTCATGCAATGTTTATAGAAGAAATTTAGAAATTTACTTCTTTCATATTCATAAGACGATACCAGCATGGTCTCTGGATCAAGCAGAGAACGAAGAGGTTCCATTAAATTCATGGCACCTGCAAGTTCAGGATCAGTATCACAAATCATTTGTTCAATTACTACATTAAGTAGAAGTTCATCATCTTTACCCTCCTGAGCTTCATCCATTGCAAATTGTCGGATTATGCATGGATTGTACTCCACTAGATAAGCAAATATAGTTGCAGCAGCTGTCTTTACTTGGATATCAACCATGCTCATAACGATTTTAAGAGCAGTAAGAATTCCCAGTTTTATCAACGTTTTGAGCAGTGCATCTTTGCTTTGAGGATATAATGTCTGAGAAAATTCACAGAATTCCTTGAAAAAAAGTAACAGTTCACGCCGTTTATCATCATCTGTGGTCTTGTCCTTTAACTGTGCAAACACTTCAGACAAAAACTTGTCATCTTTCTGTAGCATGTTGACTATCTCAATCTTGTAGAAGCAAATAAAATTAGCAAGAGAAGGGAGAAGATTGTATTCAAATATGGATGGTGTAGGCAAAAGAATGTCATGAATGTACTGTACTCTGTATGTCTGATGTATCTTTCGCCTAAGTTCAGAGTTTGTTATTGGTATAACTTCCTTGAATTTTGCGCTTTGGGTAAAGAATTCCCTATGTCTTTTTGGCTGAGCCAAAGCAGGGTCATACTCAAGGCATCCTACCACATCCATAATGTACTCATCAGAAAACATAATCTCAAACAGAGAAGTTTTATCGAGGAACAAGATTCCTTTAATAATGTTGTGCAAATGATGTAACTCTTCAGTATTCTGTAGGTTCTCACAAATTTGGAATAGCTGAAGTAGTTTTTTAATATAACCCCCATCTTCCAAGATCAGAGCGAGCCTTTCCTTACGGGTAGATGAAACAAAATACGAGTTAAAGAAATCAGCAAGGTGAGCAACTGTACTGAGTTCACAGTTAGACGGGTCAACAAGATCACTAGCTTCCAACATTTCATCAAATTGTTCTGTTTCATCTAAAAGGTCCTGTGTGACTTCCGCTGCTGGATCTTTACCTTGAACTTGGCATATTTCTTCCCAGATCTCCTGACAGTCTTCTGGGTCCTGGAAACGCAGCGCTCTACTAATGTTCTCAGCTTCAGACCAAACAATTAACTTACTCCGCTTTTTCCGATAGAGGGTGTCTGGATGTATCTTGGACACTAAAATCATTGAGCCATCTGACTCTGACCGAACAAGCAGACACACGCCCTCCAGTCGCTCAACGTAAATGGTTGAGACTTGCCCCGTGCCTATACGGTCCCATAGTCCGTCTCTGTTCGTGACATAGAGTTTCACACGGAGCTGCCTACCCGCCATGATGATGGCTTCGCCACAACAGTTCGTGTTTTGATGTACGCCTCCCTTTACATTAGTTACCAATACGCTGGCAGCAACCAAGGAAGGGGTGACAGTTTGTAAGAACAGTAATAAAATATCACCGATCACCAGTGGTTAAGGGGTGGCAGAGGCTGAGAGAAGCCCAAGGTCTTTAAGTTTCCTTCGCGGGTACTGCTACTACACACTTCCTTCCACATCAGCAGCACTGATCTCCTTTTCTCTATTTTGCCCCCCCCATTTTAAAAAGTGAGTCCGCCTGCTAAGAATATCTGAATTCTCGCGAGATGCTCCCAAGATTCTTCCCCAAAGAACGTGCTTCTTACGTAATAAGTACTCTACTTGTTAAAGGGACCTGTCACCAAACTTTCAAATGGAAGCTTAGAAATTAAGGTCTTTTAAAATAAATAAGGGGCCGGTGAGATGGTTCAGCGGCGTAAGCGCCTGTCCGGCAAGCGCGAGGGCCCAAGTTTGACTCCCGGAACCCACATAAGAAAAAAGGGCGGGTGATATCGCTCAGCGGCACGGGAGCCTGCTGGCACGCGAGGTCCTGAGTTCGACCCCCGGTACCCACACACACAAAAAAAATAAATAAATGAATCTGACGCTGGCAAAATAAAAAAGGAGTGGAGGAAAGAGAGAAAAAAAGAAATGAGATGTGTTATGTACATGTACCAATTCCCTACAATAAAAGTAATCATGTACTACAAACATGTACTAATAAAAATTAAAAACTAAAGAAGAAATTAGAATATACTCAGTCCATAGAGGTATTTTCTTTTGTGTGGGTACCGGGGGTCGACCTCAGGACCTCACGCACCAGCAGGCACCCGTGCCGCTGAGCGATATCACCGGCCTCTTTTTCGTATGTGGGTTCCGGGAGTCGAACTCCGGCCCTCGCGCTTGTCAGGCAGGCGCCTACGCCGCTGAGCCATCTCACCGGCCCCCCCCATAGAGGGTTTTGACTCTCAGTATTTTCACTATCCCTTTTTTTTTCTTGGCCTTCGTTACACTTTATTCCAGATGTTTGAGGATGGAGACTTATGGCATTTGATGAAATAAAGCTTAACTATTTAGGTCCTGACCAAGTCCACACCTGACATTGTATTTCAAGAAAAGGTTGTTCCCAATAAGTAGCAGAAGTCAATGCCCTACAAACCATGAGGAAGAATCAGAGAAATGAGGTTGAGTTTTCTCCATTAGGTTTGGCCTACTCTGTATCATTCACTGATACATCCTTGAGGAATGATAATTATCTGGAATGGAGTATGTCAACTCTGTTTCTTTGTTTGGTTCTTCTGAAAGCTTTATGTTTTAGCACAATAGGTGACAAAATTTCCTCAAATGTTTTCTTATACATTAACACATTCCTCATTCTTAAGGAATTACTGGGCCAAAGGAAAATTGAGTTGAAATTTGCCATAAGTGAATACTGACCACTACATATCAACTATTTTATTTCTTTTCTCATTAAGGAAGACAATAATAACAACTTGACAACTACTGATAGTTCAATGAGAGCTTATTATCATGAAGAAAGCTAATAATATTATTGGTCAAGTAGAATACTTCAGTGTTTACTATGATCAGGACTGCGTGACAACTTCGTATACATTCTTTTTTTTTTTTTTTTTTTTTTTTTTTTTGTGGGTACCGGGGGGACGACCTCAGGACCTCGCGCGCCAACAGGCACCCGTGCCGCTGAGCGATATCACCGGCCCCTTTTTCGTATGTGGGATCCGGGAGTCGAACTCGGGCCTTCGCGCTTGCAAGGCAGGCGCTTAAGCCGCTGAGCCGTCTCACCGGCCCATACATTCTTATTTAATTTTCATAACAACCTAGCAATACAGGAGGATTCACAATCCTTTTAGGATCAGGAAGTATACTTGCAGAAGTGAAACAAATTGGCAGAGTTCACACAGGTAATAAGCTGAGGAATTCTGACTTGGACACTTGCCTTTCTAATTCCAAAATTGATTTTCTCATTCATTGAATTGCTATCCCCTTTTTTCCTTGGTCTTCACTATACTTTATTTCACATTCCTTCCATCTATGTAATTTGTAATCAACATAAAATAATCAAGACAAGATGAAAGTCACACACTTCCTCCTTTAGATCCACATCTGTGTATTGCCAACTGAAAAATAGAAGCTTGGATATGGCAATTCTGTTAAATATAATTTTAATAGTAACCAAGTTGATTTTTGATGTAGCAGCAACTTTTGCAGTTTTCTTTTTGAGAAATAGTTTTTTCCCAAAAAAACCTTAACCCTGTTATCTCAGGGGAAAAACTGAGAACTGGACTACATCAAGCACGTTTACACTTGAGTCTTATTTGTAACAATCACTTCATTTTACATAGGATTGGAGATGTGTGACAATTCTCAAATAGGGCACAGTAAAACTTCCACATATATCTCTTGCAATGTTGCCTACAGAAGGTTTTAGTCTGGGATATTTTCTGGGATAGTGCAGCTAGGATATTTGAGAAGTTGAATGCTTATAACAATCATTCCGTGAGAAAATTTAAATCAGTACCAAGATGCAACAGCTTTAGAACATTTACAAGTTACGAATAATATTTAAATATAAGATTAATGACTAGGACAAGAACTGATACATGTGCTAGTTAAAAACATACCTTATTTCAAGAAGAGATAATGTACAAGTATACAATAATCACATGTATGCTAATGGTTCGACTTTTGTCTCTGCTTTGTTTACATTAAAGTCTCTCTCAGAATTAATTGTGACACTGTGGATTCTCTAAATATACCTGCCCTCAGCTTTCATTTTTTGAGAAGCATTCATCACAAATTTATGTGTTTTCACAATTTTATCACTAGGAGTTTTCCTTAGGTCAGTTAAGATCTCTTTATCTTAATTAGGTCAACAAGAGTCTCTTTACAATCTAAAAAAGACTCAACTCCACATTTCTTGTTGCTATTTCTGGAGTAGTTCCTTTCATCTGCCTCACTGGTTTTGGGAAGTAGAACATGTCTTTTTGTTTGCTCCATTAGTTATACCTACCTAAGATTATTTTGCTGTTTTCGTTGTTTTACAGGAAGGCAAATAACATGAATAAGAAAATGTCATATTCTAAGAGCTTCAGAAATTCTTTTTATATGCATTACTTGCTTTGCCAATTTATCTTCTGAGAAAGATATTACTACTACCATATTAGAAAAAAAAAAAAACTTGAAGCCAAAATTGAATCAATCATTTGGTTGAAACTCTTGTGGTCAGTGATGATGTCAGGATTTGAAAGGAGTCTTTTGTGGTTCCAACTTTTCTCTTTGCTTTTCCCAATGTGCAATGTTCTCTCCCAGACAATGTCTATGTGTTTCTACCTTATTTTTAATAGAATCTGCCAGGCTGGTAGCACACACCTGTAATCCCAGCATTCTGAGAGGCTGAGAAGGATTGAAAGTTTGAGTCCAACTTAGGCAAGTCAGTGAGAACTTGTCTCAAAATTAAAAAAAAAATGTAAAAAGGGCTGGAAACATAACTTAATGAGAAGGCCCTGGGTTCAATCCCCAGTACTGCAAAAAAAAAAAAAAAATCCAAAGTTTTAACTGGGGTCTATGCTACCCAACAAGATCTAGCCCTATCTTAACTCTTGTCTTAATAGTCACTCTATCCTTTATTCTCTCCTACCTGCACTAGCCACCTAAGCTGCATCTGAAGGTATATCCGGTATACTCCTGTCTCAGGACCTTTGTACTTCTCCTTATTTTGACCAAGAACACTCTATTTCTCAATACCTACGTGGCTTACACCTTCACATCATTCAAAGATTTCTCCAAATGCCCTTTTCTTTCTGGTTAGAAATTTTCTAACCACCTCTTTCAAGTTTCAAGGCCTTCCCATCCCACCACATCCATCCCTTTTCTTTGATGTGTATTTTCTCTACAGCACTTAGCCTCATCTGAACATTTTATACCTTACTTATTCCATTTTCACAGTCAGACTATCAGCTGTATAAGGGCCGTGATTTTTGTTTTGCTCACTGACTTGCCCCCAGCATCTGCCCTGGGAATAGTACATAGTAGTTCTCAACAAGCATTTATGGTATAAATGCATAAATGAATAAACATTTTTATATGATTTCCAGTAATCTATTTATTTATTCCTCACAAAGTTACTAAGCACTCCTTTTGTACAAGCTCTATCCCAGGCACTGGGGATAAAATAGCACATTCGAACTCATGCCAAGTCCTCTTATGGAATAGGTAGTTTTATCAGGGGATATTTTTAATTTACAAGATACATTTGCATTTCCCATCTGCTACCTCAAACCTATTGCTTTGAATAGTTTACTGCTTGTTCATGGTGACCAATGAAACAATATTCTCCTGTTCAGTTACATGAAAAGCCAGTGTTTTGAATAAGCTGGATGTTCTGTCAAATATTCCTGCTCTTACCCTAAATGAAATCTCAGGTAGAGATTGTAGTGTTTCCATCTACTCTCAAGTATTGAAAGCACTCTCAATTTTTGATTATAAAATATTCAATAATCCATTTCAAGCTTTGTTTATCTCACGGCTTTTCTTAAGGAAGTTTATGCCCAAAACCAGAATTAAGGGTTGGAAAGGTAAGCTCCACACTGAACAGGGGAAGACAGCTAAGTTATATAGCAAAGTTCATGGGTAGAAAGAAGGGTGAAGAATTCAATACATGGATGCAATCTTTCACAAGCTTGGGCAACAAGTATAGCCTGAAACTTTCCTAGGCAAAGAGAGATGTGTGGTCACTCTATACATAGTATGTTAGAATGTATAGACATATAAGCCATTTTATTTTCAACTGGAAACTTCACCTCATTATGTGTTCATTGCAGCAGCACTGGCTATCATTTTCCCATAGCCTCAGAGCTAACAATTACTCATAAGTATTTTCTTGGATCCACAGGTCATATGTATTAACACTAGTACGTTCTCAACTGTGTGTTTGGCTTCCTTCAAAGCTCCAAAATCTTTTTCTCACACTCAAGGAATCTGGAGAGGAAAGAAAAGAGGTAACACATCGGTTTATAGGACACCAGCTCTTTTACTCTCACTGATACTGCTCTATTTCCCTTTCTTAGTAGAATATTTTCAGTGTAGAATTACTACATCATTTCCTTATGTATGTTATCTTCTTTTGCCCCCAACATGCAATCCCACCAAAGACAATGGTTTATCTTATTCTCCCCTGTATTGGTCTACCTAGACAACAATAGACAGTTAGTAAATTAGGAATGACTGCATGAAAGCATGTGTTAAAATCACTCCTTTCGTTATTTTGGAAATATTTTTAAATTCCACTTTATTTTATGAAAATCTATTTAGTATCTGGTTTCATTAACCAGTTTTCCCCCAGTTTCTTTCCTAAACATGTTTCTGTATGAGAATAAATAAGGTTAACACATTATCCAAGTTTTCATGGTGAGTAAACATTCTGAGCTCGGAATTGAACCGAGGTATCCAGATTCGAGAACTTGTGCATTTGACCTCACTGCTACAAATGCATGTCCTCATTCTGTCTTCTTTTTATATAAGTGCTCAAGTCAACTTCTATACCTACATTATAAAATCATCAGGATAGGAGCCTAAACATTTTGGATAGGCAAATACATGTCTCCATAACCCTCTTCTTATTCCCACCCCCACATTTTTCTCCCTAATAGAAACCACAGAGGGCAATCACATATCACATGATTCCACTTGGTCATCCTTCTTCCTTAAAGTATTTGTCCCCTCAAAAAAGAAATGGAAACACTTTTATCGTATTTATTAACTTTGCTCTAAGGAAAGATAAATTAACTTCAAATTTAATTTTCCTTTTTTTTTTTCATGCCTCCCTTTTTGGTAAGCCTCAGTTGAAACACCAGTTTTATAGATGTGTGCTAATTGAATTTGCCTTCAGCAATATCTTGCCCCTTATACTTTTCGCAACATTTTTATTTCCAAATGTATTTGTTTATTTCTGCATTTTTTCAGTTCTGACACTTAAAAAGTCTTTGTAAAGTTTTATGGCTACTTGCCCCCCTCATTTATCAATAAAGTTATTCTTTGTAATAATTACATTATGAAGCCTGCTGTTTGCTTATGCTATATCCCTTTTAATGTATGTGAAGAACCCCTTTAAAATTTTTCCCATTTGATTTCATCTAAGTGATACTTCTTCCTCATCCCCACATGGAAAAGCATATGCCATCCATACCTAGAACTGGATTATCTAAACAGGTTCTTTTTAATCCTATCAGCTACTGTTCTTCTTCTAATTTTAAAGACCTCCAGATAAGGCGCTGTAACAAGTTCCATAGATATTTTCTAATATCATTCAACTTGTACCAATGAGACCCTTTTTGCCTCTTCTCTTCAACAAACATTCCTGTTTTAATTTTTTCCTATTCTCTTTTTCAGTGGCAGACAGAGAATGAGAGCTTATCTATGCTGAATTGCTTTCTTTTATCTACAGGTAAGTGACAGTCTTCTCCGTGCCAAACATACTCGACCTTACCATTTCATTTAATATTGCTATTGTAGCCAACTATGGATTTGACTTTTTCTGTTGCGTTTTCTCTCTTCAACACTCCTGTCTCATATCTGTAAAAATCATTCTAATATGTAGCAATTCTGATTATCTTGAAAAAATCCTCTGTTATTCTAAAATTACACATACCTGTTTACACAATTTCTATGTTGTGTGTGCTTAATGTTGCCTTCGGTGATATCAACCTGTTTTTCACTTTAATGAGAGTAGGAGAGGAAGAATATGCCTTTTCTGCAAATATTCTTGAGGTTGCTTTGGGCAGATACTTACAGGGGTCTTTGTCATTTATTAAGAATAAGCAGCAAAGGAAAGCAAGAAAATGATAAGGCATATCCATTCCCAAGGGATCTACTGTTCAGGCTCAATTGGAGACTCAAGGGTATTTTAACACCTAAGGCCTCTAACTATAAATCTGTCCCTAGGGTCTTTTCAGTTATTTCAGGGAAGTGTCAGCTTCTCTTGGTACCAGAAGCAATTATCTCCACACAGAAAATAGTTCAAGGAAAGAAATGAAGAAACCTCCTTTGTGATGCAAAGTACTGACAAAAGAAAGCTTACAAAGAAATGAAAATAAAAGAGCATATGTAAAAAGTGCAGTGAAATATTTTTCTATTTATTTTGTATCAAAAGATAAGCATAGACATAGTGGCATACATCTATATTCATCTATATCTACATTTGCATCCATATTTATATGTCACCCACATATGCATACATATCGAGATCCACATTTCTATCCTTATCTGTGCCTGTAAATGAGAGGGAGCAGGCTTGGTGGATAAGATCTCAAACACAAAAATAGATACCTCAAGTTGGTTTATCTTACCTGAGAAACCCATAATACAGAGAGAGAGCAAATTAAAAGATAATAGGAAACAGGGAGATAGATTTTTTGCAAATGGGAAAGGAACCAAGAGATGGAGGGAGGGGGGCAGAAGGGGAGGGGAAGAGGGTGAAAAAAGAATTAAGATGTGCTTTGTAAATGTACCAACTCCCCACAATAAGTGTAATCACTATGTACTGCAAACATATACTAATAAAAAATAAAACGAAAAAAAAAAAAACTATAGTGCCTAGTGAACTTATTATTTAAAAAATTTGTTCATTTTGAAATTTTATACCTTTAACACACTTTACACACTTTAAAGGGCATTAATGAGTCCAAGAAACTAAAGGTTTTTAGTTTTTGTTGTCTGAATTGGCTTGGTGCTTAACGCAAAGTTAACAAGGCTTGGACGCACTGGTGAGTGATTTATAAACCTGAGGGAGCTATACAAGAGACATGAAGTCACCTACCCTACTGCCCCAACCCAAGCTTATCAGAGGTAAAGGCAATAAAGGAGAAAGACAGGGAAAGGGAAATCCTGTGATTGGCTCCATGCCTGGAAGACTTTGCAGGAGGGGCTGGTCTAATGTGCCTTTTGAAGTGAAATGTAAGTGCTGTGTGATAGGCCTCCTCCTCAAGAGTCCATGATGCTCCAGGTGATCTTGGCATTTTGCAGTCCCCTTGATTTTAATTGGTTTCCTTGTGAAAATAAGTCAAATTGCTTATTTCCCTTATAACTTGGGTGCAGAGCAGAGTCAATCCACACAGGCTCAATCTTTTCATGGTTACTAGCTGATAAAAATGACTTTAAATTGCTGTGGACACCAGGATTATAACACCCACTTCCCTTAGGGGTAAGTACTCTACCCTGAGTCCAGAATTTTTCTAAAATACCATTTTGATCACCAAAGTGTCACAGATCAGGTATAATTTCTTTAGCTTCTAATTCATTTTTCAAATTTTTAAAATTTGCTAAGTGTTTTCAGTCTAGAGAACAGCAATATTGAAGATGATTACATGTCTCATAAACAAAAATAACATTCATCTTCAAGGATCTAACAGTTTTGCAAAGTACATTCTCCCCAAAGTACATTCTTCCCTAAAGAGCACAGCTCAGCAGCTGAGCATCAATATAAGAGTTGGAATAATCAGAAGTTTAATCTTGGATTTATTCTAAACTATCAGTGTGTCACATGGGTAGGTCACTTAACTTATTTTGCCTCAGTTTTCTTTGTGATATGATTGGAATAATAAGACTTCTTTTTTCTGATTAGACTAGGAAAATAAAATTTAAAGTATTTTTGCACCTAAATTTTGCCATGCAACTGCTGAGTATATCAGAGAATGGATTTCATGCTCAACTAACAATACTAATTGTGGTAATGTTTAAATGCAAACCAACACGCTGTCAATGATTAGACATTTAAAGCTGGAAATGATATTTATGAAAGTTAAATGAACTTATTTCAAGTATCCAGTAAGTATTTGTTGAGTACCTCCTATAAGCCAGGAAATTTGCTAGTGACTTGAAGATGAATGCTAAGAAGAATGCTCACCCCATTCGCTCTTGAATCTTCAGCCTTGAGAGGGAAACAATTAAACACCTGTGATGTAAACACATCATAGGGGCACAAAAGGCAACCTAAACATATCAAGGAAGTCTTCCCAGAAAAAATAATGATTATGTTGTGTCTTGAACATTAATTAGGATTACAGATGTGTGTGTGGGAGGGTGGCAAGGGGGCACAAGAAGAAGGGACCAGAGCTAGAGAGGAAAGAAAAACAAGTACCAGATCAGAAAATTATATAACCAAGTAAATTTGCAAAGAGGAGCATTTCAGTTTCTTATCTGAATTATAACTGTGTGGAGAATGAGAAAGGAAAACAAGTTAGGGGTCTTAATAAAGAATGCTGCAGAGATTTTAGTGAGAGATGGTTGTGATCTGAGCTATAATGCTAGCAGTGAGAATAACAAGTTGATAAATTCAAGAGATATTTAAGGGTTTTAATTAACAGAACTTCCTGATTGATTACAATGAGGGTGAGCAGGGCAAGTAGAGACACAATAAAAAATAATTACCAACTTGGGAGATGCTGATGTCTTTCAATTAAAAAGAAGGGCAGGTTTAGGGGGGAAAGATTAATTTACTTTGGACGAATTGAGGCAGACGTTCTTACAAGGCTACTTATATCTCTGTATCTCCAGGTAAGGCAGAAATTTCATGCTAAAATAAAGTACTAGCACCCACCCCTTCTTTGAACAGTAGCGGTTCTAATTATGGGGGAGGTACAAAATTAAAGATCATTTTGAAAGTGTAAATTTCTTCTTCTTGTTTTTAAGCATATACAAGTGAAAGAGAAGATTTATGCATTAATAAGTGCTTTTTTTACTTGCCTGCTGAAAAGAAAAAGTTGACTTTTGCTAGAGCCGTTGAATTCTTTAAGGGTAATGAAATATCTGAAAGCTTCTCCAGTTAGTTTTACGAGAAATAAATATAGGGTGTCTCACCCATAAAGTGTTAGGATTACATTTGCTTTCTTTGTGTGAAAGATACATAATTCATAAGCTAATGAGCTGTAAAGGTCTTCTCAAAAGTAAAATTATATTATCACTCCCAGGAGTAAGATAGTCAAACTATCCTGTAATAACTCATTCAAGTTTATTTTATCTTAAGATGTTAAACATAATCCCTTCTTTTTAAATGTGCCATTAAAAGAATGCCAGGATACAGAGAAAGGAGTTACTAGACTGAAAATGGAGAGAAATCTTAGATAGTATTCATAGTTTTTGTCTTTTGACTCAGGAGAAATTCACTATTTCAAAATTAGGAATAAAAGCATTAGTTGTTTAGCAGCTAAAATATACCTATAATTAGAAAATTCGCTTTTTTAAAAGAATCATACTTTTTGCAGTACTGTGGAACTGTGGATGGAACTCAGGGTCTTCCACACACAAGGCAAGTGCTCTACCACTAAGCTATATCCACACCCCTTGATTTCCTTGTGGCCATTGTAGTTTCTACCCTATGGTAAGCACATTCTGCAATTCCTCACAGTGCTCTTGCCTCCTAGTATTTATGCCTTTGTCTAATCTCTTCACTTATGAATGTGCTCAACCTAATAGAATATGTCAAAAGTGAGAGGACATCACTTCTAAGTCTCTCTCTGTCTCTGTCTCTGTTTCTCTCTCTCTCTCTCTGGCTTTTCCTCCTGCTTGCTCTGATAAAACAAGATGCCACATAGACAGGCCTGTGTACCAAAGAACTTAGGGTAACCTCTCTGCAACAGCCCATAAGACACTGAGGCCATTAAGTCCAACAGTCCTCTCTAGGAACTGCATCTTGACACTAATCATGCATGTAGGCTTGAGAGCACATCATGCCCCAGTAGAAAATTTACCTTCATTCACAGCCCTAGCTGACACCTTGATTATAGCCTGTGGTCCCTGAGCCTGAGCTCGAGCCCGAGCCTGGTGGTCAGTTCATAAATGTAAACTATACCTGGATTCTTGACCCAAAGACACTTTAAATGTGTGTAGTTTTAAAGCACTACGTTTTGGGCATAATTTGCTATGAAGAAATAGTTAATGAATAAAATTCCAAATAAATTTTCACTCTAATATGCATTTCATGTATTTATTTTTCTATCGTGTGTAAATTTTTCAAACCTCAGTGACAGCTGTTGTGTAAACTAAACATTTATAAATGTGAAACTTGTACATATTCCCAGTAGCCATTTTAAAATCAACTTGTATTCATGTTGAATTTCTTCGTCATCAAAAAAAGCAGAAACATTATTTTTAATTTGATGGACAAGTAATTTTCATCTACATTATAGTTTTAATTTGAAGTCTCAGGATTCATGGAAGGCATTTCATGTGTGAGAATTTTTCTCTCCAAGAAGTTTGTAATATCTAACCCTAACCACCAAATGATGGCAGAGAGTTCCAAACATTTTGAAAACAAAAATACACCCAAACAATTCCACATCAATCTGGGGAGGGCTATCATTGACAGTTTAGAAATACAAGAAATATCTGGATGGGCTTCAGCCTGTCTATGAGCTGAAAAAATCAATTTAAAATGCTTTGAGCTTAAGTGCATTTTTCTGGTGAAAGTGTTCATGATTCCATATGATAATAAAAAAGGCTTATGGTCCTCAAATATTAAGAATACCTTAAACACACCACCAGATTAATTTTGCTATAGTGGTTAAAACATTGTTTTAAATATCACAGTAGCTGATTGAGTAAATTATTTTAGAACATATTTACTGAACACATTTATTAAGGACCGTGCTATGCGTTAGAGGCATAACACCAAAAAGACATATGTGATTCCTCTACTATGCAGCTTATAGTTTAGATTTAAGAAGATGAGAGAATTAGAGAATGTTTCAAGGTAGATAACTGGGTGTGCTAATTACTTGCTTGTTTGCTCTCAAATGCATTTTTTCCTCTTTCTTGTTCTGTTATATATGATAAAGGGTGATCCTGCAAACAACATCATGTAAACTCCTTTGCCACCTGGCTTCTTTGTAGACTTGGTTAACAAAGACATGAGTAGAAGGTGGAAAGGTCAAAGGAAAAAACAGATCAAGATGTCTGTTTGGAAGTGGCTCTCTCTTTTCTTCGGGTCTAGCTTCAGCTGGACAACTTCTACCCCTGTAGTTCTAGTGCCCATTTGCTGGTTCCAGCTCCTGACATCTGGTAACACTATTTCTCCCCCAGATGTTACTCCAGCTCTAGTCATGGTGGCAAATTCCTGCAGTTTCAAATTCATGGTTGCTTTATCTTTTGTTTATTTTTACATGTCATCTAATACTTTTATAATTTCTCTCCTCCATTAAATATTGACCTACTGGGCCTTGACTGTGACAATCAAGCTGGCTAGGGAAGGAATATGTCAGGGAGGCTTTTCCTGAAGATGTTAGATTCACACTGAAGTCTGAAATATGAATATGTATTAACTAAATCAAAATGGGGGTAAGACAAACAGGAAAGCATTCCAGGAAAAACATATGCTTGTGATTTTCCAAAAACTCAAGGTCAGTGCAGATGAAGTTTGGAGAGCTATTTGAAGAATGATGATGAGAATACATAAAATAATGAATTTTTCGGAGTTTTAGCCCCTGATAAGAATTTTGGTCTTTATCATAAGAAAAATGGGAAGCCTTTCATGAGTTTTATAAAAGTGGTTTGAACAATTAGTAATATGTTCAGATATGCATATTTTTAAATAAATATTTTAAAATATGCATTGAAACTGTAATTATGTGGAAAATAAATTAGGAAGTACAAGTGTATATTCTGGAAAAATAGAGAAGAGTGTATATAGTAAAAGCAATGTTAGTTTGGGCAATATTGGATAAAATCCTCAAGATATTAAAAAGTGAGTAGGTAAATTAAATGATTTAAAGGAAAGTGATATAAATCATCATCTTTGACCAAAAATTGAATAATGATGTCATTCAGTGAGCTAGAAAAACTAAAGAAAGAATTAATTTGAGAAGGAGGATAAAAAGTTCATTTTGAATTTTTCCAATTTGCATGTGTTTGGAATAATAATGGAAGAACTGATTTGTTAGGATTACTGCATTTGTAGTTTAAAATAAACATAACTGGATTTATTTTCTCTTGCTCAGTTGGGGTAATTAACTAGCAAAGAGTTAATTTAGATACACTATAGATGTGTTATCTGTAATCTTGATTAGATAAACATGTTCCATTTATAAGACAACCATTTCCCTTCAAAAAAAACCTTTTAAACAACTTAGTTTGGAAAATCTATATTCTACAAGCCTGTATTATTCACTATAGTGTTTCTATTTTCCACATCCCTTGACATATATCTGGTGCTTAATAATATTTTAGAAATTTAAATTGATTTATGCTTTTTCTAAATTACACAATTATTCTCCTCCCAGAATAAGACTGTCAATCATATGGTAAATCTGATGAATTTTAGAAATGTAATAACTCTTTTAGTTTGTGGTGATCAGCGTGGTCCTATATGAAGATTTGATTATAAGGGAAAAGGAAAATTACAAATATTTTCTATATTTCAGAGGTAAATCAATGAATAAAATGCTAATCATAAACTGCAGCCCTCAGAAAATATTCAATCGATTAGGTGATATGGAAAAAAGCTGATTACTTTTACTCATTTAAAGTTAAAAAAAGAAGAATCAATATATATTATGTACAGGTACAAATTTGCTATGATGAATGTGACCTTTATATATATCCAAAGAATACCAATAAAATTAATTTAAAAAATAAAGTTCTTAACATAGTTTACTCTTGTCCTTAGTTTTTCTTCAATACTCACTTTTAAGTCATCGTACGTAATATTGTTAAAGTGTATGGAAGGAAAATATGAAAATTCATGTGTGTCAAGTCACTGTAGATATTCAACAACTTCAAAAATATCGGGAGGAAAAATCTGACTTCTTGAAATGGTTATGCGGGCCAGTGATATAGCTCAGCCCATAAGCGCCTGCCTAGCAAGCGCGAGGTTCTCAGTTTGACTCCTGTGCCCCGCATAAAAAAAAAAAAGGGTTATGTTTGGTGCTTAGATAATGTTCCTTCACACACACACACACACACACGCGCGCGCACACACACACTTTTCAAAGGTGGCTGGATCTAGGGTCTGTGATTCTGGGGTTAATTGTGTGATGCTGGGATCAAGGTAGTATGATTACTAAATCAGTGCACTGATTGGTTTGGCATAGTTCTGGAAGTGGACAATGGGAAGGTCCTCCCTGTGTGCAAGTGCTACCCCCCCAAAGAGGGTGTAGCCTGGATAGAATGTAAGGGACAGAAAGAGGACTGCTGTCATGGCTTGCTGCTTTTGGTGCCTCCTGTCTTCCACCTTCCATGCCATGAACGATTTCTCCTCTGTGATACCCCTCTGCCATACCAACCTGCCTTGGAGCCGGCCAGCTGTGAACTGAAACCTCTACAAACTGTAAGCAAAATAAACCTTTCTTCCTTTCACTTTGGCTGATGGGTATTTTTGTCTCAGCAAAGAGAAAAGCAACTAAGACACCACCCCTTGACAACTTGACAATCAGATATATTTCTGTAAACCATATGTAGTCTCCAGATCCAATAGCAAGTTTGTTATTATGCCTAACATGGTACAGCTATCTTGTGTACAAATAGACATGTGGTAATTCCCTCCCCAGCATAGTAGGTGAAGTATTTCTTTTGGTGATGCTTACTTTTAATAAAAATTTTGGGGCCGGTGAGATGGCTCAGCGGCGTAAGCGCCTGCCTGGCAAGCGCGAGGGCCCGAGTTCGACTCCCGGATCCCACGTATGAAAAAGGGGCCGGTGATATCGCTCAGCGGCATGGGTGCCTGTTGGCACGCGAGGTCCTGAGGTCGACCCCCCGGTACCCACAAAAAAAAAAATTTTGCTTGTTCTAGGGGTAATGGTGAGTGGTATCATTCCTACTTCCACCCCTTTTTCCTAGACCCATGAATCCTGGCTATGGATGACACAGTACTATGTAGTGGATGCTGATTCAAAGCATATACAGTCTTTTGAAGAACCTTGCCCCAGCCCAGGAAGGTACTGCCACATAGCTGGCACAGTAACTACATCTTCAAAGGGATAGTCCACTCTCCCCCTTTTCATACTTGTTGATATTATTTGTCTTAGCTCATGTTTGCAAACATGTACTAAAAAAATAAATTTTAAAAAACCACCACCAACAAAAAAAGGCTAGTCCACTTTTCTACCAATACAGCTGCTGCTGGATGGTGAGGAATGTGCTAAGACCAGTGAATTCCATGAGCTCACTTCTTTTGCTGTAAAATGTGTTCTTTGGTTAGAGGCAATGTTGTGTGGAATTCCATGCCATTGGATAAGGCATTCTGTAAGTCCATGGGTGGTAGTTTTGGCTGAAGCATTATGTGCAGGGCGGACAAATCCATACCCAGAATAAGTGTCTATGCCAGTAAGGACAAAGTCCTGCCCTTTCCATGATGGAAGTAGCTGTCCTTTTCTTGTTGGAAGTGGTCCAATATAATCAACCTGCCACCAATTTGCAGGCTGATTGTTTCAGGGAATGGTGTCATATGGAGGACTGTTATGGCTTGTGTCTAGATGTCCCCCCAAAGCCTCATGTGGTCATAGGTGGGGGTTTTTAGAGGTGGCTAGATCTAGAGTGTGTGACACTGGGACTGACTCACGGTGCAATGCTAGGATTAAGAGCTCTAGGATTAAGGGTGTGTGTGCTACCCACCCCAAGGGTGCGTAGCCTGGATAAGATATAAGGGACAAAATAAAGCTTGTCGCTAGTTGCTAGCTTGGTTGCCTTGCTACCTTCTGCCCACCATGAACTGTTTCTCCTCTACAATGCCTCTTTTCCATGCCACCCTTCCTTGAAGCCAGCTGATTATAGGCTGAAACCTCTATAAACTGTGAGCTAAATAAACCTTTCCTCTTCTAACTTTGGGTGTCGGGTATTTTGTCTCAGCAATGAGAAAAAGTAACTAAGGCAGGGACTCAGTGTTGGTCTCTGTTGCTGACATACTGCACATTTAGCAGTGGCTGTAGCCAGATCAGCCTTGGTAAATGGAAGTCCGTGTTGCTGAGCCCATGCATAACCTTCGTCTCTGCCACCATGGCTACTTTGTTCATGACCTCCCTGGACAATGACAGGGGTAGCTTTAAAAAAATGTTCACTGCTAGCTATAGAACAGGTCATTCTGTCCACTTGATTATTAAAGTCTTCTTCTTCTGAGGTCACTTTTTGGTGAGCATTCACATGGGACCCAAATATATTTATATCCTTTCCCCATATAGATTGGTTTGTCTGCATAATTCTTCCCCAAATATCTTTGTCACCAACTTTTCAATCATATTTCTTCCAAGTCCCTGACCATTCGGCCAGATCATTGCCTACAGCCCATGAAACAGTATATACTTGTGCATCTGGCATTTTTACTTCCAGGCAAAATGTACAATCAGGTGCTTGCCTAAAGTTTTGCACACTGTGAGGATTTCTTTTCACCCCTGTCTTTCAGGGATGTCCTGGAAAGAGGCTGTAGTGCTACAGCTGTCCATTTTACAGTGGTGCCTGCCTAACATGCAGAACCATCTGTAAACCAGGCCCTAGTCTTCTCTTCCTCTCTCAGCTAATCAAATGGTACACCCCATGAGGCCATAGATGCATGCTGGGAATTTGAATCTTTGAGCTCCTTATTTTCCTTTATTAACTTGTCTTCATTATTAGCACACTTTAGAGTTTTTATGCATGTTTGCAGCTCATGACTTCCCCTGACTGGTTTTCCCAGTAATGCTAAGGGCAACCAGCAAGTATTATCATGTTTCTCACTGTGCCAAAAATAATCAAAAGTATCATATATAGAGTTACTAAATTCCTTTCATCTCACAAGTAGTGAATTAGGAAAATAAAATGGATCTACATTGTATATTACTTTAAACAGTTGCATACCACAGACTATCAGTACTCCACACATTATCAGAAAGAGAGACCATGGCAACTTTTGGTTTCATCAAATTAGAGATCCAACCCCAGAAACCATTAAAGCATTAAAGAAATTCATCCTTACAATTCTGTTTCTCTAGAGCCACTCCTGGTATCAAAATCTGTATCAGAGTCAGATATGGAAGAATGCAAAAGGACCATATACATGCTGGAGAGCTAAAGGGTCCAGTCAAAAGTTGAAAGCTTGGAGCTCACTGCAGATTCCCTGTGGCAGTCCATAGCAGGAAACTGAAGGATCTGTGTTGGAAGGCTGAAGAGTCTGACCTGGAATCCTGGAGACAGATGTCCAAAAGTGATGATAAAGCTGGAGCTCCTTGAAAGAAGCAGAAGTGAGATTTTCTTCTTCTTTTCCTTTTTATTGCATCCAGGCTATAAGCCTATTGGATGGTGTCACCCACGTTCAGGGTGTGTCTTCTGTCTTCAGTAAGTCCATCATCCAGACACACCTAGGCATTTCTTATTCAAGTTGACACCACACTTAACCTGTCATCACAATAGTTCTCCAAATATCTATCATCTGTAATCTAGTAGCTACTTTTTTAGAGAGTACTTGAAACATTGACAATACATCTTTACTTATATTGCCTTAAGCATTTTATATCAGTTTAATACACCAAATTTTGTTAAAATTTTTTTGAGTGAGTAATGCAAAATCTATCAGTAAGAGGCAATGTTTGATTTTTCAACAGAAGGAAATAAAAATTTCAGCCACTTCTATGCATAGAATAAGACAATGTGGGGGCCGATGAGATAGCTCAGCGGCATAAGTGCCTGCCTAGCAAGCGCGAGGTCCTGAGTTCGACTCCCGGTACCCATACAAAAAAAAAAAAAAAAAAAGACAGGGTACACTTTCACAAAGAAAGGTGTGCAAGATGGACCTGGGATATTCACCACTTACTAATATAAGACATAATGAAGATGTGATTTTTTTCAAGTAGTAAGTGCAAAAAAGATACATACAGTTTTGTAAAATATTGTGCAATTGGCAGTGGGGAAGAACCCCAGATTAATTTAGTGGTTTAATTCACATAAAATTATAGTGAATGGGCTGGTGATATGGCTCAGCGGCATAAGCACCTGCCTGGCAAATGTGAGGTCCTGAGTTCCACTCCCGGTATCCACATAAAGGAAAAAAAGGGCCGGTGATATCGCTCAGTGGCATAGGTGCCTGCTGGCAAGCACAAGGTCCTGAGACCGACTCCCGGTACCCACATAAAAAACAAAACAAAGCAAAACAAAAAATTGTAGTGAAACCATTGGTGTTAAATTGTAGTACATCAATTTATGTCATTTAATAGAAAATTAGTCTTTATGTAGATTGAATAGATTTAGTTCCACTTTACTTTTGTTCACTTGAGCTTTGTATACTTAGGAGTAAAGGATGAGGTGGAATGTTGTAGTGCATAGTCATGGTTTGGCTGTTTATGTAGAAGGTGTGGCTAGCTACAAGAAACAGTAGTTTTCTTACTTTCTTCTTCCCACTCCCATTTGTACACCATTTGTAAAAGTTTAGAGATGTTATTCATTTAGGCAGCCTCTACAAAAGAGTCATTCTCTAAAATTCATAGGAATTATTGGGAATGGATGTCTGGCTTCCATAGATTTAAAAGCTCTAAGGTCAACAACTCCAGAATGAGGAAAATTAGAATGAATAATTTAGACTTTAAATAAATGAATGCATAAGAAATTCAAACAGACATTTGCAATGTTTGGTATTTCTAGTGGATATCATTTCAAGGGTAAAAGGCATATTGCTGGCATATAGGAACATTCTCTTAAAATCTGTTTTTTTTTAATAATGGTATCAAAAGATCTGTACATTTTAGCATTGTAGATTTGCAAGTATTAGGAATTTCAAACAGTTGGAGGATTATTAAACACTATTCATCATTTTAGAGACAGCAAAACAAACAAAAATGCTGACAGATATAGGAAAGTATTTGTATAGTATAGTCACATCTTTTGTTGATGTAACTAGTATTTAGTGAAAATCAAAGCTTTTTGAAATTATTTTTGTTCTCATGGTGATTCATAAATTAAATTCAATCATCCAGTGCTTCATAAGTCTGTTGCAATATATTTCCCTCTGTATTTTATTTTGTGATATTGAAGATTGAACAAATGGCCTCATGCATGCAAAGCACATGCTGTACATTCACAGCCTTACTTTAATTGTATCAAGTTGAAAATCTCAGAAACTATGAGCCCTAAAGATTACTAATACCTAATCTTCAAGGTGATAACCAATGAACAATAAATCCAAATTACGGTAAGTGTAAATACAAAATCAAAATAATTTGTGATTTTATGCTTAAGCTAAATAAAATATCTCCTACATGATTTATAGATAATGATAATGAGCTAGAATCAGATCAATCTTATTTGGAAATGATAGCTACCTAATTGAATATGATTAGAATACTATGTCATTACACTTCATTTGCATAAAACATTATTTTCCAATATTTTATAGGTTTTAGTGAGTCCATTTTCTTTTGTTCTAAAAAATATTTCTGTATTAGGCCCATAGGTATATGTAATGTGCACTACATACAAAAGAAATTCTAAAAAATTTTAATTGTATTGAACCATATATTAAAGGAGAAATAGAATGGTGGTACCTCAAATACATCATCAAGGCAGAAAGTACAAGCAAAGTCCAAATGATCTGATATGCCTGAATGAAAAAATATCTATGAATACAAAAACAATGAAAAAAAAGAATACAAGTCTAAAAAAGAAATCAGTAGGAGTTTGAGTCATGTCTTTAAGAACAAAATTAAAATGCACATATAACCTAAATCTGAGTAGAGAAGGAGATTATTTCAATGATTTTAGGTCATGAGCACTTAAGGTTTTCCTGACTTGAGAAAAGGATTGATGGTTATGCAGAGTTGACCACAGGCAATTACAAATGCTTCTCCTACCAGGCCTCACAGGGCAAAGCCTCCCTCTCCATACCAAAGTTGATGCATGGCTAATACACTGCAGTCTCTGAAGGCAGTTGCAGTCCAATTTCATGTTCCTTCACCAGACTATGTTCTTTCACATATTTACACTCCTAACCCTGTTGCCTTTATTCTTAAGGTTTTTTTTTTTTTTTTTTTTAAGTGCAAGGTTTTGGGCAGAAACCTTCAGGAAACTACTGAGGCTGCTTTTACAAGGGTGGATGAGGGAAAAATATTTTTCTTTTTAAGTTTAACTGATACATAAAAACCTAAGTGGTGCCATATGAATAATCCCAGCTATTCAGGAGGCTGAGACAGGAGGATTACAAGTTTGAGGCCAGTCTGAACAGCTTATAGAGACATTGACTGAAAATTAAAAATTGTAAAGGAAACAAACATAAAAGCTATACCTGTTAATGGGGTACCATGTAGTGTTCTATACATAAACATATTGTGCAATGTTTAAATCAAGTTAAATATATTTATCTCCTCAAGCATTCACCAATTCTATATGTTGCAAACTTTCAAGATCCTTTCTTACAGCTTTAGAAAGGTACAATTCATTACTGTTATCTGTAGTCATTCTACTGTGTAATATCATACCAGACTTTGTTGGTCCTACCTAATTATGATTTAGTACATATTGATAAAATTTCCACATTCTTCCCTTTCCCCTAATTTCCTTGGCCTTCAGTAACCATCGGTCTACTCTCGACTTCTGTGAGATCAACTTTTAGATTCCTTATATGACTGAGATCATATGGTACTTGTCTTTCTCTTTCTGGCTTACTTCACTTAACAGTGATCTCTAGTTCCATCTATGCTGCTATAAATGATGGAATTTCATTATTTTATGGCTGACTAGTATTTCACTATGTGTCTGTGCTATGTTTTCTTTATCCATTATCCATTCATTACTTGATGGACAAAACATCAACTTATGGAAGAAAACAAGATAACAGTATGGAAGTTCCTCAGGCTATTCCAATTCTGGGTATACAGCCAAGGGAAATGATATCAGCATACTAAAGAGATACCTGTATGCCCACAATTATTGTGGCACTATTCACAATAGCTATGACATGGAATCAACCTAGGTGCCCATCATGGGTGAATAGATAAAAATGTGGTTTGCGTGCACAGTGAAATATTATTCTGCCACGGAGAAAAATTAAATTGGAGGATACTGTATTAAAGAGAAATAATTCAGACACAGAAAGACAAGTACCACATGTTCTTTTTCATGTGAAGCTAAAAAATAAAGTCCAGGAGTTGTACTTTTCAGCCAGTTACTAAGTTTATATCTAAATTTAATACATCTTATGATGTTTGCCTATGGCTTATAAGACACTTTCTTCCTTATTGATTTTTAACAAAGTCTGTGATTCTAACTTCTATCTAAAAATCCACTTGCTTAACTTTCTATCTATGCTAGAAACTTCATATAAATTTAATCTATTCCATTTGTATTCTTTTCCTCTATAGGAGATTGAAAAGTTCTCAAACACTCAGAAAACACATTGCCAATGTATTTATTTTCTCTCTTTTTTCTTGGGAAGATGTTCAAGGAATGTAGAGGAAATTTAACTCAATATATAGGAAAGGATGATATAATAACACAATAATGTCATCAAAGCATCAATTTTCTTGTATCTCCTTTGTTTGCCATCTTGATCAAATTAGTTTTGTTTTTCTGCTTTCAAGATGGTTATCACAATTCTGAACATTGCACACTTTCTTTTAAGGCAAGAGTATAAAAAAGAAAAGAATGAAAGGTTGGTATCCATATCAGGAAAGCAAATATTTTCTTGAACATCTCTGTTTCCTGTTTCATTAGTGAGAAAAGTTCATGTCTAACATCGTCTTCTGTTCAAACATCTGACCATATTCAGATTTCTCATCTGTAAAATGACATAATCACATACTCATAAAGTTAGAAATAGTACCACATGTGTATGTTATTTATGAAAATACCTGGTAAATAGCAAGAGCTGTGTATTTATTTTTCTTTTGAATAATTTATGTGCATGGGCTGATGATTCTAAGGAAAACCAAAAAATAAAGAGGACGTTAAGGGGAAAGTGGGTAGAAGTCCTTTTCTGACACTGTAATGTTACCCACAATGGTTATAGCTTCCCTTATATTCAGGCTTTAATAATAAAAGAAAACCACCAATGGATTGGATACAAGAAGGAATGAAGAATTAGACTGATTCATGGGGATAGACTATCTACCACATATTTTGAGCTGAAGGTTTAGGATGAAATAGGTCAAACACTATAATACACATGTGAATACCAATAACACCAGTCCCTGGTTGAAAGAACATCTTTGTCAGGAATCACTGCCAAATTTCATGATTCTCTATCTTTAAAACTAAATGTACTGTCGAAACTTTGTTACCTACACTTACATTGACCCTTATTTTATTTCAGTTTATGGGAAGAAATTGCTACTTGATCATTGACAGTTTTTATACCTTTGCTTGACAAAACAGGCTTCTATATCTGCCCAGTGTTACTCCTGGAATCAATGGTTGCATTCTCACTGATATTGAAACACTCCTTACTCTGTTCTAAATATTTCTTTATTCTATCTCCTAATGCTTTTAGTGCAAAACAAATGATCAATCTAAAATAGAAAAACTCATAAAAATTGCTGCTATTTATGCAGATTAAGCACCTTATATGTAAGATCAGATTTCAATTTCTAATGTGCAGGTATTGGCATTCTCATTGTATAAATGAAGAAATAGAAACTCAAAAGTTTTAAAAAGTTGCCTAAAGTCACAAACTAGTATGTGATGCCTGACTCTGGACTTGAAGCCATGTATGCATAGCTTCAAACAAAATATATAAAACTGTTGGTATTGATGTGTGAATTTGCCCAAATAGTAGTTTTTCAATTCTTATTTACTCTCACTTATTACCATAATTTATGTAATTTCTTTACTATTGATTGAAAAACATATGGAATTTTTACAGTGATTTTAGCTTATAAAAAGATGTTTATTATTTATTTATTTTAAATAATAATTTGTTTATTATTTATTTATGCAAGTATATGATAATTTAATCATGTTGGGCATATTCATCATTAGAATCCATACTAATATAGTAGACATTTTCTGGATTGACTCCCAACAATCTTTATTTCCTGATATTCATATCCTTGTACAATTTCTTCTTGAATGGTGGTTAGACCGAGTGACTTGCTTCTAATAAACACTCATAGAACATGACAAAAGTGATAGGATGTCAGTTGTATGATTAAGTCACAAAATAACTGTGTCTTCCATCTTACTGGAACTCTCCTTTCTTGGTGGCACTAGTTCCCTCACATTAAATGATAAAGCAAGCTTCCATGATATGAGGGGTTCTAAGCAGAGACTTGTATGTCAAAGAATTGAGGGAGGTCTCTGGCCAACAACTAGCTCCCAAAGAACCAAATGCTTCAATCCCATGGCCTGTGTAGAACTGAATCCTGCCAATAGCCTCATGAATAAAGTAAAAAGCAGATCTTTCCCAGCTGAGCTTGTAGATGGCTGCCGCCTTTCGAAAGACCTGTAGCCAGAGGATCCAGTTAAGTCATGTTTATATTCCTGTGCACAGTAAATGTTAATATATGTGCTGTTGATTTCAGCCATTAACTTTTGGAATTTGTTGCACAGCAAAAAGTAACTCGCCAAATAGGTTATTCTTGCTTTTTTTTTTTTTTTTTTTTGTACCGGGGGGTCGACCTCAGGACCTCGGGCGCCAGCAGGCGCCCGTGCCGCTGAGCGATATCACCGGCCCCTTTTTCGTATGTGGGATCCGGGAGTCGAACTCGGGCCCTCCCGCTTGCCGGGCAGGCGCTTAAGCCGCTGAGCCATCTCACCGGCCTATTCTTGCTTTTTAAACAACTGTATTCTGGAGAAATGTCCTAGCCACTACCCTGCCTTAAAGTGAAACGTGAATTTAAAGCAATTATCAAATATCTGAGACTACGGCCTCAAATAACCTTGGGAATGCAAAGGAAACTGTAGTTGGCTCAAGTTTTCTTTACTCTTAGTTTTTCAATATTTGAGCAAATAGAGCAGTAAGAAAAACTTCATTTATCATTGAGGACAAAGGAAATCACAGATTTATAAACCAGTGAAAAAACTTTCATTCTCACTGCAAATCTTTGTCAAGAATGAGAACATGCCCACATTAAGATATTTACGGAGTGAAAATGGAGAGTTTCACACAAATTTCCCCTCCAAATCAATTTTGTATACTCTATGACTTATGAAAAGATAAGTGCGGATAATTTTTTTTGCAATGAAAAATCATACTAGTTTCCTAGGGGTGCTATAAGAAAGTACCACAAACTTGTCTTAAAACAAGAAAATTTCGGGCTGGTGAGATGGCTCAGCGGCTTAAGCGCCTGCCCGGCAAGCACGAGGGCCCGAGTTCGACTCCCGGAATCCACATACGGAAAAGGGGCCAGTGATATCGCTCAGTGGCCCCAGGCGCCTCCTGGCACGTGAGGTCCTGAGGTCGACCCCCCGGTACCCAAAAAAAAAACAAGATAATTTCATTTTCATGTGATCCTTGAGATCAGATGTTCAAAATCAAGGTACAGGCAAGACCACATGTTCTATGAAACCTTGGGGGAGGATTCTTTCTTTCCTCTTTCAGTTTCTGGTATCTAAGTGTTCCTTGACTTGTATCAT
Organism: Erethizon dorsatum; assembly: GCA_028451465.1. Classification (NCBI taxonomy): domain Eukaryota; kingdom Metazoa; phylum Chordata; class Mammalia; order Rodentia; family Erethizontidae; genus Erethizon; species Erethizon dorsatum. The sequence goes on from CM051842.1 coordinate 19,091,758, forward strand.
GTAACTCCAATTTCTGCCTCTATTGTCTATTGCCTGTCTTCTTCCATGTGCATGTGTCTTCAAATGTCATTCTCCCGTATGTGTGTGTATGAAGTGTGTGTCCAAATGTCCTGATTCTTTTTTTTATTGCTTAATGTTTTCTTTGAATTTTCATTGATTTTTAAAAATTTCTGTCTGGTTACAACAATGAACTGGAAAACCCCTACTATAGTTCACAGATGGTGGCACGACAAACAACACACTCCATCAGAAATCACATCAATCGCTTTCCTCTTTATGCATTCAAAAGAAAATCCAAATGCTCAAGCATTGTCATATTCTTTCTTTGCCTTAGAAGTTGGAAAAATATTTATTCTGGCAGCACTTTTACAATTTCAGGAAGTAGCTTTGGTATTACAAGTTGCAGGAATAGAAACCATAATAAACTTGGAAGGCATTTGTTTGAAAGGCAAGGAACCCCTTGCTTGCAAGAAAATTCCCCTTGTGCTTAATGAATTGCTTGTCACCCTCAGCTGGATGTTGAGCCTTTCCGGGTGTTGAAAGAGAAAATGGAATTTCCTACATACATGGTAAAAGCTTCTGTAGAGCAGAGTATATTGTATTATGGCCTACCTTATGGCCTGTCTTTACTTGATTATATCTACAAATAAACTATTTCTAAATAAGGTCACACTAAAAGGTGCCTGGGGTTAGGACTTAAATATATTTTGGGGGGGCAAAATCCAACTTGTGACAAATAACATTTTTTTCCTTTGTTCTATAACAGTGGTGGCAGTCCTATGGCACGTGTGCTGCAGCAGGCTGTTTGTTATCATTGAAAGCTCTAAATGATTCGCCATTACTGCCCTGTAAGGCCATTTTAAAAAATCTATCTTTGGCTTTGTTACGTTGTTCAACTTTCGCTATATCAATCAAAAAATATATACTTTCTATCATCCCACACTTTTCTGAATTGTAATTACCTTCTATCATATTTTACCTGCAATATTCTAATTATTGTACCCTTAAAGAGATTATAATCAATGTTGTATCAGAGTTTACATAATTCAATAGAAAAGAATTCCATCTCCCTAAAAGTAGTAGTTAAATTTTTATCTGTGAAATCAGAATATTTTTTCTTTGTTATACCTGATCTTAGAAAAACAAGGCTTTCTAAAATTTATTCTAATTTTAGGCTCTCCAGGTATTGTGAAATTCTCCTTGTAGATTATATCAATAAAAAGTGGTTGGAATATCAGCTGTATATGTTTTATCATCCACAGTTTGATTGATATGCCACACCCTCTAGAGTTAGTATAAAATGATATTATCACAGAAAAGCAACCTATAAAATATATCCACTGTGGAAATCAGTGTGGAGATTCCTCAAAAAACTAGGACTAGAGGTTCCATTTGACCCAGCTATTCCCCTTCTTGGTATCTTCCCAAAATAATTAAAAACATCATACCACAGCAATATATGCACACCCTTATTTATAGCAGCACAATTTGTAATAGTTAAATCTTGGAAAGAGCCCAAATATCCATCACTGGATGAACAGATAAAGAAGATGTGGTTTCTTCTTTATACAATGGAGTGTTATTCTACCGTAAAGAAGGATAAACTTGAGACATTTCTAGGTAAATGGATGCACCTTGAGACCATGCTCTAAAGTGAAATCAGATGCATGTTTAAATATTATATTGTTTCTCTGATGTGAGAAACCAAAAGTGTGAATAAAGACCAAAATCTATAATAGATATTGAAAAATGGGAGGAAAATGTTCAAATGGGAAGGGGAAAGGGGGAGGCAAAAGGAAAAGGAAGGAAGGGAAAGGACAAAGAGAATAGAAGGAAAAAATGGAAACAAAGATTTTGTAAATGAGGAGGAGAAGAGGAGTTGAAGGCAGGGGCGGAGAATGGGAAAAAAGAAGAATCAAGATATATTATGTACAGGTACAAATTCCCTATGATGAAGGTGATCATTATGTATATCTAAACTGTACCAATAAAATTAAATATTTACTTGAAAAAAAGTATTACATATCCATTTGCCAAATATATATTACTTACACTTGGGTTCTAGTCACTGAATTCATTAGCAGAAGCATTATTTTTAAAAAGCAATTTTATTGAAATATAATATACAATTCACAAAATGTGTAAAATGTAACTATTATGTTCACAAAACTGTATGGCTATTATCACAATCAGTTTTTTTTTTTTTTTGGTGGGTACCGGGGGTCGACCTCAGGACCTCGTGCGCCAGCAGGCACCCGTGCCGCTAAGCGCTATCACTGGCCCTTTTTTCGTATGTGGGTACTGGGGGTTGAATTCAGGACCTCGCGCTTGCCAAGCAGGCGTTCATGCCGCTGAGCTATCTCACTGGCCCACCACAATCAGTTTTAAGGCATTTTCATCACCTAAGCAATGAACTCTAACAATTAGAGGTCATTCCCAATATCTCTCTCTATCTGCACCAACTCTACACTCCCTCATACCCACCAGCCTCAGGTAATCATCTATTTTCTATCTCTATATATTTGAATCTTTATGCTTTTTTCCCTCTTCTCTGACTGTAATTATATATCCTTTGGCCAACAAATCCCCTTTCTCACTCTTAACCATCCAAGTATTTGTAACCACCATTTAATACTTGTCCTCTATGAAATCAGCTTTATTATTCCACATATGAGTTAGATCATTGAGTATTTGTCTCTCTGTGCCTGACTTAATTCACTTAATATACTGTTTTTCCAGGTTTATCAGGTTGTTGAAAATGGCAGGATTCTATTCTTTTTATAGTTGAATAGCTATATGTATATACAGCATAGTTTTTGTTTTTCTTTTCTTTTTTTTTTTTTATTGTGACAGGCTGACCTTGAACTCAGTATGTAGCCCAGGCTGGCCTCAAACTTGCAGCTATCCTCCTACTTCAGCCTCCTAAGTGGTGGGATTACAGGTGTGCACCACTACATCCTTTTTCACTATATTTTCTTTATCAGTTCATCCATTGATGGATTCTTATGTTGTTCCCATGTCTCGGCTATTGTGAATAATGCTGCAATGAAGAAAGTGCTGATAGCTTTTTGACATTCAGATTTCATTTCATATATATATATATATATGATGCATCACATGGTGCTTCTAATTTTAATATCTTGAGAGGTTCCTCCATAATGATTTTTATAATGACTATACTAATTTACATTCTCACCAACAATGTTTAGGGATTCTCTTTTCTCCACATCCTTCCTGATACTCAGCTTTTGTCTTTTTGATAATACTTACCTCTACAGTTCTGAGGTGATATATCATTATGATTTTGATTTGCATTTCCCAGATGATTAGTGATGTTGAGTATCTATTCATATTCCCGATGACATTTTGTAAGTCTTCCTTTGAGAAATATCTATTCAAGTCTTTTGTCCATTTTTAACCAGGCTATTTGTTTTTCTTCCTGTAGAGTTATTGATCTACTTGTATATTTTGGATATTAATCCCTTGCCAAGTATGTAGTTTGCCGGTATCTTCACTTTGTTGACTGGTTTTTTCCCAATGTTGTTGATTGTGGGGTCTAGTGGGAGGTCCTTGGTGTCATGCCCTCAAAGAGGATAGTGGAGCTCTAGTTGATTCCTCTTCCTCTTGATTCCCGGCCATGAGGTAAGTGATTCTGCTCTACAGGAATTCCCACTATAATGTGCCAACACAGAAACAAAGCAGTTGGGTCAATTGATCATGTACTGAAACCTCCATAACTGTGGGCCAACGTAATACTTTTATGTTTACAAATATATTATATCAAGTATTTGTCATAGTGATGGAGAGCTGGCTCACTCACGTGCTGTTAAACTTGGTTTACTAGTATTTTGTTGAGGATTTTTGCAACTACATGAGTCAGAGATATTGACCTCTAGTTTTCTTTTTCATGTGTGTTCTTGTCTGGTTTTGGTACCAGGGTAATTTTAGTTTTATATAATGAGTTTTGAAGTACTGCCTCTTATTCACTTTTTTGGAACATATATGGAACAACCCTAATCCCCAAATCCCAAATCTGAGATGTTCCAATATCTGAAAAATATTTTTGTAACAACATGATGCATCAAGTGGAAAATTCCACACCTAACCTTTCGTGACAGGTCACGGTCAAAACACAGGTATGCTGAAAATATCATATAAAGAAATCTTCATGTCATTCATAAGATACATAAGAAGAATGATCTTTGTGTTTAGTCTTGAATCCTAACCCATGGTATCTCATATATGCAAATATTCTAAAATATGAAAATAATCCACAATCTGAAACAGTTCTAGTCCCATATATTTCAGATAAGTGATATTTAACCTGTACTTTGAAAATTGGTATCAGTTCTTCTTTACATGTTTGGTAGGACTTAGCTGTGAAGCCATTAAATTCTGCACTTTTCTTTAATGGAAAACTGTTAATGATTCAGTTGCCTCGCTTGTTACTGGTATGTTCAGATTTTCTATTTCTTTCTTTTTTTTTATGTGGGTACCAGGAGTTGACCTCAGGACCTCCCGCTTGCCAGCAGACGCTTGTGCCACTGAGCGATATCACTGGCCCTTTTTTTCCTTTATGTGGGTACCAGGAGTCGAATTCAGGACCTCGTGCTTGCCAGGCAGGCGCTTATGCTGCTGAGCTATCTCATCGGCCCCAGATTTTCTATTTCTTAATGATTTAGTCTTGATGCAGTAGCATTATTAATTGAAAGATTATAGATTCACAAATCAGACAAAATTGGATTTCAGTGGTTGTTTCATTACATGTTAATAATTCTTCTAAATTATTCTACATATCTCATCTTTTTTCTTTGAAACAATAGTACAAACAATAATATGCTTTGAAAATTAAATATGATAAAACTGATGATACTCTTGATAAAGTTGGTAAAGCACTATTCATTCCTAGCAATTATATTTAATAAAGTTCAGATTATAAAATGCTTAAGCTTCTATTTTTGTGTATAAATGGCTACATGTATCTGTTGACAGTTTGTATGATACTATCTGTGTAAATATATGGAACAGAGTATGTCTTAAATACATGCTGGGCTCCAGCCCCACAGGTCCCATTAGATGCAAAGACAGAATGCAATTGCCTATAACTTTTGCAACATGTAAGTTCATATATTTACTATGTTAATTCTCATACATTAATCCATTTACACATTCAAAATAATTTTATGTATTATATAATTTACATAACATTATGAAACATGTAAGAAAAAGCACACTACTAAGAAATCTAAGTTCCAACGGGTTTAATAATTTTCTCAACATAAAACCACCTGCTAGTTGCAGAGCTAGGGTATGGGAGAAAAGGAAGGAACTTTTGCAGTAAAACCAAAATAGAGAAGCAGAAGAAAACTAGAATCACATTCTAACAAGAAAATCAAAGGTGTACCTTGAACACGAAGTGGAAGCTCAATGAAGCAAATCTGTGCAGTGTTCACTCCGATCAAAAAGAGGAATGGTCTATGTTTGAAGTGACAATCAAACTCATGACACACATTACACTTGACCAGAAACATTCACTTAGCTTTAAGGAGGAATATAAGACAGACAGCAACACAGCATGCACAACAACAATAGAATGGTGATCATGTGATTCCTAAGCACAGTTTCCATGCCCCAGTCACTCCCTTCTTAGAACATGTGTGATCACACTAGGTAAGATTGCATTGGCAGAGACCACTTCTATTCCAGAAACTCACTGATTCTGAAATGTCTTCAATGTTTATACCTTCCCAGTCAGGTAGCTCCTGTACAGTATAAAATAGCTATCAAAGTATCTATTCTCTGTTGCATCTTATCAATACTAACTGTTCATCATGAGATACCACCATATTAGTGGAGTGTAGGTGTTTAGTCTGGTTCATTGTACTCAGGAGGACTTTCTTGAGTCCAACAGGGACCCATGAAATCTATTAATTAGTATTGTAAAGAAGGTTGGATAAGGTGCAAATCCTTAGACATCTTTGAAAAAAGAGGATGGCCACAAAACCCACTGTTATACCAAGCATAACTGTGTCATCAGAACTGTAGTTTATAAGTTTTTCTGTCAGATAGATATAACATTCTGCCATTAGTAATGGTGGCTTTTCAATGGCCCCCAGAGGGCCAGAGAGAGACATAGAACATCTGAAAAATTCAGAAACTCAGATTTAAAACAGTTCCACAGCGCTGAGATTTAACAACATGCCATGCACCTCCATCTTCCCCATGGTATTCCCCTAGCTTCCCTTAGTTGAGTGTTACTGAAATGAGGTTCAGCTCCTGACTTAGTATCAATGATTAATTTGTAAGGATTTGTATAAAGCTGCTGCCTGTTAAAAAAATCTCTTTCAACTCTAAGCATAGATAGTGCCATAAAGCTGGGATATGAGAACATTTGTCAGCCAATTTGACATTTCCTGTTTTATTAATAGAGACTATAATTCTGTAGGAAATATTCTTGTAAATGAAAATTTATAAAGTAAAGAAACAATCACTGCTTGTTTGATGAATATTCTACTTCTAAAAAAATTAAGTTTGCCTTTATGCTATTCCTGTGAATGTTCAATGGTTTCTCCCCATTCTATGTGAATACAGATGAATTCACAAATTGAGAATCAAATAAAGCACCACGATTAGCTCTACTCTTTTGTTCTTTTGCTTACAACAAATTATAAGTGTTAGTAAAGAGAAAAAATATGAAGAGTTGGTTTTAATTATGGCTTTGAACATTAATGAGAACTTGTACAACATAATAGAACATGAAGAAAGTGAGTACATGCACAAGGGATGTATTGACTCTTTATGGAATTAATAATATCTGTAAGTAAAGATTCTAACAGTAACATAGGATGAGGAAATGATGGCTCAAAAAATAAATAATGTGAAGCACTCTTTTTCTCTTTCCTTTAATTCCTCAGGCAAAGCTTGCTTAATTAGAGATAGTTATTATAATTTGATCAAAAGTCCAAGTTTGATGTGTCTTATATTTAGGTACTAGCGTATTCTCTGACATAGGTCTCCTGGGTCTGAAGATTTTGACTTGTTCATGAAGTTGTCAAAGTAATAGGCTAAATCTTTAGTTAAAACTGTTTGTTCCAAGATGCTTTGCAAAATAGGCTCCAGGCTTTTCTAATGCAACTCTTTCATTTTTTCCCTCTTAACTTAAAACTAAAGGCTCGTTGTCATGCTTAATTAAACATGCGAATCAAATTAATTATTTTTGTAACCAGAGTGGTGTGTAGGATGTAAATTTCAAATTTAGCAAAGGGCATTAATTGAAGAAGCAGATTGTTCTTTATAAATATGATTATCTTTTTATCGTTTTAAAAATACAATATAAAAAACCAAAAATGGGCATGAAAATTTCTCAGACTTACGTACCAGACAAAAAGGAAGGATACACTAATATGTTTTTCAATGAGGAATGCACAGTATTATTTTCCTGGACTTCAAGGAACTGTATATTTGTAGTGGTGTGTGTGTGTGTGTGTGTGTGTGTGTGTGTGTGTGTGTGCGTATGTGTGTGTAAAATTAGGAAATACTTTTGCTGTCAATCATTCTTTTTCTTCTATGTAATACATATACATACAGTATTTGTATGAAGAAATACCTGATGCATTTTTCCTACAGATTCTTACAATCTTAGAGCATCAAGAATGATTATTGTCAATGAAAGCCAAATTTTGAAAAATGACATCCATCTGTTCACTATTTTATTGACCTGCTGATAACTCACTTTGAGATAATCTGGGTCAGGGCCTCATACTTTTGCACTGGATAGGAAATTATGCAAATAAGGCAGCTGATTCATAGAACATTACATTTTGAGAGTGATTCCTCTGTCAGTTGTAAAGAAGAACATAAGATAATAATAATATCAACAAGAATGAAAATGGGGAAGGGATTTAGAGGAGGAGAGATGGAGGTAGGGGGAAGGGGAAGGGGATTAAATTAAAAGAACAAAGCTGTGTTATGTACATGTACCCACTCCCCAAGATGATCATAAACTGCATTACTGTAAACATGTACTTAAAAAAAGTAACATGTGCTCTGTCCTTAAATTGATTTTCTAGAGTACCACAACAAGCAGGTCTTTTGCATTCTCATAAAGAAGATAATATTCTAAAAAGTCAACTAATAAAAACATTCCATATCTTGTAATAGACAAGTGAAGCAAATATGTGCAAGAGCTAGGCTTGAAAGCTACACAAGTTTCTGCCCGTGTCGTGTAGTGGATTGCATAATACAGTTTTTATACGTCAATTACTGTCATTTTACATTAAAGATAAAGCTTGCAAATGAAATCTTAATCTCTTTACTGTTGACAGCTTGTGGAGGGAAAGCTATGTAATTTAACCACCTTAAATAATTCCCAGTGCAGTTTCCTTTTGCAATGTAAATTGATTTAATTCTATCATTCCTGGGATCACCAGAATTCTTTTATACACAGATTGAAATATTTCACATGTGTATTCAAACAGCTGCTTATATTTCTTTTTTTCCTTTTGTTAAATTTTTATTGGGACATGTTTGCAGTACATAATGTTTACATTCTTTGTATGAAGTTGGTAAGTGTACGTAACACATCTGAATTCATTTTTTAAACTCCTTTTCCCTCCACTTCCTCCCTGATCCTTTCATCTCTTGATCACCTTCCTATTTGAGAAAGATCTAGCTCTCTACTTCCTATTATCTATCTTTTATTTTGCTCTTTGTTTTTCATTTGGGTTTCTTATGTAAGAGAAACCAAGGAGTATGTAAGCCTGTGTGTCTGAATTATTTCACTTAATATATTGGTCTCAAGGTGCATCTATTTTCCTACAATGACTTATCTTTCTCTGTGGCAGCGTAGTACTGGATTGTGTGTAGATATCATATTTTCTTTATCCATTCATCTGTTGATGGACATATAGGCTGCTTCCAAGATTTAGCTATTATGAATTGTGCTGCTATAAATACGTTTATTTCTAAGCATAAGTAGAATAGAACAGTTTGACTCCTTATAAAATCTTAGTTACCACTTCTGAAATATTATTTTGAAATATTTTTAGTTAATTGACTAAAAGAGAAGAATTGCATCCTGTAAAATTTTAACAGGAAGATGAATTACCATCTTCCTGTTGGTAAGATGTAACGTGTTATCTTTTTTTTTCACGTGTTATCTTAAATAAGGTAATATGTTTCTACAACAAGGCATTTCTGAACATAAACTATGTTCTGGACATATCTATACAAGATCTGAACTGAAGAATAAATTCTGGTACTAGCATTTGATTGCTTAATGATCTTAGAGTAAGCCATTTATAAGTTATGTGCCTGAGCTTATTTATTCAACTGTAAAAATAGTGGTAGTAGTATCTGTCCAAACTAATAGCCAACTTAGTCATTGATTGTGCCAATTGACAAAAATTAATGAAACAATCAATGTAAACACTATTTGCTAATTGTGAGGAAGTGAGTACAAGACTAAGGTTTTAAAATCAGCTTTTGGAATAGCTTTTTATTGTTGTACTTCATTTTGTACTTTATTATATTACATTCTTCAAACCAAATTGGTAACTGTAGAATGCACTAAAGTATTGGTAAACTAGATGAAAGATGAAGTTCCAATATTTATATAAAATTTTTTTTTTGTGGGTACCGGGGGGGTCGACCTCAGGACCTCGCGCGCCAACAGGCACCCATGCCGCTGAGCGATATCACCGGCCCCTTTTTCGTATGTGGGATCCGGGAGTCGAACTCGGGCCCTCGTGCTTGCAAGGCAGGCGCTTTCGCCGCTGAGCCATCTCACTGGCCCTAAAATTTGGTTTTTAAACATAACATTCTCTAGTTAATATTTTTCTATTTTGTGTTTTGTTACATTTGCTTGGAAAATTCTATATAATAAGTTGAATGTTTAAATATAATAGTTCAAACAAATTGACCGCTTTTTTCTTCAAAAGAAATATTTAGACAGTATTTCTTTAAATTTCTTAATATTTTTGAAAGACACAACTTGATATTAAGGCCTAGTTTGGGGAAGAGATGAAAGACATGGCACATGAATATTAAACCCCAACATTCAATATTTAGTAGATTTAAATTTAGAATTACATTGAAAGATTTTAAAAAGCTGGAGAGAAAATTAATGTAATCAATGGCAAGTACAGGACTAAATAATTCCTGTCAAATAATATTAGTGTATTTCACAAGGTTCATAAATACTTATATTAAGGAACGAGTTGTTTAGCTCATATCTTTCATCAAATGTCTTCTGTTTTAAATTAATATTGCTGTGCTATCCCTTTTTGGTTGAGTCATTTATCCTATCTTCAAATAAAAAATGAGTCTGAAACGCTAGTGAAAAAGAAAGGTAAATTTCTGCCCTTGGAAGTGTGCAATCGTATATAACAATATCAAACCTGCTTAATAATAAGGAAATTCCTCTTTCTCTGAAAAAGCTTGATGGCGAGAAATTATGTCAATATCATAGATAGATAGAAGATAGATAGATAGATAGGGAACTAGAGGGGTCAAGAATTATAAACCATCCTATTCCCAGAATCCCTGGATAGAATATGAATTTAATACAATTAGGTTTTCTTCTCAAAATATAAGAACAATATTTCTGGCTGTTATGTGTATTTTTAAGAATATATGGAATTTATCAAGAGAAATACAAAATTGTCAATCCCATAGGGTGGAAAGAAAACTGTTTACATATGAATACAGTAATACCTCGGTTCACAAACACTTATGTTTGCAAACAATTTGGTTCACAAACAAAAGTGCTTCGCATAATTTTGCTTCCAGGACCTCAGCCATCTTACCCATACAAACACAAATGCAGCCATCTTCCCCAAAATTGTAAAATAAATTAAGTTCATGAACCGAGATACCACTGTATTTCTACAACATACCATAAAAATTGCCAATGTAAATATAAATTTCCAGCTGATAAATTCAAGCGTTTTACCAAAATATAAAAACAAGAATTATAAATCTGGTAGAGTACAATTCACTTATTCATATATATACATAAATTTATTAGATAAAGATTAAAAAGAACAAAATACATTCCCTTGTATAATTATTAATGGCCTTCATCACTGTCTGATATTGAACGGACATGTCTTATTTTCCCTTTATTTCCAAGCTTCAAAAATTTCTGTCATTGGAATTCTTTCAAAAAATATCTTCTAGGGCCGGTGAGATGGCTCAGCGGCATAAGCACCTGCCTGGCAAGCGCAAGGGCCTGAGTTCGACTCCTGGAACCCACATACGCAGAAAGGGCCGGTGATATCGCTCAGCGGCACGGGCGCCTAGTGGCGCACGAGGTCCTGAGGTCGACCCCCAGTACCCACAAAAAAAAAAAAAAAAGAAAACCTTCTAAAAGAAATTTGTATTTATGAGGAAAAATTCAACTGAGTCTATTAAGAAGTTCTGCTTTGTCGCATGCCTGTAGAAATAGCTTAAGTTTTTGCACAGCTCTATCTCCTCCAAGCTATTTCATTCTCTGTTGCTTACTCTGAATTCCTGAAGTTAAGCTTTAATCTCCATAAAGCATTTCAACAGAAGATAAAAGAAGGAATACTTCAACAGTTGCACAGAGTATGGAGAACATAGTAAAATACAGGAATTTAGGGTTTCACTACTAATGCTTATGTATAAATTTAAAATTGCCATTTTGAGAAGGTGGGAAATGAAAAACAAGTATCTTATTTTCTACAGGTATAGCTAATCAATGTTGTAGTACATGAAAAAATTTCCTTCCTTTTAAGGATGAATAAATGTTAATCTAACAAGAATTGTAAATATAATCTATATTTATTGGAATAAAAACTAATGTATAAAACATAATGCTTGCCATTTTGTCAATGAAATGGAATGGTGCTGCTATTGACACATATCCAATAAGAGATTTCAAGAAATTTATTTGGATAAGCATGGTTTGCTGAAAATGGGCCATATCACTGGAAGATACTTTATGCAAAATTTCCAAATAATGCTTCTTCTCCCTAATTAAAAGCATTACTGTTTGGAATCCAGAATATATTTGTGTGTGTATGCATGAGTGTGCCCACTTGTGTGTATGTGCGTGTGTGTTGCTCTTGTTTCATTTTGCCATATTTCATTGCTCTTTCAGTGCTTGTTATACGTATTTCTTTTGTGAAAAAAAACACATACCATGCACTCTTTGAAAAACTTAAGTGTGCATTCCATCATGTTAACTATAAGCAAATGTTGTACAACAAATATCTAGAAATTTTTCATTTTGAATCACTAAAATTTTATAGCCATTGAACAGCAATTCCCCTTTTCCACCAACACTAGATCCTAACAACCAGCATTCTACTATCTGTTTCTATGAATTCGACTACTCCATCTATCTCAAACAAGTCAAATCATGTAATACTTATAGAGGTGACCAGTTTATTTCATTTAGCTTAACATCCTTAAGGTTAATCCATGTTGTAGTATGTGACAAATTTTCCTTCCTTTTAAGGCTGAATAATATTACATTGTATGTATGTGCCAATTGTTTTTTTACTCATTCAATGGACTTTACTTATCAATGGACATTTACATTGTTTCTGTGTTTTGGCTGTTGTGAATAATGCTGCAGTGGACATCGAAGTGCAGACATCTTTTTGAACACCTTAATTTTAATTATTTTGGATAAAGACCCTGAATTGGTATATTTGGGTCAACTTCTAGTGAGACAGAAATTTTAAAAACTCACAATCTGATGCCATACTAGGACAAGATATGCTCACCCAACCCACCACATAGTTGGACCTTTAGACTCAGCCTTGACTGACCACACCAGCTGCACCTCAGAGACAGACTGACCTGGCTCTGTCTGACCGCATCCAGCTGCGCTGCCTGCACTTCCAAGCTCATAAACATATCCTGTTTTACTAATCTGTTCCAAGGACCGTCTACCCAAAGATAGACTAGCCTAGTCAAGGACATGCATGATTTCACCCACCTCCTCGGCCCCAACTCCCTCCCTGGACTCTCCCACCTTATGATAAACAATTCCTCTGATTAAACCTGCCCAGGATTAATCTGCCTGACAACATATGACGTAGCCTATGTAAACAATCACTATCAGCTTTTGTACTTCCTGCTTGCAAATTGTACGTAAGTTTCTGTTTTACCCTAAGCTGGGGCTGGTGATTTGGAACTGGTTCCCACCAGCCCACTGCTGTAATAAAGCTGTTGCCTTCCAAGTGCAACGTGTCTTCCTCCCGGTTCGGTTTCCTTTCCACAACAATAGTTTTGTTTTTAATTTATTGAGGAACCTCTGGTTGTTCTCCATATCAACTCCTCCTTTTTATTTTCCCATGGATGGTACAGAAGTATTCCCTTTTCTCCATGCTTGCCAACACTCACCTCTTGTCTTTTTGGTGTTAGCTATCCTAACAACTATCAGGTGGTATCTCATGGTTTTGATTTATAATTCCCCAATTAGTGATGTGGAACATCTTTTCATATAGCTGTTGGCCATTTGGATGTCTTCTTTCGAGAAATGTCTACTCAACTCACTTGTTCATTTCTAAAATCTGATATTTGGCTTTCTGCTATTGGGGTTTAGGGGTTCTTTATTTATTTTGGATATTAACCCCCTATCAGATATAAAGTTTTAAGCTATTTTCTCCATTTCTGTACAATGCCTTTTACAGTAATTGTTTCCTTCACCTTGCAAAAATTGTTATTTTGATATAATTCCACATATCCATTTCTGCTTTTGTTGCCTATGCTTTTGGTGTCATATCTAAGAGATCATAGCCAAGATCAATGTTATGAAGCTTTCAGTTTATTTCCTTCTAGGAATTTTATTTCAGGTCTTATATTTAAATCCCTAGTCCATTTTGAATTAATTTTTTTGCGTATGATGTAAGATTAAGGCTCAATTTCATTCTACTGTGTGTGAATATCTAGTTTTCCCAACATCATTTGTGAAAGAAACTATCCTATTTCCACTGTGCATTCTTAGCACTCTTGTCAGAGATTATTTGACCTTATATAGTTGGGTTTATTTTGGTGGTATTTGTTGTGTTCTATTTGTCTGTATATCTTTTCTTATGCAAGTATCATATTATTTTGATTACCATAATTGTGTAATATGTTTTGCAATCAGAACACATGAGGCCTCTTTTTTATTTTTCTTTCACAAGATTGTTTTGGGTATTTTTTTTTTTTTTGTGGGTACCGGGGGTTCGACCTCAGGACTTCGCGCGCCAACAGGCACCCGTGCCGCTGAGCAATATCACCGGCCCCTTTTTCGTATGTGGGATCCAGGGGTCGAACTCGGGCCCTCGCGCTTGCAAGGCAGGCGCTTATGCCGCTGAGCCATCTCACCGGCCCTGTTTTGGGTATTTGAATCTCTTTGTGGTCTTGTATGAATTAAATTAAGTTTTTCTATCTTAGTAAATAATAATACTGGGAATCTGACAGGGGTTGCATTGATTCTGCTGATTGTTTTGGTTGTATGGATATTTTAACAATATTAATTATTCCAATCAATGAACAAGAGATGTATTCCCATTTGTGTCTTCTTCAACTTATTTCATCACTATTTCAAATAGTTTTCAGTATAGATATTTTTCTTCCTTGGTTATATTTATTTATAAATATTTTATTCTTTCTGATGCCTTTGTGAATGGGGTTCTTTAATTTCTTTTTTGAGAAGTTTATTGTTGTACATAAACACAACTGATCTTTGTGTTTTCATTTTCATTTGTGTCAAGATATATTTTAATTGCCTTTTAATCTTCGATCCACTGATTGCTCAAGAATGAATTGTTTATTTTTGTATATTTATGAATTATCTAGGTATTCTTCTGCCATTAAATTTTAGTTTCATTCCATTGTGGTTGAAAATGATATTTGGTATGATTTCAGTCTTCCTAAATATGATTAGTCTTGTTATATGATGTAACATGTGATGTATCCTGGAGAATGTTCCATGAGCACTTCAGAAGAATGGATACTCCACTGCTGTTGGCTAGCATGATCTGTGTATGTCTGTTAGGTCCACTTGGTCTATAATGTTGTTAAGTCTTCATTTCCTTATTGATTTTCTGTATGGATGTCCTATTATCAAGAATGACATACTGAAATATATTATTGATATAGGAGAACTGTAACTCCCAACCTGCCAGATGTCAGATGTGCCGAGTTAGTGTCCCCTGAATTCGAAGAATGCATTCCAAGGGATAATGGAGGTTAAGAGTAGGACAGGTTTATTGAGAGATAGCTCCTAAGAGACGGGAGAGGTTCCTGAAAGTAGGTTACCACAGAGGCCCTTTGTGAGGGGTAATTTATGCAGCAAAGTCACACAACATGGGTATAACACAGGTCAAACTACCATCCAACTATAGAATTGCAAGTATAGCTGCTTAGCTAATAGTGATCCAATAGTGAAATGAGTCACATAGCAAGGATACATGGAAAGAACAAATGCATTTTTAGGAAAGGATGGGTCCAGATGCTCTGGTCACCCACCCACCTGAGTGACTGATGCTTATCTGAACTTACTGGACCAGGTGGTGCTAATTACAATAAAATGTCGAGTTATCGTTTATCACTTAGGGAGGCATGTAGGCCTGGCCATTGCATATTTATCTTGAGGCCAGGTCTTCTTCAGATCCACCTCCAGCCACAATTCTGATGTCTTATTTTTTTCTGCTGACTTCCTTGCATGCTCAATCCCTCTCTGACTGCACATTAATTTCTATCTAATTTAGCTGTCTACAATATTATTATTTTGTTTCCATCTGTTTTTCTTTTTGGATTTTTCAATGTTTACTTCATATATTTAGGTGCCCTGATGTTGGGTGCATATATATTTACAATTGTTATATTTTCATGTTGAATTGACTCATCCTTACATAATGTCTTTGTTCATCTCAAAATTTCATTGTAATGTCTTTGTATGGACATATTTGGGTTCTTTGTATTTGGCATCCATTGAAGTTTTAGACTCTGGACGTCCATTTGGTTGCTAAGAATTAGGAATTTGTCACCCTTATTTCCTTGAAAAGGGTGTCTTTCTTCCCTTTTCTTCTTTTTCTGGAATTTCATTTGGTTGTCAAGAAATGGATAATTTTAGGCTCTTATTTCTATGAAAAAGCTTCTTTTTTTCCCTTTTCTTCTCCTGGAATGCCTTTACTGGTGTTTGCTGAGTCCTTCAGGCTTTCCTTTTCAATTTTACTTTTTCTTTTTCTTTTCTTTTTTTGCTCCTCTGACTGAAAAATTTTAAATGACATCATTCACTTTGCTAATATTTTCCTGCTTGATCAGCTCTGCAGTTAGAGCCCTCCAGTGAATATTTTTGTTCAGTTATTTCATTCTTCAGCTCAAAATTTTCTATTTTTTTGTATTTTCTATCTCTTTGCTGAAATTCTTATGTTTTCATGCATCATTTTCCTGAGTTCTTGGAACATCTTTCTGATGATTATCTTGAACCAT
This sequence comes from Erethizon dorsatum, assembly GCA_028451465.1. Classification (NCBI taxonomy): domain Eukaryota; kingdom Metazoa; phylum Chordata; class Mammalia; order Rodentia; family Erethizontidae; genus Erethizon; species Erethizon dorsatum. The sequence continues at coordinate 19,108,213 of CM051842.1, forward strand.
TTGTTAAGTGATTTTTATACCTGGATTTCAGTAGAGTTGGTATCCGTAGATTTGTTTTATTTCTCTGAGCCATTTTTTTTTCCTGTTACCTCTGTAGTCTTTGTAACTCTGCATTGGTATCTGCACATTTGGAAAAAGGAAAAAAAAAAAGCTGCCACTTCCTCCAGGCTTTACAAATTGGCTGGATTCAGGAAGAGACTTTTACCAATCACCTGATTAGAGACTGTGTTTCACTCAAGCTTTTTCTGTTGATGTGTCTTCTCCCAACTTGTATATTTTTAATTAAGGAGGCTGTCTTCCTTCCTTTCTTCCTTCCTTCCTTCCTTTTCATGAGCTTGTAATATCTTGCTCCCTCCAGGGTTAATCTGCTAAACTACAGATCCTCTGAAGCAGCATCATGTTGCCCAGCTGTTTTTCCCTTCTTTATGCCAAGAATCTATTCTAGAGTATTCTGAGTCCCTTTGATGATTTAAGTAGATCTAGACAGAAACTAGTCTTTTGGCCAGCCCCCCCCCTCCTTTGGAGGTATGTTCCACTATTCTGGAAGGGAAACTCTAATGGTGAGGTCACTGAGCTGTTTGAACACCTGTTTTCTGTAGTGTGGATACTCTGAAGCAATAGCACATTGCACGCATCACATTTTGTTCTCAGTAGCCCCCAGGCATACATAGGATTCCAAGTCTTGTTCATACTCCAAAACATACAAGACAGAAACTTATTCCTTCAGTAGCCCCTGGAGAAACCAGAACATTGAATATTATATACTCCAATCATTTATTTCTCTGAGAGAGGTTGTCAAGCAATATTTGCTCCTGTCTGCTACCACAGGTCCTCTGGAATGGCAGACTACTGCCAAGTTCTTTGTATTATCAATGGGCTCCGGACAGCTAGCATATTCTCAGTTTCATCAGTGCTCAGAAACAGGTAAGTCACAAACCCCAATCCCTTGGTTACCTCCCCCAAAATACCATGGCTGTATGGTCCAGTTATACATTTCCTTTTCCAGAGAGAATTTGCAATCTGGGAGATCTTTCTGGTTGCATGACTATGTGCCCAGGAGAGAAGCTATGCTAAGAAAGCCCCACAGATATTCCTACCAGCTTTAATGCAACTGATTTCACAGTCTTTCTGCTGCAGGATTCTCTTAATTGGTTTCTAGGTTTCTTATACAGGGAATTGTTCTGTTCTGTGTGTTGCTATTGAATTGGTGTCTCAACAACAGAAAGAGGGTTTGCAGCTTCTATATTATCATTATGTTGACATCACTCCTTGCTATAAATTTTGAAATGCCATTAATATCATTGATAGTATTGGATGTGATAAATTTGTATCTTATCAGATTTTACTATATAACTTATTTTTCAACATATACAGTAGCTATGAAATAAAGAGCTATTATAGGAATATATTTCCTCTTTCAGTATAAAGAAATCCAAAATTTTAAAATTCTTTTAGGTAAACATTCCCACATAGGAAACATGTGATCTTTCTCATATTTTCCTGTTTATATGTTTGAAATATATGCAAAGTAAAATCACAGTTCCCTTTCGCAGTCAGCACACAAAATTCTCAGACTAGCCCTGTGCTTTTATTTTAACATGAAAATCACCTTTTAATTTTATACATAAGTATTTAAGTTAATTCAAATTATATTTATATCTCCTTTCACATATCAAGAAAACAGTTTCATATTATTATCCTGCGTCTTACCAAATTAGAGATAAGTTATAAAAGGACAAGTTTCATGAGAGTTATGGTTCAAGTAAATAAAAAAGGCAATTCACAAAATTCCTTACTTAGGAAGTTATGTGTGATTTAAAGAATTATCACATCTGAACATCTCGTTGATTTTTATTTGCCAATTTATTAAGCAATGTGAAATGTTATAGGTGATGTACAATATAAGATACCTAGTTACATGAGTTTTGTATCTTATATAATCAGAGCAAAACATTTTACCTATCTCTGGCTGACTTTAAACTCTGCCATGGAACATTTTACTATAACACCTATCTAGATAGGAAAGTATTGAAATGATAGATCATTTTCTGATTTTGTAGTGTGTATGCAAATTTTGAAAGGATATGCATTTCAGAGACCTACAGTCTATATAAAACTGGAATTGATGATTTTAAGCACATTGTTCTTGTGTATTATATGCAGGACAATAAAATATTACGTATAAATATATGTAATACAAACATGTTCAATATACATATAACATAATTACATGTTTACATAATCTCATATTATATATGCTACACATTATGTGTAATTAAATTATATACATATATCTACACACATCCAAATACACATTCATATATACATATAACCATCCAGAAACTTTAGAGACTTGTAGTACTAAAATTGCAAATACCCTTCTACCTGGGAATTTGGCTCAAATGACTGAGTAGTCTGTAGCATTTTCCATTTTATTTCTTCTTTCACCGAAATCCATTCATCATTGACATCCAGCAAGTAGATAAACTTCACATGTCCACGAGAACAATGATGAAATCAGTGGTGGACTCAGGACTAATGTTGGCACTTACCAGCCTGTTTATGTACTCAACGGCATTATCAAATGAAGAACTAGAGAAGAATAAGGATCTTCACTGTATATTTGCACTGACTCTCATAAAGACATTCTTTAAGCAGTACTCAAAGAGAAAAACAGATATAAACTGCCTATAGCTTTTACATAAACGATATTGATATAAGCTAACAGATGTTGACTGCTTCTTGTGGCAGTTATTGTTCTAATTAATTCTCATACAAACTAAATTCATAGTGATTATGTTATCAAATTTACAGTTGCGTGAAGTCCAAGGAGGGTAACAACACCGGTATGTGCAATGGCATCAGAATAGAATTTAGATGGGGGCCGGTGAGATGGCTCAGCAGCGTAAGCGCCTGCCTGGCAAGCGGGAGGGCCCGAGTTCGACTCCCGGAACCCACGTAGGAAAAAAGGGGCCGGTGATATCGCTCAGCGGCACGGGCGCCTGCTGGCACGCGAGGTCCTGAGGTCGACCCCTCGGTACCCACAAAAAAAAAAAAAAAAGAATTTAGAGAGTTTGTTTCTAGAGCCTGTGCTTTTAAGTCTTAATAAATGTTACAATAAAGACAACTTTTAGAATATCTAAATTATGTTACTAAATTAATATATCTCTATCTGTATGTCTATCATTTGCTATCTAGCTAGGATTCTATTTCCTGCCAGAATGTGCACATGTGTGTATGGCAGTGGATTAATAATACAAAGGTGAATGATTTATTTAAAGAATATTGAAAAAGAGCCAGGCGTGGTGGTGCATGCCTGTAATCCCAGCACTTGGGAGGCTGAGGCAGGATGATCACAAGTTCAAGGCCAGCATGGGTTACACAAGTGAGTTTAAGGCCAGCCTGAACTACACCCTGTCTCAAAAAAATATTGCAAAAGATCAATTTCCTACAATAAACATAGTGTATAGGTTCTAAAGTGTACAATAAATAAAGCAATACAATTCCCTATAATAAATATATCAAACAAGTTTGATGGTTAAATGTTATAGTGCTTGGAATTGTTAAATGGTTGTGGTTCAGATGAGGCACTTCTTCCTTCTAATTAAACAATGAAGAGAGTAAATATAATTTATTACAACTAGAAATAGTGTACTGATTGAGAAATAATTGGGACTTTTGCTCGTCTTCATTATTCACCTTAGAGAATTATGTATACCATGCTCCTTTGTTTACCAGAATATATTATTCTCAAATGATTTTTCTTTTCTTGGTTCTCCTAGTAAACATCACAGTATTTTTTGTGTGTATGTGGTACTAGGGATTGAATCCAGGTCCCTTACACTCACATATGTTCACACTCTCCCCCCACAACACACATTTAATTTTGAGACAGGATCTTGTTAAATTGTGCAGGTGGGCTTGAACTTTTGATTTTCCTGCCTCAGCCTCACAGAGTGATGGGATTACAGATATGCACCACCATACCCAGCTCAGTATTTTCATTTCTAAAAAATATTAATTTCAAAAATATTCTTCCAATCAAGAATTATCTTTAAATGCAATTTTATACATACATTTATGTGTATATGTGTATATATACATATATGTGTAATTGTATATGTATATTTGTATATATATGTATCTATATTTGTGTTTATAGGTAGGTATGCTTAATATTAATATCTTTATTGCCAATGATACTTTATCGCCAATGATATTGCCACCATGCCCAGCTCAGTATTTTCATTTCTAAAAAATATTAATTTCAAAAATATTCTTCCAATCAAGAATTATCTTTAAATGTTATTTTATACATACATTTATGTGTATATGTGTATATATACATATATGTGTAATTGTATATGTATATTTGTATATATATGTATCTATATTTGTGTTTATAGGTAGGTATGCTTAATATTAATATCTTTATTGCCAATGATACTGTATATAAAAAAGTACTGAAAATGATTTGTATCTTACCAATAATAATTTAGCACACTATTAAGCAATTATTATTCCTTATTTTTTAGGAAATAACACTTGGATGTTTTAATAATGCTCCTAGTTTTGTTCTCATTTTTTTTTTTTTGTGGGTACCGGGGGATCGACCTCAGGACCTCACGTGCCAGGAGGTGCCCGTGCCACTGAGCGATATCACCGGCCCCTTTTTCGTATGTGGGTTCCGGGAGTCGGACTCGGGCCGTCGCGCTCGCAAGGCAGGCGCTTACGCCACTGAGCCATCTCACCGGTCCTTGTTCTCATTTTTGAACTAATGTGTAATGCTTTGTTACCAACCTGGAGATTGCATTTAACTTGTAATCCTCTTTAAATGAACTGAATGTCATTGAGTATGGTATAGTATTGTGCATAGTTGTATCAATGAAAAGGCAAAAATCAGATTTTGAAAAATCAATCAATAATTAAAATTTATGATGATCACTAGTACTGTTTACTACATGTGTACCATTACCCAATTTCCTGCCCTGTGATCATATGACTTGTTTTGTTCAGCAAAAAAGTAAGAATGACATGTGACATCACTTTAGTAAAGAAGCTTGATAAACTAGTGCATAGAAGGCTGCATTGTCTTTTCTCTGCTGAAGTGATCATGAAAGTGAAGGGGAACCTTTTAGAGCTTTCAGTGATAACAGACATCCTGCTGTAGCACGTGTGCCATAGGTTTCCCACCAATGGTATGGATGGTGCCTGTTTCATCCTGAGCCCCTTTGTAGCTACAATAAGCTCTGCCAACTTATATCTAACATGTATCATGGAAAAGAAATACATTGAATTTGTTCTAGAAGCAATGTTTTATTGTTTTTAAAAAGTTTATTAGTACATATGAATTACACAGAATAATGGGTTTAGATTTTTTAAAAATTTAACTAGAGGTAAGGATTATTTGTCTTGCAGTATCATGTACTCCATCCTGAATCATACTGAAGCATTCCAAACATTATGGTGCTTTTATAACAAAACCCCTAAAAGGGCCTACATACAAAGCAGTGAAGGGCTCAAATAGTATTTATGAAAAATGAAACGAAGACTATTAACATTGTGCAGTGGCAAAATAGTTGGTAAAGTAGAAATTCCATTTAACCCAGCTATTCTCCTTCTAGATATCTTCCCTGAAGAGTTATAGACATTCTATCATAGTGATGTATGCATATTCATGTTTATAGCAGTACAATTCATAATAACTAAATCTTGGAAACAGCCTATGTCCATCAACAGATGCATTCACAAAAAATGTATTTATACACAGTGGAGTACTACTCTGCCATAAAGAAGGATATATTTGAGTCATTTGTAGGGAAATGGATGCACCTCAAGACCATAATGTTAAATGAAGTAAGTCAGATACACAAGCTTAAATATCCCATGGTTTCTCTTATATGAAAAATATATATACATGGAAATAAAAGACAGATAATAGGAAAAAAAGAGAAAAAAAAGTTATTGTAATCCAGTGCAGACAATGTATCTAAAAGTGTACCTTGACTTAGTGCAATTGTCTCACATGTTTTATACGTTCTTTGACCTATTAGTCAGGTTTTCAATCTTTATATATGATAATTAAATTTATAAGGGCCTATAAGACAAATAAATGAATGTGATGCTGTACATGAAGGAAGGGGGGGAACGAGAGGAGCTGAAATGTGTTATGTATATGTACCAACTCCCTACAGTGAATGTAATAATCATTTACTGCAAACATATACTAATGCAAGTAGTAAATAAATAAAAATTAAAACAAAACATATTTATAAAATGCTTAACTGCAATAACATAAAAAGTAAATCAGGTACCTAAAGAATTTATAGCCCCAAGGTAAGGAAAGAAAGAATAAAATGTTAATAATGAGTGTTAGTTGTTGAGTGTTGGTTATATTTACAAGATGTCACAAGAACAAAATTATTGAATACTTTGTAAGCAGGGATGACAAAGAAGAGAGTAGCACTTTGAATTGAAGCATATGTAGGATTAAAAGAGGAAGTGATTTCCCAAGCCAAATAATAATGCATATGTTTGAGTAATGCTTTGAGTAAAAATGGGCTGATTAAAAATCAGATTTACCACATGGTTTCTCTGGTGTGAGAAACCGAAAGTGTAAATAAGGACCAATATGTATAACAGGTATTGTGAAATAAGAAGAAAATGTTCAAATAGGGAGGGGAATACGGGGGGGGAGGGGAAAGCAAAAAAAATGAGAAGAGAAGGAAAACATGGAAAGAAACCTTTTGTAAATGGGGAGGGAGGAGAGGTTGAAGGGAGGGTAGGGGAATGGGAATAAAAAGAAACAAGTTATATCTTGCACAGGTACAAATTCCCTATGATGAATGTGATCATTATGTGTATCTAAAATATACCAATAAAATCTGATTGGAAAAGGAAAAATATCTGATTTGGGGATGGGGATGTGGCCCAGTGGTAAAGTACTTGCAAATCATGTATGAGGCCCTGTGTTCATTTTCTAGCCCAAGCAAACAAACACAAACAAAACAACAACAAAAGCCTTTATAATTGAACTGCACAAGGAATCAAATTAAGACATGGTCATCCCACAAACTGTTGAAACATAAAATGGATATTTTTATCAGAGTAAATATCTGAGCCTCGTGATAATGATTGCAGCACTTTAAAACTCCTTTCAGCTAAACAAATTGTGCTGGGGAAGAGAAACTAACATCTTAGTTTTGTATAACTAGTGATTAAGATCACAGGGATAGGCCTAAGGTCCAAAAATCAAAGAATAATAGCGAATGGGAAAATCTTGCTTAGTGAAAAACTATCAGTATGACTGTTAGCACATGAAGCTTAGTAAAATTAAATAGTAAGACACTGGCTAATTTTCTGAAAGAGTCTAAAATAAATAATATTAAGCATTTAGACTTAAAATCATCCTTGATTCTCTCTTTTTATATGAATAGGAATCATTCTGAAAAAAATTAGGCAAAAAGAATATATTTTGAAATGACCAATTTACATGTGGTTGAAAAGGATAAAAACAGAGGAGACTCCCAGGGGCAGAAATAATTAATAGGGAGGACCGTATCCTATGGAGTAGAAGTGAAGCCAAACAAAGTAATATAATGTACTACTAGACAGAAGTCCCTTGCAAGGAATTAACAGCAAGAAAATAAGCCTGAAATAGACATAATTGTTGTAATTTCCCCCATTATTCTATTGTCTAAGTAGGAGTATTTATTGTACATATACTGTCCTATTCCACCAATGTATATTGATTAACTATGTGTCAGAAAACCTTCCCGTTGGCCACAAAATTTCAAATTAAGAGGAAAATCAAGACACTGCAGACTACTGCAAATCATCTCCCTTGGTAAAGATGACTGATCATCAACCAGAGGTCCTCATGTTTAAGCTTTCCTGGACTATATAGAACTCTTTTGCTATTCTTACAAAAAAAAAAAAAAGTAAACTCATTTTGTCTGTAGAATGGATATAAATTGATATTAAGTCCAGAATATGTATTGTAGTAGACATCTGTGAAGTGCACTAAATAATTCCTTTTCTCCATCTTATAGGTACTTGGTAGAACTATCCTTTACTCTCCCATAAAATTTTGGTATAGGTGTATTATTTGGTCGCAAATGAAATATAGTATAGGTGGTAGTGATATATGCCACTCTGGGCTTAAGACTTAGAACAAGTGTATGATTCTCCACTTTTCCTCTCTTCTGCAGAGATAATTATATGAGCTTATGATAGGATGGAGGGTCTTGAAGTCTGATTTGCTGAGTGACTCTGATGAGCAGATATATCCTACACCCAATGACCAATTTTAGCCATATATCATGAGCAAGAACTAAAATTTCTTATGGTAAATCACCAAGATTTGTGGAATTTTTATTATGCAGTATACACTGGCCTACAGTGACTGATTCTAAGAGTATAAAAAATGAGTCCATGTGTTGAAATAACCACATTATAATAACCAAGACCAAACAGAAAAGATTTTTTAATGTGCCAACAATAAAAATAGAAAGTATAAAATACTAGAAACTGAAGTTTATGTAAATTTATCTGTAAAGAAATGTGTTTACTAGATTTCATAATGCCCAAAACAACAAGGTCTAGAAATAAAGACCATTTATACCCATAGTTACATTGCCTACTCAAATGCATGTAGGCAGAAGACAAGGATAAACAATACCTAAGGGAGTATGCTATGGTTTAGATCTGAAAAGTCCCTGAAGAGTCTCATGTTTAGAGGTGAGGCCTGGTCAGAAGGAGCGGGTCACTGGGGCAGAAGGGTGTATTATTGTCTGTTTATGGCTTCTCCCTTCTCTCTCTGCTTCCTGACGCTTTTGGTCTTGTGCCACGCCCTTTCATCATGGCATTTCTGCCACGAAGTGAGTCTACTTTGGACTGAAACCACTGGAAACAGTAAAATAAGCCCCTCCTCCTTTAAGATGTGAAGGTGTTAAATGTTTTGTCCCAACGATGGGAAAGTTGACTAATAAGGGCCACGTCTGATTTCCTTTAATGTATTGGAAATAGTTCCTGGTTCTGAAGGCCACAAAACATAGAACCTATAATGGGAGGTTTATTTTCAAGTTACAGTTGACATATTCAGCTATGCTCTAATTAGATAATGGGCATTGTTTATCTGTATGTCACCACACCATATACAGAAAAGGAATTCTAATTACTAAGAAAGAGCTACCAGCTAAAATATCCTCCATACTAGCTCACCTCTCGTATTGAATATGATGTCTGATCACTGACTTAATCGAGGAATTAGAAATTTAATAATAAGCACATTGTTTTAATACAGGTAGTTGAACAAATAGCAAGCTAACTAGAGGCTACATACGTAAACTAGAGGTGTACATAGGTTTCCTAGCAATATCCACTGAGTGGGTCTAGAAACACTGACTGCCTGGTAGCAATTAGCCTCCCTAGGGTAGTAGTAATGATAAGACCTAATGTCAGATCTTGTTTTTTAAATACCATTCTTTACTAAAAGAAACAAAGATTCCTTAGATGAATAGTAGATTGCAGAACTAGGACTAGGAAAGAGAAAGATGAGCTTAAAACATCCTGCTATGCCAATAATTTGAGAATTCAAATAAATAATGATAGCAGGGAATTACAATTCATTGAGAGAAATAAGAATCCATGGAACCTTTAAAAATGAATGAATTAATAACTACATAATGAATAAATAAATGAAAAAGGAAAGCTCTTTCTTATAAATGTATGATGGAAGTAGAAGGTCATGATTTGGCAGCTATCATAGCAGAACATGCTTCAGTCAAGAATTATCAATAGAGGGGCCAGTGAGATGGCTCGGCATAAGCACCTGCCTGGCAAGCGCGAGGTTCTGAGTTTGGCTCCCGAAACCCACATAAAGGAAAAAAAGGGCCGGTGGTATCGCTCAGTGGCACAAGCACTTGCCCTGCAAGTGTGAGGTCCTGAGGTCGACTCCCAGTACCCACATTAAAAAAAAAAAGAATTATCAATAGACATCAAAATTTATGGATGAACTCTAATAGGAAAGTGTATTTACACATATCCTTAAGACATTTATCAATTGCAACTATTCACTTTATAGTAAAGCATCCTGGCAAATATCACTTTACCAAATAATCAAAATTAACTTTGTCATTAGTGGATCAAATATGCATCACATGATTTGGATTTTAACTTATGATGACGGATACATTATATCTGTTATATTCTTGCTAAAAATGTACAAACACAATCTAAACAAGAAACACCTCAAACTGAGAGATATTTTGTAAAAATAAATGATCAATACTCTTCAAAACATCAACATAATTAACATAAAGCAAACTTGAGGAAGTCTTCCAGATTAACAGATATGAATTATAATTTTACTATGAAGGTCTTGTTTTTAGGAAAACATACCTTCAAGTATTTAGAAGTATCATTAGTACAAATTATTCTCAAAAGTCTCAGAGAAAATAGATACACATACATGTATACATACTTTCAGATAAGTAGAGAATAACAAAGCAAATAGGTTCATTTTGCTTGGAATTGTTTTTGCTTTTGCAGTGCTGGGGATGGAACTCATGGCCTCCAAGTGCTCTACCATGGAGCTACATCCCCAGCCCAAACATTTAACATTTGGAAAATCTGGATAAAAGATATCAGGGAAAGCTTTATACTCTTGGCTCCAAGTCTGAAATTAAATAAGAAAGAGTTCCAAGTTCAAAATTTTCTCTTCTTTGCTTATTTTACTTGATTGATATTTCATAATTGACATTGGTCACCAAGTCCTCTCTGGAAAACCCTCTGTAATGGTTGCTACATTGTGTCAACTTGAAAAGTTTAGGAGCTTAACTAAGGGACTGGGCAGGGGTCCAGGGTCCTCATTTTGTAAACATCCTGAGCCTGTGCAAGAGGAGGGGAAGGAGATGGTGTGGGTGTAAAGGACCCACCCTAGGGTGCAGAGCCTGCATACAATATAAGAGAGGAAAAGAGGCTTGCTTCCCACTTTTATGCTCTTGTTTTGACTGTCTCCTGCCGCCTTGAACTGTTGCCCCTCTGTCATGCCACCCTGCCTTGGAGCCAGCTGATTACAGACTGAAAACTCCACAAACTGTGAGCTAAATAAACCTTTCCTTCCTTAATTTTGGGTGTTGGGTATTTTGTCTCAGCAACGAGAGAAAAGTGACCAAGACACCCTCATTCCATGAAATTCCATAATATTGAATTCTTTGATGTTATAGGAACTTCTCTTTTATTTTAATTTTCATTAGTACAAGTTTGCAATACATAATGACTACATTCATTGAGAGGAGTTGGTATATATACAAAACTCACCTTAGTTCTTTTAACATCCTGTTCCCCATCCCTCCCCACTCCATTTCGTGGTCCCCTTCCCATTTACAAAAGATCTATCTCCCTGCTTCCTATTATGTATCTTTTACTTTGTTCTTTACTTTATTTTTCCCTAGCATTTTTCTTTTTTTTTTTTTTGTTTCCACATTCTGTAACTAATAATATCTAGTTCTACGTGGTACACTAGCACCTTGGGAGTTCAGGAGTCCCAAATTTATATTTCAAGCTTACATTTTTAATGTGTTCCCTACTCCTTTAAACAATTTCTTACTGAGTGCCTTCACTTCAATTTCCCATTGGTAACCTAAACTGAAAATGTTCAAAGGTGTACATATTATTTTTTCTTTTGAAACTCAATTACTTCTTCTATGTTCATATATTTATTGATTGCATCAGTCACCCCAGTCAAAACCATTGTAGGATACTAAATTGTTTTTGCCAAAATCTATATTGAAAATACTTAATCTCTCTAGTCTCCAAACTATCACACATTAATTCAATGAATATTTCTATGTATTCAGCACTGGAACCAGAGGGATGAAAAAGATGTACGTAGCTCAGTCTCCTTTATTAATAATATTTTAAATTGACAAATATTAAATTATGCTTCGTCTTAATAAAGCTTACATTCTACTAGGGAAAACAGACAATTAGATGTGAATTATTTCTCAACTAAGAAAAACATTTACGTATATTATAAAGTACCATACAGATTTCGTATAGAAAATTTGGAAATTTTTCATACATTTATTTTCCATTTGTGTATTTTTTGTTTCAAATTACTGTTCAAGAATTTTATCCATGGCGGTGTAACTGTCTTGCCTTGTTTACAAATTTTTTTACATATTCTGGACATAAGGCCTTTGTCAAGTATATGTGTTGCAAACATCTTTTCCCATTCTGCGTCTTGTCTCTTCTCACACAGTATCATTTGATAAACTGTTAATAAATGTCCAGTAGTTTATTAAATTAAAAAAAAGAAAATTTGGAAATTATAGGGGAAAATCATTCTTATCACACTGCCATCACAATTATGATATTTACTGCTACCAGTATGATTGCTTTAAAAAGCAGTTCTGGGGTCTGGGGAGGGACTCAGTGGTAGCGTGCATACAATCCTCATCGTGTACACCCACACACACACACACACACACAAACACACACACACAATTCTGATCATCTGATCATGCCAGACCATTAACCTGCATAAAATTCTTTACTGGCTCTCCACTGACTTTTGGGAACCCTCCAAACACCCTGACAAGCCTTCTCAATTCTTAAAAACTGGTCTTTGCTTACCCAAGGGCGACTTTTGCTTGTTTTGTCCGACTCTCACTTCTGCAGTGCTCGCTGCATATTCTTCTGCAGCAGTCCTGAATAGCTTCATGGTGCCAGAGTGTTATATTCTTTTATACTCTGTTGAGACACCACTGGACCTGGCATATATACCTATTACCATTCAGATAACACCATATTTAAGAATTTTTAAAATCTCTTTACTGAAATGCTTAAAGCAAAAGAAGTGTATTGATCTCTAAGTTCCCAATATTTACTAAACTTGATTCATAGTAGGCATCCACAAATATTTATTGAAAGAAGTAGCCCTTGAGGTGTCACAGTACATTATTTAAAAGGAGCATTACAAAGGGCATATAACACCCACATTTATTTTTTAGGAGTATTTCTATTGATATATTATTTATTTTAATTTTATGAGTTTTACTGTATTATACCATGTATACTTAACAGGAAAATAAAATAGTAATAAAATAAAATATTAAATTTTTAATATGTACTGAGTGTTTAGAATAAACATCAACATTTTCAGCATCAACTTTTTTTTATTTTGGTACCAGGAATCGAACTCAGGACCTTGAGCTTGCCAGGCAGGCGCTGTGCCGCTGAGCTATATCCCCAGCCCCAGCATCAACTTCTTACTTGCTTACAAAATCTAAAAAATAACAACAGAAATAAATTCCCATGTGAACTACAATGAAAACACAAAACTTTACTACAGAAATAATCTTTAGTTCAATTATCACACCTAATTAGGGCAGTCTTCACACATGAAAACTACATGTTCCACACACGAGTAGTGCTTACACTGAAAGCATGTATATTTTGCTTTCCTATCTTTTTGGTAGAACACGCTTGACATCTTGCAGGTCTTCCAGTTTTCTTAGGAGGATCTTGTGATGTTTCACCTGTCTGTTCTCTGATCTGCTCCAGAATTCTTTTGCGGAGTTCTTTGGGCAGACACGTATTGTCCTTGTTCTGTTGTAATTGATCGTTTATCAATTCCAGTCCCAATCCTCTAAGAAAATTTCTCTGTGATATTTTGTACTTCTCATTTTCTTTGTGAACTATGAACTTATTTATGCCTGACGTATTTAGGATCAAGTAAAACACAACCACTGGCCAAGGCTTTGTGTTTTGAGTGACATCATAGTTGCTGCATAACTCATCAACAATGTCTACTTTTCCTTTCATTTTGCTGTAAAATGTGACCATTTCTGGCTTCATTTGTGCTGAGGATTCACTATCAATCTTTTTTTTGGGGGGGGGGATTAAGACAGGGTCTCACTAGGTAGTCCAGGCTAGCCTTGAACCCACTACGTAGCAGAGTCTGACCTTGAATTCACAGGGTACTCCTGACTCAGCCTCCCAAGTGCCAGCGTTACAGGTGCGCACCACCACACCCGGCTTCACTATCAATCTTACCATCATGGGCTGAAGGGAGCACGTGGGATGCTGAGGCCTCTACAAGTTCGAGGCTAGCCTGGGTTAATAGTGAGTCTAAGGCCAGGCTGAACTAACTACATAGTGAGACCCTGTCTCAAAAAGAAAAAAGAAAAAAAAAAAAAACTATCCTATCATCATGGTGTAACATTGACAGTTTCAATACTACTTTGTTTTCTTCACCATAAGGTAGTCCAGGCTATCCTGGAACTCACTATATAGCACATGCTGACCTTAGACTCACAAGATCCTCCTGCCTCAGCCTTCTGAGTGCTGGGATTTATTTTTATCAAGAGCAAATTTTAATGGTCTATTTTTATCATTTTGGAAAGGGTTATGCTTTATTTTTCAGAATTAATACCCACCTCTTAAAGTGATTATGTATCAATCAGTAGTCCCTAAATACTGTTTGAATAAACAAATTTCTCACATAATTTGTAACAATATATTGGCAGGTGCAAATAATTATTTTTTCTTGATAGATAATGTTGTTAAAGTAGGTAGTGGATCAAAAATAGGATACAAAACATGAATAAATCCCATTATGAGCCCTCCCAGCTATCAGATTTTCTAAATAATAAATTGATGCAAATATATTAACAAGAAGGTGAATGAATCAAATTTCATCATGACAAAAAACCACTGATATGTTTGCAGACATAATACATCATCTCATAAGAATTTCTTTTTGTGTGTAAACTTTGAATTCTTATGAGTCATATTTTTAGATTAATTTTATTGGTACACTTTAAATACACATAATGATCACATTCATCATAGAGAATCTGTACTTGTACATAATATATCCTGATTCTTCCTTTCTCCCCCATCCTCTCCCCTCCCTGTAATCCCTCTTTCCCCCTTATTTACAAAAGCTTTGTTTCCATTTTTTTCCTTCTATTCTTTTTTTACTTTTGTCTTCCTTTCTTCCCCCCTCCCCTGGGATTACAGGTGTGCACCACCAAGCTCGGCTTCACTATCAATCTTATCAGCATGGTGTAATGCTGACAGTATCAATATTACTTTGTTTTTCTTCACTATATAGGAGGCTAATGTTATGTCCTTCTGAAATCCAAAGATTGTTCTATACCTTTCTCTATTGCAAACTTACAACATTTTTTTCAGGAATCTCTGCTTTGTTCTTGCAAATAGTTCCTGTGCTGGTCAACTGGTTTTCTTTTAGCAAATGTAACATCAATGGGTAGCTAGTGAACCAATTGTCGAATGTGACATTTGGGTCACTCTTTGAAATAGTTACAAGTCTGTTCACAACATCATATGGTTTATTACTGCATGAATAAAAACCTGGTGGCTGAGTTCCAGGATGAATTTCTAAATTCAAGGTGTAAAATGTCTTTGCATCTACCAGGGTATATATTTTTATACCATATTTGGAAGGTTTATTTGACACACATTACTGAAAGCTACAATAATGATGAAATGATGCAAGCTGTTTGTCAATTATGTATTTGGATGATGTATAAACTGGTTGACAGTTTGAAACAAAGCTTTCAACAAATGAGCAAATAGCAGTCAAATGGTCTGATTTTTTTCTTTGTTGGCGGGTCTTTTTGTTGTGAAAATGTAAGCAATGTTGAAGGAAACCAAATCTCATGAGTGTCATTATTTTTCTAAAAATCTCTACATCATATCTGTCACTTCTCCATAAATCCTTTAGGTTCTGACAGTTAGAATGATGAAGTCCTGTTATGAAGACTTTTAGTTCAGATAGTGAGGTGTCATGATAAATACACTTTTGAGTGTTACTACTGATGCATATAGAACGTTTTACTTGTATTTCATTATTAGTGTATTTCACATCTTGTAGCATATCATCCATTACAAATAATTTTTAACATTGAATCACAGCGTTGGGATTCCATCCAATAGGTTTCACCCTGGCAGGAATCTAATATCATTTTCTGACCTAGTTCTAACATTGGATCATTCAGGTATACGTATATGACCATTTTGTAGCATTCTGACTAGTCAAATATTTACTTACATTACTGTTTTTTCCCCATATCTTAATCAAGGTCTCCATCCTGTACTTCTCTATCTGTGATATCTTGCTCCATCCCACTGTTGCAACTTCTTTGGCTTACATGATCCAAGCCATCATCCACAGTTGAGTCACCTGATGACTCACCTTCAACCTCCCAAAGATGTAAATGTAGATTTTCATGCGACATTATACTGAATTGGGCTAATTCTACAAGAAAAATCAAAAGAAAACATTTAATAAAACAAATTAAAACACACAAAAATTTAACATGGCACATAACGTGGGTAAAACTCACCTGTTGACACTTTGACACATGTGCATACACCTTGTTCATCGTACTAAGTGGCTGAACACAAAGATGGCGTCCTATACTCCCCCAGCAAAGCTATGAGACACACAGCCGGCTACCTTTACACTAAAGTAAATATTTTCATTAGAAAAGTACGTTACTGCTAACCTGAGTGTGGAACCAGTTAAAATACAGTTATGTTTCATCCCTTAAACTATAGAACAGAAAAAATGTAGTATTTTGAATTTTTAGAACGTTGTTATCATCAGTTGTTATTGGTAAAAATTACATTACATCCTGATATATAAAATATAATTATATATACAGATTTCCAGTAGTATCATATATTGAACATATTCATTGAAAATCTTATTTATGAATGACCTTATGCTAAGAAAATACTATCCCCATAATACAGGATCACAAATAAAACATCACCTTCTGCAAAAATGTACTTTTATTTAGCTATCAAAATTTGACATTTTATTTACTTATACTAAAGAATCAAACGCAATTTACTACTAAATAAGTTAACTAATCAATTATTGTGTAAACTTTCTACTTTGACTAAAGTAAATAAAGCTTGACCTAGGCCAAGACTGTTCTTAAGGCGATTATGTTTCTAGTGTTCTTCATTTAGAATGATTACTTATTGGTTGAAAGTAAGGGGTGGGCCAGTGACATGGCTCAGCGGCATAAGCGCCTGCCTTGCAAGCGCGAGGGCCCGAGTTCGACTCCCGGATCCCACATACGAAAAAGGAGCCGGTGATATCGCTCAGCGGCACGGGTGCCTGTTGGTGCGCGAGGTCCTGAGGTCGACCCCCCGGTACCCACAAAAAAAAAAAAAAAGAAAGTAAGGGCTAACGAGTAGGTTAATACTTCTTAATTCTTTATGTATATAAATTATTTTCATTTTAATTTACTTTTGTGGTGATAGGGATTGAAATCAGAGCCTTCACTCTGGACTACATCCTTAGACCTTTTTTATTTTTTATTTTGAGACAGGGTCGCACTAATTTGACAACTTGCCTAGGCTGGGTTTACTTGTGATGCTCATGCCTTGGCCTACCAAAGTGGTGGGGTTATAGGCATGCACTACCGTGCCCAGATTTATAGATTATTTTTAAACCCACTGAAGGAATCAACTCCAAAGAAGAAAGGGTAATATAGGCTACATTATTTTTCTTTTTGATATTTGAAAATAAAAAACTTGGAGGAAAAAACAAACTTAGATGATCCTTTATGCCTTTCCTTTTCATATAAGCACTTGGGAAGGAAAACAAAACTTTTTTTGCTTTTTTCATGTGACAAGTGAATATTAAAATTATTGCCAGTTGCTGTATCCTTTCCCAAATACCAGTTCTTTAAAATATTACTATTTGTAAAAGATAAGCATTTTATCTACAGATAGTATTGTTCTGTAAATGGAATCTAGTGTGACAGTTTATATAATTTGCATATTTTGAAAATTGATTATGATTTTGTTGACTGTAGAAAGAGAAGTATTTCCAGTAAGAGCAACAACCATAATAGTCAAACAATGGGATAGGGTATTGGTTAGCAATCTTTCTGTTGGTAGAGAAGTAGGAGGAATATTTGAAATCATAAAATACAGAGGGAGCAATATCACCGGCCCCTTTTTCGTATGTGGGATACGGGAGTCGAACTCGGGCCCTCGCGCTTGCAAGGCTACATATTTATGATATTTCAGATTGTTAATTATAATTTAAGCAGGAAAATGGCAAAAAATCATCTAAGAAACTGTTTTGGTAAATCATTACATAACATTTAATTTAATTGCTTATAGGTAATTCGTGTTAAACATTTAATGATAGCATGTGGCAAAAACTTGGAAATTTTAAATTCAGATAATTTGCTTAAAAACAATACAGCAAAATGAATTTTAAAACCTCAATTGGGTTTTTTCTAAATATTATTTTAGCCATTCCAAACTACATATATCTTTCTGGATTTATTTTAATTGATTCATAATCCAGTAAAGGAAAGAGCCTTGCTGATTATATCACAACGTGGTAAAAAGATTGATAAAAGAACTTGATAGGTGATTGCACAGAAATGCATATAGTTATTCTAGTGTGTATGCCTGTGCATTTTTGCACATGCATCTGGAATGGCTTTACAGAGAAAACAGTTGTAAGTGCATGTTAAAGAGGGTATAGCAATTTGTGAAACAGAGATGAGCAAGGAAAGGAAAGGAATTGTGCTCTGCTCATGCAAAAATACTGAGGTATGAATGAGCATGACATATTTAGCAACTGGTGAAAACCTGATATGCATTACCAACATTTTATGTCATCTGTTATTCTCAAAAGTATATTTTTCCAGTATTATTTCATCATATGATCCTTTGCTCAAATGCAGTAATACTTGGAAACCTCACTGGTGAAAAAATTATCTCAGATAATCTCAGTAACAGGTGTTTTGTTTGATTATGATCTTCAGAGAACCATCTCTCCCCATCCAATCCCCTCAAGTGATCTCTGATGAGATTGAGAAAAGTCCTTAGAGGTCACCCCAGCATACTTTGAAATTCCTTATCCTTAGTCATCTGGCCAAGTATTGTGTGTGTATAAATTTCCCTCTAGTTTATATATTTGCCATCTAGAAATTCTGAGCTGAGATATCAAACAATGTTTTTAATTACCTGTATATTATAGCAGAATTTTGCTGCCCCAAAGATGCAGTTTTACTAGTTGTCTCATGAAGAATGGACTAGATTTTGCTATTAAACAAACCCTAAGTCTCACTGGCCGAACACCACAAAATTAATTAACTAATTAATCAATAAATTAATTAATTATTTTTAGTGCTGGGGAATGAACCCAGTTTCTTCACACTGAGCTATATCCACAGCTTTATTTATTTATTTATTTATTTATTTATTGAGACAGGGCTAGCTAAGTTGCCCAGTCTAGGATCAAAGTTACAATCCCTGCTTCAGCCTCCCAAAGTGCTGTGATTACATGTGCCATCACACCCAGCTCATAAAAATTTATTTTTTATCATGCTATATTATACAGTGAACTAAAATCTATGGTCATCGTAAATACTCAGGAACCCAGATTAATGAAAGTAACTTATAAACAATTTCTTCCATGATATATTTTACTAAAGAGGATATTGAAAATCATTTATTACCTCCTAACTCTGAAAAAGAAGAGACATCTTTCATTTATATTTCACATTTTATTGGCCAACTGGATGGACACATCTATGCAAGACTGAAGCAGTATCAGGAAATATAATCCCAACATATACCTGAACATATACGAATACTTAAAAACCTGCATTAATGACTTCTACTTTACCCATACCTATTCTTCTTAATGGTGAACTTCTCCAATTAAAAGGATATTTCGCTTATATTGACAAGTTTTTTTCTGAGTGTGAAGAAGAAGAAGCTTATTGTTATGTTTTTTTGAAAGAAGAGATTCAGAAGTTAACAAATACCTAAACAGGCAACTTGTCCTTGACTATGACTCAAAAACATGAAAATTGACCTATGACAGAAGATGACTGAACAACAACAACAAAAAAAAAAAAATCAAGGAAAAGAATCCAGGACAAGCAGAGGTAAAATAAAGTAAGAAACAATATCTAGAGGTGAGGCAGTTAATGTAACAGGAGTGTGTCATCAACCTCTCTATCCTTAGTTTGTAGAGTGCATAGCTGTGCTGTGGCCTCCCAGTAAAATCAAGGTGAAGGCAAATTTATCTTGAAGTCACGTCTTTTCCAGCTTCTTCATCCAACTCATTCTGTGATGTACTTCCTAGCCTCACCTATTTACCACCTGGATATGGAATGCTATGTACATTTGGATTCATCTGTCTTAAATATTTGTCCCTAACAGTGCTTGAAGGTAATCCTTTCAATATGTATTTGAAAATTAAACCATTAAAACATTTTCTGAGAGAATGTACATTTGTGAATTTGTGGGTATGTGAACATATACAGCTAGTAATATTAGTCTTAATTAAGTACAGAAAATTATATGATATACATCTGGCATAAAGTTTGAACAAATTCCTTTTTTTTTCTTAACAGGATATTGGTGTTGCTTTACGCAGAAAGCACTACCAAACCTTTAGATTGAGGCCTCACTTGAGGGCTGTATCTTTTACCTGTTATAACTTCCATGCTCTACATTTTATCATGCTGCACTTGTTGCTTTAAGCTATCAGAAAGGTTAATTTTGGTAAAATTTCTCTTCTTGGATAGAGAATTAATCAACTGCACCACTAGGTCAATCATTGTTACTACTTCTCTTCCTAATTGTACTGCATTCATCTGTATGATATTGGAACTGCCAGTGACACTGGGAATCATACACCTTTCCTCTGTTACAACTCTTATTTGTGCCTGCCTTTTAACTGATGCCTTATTTTCTGCTACAGTAGCGATAATTCATGGGCCTCTCTTATTTTGGGCTGAAAAGCATATTATTTTCCAAAAGATACCTTCCTTCTGTATAACCAGTCAATTTAATAAACATTTACATAATGCCAATTTTAGCAGATACTGTGGCAATTGCTGGGGATCTAGAGATGGACTGAATGTCCTCCCTGCTTAAATGTTTCCACTATATATTAGGAGTCCCAGTACAAAGTACCTAAAGTAGCCACACAGGTCTTTTAAGAAACGTAACTAATATTGTTCACCAAAGAGGGATTCCTGCTCTCTGAAGTACTGAATGGTAGGAGTCCCAGAAGGGTAAATAGTTTATCTTATTAAAATCACTTTTCCTCCATGGGTAGTATTTAAAATACTACATTTATATGAAAACTGTCTAGTAAATAATTGTATTGAGTTGGAAGTGCATGATTTTCAAGGAAAAACACAAAACTTCAATTACAAGTAGAGCCAAAAAGAAAGTAAGATGTAAGACAATAAATGTATTCAGGATTATGGTCAATCAGGGAACACATCCATTATTTTCATGAGGGTAAATAATCAGAAATCTTCCAATTTGTGCATTAAGTAAAATCTTGAATTTTGTGTTTTGCAATGTTGAGAACTACGTCTAAACATTTTAAAACACTGTGAGAACCCAATAACAACCATCTATTATTTGAATAAAAACAGAACCACCAAGTTTGACTTTTGATGTAAGCCACATCTAATATAATGGTTTCTTTACTCTTCTTCACTTACTAAAAATGTTCTCTTTCTTGTGATTTACACATTAATCATATAATCCAGATACCTCTAGGCTCAACTGATAGAAAAAAAGATCATGAATTTAAAATATGTGAAACTCAAATTTGGCTCAAAAATTGTTAAGATGACCTGAATGAAACTATGTATTTACTAGGAGCCCACCTTTACCATAAAGACCAGGCCTTGGGAGAGAGAAACTAGGCAACATGGCAATGAAGGAGGAAAGATATGAGTAACCAGACATATTCAATTTAATCACTCAATTTCTTCAACTAAGCAAATATTCCTTGAATCTTCTATACATTAATATTAGCTTGTTAGATCCAGGGTTTATAAATTTTAATATGTTAAAATCCCTGTGCCACAGTATAATATGATAATAAGGGATGAATTAGACAAAGAATCTTGAAGAGACATGGTTTTAGGAAGAGTTTAGCTATAATTTGATCCTGTGAATAGCTAAAGAGTATAAGCTGCCACATTTCAGATTTCTAGTCTTCAGTTAGAGGGTCATGGGACTAGGAGGTGGAAGGTGGCCTAGTATATTCTCGTATCACTGAATTATTGTCTAGAGCTGCTGAAAGAGCAAATACAACCACCTAGTGTCTTAAGGTATGGTGACTTCAATTAGCCAAGAGCAATCTTCTAGCAATTATAAGAACACAACAGCTATGTGCAGGTGTTGCTTAAAGTAATCTGGACAAAAGAATAGAATATGGTAACCCTTATTTAAAGAAAAAAGAGATGAGTAATACTATGACAAAAGTGGTTTTTAGATACCAGGGAAAGTGGATGGAAAGGTGTAAGAGAGCAGGGCTGACAGACTCTATAAAAGACATAAAAATAAAGCTGACCTTGGAATATGTACATAAATTGTTCACATACAGAAAGTCATTCCAAAATAAAGAAATTACTCATGCAAAGCCCTAAAGGAGTGAGTGAATATCCAGAGTTTATCAGTGATTGGAATGAAGAGTGTTTTCTGAGGACTTAAGAAAAATTTGTGGGCAGGTGAGATAGCTCAGCAGCATAAGCACCTACCTGGCAAGCACGAGGTCCTCAGTTGGACTCCTGGAACCCACATAAAGGAAAAAAATGCCGGTGATATCGTTCAGCAGCACAAACGCCTGCTGGCAAGCGCGAGGTCCTGAGTTTGACTCCCAGTACCCACATTAAAAAAAAAAAAAAGAAAGAAAAAAAATAAGAAAAAATTTGTCCTAACTAAAAGGTCATTTCATTATGCCCAGATGTCTAGACTCTTTCTTCAAGGTGGTGTGGAATAAGGGTTTTGCAAAGGCTCATCATACAAAGAAAGTAATAGAAATACTACATATGCATCTACACCAAAAGAGAAGCAAAACACAAAGCCATGGCTCTACTTTGCAGTGTAAAAAGTCTCCTTAATCCTCAGAAGTTCCAGGAGTGAATATGAGTAGTTATTTGTATTATAGTATCAGTGGGAGGCAGTACTATTTAGTGGAAATTGTATGAATTTGTACATAAGAGAAATATCCCTCTATTTTATCCTTTTTCAATTCTGAAATAAATCACTCTTTAAAACAAAGCAAATGAGCCAGGCATGGTGGTGCACACCTGTAATGCCAGCACTTGGGAGGCTGAGGCAGGAGGATCACTGTGAGTTCAAGGCTAGCCTGGGCTACATAGTGAATTCAAGGCTGGTCTGGTCTGAATTACATGGTGAGACCCTGTCTAAAAAAAAAAAAAAAAAAAGAGGGCAGATGCAAACTTTTTTCCTTAATCCAAAAAGTGTATTGAGTAAGACACTTCTAATGCACAACACATTACACAATGATTACTTTTTCATTTTGTGAAATAAATGTTGTTGATCACAAGCATGTTGAAAGTATTTTTATAATGACATTAAGCTAACTGCCATTCATGCCAATCAGTTTAGAACAATGGTTTATAGCAGTACAACAGCTATACCAAGCTTTTTCTAAGAAGAATAAGTTTAAGTAAGGAAATGTAAATGAAAATTTATTATGAAATATAGAGATTGCCATGGAAATGCATGTTTGGCTTGATAATTATTATCTTATTATTAGACTCTAATTCACTTTATATCCAAGCCACAGATCTTATAGCAACCTCAATGAAGAGAAGGAGGAAACATCACTCTGGTCAGTAAAGCAAAGGCCCATTAATATAGCTTAATAAAGGGAGATATACACATTGAACAGTTTGCATAGCTTTTTCTCACTGATTTATTGATAAATGGTTGTGATGGATAACGGTGGTGAGTAACTCCAATTCTCCCTTCAGAACCAAAGCACTCATTCCCCCAGGGCCTGGAAGTGTTACAGGGTCATCCAATGTCTCTCCAAGAATTACCCTTCACCCAAGAAAGCTGCCTTGGGCCGGTGAGATGGCTCAGCGGCGTAAGCGCCTGCCTCGCAAGCGCGAGGGCCCGAGTTCGACTCCCGGAACCCACATACGAAAAAGGGGCCGGTGATATCGCTCAGTGGCACGGGTGCCTGTTGGCGCGCGAGGTCCTGAGGTCGACCGCCCGGTACCCACAAAAAAAAAAAAAAAAAAAAAAAGAAAGCTGCCTCATCCAAGGTCATGACTCCTCCTTGGGGTTAGCCCACATCCATCAAGTGGTATATAAAGGACTTCCTTTCTAAATTGAGGGCCCATTCCATTTTTATAGTTTTTCACAGCATTGGCTGATGCCTTTATTATAGCTCTATTGCAGTTCACTTCTTCCCTCTCTAATGCTGAGACTCTTATCTTTCACTAATATTAGAGTCACAGAATCTATTTCCTCTAGAACTCACTTTATGAGTATTAGAATCAGGAGTGGTCTTAGGAAGCTATTGTAAAATGGGATTTTAGAAATATATCATCTATCAGCCAGCTGACAATGAGAAACTTTCCACTTGTTGTAAATGGAGCACTGACAACCTCTTGTTGGTTGAGGTATAATTGTTAAAACTTTGGTGAAAAAAGCTACCATGAAATACTGTTAGAAGGGAATACACTAGTGGATACAATATCTCAGGCATTTGAGAGTTTCAAGAGAAATAGCAATTATAAGGACCTTCAAATCAGATGGCTGTTACTAGGGGCCCACTGATGTAAAGTACAGCTTTCAAGCCAATGAATTCATTTACATTTTAAGGAATATTTAAAAAGAAGAAATCAAAATAAAGACCTTATAATACCTTCTAATTCTAAAATATTTACTCTCTGAACTTTTACAGAAAAGTTTGCTGATCCTAGCATTAGAAAAATAAGATGAAGCAAATCAATTACCAATGTAAAGTGAGTTATAAAAATTGAAGAGTCTTCCTTTATACCACAAAAAGACTATCATCAGCTGAAACATATAGCAAAATTTCCGAAGATTATATGAAAATTGAATTATAAGATTAAACAGAGCTTCAGAAAAGGTTGATTTCTTGGTTATGCCATACCTGGTAACCCAAGGTCAAGGTCTTACTTGGAAAGAAATACATAACTGAGAGTTGAGATGGAGATATATGGGACAATGCACATGAAAATTTTAGATTCCAAGACTTCCATGATCTGTTTGGGCCTAAAATTTTATCCCGTTCCTCCCCATTAGAGGCAAGTGTTATTACCATGCTTAAATATGATTCAGAGACTTATGCCATTCAAATGCCAACATTCTGGGAGGCCTAGGTAGGAAGATCGAAAGTTTGAGCCTAGGCTGAGCAACTTAGCAATCTAGTAAGGCCCTGTCTCAAAACAAAATTTTAAAAAGGGCTGGAGAGTTAGCTCAGTGCAAAGGCCCAGAGCCCAATCCCCAGTGCGACAAAAAACAAACATGTATCTACCTCAGATCCATCTTTACCTCACCTGCTGACATTTATTCCAATATTCAGCATCAAGAAACACTACTTGAGACCTAGAAGAATCCATACATTAGTGCCACCTTGAGATACTAATAAAACATGATGTTAGATGTCAAGGGACCTGGCGGAAATTAATGCCATCTTTCAATATCTGAAGAACACAGTAACCAACCTAAAATTTTGAAAAATAAATGGATCCTGGATGATAACATTAAAACTATCTCAAACTTTCATATGTAGTAACCCTACTTGCAGGTGTAATTTCAGCAATGCATGTTTTATAAAGTCATATTAACATGTCCTTACATATTTGGTATGTTGTCCTTGATCTCATGAATACATTATTTTTCCATCTGTATTTGAAAAGTAAACAGAAACAGTTCATATTTACCTCTTTTAGTTAACACTGTTCATTAATGATTTAACTCCAAGGTAACATTAGCTCGTTTAGCCTCTGTCAAAATATAGTCTAAAAGGACACAGAATACTAACATCCTCAGAAAATTACATTGGACCTCTGTATCATTGATAGCATGTTAATTGAAACAGAAGTTCAAGAATCTGCAAATGTGTTTAAAGTCTTAGTAAAATATATGTGCAGTAAAGGGTAGGGGATAGGCACCTCAAAAATTAAGGCTTTCCGTATCAGTGAAGGTTTTCAGAATTCCAGCAGTCTGAAGTATATTGGGACACTGTGTCCAAGAGAAAACCAACTGATGCATCTTTTTTTTTTTTTAATGTGGGTACCGGGGGTCGAACTCAGGACCTCACACTTGCCAGCAGGTGCTTGTGCTGCTGAGCGATATCACCAGCCCTTTTTTTCTTATGTGGGTACCGGGAGTCGAACTCAGGACCTCGTGCTTGCCAGGCAGGCGCTTATGCCGCTGAGCTATCTCACCGGCCCCAACTGATACATTTTATATCTCCACAGTGAAGAAGAAGTTAGATCTGTCTGATTTCTGGAGCAGCATATTTTTGGAATGCTCTTCTCACTCACTAACTTAGTGACAAATGAGGTTGGCAGATTTAAGTGAGGACCAGGTCAGGGAAGGGCTGTGCAACAGGCTGAAGCTATTGTTTTTTTTTTTTTTTTTTTGTAGGTACCGGGGGGTCGACCTCAGGACCTCGTGCGCCAGCAGGCGCCTGTGCTGCTGAGCGATATCACCGGCCCCTTTTTTCGTATGTGGGATCCGGGAGTCGAACTCAGGCCCTCGCGTTTGCCAGGCAGACGCGTAGGCCGCTGAGCCATCTCACCGGCCCACAGGCTGAAGCTATTGTGAAAGCAGTTGTGCCTCTTAAGCCATACAACTCAGCATAAACCCTACTGTACTAGAAATATCTGTTTTGGAAAAAAAAAAAGGTGTAGTATTAATTCCATGGCAAGCTCCAATAAGAATATCACAATGTACACTCCTTTGATTCTGAAAACCATGCAATTTGCAACATAAAATTATGTATCATTTCAAAAACAGTTCCTGATGTTTTTATGGGTCATGGTTGAAGGGGAGCAGCTGACTTTCAGACATCAAATTGCTTCCCGTAAGTTTAGAGCTGCCCATCATGAGAAAGTTTATGTCAAATCCACAAAGGCTTAAACTTATTAGCAGTCTCTCTTAAAACAGAAGTAGTATACCAAACAAGATCCGGTAAGAGCCAGGCAAGGGGGTACTAGTAAGTTGCACATGCAGATAGCTGGGTCCTCAGCATCACCAAAAACTCTTTCTGTTCATCTATATGGTCATATAGGGGATCCCTATGAGCAGCTGATAGAGAAGGAACAACTCAAGCCTCATTCATAGATGGGTAAGCTTGATTTCAGATGCAAGCTGAAAATGGACTGTGGCTACATAGCATTCTGACACAGGGGTAACCTTGTAAGTTTGCAGTAAGGGAAAATCTACCTAGTAGACAATGATGCTGTGCATGGCCTTTCACTTTGAACAGAAACAGCAGTAACCTAAAATAAAATATGTGGATCATGGCAATTTTGAATTACTTGGTTTATTGTTTGGAGGCCCAAAAGAATAAGAGATTGGATGATAGGAACAGAGAGGTCTCATGTAGAGACATGTAGACTGGCATGGGTGTGGGCACAAACTGTGAATATTGCTTTTTTTTTAATAAACCAAGTATTTCAAAATTGCCATGATCCACATTTTTTTTTTGCATGTTGAATGACTAAGTCAACAGATGTCAGATTCTGCAATTAGCCTTTTCAAATCTTGGCACAATGGGCTTATGAAAGGAATAAACGTGTTAGTTGAGATTAAGCAGTGCACAGGTTTCATTCAACAAAGCTTATCTAGCTACTGTTGTTGGCAAATGTCAAACCTGCCAACTTAAGAGCTCAAGATGGATCCCTTGATAGGGCATTCCGATGCTATTAATTTATCATCTCTCAGCTCCAAATTCACCCTTTAATTACTACTCTGCAAAATGGATAGAATTATTGTAAGCATTTTTCATTTAATGAATATGAAGTTAAGCTTTCTCACTAGAGGTAGCTGTGAAGAAGTTTCTAATGATTCCAGCTGTTGTCCCATTGGTGACAGGGATGAATTTGGAAAGTCCCACAATGATCTCACATTTCTGGCCCTACCAATGACCACCTTACCCTAGGCCTTCACAATTCTAAGATCCCATGCTCCAGTCTCCCTGATAGGCCCACTCTGCACACCCACGCACCCGCCCACCAGATGTGGCTTGCTTGTAGCCCAGATGTTAGCTTTCCTACCTGACCAATGACAATGGACCACCTATGTCCCAGAGAAACAAGCATGATTTTCTGCCTCCTGCTGAGCTCCAATTCTCCAAGGAGGTCTTTATGGCTTCTTGGGAAGGTTTCCTGCCAAGTTTGTCCCTCCTGTGTACTTTCGCCCAGTCCCGTTTTACCAGAGTTTTCTTGTATTTTGCAATCACTCTTTTATCTTAGTTTAATAATTGTTTATATTGAACTTCTCCTGTTTACATCTGTTTCTCTGGATCCCTGTACCTCCTTCTATAAAGCTAAAATACTGACCTGCCCAAATAAGATCATAGGTTATTTCTGAGAATCAACTGATATATGTACAAGCATTTTGCTAAGTGCAATATGAGTACGAGATAGTTTAGTTTTGTAGTAACGGTAATATTAAGAGATAGGCTGTGTAAACTTAATATTTGATTTTTGATAAAAAGTTTTTGGTTATTATGCCACTACCTTTCCTGATTCTGGAAAATTATCTAGTTGTTTGTGGATTATTTCCAGATTATCATTCTCATTCATGCAGAAAAGTAGAGAATGCAAGCTATGATATGATGAAACATTCCCTTCTCTATAATAAAATTTTACTTAGAGGAAGAATTCTGACAGAAGTGCCATAAAAGGGGCCGGTGAGATGGCTCAGCGGCATAAGCGCCTGCCTGGCAAGCGTGAGGGCCCGAGTTCGACTCCCGGATCCCACATATGGAAAAAGGGGCCGGTGATATCGCTCAGCGTCACGGGCCTCTGCTGGTGCACGAGGTCCTGAGGTCGACCCCCGGTACCCACAAAAAAAAAAAAAAAAAAGAAGTTCCATAAGAACATGATAAACGGCCAATGACTAGAAGTACAAAATCACTCAAGCAAGTTTATAAAGCTTAAAAATCCCAGGCAGCTAATATTTATCACACAGCTGAATGCTAATACTACTAAGAAAATAACATCAGCTCTAGATGCAGCTGTTAAGAATGTGCTGTAGGACAGGTCATCTATGCTTTTCATCTGCCAAATGCATCCTTTAAAGAAAGTTCATGGTAAACTTCAGTGAGAAAAGGAACAGGGAGAATTTAAACACCAATAGAACTTTGTCTTACCTCTGAAAAATATTCAGATCTCAATTATAACAAAATATACAATGAATTAAAATATTTTAAAATATTCAATTGAAAAGTGAACACAAATTTTAAAAAGTCAAATAATTTGAATGTAAATTATTCTATACCAAAGGTACTTCTATCAACTTGAATAGTCAAAATATTATTGATAGCTTTTTTAGATTATCTGGTTACAGGAGGTGATCTAATAAATTTCAAGTAGCCCTTTTTGCCACCTTAAAAATAATAAAAATGTGAAGATTGAAAGTTTAGCTTTGATAATATCCTATTTATTAAAATTCCTTTTAAAGATTGATTTTTATGTAATAATGTCATTTTCATATTTGTGACTGTTCAACCAAATGAAAGAAATATAATGGTAAGCATTACTACAAGTATATCTGAATATGAATAAAATTCATATTAAATTTATTGTCTGAGATTGAAATATACAAAAGCAGTTGCTGATAAAGAGTTTAGAAACAAGATATTTACTATAGAAGAGGAGGGGAAAAATTGAAATGTGATGCAGGAAGCTCTGGGGTAATGCCTTTTACAATGTCTCATGCTGGGCTGAAGTTGCTAGGTCTCTCTTCTGTTTTGCTCAGTGAGAAATGTGAGCTCTTCTGGGAAGGACGTGACCTCTAATGAGGCAGCTCTATATAGCTCAAGGAGACCCTGTGAGGACTAACAGTTGGGGGCTACCTACTGACACTCCCCACGGCTGAGCAGCAAATGGTGCTGGGAAGACTGGCCATAAATACACAGAAAATTGAAAGTAGACCCCTATCTATCGCCATGTATTAAAAACAGATCAAAACAGACCATCGATCTAGATATTAAAACAGAAACATTGAAGCTGCTGGAGGATAAAATAAGTAAAACTTTTGAAGACACAGACATAGGAAAAGGTTTCTGAATAGAAACCCAGTTGCACAAGAATCATCAAAAGGGATAATACCAGATTAAAAGCTTCGGCACAACAAAGAAAACAACTGACAGAGTGAAGAGACGACCTACAGAATGGGAAGAAATATTGTCAGCTATTCCTCAGATAGAGGGCTAATATCTAGAATAAAGAACTCAAATAAAAATCCTAATAAAAAATGGGTAAATGAAATGAATAGGCACTTCTCAGAAGTACAAATGACCAACAAACACATGAAAAAATGTTCAACATCTCTTGCCATTAGATAAATGCAAATGAAAATACTGAGATTCTATTTACTCCAGAAAGAATGGCTAGCATCAAGAAATCAAATAATAACAAATGCTGGAGGGGCTAAGAGGAAAAGGAACACTTCTTCGTTGTCAGTGGGAATGTAAACTAGTATAAGTACCAGGAAATAAATATGGAGCTTTCTCAAAAAAACTAAAAATAGAGATTCCTGTTGGCCCAGGTTGCACCTTTCTAAGTACCTTCTCAAAAGTGTTAAAAACATCATATTTCAGTGATACATGCATACCTGTGTTTATAGCAGCACAACCCTAATCTTTGAAGTGGATTATATGTCCGTAAATACATGAATAGATAAAGAAAATGTGGTACTTATACACAATGGAATACTACTCTGCCATAAAGAAGGATAAATTTGAGTCATTCGTAGAAAAATGGATGCACCTAGAGACCATAATGCTAAATGAAGTCAACAATCATGAATATCACATGGTTTCTTTATATGAGACAACCAAAGTGTAAATAACTTAAAGAGCAAAAGAAAAGACAGATAAGAGGAAATAGTGAGTTAGACCTTTGTAAATAGGAAGGGAACCAAGAGATGGAGATAGGAAGAAAGGGGGAGGGGGAATGAAAAGGAAAATAATTTAGATATGAAGGGATTCAACATGGCTGAATAGAGGAGGAGCCATTTTGGAACTACTCAGTCAAAAGCAACTAAATCACAGGTAATTGGAAGAAAGGGAGGGACATGCATCCTAATGCCAAAATCAATCTGAAATAAGAGACTTTTAGATCAAACAAAACATAGACATAAGATGTTCATAAAATGGCAAACCAGCCCACAGGGCTGCTGGTGGGACTGCCGCCTGTCCACAGAGCAAGAACTGCCATTCTGGGAAGTTTCCAAAAAAAAAAAAAAAAATGATGGACTGCAATAGTGCAGCTAACTCAAGCCACACAGGATAGATTTGGGATATAAGTCCCCTCGCCTCTTTTGCCTTCCTCCACACAGGGAACGCTGCAGCCTTGCAGCAAATTTTGCCAGCACACATAGGGGCAAGTGACCAGGAAACTAACAGGCTGCCAGGTTTTTTTGTTTTTGTTTTTGTTTTCTTTTTTTTGTGGACTGGAATCTCTGGGGACAAAAAGGGACCACAGGGGCCGGTGAGATGGCTCAGCGGCTTAAGCGCCTGCCCGGCAAGCGCGAGGGCCCGAGTTCGACTCCCGGAACCCACATACGAAAAAGGGGCCGGTGATATCGCTCAGCGGCACGGGCGCCTCCTGGCGCGCGACGTCCTGAGGTCAACCCCCCGGTACCCACAAAAAAAAAAAAAAGGGACCACAGTGGCGGGGGTCAAGGTAATGAGTGGAACAGCATGAACCTTCCTTTCCTGTGACCAGATTTGAGAGTGGTGTGTGGACATGAGGGATTTGAACAGCCTTAGGCCACGGTGGAGCAAGGAGTGGGAAGTCGGCACTCTCCTCACTGGAGAGGACATTTAAGTGGGACTGAGCAGCCTTGGTCTGTTTCCACAGCAATTGCAGGAGCAGCAGCCCACTCCCCAGCCCCTTCCTGCAAAAGGCGACATGAGAGAGGTGTCAGTGGAAGAGGAACAGAGCAGGTTATGCAAGGACTGGGAGGAGACAAAAGTAAATGGGCGTGGGAGAAGCCTCAGG
Organism: Erethizon dorsatum; assembly: GCA_028451465.1. NCBI lineage: Eukaryota > Metazoa > Chordata > Mammalia > Rodentia > Erethizontidae > Erethizon > Erethizon dorsatum. Next base: position 19,140,294 of record CM051842.1, read on the forward strand.
CTGTCTCTGTCTGAGGGTGCCAGAGGAACTGGGAGAGCAACTCAGAAACACACAGGGTAAGGAGATGTGGGCGGGCCACTGAGGAAGATAAAAAACTTGCTGGGTGAAGAATGCACCCAACACCCACTTCTGGAGTCCAAGATCAGCCCCGAATCCAGCACTAATCCTACGATAGACTTAGTGGCTTTACCCAGCACAGATTCAGGCTCTGACTTGGACATCATGACAACTGCGGACACCGGAGGAATTTTATTTTATTTTTTCTCTGTGTTTGTTTGCTTTATTTTCCTTTTTCTGTCTGGTTGGTTTTCTTTATTTTTATGGTTGTTTAAATTTTTACTTCTATGTTTTGTATTGTTTTGTTTTGTTTGTCTTTGCTCTGTCTTTTCTCAACTGTTTTCTTGATCTTTTATATTTTAAAGCTAGTGAACATTGTCTCCAGTGTCTAATTTGCTTAATATTCTTTTGCTTTCTCCTTCATTCTTTCTCTCCTGTCCTCTTCTCCAGTTTCCAAAAGCTTGGGTGATCATCATTTGCCCTCCAGCCTTGCTTCTACTATATTTCTCTTCATTTATCTCTCTGCTTTGTCCCCTATCCCTCTTAAATACCCACCTCAGGGTAAAATCACTTTACTAAGGGGAAACTCATTCCATACAAGTTCCTGGTTTATGCTGGATTTTGTTAGATAACAGTAGATCTTGTTCCTATGGTTAAAGGTACCAAATTAATAGTTACCACAGTTTGTCAGTTTCTAGGCTGTGCCTGATGCTATTGCTATTGCTAATTGCACTATTTTAGCCAGGATGTCATAGCTGTTGTGATCAGTTGTTGTCATTTGTAAGACAATGCTGTGATTGTCTGGGGTCATAACCATCACCATAGTCCAGCACCAGAAGACTGGGTGGTGAGCCAAATAGAGAGCACCTTCCCATCCCTAATAAATTGGGAAGGAAGGATCTTGGGACAGACACAAACCAAGAGTCAGACACAACTAGAAGACATCTCTGAGGAAGACATTTCCTAGGGAAGCCTTGATATCAGTGCTAAAGGCATCTACCATAAGCAATTTATAAGCATCAGTACAGAAAACAAATTAAAATTAAAAATAGAAAATGACAAGATGCAGAAGCAAAATGCAACCCAGACCTCCAGCCCATCCAGTACAAGTCCAGGGAACAATAACATAGAGGAAATCACAAGCCACTCACCTGAATTTTCTGAAATAATAGCAGCAGAATTAAAAAAATGAATGGGGCTATGGAGAAAATTGGATTAGAAATAATCTCTCAAAGAAAAAAAGAGATAACGATCAAAATGAAGGACCTGCTAAGTGAATCTGGAGTAGACACAGATAGAAAAAGAGAGGAGCTTAGGAAAATGATCGAAATGCATGAATGCCCAACACAGGAAAGAAATGGATTACATGAAATATATCCACACAGAAATCCAGGAGATTAAAAACTCCATTAAAGTATACACAATAGATTGAGTGAAAACAAGGATAGGCTATCACATCTACAAGACAGGATTGTGGCTAGTGACCACATAAAAGAAGATATCTTAAAAATAGCAAGTGACCATAAAATATCAATGTAACAGCTGCAAGACGAAGCAAGAAAGAACAACATAAGATTGATTAGAGTCAATGAGAAAGCAGGAGACAGCGCAAATGCCATAAAAACACAAAAATATTGGCAGAAAACTTCCCAAATATGGAAAAAGAATTTGGCATACAGATAAGTGAGGCATACAGAACTCCAATTAGCCATAACACAAACAAATCTACATCAAGATATATAATAATCAAGATTCCAGAAATGCAGCCCAAGAACAGAATATTAAAAGCTGTTAGAAAAAAGAAACAAATCACCTAAAAAGGAAAGCCCACCAGAATCACAGAAGACTTCTCAACACAAACCCATAAGTCAAGGAGAGCTTGGAGTAAAGTACCTCAAGTTCTGAAAGATAAAAACCTCCACCTCAGATTCATGTACCTTGCAAAAGTATCTTTCAAAATCAATGAGAAATAAAATACTTAAATGAAAAAGTACAACTGAAGAAGTTCATGACCACCAAACCAGCTCTACAAAATGTTGTCCAGGATATTTTTTTTTCTTTTTGTGGGTACTGGGGGTCGAACTCAGGACCTCGCGCTTGCCAGGGAGGTGCTTATGCTGCTGAGCTATCTCATCAGCCCTTTCCAGGATATTTTAGAAAGATATAATGAAGACCACAATTCCAAGAACACAAATAGAAAGAAGCCACCAGGCAAGGCAAGCAATTAAACAGAGGGGAAAGACAGGGAACTGACAAAAGGAAAATAATATGACAAGGATAAGCCAATACATACCAGTTATAACCATCAATATAAATGGTCTCAATTCACCAATCAAAAGAAACAGACTGGTGGAATGGATCAAGAAACAATATCCAACAATGCGCTACATACACAGAAACACATTTTACTCAAAAAGAAATTCATAGACTGGAAGTCAAAGGATGGAAAACAATACTCCATGTGACAATACCTGGAAAAAAAGCAGGGGTAGCTATTCTATTTGCAGACAAAGGGAACTTCAAACCAAGACTCATCAAAGAGACAAGGTCACTACATACTTGTTAAGGGAAAACTCTAAGAAGTGATGAGAATCATAAATATATAGGCAGTAAATACTGGTACACACATCTTTATAAAATAAATATTAATGGACATGAAAAATTGCATAATCACCAAATCAACTAGGCAAAAATTCAACAAAGAAATATCAGAACTGAACCAAACCTGTGAACAAATGGACTTAGTAGATATCTGCAGAGTGCACCACTCCACAATATCAGAGTGCACATTCTTTTCAGCTGCACCTGGGATGTTCTCCAAAATAGAGCAGGTAGTGGCTCATAGAACATGCTCAAGTAAGTGCAAAGGAATTGAAATTATCTGATACATATTATCAGATCATAGTGCAATGAAATTGGAAATAAATGGCAAAAGGAACTACAAAAACTCCATAAACACAGGGAAATTAAATAACACCCTCTTGAACAACCAATGGGCCACGGATGAAATTGAAGAAAAAATTAAGCAGTATCTACAATTAAATGACAATGCTGATACAACATAACAGAACTTATGGGATTTAATGAAAGCAGTCCTAAGAGGGAAATTTATGGTGGTGAATTCTCATACCAGGAAAACAGAATGAGCTCACATAAACAAATGCTGAACCTCAAACTTCTAGAAAAAGAAGAATAAGTCAAGTCCAAAGCTTGTGTAAGGGAGGAAATTAGAAAAAAATTAGAGCAGAAATTAATGCAATAGAGACTAAGAAAACAATACAAGGAATCAATGAATTGAAGAGTTGGTTCTTTGAAAGACTAAATAAAATTGACAGGGCCAGTGAGATAGCTCAGCGGCATAAGCGCCTGCCTGGCAAGCACGAGGTCCCGAGTTCGACTCCTGGAACCCACATACGAAAAAAGGGCCGGTGATATCGCTCAGCAGCATGGGAGCCTGCTGGCATGCAAGGTCCTGAGGTTGACCCCTGGTACCCACACACACACAAAAATGACAGATCCTTAGCCAACCTTCTAAAAAAAAGGAAAGAAAAGACTCAAATTCATGCAACTATGAATGAAAAGGGTCAAATCACAACAGATCCTGCAGAAATCCAGAAGATCACCAATACCTACTTTGAGAAACTTTATTCTAATAAGATATAAAACCCAGAAGACATGGACAAATTCCTAGATACATAAGAATTACCAAAGCTGAGTCAAGAAGATATAAAAATTCTAAATAAACCAATATACAACAATGAAATTGAAGATGCACTTAAAAACTTACCAACAAATAAAGACCAGGTCCTGATGGGTTCACTGCTGAATTCTATAAGAAATTTAGAGAAGATCCAATGCTAATACTCTGCAAACTCTTTAATAAAATTGAAAGAGAAGCAATACTCCCAAAGTCATTCCTGGAAGCAAGTATCACCTTAATACCAAAACCAGAGAAAGACCCAACCAAAAAAGAGATCTACAGGCCAATCTCCCCAGTAAACAGAGATGCAAATATCCTCAAAAAGATACTGGCAAATAGAATGCAGCACATCACCAAGAAGATTATAAACCAAGACCAAGTAGGATTCATCCCAGGGATGCAAGAATGATTCAACATACACAAGTTGAGAAATGTAATACACCATACCAACAGAACCACAGATGAAAATTACAAGATCATCTCAATAGACATATAAAAAACATTTGACAAAGTCCAGCACCCACTCATGTTAAAAACCCTAAAATAGTTGGAAAAGATTGTCTTTATCTCAGTTTGATAAAAGCCATCTATGACAAAACCAACAGCCAACATCATAAACAATGGACAAAATCTGAAAGCTTTCACTCTAAAATCAAGAACAGGACAAGGAGGTCAAATATCACCACTCCTATTCAATATAGTTGTGGAACTATTATCCACAGGAATTAGACAAGAGAAAGAAATAAAAGGAATAAAGGTAGGAAAAGAAGAATTTAAATTATCATTATTTACTGATGACATGAAACTCTACACAGGACACCCCAAAAATTCCACCAAAGGAGTTTTAGATTTAATAACTAAATTCTGTTGCATAGTCAACACTGAAAAATCAGTAGCATTCCTGCACACAAACAACAAACTTATAGAGAGAGAAATTAGGGAAACCAAACCTTTCATAAAAGCATCCAAAAAATGAAATACTTAGGAATCAATCTAACAGACAAAGTAAAAGATCTTTACATTGAAAACTACAGTACTCTGAAAAAGGAGATTGAAGGGGATATTAGAAAATTGAAAGAAATCATTTACTCTTGGATAGGAAGAGCCACTGTGTGAAAATGACTACACTTCCAAAATTGTTATATAGATTTAATGCAATACAGATCAAAATAGCAATAGCGTACCTCACAGAATTAGGGAAAAGAATCCTAAAATTTATTTTGAACCAGAAATGACCTAGAATAGCAAAAAGCAAGGCAGGGGTCACCACAATCCATGACTTTAAACCATCCTCCAAATCTACTGTGATAAAAACAATATGGTACTGCCAGAAAACACACCTGGGGATCAATGGAACAGATTAGAAGATGCAGAAAAAATCTTCAAACACACTCAGCCCACCTTATCTTCGACAAGAGGGCCAAAAACCTTCACTTGAAGATAGACTCTTTAATAAATGGTGCTGAAAAACTTGGCTTTCCACATGCCAAAGACAAAAACTAGACACATGTCTCTCACCATGCAGTAAACTAAAATCAACATGTATCAAAGATCTAAATATTTAAACAGAAACACTAAATCTGCTGGAAGAGAGAATATGTAGAACTCTTGAAGGCATAGGTATAGGCAAAGACTTCATGAACAAAATCCTGATCAGAAGGGAAATATTACAAAGAATCAACAACTGGGATCTCATCTTATTAAAAAGTTTTTGTGCAGCAAAAGAAATCATCAACAAAGTGAAGAGACAAGCCACAGAGTGGGAAAAAAATTGTCAGCTGTTCCTCAGACAAAGGGCTAATATCTAGAATATATAAAGAACTCAAAAAAATCTTACCCCCCAAATTTAGAGACCCAATCCAAAAATGGGCACCTGAAATGAATAGACACTTCTCAGATGAATAAGTAGAAATGGCAAATAAATACATGAAAAAAATGTTCAACATCACTGGTCATTCGAGAGATGCAAAGTAAAACAACACTGAGGTTCCATCTCACTCCAGAAAAAATGGCTATTACCATGAAATCAACAAATAACAGCGGCAGGGCTGTGGGGAAAAGGGAACCATTCCCCAATGTTGGTGGGAGTATAGACTGGTGGGACCACTGTGGAAATCTGTGTGGAGATTCATCAAAAAATTAAAACTAGGGATGTCTTTTCACCCTTCTATTCCCCTTCTTGGTATCTTCCCCGAAGAATTAAAAACATCATACCACAGAGATATATGCACACCCATGTTTATAGCAGCACAGTTTGTAATAGCTAAAACTTGGAAATAGCCCAACTGCCCATCAACCAGTGAATGGATTAAGATGTGGTTTTTTTAATACAATGGAGTACTACTCAGCCATAAAGAATGATAAAATTGAAATATTTTTAGGTAAATGGATGGACCTTGAGACCATACTCTTAAGTGAAATAAATCAGACACGTATGTGTAAATATTGCATTGTTTCTCTGGTGAGAAATTTAAAGTGTAAAGGAGGACCAGAATGTATACTGGATATTATGAAATAGGAAGAAAATTCTTAATTGGGAAGGGGAATTAGAGAAGGGGGAGAGAGAAAAGAAGGAAGGGAAAAGAAAAAAATGAGAAAAGATGGGGAAAATGGAAACAAAGCTTTGTAAATAAGGAGGGGAAGAGAGGTTGAAGGGAGAGGAGGGGAATGGAAAAAAAAAGAGGAATCAAGATATATCATGTGCAGGTACAAAGTCCCTATGATGAATGTGATCATTATGTATACTTAAAATGTACCAATAAACTTAATAAAAAAATGAGTGCTGGGTATATAGCTCAGTGGCACAGTGTCTGTCTGGCAAGCACAAGGTCCTGAGTTTGATTCCCAGTACCAAAAAAAAAAAAAAAAAAAAAAAAAAAAGAAAGAAAGAAAGAAAAGAAAAAAAGAAAATTTAAAGTTGAATTTGTGTCATGCTTAAAAGTCATTATTTTGTCTGTATTTTTAAAATTTCTTTTCCCACCAAGTAGATTCAACTTTGTTTCTAAATCTATAATTTCTAGCAAGGAGGTTTGCTAAATAAATGAATAGAATTAGATCTCTACGCTTTATCTTGATTCATTTGTTCCCTTATTGTATGGAGTTGAAAGATAATATGAAAAATCTAAAAAAAGTGATAATGATCTGAGCATTTTTAGCATTACTGTACTTCCTGCTTATAAGTGTGAAGCAATATATAAACACGTATGTTTACAGCACCACAGTTTGTAATAGCTAAGTCTTGGAAACAGCCCAAATGCCCATCAACCAATGAATGGATAAAGAAGATGTGCTTTGTTCCTACAATGGAGTACTACTCAGGCACAAAGAAAGATAAACTTGAGACATTTATAAGTAAATGCATGCACCTTGAGACCATACTCGAGTGAAATAAATCAGACACACATGTGTAAATATCAGTTTCTGTGGTGTGAATAATCAAAAGTGTAAATAAGGAACAAAATGTATAATAGATATTGTGACATAGGAAGAAAATGTTCAAATGGGAAGGGGAACTAGGGAGGGGAGAGAGGGAAAGGGAGAAAGGGAAAGGAAAAAAGTGAGAAAAGAAGGAAAAAATAGAAACAAAGCTTTTGTAAATAAAGAAGGCAAGAGGAGTTGAAGGGAGGGTAGGGGAATGGGAAAAAAACAAGAATCAAGATATAGCATGTACAGGTACAAATTCCTTATGATGAATATGACAATTGTGTATATCTAAAATGTACTAATAAACTTAATTAAAATTTAAAAAAAAAAGAATTCAGATGTGTCTCATATATCCTCCAACCCTCCACATACAGTGAATATAATCATTATGTAGTAGAAACATACTAACAAAAACTTAAGAGACAGAACTGGATCTGGGTAGTAACATGTACATATCTAGGAGAATACATACCTTTGCCACATAGGTTTAGGGTCTACTTCTCCATATGCATTTATAGAACAGACCCCGTCGGCATCTTTTTCTTAGAGGAAACTTAGAAGACGGCTAGTGAGACAAACTATAATCCCACTGCTGCACTTGAACTTGGGACTAAAAATTTTATTTATCTCCCTCCTCCACTTGCATTCTAAACAACCTCACCATCAGCTACCTCATATATTGCCTCATGTCATGATACAGAACCTCACACCTCTGTCCCCTGAGTGTCTGGTCACTGTGCTCTTCTCCTAACAGGGTGGCCATACATGTCCCTTTACAGTCACAATTGGGCAAAGGGATACCCAGAAGCACTCATGGATCACACATATATTCCTCTGTGTTCCTATTGGGTAAGCATAAGTAGCATCTCTTCCTTTTCATGAGCAGGATTAGTCTCTCCTGCCAAGAAAGCAGTTCCATTTCTTCTGTGAAGTTGCAGTTTGTAGTTCAATGGCATTCTTGCTTTGTTAGTGGAAAAATTATGCCCTTTGGGGGGAAGAATGTCTAACCATGCAGAGGCTAGCATTGCCAAACTGGAGAACATACAGTTCCCAGTGGGTCACTTGGAATAATGGTAAACGGGTGGAAACTCTGGATTCCACTTCTTGAATCCTAAGTATTCTTCCTACTGGGGACAACATGTCATACAAAGATTATTAATTGGGGACATATACAACATCTTGGAGATAACACTGGAGCTTCTGAGCTCATTCTTTAGTTGTACTTTTAGCAGGCTGCTCTAATACTGTATTAATTGACAAATTGGCTTATAATATATGTGATACAGCCAGGGGATTCCATATTAAAGGTCTCAAATCCATATCACCTTTATTATATACAGAGCTCCTTGGCCTGCCACTATATTTTGTGGAATCGCATGCCAACGGCTGAAACACTGTGTTAACCCTTGGTCAGTGATACTGGTGAAGGACCTGCAGGTGGTAAAGGCAAACCCATACCACAAAATAAGTGTCTATTACTATGAAGATGAGTTACAGTCTTTCCAGGCTGGAAGGGGCCTAGTGCAGACAACCTGTCACTAACTAGTTGGTTGTGGTTCTTCAGAAGTGAAAATATATCAAGTAAGTGATTCTTTTTATTGTTATTGCCACTAGGTTGAACAATCATTGGTTCCAGTAACAAGATAAGTCTTGGTCAATGGGATTGCATGTTTTTGGATGAATGCGTAACTTCCACCTCTGTCATCCTGACTACATTGTTTATGCGGTCATTGTTCTAGAACTGGGATGCTGATGAGAAGGCCTTGCTGATCTTAACTGCCCATATATTATTTACTGTGCTGTCTAGCACCCCTGCCACGGAGGATGATTTCTACTGAGTATTAACACATAATACAAAGATCTTCTATTCATATTTTATGTCATGTTTTTATGTCCATTTATTTGTCTTTACCATGTAACCCCTCTGGTGTTCTAATCTTTCTCCCTCCAGGAATCTGACTATTTACCAATGACTATGAATCTATTTGTACTGTAAATGTGGGATACCTTTCTTTATACCTATAAAGGATTTCAATATGAATTGTCTTAAATTCTGTTATGGCTTATATCTATATGTCTCCTCAAAGCCTCATGTGCTCATAGATGGGGCTTTATGGAGCTGGCTGAATCTAGGGTATGTGATTCTGGGATTAAGAACATATGGTACTAAATCTGTCCACTGATTGGAATTAGCATAGTTTTGGATGTGGCTGAATGGATTTACTGAAGACAGAATCCCCACTCTGGGGGTGAGTGGAACCACCCAAAAGGCTTGAAGTCTGGATGGAATAAAAAGAAAAGGCAGGTTCTTTGCTGCTTGCTGGTTCACTTCATCCTGCCTGGTTTGCCATGGACTGTTTCTCCTCTGCCTTGAACCCAGTCGACTATGGATGGAAGCCTCTACAACCTGTGAGCAGAAACGAATTTTTCCTCCTTTACTGTGTGTGTGTTGGGTATTTTTTCTCAGCAATGAAAACAGTAACTAAGACAAGTTCTGTCCATTTGAGTGGATTTTTCTTTACCACTATCTGTGTAGGTAATTAATGTGTGAGGTTATATTTCAATTACTACTCATTTTAATCTTGTATCTACATAATAAGCCAATTCATCTGTTAATATATCTGTTTTTTTTTTTTTTTTTGGTCCTCCTTCAGCTGGTAATAAGAATTTTTCCAGTACCTATAAGAGTGAGCCAAGGGAGTGTTACCTATGTAACAGTAGTACTTAGCATGGCAGTCTGGGCTACCTGTCTAGGAGCTTACTTGCAGCCACTATTCACGTTCAGTCTTGAATGCCTCACTGCCCTCTTACCTTGGAGTTTTGTTTGATTTACTCAATATTAAGATTTAGTGACTTTCACATGCTCCAACTCATGATGAATAGTTCAGTTTATATGGTCACTTAGTATACTATGGGCTATCTTTGCATCTCCATAAGAGCCCAATAGTACACCAGAAGTTGTTTTCCAAAAGGAATGTAATTGTTGCTGATGGCGCGGCCTTGTTTCAGAACACTAGAAGCCTGTATTGTGGTTTTTCTACTAGGGCTTGCCACAATTTCCATTAGAATCTTTTCCTACTCTTCTTTCTTCCAACACGATAATGTCTGCAAATCTTATGGCCTAAGCAGAGCCCTTATAATCTCTGGGTCCTCTTCAAAGCTGAGAATCTCTTATATAATATTATCTCTGTAAGTACCACACATCTTCAAAGCTGATAATTGGGTGGGAATAGTATTTCAAAATGCAGAATATACTCCTTGTAAAACCTGAAGAGATTACCTTATCTTTTACATTCTAGAGAATGTCCCAGCATGGGGCTAGAGGACTCTTAGAATTTTAAGCGTATGGTTTTCCCTGAATCTTTATAGCATTTATCTTCTATTTCAGGACTTTGCTTCCTCCCTAGCTTTCTATGTTAATCATTTCTTGCTTCTTACTACCGAAGAGGTCAGCTAGTTTTCACACCAGGTGTTCACTTGTCTATTGCTTTCCCTCAGCATTTCATTTTCTTTCTCTAGTGTATAAACTGCATTTAGCTATAGTCATCCAATCCCATTATCTTTCTTTTGAAAATGAAAGATGTTACTCCATTCTCAGGTCATAGTGGGTTTAATTTTTTAAAAGCTTTATTGAGAAAAAATTCACATGCCATATAAGATATCAATTTAAAGTCCTTATTCAATGTTTTTAGTATATTTGGTGTTGCACAACATTCACCATAATCGTAATTTACCATATTTCTCTTCCTCATGAAAGAAACTCTATCCACTAGCAGTCATCCTTACTCTCCCCTGACCATAAAAAAGCACTAACTTTCTGTTTCTAAAAATTTGAACACTCAGAAGATTTGATGAAGAAGAAATTATACAATATGTGTTTCTCTGTGACTAGCTTCTTTCATTTAGCACCAGTTTTTTCAAATTTAACCCATGTGGGATCATGTTTCAGTACTTAATATACTTTCATTTTCTAATATAATATTCAATTTTAGGGAAACAGCACATTTTGTTTATCCATCCACTAGCTGATGAACATTTAGATTGATTTAACTTTGGGCTATCATGAATAATGCTACTACAAACATTATACAATGTTTTCATGTAGAAATATATTTTTACTTCTTAGGTATATATCTAGGAGTGGAATGGAAAGATCATATGGTAACTCTATGACTACCCTATTATCTCCACGAGTATCATACATCTAGTACTTTGAACCTGCCAGTGCATTTCTTTCAACTAGTATACTTTCCTAATTGAACACCATGGAAAATTTAAAAAACATTATTAATTATCTTTTGCAAAAATTTCACCAGCCCCCTTACCACCAAGAGTCTTCCTCCTAGCCTGTTAGATGAGTGACCTAGCTGCAAAACACTATCTTATTGCCTATTTTCTCAGATCATTCCTGGTGCAAAATGTTTTTCAGAAGCAGATGTAAAACAGTTTGAGATACAAGAGATTTATTAGCAATCAGCATCGTTAAGAGAGGTGAAGGGTGGATCAGAAAGAGAAAGAAGTCAAAATGAAATGTAGGCATGGGAGTCTTGTCCAACTTGGTGGGAGCTCTGGAGCAACCATTGTTCATCATTCTGCTCTGATTTGGACTAAAATGGTCAGTTCTTTATGACCTCCCTTGACACAGCTAACAAATTTAGGCCAACCTCAAAAGGGTTGACTTTATTAAGGCTGTTCTCAGAAACTGACACTGAAGTCTCCCTCCAAAAAGCTAAACATCAGATTTTTCCTTCTGGATTACCTGGGCATCATACCACGTTTACCACATACGTTATACTTTGATAGAACTTAGAGATCTTCCCAACAGTTGTTCTACTTTTATTAAGCAGCTTGTGATCATGTTGATTAATCTTCAAATACTCAGTAATTAAGTGAGAAAGTGTCAATAGATAACACATGCACAGTTTAATTGCTTTTCAAGTTCCTATACATTTTATTAGTGTATCTTAATTATACTGGGTTACATTGTGACATTTTCATCATACATATGACATACTTTCATCCCATCTATATTCGCATTAAACTCCCTTCTCTCCCCTCTAAGTCCCCCTGATCCCCTTTCTTTGGTCTGTCTCACTTCTACCTTTATGGTTTTTTTCCCCTATTTCTATTTTGCTGTCTATTTATAATTCTGTAGAAATAGAAATATAAATTAGTTTCTCCTGAGAAAACATAAAATTGAATATAGACTGAGAGGGTTAACTGTCCTTGAATAGAAGAAAAGGAGAAAAACCTATTATCTATCTATCTATCATCTATCTATATCTATCATCTAAAATCTATCTATCTATCAATCAACCTACCTATCTACCTACCTACATATTTGCCTATCTATCTGCCTGATTTATTGGTTTTTACGTCTTAACACTCTAGTAAGTGTAGATACTGTTTGAAGTGATTTTCTCTGATTTGAAACTTATGTGTGAGAGTCACTTAATTTCAGGCCAAGAAATTTATTACAAAATAAAAAGTAAAATTTCACCCAGAGGTTACTGGCCTTGAGGGGAATCATAGCTACATTTCTAACATTTTTCTAACCTTTGGATATTCAGACATAACTCTTTCAATGTTGCAAATATACTGATCTTTCATGTCTTGGACATTCCATCTGTGGAGCTGAATTAACTGAGATAAAATATACTATAATAACACTTTGAAGAACCTAAATTAATTTAGGAAATTTTGCTATAGAGAAAGAAATTTATTTATGAGAGGCACATTGTGTTTGCATCCTTTCCTTAAGTGGCAGGTACACTACCTGTTTAGACTTAACATGAAGTAGCTTTCAAATATGCTTATGTAGAGGTGAATAACAAGAACAAATTCTTTAAATACAAATTTATTTATTGTCTACAAGGCAGTGACTTTCTCATACAATATGTAATTCACTTATTTCCCATTAATTACAATGTTAACTATGGGGTTTTCATATATGGCTTTTACTGTGTTGAGGTAAGTTTCTATTCTATCTATTGTACTGAGTTTTCATCATGAATGGATGCTGGACTTTCTGTTTTTTTTGAGGGGGGGGGCAGGGTCTTGCTATGCAGTTCAGGCTGGCTTTGAACTCGCTTGCATAGCCCAGGCCAGTCTTGCACTCATGGCAATCCTCCTGCCTCAGCCTCCTGAATACTAGGATTACGGGCTGATTGATTTATGAATGTTAAGCTATCCGGGGCCGGTGAGATGGCTCAGTGGCTTAAGCGCCTGCCTTGCAAGCGCGAGGGCCCGAGTTCGACTCCCGGATCCCACATACGAAAAAGGGGCCGGTGATATCGCTCAGCGGCCCGGGCGCCTGCTGGCGCACGAGGTCCTGAGGTCGACCCCCCGGTACCCACAAAAAAAAAAAAAAAAAAAAAAAAATGAATGTTAAGCTATCCTAAATTCTACTTGATCATGGTGTATGATCTTAACATGTTGTTGAAGTACATTTGCTAGTATTATATTGAGAATTTTACATTGATGTTAAATGAAAATTTTGAACTGTAGATTTATTTTCTTGTACTGTCTTTGTCTAGTTTGGTATGAGGGTGATAGCCCCACAGGATGTATTTGGAAGGGTTCTTTTTATTCTTTTTTTTTAAACAAATCAATTTAAAAGGATTGATATTAATTCTTTAAATGTTTGTTCTTTTTTTTTTTTTGTTCAGAACTTTGGCTTAATGATTTGATCTCATTATTTATTGTTGTTGTGTTTAGACTTTCTAATTCTTCTTGATTCAGTTTTGGTAAGTTGTATACTTCTAGGGTTTTTTCCTAAGTTATACAGTTGTTGGCATATAACTTTCTTAATATTTCTTTATGATTTTTTAAATCCTTAAGCGTACATTGCAATGTCTCTTCTATCATTTGCTTTTATTTATTTGAGTCTTTTTTCTTAGTCTGGCTATGAATTTGTTAATTTTCTTTATAGTTTCAAACAAACAATTCTTAGTTTTGCTGATTTTTTTCCTATTACTTTTATATTTTCCATTTGATCTATTATTTCTCTACCTTTTATTGTTTCCTTCCTTCAGATAACTTTGGGCTTAGATTTTGGTTATTTTTCTAATTCCTCAATGTGTGACATTAGGTTGTCTATTTTAGATCTTTCCTCTTTTATAAAGTAAGCATTTATCAGTACTGCATAATCTTTAAACTTAATACTACTTTTGTTGAATTTCACTGATTCTGGTATATTACTTTTTTCATTTTTGTTTTTCTTAAGATGCTTTTAAAATTTTGTTTTGATTTCTTCTTTGACTCGGTGTTTGTCAAAGAGTATTTTGTTTAGTTCCTATGTATTAGTGAATTTCTGGTTTCTTACTGTTACTGATTTCTGTTTTCATACCACTGTGGTTGGAAAAGACACTTAAAATGACTTTAATCTTCTTTAATTTGTTAAGATTTATTTTTGTGGCCTAATGTGTGATCTATGTTGGAGAATTTCCATGTACTTTTGAGAAAAATGTTTATGTTTCTGTTGTTATGGGGGAAATTTTGTACATGTCTGCTATGTCCATTTGTACTACAGTGTTGTTCCAGTCAATTGTTTCTTTATTGATTTTGTCTAGATGCTCCATTCATTATTGTAAAAGAGGTATTTGAAGTCCCATGTTATTGTGCTGCTGTCAATTTCTGTTTTCAGATCTGTCAATATTTGCTTTATATATTTAGCTACTCTGATTTTAGATGGCAATATTAATATATATATTCCTGTTGAACTGATCCTTTTATATTTATATGATGACCTTTTTTCTCTGTATAGATAATTATAGACAAAATCCATTTTATCTAATATAAATATAGACACTTCTGCATATATGTCTTTATATACCATGTACATATAACCGAGAAAACCTTCTTTGAACGTATGGTTTATATTTGAAACAGGAATGATATATCCTTAATGTTGCTTTGCTGATATTTCTGAAATAGAAATGTTTCTCCATAAAATTATTTCCTTCAAATTGAACTACAAAGATTTTAGTAGATCTGGTTTACTTCTGCTCATCACAACATTTTTGAGAACCATAACTGGGCCTTAAAGCATAATATGAATCAAGGTCTTGCCTATAAATAATTTACTAAACTATACAATCTACATTAGTAAATCATTTTGGAGTCCTGAAATAAAATCTGTACGTTTTTCTAGTTGGTACTGTAATTTAAACTGAAACTTAGTCATAACAGCTAAAGCAAGATTTTCTATTTCATTTTCTTCATATTTTTAATCAATTAAGAAGTCTGTGGAGAAAGAACCAGATACACGAACAAGTTGGTGATAAATTCCTAATACTTCTCTCTTCTTCAACTTGCCCTAAGCTTTAAACATATGCACAAGTTAATTTTTAACCTCTACTATCAGGAGCTATTTGCTGCCTAGAAATAAATTCAACTCATTATCAATGTACTAAGTATGTGTTATGAACTATTTAGTGTGTTAGAGATGAAAAGAGGAATAGGATATTACTCTAACTTAATGAAATTACAGCAGTACCTTGCTTCATGAACTTAATTCTTTCCATGATTTTGGTCGCAAACAGAATTGGATGAGAACCGAGTCAAATTTCCCCATAAGGTCAACATTGAAACTAACCACTGAATTTGATTGGGTTCTCATCCAATTTGGCTTGTGATCAGAACTGTGGAAAGAATGAAGTTCATGAACTGAGCTACCACTGTATATATGACTGGACATATGGCCTACAGTGAGAACCACTCCATAACCACCAAAAACTCCAATAACATGTTTCTTTTTTACTGTATATTGAGAAGTAGATAATGTAACCTCAAATTCCTACCCCATCTCTTCTATTTCAGATATAAAAATAACAACACTAAAGCGCTATATCTTGTCTTTCTTTCATTTGCTATAATTTATTTTTTCTTCCTCACTTCCTTTCTGAAATCTTTTTTTTCCCTTTTATTCCTTTCTCTTTCCCTCATCCTCTACACCCTAGACTAGTGATGGCAAACCTATGGCATGTGTGCTGTTTTTCTTTTAAGACAGAAGATATTGATGTATCTATTGTTTCTTTAAACTAAAAACTCAGTATTCAGGGTTAAATAAGTGGGGTTTCGTTGGCACTTGTCTCTAAAAGGTTCGCTATCATTGTGACAGGCTATTTGTCATCAGAATTATTCAACTGCCTTCCTGAATCACTGAAAAGCATATGAAATTGTTAAAACAAGTTTTAAATTACATGATTGGTTCTGTAGAGGCTAATATAACTCATAATTTTTCTCTTCTTGCAAAGCACCAACTGAGACTAATTCTAATACACTGAGTAGCTTGAAGAAGTGTATAAACATCAAAAAATAATAAAAGCCAAAGGGACATCACAGGGAGACATATACTAACTAAGGAATTTTCCAGGGCGGTGACATGGCTCAGTGGCATAAGCACCTGCCTAGCAAGCGCGAGGTCCTGAGTTCGACTTCCAGTACCCACATACAAAAAAAGGGCCAGTGATAGCGCTCAGTGGCACGGGAGCCTGCTGGCACACAAGGTCCTGAGTTCAACCCCCGGTACCCACAAAAAGAAAAAAAAAATTCTCCATGGTGGTAACAAGTTCTTATACCCTGAATCATCTTCAAATGTTAGCACAAAAACAGTAGAAACATGAGAACAAAAGGCAAGAAGATATTTCCAAACACTTAACCCCCCAAAAGCTGATCATACTGGCATTGAAGTAGATGAAATTCTAGGCAAAGGACTCAAAAACTAAATGGTGAAAATGTTTGAAGAGATCAAAGATGAAATAAAGAAATCCTTAAGATGTTCAGTGAGCTCAAAGAGGATGGAAACAAACAGATAAAGGACTTAATAACAAAATGTTCAATAAGTTTAAACAAGACGAACCACAAGTTGAATTAAACAATACAAGATATGAATGACCATTTTAGTGAGGAATTAGATATTATGAAAAGAAATCAGTCAGAAATTAATGATATGAAAAGTTCAATTGAAAGTATGAGCAGTAAGAATGAACAGTTTATTGCATTAAAAAAGTCATCAATCCTAAAAATTATTCATAGACTAAACATCAAAGAATGGAAAACAATATATCATTCAGCTAGACCTGTAAAGCAAGCAAGGGTAGCAATTTTACACTTAGACAAAGTAAACTCCAAGCTTAAACTTATCAGAAGAGGCAAAGGAGGTCACTATGTACTAGTTAAGGGAACAATTGAACAGGAAGAGATAATACTTCGAATATAAATGCACTGAATACTAGAGCATCTGTCTTTGTAAATACTTCTGGACATAAAAGATCAAATAAACATAAACACGATCATAATGAATTATTGCAATACAGTAAGTTCCTGACTTATGAACAAGTTCTATTCTGGGTGAATATTCACGAGTAGGATTTGTTCGTAAATCCAACAAAGTGGGTCTTATACACCTTGGACATAAATATGCAATGTACATTGCTTTGTACTTCCTAGCAGTCCCTGCCACATCACCACTGCTTTTCCTCTTGCTTCCACACATCCTGGGCTGTGACTGAGCACTGTACTACTGTACACTATGACACTGTACATAGTAAGCACACAGCAGCACAACTGTGACAATGTTTGGCAGACATGTGAGCTACTTCCATGATTTATTTGCATCTACGAATGTTTGTAACATGAGGTGCATTTGCATCTGTGAGAGTTCGAAACTTGAATGTTCCTAAGTTGGAGACTTACTGTACCCCATTTTTGCAAAAAGATCAACTAAGCAAAAAATCAACAAAGAAATGCCAGAGTTGAACCATGCCCTTGAAAAAATAGACAATACACACCTACAGTGTTCTACTTTACTTCAACAGAATATACATTCTTCTCAGCAGCACACCCAACTTTTTGCAAAATAGACCACATACTAGTTCACAAAGCATGCTTAAATAAATACAAAAGAATTGAAATCACCCCATGTTTACCATCAGACCATTGTGCATTTAAACTAAAAATAAATCACAGAAGAAATCACAGAAAACTTATAAACACCTGTAAACTTAATAACATACTCCCAAACATCTACTAGGTCACAAAAAGAAATCCAGGAAGAAATTAAGCAATTTCTGAAATCAAATGACAATGCCAGTACAACACACCAGTACCTATGGGACACAATGAAAGTAGTTCAAAGATGGAAGCTTATTGCAGTCAATGCTGGTATTAGAGAAAACAGAGCTAGCTCAAATAAATAACCTAATGATGCACCTCAAGATACTCAAAATACAACAACAACCCAAAGGTAAACCAAACTTAAGTATATAAATCATAAAGATCAGAGCAGAAATTAATGAAATTGAGACTAAAAAATACAATCAATTGAAGAGCTGTTTCTTTGAAAGAATAAACAAAATAGATAAATCCTTACCAAAAGAAAAAGAGAAAAGACTCACATTAATGCAATTAAAAATGAAAAAGCAAAATCACAATAGGCACTGTTGAAATTTAGAAGATAGTAACTACTAGGCAAAATTGTATGCCAAAAATTTGCAAAATCTTGAAGAAGTGAACAGATTCCTAGACTCATATCAATTACCAAAACTAAATTGAGAAGACATAAAAATTCCAAATAATCAAATAAAAAGCAATAAAATTAAGGCAGTAAAAATATACTAAGAAAAGCCCAGGACCCGAAGGATTCATTCCTCAATTGTACCAAACTTTTAAAGATGTTATGAAACCAATGCTCCTCAAACTTTCCAAATAAATTGGAAGGAGTGTTTACAAAAACATTTCTGGAAGCCAGCATCACTCTGATGCAAAAACCAGATGAAGTCCCAACTAAAAAGGAAAACTACAGGCCAATCTCCTTAATGAACATAGATACAAAAATTCTTTTTTTTTTATATGCAGGTACTGGGAGTCGAACTCGGGACCTTGAGCTTGCCAGGCAGGTGCTTATGTGGCTGAGCTACATCACTGGCCCAATACAAAAATTCTTAACAAGATATTAGCAAATAAAATGCAATAAATCATCAAAAGGATCATCCATCATGACCAAGTGGATTTTATCCCAGTATTACAAAGATTGTTAAACTTATGCAAATCAACAAATGTAATGTACCACATAAACATATGAAGAAAAAAACCCATACGATTATATCAATGGATCCAGAAAAAGGGTTTGACAAAATCCAATACAAACTCATGGTAAATACCCTGAAGAAAATAGGTATACAAAGACCTTGCCTGATTCTGATAAAAGCTGTTTATGACAAAACAATGGCCAAAATTATATTAATGGAGAAAAACTGAAAGTTTTTCCTCTAAAAACAGGAACAAGACAATGATGGCCACTATAACCACTTCTGTTCTACATTATACTTGAAACATTAGCCAGAGTAATTAAAAAAGAAAAGAAAAGAAAACGTATATGCATAAGAAAGGAAGAAGTCAAATTATCATTATTTATGGAAGGCATTATGCTCTACATAGAAGATACAAAATATTCCACCAAAAGACTCCTAAAATTAATAACCAAATTCTGCAATGTAGCAGGATCCAAAATCAAAACATGAAAATCAATAGCATTCCTCTATACCAATAACGAACTCAGTGAAAAAGAAATTAGGAAAACAATTTCTTTCACAATAGCATCAAGAAAAATTAAATAGATAGGAATTAACCTAACCAAGGAAGTAAAAGACTTCTACAATAAGCACTATAGTATTCTGACAAAGGAGATTGAAGATGGCATCAGAAATTGAAAAACATCCTGTTTCTGGATGGGCAGAACTAATATTGTCAAAATGGCCATTCGCTCAAAACTGATATATAGATTTAATGAAATCCCAAACAAAACACCTACAACATTCCTCACAGAACTAGATAGAAAAATCCTAAAATTCACATGAACCAGAAGAGACTCAAAATAGCAAAAGTGGTCCTAGGCAACAAGATCGAAGCAGGACCGCAATACCTGACTTCATCATGTTTTACGATAAGGCTACAATGAAAAACAGCATGGTACTGGCACAAAACAGACATGTGGATCAATGGAACAGAGTAGAGGATGCATAAGCAACCACAGACACATTCAGCTATTTGATCTTTGACAAAGAGGCCCAAAACATGGCTTGGAGCAAAGATAGCCTCTTTAGCAAATGGTGGTGGGAAACTGACTATTGATATGCAGAAGATTGAGTCTTCATGACACTCACCATGTACTAAACTAAAATCAAAATGGATTGAAGACCTAAATGTTAAAAGAGAAACCATCACACTACTGAAAAATAAAATAGGTAAAACACTTGAAGTCATTGGTGTTAACAAGGACTTTCTAAACAGAACTCTAATTGGATAAGAAATAAGAAAGAATCAACAACTGGGATTATACCCAATTATAAAGCTTCTGTGCAGCAAAGGAAACAATCAACCAAGTGAAGAAACAACGCAGAGAATAGTAATAAATCTTGTTAGCTATTCCTCAGACAGATGACTAATGCTTAGAATATATAAAGAACCCCCGAAAATTAGACTCCCTAAAATAAAAGACAATGAAAAATGGGCAAGTGAAATGAATAGATATATTTCAAAAGAAGAAGCACAAATGGCCTATAAATATATGAAAAAATGTTCAACACCTCCGGCCATAGGAGAAATTCAAATTAAAACAACACTAAATTTCATGTTATGCCAGAAAGAATGGCAATCTTCAAGAAATCAAATACAGTGATAACAATTGCTGGTGATGCTGTGGGGAAAAAGGAACCATTCTACATTGTTTATGGGAATGTACACTAGTACAACCACTATGGAAATCAGTATGAGATTCCTCAATAAACTAGAAATTCCACTTGACCTAGCTATTCCCTTTCTGGGTATATTCCCTGAAGAGATAAAGACATCATATTACAGAGATACATGTATATCAATATTTATAGCAGTACAATTTATAGTAGATAAATCTTGGAAATGGTCTATATGTCCTTCAACAAGTAAATGGATAAAGAAAATGTAGTATCCATACATAATGGAATAGCACTCATCTATAACGAATAATAAATTCCAGACATTTGTAGGAAAATAGATATTGTCTTAGTTACTTTTCTCTCACAACTGAGACAAAATACCCAACACCCAAAGTTAAAGGCAGAAAGGTTTATGAAGCTCACAGTTTGTAGAGGTTTCAGTCCATCATCAGCTGGCTCCAAGGCACGGTGGTGTGGCAGACAGGCCTTGTAGAGGAGAAAGAGTTCATGGTGGGTAGAAGTCAACAAAGCAATAAGGGAGCAACCTTAACAGCGTCTTTGTGCCCCTTTTATACTCTATCTAGGCTACTGGCGTGAGGGCGGTGCCAAACCAATCAGTGGAGTGATTTAGTAATCACCCAACCTTAATCCCAGCATTGCACTATGAATCAGTCACACACTCATTGAGCCACCTCTGAAAAAGCTCCACCTATGACTGCGTGAGGCTTTGGGGAGACATCTAGACACAAGCCATAACAGACACACTTTGAAAACAATGTTAAGTAAAATAAATCAGACATACAAGCTTAAATACTATATAGTTTCTCTCATTTGATAATCCCAAGTACAAATAAAGAACAAAATAAAAAATTGTTAAAAGGAAATAGGGAGATCTTTTGCAAATGGAAAGGGGACCAATTGACTGACGGTGGGGAGAAGGGTAGAGGGGAAAGGATGTAAACAGATTTAAGATGCATCGCTTGCATGTACCAGCTACCCAAAATGAATATAATCTTTATATGCTGCAAACATGAACTCAAAATAATAATAATAACAAAACTAGGGAAAGGAGATCTAGAGATTGAGGGAGGGAGGTTAGTGGGGAGGCAAAAGGAAATAAAAAGAACCAAGGTACGTTAAGTGTATATACCCATGCCGTAAGATGAATGTAAACATACACTCCAAACATGTACTAATAAAAATAAAATTATATATATATATATATATATATATATATATATATCTCATGAGATGTATATTCAGCCATGGGATGATAATATTAATGAAATAAATAAGACGTGGAATGCTAGATATCACATGATTTTTCTTATATGAGAAATCCAAAGTAAAATAATTTAAAGAACAAAATAAAAGATAGATGATAAGAAAAAAGGAGTTGGCTTTGTGGATACTGGAAGGTGATCTGAAGAAGGGAGGAGAGGGGAGGAAGAAGAGAGGGAGGGAAAGTAAGAAGGAGCAAGATATGATATGTTTATGTACTAGGTCCCCAAGATGAGTGTAATTATTTTGTATCACAAACATACCAATTAAAGTTTTTTTTAATCCAAATTTATTTAAATAAAAAAGAATTAGACAGATTTGGTCAGGCTCTTAGATCTCTCTGAAACTTGTTTCTGTTGCTTGTACATTGGATCTCTACCTTTTTCTCAATTCTGGAGCCCAGATACTTGCTGATACCATTTTGATCTAATTAACTGATACCTTGAATCTGACTCCCAGATGACAGGATGTACCTCTATTTTACAATCATATATATCACATAACAGATGGGAATCCAAATTTTCAGCATTATTTTTACTTTATTGTCTTCCTTTCATCCACTTTATTATTGTTTATACTTATTTGAGAGGATTCTTATAGTTGTGTACAGATTTTTTTTTTTATTGTATGGCTGTGGTGCTGGGAATTAACCTCTAGCATTCTAAGCCAAGTGTTGTACCAGCACTACACCCACAACCTAGTATAAGAATTTTGGTATAAGGGAGTGTATAACTTCGAGAAGCTGTATTCACAGTCTGTTTAGAACAAAACTGTTCAGTTCTAGTAGGTATAGAAATTATGCTTAAAATAAATTTAAGCCTTATCGAAAGTACACAAAGTAAAACATACCCAATTTAAAGAACAACAGTGGGTAGCAACAGGACACAGGTCTAAAGGGGTGAGTAGAGGGAGTTTTGGTATTGCTAAAACTGTTAATATGCTGGCACCTTTTCATACCCCCTGTGTGATTTCTTACTACCCGTGTGATCCATTCAGGGCTTTGGTTTTATCAACTGTGCCATAAGGTTAATAACATTTTCCTCCCAGAGTTTGTATAAGTATTAAAATATCATACAAATATTTAGGTTGAGTCATATGAAAATTGTCAAGACTCAACTTTTTGGAACATAAAGAAATATCAAACTCCTTATAGTTTAGCCTAAAATATATAAATACTTTATACACAGAAACCACTAAGTAACTGGTCGCTATTATTATTTTTTGGGGAAAGCTGGTACATTCAGAACCTCCCCTCTTGCCACACCTCCTACCACACATCCAGAGCCTTGGCAGTGGAAACAGAAAAACAGTTTTGTTTCCTCCTGAACTGCTAAAAAATTATGATTTACCTACTGCATGATTTTGGTTAGTCATTCAGGTATATCCTATGGGGCAGGAGCTAGGAAAGGAGGAAGAGGCAAAGTAAATGGACATTCTATGACCTAAAACTTAGAAAGAGTATTCAAACTAAATGCGATAAAAATAAACAGAAAAGACTTGTATTGAGTAAGGAGAGGTTTGGTGTTCTTTTCAGTGTGAAGATGCAACCAATTTAGCAGATTATATATTAGGTATTTCTGCCTCTATTTCTTCCTACTTACTGTTTCCATACCTGATACAGTGATTGATGATTCACACACAGTTTTTGTCTGATGCATGTGTGTTTTTTAGTGTCCAGAAACTTCATTATAATATTATGAAGAATTCAGGAGAAGCTGACTCTCTTTTTTTCTCTTTCCAGAACTCTTGCTACAGTGGAAGGCAAGAGAATCCTTTGAGGTGACCAAAAGAAAGACAATATTCCACAGGGAAAAAATAAACATGGAACTGCACCAGCTCATTCAGATTCTCTCTTCCCAAGTGGAGGCTCATATATGTTTAAAAATTTTCTGTTACCTTTAAATATTTACTTAATGCATGTTTACTATCATGCCAACTAGACTGTAAGTAATGTCAATGGCCACATGATGTTAGTGTGTATGTTGTCCCTCTTACTCTGTTACTCAATTTATTTCTCTTACAAATTTAAATAGTAGAGTTCAATAATAATATACTAACTCCAAAAGCCAATAGAACCTCTATTATTTTTAAAATATCTTGCTGCAAGCTCTTAGATTCTCTTACAGAAAAGCTCCTGCCTCTGTTTTATCTGCTTCTATATTAATCATTTCCTACTACAGTTCTTTTTAAGTGGATCAACTGTTTAATTTCCTACTGAAGACATCCTTTCATGTACTTGAAGACATCTCTTAAGATTGGATAGTTTCCTTTGTTGCCACTCAATAGCCTGAATTCCTTCAACTTTGTTCAGAGAAGTAATTTCCTATCCAGATTTTAATCATGTTAGCTGATCATCTCTGGATTCCTTCCAGTTTCTCCCATATGTTTTTATAATTGGAAGGATTTAAACTCCAGCGCCAAAGGTCCTGAGGCAAAAGCCATAAAATCAACCACTTCCCCCTCTCAAATGTCAGCCCCAGAAGAACTAGAATAATGCCTTTATTTATCTCCCTTGGTTTGATGTAGTTAAGGCTTAAGCAGGCCTAGCTTTTAATCAGTGAAGTCTCTAAAGTCTTTTGTGGGGGGCATCCCTAAGAATTTTGGCTTTAGAACATCATAATTTCATGTTCTGCAACTGATAGTAAGACATGAATAACTTTACCAAAGTGAAGAGTAGTAAGTTATAGATGGCCACAAATTTTTTTGCTACACTTTTCAAGGAGAGGTCAAGTTCATATCTCTTCCCTTTAAATCTACGATGGTCAGGAACTGCTTTGACAAATAGACTATGGAAAAAGGGATAGTATGCATATCCCATGCATATTTTGTAGGACTAGCAATTACCACTTTTATACGTTTGTAGTCCAAAGCTACCATGTAAAAAGCTCAACTGTTTGACTGGGAGGACATATACAAAGATAACATGTCCAGGAGGAGACACTCAGTTGAACACAGCCTTTCAGTGGTCGCTGCCAAGTTGGTAGGCATATGAATGAAGCTATCTTGGATCCTCCATACCAGGCTAACCAGCAGCTAAATAACATGGATTGGCCATATCAATGCCATGTGGCACAGAAAAATTTTCTTACCAGGCCTTCCCAAATTCTTGACAATTAATATTGTAAAAAGTAATAATAAACTATCTTAGTAAGTCATTAGTTGTGTAATGATTTGTTATGCAGTAATAGATAAGCTGAGCAAGTAGGAAATAAAATCTCTGTTTTTTTTCTGTATTACCAACATTTACTGCATGCCTTCAATATTCTCTTAACCTGTAAATATTTTAGAGTAATTTGGTTAATTCTTTATGGTTGTGGTTGAAACTACTGGGATTAACATAGAGGGCTTGGTTACTATACAGTCAAAAAATTCTAAATGTACCTCAAAGAACTTGGATTTCAAGGTTTTGGGGCCACTGAAATTAGCTCATCCAGGAACCCTGGGAAAAATCAAAATGCTAAATAGTCAATTTCATCTCTTTATGAAAATTTCTGCTATTTTTGTCTTGGAACTCCAATCTTCCATATGGGAAGTATGATAATACCATGCTACAGAGAATATGTACAGTTAAAATTGAATTTTTTCATTGTGATAGGATTAATATGCGTTCTACTGCAACCTGATCTAACTGGAAGGTCAAGTATTGTGTCTCACATATTTATGGTAAGGAATGATTCCTAAATTAGCTTCCTTATAAGAATACAGCTTTAGTGATGTGATGGAGAAAGTGGTTGGGTGTATGTAGAAAGGAAAGGGAGTGGAACCATAGTATATTCCCGAATTTCTTTCCCCATCCACACAGGCCAATGAATATTGATTCATAATTATCTGTCTATTGAAACAGAGATCCATTTATTGAGGGTTCTGTGGAAATACTGTGTATTGATAGTAACCCTTTTTGCTATAAGCCTTGCCTGCTTGGGGCTCCTATATTATTTAAATTTTCTGAAAGCTTTTGCAAGATTCTAAACAAGATCTACATGCGCACGTTGTACACTGTGTAGTTGACAACCAATGAGCAAGACTTAATCCCCCTAGAATAATTTTCTACTGGGATTAATCTTCCGTATTGTCAGTGTATCACAATCAAGGGCTGGTTTATTTCCTACCAGTTCACTCACCCCAGGTAAGGAAATGAAACAAATATTTTCTTCCTATGGATTCAACTATTTTAAAATATTCCAAGTTATAACAGTATAGCTACCAACATTTTCACTATCAGAAGTTACCTGTACAATGGGTGGGTGTGCTGGCGCATACCTGTAATCCCAGCACTTGGGAGGCTGGAGCTGGTGGATCACCGTGAGTTCAAGGCCATCCTGTATTACATAGTGAGACCCTGCATCAAAGAAGAAAAGAAGTTATCTGTACAAGATTAATTTTATTTAATTGCCAAAAACATGATTCATGTCTTACTCTCCCGTTTCCTAAGGTATGAAAAAACAGATGTGTAAGCAATCACACACCTACAAATACAACACACACACACACACACACACACACACACATGCACTAACAGACTGTACGAGGTAGTTGCCATGAATTTCTCAGTGTTTCAAGCCAGTCTGTTATGATAACCTCTGGCTACCCAGAGAGGGAATGATGACGTCCTGAATGAGTAACACATCTGATGCCAATCTCAGAGTCAGATTACTCCAATCCAAAAAAGCAAGACAAAGACACAAACAATATGCTGCATTTAGTTCTTTGTGAATGAACAAATATTTGAGATTTTAGAAAAGTATGCTCAAGATCTGCAGATCTGGAAACCTGCAAAGTCCCCGAGGGCATTTCTGTCAAATCACTGGTGACAGATGACAAAGGATGGTTGGAAATGAGGCAATATTTGGGCTTTCCTGTACTAGGGGATTAAATTTTCATCAATTCGTGAACTTTAAAAATACCATAATGTTTTGATTTGACAGAATTCCCATACCAGAAGAGATGTGTGGTGTGAAACATTGTCATGATGGATCATGAA
The DNA here is from genome assembly GCA_028451465.1 of Erethizon dorsatum. Taxonomy (NCBI): domain Eukaryota; kingdom Metazoa; phylum Chordata; class Mammalia; order Rodentia; family Erethizontidae; genus Erethizon; species Erethizon dorsatum. The sequence goes on from CM051842.1 coordinate 19,167,433, forward strand.
ACTGTTTGCCCATTTCTCAGGCAATTTTCTATGCACATCATGTTTTAAGTGCTCTCATGAGCCCTTGTACTCATAAAAACACTACGGTGTGACCTCACCTCCACCTTATTCACTAGATCTGGCAACACATAAGTTCTGGCTCTTTTCCAAAGTGAATATAACTTTGAAACATGCATGTTTCAATGGATTCATGACATTGAGACAGCCAAGACAGTGCAACTAAAGACACAAAAGCAGAGGTCCAGCACTGCTTCAGAAAATCTTAAGAATGATAGGATAAGTGTGTTGGACATGAGGGGGAAGTATTTTGAGGGGGATTAAAGGCAATGTGTCTTTTACTGTAATAACTTTTAAAAATTTAAGTGCTCATAATATTTTGATGACACCTCTTATACTGAGCTGAGGGAAACCTATTTGGAATGTGTTAAGTTGATTTAAGACTTGAACACAACCAATTGAGGCACCAAGATTTATTAGCACAACAAGTACAGCAGCATGTGGGGGAGTAGGTCAGAAGTAGTGACTTCAGCCCACCCCTGAGAGGCAGGACCCTAGCTTTTAAGCCTGGGATGGGGGTGGAGCTTGGGCCAGGGAGTGGAATAAGGTGCAGAATGAGGAAATTATTTGGCTTTAAACCTAGAATAAAAGTTAGGCCGCTAGGGAAATCTTTAAGTTAACAGAATGGACACTGAAAAATCAGGAATCATTGAGGTATCACATTCTTAGCCTGGCAAAACTCTCTGAAGCTTGGGACATTTAAAAGAATGCATAGTAAACCCTCTGCTTAATTAGTGGCTAAATTATACGGGATTGGTATAAACTTAACTATCAAGGAAGAAGGCACACTCTGAAAATTCTAGTCATGGTTGTGTTACATGTCAGCAATGCAGAACAACAGATAGAGGCATCTGTCAGAGGCACAATCTAAGGGAGCTGTGCGATCTACAGAAAGGATGTTCTAGCTCTACGGCCCTGCACTTGCTTGATTTTTCTAAAACCCATGAGACCTTCAACTAATGTGTTCACGTGATCACGTCTTTTATAAAATTTGACAATTGAGATTACCTTTTGTAGTTCACTATTCTTCTCATTATGACATTCTTTGCTTTATATTTTCTTCTTCCCAGGTGCCCCTGGTGTGGCCAAATAAACTTATGAGACGTGACAAAGGTGAAGATGATTTGGAAAACATTGAATGTACTGGGATATGTTTATGTTTTTCCAGTCTTGTCCAAGAAAAGTTATTTCTAGCTATCCTATGTAACAATGGTTTCCAGAAAAACTTATGTAGTCCACTATTCTCACTGATTCAATGTTATAACAGGAATATACAAGACCAGATATTTTCCCATTATGTAAGCATCTACTAAGGAGCTTGGGCATTGAAGGATTATGGATAGAGAAAAGAAACTAGGTATGAAATATATGAAGCCAGGAGTTACTCTTTGGAAAATTCTTCGACTCATAAGTCATATAAGACTGCAATGGAAAGATTTAGTGTTCGCCAAAGCTTATCAAAACAAATTTTCTCCAGTCAGAAATAAATTTGATAACATAGTGTATGATACTATAAATGCACCATACTTTTTTTTTCCTGTTTTGATGAGAGACATGTATAAAGGTATCTATTGACTTCTTCTTTGTGTGGAACAGGTAGGCAAAATAGGTACCACTGCTAATAACAGCTAATTAAAAATGGTTAGAAAGTTGCATGCATTACCCATCCAATGTACTGGATTTTTTCCTTCAGGTATTCATTCTGATGAAACAAAAAATACTTTGTTGGAACAAATTCTGGGAGACCTGGATAAAACAAGACATGAAACTGTCATATGTACAGTGAAATAAGGAGAAAAAAAATAGTGTTCTAGTGATAATTCACCTAATATTTTTTATAAATAAGCCAAAGTATGTGCTGCCAGCACAACTTGATTACACATTAACTTGGTTCAATGCACTATAGCAGCAATTTTAAATGCATTTGAATTGTTTATCTATGAGTTCTTCTTTACAAGTATATATTTAGTTTAGTTCATGTACTGTCATTAAAAATTTCAGGAACGGGCCGGTGAGATGGCTCAGCGGCATAAGCGCCTGCCTGGCAAGCGCAAGGGCCTGAGTTCGACTCCTGGAACCCACATACGTAAAAAGGGCCGGTGATATCGCTCAGCGGCACGGGCGCCTGCTGGCATGCGAGGTCCTGAGGTCGACCCCCGGTACCCACAAAAAAAAAAAATTCCAGGAATGAGGCTGAGGATATAGCTCAGTGTAGAGAGCTTGCTTAGCATGCAAAGTCCTTGGGTTCAATCCCCAGTATTACAAAAAGAGAGGGAGGAAGGGAGGGAGGGAAACAGAGAGAGAGAGAGAGAGAGAAATAGAACAAGAGAATAAAAAAGAAAATTCCAGGTATCAATAGTACAAGATACAGGGAAATTTCATATGGAGGGTTTGAGATATAGTTCAACTGGGTCTTACTAGTAATGTGAACTTTCACAAGTTATGGAACCTCTCTAAACCTATGTTTCCTTACCTGTAAGATTTAAGTAACTTTCATTTTATTCTTACGACAGACTGCATTAAGAGGGATGTAATATGATAATTACTACAATTATTTGTGCCTGCTAAGAGGATAGTTTAAAAAGAAAAACATTATCACATTTGTTTACCTTCTGGATTATCTCTCACATCTGGAAAACTTAGCTATAGTTTGTTTTAGCACATGTAATTACTGAAGGCTTATTTCTCAGCATACAAATATTAAAAATTGCCACAAATCAGCCAGTGCAAAAATACAGAAAAGGAAAGATATTCTAAGAAATCATAAAGCTTCAATAGTTTTTGTGAAATGCTTCCTAAAATTCTGAAACAGCAATTAGTTTGGCTCCCTGGTTATTATTGAAGACACATTAAGCTTTTTCAAAGTGCGCTTATTTAAAGAAAAACACTGTTTATAGATTAGGAAATCGTGATTATCTTACATAAGATGAACTCAAGTCACCCCTTATAATTTAACTATGGAAATTAACTTAGGTATCTGTGAAAATTGACAAATAGCATTCTGACATATAGATGTATTTACAGAGAAAACTGGCTGCAAAGGGCCCTTACCCAGTGAAAATTCCTTAATGCATACGTCATGATCCAAGTCTAGAAACTCAGTGTTTCCACTGTTTTACTGTTGATCAGATTTAGAGTTGTTGGCCCATTCTGTATGACTCCCAAGATATTTCAGAGTAAACCTGAATACTGATCTGTTCATTTACAATGAAAAATATAACTGTCATCCTGAATAGAGTCAGGTCAGCCAGACCAGTACATTCTTTCTTGGCGAAAAACTTAGCAAGGAAGTCAAATAAAATTATAAAAGCCTGGTGAGTGAGTTAGTTGAATGATTCACATATGATTTTCCAAAGCAGCTATATCTCTTGGTCCCATAGATCTTTGCTTAATAAAAGAAAGATTCACTTAGAGTTGTGCTTGACAGAGAGACCAGATAGAACAAACTAATGGGTCTGTACTTCTTCATGTGAAAAAATCAGAGACAAAATTCTAACTTGTGAATGTTAGAATTACTGCATAATATAAAATAGTAAAAGAATTAGAGGACAGATTTATATGTCAATATTAACAGAAAAAATAGGAATTGAGGAAGGACAATTATTAAATTTATAAATCATTTTATCATTTAATTAAAATACTTCATTTATGCAAAAATTATTTAGATAGTAGATTATCCACAAATCGAAGTTCTGGGCGTGGAAGGGGACTTATATAAATAAGTTATGGTCACCTTATTTTATTAAAATCTACCAGTAAGTAAAATTCTCTTATACTTGGATTTCTCATAAAAATTCTTACATACCACATGTGCTTCTCACTCTCTCTTCCTTTCTCTGTCCCTCTTCCTCTCCCTATCTCTCTCTTTCTCTTCTTCCTTCCACCACTCCCCCATCCCTCTTTCCTGAAGCTGGAAAACTCTTCCTTCTACCCTTGGACATCAGAATTCCAAGTTCTCTGCCCTTTGGACCCCAAGATTTATACCCGTCCTTCCACCCCCCCCCCAGTTTTTCAAGCCTGTAGCCTGGGACTGAGAGTTATATGTTGACTTCCCTCGTCCTGATTACTTCAGATTTGGACTGTGCCATACTACCTGCATCCCAGGGTTTTCAGCTTTCAGATTATGTATTGTGGGACTTCTTAGCCTCCCTACTTGTGAGAGACAATTCCTCTAATAAATGTCCTCTTATCTACTGATTGATCTACATACTTAAATCAAATTTTTGTTCTATAATGAAACACCTAAAGCAGCCTGCTTATTAATAAAAGAGGTTTATTTAGCTCACAGCTTCAAAGGTTGCACTGCATCTGCTCAGTTTTGGTGAGGGCCCTTTTGGATTTGTCACACCAGGGTTAGTGGCAATGGTAGGAAGATGTGTGGGAGTAAGTTATCACATCTCAAAAAGTTAATCTGAGAGAGAGGATGAGGGACAGGGACAGGGACAGGGACAGAGACAGACAGAGACAGAGACAGACTAGAACCAGAATCAGGCTTTATAACAATTTACTCTCATGAGAGCTCTTTCCAGGATACCATATTCTCTTCCAAAAGCAGTGACCCCAATAACCTAAGGACCTCTCACTGGCCCTATCACTTAAAAGATCCTACCATCCTACCACTGCCACACTGCTAATAAAGATTCTAGTACAAGGACCTTTGAGAGATAAACCACTTCCAAATCATACAACGATCTATCTAGATCTTACTGGCTCTATCTCTCTGGAAGACTCTGACTAATACTACCACTTAAACTAATATTCATACTCTTGACAACCTACACATTCAATTCCTTTGTCTAGGTCGTGGACATGACTCTCTGGCATAAATGGATTTTTAAATGTCACTGGGAAATCCACTACTCTGGGAAGGAAGATTTTTATAGGAAAAGTCATAAGGCAAATTATCTTCTGCTTTTGATACAAATCCTTATATTCTGTGTCTGTGTGGGGGCAGATGTACTTTACAGTGAAAATGTAGTCGTGAAAAGGGTGTCATAGGGAGAAAGGAACAAGGAGGTTATTTACGACTTCATTTTTATCTAAAAAATCAGTTCTCAAAGTGTGGTCCGTGGAGTCCATGATATTTTTTAGAGTCTATGAGGGAGAAAGACATAACATGTGGGCCGGTGAGATGGCTCAGCGGCTTAAGCGCCTGCCCGGCAAGCGCGAGGTCCTGAGTTCGACTCCCGGTACCCACATACGAAAAAAGGGCCGGTGATATCGCTCAGCGGCACGGGTGCCTGTTGGCGGGCGAGGTTCTGAGGTCGACCCCCAGTACCCACAAAAAAAAAAAAAAAGACATAACATGCAAGGTTATAATGTAGGAAGAAGTAAAAAAGGTCTCTGCTAATGGTTTAAAGTTCCACATTACAACTAACCTTTTAAGAAACGTCTACCTGTCTATTTGAATATGAAGTATATTCTCAAAGAAGCATACTATATGCTTATTTATTATATGTATTACCTTAAAAGATTATTGAAATATTCCTCCCTTTGTGAACTTTACGTCTGTGCAAGCCTATGTTTAATTCATATGCACCAGACAAAACCATACATTATACCAGCTTAATTGAAGAAGCAGATATAAAGCTACAGATTTTTTTTTTGTTAAACCAGAATTGGAGTCTTTTAAAAAATGTAAAAAAGTGCCACTCTCCTCAGTTAATTTTATTTAAAAGATATATATATTTTTTTTTGTACCAGAAATTGAACTCACGACCTCGCGCTTGCCAGGCATGCACTGTGCCGTTGAGCTATATCCCCAGCCCAAAAGATATGGTTTTAATTTTTATAAAATATGTTATTAACATTTGTCATAAGTTGTTACTGTCATTTAAAGTGAATTAATAATGAAATGTTTTAAAGTTTTTTAATGTAAATTTCTAATATGGTAACTATAGATACAATCCACATTAATAAAAGTTCTTTTGAGTCTTCAATGATTATACCCAGAGTATAGAGGTTCTGAAACCAGAGCTCGATACTCACTACTCTAGAACTCAGTTTTACATGCTAAATATGGATTGTTAACTTTAAATCTCTTTGCTTACAACGCACTTGTCATGGAAGAACCCAACATTGTCAAGTGAAAGCAGCCAGTGGGAGTTTTTTCATCAGGGTACAGACTTCAATGGACAAAAATAAAAAAGAGAAGCAATGAGATGAGTGTGTTCCCTGTCTCATTAGGATTTTAGAGCAGAAAAGAAGATGGGGTTTAAACACAAAAAGGATTAAACTGTCTTTGCGTGTGTGTGCGCATGCTTTCTGTACAGATCCTTCAGAAATGCAACAAGTCTAGCAAAATTCAAAGAAAATGTTAAAAGACAGTGAAATATAATTCTATTTAATAAAATGAATAAAAAGTGCCAGATTAGGTCTGTCAATCCCTAGGAGCCAGATCGCCCTATGTCCTACAGTAGAATCAGATATTTTAATAATGGCTTCAACATGTTCCTCCAGAACATCATGTCTTAGAATTAAAGGCTTAATGCATCACTTAATATTTAAATTATGAGGTGAAAAGTGTTGCCAATGGAGATTTAAAAGAAAATATTAATGTAAGAATAAATTAAGAAGAAATGTTACAATTTTACTGTCAGGCCCTCAATACTGCTAAAAATACTGACTTCTTACACATCCCTCTCTCACCTTCTATACCAGTACTATCCAATAGAAATATAATGCAAGCATAGGTAAAATAGGAAGCACAGACATCATTTAAAATGTTCTCATAGTTGCATTTTAAAAAGTAAAACAATTATGTAACATTAATCAATATTTTTGTTAACCCAATATAACCACAATATTATGATTTCAATTTTTAAACAATATAAAAGTCATGATACTTTACGTTCTTTCCTGCATACTAAGTCTTCAAAATGTGGCACACATTTAAAACATAAAAATGACTCAAGTTGGACTAGCTATATTCCAATTGTTCAATAACCATATTAGTCTTATGGCAAACTGATACTGCCTTTTTCCAAAGTAAAAACAGCTGCTTCATTTTTCCCATGTATTTTTCTTGCTCTAAGATCACTAGGTGCTCAGATTTAATACATTTTAAGTTTCATATTTGACTTAGATATTCTGATTTGAAATAAATGATCAGGGAAAAACTGAGTCCCTTGTATTACAGAATTTTGGATCACTGATCTTTTTGAAAGATGTAGTTGCTCATATGAAGTAGAACTCTAGGATTTAGGTAAATTGTTTTTATTCTTTTATTTATGCAATCATTCCACAATTATTTATTGAAGTCACTTAGCTTCAGGTAATGAAACTTCTACTACTTCTTTCCTACCATAAAAATCAAGTATATTTTTATAATTGTTAATTTTGAACTAATTTTATGATTACAGAAAATTTGCAAAGAATAGTAAGGTTCCCAATATTCCTTATCCAGCATTTTCTTTTTTTTTTTTTTTTTTTTTTGTGGGTACCGGGGCTTCGACCTCAGGACCTTGCGCACCAGGAGGCGCCCGTGCCGCTGAGCGATATCACCAGCCCCTTTTTCGTATGTGGGTTCCGGGAGTCAAACTCAGGGCCTCGCGCTTGCCGGGCAGGCGCTTAAGCTGCTGAGCCATCTCACCGGCCCCAGCATTTTCTAAAGTAACATTTTACATGTCGTGTGTCTCCTTAGTATCTTCCAATCTCCAATAATTTTCAGGCTTTTATCTTTTATCATGTTGATACTGTGGAGGTACACTGGTTACCTATTTGGTAGTTGACCATCAATTTGTGTTTGTTTGAAGTTTACCTGTGATCTGAACAAAGTTATGAATTTTCGGCAAGCATACTGAGACATGATGCTGTGTCCCCATTGCATCACATCCAGGGGTTCATTATTTCAACATGTCTCCTTACTGGTTTAATTAACCATGATCATCTGAGTTAGTTTTGCTGTTTCTCTATTTCAAAATTACTATTTCTTTGGTTTTAGTTAATAACTATTTTTGAGGAAATACTTTGAGACTATGCAAATTCTGCTTCTCACCAAATTTTCATGAGTTTTAATAGTCATCTTTATATATTACCTACAAGAATCATCACAGGAGTGTATGTTTAATAATTTTCTTTTTTTTTGTGGGTACTGGAGGTCAACCTCAGGACCTCGCGCGCCAGCAGGCGCCAGTGCCTCTGAGAGATATCACTGGCCCTTTTTCATATGTGGGTACCGGGAGTCAAACTCAGGACCTCGCGCTTGCCAGGCAGGCGCTTATGCTGCTGAGCTATCTCACCAGCCCTAATAATCAATTTTCTATTTCCCTTTTTCTTTCTACACATTTCATTTGGAAATTCTACTCTAAGAAAGATTTGTTCATTCCTACCTATTTATATATTTATTTGGTGATTTATTTATATACACTGATTTTATTCTATAGGCTAAACTCAAGTGTTATAATATCTTTGTGTGCAGAAAATGTTTCATTTTTTTTTTGACGGTAACGAGTTCTTTAATGTTGGCTACTCTGTTTTTTCAACAATTCCACATCACTCTTTTTTTTTTTTTTTTTTGGGTACCGGGGGGTCGACCTCAGGACCTCGCGCGCCAGCAGGTGCCCGTGCCGCTGAGCGATATCACCGGCCCCTTTTTCGTATGTGGGTTCCGGGAGTCGAACTCGGGCCCTCACGCTTGCCGGGCAGGCGCTTAAGCCGCTGAGCCATCTCACCAGCCCCCCACATCACTCTTTTGTATACTGTCTTACATCATGATGTCATAAGAACTTCAAGAATCACCTTGCATTTTTCCTACTTCAGTCCTGGAATCTTCCATTTTTATTAGGACCTATAGTTCCTTCTACTGGAGAAAACAGTTTAAGACAAAGATCTGGGCAATTCTTAGTTGTTTCTTTACCTTCTTTTTGGGTCCTGTCAATGAACAGAGATAGGAAATCAAGTCTCCCCTTAAAATTGCATACCTGGTCCTCTATATGAAATCTGGTGTTTTAAATTGTGCTTAGTTTGAAATCATTTCCATGTAACCAGTTCTCTGATCTATCCAGTTACATTTTAAAATATTTAGGCCTTCTATGTGTAGTGCTGATCTATAGATTCAAAACTTCCATCAACTCAATAATCAAATTTCTCTGTGCTTGCATTCTAGCAGCTGAGTATTCTTGAAAAAGTACCCAACAAACTAAATTGGCTTCATCACAGATTTATGATTTCCAACTTAATTTGCCTGGTAAACTTAATGCATTTTCTGTATAACTCATTCTTCAGATACTCACGGCAACCATATGAAGTCATAATTTTCTCATCTTCAGTCTTGTGATCCTTAAAGACACTATCTTCGACTTCATGAAAAAAATAGAATCCTTTGGATGGCTTAAATTTTGACTTCCTTTCCCTAAATAGGAAACCTAGTCTGTATACACACACACACACACACACACACACACACACACACACACACACACACACAAACACACTCCTTTTCCTCCTACTAATTTGAAATTTTCTGACTGAATATTAAATCGCATCATTAACTGTTTCATAAAGTGAAGGATGTTCTGATCTCTTTGATGTTTTCATACTCCATAATATCAGTTTCTCCATATCTTTTGATTCTTCCAAAAAGGATCCCCACATGCTCAGTAATTCTACATTTCTGTGGTTTTAGAGATCCAACCAAGGGCCTCTACCACTGAACCACATCCGTAGTCCACTGATACTACACTTAAAAAAATCCCACAGTGTTATATGCTTCTCCAATTCCTACTTAAAATCCCTTCTCTAATTTATTAACAAAGTTTCATAAAACTTCACTGTACTAGTAATTTTAAGAATTTTGAGTTTCAGAAAAGTTACAGAGAAGTTTGGGAGACAGACCACATGCAAAGAAAGAAACTGAAACAGTCTGGACTCTCTCCTTGGCTCCTGCCTTGTGGCTCAGGGGGAGGGGTGTCTGGCCTTGCAGAAGCAAGTAACTGGGTGGGAGATGGCCAGAGGAGACAGCCATAGACAGGGAGTGGGCTGGAAAGAGACCTCCTGAGGGGTTTAAATTTGGGCCTGGAGGGACACAAGCCCTGTCTTCTGTGATGGGAGGCCAGGCCCAGCTTGAGTTGCACTAGGTCTGAAAGTCCCAGCACTGATTACTTGAGCCCTCGCTCTACTGCCTGCATCCAGCACGAAACTGGGATCTGAATGCCTTCCTTATCTACAAACACAAGTGGGGACAGGTCTCAGGTTGGACACTGCCACAGCCTTGGGTAAACAAAGAGGCCTTTCAAGTGGGACAGTGGCACCTCCCAAACCCACAGGTCATAAGGATAAGTGGAGAATAACAGAATTTCTGGACTCCAAAGCTGCAGATCTAGGAAGAAAACCACTCATTCAAAAACACATTTTTTTTTCTTTTACCTTTCTTCTTCACTGGATTATTGGGTCTTGGGACTTTTCCTAACTCCTTCTTTCTTTTTCTTCTTTTTTCCTCTTTTGTCTTTCTTTTCAACTTTTAATTTTTGTCTTTGAATTTTCTCTTGTCTTTATTTTCCCTATTATTTTTCCTTTTTCTTCTTCTTTACTCCCTTTTTGCTTATCTTCTACTTCTCATTTTTTTCTTCTTATCTTTATCTATTTCTATAAATATTCTTATACTCCTTAATAGGGTCTTTTGTCTCACTTTTCTCTCTTTTTTTTCATCTCATTGTTTAATTTTTCAAATAATTCCTCTTGCATTCTCCCATTTCCAACCTCCTATATCTTTAATAGTATAATCATTAAGCTTTGTTAATCTTTAGGTAATTAGTTAACTCTACATTATTACTGTTGAATTTTTTTCTCTCATTAGAGGAGGTATAGTTGTTGCATTTAGTGGATATTTACTCTATGTCAATATCTGGGTTGTCTTAGTATATATACTATAATTGTACATTTCTTTTCTATTGTTAAGGGTGGTACATCATTGGTTCTTATGGTGTGTCATATCCACTTTGTCTTGGATGATACTACTGTTGCTGATTTGCTTGATGTTGCCAGGGCCACATAATTGTTGTTATTAATGTGTTTTCTCTGTATGCAAAAACTCAGATTACCTTTGTGACATTAAAAATACTGTGGTCCATTCCTGGAGAACTGGGTGTTGAGCCAATTGCACTGCATCTTACTCTGTCAAATTGACAGAGGTGGTCAGATCCTGGGACAGAGGCAAAAGAACAGAGTTAGCCCTGCTCAGAGTATATCACTCAGAAGCAGACGAACTAAAGAGATTTTCATGAAGGCCTCTAAACCTAAACACAAAACAAACCAAAACAAATGAACAAAAAGCAATAGAAACATGAAAAAGTAAGGCAACAAAATGCCTCCCCAAACTCTCAACTACCCAAAGCTGATCCTGGGACCTTGAGGGGGAGGAAAGCAAAAGCCACACACCAGAATTATTTGAAAGGATAACAGAGAAGATTAAAAAACAGATCAATGAAATGCTCAGTGGGATCACACAAGATATAATCGAACAGATAATGGAGGTATTGAACAAAACAATTAGGGAACTTATAGATGACAAAAATAAAAAAGCTAGCTGAGCTTGTTAACTAACGTTACAAAACACTTACCAATTTACCAAAGAATTAAGAGCTCCAAATAGACAAGACCAAAAGAGAACCTGTCCAAGTTATATTATAGTCAAACTACCATGAGTCCAACACACGGACAGAATCTCAAAAGCTGTTAGAGAAAAGCAACAAATCACTTATAAAGGTAAACCTACAAGAATTACAGCAGACATCTAAACACAATCCTTAAAGGCCAGGAGAGCTTGTAGTGAAGGGTTTCAAGCCTTAAAAGATAAGAACTCCCAACCCAGAATTATATATCCTCCATATTTTTCCTTCATAATTTATGCAGCAAAATGTATTTCCATGACAGAGAACACTTCAAGAAATTCATGACTGCCAAACCAGCACTCCAAAAAATTCTCAAGGATATCCTAGAAAGGGACAATGAAACCAACAATGCCAAAACCGCCAATAGAATGAATACACCAGGCAGGGAGAACAGTTAAGCAGAAATAAGATAAAAAAGGAAATCAGCAACAGATAAATAAAGCAATGATGGGGATAATTCAATACCTTTCAGTAAAAACTCTTAATGTGAATGGTCTCAATTCCCCAATCAAAAATACAGATTGGCAGAATGGATCAAGAAACAAAACTCAACATTATGCAGTTGAGTTATTATGCATTATCAGTCAGTGCTCAGTAGAGAAACAGATTTAATGCAAGATATACACATATATAAGAATTTACAAGATTGGCTTACAATGGCTGCACAGATTCAGATGTGGAATAGTGCAAAAGGTCTGTCTGCACACTGGAGATCTGAAGAATCCAGTTGAAGGACCGGAGCTCACTGTAGTGGCCCATGTAAGTCTGTATCAGGAGGCTGAAGGGTCTATGATGGAAGGCTGAAGGGCTTGTGCTGGAAGTCTAAAGCTGACATCCAAGGTGAAGGCGAAGACTGGAGCTCCTCCAAAGAAACAGAAGTGATCCTTCCTTCTTCATTTCCCCTTTATACCATTCAGGTGACAAGCCGTCCTGAATGGTTTGGTGACCATTCAGGTGTCTTCAGTAAATCCCTTCAGCCCCACTCAGAACTATGCTGAACCAATTTAGTTGGGTGTTTCTTATTCAAGTTGACACAACCAGTTGACTATCACATGCAGTATACAAGATATACATTTAATTCAAAGAAATAATTAACAGATTAAAAATCAAAGAATGGAAAACAATATTGCATGCAAAGAGGACCAGGTAAAAAACAAGAGTAACTAGCCTAATTTCAGATAAAGTGAAATTCAAGGCAAAATTGATTGGAAAAAGCAAAGAAAGAAACTATATATTAATTTACGGAACAATTCAACTGGAAAAGATAACAATTATAAACATAAATGTAGAATACACTGGACAGTCCAGATTCATAAAATCCACACTACTGGACATAAAAAGATCCGATTAACACCAACACAATTATAATGGAGGATATCAAGAGCCCATTGTCATAAATAGACTGACTAGACAAAATTTAATAAAAAAATCAGACTTGAACCACACCTTTTAACAAATGGACATGATAGGTATCTACAGAGTGTTGCACCCAAAGAATATAGAATATACATTCTTGTCAGCAGCACATGGGACTTCATCCAAAATAGACCACATGTTAGTCTATAAAGAAAGCTTAAGTAAATGCAAGAGAATCAAAATTACCCCGTGGATATTATCAGATTACAGTGCAAAGAAACTAGAAATAAATGGCAAAACAGACCACAGATTGAAAAGAAGAATTAAGATGTATTATGTGCATGGATGTTTTCCCCAAAAAGAATATAAACATTATGTACTTCACACATGTATAATTTTTTGAAGATTTAAAAAAGAAACCACAGATATTATACAAACACATGGAAACTAAACAATACTCTCTTAAATAATCAGTGGGTTACTGAGGAAATCAAGGAACAAATTAAACAATTCATACAATCAAACAATAACGCCAGTACAACATACCAGAACTTATTGGACACAATGAAAGCAATCAGTCCTAAGAGGAAAGTTTATAGCTATGAATGCCCACATTAGAAAAACAGAGTCAGAAGAACCTAATGATACACCTCAAGGTCATAGAAAAATAAGAATAATCCAAATCTAAAGGCAGCATCAGGGATGAAATTATAAAGATCAGAGGAGGAAATTAATGAAACTGGGCTAAAAAACAATAAAAAGAATCAATGAATCAAAGATCTGGTTCTTTGAAAGAATAAGCAAAATAGTCAAATATCTAGTAAATTATACCAAAAAAAAAGACCCAAATAAATGCAATTCAAAATGAAAAAGGCAGAATCATCACAACTGACTCTGCCAAAATCCAGATCATTAGTAACTACTTTTAGAACCTATACTCTAATAAAATGGAGAGTTCAGAAGCTATGGCTAGATAGATCCTTAGATACATATGAACTGTTGAATCAGAACCAAGAAGAAATAAAAATCCTGAATAATTCAATATCAGGCAATAAAACTGAAAAAGTAATAAAAAAAAAACAACTAAAAAAAAACCCAGGTCCAATGGAGTCACAGCCAAAGTCTACCAGAACTTTAGAGAAGATCTAATGAAATTGAAAGAGGAGTACTCCCAAAGTCGTTCTGGAAGCTAGCATCATCCTCACTACAAAACCAGACAAGGAGCCAACCAAAAAAGAGAATAACAGGCCAATCTCTTTAATGAACTTATATGCAAAAATCTTCAACAAGCTACTGGCAAACAGATGCAAGAAAGCATCAAAAATATCAGAAAACAGTGCCCAAGTAGGATTTATCCCAGGGATGCAGGGATGGTTCAAAGTACACAAATCAATAAATATAATACACCACATAAACAAAAGCAAGGAAAAAACTACATGATTATCTCAATTGACACAGAAATAGTCTTTGACAAAGTCCAACAGCCATTCATGATAAAACACTAAAAAATAGGTATAGAAGGATGTTAGGTCAATCTGACAAAAGCCATTTGTGACCAGCCAGTGCTCAATATCATATTAAATGGAGAGAAGTTGAAAGATTTCTTTCTAAGATCAGGAACAAGACAGGAATGCCTGCTATCAACACTCCTGTCCAATATAGTTCTTGAAAGATTAACCAGAGAAATCAAGCAAGAGAAAGAAATAAAATGTATACATGTAGAAAAGGAAGAAGTCAAATTATCATTATTTATAGATGACCTGATCCTCTACATAGAAAAGCCCCCAAAATTACACCAATATGGCTCCTAGAACTAATAACCTAATTCAATGGCATAGAAGGATAAAAAAAATCAACACACAAAAATCAATAGCATTCTTGAACACCAATCATAAACTCACCAAGAAAGAAATTAGGGAAATAATACCTTTCACAATAGCATCAAGAACAATTAAATTCAGTGGTACCTCGGTTCACAAACTTAATTTGCTTCAGGATTCTTGGGAAAATGATTGCATTTGTGTTCATGTGGGGAAGATGGCCATGGTCACGTTTCTCACCCAAGGTGGAATTCACAAACAGAAGCAAAATATCGTGAACACTTCTGTGCATGAATCAAATTGTTCACAAACAGAAGTGTTCATGAACCAAGGCATTACTGTACTTAGGAATTAACCTAAGCGAGGAAATGAAAGACCTCTACAATTAAAACTATAGTACTCTGAAAAAGAATATCAAAGAGGACTTTAGAAAAGGGAAAGATACTGCTTTTCACTGGAAAAGTAGAACCAATAGAGTCAAAATGGCCATATTTCCAAAATTTATAAACAGATTTAATGTAATCCCAATCAAAATACCATAGCATTCTTCACAAAACTAGAGAAAACAATCCTAAAATTTAAATAGAACCAGAACAGATCTAGAATAGCAAACTCAATCCTGGACAAGAGCAAGGCAGGAGGCATTCACAATCCTAGAATTTACATTATATTACAAAGCCACAGTGACAAAAGCAGCATGGTGGTAGAAACAAACAAACAAGCAAAAAAAAACAAAAACAAAAACAAAAACAAAAAACCAGACATATGGCTCAGTGGAACAGAATAGAGGATGCAGAGACAACTACAGATATATTCAGCTACTCAATCTTTTGCAAAAGGGGCCAAAATATTACACCGGTGGAAAGATAACTTCTTTAAAAGTGGTGCCAGGAAAACTGGCTATCCACGTGCAGAAGATTGAACCTAGAACCATATCTTTCACCATGTACTAAAGCAAAATGCAAACAGATCAAAGATCTAAATATTGAACAGAAATACTTAACCTACTGGAAGATACAATGGGTAAAACTCGGGCAACCTATTTGGGATCCCTCCTGTCTCTCAGGAGCTATTCCTATTCTCCAATAAATTTTTCTACTCTTAAAAAAATGGGTAAAACCCTTGAAGACATAGGTGTAGGCAAGGACTTTCTGAATAAAACCCCAGTTGCACAAGAAATAATACCAAAAATCAACAAATGGGATCATATCAAATTAAAAAGCTTCTGCACTGCAAAGGAAATAACCAACAGAGTGAAGAGTTATACTACAGAATGGGAAACATTTTTGCCAGTTTTTCACTGGACAGAGGGCTAACATCAAGAATATATGAAGAATACACATGCACAAAATTAGACCTTTCTCCAAAAAATACCCAATAGAAAAATGGGCCACTAAAATAGACACTTGTCAGATGAAGTATGAACAGTAAATAAATATATGAAAACATGTGCAACATCCCTGGCCATTAGACAAATACAAATTACAACAACATTGACAATCCATCTTACTCTAGCAAGAATGGCTATCATCAAGAAATCAAGTAATAATAAATTCTGACAAGGCTGTGGGAAAAAGGAACCCTTCTCCAATGTAAACTAGTACAACTACTATGGAAATCAGTATGGAGGTTCCTCTGACAACTAAAACTAGAGATTCCAGTTGATTCAACTATTCCCCTTCTACATATCTTCCAAAAAAAGTTAAAGGCATCCTACTACAGTGATATCTGCATACCCAACTTCATAGCATCACAATTCACAATAGGTAAATCTTGGAAATGGCGTATATGTCCATCAACAGATGAATTGATAAAGAAAATGTGTCTTTAATACACAAAGCAGTACTACTCTCGCATAAAGAAGGATACACTTGAGTTGTTTGTAGGAAAATGGATAAATTTTAAGACTATAACGTTAAATGAAATAAATCAAACAGACAAGATTAAATGTTGCATGGTTTCTCATAGATGAGAAACCCAAATACAAATAAAGAACAGTCTAAAAGAGGTAATAGGAAAAAAATACTTTTGAGTTTTATATAAGTAATAAGTGCCCAGAGAAAATTCAGAATGACTCCTTTTAAAAATTATTCTATATTAGAAAGTAAATACTCCAGTATGCACACTTTCACAGGCCCATATATGTCCAGTATTATATTGATGCCATTTCATAAAGAAAATAACACAAAGATATAGTTTAATTCTATAAACTCCCTCAAGAAACATTTGGCAATGTCTGGGAACATTTTTATTATCACACTGGGTATAGGATGCTACTAACACCTAGTGTGTAGAGGTTTGAGATACGAATAAACAACTTGCAATGCACAGGGCAGCCTCCTAGAATAATCTAGTATGAAATGTAATAATGTTGCAGTTAAGAAACTCTACACTAATCAATACACAAAAATCAATAGCATTTCTGAACACGTTTGTCACCCAATGTAGAATTCCCAAACAGTAGCAATGTGAGGAAGAGGAACACTGAAGAGAGACTAGGGTTTCCCAAATTCTCACTTGCATAGTTTTTTGGTTCATCTTAGACAAATTGAGGAAAATAAAAACAATAGAGTTTTTCATAAAGGTAAATCCTATAGTGTTCTTTCCTGGCTATCAGACACTCTTATTTTATAGTCTATAGAGGAATATCTCTATGTATTTCAGAAACATCTCAATCTCAACCTAAACAGCACTGCAACTTTTTTTCTGTCAACTGTCAAACTCAATAAATTATATTTATTTTACCCATTACAGAGATATCAAATCCCCAATTATCAGTAATTATCATTATCTTGCTAATGGATATAATTCTCACTCACATCTGTATTTGTCTCACTTTAATTGGTCCTTTAGTTTCTTCTAACTTCCCATCTTTACTGCTTCAATGAATTTATTAGTTTCATTACTTCTAAGATAAATTTGAAACTTATTCACATGACATGAAAGGCTTCTTATGATATCATGCTTGCTTACTATTTAAACATTTTTTATCAGTACTCATCCTCAAACATATAACATCATGATATTTTCAGCTACTCAAATAAACCATGTTTTCTCTCCTCCATAGGCCTTTCCACGTGCTGTCTCTCAGCTTGGACCACAATGCTCTACTCCAAATTCCACCTCTAACAGCCTCCCCCTTTCTTTTACCTTATTTAATCCTCCAAGTAATGACACTCTCATATACTACCGTTGAGAGTATAATTTGAAACAAGTGGTGGAAATCTGTTAGGCAGAACATATGTATATCTGTGACCCAGCTGCTCTACTCAGCATCAAAGTTTAAGTCTATTCACCGAAAGGCAGGAATACAATTGTTCATAGCAGTATGGTTTACTCATTCATCCAATAACTTCATAGCAATTCCTTCAGGAAAGTTTTTCTGACACGTCATACCACTTTCACTTCCTGGATTTAGTAATTTTGTTGCATGCTTCCATAATTTTGTGAATTACTGAAGTTGCTTAATAACCTGCATTCCTGTATAAACTGTCTATTTCATGAAGATGGAAGATGTAATAGCACTATTTTCAATTTTATTCCCACTCCTTACCTCTGCTCTTGAGGCTAAAAAGAGAGAACTGGAAAAGGGTTTTAGATGCTTGGTTACTGACTAAAATAATTTTAAGAATCCAGAACTGAGGAGTTTATTTTTAGGTAATTTAATCTTGACATTATCATAACCTGTTTATCTTTTAATTGCTATTTCTTGGAGATAATAATCAAACATGTAATTAAAATTCATGAGATTTAAAAAATAACCTTTTACTATCAGATTCTTAAAGTCCTCCCTGTTGATATTTTTTTTCTAATTTATCTTTTCAAAAACACAATTATATAATACATTACATAGATGAAAACAAGTATACTATATAAGACCTTGAATTCAGGATTTAAAATGTCTTTCCAACAGAAATATCCAAAACATTTTTTGATGTACAATGTTACATCAGTGTTACTGACTTTTAATAATAATCTAGCTCCCATATGCCTCCTTTATACTGAAATACATAGTTATCTTTTTTTTTTTGTGGGTACCGGGGAGTCGACCTCAGGACCTCGCGCACCAAGAGGCACCCGTGCCGCTGAGCGATATCACCGGCCCCTTTTTCGTATGTGGGTTCCGGGAGTCGAACTCGGGCCGTCGCGCTTGCAAGGCAGGTGCTTACGCTGCTGAGCCATCTCACCGGCCCCCATAGTTATCTTTAAAGAGATAGTATGTCCTTTTAAAACCCTTAGAAAATTGTCAATTGTCAATATAGAACTATACAAGATGTTCCTTTTTACTATATTTATTGATTTTATTTTACAGAAAATATAAGAGTTGTAATACAGGATGCTACAGTTTGTAATGTAGCTGCAATAAAGATAAAATCATAAAAATGAATATTTGAGATGGCTTTTGAAGAAAGAATTAGGAGACTGATGGAATAGCTTCCAATGGACTGTCTAACCTAAACATTTTGTATTTGGAATATTTCTGTTTTATACTTCAGTTGTACTCTACCAAACATACATTTAAATGTTATAGTTAAAAATTTGGACATAGAGCCGGTGAGATGGCTCAGCAGCATAAGCGCCTGCCTGGCAAACGCGAGGTCCTGAGTTCTACTCCCGGAACCCACGTACAAAAAAAAGGGCTGGTGATATCGCTCAGTGGCACAGGAGCCTGCTGGCGCACGAAGTCCTGAGGTCGACCCCCGGTATCCACAAAAAAAAATTGGACATAAAATGTACATAATTGAGAATATATTTATTTTATTAGGATGCATATTATTGTTATAAAACTTGCTTTAGGATTCTGAAATCAAAGCAATATACAAAGAAATATATAACCAGAAGCTAGTTAGTGGGTTAACAAAAGAATTTCCCCAAAGAGAACTTCAGTGTAATGCTTTCTTGCTGCGTTCAAAAATCATAAATTAAAATAAGAAGTTTGAAACTCCTACCCCTCAACAAGGTACTAAAGGCAGTGAATGAATCTTCACAGTATTGGTCTTACCCATTCCTTCATTTATCCAGCATAGCTTCAGAGCCCTCAGTCCCATAACTAGCCAGCAGAATATTATGTACTCTGGGAGAATTTAAGAAAATTCAAACTATTTCATTACTGGAATGACTTCTGTAGTACCTACTACAGATAGATAAAACCATTAGAAGTACTATTTTAAATCTGAATATGCAACACACATACCAAGGCATATAAACTATGTTTAGTGGAAGTAGGTGGGAATGGGGAAGGGAAAGTCATTGAATTCACTCCCTGTTTCCCCTAGGCTTCTGGAGAAATGCAGTCAATTACTCTCATTCGTACAAGTTGAGAATTATTTTATTAAAATAATTTATATAAATGACAAAAACATCACAAATTAGATTGTTTTTTTCTGTATAGAAATTGATATTTCTGGAAAATTCTACTTTTTTATGTACCCAGACTATTAGATAAGCCAGTAGGGAATCTATTGGGCCTACATGATCTCAGGGGAAAAAAAGTACATCTTCTTACAGTAGCCTTGTATATGCTTCTTAGTGTCAACTCTCTGTAGTTCTTTTCTGTTTCCCTGGAAAAGAACAGTATGTTTGCTAGCCAATGGGAATACAAAATGAGTTCAAGTAAAAGAAAAAGTCATACACTAAAATATATAGCAAAGAGAAAAGAGAAACATCTACAAAATTGCTTATGTGGTAGATTTTGAGGTAGCTTATGAAATTGAAAATGATTTTGAGTAGCCTCCTATGCTTCACTTTAATATCTGCATTTATTTTTCTTATAGACATTTTGAAACCCTTTCATATATATAGTGAGGAGAATCACATGGTCAGATTTGTGTGTTAGAGACAGTAGCCCAAGGACAATGAAAGATGGTAGCTGCACTGTCAGTGCCTTGCTCATATAACCTTCATACCATTTCAGACATGGAAGCACCAGCAACTCTCTACCCGTGAGTTTTGTCTCAGCCCATGAATTAGTAAGGCTTGAATGGGTAGGGAGTTATATCCCTGGAGGCAGCCCTCAGCCAACGTGTTAGTGGATTAATACCACAGCTTTCTATATTTTTGAGTAGATAATTGTGGAGGCTAATTCTCCAGATAGATTGAAGCCAAGATAACCTCATGAATCTGCTGCCTACTTAGAAATACTTTATCGATTCATTTTCTTTCGTGTCTCACCCTTTTTGTTCCTGTGGAATTGCATCCCAAATGAATATTTTCACTCAAATTCTGGTCTCAGAATCTGATGCTCAGGAAAAACAATCTAAGATAGTTGAGAATGTCAGTGATTTTTGGGAGAAGGCTCTAGAAGTGGATTCTGGAATTGGATTAATCACAGGTTACACAATATAGGGACCATAATGGTACTAATAATGGAGTTGTGATAGTTCCTGGAGTTCTTTGAGCCTACAATACAAAGATTGTCATTTGTAGAAATTTGGGAAGCTATCAGGTAAAGGGTGTACCATTTATCATGTAATAGTTCTAGTACTTGCACTTACTTGAAAGTTATAAAGACAATGGTAAATACACATCTCTTGAAATTGGTTAAGTGTTGCTAAGCCCTGTTACTATGGCTTTGTTGGTTTCAGCCCATATGGTCACTCCCTTGGCCTGGCTTCACATTCTGCTATAGCTTCCCTCAGCAAGTGCTCTATGCCCTTGGCTTCTCAACCTTCTAAGTTTTGGCTTCCCTCTTAGAGCTCCATGCATTATCCTGTCAATAGCTGTGTGTAAGTTAAAATTCTTCCACAAGTCACTGCCTAATCATGCCCACTCGTGGCTTTCCTTTGAAATGTTGGTACAAGCTTCCATGATCCAGTAACTGTTGCATTCCAAATGTCTACAAAAAGCCACCATCATGCGGATAATTCCAAGGTATGCTGCTGGCATTACCTGTACCTAGAACCACTGGATCCATGCTTGCAGTAGCCTATAAGTGACTTGTCAGGTGAGGTAGTCCTGAATAAACAGGGTGCCTGATGTCTCTCTTCTCTTTATGTACTCTGGGAGAATTTAAGAAAATCCAAACTATTTCATTATTCAAATAAAAATGTTTGAAACTAATTTGTACTTTTATACCTTTAAGCTTACAATGAGTGCAGTCTTGCTGGAGATGCCTCCAAGGCATCTTTCCTATTATCTCCATGCAAAGAATCATCCTTGGATATACCTTTAAATGTGCTTGTTTTCTGGCCAAACTGAAAATATTTCAAATCTTTATGATGTGCACCATTGTACTACTGACTGTTATGGTAAATTTGGTTAGAAATAGCCAGTAGTATCCATGCCAATGCTTTGGAATTTCCTTTACCAGATAAGCTAATTTGTCACCTTTAAGCTTAGCTTTCCATAAAGTCTCAAGGCATGGACAAAATGGGTTCAAATTCTTTGTCATCATGCGACAAAGACAGCCTGTAGTCCATTCCCCAGTAGAGTTCTCATTTCCATTCAAAACCTCATAAGCAAAATACTGTCTCCATTCTACTAGGATTATGTTCTTCTGAGCTGTCACCCAGAATGGCCCATTAAAAATTTCTGCCCACAGTATTTTATGCTTTCTCTACCTGCTTCTCCATGTTTTCCAAAGTCATCCTGCAAATCAACAGTGTATTGTTTTAAGTATAGTAACAACCATTCCAATTTTTGCTACACATTTTCAATGTTAGTCACTTTTTTGTTACTATAGCAGATACTTATAAAGAGCAAAGCTTTATTATTATTATTTTGACTCACAGATTTGGAAGTTTAAGTCCATAGATGGTTTTTCCCATAGCTTTGGGCCCTGTGTCAAGGGAGCACATCATGGTAGGGAGGATGTGGTGAAACAAAGCCATTCTCTTTATGACTGGGAAGCAAAAGAGGGAAACAGTGTTATGGCAAACAACTCAAATGCCTCATACGCTAATAGGTGGGGCTTTTCAGAGTTTATTGGATCATGGGAGCATGATATTCATCAGTAGATTATTTACAGCTAAAAGTGATGTGGGATCTGAAGCCTGGTTGGATGAGGTGAGAAACTGGGGGTGTCACCTGGGAGAGTCTATCGCCCTGCCTCCTCCCTTGATCTGCCTCTCTGCCTCCTGCTGCCATGCCACCAGCTCTTCCTCTTCTGCCATTCTGTCCTGCCTTGGAGTCAGCCAACTATGAACTGAATCACCTACAAACCGTGCCAAAATAAACCTTTCCACTTTAGAGTTGAGGGTGTTGGGTATTGTGTCCCAGAGGTAATAATGTAACTAAGACAAATGGGAAGACACAGGATCCCACAATCCTCTTTGAGAGTGCACCCTCAATAAAAAAATCTTCCTGCTAAGCTACACCTCTTAGAAATTTCCACCACTTCCTAATAGCACAAGATGAGGACCAAGCCTTTAACGCATGGACCTTCAGAGGGTCATTACAAATCTAGACTAGCATATAAGAATTAATATCATATAAATTAAATGCTTTTAAGTGCAAGCAGCATCAAAATCTTAAAATTTCTGAACCCAAGGAGAATACATCATCACTTCCTAGAAAGTTATTTCTTAAAAATGGCACGAAACTCTAAAATGATAAAATAAGAGGCTGATTAAATACATCAACATCTTTATATATGAGATGATGACATTAACAACATTGTAAGACAAGGAATAGCCTGGGAAAAATATTCCAAAACATATAAATGATTAAACACTAGAACCTATAAAATAAAAAGAACTATTAACCCATAAATAAATGTTCATATTTCCAAAAAAGAGGGAGAACATATGAAGAAATAATACACAGGTAATGAGCCCCAAACCACCATATTTAAGAATGTATCATTTCAGAATTTTTTTTATAATATTCATAGTTTCTTATCAATAGTAAAACAAGTAAATTATGGTATATTCACATAATTGAGTGATATGTGCAAAGGGATGAAGTATATATCATATATATTTTAATCTTGAAATTAAAAAGTTAAACAGACAAAAAAGATAACAAGGAGCTTCATAGTCTGTATCAATACTAATATTTGAAAATATTACAATGCATTGTTTTATAATGTGTATGAACTTACTAAAATATATATGGAAGGACAAAAATATGCAATTCAGAAGAGTTGATCCTCTGGTGAGTAAGGAGGAGGAAGTGCTTAAGGAAGGTTACAGTGGGACATTTAAATATTTTAATATTTTATGTGTTTAGTTAGTTTGTTGAAAGTGATTTATTGTATCATTTTCTACCTTTATGTATATCTCAAAATTTCAGTAATAAAAAGAATAAACAACAAAAGAATAGAAAGCCACACACATGATAGTAGTTAACCAAACTGGAAAAGCAAATCACTATTCCCCATATTTTTGATATGAGAGAAACAACATCAATAAAAACAAGTAAATTCTCAAAGTTTCTCATTTAGCAGTGAACCTAGGAATAGAAAATCCCAGATTCAGGATTAGTGTTGCTTCCTTCTCTGTGCCTTGAGTACACCAAAGAATTTCTATTCATCAGTTGCTGGAGAGCTTAATATATTATACAGTGCATATGGTTTTAAGAAAATGTCCATAGATTTTATATATATTATTCAAATGCTGTTTATTTGGGCATAGATATGATAGCAATATAGAAACTGTGTTTTATGGGTATTAAACTATAAATTTTACAGAGTTGAGAATGAATAAATACCTCAAGTATACTGGAAGAAAAATTTGAAGAATAAATATAACAAGCACTTACAACATAGACATAACTATTAACATGGTAAAATCAGTATTATTTTAAATTAATTCAATTTAATTGCTATGTAACTAATTTAATCAGTTTAACTATTTTGCAGTTGTACTTTCTTATATATTTTCCTGGAAATTTTGTACCCTGTGGGGAAACATGAAAGATTAATTTGCCAAACAAAGAAGAAATGATAATGTCCTATGTCTAGAATCATTTTATTTGAGTTGTATCTCCTTTCGATTTGCAAATGAAACGGAATATAGGTAAGAAAATTGCTTTTGAAACTATTCCAAAAAAATCAACTTGGCTTTAAGTAATGTCAGATATGTGAAACAAAATATGTTAATCAAACTATCATATAATAAAAGAATAACCACTGTGTACATTCAAAATTTATAATTTTTATTAATTTTCTCATTTCAATTATATTGAATCTGTAGAATACATAAAGAGCAAGCTAAATAAAGTGATTCCTAACCTGATGAGATGCCCATAATCTACCACTATTAATATTCTTTTTATTACATATATATATATATATATTTTTTTTTTTTTTTTATGTGGGTACCAAGGGTTGAACTCAGGACCTCGCACTTGCCAGGCAGGCAGTTATGCCACTGAGCCATCTCACCGGCCCTTATTTTATATTTTATTAACACCTATTATTTGTACATATTAGTGGAATTCATTGTGATATTTCCATTGATGAATACAGCATGCCATAAATATTATTTTAGTATTTATATTCCACCTCAACTTTCTGGATTGAATCACTAGATAAGTAGATATAAATTTTATGGAAATAAGTAGTGCTTTCTTTGAAAGTAAATATCAGATAAATAAATATGGAAGACAATATTTGTCACTAATATGACTAATAGATGACAATTCTTAAAAAATTACTGCAATCCAAGGGAAAAAGTAATTAATTTAGTGGTTTGCTTTCCTATGAGGAGAAGAGATTGTAAAGTCCTATTTTCAAAATTATATTAGGATGAAATTGGAAAGCTATAACAGTAGCACAGATTTTCAACATATCTTATCTCTAGACTTAGGGTGTTTCAGAAAATGTAATATGTGGATCTTCACTAACTTACAACATGGAGAAGGCTCACATTAAGGGCAATGAGAAGGATTAAAGACAATTTTTAATGTGAAGAGTTAGAAAAACTCAACATTATACCCTCAAAAGTATTTGTCTTAGTCACTTTTCTCATCATTGGTACAAAATATCTGACATGCACAACTTAAAAAGAGAAGAGGTTTATTTTGGTTCGTGTTTTTAGTAAATAATGGGCTAGTCTAAGGCAGGAAGTCAAGGTGGAAGGGTAAGGTAGAGGAAAGTTCCTTACATCATGCTGGCCATGAAGCAGAGAGAGTGAAGGGATAAGCTGAAGAAGGGACGGATATACACTTCCAGGTTATGTCCCTAGTAATCCATCCCTAACCAAGCCCTATATTCCAAAAGCAAGTCAACTGAAGCACTCCCATAATTCAATCACCTTCCAAAAGTCACACCTCTGAGCACATGAGGTTCTTGGGGGACATCTAGATGCAAACCATAATATTCTGCCCCTGGTCCCAAAAGATTCATGTATGTCTCTTTATGCAAATGCAGGGGCCAGTGAGATGGCTCAGTGGCGTAAGCGCCTGCCTTGCAAGCACAAGGGCCCGAGTTCAACTCCCAGATCCCACATATGAAAAAGGGGCCGGTGATATCGCTCAGTGGCGTGGGTGCCTGTTGGCACGAGAGGTCCTGAGGTCGGCCCCCTGGTACCCACAAAAAAAAAAAAAGCAAATGCATTTAGTCCTTCGCTAAGAGGTGTCAAGGCCTTAATAGCTTCAGCATTGCTGAAAAGTCCAAGCCCAAAGACACCTCTGAGATTCAAGGTGAACTCTTAGCTGTGAGGGCCTGTAACAAAGTTAAACACTGCCGTCAGATAATAGGTAAAACTTCCCATTCCAAAAGGGAAAAATAAAGGGATACAAAGGAATGGGACCAAAGTAAGATCAAAACACAGCTGGGCAAACATTAACTCCCATAGCTCCATGTCTAGTACATGGGTCAAAGTTGTCAATTCCAATGGGCAGTCCCACCCCTATGGCATTACTGGTTGCAGCTCTCATGGTCTCTCTTGGGGTAAATTTGCTTACTGCCTGCTGCTTTCCTCAGACATTCCATCTTCCTGGATTCTCCCTGCACTTTTGATGTCAAATGCACAGCATTACACACTGCCCTCCCAGGGAAAACTTGGCTTCCCAGGCCTTCTTCTGAAATCTGGTTGGAAACCTCCCTGACCCCACAACTTATACATTTGGAATACCTGTAAATCCAGCACTACATGGAAGACGCAAAGTTCTGCTGCCAACATAAACAGTAGCTGGACTACTGTGGACCATGGCTACAGAGGCCTCTAAGTACTTGGATGGCTGAACTCTGGGAAACATTTCCCACTTCATCCCTGATAAAACAGAGCACCCTGGGGCTCTCTTATCAAAGCAAAATCTTTCACCCCTGTAGGGTAAATGATGTGGTCCCAGGATGCCCTCAAGAAATCTTTCCTGCTGTCCTGATATAAAGTTCTTGGTTTAAAAAAAAAAAAAAAAGTGAATCTTTTTCAGCAACCAAGTTGTCCTGGGTCAAAATTTTACAGCCCCCAATATCACAGGAGCTTACTTTCTGATGAAACTCAAACCTTTTGAAATGGGCTTTTTGCTCTTGTTTCTCAGTGTAACTATCACTAAAAAGCAGAAAACAATACCCATGCTACAGCTTGCAAGGGGGCTGCCTTGAAATTTCTGCTGCCATAGTAATTAATCTCAGTCACCTGCAAATCTCTGGACATGAGCAAAATGTACACAAATTTTCTACCAGAGCATAAGAGATATGGTCTCTACTAACCCAACTGCTAATGGAGTCCTTCTTCTGAAACTAAAAGCTCCTGAGCCTGGTGTTTACAGTCTGTATGCTTATCATCACTCTGGTCTTTTAAATTCTGACCATTATCATCAAACTCACCTCACAGCATTCTAGGGATTCTTTATCCAATGTCTCCAAATCTTTCCAAACTACTCAGGTGAACCATTTCCAAAAGCTTCTGAAGCACATGTTTAGGTAACAGTCACAAGAACAACCCCACTCCTGGTACCAAAATCTGTTTTATTCACTTTGCTCATTGCTGGTACAAAATACCAGACACCAGCAACTTAAAAGAGAAGAATTTACTTTGGTTCATGTTCTTAGTCCACAGTTGTCCAGCTGAAGGCAGGAAAGCATGGTGGAAGATGATGGAGGAAAATTTTTCACATCATGGTAGCCAGGAAGCAAAGAGAGCAAAAGGAGGACCTGTGGAGGGAGAAATCACTTTCCAGGTCATATCCCCAGTGACCTGCCTCTAACCAGGCCCCACCTCCTAACAGTAAGCAAACTGCAGTGCCCTCACAGTTTATCACCTTCCGAAAGCCCCACCACTTAGCGAATGAGCCTCTTGGGAGACATCTAGATCCATACCAATACTTGAAACACAATTTGCCCTGTCTAAATGCAAGGAAAGTAAACAATTTAGTTGTTCCATGTTACTCCAAAAAGAAGACCTAGATGTAAAATAATCAGCCTTTAAAACTAGAGATTAAAAATGCCAGTCACAGTCAGCCTATCCTTGCCTTACCTGCCTTACAGAGCAGCCACTGAACAAGAGAATAGTGATGGCATGTAACACAACAATAGGCTGATTGAGTCTGGGATTTTTGATCTCTAGTTTCCAAGGCTGATTATTTTTCAGCTAGTTCTTCTTTTGGGGGAAAGAGGGTATATAATAAATGCTTTGATGTCAGCCATGATACTGGAGAATGGAGCAATTCCAGTACAACTTTCACTTAAAAAAGGAATAAATTCTGGAGTTCTAATACACAGGATGGTAACATATATACATACATACACACATACATACATACATAGACATATACTCATACTTGAATGGATAAAAATGGCTAGCAATTGAGCATATTCTTCAGCTAAAATTGGTTTAAATTTATCAGTAAGTTTCTTAACCAACTAAAATCATTACTCAGGTTCTTTATCATTCACTGTGATCATTTTTTTATTCTCTTTCTAGTTCCCTACATCTTGTAAACTGACCTCCGATACTACTCAACTACATTAGACTACAATTGACACTTACGTTTACTCTATTTGTCAACCATTCAATCATAACTTTCACCCTTATGGAGCCCAGCTGCCTTCATATAGACTTTCAATTTTCTCTCCCTTCTCTCTTCATTGTACTTGCTTAGTAAATCTCCCACCATAGCAAAATATAATACTTGCCTATACATATCTGCACCTAAGCATCTAAACCTAAATTGAAGACCCTGTAAAGGTACTTAAAAGATCCCATCTTATATACATGGCTTCTAATGCAATCAATCAGTATCTCCCTAATGCATTTTGTTCTACTTTTGTAGGGGCAAATTTCATACCCCTTCTTCTCTTCATGAATTAGGAATATCTCCTCCTCTTTACTTACTTTAATGATTGTTTAAATTCCTGATTAAATAGAGTACAACAGATAAATGATTTACTTTCACCACCACAACTACCAATCTATTTTCATGAGGAACCATATCATTTCACTTCCTTCCTATTGCTATGAAGTAATGGTTTCTCATGCTACCCAAGCCGAACCTTTATAACTTGTGATCTAGATCCAAATTTCTCTTGTCTAATCCAAGACGTAAGTCTTTCTTCCTTCTTCTTTGATTTTCTCTCTCTAGTATATTCCTTACCAGCATATGAATGGGATGTACTATTCCCTTCTCCCAAAGAAAACTAGTAACTCCACATCCATTTATAATTACCTCTCCCTTTCTTTGCTTCTCTTTACATTAAACGCTGTATTTATACAGTGTTTCCAATGATTTCCTCTTATGTTCTCTTGAACACAATCCATCCAGTCCATTATCAAGTAACTTCTTAAAATAACTTTAGTGACATTGTATCTTGGTTTAAATATTATGATTTCCACTGGTCAGTTGACGATTTCATTGTAGCTGGCAAGTTAAGAAAATCTGATACAATTGTTTGTTCTCTCCTAAATTTTCCTTGCTTGGCTTCCAGGACAATACTTTCCCTTGGTTTTGCTCTAATCAAATGCATTTCTTCAGTATCTATGACTAGATGCTCAGCCTCTTCTTGAGTCCAACAATCAAAAAACTCCAGGAGTCTGTCTTTAGATATCTTTTATTGTCTTAACTTAGGACTTTATTGACCTCATCAAGCCTCATGGCTTCAAATACTAACTATATTTTGAATACTATCAAATTTATAATTCAGTATGGATCTCTTACCAGAACTCTAGACCCAAAACGTCTACTTGGTATTTCTCTTTGGAAATCGTATATGCACTTCAAAAAGCATGTGCAAATCCAAACTCCTGATTTATTTCTAAACTTCTCTAGTCATTTTCATCTTAATTTATGGTAACCTGTGAATTTAGGTAGTTACAATCTAAAACTTTGAATCAGCTTTGAACACCTCTAATGTTTTACCACAGATATCCATGTTTTATTCCCTTACTATAGATTTCTGCTGAATGCTCATGTGAGAAGGCTTTTCTGATTTCCTTAAATTTATTCCTCATTCGTTCCTTCTCATTACATCATTACCCCATTTCTTTTTGATATATAATACACATGATTCATGAAA
Organism: Erethizon dorsatum; assembly: GCA_028451465.1. Classification (NCBI taxonomy): domain Eukaryota; kingdom Metazoa; phylum Chordata; class Mammalia; order Rodentia; family Erethizontidae; genus Erethizon; species Erethizon dorsatum. The sequence goes on from CM051842.1 coordinate 19,197,672, forward strand.
TTATATATGTATACATATTTTCCATTGGTTTACTTATTTATTGCCTATCTCCCTACTATAGCATGTAAGATGTAATTAAAAATAGGAGACTTTTTTTTTAGTTGTAGTTTTACTTGTAGCCCAAAGTTTACAACAGTGCCTAATAAATGTGGGTGGCTTGTTGAACAAATAATCTATCAAAATGAGCTCAAATTTGTGCCTTGTTTTGGAAATTTGTAAAATTAATTTTAAGCTAATTTTCCAACAGTTACACTTTGAAGATTCTAAGGGTTATTATTATTTATTTTGTTGAGATCAGAAGGTTTGCACTACTCATCTCACCCTCTGGAATTAAGGGTCTGTATTTCCTTAATGAATTTCATTCTACAGGAAGGCAGATATGTGATTATACAGGTATAAGAGAAATATTCTAGAGAAATTCTTATCCTTTAATTCTTCAAAATGAAAGACTACATTAATTTACATACTATCTGAATATGGAAATGTGTTGAGGTGGTGAAAAAATAATTAAAAATTTGAACTGATAGGCTCATAGAAGAGCAAATCAACACTGGAAATTACTATATCATCATAGTCTGGAGGGGTAGAGATCTTATAAGATTATTATACCATGTTAGATTAGTATACCCATGTTAGATTTGTTTAAGCAATTACATTGTTAAATGGGTGAAAAAGTATACATTTGCTATGAAAAATTTACCTAGAAGCTTTCTAGATTTAGCAGTCAGAGAATCATGTGTAATATGAATTATTAAGGGAAAAATGCCTGAACTAATATAGGAAAATATCCCATAAGAACGATTACAATAATTATAAACTCTTTAGTATCAGGTAAACTTAAGTGAATAAATTAATGATTCAATTTAATGTTCATGGAATTCTATGGCCATTTTGTTCTGTTGATACAATTTTGTCATTATTTATATCAATTAAGTTTATTTTCAATTATTTTTAAAAATTGTTTTCATTTGGTATTAAATATAGAAAATATTTTTATATATTTATATATACACCATTTTTGTAATCAATAAAGAATATTATTGCAAACAATTTTTCTGAGTAGTTAACTATTGTATATTCTCTTCTAGGTATTACAAAAGCACTCTTGAAGTATTTTCTTGGACAGAAGTGCTTATTCCAAATATCTTTGCAAAGAACACTCATTTTGAGACCATTTAAATTTAGAATTAAAATGAACATACTTGCAATGACTTTTACATATGTAAAATATAAATATTTAAGAACTTCATTTAGTGTTGATTACATGTAGGTATTTGTTTCAAATCAGATAATACTTTTGAATTTTTAATTTGGTAGAAGAAATTCTTTTCTAATTTCTAACAAATAACGGAAGGAAAAGACAACATGGAACATTCATATAAGTAGAAGTTAAAAGTTCTGAATTGACAATACTGAGTTTTTCCTAACTGTATAATGCTGATGACTTCTCCTCCCAATGCTTGTAGTTTTCTCCCATGCATCAGTTTCATTCAGTAGACAATTTATAAGTTATATTATGTAAAATGTGACATTAAAATCAGGCCAAAGTTTAGAGCTGGGTAAAAAGCCCAAAATAAATATAAGAAGTATGTCTGGAAGGCATTACAGTGTGATTTGCAAAGTAATGAAGAAAGGTAAACTATGAAAAGGAAAACAGTTAAAAGTAATGAATGTTTTACTGAAAACATAAGGTATTTTCTCCTCCCATTCTCATACGAAGGAAACAACCTGACTCTCAATGAGAATGAGTTGCATAACACTTTAGACAGATGAACAATATAATTCTTCATGCAGTATACAATCTAGCTGTGGAATTCAACTCTGCAATATGTCATTGTTGTAAATAGTATAGAAAAATCCAGGAAAGTGTTAAATGTTGCTATGAATAAGAACAGCATTTACAGCCATGCTAAGTAGGTCACGAAGTTTAAAGGATACTTAGCCCTCTAGCAATAGGGCATAAGGAGAATCTGTGTGAAGGTCAGAAAGTACTATTCTCTCTTCTGACATTACCATATAACACTCTCACATTATGACATATTTATGTGATTCTTTCCCAAAACTTGAATTTAAAGGCATCTTGATACTTTTTTTCAGTGCCAGGGATTGAATACAGGGCTTTAGGCTTAGTAGGCAACTACTCTAAACCTGCAGTTCAATATCTACTCAATTAGAGATAAAACTACCTCTTGTCTTCAAAATATAGATATAATATTGATGTTTGTTGTTTGTGCACAGGAATGCTATTGACCTTTGAGTGTTGACTTTGTATCCAGCTATGCTATTGAATTTGGTTATTAAATCTAGAAGTCTTTTTGTGGAGTTTTTCAGTCTTCTATGTACATTATCATGTCATCTGTGAATAATGATAATTTAACTTCTTCCTTTCCTATCCTTATTGCTTTTATTTCTATCTCTTGTCTAATTGCTCTGGCTAGTGTTTCTAAAACTATATGGAATAGGAGTGGTGATAGTGGACATCGTCTTGTTCCTGATTTTGGAGTGAAAGCTTTCAGTTTTTGTCCATTTAGTATGATATTAGTTGTTCGTTTGTCATTGATGGATTTTATCACATTGAGGTGAAGACCAACTATTTCCATTTTTTGTAGGGTTTTTATCATGAATGAGAGTTGGACTTCATCAAAAGCTTTTTCTGCATCTATTGAGTTGATCATGTGATTTTTGTCTTTGGCTTTGTTGATATGATGTATTACATTTATTGATTTGTGTATGTTGAACCATCCCTGCATTCTTGGGATGAATTCCACTTGGTCATAGTGTATAATCTTCTTGATGATTGGCTGCATTCTGTTTGCTAGTATCTTATTGAGGATTTTTGCATCTATGTTTATGAGGGAGATTGGCCTGTAGTTCTCTTTTTTGGTTGGGTCTTTCTCTGGTTTTGGTATCAGAGTAATACTTGCCTCCAGGAATGAGTTATGGATTATTGCTTCACTTTCAATTTCATTAAAGAGTTTGAGGAGTACTGGCATTAAATCTTCTCTAAATTTCTTGTAGAATTCAGCAGTGAACCCATCAGGACCTGGGCTTTTCTTTATTGGTAAGTTTTTAATTACATTTTCCATTTAATTGACTGATATTGCGTTATTCAGAATTTTTATATCTTGATTCAGCTTTGGTAATTCGTACATATCTGGGAATCTTTCCATTTGTTCTGTTTTCCATCCTATGAGAGTAAGATTTTCAAAGTAGGTATTGATGATGTTCTGAATTTCCACAGGATTTCTAGTGATTTCACCCTTTTCATTCCTCATTGCATTAATTTGAGTCTCTCCTTTCCTTTTCTTGATAAGATTGGCTAAGGGTTTATCAATTTTATTTATTCTTTCAAAGAACCAACTCTTCAATGCATTAATTCTTTTTATTGTTTTCTTAGTCTCAATTGTATTAATTTCTGCTCTGGTCTTCATAATTTCCTCACTTCTATGGGCTTTGGGCTTGACTTGCTCTTCTTTTTCTAGAAGCTTGAGGTGCAACATTAGGTTATTTGTGCTCGTTCAGTTTTCCTGATGTGAGAATTCACTGCAATAAATTTTGCTCTTAGGACTGCTTTCATTGTGTCCCACAGGTTCTAGTATGTTGTATCTGCATTTTTGTTTAATTGTAGATATTAGTTAATTTCTTCTTTAATTTCGTCTGTGACCCTTTGGTTTTTTATAAGGGTATTATTTAGTTTCCATGTGTTTATGGAGTTTTTGCCATTAATGTCCAATTTCATTGCACTATAGTCAGATAATATGCAAGGGATGATTTCAATTCCTTTGCATTTACTTAAGCATATTCTGTGGGTTAGTATATGGTCTGTTTTGAGCCTGTTTTGAGAACGTCACATGTGCAGCTGAGAAGAATGTTTATTCTGATGTTGCTGGGTTGAATACTCTGTAAACATATACTAAGTCCATTTGTTTGCAGGTTTGGTTCAGTTCTGATATTTCTTTGCTGATTTTTTCTTTAGTTGATCTATCCCTTTGTGAACATGGGTTATTAAGTTCTCCCATTACAATTGTTATTGCTCATTTGATTTTTATGTCTATTAATATTTGTCTTATATAGTTGGGTGCTCCCGTATTTGGTGCATACATATTTATGATTGTTATCTCCTCCTCTTGAAGTTTTCCCCTAACAAGTATGTAGTGATCTTCTTTGTCCTCAATGTCTGAAAGTCTGTCTTCAGTTTCATTCAAGTGGTTTTGCCAGCTTTCAAAGGAATTTTTAATTTCCTGGATATCTGTTTGAATCTATTTCATGCATTCTCTTTCTTTCCTATATTGATCATTCTCAGTTTTCATCCTCTTGCTATCATCATCTATTTTTTATCTATCTCTATTCTAGATTTGCTGAGCAATTCCTTTATAAATGTTCACGTTTCCTTTTTACCTGAGAGATCATTTCTGATCTGATTTCCTATTATCTTCATTTAAATAGAATTTATATATTTCTAAATTGTCAGAAAAAAGATAATACTGTTTTTTTTAAACCAAGCCATAATCTTACCATTTTGTAGAAAAACATCATATCATTTTGCAGGCTCATCACTATCATTCATGATGCTCTAGGCAAGAATAAAATAGTGGACTGCATGCCACATAATCTAATATTTTAAAGTTAAAATCCAAGCTAAAAAATATTAAAATGTGTTTTTCTCTCAGATTCAAATATATATAAACCAATAAAATTAATGTTTCATTCTGGGATTCATATGATTAAAAGTCACAAAATAGCAAAGATAAAAATTTAATTATCACATGTGGATAGCTTAGTAATGTGTAGATGAATAATAAAATAAATATTAAAAATAAATTATATATTATATATAGATAATATATATGCTTGCCTTTATATGAGCACAACTATTAGTTGTGTCATTATAACTAAATTTTCAAATATTTCCATTATGTCGAATCAATTAAATAATTAAGAGATTACTGAGAACTGTAAAAATAAAATTATTGTCTTATGATTTCAAAGTACTTTTCCAAACTAGATTCAAAATTGTCTATTAAAATGAAAGTACACATTTATCAGTCAATGGAAATCAAAATTGTCTAAAACAGCAAAAATTTTATAATCATTTTGAAAACAATTACATTTTGATAAATTTTGATTACAATAATAAAATTACAAATGTCACACATATTCATTCTTTAAGAAATATCTGCTTGTTTTGTAATATTTGGGTTTGTACAGTATCAGGGCAGCAAATTTCTTCATTAAGGGAACCACAGGTTTTGTTTTAGTTCTTTCCTGTTATCATTAGTGTATTTTAGCATTTTATTACCTTACAGTATTTTGTACATTTTCAATTGAAGTGACTGCTTCCTGTCTTAGTTCTTTGCTGTAAAGCTTTTGTGCTCATTTTTGAGCTTTGGTTGACAACCTTCAAACTTTAGTTTACCCTTTTCACACTTTATTTTCAGCCTACAAAACAGCTGAAGACGTTAAAGTGCCCTGCTATCATATTTAAAATGCATCATTCTAGTTATTCACTTATTCACCTTTAAATGCCTGTTATTCTACCAAAGTGTATTATTCATAGCCTGCATTATGAAGTTTGAAATGATATAAATTCACACAAAGTGCATTTGGAGACTTTAATTCAAGCAAAGGGAATACAGTCATATATCATTTAGTACAGATTTTGCCAAGAAGTTTTCATAGAGCTAGAAGCAGAAATAATAAAATAAGAACTAATATCATAGACCTACAACATGTATAAAGCATATTTCTGAAGTACTGTGTACTGGAACAGAACTATTTCAACCATATGTCAATCAACACTGATAGCCATGGGTATACATTTTTATTTTGTTTCAACTGGATATGAAATGTGTGTTGTTATCAGCTGGGGACTTAGAGGGTTAGATAGCTTTAAAAAGCTATAGAATTTTAAAGGCACTCTGTGACTATTTGCAATTTATTTTTTATAACTGTTGCCATGTTGAGATTTATCTTGAAATTGTTTTTAAATGATTATCTTTAAAACAGCTAAGTAGCTATTTATTGGCATTCACATCTTTTCACAAAGCTATAGATTAATGATCTTTCCCAATTTTTCATTAAATTAATATTTAATAACTCTGCAGTGATGTTGCATGATATGATCAGATATCTTGTTTTTGACAGCAGTATACACTTTTTCTAAGCCCTTCCACCAGAGATTCAAGAAATATAGCTGTACATTGTATTCATTTGCACACAATAGGTTAATTCTATCCTTAGCTTTTCACACTCAATAATAACCTTAACTATGAAGATACTGAGTTTGGGTACCTACTCTGTCTCAATGTAGCAAAATTATTGTACTGTACCTTTAATTGCCATGCAGAGTGGGCTTTTTTTCCATTTATATTTGGAGATGCGATTCAGTACAAAATAATGAGTTACACCGTTTCAGGCATTAAGGTGTCACCCAAGAATAAAACTTCTTAAATGTAAATGATAGGAGCATGCCTTTTCTAGGTTTTATGCCGTGGTCATACTGTGAAATGCTAACTGCAATTGCTCTCACACAAGACAGTTGCTATTGTCTCTTGAAGTCAGCAATACGTCCCTGAAGGATATATATTGTGTAGGTATACATATTTTTAATTTTATTATTTCCATCCTTTCTAGTTCTTAGTATGGAGGTATGCACACTGCAAATCTGTAAGAATCAAATTAATGAATAAATGAATAAAAACACTATTTAGAAGATGTAATTTGAGACACACAATAAAATTACTGGGCATTAATCTCTCTAACTCATTTATCAAAGGCGAGAGTAGTATTTTCCAATTTCCCTACTAATGTTAAGAGAAGCTGTTGAACTAAAGAGTAGAGGTCTCCCTTTGCTTCCCTTCCCAAATGTTCATTCCAACGTGATATTATGTTAGTGATAGGCAGAGGTAGTAATCTAGATATGCTTCTATATGATAGTGGATAATGCAGGAAGAAATAAAAACTACTCTGATGGGAAACAAATGCAATGGTGAGTGCTGAAGAGTATATGCCAAGGCAAAGAGGTTCATAAGCAACAAACTCAGAGAAAGAAATTAGGGAAACCATACCCTTCACAATAGCATCCAAAAAAAATGAAATACTCAGGAAACAATCTAGCAAAGGAAGTAAAAGATCTATACATTGAAAATTACAGTACTCTCACAAAAGGAGATTGAAAAGGATATCAGAAAATGGAGAGATATCCCTTGCTCATGGATAGGAAGAACCAACATAGTGAAAATGACAATACTCCCAAAATAGTTGTACAGATTTAATGCAAACACAATCAAAATGCCATTAGCATACCTCAGAGAACTAGAGAAATCATTCCTAAAATTCATTTGGAACCAGAAGAGACCTAGAATAGCAAAAGCAATTCTGGTCAACAAAGGCAAGTCAGGGAGCATCACAATCCTTGACTTGAAATTATGCTACAAAGCTACTGTGATAAAATCAGTATGGTATAGGCAAAAAAAAACCAAAACAAAACAAAACAAAAAAAAAAAAACAGACCTGAGGATCAGTGGAACAGATTAGAAGATGCAGACACAACTACAAACACACTCAGCCACCTTATCTTTGACAAAGGGGCCAAACATGCTCACTGGAAGAAAGATAGCCTCTTTAATAAATGGTGCTGGAAAAACTGGCTGTCTACATGCTGAAGACTACAACTAGATCCATGTCTATCACCATGCACTAAATTAAACTCAAAATGGATCAAAGATCTAAATATTAAAACAGAAACACTGAATCTACTGGAAGAGAAAGTAGGTAGAAACTTGTAGACATAGGTATAGGCAGAGACTTCAAGAACGAAACCCAAACTGCATGGGAAATACTCCAAAGAATCAACAACTGGGATATCATCTTATTAAGAAGATTTTGCACATCAAAAGAAATCACCAACAGAGTAAAAAGACAACCCATAGAGTGGGAAAAATTTAGCCAACAATCCCTCAGAGAAAGGACTTATATCTAGAACATATAAAGAATTGAAAAAAAATCAGACCCTAAAATTTAAAGATCCAATCCAAAAATGGGCATCTGAGATGAATACACACTTCTCAGATGAAGAAATACAGACAGTAAATAAATATATGAAAAAATGTTCCACATCACTAGTCATTTGAAAGATGCAAATTAAAACAACACTGAGATTCCATCTCACCCCAGAAAGAATGGCTATCATCAAGAAATCAACCAATAACAAATGCTGGAGGGGCTGTGGGGAAAAAGGAACACTTCTCCACTGTTGGTGGGAGTGTAGACTGGTGCAACCACTGTGGAAATCAGTGTGGAGATTCCTCAAAAAACTAGGATTAGAGATGCCATTCGACCCAGCTATTCCCTTCTGGATATCTTCCCAGAAGAATTAAAAACATCATACCACAGCGATATATGTGCACCCATGTTTATAGTAGCACAATTTGTAATAGCTAAATCTTGGAAACAACCCAAATGCCCATCAACCGAAGAATGGATCAAAAAGATGTGGTATTTTTATATAATTGTACTACTCAGGTATAAAGAAGGATAAACTTGAGACTTGTATAGATAAATGGATGCAACTCAAGACCATACTCATAAGTAAAATAGATCAGTCTCACATGTGTAAACATCGTAGTGCCTCCCTAGTGTAAGAAGCTGAAAGAGTAAATAAGATTCAAAATGTACAATAGATGTTGGGGAATGGGAAGACAATTTTCAAAAAGAAAGAGAAATTGGGATGGGGAAAGGAGAAAAGAAGGAAGGGAAAAGGATAAAAATATATATATATACACACGCACACACACACACACACACACACATATATACACACACAAGATAGTTAAGATACCTATACTACTAATTTCTGTAAGTCCATTGAAAAGAAAGGTTTGTGCTTATATCATTTGATCAGTCTTTCATGCCTATATCTTGTAATCTGAGCAACAACTTTGAAGATAACAATAAGTAATGTACTAACCATTGTTACTTTCCTACTATCTTGTTTTGAAATTTTGTATCATTGTTTTTTTTCTCTTAAAAATAAAAAAAGGGCCGGTGAGATGGCTCAGCGGCGTAAGCGCCTGCCTTGCAAGCGCGAGGGCCCGAGTTCAACTCCCGGAACCCACATACGAAAAAGGGGCCGGTGATATCGCTCAGTGGCACGGGTGCCTGTTGGCGCGCGAGGTCCTGAGGTCGTCCCCCTGGTACCCACAAAAAAAAAAAATAAAAAAAAATAAAAAAAACTATAAAAGTTTTTGATTTTTGTGTTAGCAACTTCAATGAGTTAAAATTCGGGGAAAGGGAATGATGTCTAATCTGCATTTTTAGGACATCAATGAAGCATTGTTGGAAACTCCTACATAGCATTTCAAAACTTAAATTAAATTTGTTTTTCAACTTATACATATTTATATAACTTACACAAGCTTAAAAATTACAAACAGTTGTGGGATACCAGGCGATATTTTGATACATGCATACATCATGTAATATTTAAATAAGTTTATGCGTATCTATGTGTTTACTTATAATTTCTTTATGGTGAAAATATCCAAAATCCTTTCTTTTAGTGTTTTGAAATATGTAAGTACATTATCATTATGCATAGTCACCCTACTGTTGCAATAGTACAACAGAACTTCTTGTTCCTATCTAACTGTAAATATGAAAATTTAGTAGTGATACATATTGAACTAAGGTGTCTAGAGTCAGATGGTTATGAGGCCAGGCCTGTTTGTATTTGGAGGCTGTCATCTGGGATTTTGAATGTAATGTGCAAAACCTTAATGAACATAAGGATACATAATAATCATTGAAATAAAACAACACCTCATTAATTCTTATCATCCCTCACTTGTTTGTTTGTTTGTTTGTATATATGCAGGTACCGGGAGTCAAACTCAGGAGTTCGCGATTGCCAGGCAGGCGCTTATGCCACTGAGCTATATCAACGGCCCTATTATCATCCCTCTCTTGCAAGGAACTTTAGACTCTTCTGTTCCATAGAATAAAGCCAATATGTAATAGATCTTGTGTAACTGATAAAGGAGAATATTTGGTCTTAGATAAAAAAATAATGTGGCTGAATTTACATGAGGCCATTAAATTGAAAAAGGCTGTGAATGTCTTTTGACACACACACACACACACACACACACAAATATGTTGTTATATGTTGTAGTAGTATCTGGGGATTTGGGTTTTAGAATCCTGTGGACTTGGGCAACACTGAAGTAGGTCTCTCTCTAGGGGCTGACATACTTCACTAAGGCTGGAATATGTGGGTTAAATTCATCCTTGTATAGCTACCAAAATAGCAAAAATGCTTCCCTCATCCACTCAGATTACAATAACTGCTACAATAAGGCATTTAACACTGAACATTGGAAAGAGTTTCTAATGGACCTGGAGGGGAAGGGGATAAAAAAAGTATTAAGATATTTTATGTACATGTACCAACTTCCTATGGGGAATGTAATCATTGTGTACTGCAAACATGCACCAATAAGAATAAAAATTGAGAAAAAAATTACTGAATAATCTTGTATTTAATTTCAAAAAGGAAATAACTGAATTCCCCCTGTTGATGGGACAAATCAGGACTGAGGAATAAAAGATACTAGAGCAGCAGTGCTCTGAGGAAAACAAGAAGGAAGATTCAGGTAGAGACTGAAATACAAAGAATGTGATTTATGTACCTCAAACTCTTGAAAGTGGAAAATGTCTTAAGGGGCTGGAGTTTTCTAATTCTTTTCTTGATTTGGTGGAATTAACATTGATAGTCACAGAGAGACTTAATTTGGCACCTTCTGACTTCTTCAGAGATTCTCTCTCCAATAGATGAAGAAGAGTGGGAATGGGTTTGATATAAACAAAGTCACAGACAGGCTGATGGCACACACTTGCAATACCAGAACTCTTGGGAGGCTGGCGCAAGAGGATCACAAGTTTGATCCCAACCTGAAAACATTAGAGATTTAGTGAGTCTGTATCTCAATATATAAATTTAAAGAGGGGTTGAGAATGTAGTTCAGTGTGCAGGTTCTGGGGTCAGTTCCCAATAACACACATACACACTTACAAAAAGACAACCTGCTCTTTTTTGAGACTACAGAAGCACACAGCATTGATTATTCTAAAATTTTAATAGGGTCATGTATATGACATACATTATTATTGCATGGAAGATTGTATCTAAAATTCAAAGATAAGAACTGTACACTGCTCTTAACTCTTAGTAATATATGTTCAAAGTTAAAATATTTTGTGTGACATTCTTTACATTTTGGTAAATTATTCTCTACATGAGCACATCATAACTATAGTGACTTTTTCATAAATTATTCCTAATCAAGCACTGATGGGAAATTAAATTTTAAAAATTGTCTTTGAGCAGTGAGAATAAAACCCTTTCATTTATTTTCATTTACTTTAACTCTAGAAAACTCTCAGATTCTAAAAGAGGGTACTGTATTCATATCCTACCCAATCGAGGCACAGTAGCTTAGTTTTCTCATTCCCCAAACTATAATATATTGGAAACATCAAATTAGAGAATGAAGAAACTTTCAGCAGCAGGAACACATGACTAAAGAGTATGGCAATTGGCAATATTAAACCTCACACAAAGAACAGATATACTTTTAAAAAATTAGGAATTTGAAAAACTTCAATAATGTAAAATCAATGCATCCAATGTTATTTATAAATTTCAAGAAAACACCACTTTGTTTATAATCTTTATTAATGTAAACACAAATAATTAAACAATTCAGAACAGATTTTATCAGAACAGAAAAAAATGTAGGTTTGGTTTTTACATCTTTCATAAAAGTAAATATCAATAATTCTAAAAATACAGTTTTGTGAAGCCTGCATTATTGCATGTCACCAGAAATAATAAAGTATGAAATATTGTCAAGTAATTTTGTTCATGAATCCTTTCCTATGTGTGATACCTAGTTTCCTAAGAGAGTTACTCTGTTATTTTGTAGGACAGAACTTCAGTGGTCTCAGTGGTTGTCATTATTTTTCATAGAGTCTTCTAAGATGGGCTGAGTCTCTTCAACAAGATTTATGATTTTTTAACAGAGAATTATTTAATCTCCAGCTGGGTTTTTGTAGCATTTTCATTTTGAATGCTAACCTACCATGACACAGAAGCAACATCCAGGGCTCTTACTAAATGTGAATCACAAGGTTTAACTCAGTGGAAGTCATTTTCTGCATGTTTTCACAAGTAATTGTGATTTTCTTTGCTATACTGCATTTAATTTTTTTTGAAATGCCTTTTTAGTATTTCACTGCATTGTTGTTGGAAGTTTTTTCCAAGGCTTGTTTCATTCTTTAAGTGCATTATTTTTAGTTTTCACTTCCTGCTTCTCTTATTTTGTGTTAGCCACCATTCAAACACTTCAGTAACTATATCAAGATAATGGATTATGAAATTGAGTACAATTTGGAAAAAATGTGTTATAAGTTCAAAGGATTGCTCAGCTATCATATTAATATGACTAAATACTAAAAAAGCCGCTCTTATCTCAAGGTTGATTATTCTCCTAAATTTTCTAAAAGTTTTATTTTATTTTTATCACATTTAATTTGCAATCCACCTGGAATTTATTTTTGTATGTGACATGCATTTTTTCCAGATGGCTAGCCCACTGCGTGACCTTTGTAAATAAATTATTTTCCTCTGCTAAACCAAAACAAAAGAAATTATGGCATAGTTCTTTGTTTCTATAGAGAAAAACAAGAAGAAGATTTATACATTACATGCTATGGATAATGATTTAATTTAAATCTTTGTATATTTTCCATTAAGTAAATATATAAAGTCATATTTATCTTGCTATATGATAACAAGAGTATTAACATTTTTAAAGCTATTCCAGTTTACTCAGATTTCAAGTAAAAGACTACTTTGGTCTTAGAATTAATTTTTCTCTGCAAAATATTTGTTTCAAAGGCTGTTGTTTATTTAGACATAAAATATAACCAATTAATTAGGGAATGTTACTAAAATGCTTTATTTAAGCCTTTCAAATACTGATCATGTAGACTTTGATATTATATTGTAATGATAATGGAAGCAATTTCAAATATTAGTGCTGGCAAATAATAAACCTAATGAACATTGTTTCACTTTTTGTTTTGGTTAAATTTCAATTTCATAGACATAACTGCAGCTCACTTAAGCAACTATATTTATTTACAGGGTAGATACTGAGGTTTCTCATAAAATTCAAAGGAAACTGGAATTAGAAAGGTTATAGGCATGTACGCAAATGTCTCCTCTTCCAGTTTCTCTGCTTCTCTGATTCATTGTTATTATCCTGAACATCTTTTTTTCCCTGTGACTTTTTGCAAATAAAACAGAAGACTCTTTTTGTTTTAAGATTTATGAGCCTCTCTGTTCCAGCATTCACAGGGCTGCATGGCAATTTCACATTCCTAGGAGAGAGAATCTGATTAACTCAGCTCAGGCTGGGTGTCCAACAAACTGGCCCAATCAATAGCACATAGAATGACACTGTGTACTGTTACCATGGTTTCTGCCACCCACACAAATAGATACAGGGGTTGGGGAAATACTTCATTGAGAAACGGGGTTCTTTTAAAGTGAGCTGACATCTCAAAATCTATGACTATGCCTCTATTGGTACTGTTGTTAATCAGACAATCCGGAAGATCTGACAACGTACTGAGCTCTTACAGTGTTCCAGGAACTACCGTATGGGCAAAATGTCCCATCTATTATCTCATGTTTTCATCACAAGGGGCTTTTCTCTATTTTATGGATGAATAAACTAAGAATTAATACAGATTACATCTTGTGCCAGAGCTCTCAGAATTGTGTGAAAAATGTTAAAATTGTGGGAGGTGAATTTTTTAACGAACAAAACCAGAAATTTATTCCAACTCAGAGATTATAAAACAATCCTTGAGAAAGGTTTGACTTCCCAGGTCTTCCAGGGGACTGGATGGAAAGGGGAAGCTGTGGAATTAACGTTGTCATTCTCACACTATTTTTATCTTCTCCAGGTCCCTGGACACAATGAACTACCCATTCAGATCTCGGTTCATGTCAATCTATCAACCGGATATAAAACAGCTGGCATGAAGCATACCAAATACAGTGCCGTGTGTCCAGTGTGAATTTAGGTGAAGATAAACCTAGTATTCCAGGAGTGTCTCCTGGCAAGCCCCTCAGATACTTTACGGTCCATCAAAAGTGTTTCCATTCTCAGGTCACTGAATTCCTTGCCAAATGACTCTGTTTTAGTGATAAATGTTGTTACCTGATGCTTTTATACATAATTTATGTAGCTACTGTTTTATAACAAGAAACCACAGCACTGTTGACCAGTAGAGAATAATTGTTTCTACCTTATATACTTACACACTCAAACCACCTTAAAATAATAGAATTCAGGCACCCCAGAGCTAAACTTTAATTATGTTGTCTGATAGTAGATTGTTATATTTTGTCATCCTTTCAATTCTGCCTCTATCAACATAATGCTTTATTGTTCTCTATCACAAACCCTGTTCATTATTTGTTAAAGACACAATAGTTGAATTTACACTCTGTCACAATAAATCAGGCTTACCCAGCTAATGCACCATTAAAATGAAATCAGGCTTGCAATATCATTAAGCCATACATACTAAAGTGTTTGGGTAGAAAGCATAGGATGGGAATTCCAAAACTATCTCAAAGCAAGCCTACCATCAAAAACTATTCATTGAATGAATATAGCCTAAAGGCTTAGGCTTCATGAAGTTATTCCAAATGTTCTAGAATTATCAAGCAAGAGAAAAAATTATACCCAGAATAAGCATGCACTCTGTAAATGAAATTTTTGAACAAAATATTTAGAAATCTATATCCATGTGCCTAAATATGGGATTTGAAATTGCATAAATAAGTCCTCAATACTCTTTCTGGAAGTTTGGTGTTATATCAAGAGTTATAAAGGGATTAGTCTCCAGTTCAAAAAATTACCTAAAATTAAATATATATGATAATTTTCAAATTATATTCATAATTATTATTTTAACAAAGGAAAAAAGATATTTAATGAGAAAAACAGTGTACATTGTTGTTATTAATTTATTGGTAATTATATTTTTCATTATATAGAATGTGTCCATATTCTGATACCTTGAGCTTAGCACATTTTTAAAGTAAGTACCATCAGAGTGGAGAAAACTAAATGGAAGCTTCTGAAATTCTCTATTTCTTGGCCAAGAGAGTACATCAAAACCACTAATACATCTGGAAGGAATGCTGGAATGTACTGTTACCTTTGAAGATCTAAAGGCTCTAAGGATGATGGTCCCACTTGCATTTTTGTCTAATCTACCAGTCTGCCCCATGCAGAAACTGGACGGATCCAAGAGGACAACTATAAACTAAAGTAGACACAACAAGCAGTATCTTGGATTGCAGCTGCTGTGCTGGACATAGTATCATTGTTAGAACAGATTAATGGCCTCAGGTACATGGTATGTGACCACTGATTTGGAAAACAAGTTCTTTCTTTTTAATCAAGGAAAAAAAAGATCAGTAACAGTTTGAATTCATGCGGAAAAGATAAATGAATTCATTAACAGTTTTACCTCAGGGCTATGTTAACTCTACTGCTCTCTACTGTAATAGGGTCTGAAGATCTCTGAACTGTCTAAATCACATAGAGAACATCACATTGATTCATTACATCAGTGTTACTATGTTAATCAGGCAGGATGATCACAATTTGACTATCACAATGAAGATGTCGTTAAGACATGTACACTCCAGGAGATATATGAGGAAGATTTTGAGGAAGATTCAAGGAATTGCCATATGAAAATTATTTTATATATCCAGGGCAGGACATGTCTTCTAAATTAAAGAGCAATTATTACATTATTTGCCTCCTATCATGAGGAAGTAGAAAGTCCAGTGAACTTTTTCAGGCTCTGTACGAAACTCATTCTATATCATATAGCTGTGGCCCATTTGCTAAGTGATGCAAAATGCTGCTAGGTTTGAATGAACTCAAGAGCAAAAATGTGTTCCGCAGCAATTCCATGCTATAGGGTAACCATCTCTATTTTGGGGACTTATGGTTTGCTGGATCCTTTGATATTAGAGGTATCAGAGATAGGAAATGGTACTGCGTGTGAGGGAAGAAAGATTTCATTCTCCAGAAAGGAAGCTGAATTGTTGTTACTCTAAAATAGGAAACGGATGCTAGATCTAAAATGACAAATGGATACCCAATCTAGTCATATTGTAGCTATTTATGTTTTTTAGAAGATTTCTTATTCTCGATTGCCTTATGGGTAAGAAAGTAAAACTATCTTTAATTAATACTTTTGAAAGTTTAGAATACATTTGAAAGTAATTAATCAATATAATTTTATAAAGATTTAAAATTTTAATCAATACAATTTTAAAAGCATATAAAATGATAAGAAGAAATTATTATAATCTTACCTTCACATTTTCAATGTGTCAGAAGCCAATTTTGAAAATTTTGAAAATTTTCATTACATTATTATTATACCTAGAAATAAAATAAATCACAGATCAAAATTAAGTTAATCTATCTCCCATATATATATATATATATATATATATATATTCCCCATATATATTTGAAATATGACAGACTTTGCAATTTAATTAACTTGTACTTTGTACTAACTTTTCAGCATACCTTTAATAAAAACAAAACGTTTTTACTACTTTTAAGCTTTTTCTGATTAACTCTGAATAGAATCACTGACACATAGATCAGAAAAGAATATTAAAACACCAAGTTCCTAATCACTTAAGTCTGCAATATTCAAAGATCTACAATGTCATTAAAATCTCTTAAATTTTATGAACTTCGGAAATAAATAATAAAATAAGTAGCAAAAGAAACATTTTATTTTTCTTGATATCCCACATATCTAAGGGTATTATTAATTATATAGGAAAATTCTTTCAATTTTTTAGTTCAAATCTCCCATAGGAATGCAAAATATTTAATGCTTACTTTACAGACTATTTTTCAGATGAAAAACTACATTTGAAATTTCTATAGAAGATATTGTGAGTGATGATATTATTGCTGTTTCTGGTATTATTGTGTCAATAGTACTCTCAAGTTCTTTTATGATCTCCTCAAATGTTGTAATACAATGCTCATTTTGGTCTTTCCAGTAGTGAATCATCCTCTCCTGGAAATTATATTAAGTTCTTTGGCTTCCAAAATCTCAATCATCAGTCACAATATTTGTATAATTAAAAAGTACATCAATTATGTGAAAGTTGGAAACATGTTTCATACTCGGTATAAAATTGGAAAATTAATTCTGATAGTAAAATATGAGGGTAGTGGATATTTTAGTGATTGCTAACCCACTTATATCTGATTTAAATACAAAAAAGATTAACTCAATTTAATTTAAGATGATATGGAAATGTATTTACCTATACGAAAGGAATATGGAGTTCATTTCAGTCATAACTAAAAACAAACCTTAAACAATGTCATTAGTTTTCTCTCCCTCCAACTTTTGCCACTGCTTATTTTATATTGATTTTTCTCTTAAGGAGGAAGGAATTACAGTACTTCTGACAGGCGTACACTCCTACTCTACATGTTAACATTCTCATCAGACAGAGGATCTTTACTCATACCTCTGGAGGAAAATGTTCTGAAAAACTCTGGCTAGAAAACACTGGGTCTTGCACTAACCACTAGTACAATTATTGTTGTCAAGGAAGTAGAAAAAGAAAATGCTCGGGGGGCGGGGATTAGTCCTATCAAAACCATATGAAATTAATTTCCCAAAGGAAGAAAATATATTCTTGTTCTACACAGAAGTTATAGTTCTTTTTTTTTTTTTGTGGGTACCGGGGGGTCGATCTCAGGACCTCGTGCGCCAACAGGCACCCGTGCCGCTGAGCGATATCACTGGCCCCTTTTTCGTATGTGGGTTCCGGGAGTCGAACTCGGGCCCTCACGCTTGCAAGGCAGGCGCTTACGCTGCTGAGCCATCTCACCGGCCCATAGTTCTTGACAGATGGGAAATTAAAAAAAATTTTTGAAGTAAAATTTTGGATATGCTGGGCATAATTGGCGCACTTGCTGCCTGTAATCCCAGCACTCAGGAGGCTGAGGCAGGAGGATCACTGCATGTTTGAGGTCAACCTTGGCTACATAATGAGTTCAAGGCCAGCTTGAACAACACACGAGATCCTGTCTCAAAACAGTTACACATTGCAATTATGCTGTTTTATTTGTAAGCCAAGAACTATCATACTGAAGTTTCAAGCTATACTGATTAAACACATCAGAAGGTAATGTTCTGTGGTTAATCTAACTTCTTCTTTAATAGCTTGGAAGGCTGGCTCAAGTATTCTTAGTTAACTCATCAAAATAACAGGCTGATACCAGTTATGGGGATCCAAAACTCTCCATTTCTGACAATCACTTCCTTAATCAGAGGGTTTCTCTGTTAAGTGGTTACATTTTCATTACAAATGTGGAGATATTTAGAAGTTTGAGAGGAAAGTTTCTCCTACCTAGTACAGTGTGGCTTGTACTGTCCTATGCCCCGTTTTCGCAGGGGAAAACTTTGTTCTAGATTCATCTTTTTTCCTACTTTAATTGAAGTTTAAATGAACCATTCTCAAAATGACCAAATTGGTCTATAAAGTTACATGTCATGATTTTATTATGAAATGATTATGAGGAAAGTGAAATAAATGCTGATAATCCCCATGAAAAATAAAATTTCCTCAATAAACTCTGCTTGAATATTTGTATGTAGAATGTTTTGCCTGATATGATTTATACATTTTCCTTCACAAATTCTTAAAATCTATGAGCTGGATCACATGACTGAACATTTTTACACAGCAATTAATGTAGTTTCTTTATTTGCTTACTCAGGATCATGATGTATTTGGGAAAATGAAAACTTAGAGAAAAAGAATCTTCCATTGTAACCTATTTTATTAGAATTTTGTCTTTTTACAGGTTGCTAAATTTTGTTGTTGTAAACCATCTTCTGAAATTTCCATATTCCCAAAA
Organism: Erethizon dorsatum; assembly: GCA_028451465.1. Lineage (NCBI taxonomy): Eukaryota > Metazoa > Chordata > Mammalia > Rodentia > Erethizontidae > Erethizon > Erethizon dorsatum. The sequence continues at coordinate 19,216,742 of CM051842.1, forward strand.
TATGCAGTTTTCTGATACCTAATAAGTAGTGTACACATTTATTAACTACTAAGTTATTAAATACTTTCTCTTTAGGGTCTTCTTGATTTTAACAATAAAGGGATCACTACTTTTCCTGGAAGTGTGGAAATAAAAATTATGTCCAGAGATGTTTATTAAAAAGTATAATGCTACTTCAACAATGTAAAATACAAATGAGCATTATTTTAAAGTAAAACAAATTTAGTGTGTAACTTCTGTTAGTTATACTTCTAACATATAGCAGCATTCTGTGTTGTAATAAATGGTTTAAAATCTTAATAAAAGATGTTTATTTACATTTTTCTATTCCATGATTGGCTGCAGATAGTTATAAAGCTGTTAGGAAAACAGAGGAGCTTAGATAAAACTCAATAAAATATGAAGAATGCATTTTCAAAATAAAATTACAGAATTAACTTCAAAATTACATATATATTAAATAATATACAGTAGAAGGAAAGATATTCATTTCCCATTTGTCATATTAGAATCATAATCTAGATTTTAAAGAGAATTCCCAAGGTAGCAAGCAATTACAAATAATTAAAAAATCATAACACAAGAAGAAATGTAATGCATAGAAGCAACACAGTGTAAGGAGACAGTCCATTACAGTGGAATAGAAAGAAATGCAGCTTGGACTCAGGTTATTACCTGTGGGATTATAAGCAGATTATTTATCCTCTTCAAAGCACAATTTCCTCACCAGTAAAATGAAAACAATAAAAGCATCACAGATACTTTAGATGCATTATAAACACATCACTATGGCATCTTTGTTGGGATTAGGTATAGATACTTCTCCAGGTGTGCATATACACATAGTCATGCATCTTGGATCATGGATGGATCCTTTGTGGACATTCTCTACTCCCAGCACATACAGCTTTGCCCCAAGGAGCAAATGATGTTTAGAAGAGCTTGAAATGATTTAACTTCTCATTTGTCCTCTTTGCTGATTGTCTATAGACGTGAACAACTGGAGCATGTGTTCAGTATACAATCCTCTTAATTATTGTGGGTTAATTATGAGGGCAAGTAAATAAAATTAGTAGTGAATAGTTTTTCATATTTATTGAAGATAGGCCAAAAAGCATAAAACTTTAGGGAGAGACTTAGTTTTGTTATTAATAAAGACTATCTAAAATTATGGCTTTTATGTTTTGATATTGAGAATATGAATAATATATTTCATGTTGTTTTAGAGTCTTTAATGTGACATCTATTGCAAATCTCCAAAAAGGGGTATGTCGCACAATGCAGAATTTTCCCAAAATGATTTACTAATGGAAAATTTTCCTCTATTTGTAAGGCTTCATCCAGGAAAACAGATGTGTGGAAGATTAGATAGTAGATAGATAGATAGATAGTAGATAGATGAGGGAGGGAGGAAGTCAGGTAGGGAGAGAGAGAGAGAAGGTCAAAGGGAAGGAGGGAGGGTTGTTACAGATAATTGGCTTCTCCAATTGTGGGAAATGGATAAGCAATCTTTTTAAGACTATATCGAATGCTTTAGTATAAAACTTACAGATCGTTTAGTCAGGAAGGAAGATCATAAGCAGACTGGAAAGTCATAAGCACAAGCTGACATAGGAGTCATAAAAATTAAAGGAAAATTCAAAGAAGTTTAGTAACTGCTGGTCTAGATGTTGGTTCTTATCAATGAGATCAATCAGCAGATAAGCACAGATCATCTATATAATGGCTGGCGGCCGCTTCCCTTCTACTCTCCAAAAAAAAAAAAATTGAGAAAAAATGTGCTAATAACCTATTTAAACTCCTGAAAAACAACTGTCTCTGCTCTGACTCAAAGTCCAGACACATTAAAAGAAAAGATATAATTCTACTGCTTAAAATTAAAGAAACATTCATGAAAAGAATGGAAGAAAGAAAAAGAAACATGTGCAAAGTCAAAGAACAAATAACTTTGAGAAAAAATATATTTGAGATGTATATTACTGATAATGACTAATATCCTAATAAATACATTTAAACAATGAAGTTTAACTAGCTAAATAATTAAATCATTAGAAAAGTGAGAAAGTCATGAAAATTTTTGAGTTTTAAAACAATTGTAGGGCCGGTGAGACGGCTCAGCGGCTTAAGCGCCTGCCTTGCAAGCGCGAAGGCCCGAGTTCGACTCCCGGAACCCACATACGAAAAAGGGGCCGGTGATATCGCTCAGCGGCACGGGTGCCTGTTGGTGCGCGAGGTCCTGAGGTCGTCCCCCCGGTACCCACAAAAAAAAAAAAAAAAAAAAAAAAAAAAAAAGTGATAGGAAATGATTCTTAAATTTATGAAAATATGCAAAATTTTGCTTATAATGAGAGAAATGTAAATTCAAACTACACTGACATACAATTTCTCACATATCACGTTACCAAAAAATTTAAGAAATGGGAAAATTAAGCCAGAAACTCATCCACTACAGTGGATGAGAAAGAAAAGAAAGTAAGGGAAGAGCTCAGCAAATACGAGTAAGACTCCTCTGACTACACCATTTTGTATATATATATATATTTTTTTTTTTCTTTTTTTTTTTGTGGGTACCGGGGTTTGACCTCAGGACCTTGCGCGCCATCAGGCGCCCGTGCCGCTGAGCGATATCACCGGCCCCTTTTTCGTATGTGGGTTCCGGGAGTCGAACTCGGGCCCTCACGCTTGCCGGGCAGGCGCTTAAGCCGCTGAGCCATCTCACCAGCCCAATTTTGTATATTTTTGACTCTTGGAAACCTGTTGAGGTTTTAGGTATGGGGAGAAAAAAAAAATAAACAAAATAAACAAAGATATGGAAAACATCTAAAATAGAACCCAAATAGAAACACATTAGCCTAACTGTATTTCAAGTTAATATGACACCCTTTTGAGGTGAAAAACAAAACAAGTAAAAAAATACAACAAACTAACTTTTAAGCATAGTATTTTGACTATTAATTCTAAGTCTAAAGAAGAAAAAATTGCAGCTGTTGAATTGTATATACTAGGTTTGACTTTTGCCGTAGTGTATGTTAGCAATCCCAAAACTATATTCTGCATATTCTAGCATTAAAGAAATCAGCAAATAAATACACTGTAGAAAATGCAAACCACATTTGTCACTGTTAGTAAAGGGAAGTACAAACATAGAAAGGGAGAGGATGAGAGTGGTGGAAAATAATATTCTTGCTACTAAGAAAAACTTTTGAAGTGTTTAAGTGTAAAAAAGGCACTGTGTTTTAAGGAACACTTAAATGATTCACAGGGGGAAAAACAAAGGCAGGAGAACAAAAGGATGATATGAGATGCTGTAATACAAAACCCTAATCTCTTGCCAGTTTCCAAAACAGAGTTCTTAGACCACATCCCAGTGACTGGAGGGGAGGTATTATACAGTAGTGATTCCCCCAGATATTGCATAAAAGGACAAGGATCATTTACTGATAGATACAGTAAGGAAGGGAGAATACTCAGAACTCCCATGGGCTGTTGGATACACGGTTTGATTTTTTTTGTTGTTGTTTGGTACTGGGAATCGAACTTAGGGCCTCATGCTTGGCAGGCTGGTGCTGTGCCGCTGAGCTACATCCCTGGCCTAGGGTTTGATTTTATATTGATAACAAAGTTTTAAAAAAATAAAATACAGTGTCATAGCTCCCTTGTTGAAGTGGAAGTTGTAGAAATCAGATGTTAAGCACAGTTCTGGTTTAAGACCATCTTAGAGTGGATCCAGTTAGTGTATGTAACAAATCTATGATCATTTCCCCAATTCCTAAGTGTGTATTTGGATGAATATATTTATTAGTTGTTAGAATACTCACTTTAACAATGAGAGTCATAATGATAGAAAAGATCAAGTCTAAGTTCTTAAAATGGCCTGGTTCAGACAGAATAGGGGTCATGAAATGATGCCCAATCCCAGGTGAACTAGCAGATACTAGACTGGTGTTCAGGGAATTAAAGGAGGCAAGGTCACCAGGCTGTTTCATGAAAAAATCTGATGGAATATTATGGATATCCTTGGACTAGTACACACTTTGAGAAATAGTCATCCTAAATAAAGTTATATAGTCCAATGTGGTACATTTACTATAAGAGATCTACTTGGCCCATGGCCTTTGCAGGAGGCTACTGATACGGCAAATACATTCATTTCAACTCAATCATTTCAACTCAGTCACACACACACACACACGCACATGCACATGCACGCATACACACACACACACACATACACAGAGCCAGCAAACGTTTTTAAGGTAATTTTTCCTTTTTTCTGATTTTTTTGACTTTTATTAGTAAATGTTTGCAGTACATAATGATTATATTCACTGTAGGGGATTGGTACATGTACATAACACATTTCAATTCCCTACTTTTTCCCCCCTCCCTCTACACCTCTTTTATTTTTCCAGTGTCAGATTCATTTATCTATCTTATTACACCTTATAAAGTTAATTATCATATATACCAATTGAAAATCAGACTAATGGACCAAAGAACATATAAAACATGTAAGACAATTGTGTTAAGCCAAGGTACACTTTTAGATACATTGTCCCCACTAGAGTATAATAACTTTTTTTCTTTCTCTTTTTTCCTATTATCTGTATTTTATTTTGTACTTTATATATATATATTGAGTTTTTCATATATGACAAGCCATGTGATATTTAAGAATGTGTGTCTGAGTTACTTAATATTATGGTATTAAGGTGCATCAATTTTCCTACAAATGACTCAAGTTTATATTTTTTCATGGCAGAGCATTACTCCAGTGTATATAAATACCACAATTTTTATTCATTCATCTGTTGATGAACATATAGGCTGTTTCCAATATTTAGCTTTTATGAATTGCACTGCTATAAACATGGGTATGCATACATCACTGTGGTATGATGTCTTTAATTTTGGGGGAAAGATACATAGAAGGGGAATAGCTGGGTCAAATGGAATTCCTACTTTTAGTTTTTTGAGGAATCTCCATACTGATTTCCATAGTGGTTGTAACAGTTTACAGTCCTACCAACAGTGAAGACGTATTCCTTTCTCCCAACAGCCTCACCAGCATTTGTTACTGATTGGTTTCTTGATGGTAGTCATTCTTTCTGGAGTGAGATGGAATCTCAGTGTTGTTTTAATTTGCATTTCTGAAAAGGCCATCAATGTAGAACATTTTTTCATGTACTTATTGGCCATTTGTATTTCTCCATCTGAGAAGTGTCTATTCAATTCAGATGCCTATTTATAATAGGGTTTTTAAATTTGGGTGGTCTAATTTTTTTTGAGTTCTTTGTATATTCTAAATATTGATCTTTTGTCTAAGGAGCAGCTGGCAATTTTTTTCTGTTGTCTCTTCACTCTGTTGGTGGTTTCCTTTGCTGTGCAGCAGCTTTGTAATTTGATGCGATCTCACCTCGGTTGCACAAGAAATAACACCCAACAAAATTGGAGCATATATATTTAATCTTGCTCTGGAACTATCATCATGCACCTGCTTTCTTTCACAACATAATTCCAAGAGAACTCAATCATCTGGATTTTTTGCAGAATACAGTACTAGCCCAAGATGAAAACACTAGACCTAGACCCTTTTCATTATAAAGACAATATGGATTCTTCACTACTGAGTATTTTATGATCCAGCAAATCATAAAATTGTCAGGTATGGCATAAAGTTAGTAGAAGTTGAAGAAGAAATATGGAAAATAATTTGGATACCAACCTAAAATATGTGTGTAAGAGGGCAGGAAAAATCCTACAAACATTCAGGAGACTGACACTTAAATGATTTATTATTCAGAAATCCAGAGGAATATGCTAGGATTTCCCCTTAAAGTTTCTAAGAGGTTCACAGTTTTATCTCTTAAGTTACATCTTTGATCCACCTTGAGTTAATTTTTATATAGATGTATAAGGTAAGAGCCTGAATTCTTTCTTTTGAAAAAGAATATCTAGTTTTCCCAGCACTATTTATTCAAGACTGCCCTTTCGCCATTATATGGTTTGAGCATTCTAGCTGAAAATCAAGTGATCATATATGTGAAGATTCATTTTAGAATTTATGTTCTATTTTATTTGTCCATATATCTGTTTTTAGGCAAATGTCACACTGTTTTTAATTACTAGTACTTTGTAGTAAGTTTCAAAGTTTGGAGGTGTGAGACATCGCCTTTATACTGCTTTTTCAAGATTGTTATAAGTATGAAGGACCCCTTCAAACTGTAGGGAATTTGATATTGATTACATTACATCTATAGATTGCTTTGGGTAGTATTGTTATTTTATAATGTTAAGTGTTCATAGTAGTGAACATGAAATGTCTTCCATTTATTTAGTTTTTCCTTATTTTCTTTCATCAATATTTTAAGGTTTCAATGCACAAGTCTTTCACCTCCTTAGTTGTATTTATTCCTAAGAACTCAATTCTTTACATATTATTGTAAATAAAATTGTTCTCTTTCTTTCTTAATTTCTTTTTTGAATTGTTCTTTGCTAATGTAGGGAATAAAACTGATTTTTATTTTTTCTTCCTGTATCTCACAGACTTGTTTATTAGCTCTAGAAGTTTTCTTATGGGTTCTTTGGGATTTTCTATGTAGTAACATGTCATCTGTAAATAGTGGTAACTTTATCTCTTCTTTTCCAAATTTATTTTTTACTTTTATTCTTTACTTACCTGAAACTCTGGTTAGAATTTATAGTACAATGTTGAATAGCAGAAATGAAAGTGGATATCCTTATCTCATCTCTAATCATTCACCATTTAGTACAGTGTTAGCTGTGGTTTTTAATTTAAAAAAATATATATATTTTTTGTGGGTACTGGGGGTCGACCTCAGGACCTCACGCGCCAGCAGGCGCCACTACCACCGAGCGATATCACCGGCCCTTTTTTAGTATGTGGGCACCGGGAGTCGAACTCAAGACGTTGCTCTTGCTAGGCAGGCGCTTATGCTGCTGAGCCATCTCACCAGCCCCCCAAAAATAAATTTTGATTGACATAATTTTGCACATATTTATGAGGAACAATGTGATGTTTTGATACACGTATACATTGTGTAGTGATCAAATACCTCAAGCACAGCAAGATAAATGCTACATGATCTCAATCAAAAAGAGTGTGAGTATAATTAACAGTAATGCAATTTATTTTTGTGCATTTCTATAAATACTTTTTATCATGTTGAGGAATACTCACTCTATTCCTAGTTTTCTGAGTATTTTTTTTTTATCATGAAAGGGTGCTGGGTTTTTGTCAAATGCCTTTCCTGCACTACATGAGAAAAATTATCTTTTTTATTTTCTTCTATTAATATAAGGTACTATATTGACTGATTTAATTAGTATGAACTACCTTTGCATTTTCAAAAAAAAAATCCCACTTGGTCATGATGAAAAATCATATTAACATGCTATTGGCTTTGATTTGCCAATATTTTTTGAAGATTTTTATTGAATTCATTTTCATGAGGCCATAAAAATTCTTAAATTTAATGTGGTACCTTAAAATAAGCTTTTACTCAGGACACCAGACATTAGCATTCAATTGTCCAAACATTATTGGCACAAACTACTAACTTAAAGATAGTAATACGTAATGTATTAACCATTGTTACCCTCCTATTATGTTGTCTTGAAAATTTGTTCTTCTTTTGATTTGTTTTGTTTTTTCTTCTCTTTAAAATAAAAAAAATAAGCTTTTACTTCATGTTGTTTATAAAAGGTACCATTATGGAAGTGAAAAAAGAGTTGTATCTGGATAAGACATTTATAATATATATAAATAATAAAGAACAGGTTTCCTGAATAAGTAATAAAGAACTTCTAATACGTATAAAACCCTGAATATTGTACCAAAATGTGTTAAAGCTAATAAATTAATTGAGCAATGTTGCAGAATACAAAATCAACATTACAATAATCATTTGTATTTCTATTCACTAACAGTGAACTACTTGAAAAGGAAATCAAGACAATTTTACTTACCATGCCATCAAGGAGAATAAAATACTCAAGAATAAAGTTAACCAAGGAGGTAAAAGATCTGTATTTTAAAAATTGTTAACATATCAATAAAAAATTAAAAAAGATAAATGCAAAGTCATCTTATGTTCATGTATTGGAATGACTAATATTCTTAAAGTATTCATACTGCTGAAAGGGATCTACACATTCAATGAAATTCCTATCCAAATTTCAGTGGCATTTCTCACAGAAACTATAATTCTATACATATGCAACCACAAAAGACTGACTAGCCAAACTAATGAGTGAACAAATGCGGAAGCATCATGCTTCCTGATTTCAAACATTAGACCAAATTGTTTTAAAATTTAGATTATAATGATAATAAAAATAGTGAAGAACTTGTATAAAATGAGACATACACACCAGTGAAATAAAATAGCCCAGAAATACACCAATGCATAAATAAACAGTGAACTCATCTTTGACAAAGGTGCCAAGAACACATGAGGATTAAATGATAGTCTCTTCATCAAATAGGGGTAAGAAAACTGGACAGCCCCATGCAAAAAATAAAGCTGGAGGGGCCGGTGAGATGGCTCAGCGGCTTAAGCGCCTGCCCTGCAAGCGCGAGGGCCCGAGTTCGACTCCCGGAAGTCACATACGAAAAAGGGGCCGGTGATATCGCTCAGTGGCACCGGCTCCTGCTGGCGCGCGAGGTCCCGAGGTCGACCCCCAGGTACCCACAAAAAAAAAAAATAAAGCTGGATTGTTACACTATACGATATACAGAAGTTATCTCAATATGGATCAAAGACCTATATCCAAGACCTAAAACTCTTAGAACAAAAAAGATTCTAAAAGCTTCTTTTCTCAGGAAAAGAGCTTCATGGCATTGCATATGTCAATGATTTGTCAGATAAAACACAAAAGGCACAAACAACCAAAGAAAACATAGTCCACCTGGACTTTGAAAATTTTAAAATTTGGTAAATCAAAAGACAGTATAGGGGCCAGTGAGATGGCTCAGTGGCATAAGCGCCTGCCTAGCAAGCGCGAGGTCCTGAGGTCGACGCCTGGTACCCACAAAAAAAAAAAAGAAACCAAACAAACAAAAAAACAAAACAAACAAACAAAAAAGGACAGTATATACAGAGTAAAGAGGCAACCCAAGGAATGGGAGAAAATATTTGAAAAACATACATCTGAAAAAAGATTAATATCCAGAAACAGAGAGAATTCCTGAAACTCAATAATAACAAAAATAAATGACTTAATTAAAAATGAGCAAAGCTCTTGAACAGACGTTTCTTCAAAGAAGATATATAAATGGCCAATAAGCACATGGAAAATGCTCAGCAACACTGATCATTAGAAAAATGGAAATCAAAAGAACATTGTGCTACTACCTCACACTCATTGTGATGGCTCCCATTAAAAATAGCAATAGCGATAAAAAGAAAAAGCAAGTGTTGGTGAAAATGTGGAGAAACTGTGAACTTTGTGCATTGTTGGCAGTAAGGTGAAATGCAGCCATTGTGAAAAACAACACAGTGGTTCCTCTAAAATTTAAAATTAGAGCTATCGTATGATCCAGTGACTTCACTTCTAGGTATACAGTATGTTCCAAATAATTTAAAACAAGGTCTTAATGATATTTGCACACCTATGTTTATAGTAGCAATAATCACAATTGTGTAAACATGGAAGCAACTCATATGTTCATCAATAGATGGATAGCAATATGTAGCATATACATGTGTATGTGTGGGGGGTTGCATGCAAGTGTGTATGTATATGGACTTAAAAAAGTAAGGGAATTTTACAATATGCTAAATATGAATGAATCTTGACATTATACTAAGTGAAAAAAGCTAGTCACAAAAGGAAAAAATACTGTATGATTCCACTTATATGAAGTACTCAGGGTAATCAAAATCATAAAGACAAAAAAGTTCAATGGTTATTGTCAGAATCTGGGAAATGAGAAGAATAAGAAGTGCTTGCTCAATGAATGTAAAATAAAATTGTCTAGAATTTCAGGTATGGTGGTGCATGCCTTTAATTCCAGCACTCTGGGAAGCTGAGGCAGGAGGATCACAAGTATAAGCCTACCCTGGACAAATTAGCAAGACCCTGTCTGGAAAAAAAAAAGATATAGGGCTAGGAATATAGGTCAGTACAAAGGGTCTGGGTTCAATCCCTAGTACTAAAAATATAAAAAGAGAGAATAGAGTTATAGTTAGATGGTGATTTTAGTTGTATAACCTTGTAAATATGGTTAATACACTGAACTGTGCATTAAAATGATTAAGATACTAAGTTTTGGTTATGTGTATTTTCATATAAAAAAGTGAATCAGTACTTTAAACATCCTGTTCCCACCAAGAAAAGGAAAAAAAAGGTGGCCTAGGAACATACAAAATATGCTGAGTTCATTAGTAGTCACCAAAAGGTATATTAAAATTATACTAAGATATCAGTAAAATTTAAGAAACACACACAGTGCAGGTGTTGAAAGTATGTGTCTAATGGCAACTCTATGAGATGATGGTAAGAATGTAAATTGTTTAAAGTATTTTCAAATAAAGTTTGAGAATGTCAAGCAAGTATGAAATCAATTTAGTTGAGGTGGATGTGGTAGTGCACATTTGTAATTCCAGCTACTTGGGAGGATGAGGCAGAAGGATTGTGAGTTTGAGGTTGTCCTGCAAAACTTGGTGAAATCATGTGTCATATGTTTAAAAAATAATAAAATATAAAGAGCTGGGGCTGTAGTGCTAAGGCCTTGTGTTCAAAGCTCAGTCAGTATAACGTACACAGCAGAAGTCAACCTAGTTGAGAACAAAGAACAAAGAAATGACATTTATTTGGGGCTAGTTAGGATTGCAATCCGAGAAAACAGAGATTCAATAATTTTTGAAAATGAATTTCAAGGTTTTAAAACATGGTGCCCAAATTTAATGCTTGAAATCACAAAGCAAGTAATGGTTACATCATTCCCTTGTCAGGAATTGTGAAGGGTATTAAGGATTAAGTTGTTTTGTTATAAAGGGATAGGGTGTTTTTTCAATCTACAGGTAATTTAGGGGAAATAAATGTGGGAGTAAGGGTGGGTTGTGGGTTGGGTTTATTAATGGTTAATGGTTAGTTATGGTTTGCCTCAGTCCAAATGTCAAGATGCATCCATGCAAGCAACCTAATTCAAAGGTTCAGCTGCCAGGATAACTGAGATTGGATTAAAAATGGCCTCCCAACTCCATTTTAAGTGCTCTGAACAAGTAGTACTCCATTTTGATTTTCCTCACTTGACAGTAAAGCTAAAGATATGCATGTCCTATGACTCAGTATTTCTACACTCACATCTCTACCCAACAGAAGTGTGGGCCCACTTACACCAAGCAGTGTGTCAAAGAACATCCTAGCATTGCTGTTTGTAACCACACAGAGAAACAATAATGCCAAACTCATCGGAAAACAAAATTAATAAATGTATTTTAATAAATCAAACAATGAAATACTGTAAAGCTAAATATGAACAAATTAGAGCTACATGCGTGTTTCCCATAAATGTAATATTGTCAGGAAGAACCTACACTTTTTCTATATTATTTCATTCAAGTAATGTAAATAGTCAGGTATACATAAATCATAAGCATATGTACTTAAGAGATAAAACCATAAAGATAATAAGAGAATACCATAAAATTCGTATTTACTTTGCAACAGAAAAGCAGTAATTATGACAGGGCTTGAGGGAAGTATTTAGGTTGATGGCTTTGTTTTATTCCTTGGTCTTAAGGGTTATAAAACAGAAGCCAACTATATGAGAAGGGATTGTATTGTGCACTCCTGATTTATACATTTCCTCAGTGTATATTATAGCTCAAAATAAAATGTGATTAAAGTAAAAAATAGTTAAAAGAATTTCTCTAATATTTGGGATTGATCTAATTATTAGAAAACTTGCTTAGAACAAGTAAGATATAAAGGTATTTGCTCATGACAGAATAAAAGGTTCAGTTGCTGGTGGCTGAAAATTGAGCTCACTGCTAGAATTGTTTGTTTATAATTTAGTCTATATTTCACGTCGTTCAGATTTGGGCTACCAGAAAGGGATGTCTTGGCGGAAACAGGAAAGGAAGCTTTAATCACTGTGATAGATTTCTCCAATTGCTTTTCAGGGACAGAAAAACTCAGAGATGCTAGAATAAATATTTTTGTGAAAAGATAGTCAGTAGGAAACATGATCCACAGTGAAGAGGAAATATGAACACACATAGGCAAGGTAGAAACCCTGTGTTAATATATCATACATGTAAAAAGTACCATTGAAGAAATATTATGAGTGTAAAACATATTGAAATGTTTTCAGAAAATATACATTTCTGAAGATATATGTATCTATTTTTAGGAAAAGAAAAACACTATAAAAGTGCTGTTTTATGGAAAAACATTTCTACAGAAAAGTTCTAACTGAAAGGTAACAGAATAAAGTTTCAGGAAAGTTGTGAGGTACAACTTTTACTACATATGAGAAAATCAATAGACAAACAAAATCAAGTAAAATTTTGTGTAAATGGAAAAAAATTACCCAACTGCCTGAGTATGGTTTCTTTTATGATAAATTAGACAGTTTTTTTTAATTGCAAGAATATATCCCTCAAATAACCTCTGAGAAAACACCAATGTGATTAAAACACATATGAACTTGAAAGGATTATATTTCCTTTTATACCACTCTTGTTTGATGTCTGCCAATTAAATAAAGACACTAGAGCTAAAGCCACAACAGTAAAGTTGCTTCTTAAAATGAAGAAAACACTTCTACAATCCTTTGAATATTCAAGTATCTCCTGCTAGATATTTTCTATGTGCATTCACTTAAGTTACCTCATTCAATATTTATGATCAACCAATGGAACTGGAATTATTTTCTAAGCTTTATAGATGAAGATATTGAAACAGAAAGTATCTTTTCTAGTCATACACTAGGGAACGGGCATGTTCAGAATTTAAACATAGCTCTTCTGACCCTAAAGCCATTTGTTTTTGTGCTTACATGCTGCTTTTAGATGCTATAGTATCAAGGTTTGTCAGTCACAATAGAGCCAGGAAAACAGAACTCATGTCAGATAGCTCAACAGAGAGAGTTATATATAGGAAGCTAGTCCCAAGCTGTTACAACCAATAAAACAACAGGGCAAAGGGAGATAGCCTAGAGGTTATCAAATGCGAGAAGCTGCTATCATGACTAGGGCTGGAGAGAAAATAGAAGGAACTTATGTTACCAGAGCCCAGGGTGTGTGTTCCTTTTGCAAGAGCTAAAAGCTTGAAATAAAAGCTATTTGAGAGTATAGTCCAAATGGCTACCAAGGAGAAGTGGGAACCATGGAGGAGTGCCCATCTGGCAGGAGGTACTATCATAGGAGTTGCTGCAAGATAGAAGCTAGGAAAGCAGAGGAAGGTGTTGCCTTAGGAGCATGGAAACCACAGAGTTGCTGTAGACACATGAAAGATAACCCCCAGAAGCTGAGAGAGTAGAAAATATACCCTGGTTTCTCATCTCCAATCTCCAACTGGTATTTCCCTGTTGGCTGGGCCTAAAAAGAAGCAATTTGACAGGGATCTTGGAAATGTAGTTTGAAAGTCGTTCTTCTGTGATCTGTAATATAGAGCAGGGCACAAGAAAGAGAAGACATTTCCACCTCAGAGCAAAGTGAAACATGATCAGATCACAAAGCTGTTTTTTAAGCCTACCTCAGAAATTAAGCCAGCTCCAAAAGGAGATGGTGAGTAGAAATTATCTAAAGTGCCTAAGCAAGCCCATGTTAGAATAATTCATTTAATATGTAATATTTATTCTATGTTTCCCAAGAAAGTTAATCACAGTGTAACTTCAATAAGTACACATTTGCTGTTCTACTCAGTAAGAAATCCAAATAAGCAGCACTGTACTAAAAGGAGGAGAAAGCAAGCCGAAATGTAGGAGGCAAAGAAAGATCTCTGCCATTGTATAGGATTGATTTAAAGGCATAAAGTAGACGGATGTAGAGAGGAGTCTAAAAATAAAGTTATAACACAGCATTGCCTGTTAATGCTTATAAGGGACAGTGATTTGAATGAGAATTCCAATTGTTGGTTTTGCTAATGTCTGAGTAGAGCTTTGAGAAATCAATTCTTTTGTTATATAAAGTAGCAGCTTATAATTAGAGGAGGGAATTCACATTTGAAACAAAAGAATTAATTTCTAATTCTAGGTAGTGGAAAAAATAGCACCAAGAAATGCAAGACCAAAAAAAAAAAAAAAAAAGCTGTGAAAGACAAACGAAAATGAAATAGAAAAAATATAGAAGTGTTATTTCATTAGAATACATAAGTAATACATAATTTGTGTTTTCTATTATTTTCTATAGTTATCTAAAGCTATAAATTATAGGAAGAGTGATACCAGACCCATCTGGAAAACACTTATGTTCCTTACAATACCACTCAGTGCTATCCAATAGAATTTTTGACATGGTGGAATAGCTGTTTTTTCTTTTTTACAAACAGCTTGATTATATATAATTGACAAACAATGAACCACCCATATACAATGTGTACAACTTGATGAGTTTGTACAAAACACCTGTGATATTCTTATTACAATCAAGAAATAGACATATACAGCACCTACGAAAACTTGTTGTGTCCCTTTGTTTTTTGTTTGTTTGGGTGATTGATTGGCTGATTTTTGGTGTGTGTTAAGAATACAATATTTCTTAACAAATTTTGAACTGCACACACAATATTGTTAACTATAGGCACTATATAGTTAGTAGTTCAAGAACTTATTCATTTACTATAGCTAAAACTATATATTTATTGAACAACTCACAATTTCATACCCATTCCCATTCTGGTAGCCATTATTGTATATTTTTTCCAGTGAGTTTGGCAGTTAAAGATACTTTATATAAGTAGAAACATTCAGAATTTGTCCTTCTTTATGGCTTATTTCACTTAGCATGATGTCCTCCAGGTTAATACATGTTGCTACAAGTGACAAGATTTCTTTAACTTTTAAAGCTGAATAATATTCCATTATATGTATAGACTACACACTCTTTATCCATTCATCTCTCAATGGATACCTGAGTTGTTTCCACGTTACTGTAAAGAACGCTGCAATACATATGGGACTGTAGATATATCTTTGAGATACTGATTTCATTTCCTTTGGGTATATATCCAGAAGAGGGATTGTTGGATCATAGGATAGCTCAACTTTTAATTTTTTGAGGGTCCTCCATACTGGTTTCCATAATGACTGCGCCAGTTTACATTCAGACAGTATACAACTATTCTTTCTTTCTCCACATTCTTGCCAACACTTGTTATCTCTTGTCTTTTTGCTAGTAGCTATCAGGTTCTTGGCCTGGCCCCAGTCTCCTAAACGAGTGGATGCCGAATGGCTTAAATAAAAGAGATCAGTAGTATGATTTTGGAGCATCCAGGAAGGTCAGAACTCTCTCTCAGGAGTAAAGACAAAGAGTTCCACCAGACGGCCCATATTTATTTGGTTTTCAAGAAAAGGAAGGGAATACTGAAGCAAGGCGGGAACTGAGTAGGACCTTAGGAGTCAGTTCAAAGACTTCTCCAAGCAGTAAATTTTGCCAATTAAGAGAACTGTTTGATCTCTAATGTTGGCAGCTTAATTGCTCTGGAATAGGGGGTGTCAGCAGCCCAGGTCTTCGCTGCCACAGCTGTGGTGTTATCTTCACCTCAGAACATTATGCATATGTGCTTTTCCAACACAGCCAGAGGTCCCTGTGTTCAGCAACTTAACCCTGTACAGCCCGGTCTCAAACAAGTAGCCATACTAATGTGTGCAGCTATATCATTTTATAGCTTTGATTTTCATTTCCCTGATGATTAATAAATAGTGTTGACCATCTTTCCTTACAACTGTTAGTCATTTGTATGCCTTCTTTGCTAAAATTTCCATTCAAATCCTTTATTCCTTTTTTTTTTCCTTTTGTGATGCTGGGGATGGAAACCATGCTAGCCAAGTGCTCTACCTCTGAAATACATCTTTAGTTCATTTTAAAATTTTATATTGTGACAGGATCTTACTAACTTGACCAGGCTGGTCTTGAAGTTGCAATCTTCCTGTCTCAGCCTTCTAAGTAGCTAGGATTATAGGTATGCACCACTGTACTTGATGTATACTCATTTTTAAATTGAGTTACTTATGCTTTTTATTGAGTTGTATGAGTTTCTTATATAATATTTTAGATCCCTTATCAGATATTTTTGCAAGTATTTTCTCCTATTCTGATGGTTACCTTTGCATTCTGTTGATTGTGTCTATGCAGAAACTTTCCAGATTATTGTAGTCTCACTTTATTTTTGCTTTTATTGCATGTGCTTTAAGGGTAATGTCTAAAAATTTACTGCCATGACAAATATCAAGAAATTTTTCCTGTTTTCTTTTAGAATTTTCACAGCTTTAGGTCTTATATTTAAATTTTTAATTCATTTTAAGTTGATTTTGTGATTGTGTCAGTTAAGAGTTCAATTTATTCTTTTTCTGTTATTATTTTTGTATGTGGATATCCAGTTTCCTCAACATCATTTAATGAAAGATTATCCTTTCCACATTGTATATTCTTGCACTCCTGTCAAAGATCAGTTGATTGTATTTATGTTGGCATATTTCTCCATGCACTATTCTGATCTATTCTCTTGGTCTATAAATTGGTCTTAATGGCAGCAAAATTCTGTTTTAATTACTGCTGCCTTGCAATATAGTTTGAAATTAGGTGGTGCAATGACTCCAACTTTGTTCTTCTTCCTCAAGATCATTTTGGTTATTCTGGGTCTTTTGTGATTCCATATTAAGTTTAGCATTATGTTTCTTATTTCTGTAAAAATTCCAGGAAAATTTTGGTGAGAATAGCATCACTTAGGGTAATATGGACATTTTAACAATATTAAGTTTTCCAATCTATAAACTCAGGTTTTTTTTTTTCATTTATTTGGGTCTCAAATTTCTTCTATCAGTATTTTATAGTTCTTTTGTACAAAGTCTCTCATACTCCTAAGTATTTTATTTTTTTGATACTATTGTAATATGGATTGTTTTGTTACCTTCCTTTTCAGATATTTCATTGTGAGTGTATAGAATCATAACAGATTTTTCTGTTAATTTTGTATCTTGAAAATTTAGTGAATTTATTAGTTCTAATTTTTTATAGAAACTTTTGTTGTTTTAGACATACAGAATTTTATTTCTTCCTTTTTATTTGGATTCTGGAGAAATTCCTAGACCTATACAATATACCATGACTAAATCATGAAAAAATACAAAACCTATATAGGCCAATAACAAGGAGATTTAATCAATAATTTAAAACCTCCTAACAAAGAAAAGCCCAAGACCATATGGCTTTACAAGTGATTTCTACAAAACATTTGAGAGAGAATTAATGCCAGTTCTTCTCAAATACTTCAAAAACTGAAGATGAATGAACACTTTCAAACTCATTTTAGAAGCCAAAGATAATACAAGAAAATTACAGACTAATATACCTGACGAACATAAATTCAAAAATCCTGAAAAATTACTAGCACACTCAATTCAACAATACACTGAAAAAACCACGTACCACGATCAATTGCAATTTATCTCTTTTAGTTCATTGGGGCTTGCTATGGCTTATGTCTAGATGTCTCGCCAAAACCTCATGCTCTCATAGGTGGGGCTTTTCAGATGTGGCTAGATTTAGAGTGTGTGATGCTGGGATCAAGGGTGTGTGATTACTAAATTAGTCCTCTGATTGGTTTGGCACAGTTCTGGGAGTGGAAAATGGGAAGGCCCTCCCTGGGTGTGAGTTCTATGAGGGCTACAAGGGCAGGTGGCCCATTCCAAATATAAGGGACAAGAATAGGGCTGCTGGAGTCCATTGTCACAGCTTGCTGCCTGTTACTTCACTGTTTTGTTGCCTTCTGCCCAACATGAACTGCTTCTTTTCTGTGATGCCTCTTGCCACACTACCCTGCCTTGGAGCCAGCCAACTATCAACCGAAACTTCTACAAACTGTGTGCCAATTAAATGTTTCTTCCTTTAACTTTGGGTGTCAGGTATTTTGTCACAGCAATGAGAAAAGTAACTAAGACAGGGCTCTATAACAGAATAATACAGACTGGGTAGTTTATTACAAAAAAATCATTTCTCACAGTTCTGGAGACTGAGAAGTTCAAGATCAAGGTGCTAGTAATTGGAAGCCTGGTAAGAGCATGCTTCTAGTTCATAGATGGCCATCTCACTACACCATCCTCACTTTGAAGAAGCAAGAGCACTCTCTAGGGTCTCTTTTATGAGTATTAATCCTAGTTATGAGACCTACATCCTCACGAACTAAGGAAAGGCCCCACCGTGAAATACCATTAGAGTGGAGTTTAAGTTTCAACATAAGAAATTTGAGGGGACACATTTAATGGGGCATATCACATTTATAGATTTGAATATGTTGAAACATCCTTGGGTTGATATATCCCAGGGTTGATCATGGTGAATGATTCTTTTAAATGTGATGTTGAATTCAGTTTTAGTATTTTAGTGAGGATTTTTGCATCTAGGTTCATCAGGGATATTGTCTTGTAATTTATTTTTCTCTTAGAATGTGTTTGTCTCATTTTGGTTGCAAGGTAATGCTGGCCTAATAGAATGAATCTGAAAGGTTTCATTGTTTTTCAACTTTTTGGAAGGATTTGAAAAGGATTAGTATTATTTTTTCTGTAAATGTTTGGAAGAATTTAACAGTGAAGTCATTAGTTCCTAGGCTTTTCTTTTATAGATTTTCTTTACTCATTTAGTCTCTTTATTCATTATTGATCTGTTCATATTTTCTATTAAATACTGACTCAACTTTGGTAAAATTTGTATGTGTCGGGCCGGTGAGATGGCTCAGCGGCTTAAGCGCTTGCCCGGCAAGTGTGAGGGCCCGAGTTCGACTCCCGGAACCCACATACGGAAAAGGGGCTGGTGATATCGCTCAGCGGCACGGGCACCTGCTGGCGCGCGAGGCCCTGAGGTCGACCCCCCCGGTACCCACAAAAAAAAATTTGTATGTGTCTAGAAATTTATCCATGTCTTCTAGGTTATTCAATTTTTTGGCGTATAATAGTATAGTAGTCACCATGATTCTTTCCATGGTTTCTATGCAATGTCTCGTCTTTCATTTCTGGTTTTATTTGAGTATCTTTCCTCGGTCAAATTAAGGCTTTGTAGATTTTGTTTATCACTTCAAAAAAAATCTTAGTTTTCTTGATCTTTTATTACTTTTCTAGTCTCTATTTTTTTCTGAGTTTAAAATTTTTAATTTACATATAATAAATTTACACATGTGTGGTGTACCATATGGAGTTTTGATACAGGTATACGTTGAGCAATGACCAAGTCAGGATAATTGTCATATCCACCATATCAAACATTTATCACTTCTTTGTGGTGAGTATTCATTACATTAAGTGTAATTAGTGAAGCACAGAAAGATAAGTACCATGTTAATCTTACTCATATGCAAAACTAAGAAAGTTGATATTATAGAAGTAGGAGTAATAACGATTACCACACTATAGAAGAGAGTGGAGGTGGGAAGAAGTTGATCAACAGTTACAGTATAAAGTAATAGGAGGAGTAAGTTCTGCAGTTGTACTGCACAATACAGTGATTATTGTCAATAATATATGGTGCAACTCATCTATTTCTTGTCTCACCTTTATTAATTTCTTCCATCAACTGTAGGCTTAGTTTGCTTCTCCTTTTTCTAGATCGTTGAGGTATCACACGAGGCTATTTATTTGTGATCCTTAACGTTTTGTGATGTAAGTGTTTACTGCTACAGACTTCCCTCCTGCAGGTGCCTTTGCTGCATCTTATAAGTTTTTTTTTTTTTTTGTACCGGAAATCAAACTCAGGACCTTGTGCTTACCAGGCAGGCGTTGTGCCACTGAGCTATATCCCCAGCCCCATCCTATAAGTTTTGATATGTTGTGTTTTATTTGTCTCAAGATAGCTTCTAAATTTCATCTTTATTTTCTTCTTTAACTCATTAGTTCCTTAGAAGTATACTGTTTAATTTCCATATGCAGTGTATTTGACAATTTTTCAAAATTCTTGATAAGTACATACTTTCAAAAAATTACAGTTGGAAACCCTACCTTATCTGAATTTAATCTTCTTAAGTTTGTTGTGACTTACTGTGTGGTGTAACATAAAATAGATCATCAAGAACACTTTGTGTGTGTTTAAGAAAAGTGAGAATATTTTGTGTACGCTTGAGAAAAATGTGCATGCTGCTGCTGGTGAATGAAATTCTCTGTATATGTTTGTTAGGCCCATTTGGGCTACAGCATTAAAACTCTGCTGTTTTCTTATTGATTTTCTGTCCAGATGATCTATTTTTGGAAGTAGCATATTGAGGTCCCTTATTACTAGTGTATTGCAGCCTATCACTTCCTTCAGATCTATTGCTATTTGCTTTATACATTTGGGTACTCCAATTTTGGATGCATGTATGTTAAAAATTGTTACGTATTCCTGAGGAATTGATATTTTAGCATAATATAATGACCTGCTTTGTCTTTTTTATAGTCTGTTTTATATGAAACTATTATAATTACTCTAGCTCTCTTTTGGCTTCCATTTGCTTAGAATATTTTTTACTATCTTTCACTTTCAGTTGACATGTGTCCTTAAAGCTGAAGTCAAGTTGGGTCTTGGTTTTTTGTTTTTGTTTTGATTTGTTTTTTAACCACTCCGCCACTCTATATTTTATATCAGAGAAGTTATGCAATTTAAATTCAAAGCAGTTATTGACAGATAAGGAATTACTACTGAATTTTATTGTTTGCTTGTTGCTTTATAAACCCTTTATTCCTTTTTGCTCTCTTGCCTGTCTTTCTTTATAATTAGGTGATTTTCTTTACTAGTATACTTTCAGTCCTTACCTTTTTGCATCAACTATAAGTTTTGGCTCTGTAGTTACCTCGAGTGTTATAAAATTTTTTACAGTTGTAACAGGCTATTTAAAGTTGATAACAATTTTGTTTGCATACAAAACTATTTTTACTCCACATGCCCTCATATTTTGATTTTTGATGTCACATATACATCTTTTTACATTGTGTACACCTCAAATTATCATAGCTATTATTTTAGTATAAATGATTTTATCACTTATACTAAAGATATAAATGATTTACACATCACCACTATAATATTAAAGCATTTTAAATTTGAATGCATACTTTTCCCAGTGATTTTTATACTTTCAGATATTGTGGAGTTACTAATCCTTTTCATTAATCTTGAAGAACTCCCTTCAGCATTTCTTATAATGCAAGTCTGGTAGTAACGAAGTCCCTCAGCCTTTATTTGCCAGAGAATATCTTTATCTATTTCTGTAGGGTAGCTTTGATTGGCTGTATCTTGGTTGGCAATATTATTCTTTCTTTACTGTGAAAAGCTCATGCTACTCTCTCCTGGTTTTTAAGGTTGAGCATTATTTCATATGCTTGTTGGCAATTTGTGTTTCTTCTTTTGAGAAACATCTATTCAGGTCATTTGTCCATTTAAAAATCAGATTATTATTATAATTTTTTTTGCTATCGAGTTGTTTCAGTTCCCTAATAGGGCAGGTCTAATGTTGAGTTCCAATGCAATATCCAGTGCTTACTTCCTCTCCTGGCCCCACGAAGGAGGTATCTCTCTCCACCACATGCTGTGTAGTACCTGTGTGTGTGTGTGGGGGGGGTAATGTAGGTAAAGTAAAATTGTCCTTCTTACCTTCTTCAATGTGTCTTTTCTTTTTTTGTGCTATGATCTCTCCCTGGTTTTCTAATCTTTTATGAAAATACTTTCAAGAGTGGATAATTGTTTAAATTGATGTTTCTCTGGGGGAGAAGTGCTGGGAAATCCTACTCCAGTGATGGCAAAACTTTCAAAGACTGAGTGTCCAAACTGCAACTCCAAACCCACTTATTTATTGCAAAATGCCAAGACTGCAATTAAAGCCAAATACTGAGGTTTTGGTTTAGAAAAAAAAACAACAACAAAAACAACTCATACACTTAGCTCACATGCCCACTGTGGCACACATGCCATAGGTTCACCACCTGACATCTTGCTGTCTTCCTCATATGATCCTTTTCAGTCAGATCCTGTCTCTCCTCAAAACTCTGATAATGCCATGTTATTTAGAGCAAGTCAAGGTTTACCATGGCCTACAAAGCCCTGTATGATCTGCATCCTCCAATTCTCTGATCTTATCTTCTGTTTCTCTACACTTTATTGACTCTGGTCTGGTCACATTGGATTTTACTTACAAACGTAAGACACCATTAGTGTCTATGCACTAGCTGATTCCTCTGCCTAGGATCATCCTTACACCAGAGTATTCTATATTTTCATCATGGCTGTCTTCTTCCCCTCTTTGAATCCGGTTGTTCCACTTCCCCAAATATGCTGACTAGGACTACTCTATTTAATACTGCAGCCTGTCCTCAGCTCCCGAACACCTAAACCTGATCTATTTGATTTCCTTTCTACTACAGTAATTATCAATCTTAATTTGCCAGATGATTTGTGTGTGTATATATGTATATATTTTTATGTTGATTTTACATTGTCTAATTTCTCCTAATGTTTATTATCTTTCTCTTTCATTGACTATTCTCTCCAGGAGAGCAGCAAATTTTGCCCATTTTGTTTACTGGTATGTCCCAAGCACCTTGAAGAATGCCTATTACATAATAAATACCTTATAAAATACATTAAATACATTAGCCAATGTTTATTAATCAAGGCCAATGGTCTAGGATGTATGTGTAGAATGATTTTAATGCATATGTATAGACATAATGATTTAATATATTAAACTTTTGTGAGTAAATTTGATTGTTAATATAACATGAAAATTGCTGAGTCAGAATTTTCTAAATGAAATGTCATGGTTTCTTCAGTAGATGTTTATTTGTTTCAAAGTATTTTAATACTGATATAAAATCCTAGATGTGTTCAATTGGGCTGAGATAATGATATTAAAGAAAATTTTAATTTTCTTTATGCCCAGGATCTTCCATCTTTGATTTAATTTAATTTAATTTAATTTTATTTTGCTTTATTTTTTGGGTACCGGGAATTGAACTCAGGACCTCATGCTTGCCAGGCAGGCACTTCACCACTGAGCTAAATCCCCAGCCCATCCTTCTTAAATTTTAAAACTTATGACATTTCTTTAAAATGTATGTTGTATTTAATTTTCCAGGAAACTTTAGAGTATAAAAGAAGAACGTATATTCAAAGCGATTTCCAGTTAAGCTAGTTAAAACTTTTTAAATGTAAGCCAATAGAGCCTGTGTCTTTTTAGATGAGGCTGTTCTTGGCATGCTTGTGTAGGTCAGTGTAGCTCAGAATACCTTTAAACTTTGCTCAGTGCACCTATTTCCTAAGCCCTTTGTCACATTCTGTACTCTTTCCAAGTTGCTGTTATTGATTCAAAGCCCCAAGGCAGACATAGTATTCTCATAACACTTGACCACTGCTGACAGCTGTGGGAAGAAATCTTGCTGTTTTTAGAGCCTCTGCTTCAGTGTACATCCCATTTTCATCCCTTTCTTAAAAGAATTATAATGCTGACAAATTTAAATATGAGCCCATAATAAACCTTGAAATTTTTTTCTGGCAACTGCTTCAAGCTGGTTATTTCTGATTGTGTAGTCATGGAAATTATGTTTTAGCTTTAAAACTTATGCTTTAGTCTTAAAATTTTCCTATATGATCAATGTTAAAATCAGCATTTCTCCTCACTTCTACTTACAAGGTCAATATTCCCTTGTCTTATGGACAGGCTATTTGAAGATCTTGTCAAGGCTGCCACTTCCATCAAAATTTAATAAGTCCATGTTATCCCATCTCTCTATATCTATATGAATAGAAACCCTTGAGAACAAGGTCATTCATTTATTTTATGTATTCTTTTCAGAATTTTGCACGTAATTTGTGCTCCATTCCTGCTAGTAGCAATGTAGCCTGGTCCCTCATTATCTCTTACCTAAAGTAGGGCTATAAATTCCTAGTATCCCACCCATTTTCTTCATAAATGACTTCGGCTATGGATATAGTAAATCACTGATGAGTAGCCCAGATATTACCTGTTCTACCAATTTGCATGTTACTCTCTCTCCCCAAAATGTCTTCTCACATTGCTTCCTGGCTCAATCCTGTCCATCCTTTCAGATTCATTTCACATGCTACCTCCTCTGACATAGCATCTCTGATGCCTCAGAGTGGCAGTATAGGCTGTGGTTAAGGGATGAGGTTTGAAATCAGATTGCTGGATTGGTTTATTCTCTTTCTTACTAACTGTATAATTGCAAGGTAGTTATTAACCTCTTTGTACCTCCATTCCCTTAACTTTAAAGAAAATAATTACTTCTACTCCATAGGACTGGTGGGAGGATTAAACAAGTTGATAATACAAAGAGCTTAGGATAGTATTTGTCTCATACTAACCCCTCAGTAAATTTAGCTCTTATGAGTAGTATACTAGACATATTGACATTTCTATTTTGTTATCAGTCTAGTGCCTTGAGCAGATCTTACTGCGTGGTTTTTTTATCGCTGCTTAACATTAATTTTTTATTTTTTATTAGTACATGTTCACAGTATATAATGACTAAATGCATTGTGGGGACTTGGTACGTGTACATAACACATCTTCATTTTTTTACCCCCCCCATCTCTAGATCCCCTTCCCATTTGCAAAAAAATCTATCTAAACCATGAATGGACTGAGCACAGATAATTTTACTCAGTCATCTGCTGGACCGAGTGCAGTGCTTCATAATACAATACATATTTCTGAATGGCTGAATAAATAAGCTGAAATTCCTTCCTAATGAAAGTATTAAGAACTCTAATGATTAGTTCATAAAATCTGCCCAAAGAATTTCATGATAATTTTAAAGTAATATGCATAAATTGCTGTGTTGCTTATTAACATACATCGGTGTCAAGAGCTCTATTATTCACAGTACTTATAGTAATATTTCCTTCAAAACAAACCCTATGACAGTGATACTTTTAAGATTTGAAGAAGCTGAAATCAAGAAGAATATGTAATTGTTTTATTGTCAAAGAGGGACTCAAGAATATACCAAATGACTTTTGTTCCTACCAATTCAATATTGCATCCAACTGGTCATCCTACATTCAAGTTTATCATTTACAAGAAAAATAGACTGTTTCAATCATTAATAATTCAAACTGAAAGTAATACTTTTTGAAGTATGTTTCAGTATTTCTGGACAAGAGTCAACATATACACACAGGAAAGTTATATTATTATCAATGCTAACGTAGGATGTTTGACAGAGTTTTCTTTCTTAATGTACTATGTTGCATAATGCTGAAATAAATTACTTTAGACAGCTGGGGGCTTACACCTTATCTGTATTTGTTGTCCAATCTTCATGTTTAGAAACAACACAGTCCTGTGACACCTAAAGGCTTTATTTTATAATGCTAACAATCATTAAACTAATTTTATTATAAGCTAAAATCTATTACAACTGCAATTTAACTGAATTGCTAACATTTAGCTGTTAGTGCATTATTTCAAATTGATCCAAAGACAAAAACATTTTAAATGTTTATTCATTCATTCATATAACTCTAGGAAAAGCAGACATGTATCCTGCTTAATCCCATAAAGGAAGCATGTAGCCCTAAGAGATGCTGGCAGTTGCAGTAGTTTTAAGATTAAGCAAAAAAAGACTAACAAACATATAAGGAGAACTCAGGTATAACAAGAGGGGTGAATGCATCCAAAAACACTTCTGAAAAATTAAGTGGAGAAAAGATTAGAGGAAATTTGTGCAGTGCTGGGGGTGAAACCCAGTTCCCAAACATACTAGGAAATTTCTCTACCATTTAGCTTTACCACTATCCCAGGATGAACATTATTAATAGCTCAACAAATTGAGGGGAGAAGTGGAAAGCAGGCCAAGGAAATGAACAAGGATTTAAAGAGTTGAGATTTGTTACACAAACTAGTCTAAACTATAAATGTGTCTGTGTACCATCTCTTCCACAAGCATCATGAAAAGATGCAGCCAATCAAATAATAAAATCATTTTTCTTCAGGTCATTAGGCCAAGATACAGAATCTTGGATGAGAACATCTGAGTGTTCATTCTCCGGCTCTGGTCACCAGGAGATGGAAAGAAAATGGATTTTACCTTAAAGTATCTCTTATTGGAGGATGGACTATCACTTACTGAAAGTCTCAGATTGAGGGTTATCTGAAATTAGAAAAATGTAGTCCTACAAGGTCCTAGTCACATTGTTTCAGTCATACAAAGGATTTCACTTAAAGCCTCTCTCCTCCTGAACAATGTGATTACATGGTTTTTGTTAAATTAACCTTGCATCTAAGGCCAGTTTGTTTTAAGTTTATCTGTTGCTCATGTCCTAAGGATTTCTTACTAGACTCAAAGCATCTGAAATATTTTTTTTTTCCATTTTGGGTTCCCTCTTACAGGGACCTAAAGAACTTACTGGCTTAAATCTCAGAAATGGGTTCCCACTTCTCATTTTGTAGCATGGTTACAATTGCCTAGGTCTATACTGTTAACCAATCAAATCGCCTACTTGACTGGACTTCCACATGTCACTACCTGTGCTTTTCATCATATTCTTTGCACATTTGAGCATACGCCAACCGGGAGCAAAGCATAACTTCAGACGACACCAGTCACACTGGGCATTCAGCTCACGCCATGCAGCATGTAGCCTATGGACTTGGCTGAACACTGCATCTCTGACCCCACCCCTTCATTTTTGCTTTTGTTCCCGCTTTCTAGCAGCCCTACTGCTAAGAGGAAATGATCATTTTCCAGATAATATTCTCCATACGTTAAAAACAAAACAATTGTTTACAGAAGCACAATTAATCATGGGTCTCAGATTAGACACTATCCGTTCAATATTAGTTTGGGTGCTCATAGCAGCAGACACCAAAACAGCATTAAACAAAACAGAAGTTTATTGGAGGTTGGGAGGTGTATCAGA
Source organism: Erethizon dorsatum (assembly GCA_028451465.1). NCBI lineage: Eukaryota > Metazoa > Chordata > Mammalia > Rodentia > Erethizontidae > Erethizon > Erethizon dorsatum. The sequence goes on from CM051842.1 coordinate 19,243,834, forward strand.
CAACAATACAATTTCAACTCTGTCAAGGAGAGATGGAAAGAAGGAAGTCTTAGATTGCAGGGGTTTTCAGAAAGTTTCAGGAAGGATGATGAAGAGCCCTTGAGCCAAAGTTCTTTAGAGAAGTCCTACATCGTGCAAAAGTATGTCTGATTTCATACGTTGCTATGCACCACCATTGGCTAGCAGGAGCCTGTAAAAAGTGCGGTGATGAACTCAGAACTCAGCAACTGGGGTCACTGCTCAATTATTCTTCCCACAGTAGGCGATCTGAGAACACTTTCATGGCTGCCACACCCCACTGTCGTTTTGGTGATTGTGAAGACTATTAAATGTAAATGATTTACTTGGATCAAGCCTGGAACTTTATGTACCTTGGAAACTGATACTTCCCAATTATTTTAGCCTTCATGGCCAGCTAGATTCACCCTTATTCAGATTATACTGTCTATGAGCTTTATCAATCTTGAAATATGAGAATCTATGCCCCATGGAACTGGCATCATAGTGAAGGTTAGAGACATGTCAGCAACGATATATAATACAAGGTGAAAATAAATATGTGTTTAATAAGGGTATAAGCAGTGTATTGTGGAGGATCAGGGAAGAATGGGAGATTTCAATATTGGTATTGCATGAGCACTTTTACAGATGAGGAATTAGTTGAGAGGAGCCCAATTCATTTGTATTCATTGTTTGAAATAACGAGGGCTAATGAGTTAATGTAGACCATGGAGACCTGTAAGTCCCAAACTTTAGGGCACATCAGAACTATCTGGAGGGCTTGTTAAAACATGTATTACTTAATCCACTCCCACCTGATGACTTTTTGAATCCGTAAGTCTGGAGATGGAGCCCGAGAATTTGCACCTTTAACAATTTCCCAAGTGCTGCTGCTGCTTCTGGTCCAAGCAGCACTCTTGGTCCAAGTGAGTAAAATGAGAATAGTGTTTTTTTATAATGTGAGTTACCCAAATAATTGCACTCATACTTCTTTCTCTTTAATTAGCCTCAAACATATAATCATATAGGCTCAATGTTAAAAGCGCAGGAGCTGTAGTATCAAGTAAATCTAATTTAATATTGGGATTCTGGCTTGTTTTCTATTTTTTGTTGGATTTATTGCCTCCTCCAACCCTCAGCCCTTGGCAATCATTCATCACTTCTCTTTTCCTGTGTTTGTCTGCATTTTCTAAAATATTATATACGTGAATCCATACAGTGTGTGGATTTGTAGGTCTGGCTTCTTTCACCTACCAGCATATGTTTAACATTTATCTATGTTTTTGTATGTATCATGTTTCATTCATTTGTATTGTTGAGTAGTAGTCCATTGTACAAATATACCATATTATGTTTATCCATCAACTGGAGGACATTTTCATCATTTCTAAATTATGACAACTATAAATGAAGCTGCTATATAAATATTCTAGAATGTAATCACTTCATTTAGGTAAACACCTAGAAGTGGAATATTAGGATAACATGGAAAGTATATATTTAGCTTTATGAGAAACTGAAACTATTTTTCAAAGTGGCCACTTTGCATTTTCACAGCAATATATAAGAAGTCTAATTTTTCTACATCTTTGTTGGTACTTAACATTATCAGTTTTTTTAAATTATAGCCATTCTGATTAAGTATGTAGTGGTATTTCATTGTTATTTTAATTTCACTTTCTTGAATAGTGATGATGCTCTTATCCATTCATGTACCTACCTCCCATCTATACATCTTCTTTACAGAAATTTTTTATGGTTTCTAATATAGATAGGTTATAACAGTCTACTACTCTGCCCTTAATATTGTACCACTCCATTTATAGAAGAACCTTAAAATAGTACAATTTATTTTTTTCTCTTGGCCTTTGTGTTATTTCCATGTGGTTTATTTCTGGATCTCTCATAAATAATGCAATACTTTTTAATTTTATTTATACTTTCATTTACTTTCTAAAGTAATTTATAATATAATAAAACATTATTTTTTATTTACTGACACAATTTCCTTTCTTGTATTTTTCACTCCTTTGTACAAATGCAGATTTCTACCTGGCATCACCTCCTACCTGAAAAGCTTCCTTTAAAATTGCATGCCTGTTGGTGGTGTATTCTTTCACTTTTTGTATAGATGAGTCTTTTACTTTTATTTTTGAAATACATATTTGTGTACTCTAAAATTCTAGATTTTTATTCAGTACTTTAAAGATACTGTTCCACTCATTGTTTTACGACTTGTACTATTCTCAACAATGTGTCTGTTACACCTCTATCTTTGTTTCTCTTTGCATAATGTGTTTTTCATCTCCTCTGCCCACTTTTAAGATGTTCTCTTCATCAGTAGTTTTGAGCAGTTTGGTTAGAATGTGTCTTAATGAAGTTTTCTTCATTTTTTTCTCCCCTTGGAGGTTGATCCTTCAAGCTTAGTTAGGTAGCACAGAGAAACATTTAGTCTAGATATAATCTACTTCCTCAACTGAACCAATACACTTCAGAACAGTATGCTCAATATCCTACATATAAGGCTTTGTAATCTGCTTGGTGGCAATACCAGTTATCCTTGTCTCCATATAAGCCCTGGGGACGTTTCTTCCCACGTCTTCCAGGTTGTTCTTTCCTTGGTTTTACACAGCTTCCTCACATTCCTGTGCTGATTAAGTAATCAGATTAAATTCCAGAAAGGGAAGACCTGCAGATCTTCAGAGCTTTCTTTCATGTCAATTCATTCTTCTCTTCTGTCCCCTCTGAATTCCAGATGTCTTAGCCCATATCTTCAACTCAATAGTGACAATAGTCAAAATCTAGAGAATGAGTCATAAAATCTAGGGCCCAGGGTCCTAAATATTCCTTGGAAAGTGTTTTGAGATTTGAATTTTGAAAATATTCATTGATTCTATTTGTAGTATATAATCAAAACATTCTTATGACCGGTCTTAATTGTAATTTATTTTCCCACCTTAGTTTGAAAACACCCTTACTGATTTCACTACACTATAATAAAAACAGACTCTTCCAGGCATCCCCAAAAGTGGTTATTTACTAAAACTCTTTACAGCATTATTGTGAACCTCTTGCCACACTATCAGTAAAACATTTATCACTGATATTTTCCTCTATTATATGAGAAGGTGTTATTACTATTTTTCTAATCTAGGACAGGTTTTTTTCAATGTTAGTTTGGCTGGATAATGAAACTTGCTCATTCTGCTTCCCTAAAAATTACTTATAAATTGTTTTCTGATTTACTGTATCTGAATTTTATCCTTAGTTTTTGTAATAATACAGATTTAGACAATATAACATCAACATTATTTGTTAATCACATACTACAGGATACCATACTATAAGGAACATTGAGAAAACAAAACCCTCACTGCAGATACCAAAAAATAATTGAGAAATATCTAGAAAGAAGAGGTTGGAAGTTCTACTTCAGCAGGTAGAGGCCATAATTACTAAAATCTGAGTTAATAATAGAACTACATTTTAATCAATCAGTTGATGAAAGTTGGGGATACATGGTTATAACTGTTTTCACTTCCTCCTATAAATAATTTTGTGAAAAAGGTAGATTTTTGTCACCATTTTTACAGGTCAAAACAAAAGAGAACTGAATTTTGTGGTGTAACATAACTTGATCAAGGTCGCACAAATAATAAAAACCCAGTTCTGTTAAGAGTCTAGGGCAGTGGTGGCAAACCTATGGCATACGTGTTGCAGTAGGCTGTTTGTATCATTGAAACTTTAAAAGGTTCACCATCACTGGTCTAGGGTATAAAAGCTGATAAAACTACATTCCTCAAAAATAACTACTGAATATTCATTAGATACCATCCTCTTTCCTCAACAGAACGAACACAGTTAAATGCGCTCTCAGCTCCCTAGTTTCCAGTCTGTCTTTAATGAGACTCAGTAATGGTTCTAGTGTGAGGTAAGAGAAGTGGACCGAGTGTTAGTACAATTATTAATCTAGAAAAACATAACAGTTTCCATCTAAGACAAAACTTACATACATTATTTCACGTGAGCTACATATAGATGTTCATTTCAATATGTTAGTATTCCAAACTCCATGAATAATGATCTTACTCCCAAATACTGTAATATCTATTTTCTGTGACTGGCTTAATCCTGGGGAGGAAGCCTATAACATGGTAGCTCGTTTTCATCATATTTCATCTTGATCTGTGGTTTTCATATTCCAATAATATACTTGTGTGACAGTTATAGCAATTTACTAAGCTATACTTTACATAATCAGGAACAGTATCAAAGCAATATAAAATTAGAATGGTTCAGTGCAATAGACTTACGTTTTGAATTCAAGTGAACTCTTCAAGTTTCTGAAAAAGTCTGTTAGACAAAAAATGAAAACATGAAAAATCATGGAATCAATAAAATATATACATATTCTATAAGCACACTGCTATTGATTACCATGAAGAAGATTAGAAAACGCATTAGTTGGGGGTCTGCTTCAATTTCTACTGCCACTGGGACAAGTAATTTGTTAACTAAATTTCTCTGTCATTATTATAGCTATTTGTGGCTTTTGATTAATGAGATTAGAATATACAAAATTACATTTGTTTGGTATACATTTTTAATAAAACCACCTATCATTATCTTTAAGCATAGTGTTTATTGTATAAAAAGGATTGTTCTTGTTCTAGGGAATAATTATTGATCACAAAAAACTATAAGTGGAAATTTAATTCATTAATTTGCCTGTGGCTTTTCCCTGCTGAGGACATTACCTTCAGTCTGTCTCATGTATAAATGAATTTTAAGAATGAGGACATAGAAAGGAATTATCCCAGTAGAATTTTTGTTATGCTCTATCCTTATTCATTATCATGATAATTATGACTGAATATTACATTCCCTTATTTTTACAAACTCTTTATTAAGCATAGAAATATTCGTTGAAACAAGGTTAGATGGACTATTTGAGAAATCTTGCATAGTTTAAGATCTGCATAGGTGGTAGCGTGATACTAGATAAGCTACTTAACCTCTCTGTGCTTCAAATTCTTTGTTGTAAAATAATGAAGACAACATATGGGATACTCTGAGCATTATATATATTATATATATATATATATATATATTTCACTTAATGCTAAATATATATATTTATAAATAAATATATAAATATATATTATATTATATTATATTATATATATATTATATATATATAAATATATATATATTTAGTTAACAAAGGAGCTGAGGCTGTAACCTGGATAGCAGATTACATTGTTGGTCTCCATTTCTTCAACTTTTCTTTTGCTTTGTGCCTTTTTAGCTCCTCCAACAAAAGGGATAATGTATATTTTCCTGCTGCATAATGTTAAGCAAGAAGATTAACAGAAACTGAGTATTCTGGATCTTAGCCTAAACCTTGAATCCTTATATGTCTGCTTATATACTTGTACCTTTGCTAACCCAATGAGTAAACTATTACTATGTTATATCACTAATGGAATGGAGTCACTCCAAGTAACCCAGAGACCTGCAGGGAAAAGTAGAGCTTCCCTACATCCACTACTTGAACAAGAAGTAACAACTGGAAGCTATTCCCAGACCAGCTCAAATCCAGACAATCCATAGACACGTGACAATAACAGTATTTTATAAGCCACTAAATTCAAAGGTGGTTTGTTACATAGCAAAAATTGATAAATACAGTGTATGATCAATAAAGTTTAGCAACTCTTATGATTATTATTTACTATCACTGAAATAGAGGCCAAATAAAATATACAAAGCAGTTTGATCAGTAAAGTACAAAACTCTTTTCTAAACTTGAGGTTGTTAATAAAGAAATAATATTTTATCTATTGTTTGTTTTCTGAAACTGCTGATGGCAGATAGCATCTTCTTCAGGAAAAGGAAATGCAAATACTTGGGAGAGTTTTGTCTAATCTGCCACTTCTCTGAAGAAAAGAGAATCCTATTATAAAAATCTTTGTGATTTTATATTCATATATGTGTATACCATGTCTTACAGAGTAGTCACCAAGAGAATGGTGATGGCACGTAAAAAAGGATAGACTGATTGGGGCTGGAATTTTTGATCTCCAATTTTCAAGGCTGATTATTTTCAAGCTAGGTCTTATTTTCAGGAAAAGAAGGCATATAATCTCCTATGGTTATGCCACAAATATATGCAAACTTCAAATACCTATCTCTCTCATATATGCTCTTCCATAAATATTCTGCTGTTAATATTCTGCTGTATGTCTCAGGAGGAATTGCAAGCTTTTCCTCCCAGAGCTACAATTTGTGGCTCTGCTCTAGTGAAACTAAGACATAAATACCCATTAGAACTGTAAGAAAGGGTGGAGGCAGGAGGCAAAGGTTTTTTGTTTGTTTGTTTGTTTGTTTGTCTGTTTTTTCACATGAAATTAAAAGGGCAAAGGGGGAAGAAAATTTGAAGGCAGAGGTGCTTAACTATTTGAACCTTTAACAGCTCACAAATTTGAAGCTTTTAAAAGCATATAAAAATAGATGCCCTTCAGCTGAATACAGTGTACAACTCGGGTTCTTCCTTCTAGGGGGCATACTGCATAGGTATTTAGCATGTAAGCTCAAGTGGTCTGTGGCTTGGTATAAAATAAGCCTGCATGTTGAAAGCTGGCTTAAAATATAGTAGAAGATGAACTGTAATCCTTCATCAGTGTGACTGGATGCTCTAAGAAATGTGGAACAATCTTTTCCTAAGAAATGAAATAATAATAAAAATGGTTTAAAAATCTACCTTCAAGTTGTAAATTCTGGAGGGAAACTGCTGTTTGTTTCTATATATTGCTTTGCCCTTCAGCTCAGCTGTTGGCCCTGCATTAATATTCAGGCAGCATCAATGCCAGTCCTGATGATTCACTGAGGTATTATGAATATGCAAATGAGCAAGAGCTTTTTATGTCTATGGTTTGTCTTTCTTAGATGTTTGAAGGAATAATTGGAGCCAATCAGATACTAATAACTTGCATATAGATGACTATTGCTCTGCAACATAAAGCCATTTAATAATTCTTTTTATGCTGGCCCAAAGTTTGATTTCACTCAATCTCTTGAAAACAGTTCTTTCCAGTATCTCCTAAACTGACTGAATTATAAGTTAAGATTGTATTTTAATTTACTTTCTAGATTGTAGTGACAGCATTTTGGAGTGAGCAGTATACAAAAAGTTGAATTTGTATTGGCCAATCACTATTGTGTTTTTTGCTAGGTCTTTATTCATTTTCCTGTGTATTTAAAAGTCAGCTACACCCACTAGGATATAGGTGTAGCTTAGTGGTAGAGTGTGGTTAGTATGTGCAATACCCTGAATACAATCCTCAGTGTGTCCCCAGAAAATTAGGAATGTAGAAGTTGGTGGGGTGTTACAAGTACATGAATTGCAAAGCTTCTGAAATGTTGAGATAAAGTGGATAGAAAGGAGGAAGCAGGAAAGAGAAAAAAGTACGCTGATTAGATTTTTTCTACCTCGTCAGTTTCTCATATGCACTAATAATTTGTTTGATTTTAAATTGATGCTATATATTAATAAAAAGGAATAAGCCTTAGCATTTTCGTGTATTTTTTAGCCCAAACAAAAAATAACTTTTATCAAGAAAATGAAAGCATAAGAAACAAGCTAAACTAATATAAAAATTTTGACTCATATTACATCTTGATTAGGGATTTTGGAATGAGATTTAACAATTTCAAATTCTTTCTCTGCCAGGGTAACACAGCAAAAAAAGCCATAATATAACGCAGAATATTTTATTGTTGTGCCCTACAACTGATTAAAACATTCACGGTTGTTTTGATCTTGTGGCACAATCTCATTTCTATGGAGATAGCCTTCAGATTGCCACAACTTGCTGAATATCTGTAGAGAACTGCATTATGACTGTGTAGAAACAAACCAAGGATTCTGCTAACAGTCATTTTAATTAATTAAATTATATATGGTACAGAAAATAGTCTTAAATATAAGATTGCAGGACTGGGAATGTGGGTAAGTGGTAGCGTTTGCCTAGCATGCATGAGGCCCTGGGTTCGATCCTCGGCAAAGTGATGATGATGATGATGATGATGATGATGAAGATGATGATGATACGATGATGGTGATGGAATGAGATTGTTATGACATCCCTCTCTACCTACAAAAGTAAATTATGTGTTTTCTTTTAAATGGTAAATTAAGAGGTATTTCAAGATAGACTATGTTCTGTTTTTATTGGTATTGTCCTTTAAATTTTTAAAATCTCAGTTTGAAATAAAGAATTATTTTACATGCTACATGTGTCACAGGATGGTAGGAGAACTGTGTTGACTGAGGACATTGATAGACCTAGGGTGACAGGGGCTCCAAACTAACAAGTGTACCCTTATCTGTCATGTCAGAAGAAGAGCATGACTGGAGGGTCTTGCACCAGCAATTAAATGCACATGCCCTATAGTGACACTTGTCAATTCTGTCAACATCTCATTGGCACACCCAACTTTAAGGGATCAGGAAGTAAATACAGTCTTACCAAGTAATTAGAAGGAGAGGAAAAATAGAATATCTGTGCACATGAATAATTTATTGTTTTTCTTTTTTCTTTTTTTATAGTGCTAAAGATCAAACCCAGGGTCTTTCACAACCTAGGCAAGTGATCTGCCACTGAGCTACATCCCCTGCCCCCACTTCTGTATTTTCAATAGAAAGGTCAAGTCATTTACCAATGTTATATTTCAAATTAAAGGAAAGACAACCATACCACTCTCAGGAATTTGGTAATGTATAAAGGCCAAGACTTATTAAAGTCTTTATGGAAGGGCCGGTGTGATGGCTCAGCGGCTTAAGCGCCTGCCCAGCAAGCGCGGGGGCCCGAGTTCGACTCCTGGAACCCACATACGAAAAAGGGGCTGGTGATATCACTCAGCGGCACAGGCGCCTGCTGGCGCGCGAGGTCCTGAGGTCGACCCCCCAGTACCCACAAAAAAAAAAAAGTCTTTATGGAAAAATATGTGTGTATAGATCTGCATGTCAGTATTACATGTCCTATGACTGACTAAAGGTTTATATTTATATATATATATATATAGGTATATATATATATATATACCTATATATAGAATCACACATATACACACATATACACACATATATATCATATATGCATATATATATATATATATATATCACATGTACAGTATGTGTATACTCTGTATTCAGAATTTGAGTTGGGGCTAGACACACAGGTGCCAAGTAGGACAACCTGTTACAGTGAGGATGTAAAATGGCAGTGAAACTTTAAATTATAGGAAAAAATACACTTTCCAAAGACCACCTTTGTAACCATGTAGATATAATTACACAATATATTTTATTTTGGTAAGCCACTTGGAGTGAGACTGTTGTAAGGGGCTTTTAGAAGTAATAGTAGAGGGGCCGGTGAGATGGCTCAGCGGCTTAAGCGCCTGCCCGGCAAGCGCGAGGGCCCGAGTTCGACTCCCGGATCCCACATACCAAAAAGGGGCCGGTGATATCGCTCAGCGGCACGGGCGCCTGCTGGCGCGCGAGGTCCTGAGGTCGACCCCCCGGTACCCACAAAAAAAAAAAAAAAAAAGAAGTAATAGTAGAGATTCACTATATTATTTATCAGAGGGTAGAAAAATGAACAATGATCTGATGGTTTTTAGTGAATGGGGTATGAAAATTTAGAGTCAGTGTTATTTGACAGGTAGATTTACCTTCTGATATTTGCCCACACAATAATCGACTTGTCCTCCAAATAAAATCTGAACAAACATTACAAGAATAGTGATTTGAATATGTCAAATTATTAGCCCACAGGTGGAAGCATATATTGCTCATTAATCTTCACTACACGTTTTCACTGACTTGGCTTTCTAGTGGTAGCTACCTCTTGTCTTGCCACTGCACTTAGTCCATCCCATCAGATATCATGCAGGTGGTCCAGAGAGTGGAACACCATTTGCACGTCAATTATATAATGAAATAATGCATTAGTTCTATACAAGAAAATTATATAAAAGATAAAATAGTGAATATAAAAGAGCTTAGTTTCTCTGCATTTATCCCTTCTTATTTTTCATTTCTTAGGAAATAGAAATTTGCTTAAAAATAATTCACTAGGGTGTATGCATTCTAACCAGGAATCTACTCCAGGCACTGTCAGGAAATGCTTTTTTTTAATTGAGGACACCCTCCCCACCAGAGACACTGATGATCACAAATATATTAGTTATATTTGTCCTTGACCATATCCAGATGTTTTACAAGTTACCATATTTTATTTTCAGATTTTTGTTGATTAAATCAGGGACTAGCTTATTAATTAGCATAACATGTTAGAAATGGATTGTCACTGGTGAAAGTAAAAGCCTTCAAATCATAAGAACTGGTTAAAATAGTATGAAGAAACTCCCAAAACTTGAATAAACAGGACATAAAAATCCAGAAAGCTTTGTAGCTTTTATCACTAGAGATTGGGCCATAGACTTGGTCTGTAAACTATCCTGTATCCAGACTTTGGTTTAGAAGGATTCTTGTTACTTAATGCTGACCTTTAAAAGTAGTTGGCTCCTACTTCTAAGATACTGTTTAGTATTTTGTCAGCTTTTCTCTGGGGTGGAGGTCAAAACTCAAATAGAAAACAGCTATTTGAGTACACACAAATAGACTGTGTGTACCATGTTTCCCTCTTTGTTAATAAATGTCGCTATTGTGACAGCCTATTCTAAGACTTGATTTCATAACAATCTGGTTGAGAAGTAGCAGACCATTATTCATATAGAATACTTTGTTGGCTACTGGTGTTTGTTAAATATAAAAATAAAATAAATCCCAAAGAATTGTGTATATTCAAATTTGCTTAGGTTCATCTTCAGCATAATTAATTATTAAGCAATATTTAACATCAGTATTAATGTTATCTCCATCTTTGCCACATTCAAGATTAGCAGACCCCTTTAATTAGTGATCTTTATAAATTATGTTGTAGTACAACGTATGTTCAGTAGGTAACTAAGAAGATACTAATCACCATTTCATCTCAAACCATAGCTTCTGCGAAAAAATATAAATGAAAAAAACCTACCCTATTTTAGATTATGAGATTATCTGCTTTTTCAATTTAGTATATAAATTAAATTTATCTTCTGAAAAATTATTTTTCATGCAAGAAGCCACTGATTTTTTTTTATATGGGTACAAGGCGTCGACCTCAGGACCTCGCTCTTGCCCGCAAGCGTTTGTGCAGCTGAGTGGTATCACTGGCCCTTTTTTTCCTTTCTGTGGGTTCTGGGAGTCAAACTCAGGACCTCGCGCTTGCCAGGCAGGCACTTATGCCGCTGAGCTATCTCACCGGCGCAAGAAGCCATTGATTTAGGGATTTACTTTTCAAATTTTTTTTTTTTTTTTTTTTTTTTGCAGTGCTGGGGATCAAACTCAGGGCCTTGTGCATGCAAGTCAAGAACTCTAACACTGAGCCACATCCCCAGCCCCAGATTTAGGGATTTAAATAAATGATATTAAAATGGAACGAAGCTTGTAAATAATAATAAATGTCAATTCTTTGAAGTTATAGAAAAACTTGAGTAATAATAGTCAGCAATGCACAAAATTTAAAAAGCAAGAAGCAGAGACAAACTAATTTGTTCAAAACTATGGCCCAGTAGCTCAGTGCAAAAGCCCTGGATTCATTCCCTAGTACTACAAAGAACCAAGTTACCATTTGAGTAAGTTAGTGTTTCCCTAAAGAACCCATGCATCTATTGTATGCGGCCATAGGGTTGCATAAAAGCAATAATGAGAAGCTTTGGGTAACAGCACGTAAACTTAATATTTTCATTTGTAAAAAAGATATAATGATGACTGTTTCATGACGTTGTCATAATTATATACACTCATATTTTAAAGTATTTGCTTGGATGCCTGGTCTATTTTACTACAGAGACTCTCTCAACTAGTTTTTATTTATTAATTCATTGTCCCGAATACTTCTATAAAACCTACTGATGGTTGCTGTCATAACACTGGATACTCATGAGCATTATAAATTTTAACTTAAAATATATTAATATTTAAATTAGCTAAGCATTTAAAATACGTACATATCGCAATTGTTTGCTCAATTTTGTCCAGAGTTTTGTCTATAAAAACTAAGCTGAATTCTCTTGCTGAAACTTGATAAATATGAGCTGTTAAAATATGTGGATGAGATACAATTGTAAAAGGTGGGAAAATCATATTCTGCAAATATTTTTAGACAAACTATTTAAGTGTCTTTGAGTTTTTACTTGATTAAAATATAACAAAACCTGAAAACATAGATGATGCATATCACTATGGAACCTGAATTGGCAAACAAAGAAACAGTCTTGGAACTATGTCAAAAAGTGATAAAAATACATTAATTTTAAGTTAAGATTGAGCATTTTACATTAAAATATTTTAATATTTATATTAAACAATTAAAGTAAATATATATATATATACACACAAATTATATAGTTGTTTGCTCAATATTAGAGTTTTTTGATTAATTTACCAGTCACTGATTTATAACTCCTTCAGAGAAGAGGGTTTCTAGAGTAAGCAAAAGAATCATTTGTGGGTACGAATATATGAAAGCTGATTTTTGTCCAGCGCAAAGGTGAGAAAATTGTTATTCTTGAGGAATCTGACAAATACAAGCATAGTATATGTTTGTATTAGCATTCATTAAAAAAAACTTTCAATTAGCTAAGCAAGCATATTAAATTAATGTTTAAAGAACAGGGAAATTCCTCTTTTTATTGAGAAATATTGTATTAGGATTGTTTATATAAGATGCTAGGATTAGGTATGGTATATATAATTTAGATAATTTCTTCATGCAGCCATTTGCAGGTTTCTCCTTTACTTTATCTACATTTATGCTATTCAAATACATTTTTTGGACTTAGACACAATGCCTTGGCATTTTTGTGCTCACTATATCTATGACACCATGATTGGCTCAAAATATGGAATTAATGCATATTTTCTAGGAGCAAATTAATATCTGGATATGTCTATGTTTTAGCTACTGAAAGACAGAACGACCCTTTTAAATTTTATTTTCAGACTACTAAAAATAAATCATATTATTTGTGAAAACAGAAGAAATAAATCTTGTACGATATGGCTAAATAATTTGAATAATGCATGATTATTTTGCTTCATAATGTGTCAATAAATTGATTTCACTCTGCAGAAATGTTGTCTAAGACTTTTCATATTTTCTTCACATTGTGAGGAATAAAAATACATTACAGTGTACATTTACTAGCAGATGCTGCATAAATTCTCATTCATAAATATTTAAATCTTGATTTGATGAAAAAATAAGATTACAGTATATGTCACAGTCTTTCCACCTAAGTGTATAACTGTATTCTTGAATTATTGCTGGTGCAGATGTAATGTCTTTAAATGTATTTTATTACAGCAATGCCCATTTCCCCAAAGAGTAGTGTTTATAAATATATGAATCAAGGTGATGCATTTTGCTGGTATTATTTTCTTGCCTTCTTTCTGTATTTGTTTTCATGACTTATAAACGTTTTATAACAAAATGAGCTAGCAGTGAAGTAGATAAAGAATTCAGTTGTTCTGGAAAGTATTATATGAATGTGGGTTTTTGTCACTGTTGTTCTTACAGTCAGATAAATATATATTTGCAACAATATTATTGCTCTAAATGGTTAGCCTCTCTCCTAAATAATCTAAATTAATGATTTTTCTGTTCAGATTTTTTTCAGATTATGATAGAATAATTTTACATCCAATTTTAAACATATAGTTGGTTCTTGTGAGCTTAATTGTGTATCTATTGTATTAGGAACATGTAAAAATATTTTTGTTATTTCTGGGACTGGTGGTGTATGCCCATAATCCCAGTACTTTGGAAGCTGAGGGAGGATTCTTAGTTCAAGACCAACCTGGATGACTACGTATTGAGTTGGAGGCTAGCCTGGGCAGCACTGTGTGACTCTGGTTCAGAAAAAACAAAGCAAAATGAAACAAAACAAACAAACAAACAAAAAAAAAATATATATATATATATTTGTATGTGCGTGTATTCAAATCTTTGATCTTTGTGTTTTCTTTAAACATTAAATTAGGTGGCATTTTTGTCCTTGATTATCTTTCATTTAACCAATGTTTCAATGGTTATTTTTGTGTGTGTGTGGGTACTGGGGGTCGAACTCAGGACCTCGCATTTGCCAGGCAAGTGCTTATGCTGCTGAGCTATCTCACCGGCCCTCACTGGTCATGTTTTTAAAATAACTTTGCTATAAAACGTAATAATAATACACCAAATTGCTTTTAAGAGAGTATTTTATAAACTGGGTGTGGTGGCTCACACTTGTAATCACAGCACTTGGGAGGTTGAGGCAGGAGGATTGGCACCAGTTCGAGGCCAGCCTGGGCTACAAAGTGAGTTGAAAGCCACCCTGAACTGCATGGCAAGACCCTGTCTCCAAAACAGAGTATTTTACAAACCACAGACTCCCATAATTTCCAGAGATTACTTAAATCACACATCAGAAAGGATGAGGCCTGAAAAAATAATTTTCCGACATCTCTAGTTCTTTTATCTCAACTTGCAAATATTTCTGCAGTTCTTGGTCAAGGGTACCAAATTGGTTTCAAACTATTTCCAGGCTAAGAAGAAGAGGTGAAAATGACTGGTCAGAGTTCTGTATTGATCCTGGGACAGGAACTTCATCCTCAGATTTTTGTGGAGACCACCTGCCATCTATGTGTCTTTTGGCTAAAAGGATGTGGTTCTTAATTGCCTGCAAATCAATATAGGACTTTTTAAAACAAGTATCAGTGTCCAGCCTCCATCACAATGAATTCAGTCATATTCTCTGGGACTGGGGTGCAGGCATCAGTATGTTTTAAACTTTTCAAATGATGTTAATGTGCAGGTTAGAGACTTGGTTCCAATATGAGCCAATATTCTAGCCCACCCACTTCCCATAAATCGAACTTTTATTCCGCCTTTTATTACAAATAGGCATGAAATATTTTAGAAAATGAATAGGTCCATTTTGATTGACATGTATCAACCAACTCCATGTTATATAAATCTTACTTAGTCTCATTATTATGCCACACAATTATACTTTGCCCTCCTTGGTTTACCTATGTATTATTTATCGTCTGAAAATGAAGGTAGGCAAGAGGACTGGTGGTATGCAACAGAATATAAGTGCCTTGAACACCTAAGACCTGTAACATTAGCACAGATCCAATCAACTGAAAGAGAGTACTGCAAAAGTTGTAAGATAACTATAATCATTGTGCAGTCTTAAATTTCTCTTTTAGGGATGTTTACATAAGGATGTTTACACCATGCCCAGCTTATAAAATACTCTCTTAAAAGTAATTTCATGCTTTGGAAGGTAAAAATGGGCAAAATAAGAATGGAGATTATAATTAAAAGATAGTATATGAAAACTGCATTATTGTACTTTGTGTTGTGCATTTATGTCTCCTCAATGAAATAATGACAACGCAGTAGTACATTTAATCATTTGCTGAAGTTATGTAGGAATATTTATATGGCAAAGTTAATTTGTAATTATATACCTTAAAAATGATTTCCTTACAGTGAGGAGGATGATGGAAGTGAAGAGATCATTATACATATTTCCTGATTTTATGCAACATCAAAAAGAAAGTAATAGGATTTTTTTAATTATGTTTGCTTAACTGGGATATACTACTGTTGTCTTTTTCAAACATTTCTCCTAAAAGGCAAAGCATGCCTCTATCAAGATATTATCTAATATTGCAGTACTCTCTTCCCTCTGCCTCCAGTTTTGAAAAGATGTATCATTATCCTGAATTTAGTGCTTATAATTTTTCATATTTTATTTCCATTCATATATCCCTAAGTATTATCAAATATTGTTTTATATTTTCATGTTATGATTCCCAAATACAGTGATGATCTTCAGAATGTTCTCATTTTTATTACTTCAATCATTTTATACATAATTAACAATTACAGGTCCTGACAAAATAACTAAATTTCTAGGTCATTGATATCTCTCCTTATATCCGCCCCTCACTTTTGCTTTAGGTAGGTTGTTTCTCCTGTTGCTGTGTAATTTTGAATTCTGAATTTCAAATAAGGGAATATTTACATGAGGACAGCCTGTGACTACTTTTTCATGATTATCTTTTTCCAGAAAGTCAGAGTGTTCACCCCTATCATTTGGCCCAAGTTGCAAACAACTCATAATACTTCAAGTTAATTTTGTGCATTGAAATTTATGGATCATGGCAGCAGCAGAAAAGGAGCTATATCATAAATGAGGGCAGAACTTAAGTTATGAAATCTCAATGTAAAGTTTTAAAAATATTCTTCCCAGAATCCAGGTCTAGAGAGACAATTTTCCTTGTCATTGGCCTTTGATCAGGGATGGCTTCCCAGCTGTGAAGGTGAAAGTCTCTTGGATACTGAGAAAGGAGTATAATGTCCTGAATAGCAGTAGTTTTAACATTTTTGGGGGGGTAACTTGGTTTCCAGTTCCTTCTTCATTTTTCTGTTTCTCCTGGAGATTTCCCTTAGCTTCCTGAGAGCTAAGCTTTGTAATTAAATACCTGTTGGTCACATATATCCAGCATATCTTGGTGATTTGTAACAGGAGGTTTTTCAGAGTAGTTATCCTGCCTCATCACTAAAAACAGATGTATCCTATATTACTAAGAGTCTTGATGAAGTTTTTGTTAATAAGTATAACATGCACCTCTTATTCTATCTATTCATTCATTTGAAAAATGGCAAATAAATATCTCCTCTGTGTTATTCTTATATATACAGAGATAAAGTGGTCATCAAACATTGTTGCTACTAAAAAGCAAAGCAAAACAAAACAAAACTGTTGCTACTGTCAAGGAACTTATATTCTATTGGGAGAGACAAAAAAAAAACCAAGTTAAATGTGTGGGTATATATGTATGGGGTACAAAAATATGTGATACATGCTACATGAATACAGAACTATTTTTCAGCAGCTGTCAGTGCTCAGAGTAAAAGCAAAGCAGATTCATGAGTTGGTATGTGATAGCTGATACTTTAGACATGGTGGTCAATGATGGTTTTTAGAGACATTGGTCAGGTGGAAAGTACTGAGGAAGGTAAGCAGATGGATATGTTTGCAGTATGAGTTCTCCTTGTAAAGGTGGCATTAATTCAAAGACTTTATAATGAGAGTTTGGATGTTTTTTATGGGGTTAAATAAGAACTACCATATGTAGAATATTAATTCTTTTATGAAAATAGAATTTTGGAGCACCAAATCAGTTGGTTGGTCCCTGAGGAGCTAGAGATGTCCTAATTAGTTAATTTATAGTCAACTAAGTCTTTGAACCTAATTTTTCTTTTGTGAGTACCGGAGGTCAAACTCAGGACCTCGCGCGGCAGCAGGCGCCCATGCCGCTGAGCGATATCACCGGCCCTTTTTTTGTATGTGGGTACCGGGAGTCGAGCTCAGGACCTCTTACTTGCCAGGCAGGTGCTTATGCTGCTGAGCTATCTCACCGGCCCTTTCAACATAAATTTTAAAATATTGAATGCTTCCTATTTTATTTATTGTGTGAGACACAAAAGCTAAACACCAATAACTGAGTGTGTTCACAGTTTAATTATGAAGGCAAGGGATAACCTCATGGGAAGTTGCAACCTAGTCACAAAAGATATTTTAGATGAGATCGGGCATGTTCAGGATATTTTAATTACCGTTATCCTATTGTTTTCAGTAAAGTAACATTCAGCACTGCTTTTTTCTATTATTTTTAAAACAATTTTGACAGCTTAAAAGTTTTAACTATATTGTATGTGGTCATAAGCTTACTATTGAATGCATTTTTATCAAGCTGCTGAAATTTATCAAAAATTACTGGTATACTTTTATTAATGTCTCTTGTTTTCTGATCTCTATAGCAACAACACATTACCTTTAACTGTTTTCATTTTTTTTCTTTTTTTTTGTGGGTATGGGGGGTCGACCTCAGGACCTCGCACGCCAGCAGGCGCCCGTGCCCTTGAGCAACGTCACCGGCCCTTTTTCGTATGTGGGTTCCAGGAATCAAACTCAGGACCTCGCGCTTGCCAGGCAGGCGCTTACACCGCTGAGCCATCTCACCAGCCCACCTTTGACTGTTTTCTAAAGACAAAATAATACAGCAATAAGAATAGATCTTTAAAAAAACACTCAAACATTTCTCAAAAGAAAACATAAGAGTCGCCAACAGCTATATGAAAAGCTGATCAACTTCATTAATCATCAGGCAAATGCAAATCAAAACCGCAGTGAGATATCATCTAACACCTGTTAGTATGGTCATTATCAAAAAGTGGAATGATAACAAATGTCGACTGAGTGTGGAGAAAAGGGAACCCTTACACGTTGTTGGTGGGAATGTAAATTAGTACAGCCATTATGAAAAACAGCATCGAAGTTCTTCAAGAATTAAAAATCAAACTACCATATGGTCCAGCAATCCCACTACAATGTATATATCCACAAGAAATGTAATCAGCATGTTAAAGAGACATCTGCACTCCCATGTTCATTATAGCACTATTCACAATATCCAAGCAATGGAACAACTTTTAGTGTCTGTCAACAGATGAACAGATAAAGGGGCACATGTGAAATATTATTGAGCCTGAGAGAAGAAAACCTACATTTGTAACAATGTGGATAAATGTGGAAAACATTATGCTACATGAAATAAGACATGGACAGAAGAAAAAATGTGTGAAATCATTGATTTGTAGAAAATGAAGAAATCAATTTCATAGAAGCAGAGAGTAGAATGATGGTTGCCAGAGGCCAGGGGTTAAGGAAAATGGTTAGATGTCAGTCAAAAGGTACAAAGTTCTCCAAAGAATAAAGTTCTTGAAAGCTAATGTATACCATTGTAGCTCTAGTTAATAATACTGTAGTATATACTTGAAATATGCTGAGAGTAGATCTTAAATTTTCTCATCACACACAAATATGGTAGTTATATTAGGTAAGGGATCTTTTAAACAGCTTGACTGTAGTAATCATTTCAAAATGTATAAGTACATCAAATCATATTGTGCACCTTAAATATAAATAAGTTTTTTTTGTCCATTATATCTCAATAAATCTGGAAAGACAAAACTAAAAACTTATCAATAACAAAATTTAAATTCTGTTAAAATAATTTAAAAAAGGAAAAGTACAATTCTCCACAAAACCCACAATAAGCGTTAGCGGCATAATGCATATTGTCTGGACTTCTTACATTAAAAAGGCTCTGGAGGTTCTAAATGGAACTTCTAACCAGGAATTTCTCTAACATTGTTTGAAATGAGACATATATAATGCATTTCTTATTATTTAGAGTGTAAGCCAGTTTATGTAAATATATCAACAGCACTGCAAAAGCAGCTACGTATAAATTTAGATGACTATCATATTAAAAAACAAAGTGGATCACTACAGTTTATTCTTCCAGTCTGACTGAAACTTTTTACCCTGTGTGAATCTTTCTGTATGTATATACAGATAAAAAAACATATATTTTATAAATGTAAACAAACATATGTCAATTAAAAATAGATTTAAATATGGCAAGTAGTTAATGCATCTCTTCTTGATATAAAACAATACAGTAGAGTCAATAAACAATGGCATTGTCATAATGACTCTGTGATGCTTGTCCTATCACCTGCGACACAGAAGTTGTACCTCACCATTATGGAAACTATATATTCTTTTTTTTTTCTTTTTTGGTACCAGGAATTGAACTCACGACCTCGAGCTTTCCAGGCAGGTGCTGTGCCACTGAGCTATATCCCTGGCCCTTGAAACTATATATTCTTCTCAAAATGATTACATGATTCTGATGGTGTGCAAGTTATATTTGGAAAATCTTTTCTTTTTTTTTTTTTTATGTGGGTACCAGCAGTCGACCTCAGGACCTTGTGCTTGCCAGCAAGCTCCTGTGCTGCTGAGCGATATCACCAGCCCTTTTTTCCTTTATGTGGGTTCCAGGAGTCGAACTCAGGACCTCACGCTTGCCAGGCAGGCGCTTACATCACTGAGCTATCTCACCAGCCCAGAAAATCTTTTCTTTTATATCTTGTTAAAATTAAAAAGTTAATACTGTGCTAGGGGGAAATAAATATAAAATTTGCCACATGAATGTTGGTGAAATAATTTGTGAGAGCCATATACATTGTGTAATTAACATGTATTGGAAACCAAGAGGCAAATGAGGAAAACATTAGAGATATTCCACAGTGTGTCTTTGTTTAAACTTGTCCTTAAAAAATGTCAGGACACATTTTTCCTTCTTTATGCAAGACTAAGAAAGTAATAGTTAAAATATTAATGATTACAAATGTTCACTTATACAGTGTATATATATATAAAATGTATAACGGTAGAACTTTGTAATCTTATAGAAATAGAACAAATATTTCTATGACTATAGAAATATTTACTGATTTTTCTAAAAGATGGATTCCTTGAATATTAAAAACAATGATTATCAAACACATAATTAGAAATTTATAAAGTTTTAGTCCGATATATGTTAAAATCATAATTCTATTTTACATAACTTTATATTCATAATGTGGAAAGGATTATGCTTCGTAAATGATAACATGGAAATATTATAAATTCTTATTAAAGATTATGAATACAATTTACTTAATACTATCAAGATACAAGAGAAGAGATTAAGAGTTTTCTTTTACTGGTATTATGCCAGGAGGCTTACATATATTAGTTTATGTAATCCTAATATCAACCTAGTGATTGCAATATATTACTATTGCAAATGTTATAGACAGTAATGGTAAAATGAAATCACATGCAGGCCACTAGTCAAGTTGGATAATCAAGGACTAGATTTATAATTCTGCCTTAAACAACTAAGAGTAGCAATACATGAAAATATTTTTTAGATTTTAGAAAATAGGCAATGCAGGACAATGATCTTTGAAAGAGGGGAATCAGTGAGATGAGCCCTGTGACTGCCCAGGATATCTGGAGAGACTTTTCTGGCAAGAGGACAGGGTGGGGAAACCTAGGAAAAGTGAAAGCATTTAGTTATAACCATGTATCCCCAACTTCCATCAACTGATAGATTAAAACCCATTCCTATTATTAATTCAGATTTTAGTTCTTAAAATCTGAGAAGGAAGGACAGTAAGGGAGAAAGAGAAGGAGAGACAGACAGAGATTACGTGTATAAAGATTTGTCTCTGTAGATAAATTGATCTATAAATAATTACAGAATCTACACTACAGATAATACAAGATGTTCTTTACAAACTATCATAACAAATAGATTAGTACATTTTAAGACATATATGAAATAGGGATAATTGTTCCACTCTTTCTTCAACATTATCATCTAGAGGTAACCATTCTGAACGACATTTTCTACACACACATGTATTGCATACACATATCACTTCTTTCAAAAGTAAGATAATATTGCTCAATTTAATTTGTAACTCTTTTCCTTAGTATATTACTTACACATTTCAATGCAATTAAATACATTCCACAGTATCGTCTTAAGGGCAACACAGCATTGTCATGTTGCTGTGGCAATTTCTCTTTATCACAATCAATAATGGATTCGAGGTTCATATACGCATATCTCTGTTGATAAGTCAAATTGTTACCTAGAAAAATTCATAGATGTGGAATTACTGTTTGAAAATAAGTTATTTAAACTCTGCTCAAATGCTTGTGATAAATAGGGCCAAATACATTATAACATGACTGTAGAAATTTATAATCTATCTGAAACATGTAAGAACATAAAATATTACGCCATATTGTGTTGTAGAAAATAAAGAAATAAAAATTGATATGATGCAAATAAGTTCAGTGTAACTTTCGTATTTGTCTATTATCCATGGTCTTCAGAATCCAATAATAATTATCTTTTACCTAATCTTTATGAGCAGAGTATGCATTATTATAGATGGAGATCATATTCCATTTACAATAGCATTCCCATTATCAAACCTATATTCTTCATATTTCAGGTATTCAAAATATTTATTGGAGGAATATTAGACAATGGCATATAAAAATAATCCTAGTTACCTTCAAGACAAAGAATTAGGCAAATTCTAGCAGAGAGTGGCAATCTACCAACAGTTTGCAATGGTATTCCAGAGAGTGAAAGTAATGCAACTAAAGCAAATGTAACAACATAACAGTCAACAGAGTGAAGAGACAACATGCAGAATGGAAAAAAAAAAACTGCTGTCTAATCTTCTGATAGAGGGCTAATATCTAGAATACATAAAGAACCAAAAAGTTTACCCTGCAAACCAGAATACCCAATCAAAACATGGGAAAATGAAATGAGTAGACGCTTCTCAAAAGAAGTACAAAAGGCCAATCTGTACATGAAAAAAGTGTTCAGCACCTTTAGCCATTAGAGAAATGCAAATCAAAGTAACTCCAAGATTGCACCTTACTCAAATGAGAATGGCTACATCAACTCCCCACAAAAAAGGCAAATACTGGTAAGGATGTGTGGGGAAAAGGAACTTTCCTACATCGTTGGTGGGAATATAAACCACTATGGAAATAGGTATGAAGATTCCTCAAAAAACTAAAATTAGAAATCTGACCCAACTATCCCTCTCCAGGGTATATTCCTGAAAGAATTAAAGAAAGCATTCTATAGTGATACAGGCATATCCATGAAACAGCTTAGATGCCTGTCAACAGATGAATGGATAAAGAAATTTGATATGTATGCACAATGGTATACTATTCAGACATAAAGAAGAATGAAATCATGTCAAATGAAGGAAAATGGATGGAACTTGAGAACATAATGTTAACTGAAATAAGCCAGATTCAGAAGGCTAAATATTGCATGGTAACAGAAACCTAAAACAAAAATAAATAAAAGAGTAAAATAATCTTGGCATGGTAGTGCACATCTGTAACCCCAGCACTCTGTAAAGCTGAGGGAACAGGAGCATTGCAAGTTCAAGCACAGCCTGAGCAATGTAGCAAATTAGTGACACCCTGTCTCAAGAGGAAAAAAAGGCTGGGGAGGCAGCTCAGTGATAAGGCCCTGGGCTATAAAAAAAAATAAAATAAAAGAGCTGGTATGAAACAAAGAACACAGACTTGTAGATAGAAAAAGGCATCAGAGGGAAGGTGGAGGGGGACATGGGAAGAGAGGGTGTAAAGGGCTCAAAAATAATCTAGATATGCTATATACATATATGAATTCTTCAAAATGAATGTATTATGTACTTAAAACATACAGTAATAAAAACCTCAGTAAAAGAATCCCCTGCATTTATGTCCTATAACGAAAAAAATCTCATTCATTATCTGTTCCAAATAATTAAATAGTAATAAAATTAGTGATGGCCATGTCTGTCATTTATTATATTTTAGTGTGTTTTAACTTTAAATACTGTCCTTTTAAAACAAGTATTAAAACTGTAAACATTTAAATATTTTCGATTACATTTTGCAGTAAAAATAAGGAGCCCATCTTTTCTTGAGGTATATTAAAGCAAATATAATTTTTATTTAATAAGAAGCCTTGGAGAAAATTGGAGTTTTTTTACACCTGTTTCCTCTAGAAAGGCCAATGTTATATCTGAATAAATTGGGTTGCTATAAGAGACACTTATTACTTTGTAATATAGTATAAGAAGTAGCTACTTAACTTCCAAGTAAACAGCTTACATGATTTAAGTCATATCTATCCAATTAAAACATACTATATTTTTGCTTGCCTGGAAATATTCTACAGTGTAAAGGTGTCAAGATAGTCTGAATATGGGCTGGTGAGATAGCTCAGTGGCATAAGCACCTGCCTGGCAATTGCGAGGTCCTGAATTCAACTCCTGGTACCTGCATAAAAAAAAAAAAAAAGATAGTCTAAAAAAAAAGATAGTATGAATAATTCAGATCCTTTTAACTCAGACAAATTTGACTGTAAAACAGTACATTTTCAACTTTGTTTTTTAGAATATATTAATGTTTTTGAGTTCTCATTTCAAAAATAATTTTCTATGCTTGTATGATATTAAGCAAAAGCCGTGCACAATTTGTAATACAATTGTTTTCACTACGTACCATCTTTTATCTCTACAGTATATTTATGCCTTAAACTAATGCCATTTTGAATGAAATACAAGTTTAACACTATTTCCTTTAATTGCAACACATTACCCATACAAGAGGTGAAATAGGAATCATTGTTTTCATCAATAAAGATGCCCTCTACACCAGTGCTTCTCAAAATTCAGTGTACATTTGCACGAATAAAATTTGTTAAAATGCAGGTCCTGATTCAGCAAGTTTGGGGACGAACCAAAGATTCTTAATATTGAACCAGCTTCCTGATGACACTTTCAGATGCGGCTGGTCCAAGGACCACACTTAGTGTTGAGATTGCATGACGTTTGAAGTCAATGATGTGTTGGGGAAGCTGGACATTAAAGGAAGATACAAAGCAGCTGGTTGAAAACGTTATAATTTTCACTTGACAGGTACAGTTTTTCACCTTGGTATTATTATTCTGTCAGTAGTTGGTTGGTTCTTTAATTTTTAATCACTTGGGGGCGGTGAGATGGCTCAGCGGCTTAAGCGCCTGCCCGGCAAGCGCGAGGGCCCGAGTTCGACTCCCGGAACCCACATACGAAAAAGGGGCCGGTGATATCGCTCAGCGGCTCGGGTGCCTGTTGGCGCGCGAGGTCCTGAGGTCGACCCCCCGGTACCCACCAAAAAAAAAATTTTTTTTTAATCACTTGATTGTTAGAAATAAGTACAAAGATCTTTTCTTGTCTGGTAGGCTATAAGTAGTTTAAGGTGTGCTTGAAATTTAGTGAAGTTCATTCTTTTGAATAACAAATAAATGAGTAAATGTACCAAGTTTTTTAAAAAGCAGAAACTATGCTTTATATAGGTAGAAAAGTTAAACGGTTTTGAAGGTCTGCTATATGTTATCAAGGAGAGTCAGGGAAAGAAGGACACAGTACTAGAAAGTTTATGTGCAACAGTGAGAGAGCAAAGACAAACTACAATTTACAAAGTCAACTTCGGCTGGAGCAAGTAAAATTCTAGCTGACACATACATTTTGCTACTGAGTAGTTGTATGAAGTTATGATTTTTTTAGTACATACTGAATAACAGCACAGATAGAAATGAAAAACCTTTTCTTGTTAAGATACTTAAAATAGAAAATAAATTACCTTAATATGCTGTGCCTATTTTAGGTTATGATAGAAATTCTCAGGCATTCTTTTCTTGAATAATCATTTCCACACTTTTTCATTTTTCAAGTTTCATTTCAAATATCGTTGCTTGGTTATTGTACTTATAAAAGAAACATATCTCTATGTCATAAATTAGATCTTAATTTTATAAACTGAATCGATAGAAACTGCCATGTTCTTTCACTAAAAAAGCATGAATTTTCAAAGCATACCTTTTAGTCTGGGTGCTCCTTCTTAAGGCGATGGCAGAACATCATGTAGATCATGCCTAGAGTTGTCTCAAGCAGAGGGCAAAGGAACTGGAGTATTTATAGCTCTACAACCCGATGACCAGACATCAGTAATTAAGGACTATGCATTGGGTATCATAAATAACTAGACACTTCTGGCTATCTTTGTTCAGGTAAAACAGACCTTCAGTCAGAGGAGAGTTTCAGACAGACACAGGTACCAACTGACTGGAGTGAAATCTCACTAAGAAGCCATATGCACACAAATAGTAAAGGGTACCCCCATAAGTTCTGAACGGAACGCAGACAGAATAAGCTACATTTCCCAATTATACAAAACAAGACCATAACAGAAGAGCTTATTTTAAAAATATAATGTTCATACTCCCTCACTCTATCACAAAAAGGTGGTATTGTCAAACAGTAAGAATATGACCATCTTCTTGCTAAATTAATAATAAGAAATATTTATAGTTACTATTTAGTATTATGGAAAGTCATATGGAAAAGTAACCCTCATTTTTCCTCTTCCCACTCCAAAAAGCTATCAGTGCCTCTATGTTAGTCTCTAAAGTTAAGCTTCATTCACAGGACTTGCACATTTTTTTAGGGAATGATTATTTAAACACCCAGGGTTAATTAGTCTAAATCATCTAACCATTACGTCTAAAATGAAACCAAGAAACAAGTTTCTCTAGTCTCAGTTCTGTAACTCTGACACCTTTATTTCTTAGTTTTAAAAAAATTCTGTTGCTATCTCAGTTCCTGAATTATGTTTTGTTTTAGTTCGTTTGTTTGTTTGTTTGTTTGTAAATGGGTCCTAAAATCTTATCTGATATTTTCTATTATTTCTAATTTGATTGGTTTAGGCAGGCCTCTGATTTCAAATAAAATACACAACTGAACTTGATTAAGCTAAAGTGATATCTATTGGCTCAATCTTCTGGTGGAAGGTAGAAGAGGGATTGGCCTGAAAGAGTTCTGGAATTAGTTAAGTGAAATGCCATTAGGCTTTCCCTTTCATCTGTCATCTCTTCTTGTGTCTACATGCCAAATTACTGTCTCGAAAAAATATAGCCGATGAAGTGGGATCTTGCCGCAGGCTCTTTTGAGTTTACATTCCTTTAACGCTGTGACTGGAATTGAAGGGGTTGGTTTGTCCTCCACATCTCTTCCTCTGATAGCTGAAGGGTATCAGAGAAGGAATCTACATGGCTCATCTACATGGGTACTGTGTCCACTCTTTAGTCAAACACACTGGGGTGGGAGGAGGAATAAGGTTCTAAGACGTCCCAAATTGTATCTTGTTCTTATTCCAAAATCTAGAGTATTCTGTGTATTACAATAATCTCAGTGGCCACTTGGCAAAATGTAATCCAGGTGTTCGTGCTAATTTCTGTCTAACACAATAACAGGGTAAGTTATGCTACTGTCGTTGGTTACTTCTCAATACCTTACTACAATATTATTAACTGTTAAAAAATAAACATTACAGTTTTCTAAGTTTTAATTTTTAATCTAAGGCATCCTTATTCTACCTTAACTACAGGAATGTGACTCCTATTTCATTTACTAAATCCTTACGTAAATTTAAATGTTTGTGCTGTTAGTAAAAATGCTCTATGAACAATTTCTGGAATGCTTCAAAGAAGTTTAGGCCTCTCCTGTCTCATACTTCAAATATTCAGCCTTAAAGGGGAAATCCTCGAATACACACCAAACACTCCATTTGTTAACTTTGTAGTGAACATTTTTACCTGTCAGTACTTCATCCACTTTATTGTGAAACAGTTTCCCATTTTCAGTCAGTTGAGAACCTACTTTCAAAGATATCAACCTATGAAAGGAAAGTCAAGGAAATCCAAGACCAAAAGATATTCTTGAACTTCTGAAAAAGTCATACTTGTTCTTTGTAATTTCTTTAGATTGTACATTCCCATTGCTTAGGGCTAATTTTGGTCACTGTTTTCTTTTTCTTTCAAATAAAATAATTATAACTAGAATCCACAATTACTCAGTAATACTAATATGTGAGATGTGATTGAAATATACAGTAAATATTTACATTTAAAAAATTATTACACTAAAAGATATGTTGCCATTAATCCCCCTCAAAGTACTCTCCTTCCACTTATCCCATTGTCCTTGGCACTTTCTGAAGCCATTCTGAAAGTCCTCATTTTTGAGTGTCTTTAGTTGCAGTGTCCTGGCTGCCTTGATGTCCTGCATGCATTCAAAACATTACCTTTCTTGGTTATTTTGACTTTGGGGAAGAGTCAGAAGTCTCACAATACCAGATCTAATGAACAAGGTGGATGAGAACACAAAATACTTTTTCTTATGGCCTTACATTTCTGTTGGATGGCACTCAGCAGCCACATTCACCATATTTTTTTATCATACCTCCTAAAGACAAGAAAAAGGAGTTACAGAACAGATTCAAAAAGTGGCAAAAATGATGGGACAAATGTGTTAAAAGATAGGGGGAGTATTTTGAAGAGGAGTAATGACAGTGCATTTTATTGTAATATTTTTAAATTTAAGCATTCAATGTATATTTCAATCTCACCCCATATGTTGGGAGCATCATTTTCAAAACAAGTTATGAATTGAGTTCACTGAAATCTCAAAGCATAATTTTTAGAACATGTATCCCAGAGCAAGTATTGAAATTTACAAGCAACACTAAAAGAAGTTTTAATTATGCTCATAAACAATTTACCTTAATATAGGACAAAAATCTTCAGAAAGAAAAGAACATTCTGAGGAAAAACAAAATTATATATTCAACATTAGAAACTGATGATCCAGAGAGATGTATGTCTAAACATTACAGCAAAGGAATTTCCACACGTACATAAATTCCATATCAAATACAGTGCTTTTGGTTGTATTCTGTAAAATAATCTGCTTAATATTATTGGCATGGCAATGTTCTGTGAGCACTCCACTTTGTACACTACATTTAATTTATCCAAATGTAACTTGGGACTGAAGAAATGCAAAGCCTGTAATATTTAGAGAATCATTTTTGAACACTACTCTCCTTACCCTAATTAATTATTCAGTGATATTCACATCATTTCTCTGGCTTGCAACCTGTTAAAATATAACGTCTGCCAAGTGGACCACTCAAAAAGATGAAGAACATTACATTTTCTTACACACTCCCAAAATAACACTGGTGCAATTTCATTAGGTCCCAGACTTTCATTTTAAGAAATTCCAACTTCAAATTTTCGCAGCCACTGCCTCTTTGTAGCTTCACAGAGACAGCAGTGTTGCAATGCATTACAATAGAGAAGTCTAAGAAGGATAAATGGATTGAGTACTACTGCCAGTTAATCACTTTGAGAAAATGGCCTTCACCTATAGCAGGAATAAGCAAGCATGGCAAAAAGTTATTTCTCACTAATGCAGTCTGCAAATTCGTGGCCAAGACAAGTACAGAGTAAACCTTTATAGTTGATAAATAAAATCCCTCAATTTCAGATAAAGAATTCGTGGTTGTTTCCACTAAATCTCCCACATTGCCTTTTCACATGTCAAGTTTGTCTTTCCAATTGGAATGATAAGAAAAAATGCATATTATTTGAATTAGTTATGAAGCTAGAAATGGCTTCTATACTATTTTAGATAAAAGGGAGATGAAATTTCTGCTTAGGAAATCTTGACTTATATGCACACAACTGAGGACTATCAGCATCCCCACAAACCTCTAGAAAGTTTTGCATAACTTCATCACCTCTGGAAAGCTCCCCATTCCTAAAACAATGTAGCTAGGATACACACACACACACACACACACACACACACATATTCTTGAACATTCTAAAGAAGATTCTGTCTTGAGAGTATGTAGCCATGGTACAGTAATATCGGTCAGGAAAGAACTTTCTTATTTTCCTACTTTTTATCTCTTCCAATGCTTTAACATTGACAGGCGTTTAAGAATCCAAAGGAGAAGAAATGTTAGGTAAGGAGAGAAAATGGCATCACCGAATTTTTTTGTCTTCAGGTTCCCACCTCACCAGCACCTGGTTGTAGAAAAAGTAAAGATTTATCTACAAATTGAGATGAAATGATGGGACATTTTGGACTGAGTGCTTTCTGTTACAGAGTTGAGGCTTTATTTATGACTTGGAATGAGCTCAGGGCTTTGCCACTTAAGGGACCTCTACTTTTTAACAATCAGTGGTAAGAGGACCACTCACATCAAATGGGATTATAAATACTGAATAGAACAAAAAATGAATTGCTTTTATGAATAGTCCATATCATTTTTTCTTGTTCTCATTTCTCATCATTTAGAGCCAAACACTAAAAATGTGAAATTTAGAACACTGATCTGAAAAAGAGTAATATTTTAGTAATTTTAATATTTAGATTTAGAAGACATAGAAGATGTGGGGTATCCAAACATCCTCCAAAATTCTACTATGTCCACTCTGCCTCCACAAGCAGCCCCCTATCTCTTGATTAATGAAGATAACAAGTCTCCTTTTTGTCAAAATTTTTGCTTGACTGGTGTATTATTTATTTTTTGCATGATTGGGACAAAATACCTGACATCCACAACAAAGCAGAAAAAAGTTAATTTGGTCATAGTTTTCAGATGATTCACTCCGTGCTGGTTGGCTCCAAGGCAGAAAGGGCATGGTAGAAAGGTATGGCAGACAAATGCAGATCACCAAAAAGTAGCCAGGAATCAGAGAGAAAGAAGGAGACAAAGACAACAATGCACCTTTCCCATTCACACCCCAGTGACCCATCTCCTGGACCAGGCCCCACTTCCCATCATGAGACTTTTGAGGGACATTTTAGATCGAGCCCATAACAACTGTGACTCAACATCCAAATTCGACATAGTCTGCTAGGGAGAGATAGTGACATACATAGCAAAAATAGTAAAAAGAAGTATTCAGGCAAAAATATTTGAGGGAATTTGTTTTAAAATATTGTAAAAAAATCTACCAAGTGATCATGGAAATAGACTGTAAAAACAGTGGACCAAGGAAGCTGTAAAATATTTTTAGATCAGACTGATTATTTTACCTGTATTAATTTAGTAGAGGTTATGCTCCCAAAGTACTTGCCCAGATGCTAGCTTAAGCTTTAATATTTTTCTAGTTGATTAATATAAACTTAGATGCAGTTATGTTAAACACTTTAAATGACATAGGCATGGTAGAGAAAGTGGTCACATTTTTTTGAAGAATAAGAGTTCTGTAGAACCGACATATGCACTGGGAAACCAAAGAGTCCTTCTTCACCAAGGCCTTGAAGAAGAAATAGGTGATGAAAACACACAAATACTTAGAGTGCATTATTGGCTTTAGGCCAATATTGGTACTATGAAATGAAATTTAATTGTCTTCCTTATCTCTGTGGGATCAGAAAGTTGCAGGATGCAGTTAACTACCAGAAACAAAGTGGACATGACTATCACAACAGATAACACAGAAAGCATGATAATCAGCTGTCATAGGATGCCCTACCTTGCAAAGATCTGTGGTTATGCTTAATCATAAGGTACCTTAAGTCTGATTTAATTTGCGTAATCAAATGCATAGCAAAACAAAACAAAACTTCAGACCTGCCTTAAGCCAACATGAAAGCAAGTCATCATTTATCACCCCATTTCTAATTTAGAGTAAGTTTCCAAGCTCAGGGCAATCAGTCTGCAATACCACTGAAGTCTTTCCTGTAATACCGAAAGTGAGCTGTTCTCTGTATCATTTTGTAGGTTTATCAAAGTAGCTTACACTGATTAACCTGAGTCACCGGCTGATGAGACAGGCAAATCCAACTATTGAAGGAGAAATTGTAAGGCACTGATTAACACTCATTTTTGGAGACACAGATGTCATTATAATCTGGAGTAGGAAAACACAGTGCTCAGTTTTCAAAGTGAATCTACATGATCTAATACAGAGGAAATTTCAAAATGCATCTGTATGATCTAACATAGAGTTATAGATAAGTATTTGTGAATATATTAATGGATGAGTAAACGCATGCCTAATCATACAATGTCAGGATCTTAACACTGGCACCGTGTTACTTTAGGAAGTTTCAGGAAGAAGACTTTGACCCTCCTGTTTTCCTTCCAAGGTCTTAAAGAAAACATCCTTGGAGGGACAGCAGAGATTAGAACCACCACGAATGAATCAAAATATGTAGAAGTGATCACTGTCATCACATCACTATTTGATTTTTCATTTTGGCCAGCACAGAATGTTTATGGAACTAGGAGAAGGACAGTAGATTACCATAACCTTAATGAGACAATAACTCCAGCCCTTGCTACCACTACAGATATATTTTCTTAACTGGAAAAAATCAGTGTAGTTCTTAGCATTCAGTATTCATCTACTGATTTTGTGAATCATTTTTCTCCATTTCGACAAATTGAGACACCAACTAGAAGTAGTTTGCAATTACCCTGGTAAGTTTGCCTAGTCTGCCTCTCCTTTTTCAGCTCTCCCCAGACTTTTCTCTGCTTGTCTTAATTTCCTGCCTAAACAAAATGCTGTCCTCTTTCTTTAGGAAAAAAGAAAGTCAGTCAATTCCTATGCAGTTGAAAGGGACACAGTTTGTAGCATCTTTTTAAAGAGAGGAAAGACAGAAGTGTGGCTAGGTGTATGCTTCTGACTAGTTTTAAAGGCTCTGTTGAATTTGGAATTATGGTGTTCGGTAGGCACGAATGATTTCTAAATATGGTGGACGTTGGGTATGTAAACATGAATAAATGAATGCCAGATCCTTATCTGAGAAGGTAGCTTGAATTCTGGCAAGGAATGCAGAGATATAACTCTCCATTCTACAAACACTGAATGTCTACTCTATGCCAGGAACTATGATGTCGGTTAGGTATATAGAGGCTTGATAAATCAGACATGGTTAATGCCCTTCAGAGAATTATTTTCTGAGTAAAATAGGTCTTAATAAAAAAGTAAAACAAATAAAATATAAAAATGTTTCTATAAGTCGTTATGTCAAAGAAAAATGTATGAGTGAGAGCTGATGAGAAAAAGAGTTTAACCTAATTTTGGAGGTGAAAAATAGCTTCCATATGCTGAAGAGGAATGGAGAATTGGTTCCCAGTTGGTTTCAATATCATTCACCATGACCCTGTCTTATGCAGGAGATAATTCATTATACACTCAAGGAATTTCAGTATGATGTGAGACCAGAGAATGAGGCAGGGTATATTGAGAAATGAGGATTAGAGATAGGAGGCCAGATCATGCAGGGTCTTGGAAGCCATATCAGACATGGTATCCTAACAAGGTCAAACTTGAATTTTTGCAGCAGGTGTGTGATATAATAATAAGTGAATTTACTGACCATACTGTGGAGCAGGGTTGGTAAGAACAAATACAGATAAACCAGTTAGAAGGCTGTTATAATAATTGGGTGAATAGTAATGAGAATTCTTATTAGATAAATGGTAATAGATAGAAATCAGTGAATGGATTCAAGAAATATTTCAGGGTTAAAACTGGTAAGACAATGATATGAAAGGTAAGAGGATGACCAGTTATTTTCTGGTTTGTACATCTACCTAGTTGACCATGCCATTATCTAACAGAATACGAAGGAAGGATCAGGTTTTCAGATAGAAACAGAACAATTTACTTTTGAAGTTTCTACGTCACATTAAAATGTGTAGGACATGAAAATATATCCAAAGTATATAATATGGCAATTCCTCAAAAAATTAAATGTAGAATTACCATACGGACCCACACTTTCACTTCTGGGAATGTACTCCAAAGACTTGAAAGCAGGCACTTAGACATTTGTACACCATTGTTCAAAGCAGCATTATTTACAATACCTAAAAAGTAGAAAAAGGCATTTCCAATGACAGGCGAATGAACAAAATTTGTATTATATACACTTGTCCTTTGGTATCCATAGGGACTTCATTCCAGGCCACTCTTAGAGATACCAAAATTTGAGGATATCCTAGTCCCACATATAAAAAGATATAAAGTTTGTATCTTCTTCTATATTTTAAGTCTTTTCCAAACTGTTTATAATGCCTAAGACAATGTATAGTATACTGCACTAATAAAATATATTCTAGATAAAATTTTGTGAATATTTTTGATCCATGATTGGTTGGCTTTGAAGATGCAAAATCAACAGATGTGGAGGGCTGACTACGCAATGAAATAGTATTCAGCATTAAATGGGAAAAATTCTCGTACTTGATATAAACTGGAAGAACTTTGACAACATTTTGGTAAATGAAATAAGCCAGACACAAAAGACCAAGTACTGTAAGATTTCACTTGTCTGATAAGTAGAACAGGAAAATTCATGGAGACAGAGAGTAGAATGGTGGTAATCAGGGGCTGGAGGAGAGTTGCTGTTTAAGGTGAATGAAGTTTCAATTTTGGAAGAAAAACAATTCTGGGGATTGATAGTGCTGGTATTTGTATAATAATGTAAATGCACTTAATTACATTGAACTTCATGCTTCAAAATGATTAATATGATGAATTTTATGTTATGTGTATTTTGCCACACAAAAAGTATGTGGATCTGGAGTTCATAGCACTATGCTAGAGATACAAATGAAGATGTCATCATTGTGTCTACACCAAATGAAGCCGTATAAAATGACCTAGTTTGACTAGGAATGAAAGGAAAAGAGAATAAAAAAAACTAAACCTGATGAGCTCAAATATTAGAGGAGGATTGGTTCAAAAGGGACAGGGAAGGGCTGGTGACATAGCTCAGTGGCATAAGCGCCTGCCTGGCAAGTGTGAGCTCCTGAGTTTGAATCCCGGTAACCGCATATAGAAAAAAGGGGGGAACAGGGAAGAGATAAATAGGAATGTGAGAAGTTAACAAGAAAATAATGCCAGGGAAGTTAAAAGGAGAAAATATTTCTAGAAGCTAGAGATCCATAGTGTTCCATTGCTGCTTACAACCCTCTTGGTGGAAGGATTTCATTTCTCTTAAAGGCTCCTCTTGGGGCTATAATGCTATAGTAGTTCTTTTTTTTTTTTTTTCTGAAAGGGAAAGCTCTCTATAATTCCAATTTGAGCTTTTCTTTTTTTCTATTTAATTCATCATAGGAAATTCCCTATCAAGCTATAGATGCGATTTGAAGAAGGGTAAGCAGTTTGGCAGAAGTAAGGCACTTTGGATGCATGAGTTATATGCTTATGTAAATTACTTAGGGCTTTAGGACCTGCTCCAAGTTCAGTGCTGTACATGTGTCTTTTGCTATTTCAGAGTTTCTGAGTATAGGGACTTTATGGCCAGGTGTAACAAAATGTACCCAGTTCCTGATGAGTAGCTGGAGTAAAATCATCCTATAGTTCCCTTGAAACTATAAAATAATAATAATCTGTAAAATAATCAGAGCTTCTTCTAAAGAAGAAAATAAATTTAATAACGCAGGCATAATGTTGGGACTGCCTTCAAAATTCTTTCTGCACGGTTTACAATAGGCAGGATAACACATCCCCACCTGTGTCTGACGCTCCAAGTACTACATCAATACCATTTCATAAGAGTTAGTGTACAAAGTCACTTGCCCTGTATCTTGGACCAACTAAAGAGGCTTTCTTTGCTTTGGGCCTTAGCAAAACAAATGAACTCTTGCTTTATCCAGTAAATAGATTTAGCTTGAACAACATAATGGGGTATATTTATCAAATATCTCAAGAGGTCTCTCAAGTATGCTTAATGGTAAGGAAATCAAGAATGAAAACATATCCTTTATTTTGTACCAGATCAATGAAAACCCAGAAAAATTTTCCAGAGTAGTAAAAATCCTGTCCCATCTAATCCCTAATACCATACTTAGGCAGTTAGGCAGTTGTTTGCTCCCCCCACCGCCCCGCCCCACATCCTACTGCACAGTCTTTACTGCAAAGGTTCATTACAATAACTTAGAGGAAGATGAGTTAGCCAGAGTCCCTATGGACTAAATAGTGTCATGGAGCCTAAGAATTGACATATCTCTATAGCAGGATTGTGAGTCTGCTCCTGCCCTGCAAGTCCCAGGATAATAAAACCATTCTGCAATATAGTGCAGTCAGGAAAAATAAACTTCATAAAACATGTCAACCACTGTCAGCAGTCATGCAAGCTCTTAATAGCAGTGTTAAAGTAAGCATGAATATGAATGTGTATGAGACTAAAATCAATAAAAACACTCTGTAAATCATTTCTCTCCTTTTGCACAAAGTTGGAGGTAAACAATAATAAGAAAACTCATCTCTTAAGTACTGGAAATTGTATTCATTGGAGGCAGGCCTTCTCTTTCAACATTTTTTCCTATATTACACAGAGTATTCCCTTCTATATTTTTCTATCTTTCTAATCTGCAGTATCCAATTCCCTTCTCAAACTGAGAAGTATCAAAGCTCAAGCATTTAAAGTAGATGAACAACTGGCTAATTGATTTCCCTGCATTGTCTTATTCCTTATTCATGAATTGACACCTAATTGCTTTCCACTGTTAGGTGAAAATCTGTGTCCTACCATAGAAGAATTTTAGGCATTGTCAAACAAGTGAATATACATTTTGATATGTTAATATATTTGAGCATTCTTTGTCTATAAAAATTAGATTTACTCAATTTTAAGTAATTGGATAGCAGAAACCAGGTTAAACCTGCGTTCTTGTTTATCTAGAAACACAACCTAGGGAGATGGGGTGATTACAGGATGGCTTTCCTGAAGAATACACACAAAATAATGTTGAAGAAAAAGCAAGAGCTTCATTGGCCAAAGATTACAGAACAAAAAGGGGGTTCTGTTTTAGAACTAGATATATACAATTTGGCTAGTACTCTTCAACTGGGCTAATGGAGGAACCCTTGAAATCAACACTGAATAAAGGAAATAATCAAATCCTCTATAGCAGAAAGTTTAAGAGTGATGAATCAGTTTATCGCAAGGACAGAAACACACACACACACACACATACACACACATTATGTCAATAAAGAGAGTGAGTCAGTATAGTAATAAAGTAAAAGTAGAAAAAAGTGGATAGAGTAGTATCAAAAGCAGACATAATAAGTAGTAGATGCAAGGAGTAGTCCTGTCATAATATTCTTTTTTGTTTGTTTGCTTGTTTGTTTGTTTGTTTGTTTGAGACAGGGTCTCGCTATGTAGCCCATGCTGGCCTTGAACTCACTTTGTAGCCCATGCTGGCCTCAAACTTGCAGCAATCCTCCTCCCTCAGCCTCTCGAATGCTGGGATTACAGGTGTGCACCACCATGTCGGCATTCTTGTCACAAAATTCTATCCCTAAATTGTGAAACACTAAGTCACTTCTCTGCAAAGGAATGACAGTAAAGCTGCACCACCCTGAATATCATTTATGTTCTTTGAGAAACCCACTGTAAAATGAAACACTATTAACTAAACAAACCAAGGCAAAAAAAAAAAATCATGTTCAACACATCAATCGTTTTTCATACATTTCATTACGTAAAAATATTTCAGTCAGTAACAATGTGTTTTATTAAAAGGACCTATATATTTACTTTGCGTAATTGATTATAATTATATAGTCATATCTGAAATTATATATAAATTCCACAATTTTCTACACAATATCTATCAGAATTAGTCCTTAGTTTTCTTCTTATAAGTGGTCTATATACTACATGACTGATCAGATACTACATATTTTCAAATTTCAAATTCCCAGGATGTATGCTTATGCTACAAAACTTATTTTTATGTAACTAATATATTACATAAATTCCCGACAATTAATTCTGGTCATAGAATACCACAATAAAACAGTATCGCATTTTGGGGAGTTTTGATTTCAAACCAAGATTTGCCAAATATTTAAAAATACATTTTAAAGTCAAATTGATGGTATATTTGGCAAATGAATTCTAAGAATGGCTACTGAATGTAGGAATTTTTTATGAAACTGAGGAAGGGAAAGAAATATTGAAAAAGATATATGAGAAAGCAAAATATATAATTTGTTTTAAGGTAGCCAATAAGGATGAATTATTGCTTTCTACTTTAGAGTGATTTATTTTATCTGCTTTAGCTCTTTTTGAAAAAAAATTATATTTTTATTTAATGGGGAAATACCTCACATTAGTCAATAAAATTATTTTATGATGGAATTATTTTTTTTAGTTGTAGATAATAAAGAACAAACTTTCATATGACAAAAGCTTATGGGCTGCTGGGATTCAGGTTAATGCAAGTTCATGATGTTGGCAAAGTGAGTATTTTTATATGTTGTTGAGGCTGCCAAGAGTTTTTCCAGAGTCCTTTATTTAAAGGAAAAAGACTGTATTTCTCAGGAAAAAATCCTGTAAAGTTTTATGCGCTTTATATTGACTCTTTGTCTTTCTGACATATTTAATAGTTCCTGTTAGAGCCACAAGATATTGAATTGGGAGGTTCTGAGTTAGGTCACTGTTCCATTTGAATAAACCTTTAAAATTTTAGTCTTCAAGAACTAGAAAGAATTGGCAACTACTACAACGAGACCCTCAGTCATACCTCACATGTACCATGGAATAGTTTGTCCAAAGATCATTATGAACACCTACAGAACTTCAAAACTAAAGCCTAAAAAAGGACTAATTTGTAGTTGAGCATTGAATTCTTATATAAAGTTTTGTCCCCCTAGCTTTGAGTATTTCTAATTCAAATTTTGATTTCACACTGACAAAGCTTTCTTCTAGTCACATGCAATAAAAGGAACAATAGTTGGCTTTGTCTGTGCTGAGTTGGCAGTGGTCATTGTTGAGAGCTGCAAATGACTTTCCCACTGTCCCTGTGCTTTACCACATACTCTTGGTTAGTCACTCAGTGGGCAGGAAGAGCAGTGTGACAACTGTGGGGTTTGAACCATCATCCAACAAGATATCGGAAGTGAGTAGCATTTATTAGCTATGACTTTAATTTTATTTTCACCTTCCAAATTGGTTTCCATACACTTCATAAAGTCTTTTTTATTGCTTTATTTTGTACTTTCATCATCATATGCAGTAGCAACAAACCCCCCCAATAGTCAGTTTATAGATACTCTGTGGCTGTTAATGTTCATTCCCTTGCCTGGTGTTCTCTAATCCCTTCTTGTATCATCCACCAGTGTGTGGCTCTTCCATCTTCAAGCTACTGATGCCATTTTTGCCTACAAGTGCAGAGATTCTGAAGTGCTTGTTAATTAATGTGCCAGCCTCTCCCCTCCCCAAGACTGACTTAACCAACAACTAAACAGTGAAGGGAACATAAAAGCCCAGTTCCCACGCCTGGGATTAGGAGTTCCCCAGGAGGATCAGGCTGAGGCTATGCTCTGAGGAATTTTCATCCTGGATTGTACACCTCCTTGGCTTCCACTGTTTCTTACCAGACTTCCCTGGACACATTTCCTGAAATTATTCCATTATATATCCTCACGTCAGAGTCCATATCTAATTTAGAACACACCTATAGTAGAGACCTCACTGACATGCCAAAATATTGCCACCTGGTGGCAACACTACAAATACTTAAGCCATTCTTTGCATCACGGTATGACCTTTTATTGAATACTTGGTCTGTAGCAGGTACTGAGAGACATGCAAAGAAGACAATGCCATTATCTCTACCCTCAAAGAGCAAATGATGTCTTGAACCAAAAGAAAAAAAGTGATAGCAAATGAGATCACATGTAGGATCTGCATATTTGTGCCATTAGGAAACAAAAGGGAAGCTGCAGGGGAGGGCAGGTTTCTGGACATCAGACTCACAGGATGTCATCATAAAAGACACATGAGAAACAGGTCCAATTCCAACATCTTTTATCATTGGCAAAGGCTGCAGTAGAATTTTGCATATATTAAGACTATAAATTGTTGCAGACTTAAACTGCTTATGCTCAGTGAAAACATATTTCAGAATGGTACAAAATGGTGGCATATATAGGTGGACAATATAAAGAAAAATCAAGACTGATCCAAGAGACTTTTTGATAGCAAATGAAATTCGCCTAATAATGACCAAAACCATAAATATGTTACCTTTTGGACATTCAGAATATAATAGTGTAAGGGGCAACTATGTATCATTAATATCTGCCAAAATGGTAAAAAAATAATTAGATAGGGTTATACTTAATATAATGTTCTGCACGGTAGAACATATTTAATATGATCTAAATATACGTAACTGTATGGGACATCTAGTCCAAGCTATCCATCTATATAGATGTGAGCTCTCACACTTGATTTCACTTACTTGTTTTCAGCATTTTAGTGATGCAAAGCTCACTCACTCATGATATTACTGAACATTTATACGTTTGAATTGAAAACATTATAACTTTCACCCATGAATCTTATTTATAATATTAGTAAGTAAAACCTCTATTCCTCTTTATCTTTTTTCCTCTTAAGACTGCCAACTCAGGTTTACTTTAACAGCCTCTTTATGATGTGACTCTTCTGATCAACATTCTCTGGATTCACTATAGATACCAGTTTTAGAATGAAATGCAGAATCATCTCCTCAGGATTGTTCACTGAGTTTAGAACTCATGGTATTTCCTGGGCAACTTAGGGTACTGTAAAGAAACTTCATGTTTTATAATTGATCCCACATGAATAAATCAATGTTGCCCAATTTTAACTGAGATTTAAAAAAAATCTATGTGGGAAAACCTGAGTGACTAAAAAACGAAGTTAGGTATTACCTCAATTATTCTTAAGAAATAAACTCATACAACTACTATGGAAATCAATACGGAGACTCCTTAAAAACCTAAATAGAAATTCCATTTGACTCAGTTATTCTCATTCTAGGTATCTTCCTGAAAGAGTTGAAGTCATCATATTATAGTGACACATGCATACCTATATTTATATCAGCACAGTTTATAACAGCTAAAGCTTGGAAATGGCCTATATGCCCATCAATAGATAAATGGATAAAGGAAAGATGATATTTATACACAATGGAGAACTGCTCTGTCATAAAAAAGGATAAATTTTAGGCATTCATTACTAAATGAATGCATGTTGAGACCATAATATTAAGTGAAATAAATCAGACACAAAGCTTAAATATCATATGATTTCTCTTATATGAGAGACCCAAAATATAAATGAAGAGCAAAATTAAAGGTCAATAATAGGAAGTAGGAATATCTGTTTCAAATAGTAAAGGGAACGAGAGATGGAGGGAGGGGGAAGAGAGGGAGGGAAAGTAGATGGAAAAAATAATTGAAGAAAAAATAGAAACAGAGCTTTTGCAAATGGGAAAGGGACCAGGAATTGGAAGGAGCAGGGAGGGATGGGAGGGACAGAGGACAAAAAAAAGAATTACAGTGTGTTATGCACGTGCACCGCCTCCCCACAATAAATGTAATCTTATGTACTTGCAAATATGTACTAATAAAAAAAGAAAAAAAACAAGAAAAAAAGCGGAGCACTAGGAGAAGTCCACAACAGAGTATCTGTTGAGAGTTTGACCATAATTTGGAGTGAAGAAATTAATAATTTGTAGGTGATGAAACTTTGTCTCTGAAGAGAATTTAATTCAATTAAAATGTTAAATAACTGCTTAAAAGATATAAAATATAAATTTAAAATTTATTGTTTTCATTTTTAGAATAAGATATACTTGAACAATTATATTCAAGAGAGAATAAGATTGAGGAAAAGTACAAAGAGATATTCATAACTTCAAAAGAAGAGAAATATAACTAGTTATAAGTACTGAAATTATCTTTAAATAAGACAATAGTCATCTTTAAACTATATCAGCAACATTAATAAGAATAAAATCTACATGATTCTAGAATTTGTTAAGAATGCAATGATATTTAAGTATTAAGAAATCATTCTTCCTTCACAAAGGTACTTGACTTTAGTTTCTTATATTGGAGTACAAGGTTTAATTTGAATCTGTGTTTCAATAAAAGATGAAGATATTAGAGTGTGTGCCAAAGAATTTTTTAATACTGAAGGGAGGAATCTAGTATTAAAAGGCTAAAATTTTTGGTTATTCAGAAATGGAATAAAAGGAGTGAGTTAATTATTGTTTTTTAGTGGAATACTCTTTTATATGCAGAGGAACAAATAAACAGAAATGCACTTAAATGTAACAGAAAAAGATTTTGGTTGCACATAAAAAACTGTTTAATTATCTAACTTATAAAAAGTAAAAGGGGTTTATCATAATGAAACTTAGTTTAATCAATTACATTTATAAATACTAGAAGTACAAGGAAACATGGCCAACCACCTGACCTGTGCTCTTCATTTTTGAGATCAAGAAATTTAGATACAGAAATTAAATTGCTTAACCCATTTCAACAAGTCAGGGGCAAATTTATGGCTAGAGCTCAGAGTTTTAGATTTCTAGGCTAGGTGTGTGGCCTTGAATAAGTTATTTAAAATTTTTGTGCATTAGTTTATTTTGTTTAAAATCATTTTTACAATGGAGATAATAATGCTTAACCCAAAAGGACAACTATGATTTCCAAGTAGATATTTAGAAAGCACTTACCGTGGTGGCCATCTACAGTAACTGCTCAAAAAGCAGCAATTTCTTTTTTGTGATATTAATGCTATTGCCTTGTGCTTTTACTTCTAAAACTATTGTTTAACAATATCAATAAAAAGAGTAATCTAAAACTATTTTTTTTGGTGGGTACCAGGGGTTGAACTCAGGACCTTGTGTGCCAGCAGGCGCCCGTGCCGCTGAGCGATATCACCGGCCCTTTCTTTGTATGTGGGTACCAGGAGTCGAACTCAGGACCTCGCGCTTGCCAAGCAGGAGCTTATGCCGCTGAGCCATCTCACCGGCCCTCTAAAACTATTTTTATGAATCATCTTTTATGTAGAAGTGCAAGTCAGAAAACTTTGAAATGTTAGAAGTATAGACTTCCCATTAGAGAAAATGTATAGTCTTAAATTATGCCAATGAGAAAACTGCCACTAATATTATTGTCTAAGTACATTTAACCACATGGAGCCATTTTTTTCATTTTAATTTGTCATTCTTCTTTCAAATGTAAAAGTAAGTTCTCTGTTTTGAAAACACAGTTAAGTTAGGTGTTATCTTCCCTACATTCTAGATGGATAAAATCAAATCTCCAACAAGTTAAGTATCTTGTTAATGTACTCTGTGAACTGATCAGATTACTACTGGCATTGGAGATCTAGACTGATGACCACAGAGGTTATGGGAAAAGGTATTGTTTTGCTGTGAAACTAAATTACTAACCCAGTAAACATTTCTTACAAGAGGAAATACAAATGGCCACTAGGAGCATGAAAAAATGTTCAACATCACTAATCATCAAGAAAATGCAAATCAAATCCACAATAAAATATGACTTCATCCTAGAAAGAATATACAATATGAAAAGACTAAGTTGGCAAGGATGTGGAAAAAAGGAAAAACTCGTACAATGTTGGAGGAATTGTAAATGTATATAGCCATTGTGAAAAACAGTATGGATGTGCCTCAAAAGTTAAAAATAGAACTACCATGTGATCCAACAATCCCACTACTGGGTATATACCCAAAGGAACTGAAATCAGTATGTTGAAGAGATGTCTGTCAAGAAACAAAAAAACCTAAGTGTCCATCAACTGATGAATGGATAAAGGGAGTGTGCTATGTACACATAACGGAATACTATTTTGCCATAGAAGGAATGAAATTCTGTCAGTTGCAACAACATGGACGAAGCTAGAGATCATTATGTTAAGTGAACTAAGTGAAGCATAGAAAGCAAGTACCACATGATCGAACTCATTTGCAGAATCTAAAACAGTTGATCTCATAGAAGCTGAGTGTAGAATGGTGGTGTTTAGAGGCAGGAGAGAGTAATAAGGAAAGAATAGAGAAATGTTGGTCAGTTGGGTACTAAATTGCAGTTAGATAGGAACATGAACTTCTGGTGAGCTATTGCATGGTAATAGCAATAGAGAACAATAATGTACTGTATATTCCAAAAAACTAAATGATTTTTTAAAGTATTCATCATAAAGAAATGATAAATATTTC
The DNA here is from genome assembly GCA_028451465.1 of Erethizon dorsatum. Lineage (NCBI taxonomy): Eukaryota > Metazoa > Chordata > Mammalia > Rodentia > Erethizontidae > Erethizon > Erethizon dorsatum. Next base: position 19,287,400 of record CM051842.1, read on the forward strand.
AGGAGATAGCTATGATTAACCTGATTTAAATATTATACAACATATACATTTATGAAAACATCATGTTACCTCATTAATATGTACAATTTTTATGGTGTATGTTTCAGTTAAAACATTTAATTTAAATTAAGAAGAAAAAAGGGTACCTACTTTTAGGAATACAGTCTGGCAATATTGACCAAATTTGAAAGTGTATGCCATTCGATTTAGCAAGTTTTAAGAATTCCTCAAATGAATGTATTCAAAATTTATATGCATATATATATATATATATATATATATATATATATATATATATATCAAATGTACTCATACATATGCACAAAGACATAGTATAAGAATATAATGAGACATTACCAGGCTTTATAACAAGCAACTGAAAGATGGCTAAATTGGAGTTATTTGTGCAATGGAATGCCATGCAGCCATTTGGAAGAATGGGATACAGTCTGACATGAGAAAATATAAATGATTCATTCATCCATACATTCAGAAAATATTTGAATTCATATAAAATTCTGAGAATTAGTAATGCAGCTATGAAGAAGACAGCCTCCCTTCCTTTATGGATTTTATTGAGAGAAGTAAACATTAAAGAGAACAACAAACACAATGTATGTCATAAATGCAATGTGGAGACAAGTTCCAGAAATACAATAAGAAAATAGAACAAAAAGTATATATGACTCAATAGAAGTAAAAAGACAAACAAAACAGTTTGGCTATTATACTTCTATATATGTTACAAGCAAAGACAATATATATATATAATCACATATACGCATGTGTTTAAGAGACATTTTTGGAAGATGCTCAAATCATTGGATAGGCAATATTTCTGAAGAAAGGTTAAGAAATCGTGACAGAAAAATTAAAATATTAATATTATTATTACTTTCTGTGGCATACATTTTCTATTTATCCATTAATACTTATAAACACATGCACACATTAATTTCCAAATAAAAGAAAAATAAATTAGAGGAAGTCAGGAGCTTCAAGACATGCAATAGAATGGTCTTTGCTGGTTTGAATGCCTATCTCAGTTACACACTAGAGTGCCCTCAGTAGCCACTCCAGTAATACTAATGTATGTATCAGGCTGGCAAAAAAATATGAAGAATAAAAAGAGTATGTGATGATCTATAAAATGCATACCTTCACAACAGGAACACTTTTTCAGACAAAATTTAAAGTATAAAAAGAGAAACAATTTTTCAGTCCTCTGTCCTCATCTTACTAAAGTTGTCAGCAATACTATTTGGCACCCATGTCCACTAGGGCCCACCCACCAAATCTTTGTAAGATGATCTTGCTGGCACATGAATTGTTCAAAGTGTTCACCACTAGAAGAAAAAAAAAAACCTATTCAATAGCTTTTTACAATAAGGACAATAAAACGTCAGACTATTACACTGGCTTTCACATTCTGTATTATCTCACTTCTCTTTTCTCATCGTTTCCATTCTGCCCTTCATTGCCTATTGCACACCAGACTATGTTTTCTTCTTATGCCCTCTCGATCATACACATTTAGTAACCCGGTAGAAACTACTTAAAACTCAATTGAATTGATACAAAAAGTCATTCTATTTAACAACGAATATTTTAAAATTAGAAATAGTTTGGAGTTTTTCTTGGTGAGATTGAAACTATAAATTGATGGTATAAAGGCCCATGTCTATTAATATTCTCATGTGTCATTGAATACCACTGAAATAAGCATTTTTTAAATGAAGGAAGAAAATGCATTTCCCTGTGACAAGCAATTTTTTTGTATTTCTCTGCACATTTACCTGAAACTTCTTTAGATATATGCACATTTATCATTCTATCAGAATGACATTTAATATATTAAGGGAAAAAGCTAACAAAATATTACATTTAAGGTCGAAATCAAATGATAGCAATTCATTAACTGTATGAACCTAACAAGCTTATAGCTTTTCCCAAAGTAACAGATTTTATGCTATAAATTAGTTTTATGTTAAATAGATGCAGTTATTTTTGCCTTATTTATTTCTGAAAAGTTGTTTTAAGAGGAATGCAGCTAAGATATTCCAGGTTCCCTGAACATCCCTATCAGGATGGGGAAAAATAGGCTTAACTGCAAGAAATAAAACAAAATTTTAAAATTCTACTTAATTGTTTAATATAGACCAGAACTACAGTATTAGCTTTTGGAATGGAAAGACGTGCTTATATGTGAGAGAATATCAAAAAATTATTAAGGATCTTAATCATCACTGAAACATCAATTTCTGTTGCTTTCTCTTTTCATTACAAATAATAATGGTATTACTAAAATACCAGGGAAATGACTATCCAAGGCATTCAGACATAATTTTTCTCAAAACAAGCTTATGATATAGGTACTATTATTTTTATTTTACAATTTTTAGTACCTCAGAGTGCTTCATCTATAAGTTGCCAAAGTTTTGTGCTAGGATGTTGCAGAGATATAATTCACACTGATTGTGCTTGTTAAAATAAAGGTAAGTAGTGCCTACTGAAAGTGTGATTTGCAGCCTTGGGGGTTGAAGATATGCAGTTGTCATTAGCAGAAATAAAGTTATCATAAAAGAAGAAGTTTGGGTTTGAGTTTAGGGAATGGTCATTCCATTATGATGAAGTTGATTGTAATGTATGTCCTTTGAATATATAGTCAATGTATCTGATATAGCTGAAGATATTTTGTAAGCAGCTAGAAATGTAAAATGACTGATTTAGAATAGTGTTCTGGGGGTAGGAATGCAGCTAAGATATTCCAGGTTCCCTGAACATCCCTATCAGGATGGGGAAAAATAGGCTTAACTGCAAGAAATAAAACAAAATTTTAAAATTCTACTTAATTGTTTAATATAGACCAGAACTACAGTATTAGCTTTTGGAATGGAAAGACGTGCTTATATATAGTTTGTTTCGAGGAGTGACTGGCATTTTCCAAATATCATCCAAATTATGTAGCTATCCCCTTTATTGATATAAAAATATAAAAGTTTACTATAAAAGTGCCTGTCGCTAAATTTGTTACGGATTTCTGGTTTCTGGGAGATGCATACTTAAAGTTGAATGTTAAGTTGTAATGAATGTCAAGGAAGAAAAAACAAAAACCTGAAATGGACTTTCCATGATATTGTAGAAAATACAGGATTTATTTACCTGTAGATGTGCAGGATGTGACTTGATTGGCAGTCGAAATGAATCCTTGTGTCCCATGGAGTTTTGTAAAAGTACGCAATGTGTTAAGTGCCTAAACAACTTGCATTTTTCTCACCTTCACAGTTTGTGTTCATCTTTATTCCAGTCTATTATTTATAAAGACTGTCTAGAGAAGACCTTTTAAACAAAAGTGTGTGCATGGGTTTAAAAGGTCCTTATTACCAAGATGTAATAAGCAAAATATGGTTTCTTTGTTAAATTTTTCTGATCTAGTTATATTCTCTAACAATTTCATGATTCTAAACAGTAAAGAATTAAAGGCTTAGATAAAATGGTTTCTTTACTTTGGTGGGATTTCTTATATCAGTAACCAAAGAGTCAACAACCTGATGATTATGTTATTCACAGGACATCTGACAAGTTTTTGGAGACACTTTTGATTGTCATGACATACGAAGGGAGAGGTTTGCTGGCATTTAGTAGGTAGAGACCGCAGAGTCTGCTAAACATCCTATAGTAAATAAGATAATCTCCCAATAAGAAAGAGTTATATGACCCCATATGTCAGTAGTACCAAGGTTGAGAAGCCCTACCTTAACCTATATGAAGTCCTTGGATAACATAAAAGAAATTGACACCAACATTTTGTTTTGCAACACATATGCCAGTATAGGAAAAATTATTTTAATGAGATCATTGATAGATATACTTCATGTGTGAGTTGTACTATGAGCCACTAATGAGATGCCTGCCATCTTACTAGAATCTTCTGACACCAAGTGACCCTCTCCCTTAAAAAGGAACCAGAGAGAGAGAGAGAGAGAGAGAGAGAGAGAGAGAGAGAGAGAGAGAGAGAGAGAGATTCAAAAAGGTCTTCTGGAAGCTTCTTAAAATCCGTGGAAATAAAAATCCAACATGCTTTATTTCTTCAGTAAAATTGTGGAACATATTTACAAATAAGCACAAAAACTTAAACTTAAATTTATACATCAAAAAATGTATAAAGTGTAGCCCTTATGGCACATCTATGATTATCAGAATTAAGTAAAAATTAAACATTGGGGATACAAGGAAACCAACTCTTCATAAATTGTTAATCATTTATTTTACTAGTCTTGATATTAGAATCATTTGTATTTTCACATGACGTATAGCACTTATTTCCTTCTATTTCACCACAGTTAAATCATTTAATTTAAAAATAAGTATTTCATTTGTTTTGTTCTTCTACACATATAAACATGTACACTATTACACTATTTATTTAATAATTGCATTTGTTTTGCTTTTAAGTATCTCTATGCTTAGATTTACTTGAAACTTTAAAAATATTAATCTTTCTATCAAACTGATCTTTTAGTATGATGAATAAAGTTCAAATGGGTAGTTAATTATCAACTATGCAGCTCAAAATCACGTATCTGTGAAAACATCAGTGAAGTTACTGTTTTTTCTTTAAAACATACAATACTCTAAGTTAATACTGAAAGTTCAACTATTAGAAAAATGTTTTGTCTACCTAATGAAAGACATAGGATCATATTTTTCCATTTTGTGTCAGTAATTATATTAAAAGAGAAAGCAAACTCAAATTTTAAAATAATCTACAGATAACTTTTAGGTATCCAAAGATGTAAAATAGTCACATATGTAAGTTTCACACATTTATGAGGTTTTAAGCATCCCATGCCAGCCCTGTCTCTCATTATGACAATAGAAACATAAGTGTACTTGAAATGTAAACATGGGACCGGTGAGTTGGCTCAGTGGCATAAGCACCTGCCTGGCAAGTGCAAAGTCCTGAGTTCGACTCCCGGAACCCACATATGAGAAAAGGGCCGATGATATCGCTCAGCGGCACAGGCGCCTGCTGGCGCTCGAGGTCCTGAGGTTGACCCCCGGTACCCACAAAAAAAAATGTAAACATGCCTAGTATAACATCCCAACTGCACTGTACAAAATTTATTCAGGATGGACCACCTCATACAGTTGAATTCTGCCTACATAATAGGTATTAAATTGCATTTTTTTTCCTCTTGTCTTACCTCAACTACATCAATATGCACAGCATACAGAAAAATTTAGAGATCTGGTTTCAGAACCGGCCCTCTTCATGAGCTTATAACTTCCTAAAACTTAATTAGCTACAGTACCCTTCACAATAATGGGTCTCAGTTTCTTCTTGTGAAAACTACCAGGTTATATTTCATGCATTCTAAGATTCTTTTTTGCCACTTAAAAGAAGGTTAAGGGGTGGCATAAGAGTCATTTTTATGACCTAAGAACCGTTCTATTATTTTTGCAAGTTGGATTTATGGTCATATGTAGGTATTTATACAGAGCAACTCTGTCAAGAGAAAAAGTACATAAACAAGCTTTAAATTAAACTAGAAGAGAAATAAGTTCTGATGCACTATTGGAATGGGCTGCAGCATGACATTTTGGATTTATCAAGATAGTTAAGGTCTTGGACTTTGAAATCAAACAAATCTGAAGTATTCGGTCTTCTGTCAGTCATTAACTGCGTATCATTGAGAAGTTCTTTACCTTTTTGAGTGTCAATGTCGTCATCTAAATATGTGTATAACAGTACATATGAAATAAAATGTATTTAGAGCCTAGTATAATGCCTAGAGCAAAATATAATCATGATGAATAAAATCTGTAAGTATTATAATATTCTTTTTTTTTTGTGGGTACCGGGGGTTGACCTCAGGACCTCGCCCGCCAGCAGGCGCCCGTGCTGCTGAGCGATATCACCAGCCCTTTTTTCGTATGTGGGTTCCGGGAGTTGAACTCAGGCCCTCGCGCTTGCCAGGCAGGCGCTTATGCCACTGAGCCATCTCACTGGCCCCTATAATATTCTTCATAAGAAAGTAATTATTATTTATGTCCTGATTGATTTGGGCATTTTAATAATCATGGATAAATAATTCTTTATAAGAGAATTTTCCCAGCTTATTTTAATTGAAATACAAACTGTTTTTCAAATTTCAAATATTATATTCAAAAATTTAATGTCCATACAAATGTAAGTTTTTGCAATTCACTATAATTAAGTTAATACTGTTATAAAAATATAAATTTAGACCATTGAGTATATGATAGAAAGACCACAGCCAGGATTGGCTCTACCTGTGGGGCTTTGAATAAGATGCTCTCTCTTCTTCATGTTCTTAATCAAATGAGGGATTAGCTGGAATACCTCCACAAGCTTCTTTCTGCTTTAATTCTATAGTTCTATGATACCCAGTCCTCATATTTATTATTTAAGAAATAGCAATAGCTTAACAAAATCTATAAACAGATATCCCTTAACGAAAGACATAATTTAAGACACATAAGCATGGTTAAGTTGTGAGAAAATGGCCCTGAAGATTGCTTTACTTTCCTCTTAAATATTAGTTTTTCAAAAAAGAGGGTTAGGTCACTGCTTGTAAAGTGCAACAGCAAATATTTCTGAGAGACTATCAATAAGTTTGATTCTTGAATGTCTCCTTAAATGTACTGCATAGGCCACCCTAGATAAAGAACGCAATGACAAGGAAAACATCGAGAGCTGCACTGGAAAACCTTTCTTCCTTTAAAAGCAGTTAGTATTTTCTTTTTTTTTTTTTTAAGTATAGAATTAATAATAACCCCAAAGGAGATTTCCACAACTAAATCTGGCATTATGATTTTGTCATGTCAGAGGGGATTGAGGAGAGCAACACTGAATGTGCTATGAAGAGTTTGAAAATATTTTCTTTGGAAAAGTGTGTACAATATTCTCTTAACCTGACCTAACCCCTAAGACATGAGTAAAAGCAGAATGGCACTTATTTTAAGGTAAAATTTTCCAGTAAAATAGACTGAGTTTACAATTTTGCACTGGTTTGACTGACAAGGAATATGCCTAGAAATATCTTATAGTGAAGTGATAAAAATGTGTGACAGCTAAGGTAAACGCTAAAACAAATTTAGTTATCGCTAGTGTTTGTATTTTATAACATTTTCCACCATGAATATAATCTTCTCCCCAAAACTATACATCAGGGTGTGTATATTCTTTATATGAAGGTGTTTATGTTTCCAGATATCTTTGGGGCTGGGAAGATGAAAATAGATCTAGTAGTATAAGGCAACATTTTGTACATATTCTCTGTACCTTTCAGTAAGTGTTCTTAGTGCACAGCTAAATTCATATACTAAAGAGAGTTAGAAAATTGTAATATTTTCAGTAATTCTAAAAAGCATTTCAACTGGAAAATACCAAAAATAGACAAATTGTTCAACTAGTTTATCAGTTATTCTGTTTTTTTAAATTATTCTTTATTAAATGCAATAAAATATTAGCTATGATCCCTATTGTTTAATGTATAGTGAACATTCTCTTACAATTTTGGAAGTAAACCACTTCTATGCAAAGTAGCCACCTTGTAAAATAGAATGAATAATCATTCAAGTATTCCTTAAGAACCTCTTCATAATCAGTTGAGTGAACAATCACCTAAATATTCATTGAGAATCTCTTTATAATCAGACACTCTACTAGGCCACAAGAAAGTATATTTTTTAAAACAATTAAGAAAATAAAGTGAATGAAGGAAGAAAAGAGAAAAGAAAGGAATGGGAAATAAGGAATGAAATATAATATTAACATAAAATATATAAATTGTCATAACCATACGTACTATAAGAACTTATCCTATTCCGATGCAGAAAAGCCAAGGTAAAAAAAAAAGCTTTACAGTTGAAATTTTGATGAATTAGTAATTATTTTCCTATTAACTATTTTACTTTATCCTTGAAGATACTGTCACTTATGCAGGATAAATTTTTCCTAATATGTATGATGGAGAAAAATGAATTTTATAATGATTTTAAATTCAAGAAAATGTTTATATGATACTTATCTTGAATTTTCCTTATTTGATGAATATTACTTCATATTGGCGCATGGAATACAAACAATTGAGAAAGGAAAACTTATAATCATGTAAAGCGTTTTATGTGTTGTATAGCACTAATGCATTTCCCAATGAGCCAAAAGTGTTAACGAAAAAAACCCCATCTTAACAGGAAGGGAAAGGAGAAATCAAGATTGGAGAAGAAAAGCCCCATTTAATATTCTTTTTCTTAATAGTTATTAAAATTGGGGGAAACCACTGACTTATAGACAAGAAACTATTTTGCATTCCTTTTAGAGTTGGGTATCTCTGAGGAACATCTTTTTTCCCCACCTTTATGAGACAGCTTGTTGGGTAGAAATCATTGTTCCTTTGGTTGTCCTTCAAACAGAATAATTTGAAAATATGTATTTTGCCCCCAGAAATCTCCAAAATTGGCCACATTTATTTTATTTATTATGCTCTAAATCCTCTCTGTACCCAAGACCAACATTCACTCACTATTTTTCTTTTTTCACTTCAAAATCTTCCTAAGCATATTGATAGACATTTCTGCAATAGAATAAAGACACCATTAAAACAGTCTAATAAAATGCCAATATAAAGTTTTCATAAAGTTAAATAAAATTACAGTGTCATATAAAATTCTCAAGGAAAAATCAGAGTCCACAGATTATATAACATTTGCAAGTTAGAGTTCAAAATAAACCTCACCAGTCAAGGCACCTTCCTCACATGAGTTAAAGAAAATTTTCCACAATTTCTTTTTTTTGGGGAGGAGGGGAGGTACCAGGAATTGAACTCAAGACCTCACGCTGAGCTAAATCCCTGGCCCCCAATTTTCTCCAATTTCTTATCCTACATAAATCTCATTCAAGAGGTTTCTTCATTATGCTTCCAAACTGATACTCATTTAGCAGTTTCATTACAGATGTTTCTTATTAAACATTTAATGTTTTTCAGGGAAGAATTATTATTAATTTAGCACTGAAGTTCTAATATGATTTAATTTTTAGAAAAATTCAAAGAGACAACAAATTAAAGTAATAGAAGAAGGAAGATTACAATGCCAGTGTATCCAGAACTATAAAATTCAGAAACAAAAGTAATCCAAGGCATTTAATAATGGATAGAACAGGTCAGAAAAATAGGGATATGTAAGACTTTAACAACACTCTGAGTAGAAATGAAAGACATCTGCAGAGCCCTCCACCCAAAAAGAGCTAAAAACACATTCTTCTCAAAGGCATATTGAACATTCTCCATGTGACAGTCTATAAATCAAGCCTCAATAAATACAAAAGGGATGAAATTGGGGCCGGTGAGATGGCTCAGCGGCTTAAGCGCCTGCCCGGCAAGCGCGAGGGCGCGAGTTTGACTCCCGGAACCCACATATGAGAAAGGGGCCGGTGATATCGCTCAGCGGCACAGGCACCTCCTGGCGCGCGAGGCCCTGAGGTCGACCCTCCCATACCCACAAAAAAAAAAAGAAAAAGGGATGAAATCAATAAAATGTATGTTCTCTGACTATAATAGAATTAAATCAGATATAAATGACGGAAAGAAATACAGCAAAACAACAAATATGGGAAAATTAAATGGCATACTCCTGAATAATCAGTGAGCTCAAAGATACTTCAGAAGGAAAATTAGAAAATTCTTTGAGTACAAAGAAAACAAAATATATCAAAACCCATGGCTAAAGCACATCTACAAGTAAGGTCTAGAGAGAAATTTATACCTACAATGCCTATATAACATATGAAGAACAATATCAAATTAATAATCTAAACTTCCACCTTAAAAAAAAATACAAAAAATAAGAGCAAACAAAAGCCAAGAAAGCAGAGGGATGAAAACAATAAGGATTAGAGTGGATATAAATTAAACTGAAAATAGATAAATAATAAAAAATTTAATGAAATGAAAAGTTCATTCTTTGAAATGGTCAACAAAATTGACAAAGCATTAGCTAAACTTATGAATAAAAAAGACAGAAGATTCAAAGTATTTATGTCTGAAATTAAAGAGAGGATAATGCTAATGACCTTAAATACATAAAAAAAGAATTTTACAAAAATATAGTATCAGATAATGGATGAAATGGAAAGACTTTAAGCCAATGACAGAAAGTGACTCAAGGAGAAACAGAAAATCTGAGTAGACTCATAAAAGGTAAAGAGACTGAATTATTATTAATCCCTCACAAGGAAAAAAGACATCTGGAGACCAGTGGTTCCACTGCTGAGTTGTGCCAAACATGTAAAATGAACCTCATACCAACTCCTTCACAAATTTTTGCAAAAAAAATAAGAAAAGGAAGAGGTAGCTCTCTATGAATCAATCTTTGAGTCAAGTGTTACCCTGATATCAATAGCAAAATTTTCACAATAAAAGAAAACAACAAACAGTATCCGTAATGAATATATACATAAAAATCCTCAAAAATACTAGCAAACTGAATCTAACACACAGAAAAAGATTGCACACTATCATCAAATACTATTCATACCAAGAATGCAAGTTTAGTTTATCATCTAAGAAATAACTGATTTACTACACTATATTAATAGACAAAATGGGAAAATACATAATTGTTTCAGTATATGCTGAATAAATAGTCCACAAAATTCAACACCATTTCATTATAAAACATCTTAACAAATTAGTAACAGGAGAAACATCCTCAACTTAATAAAGAACATCTATGAAAAGTCCATAGTTAATATCATGCTTAGGGATGAAAGGCTTGATATTTCCTCACTAAGATCAGAAACAAGACAAAGATGTCCACTTCATTCTTGTATTATAAATTCTAGCCAGGGAAATTAGGGAAGAAAAAGAAAATGCATCCAGACTAAAGAAGTAAAACTATTTTTCAATGGCATGATTGTGTATGTAGAAAACACTAACGCATCCACTCAAAAACTCTTAAGACTGGGCCGGTGAGATGGCTCAGCAGCATAAGCGCCTGCCTGGCAAGCGCGAGGGCCCGAGTTCGACTCCCGGATCCCACATACGAAAAAAGGGCCGGTGATATCGCTCAGCGGCATGGGGGCCTGCTGGCTCACGAGGTCCTGAGGTTGACCCCCGGTACCCACAAAAAACAAACAAACAAACAAAAACTTTTAAGACTAATAGAGATGTTCAACAAGATGAAGGATACAATATCAATATACAAGAAACCAGTCATATTTTCATACACTAACAATAAACAATCTGAGAATGTAGTTAAGAAAATAATTCAATTTGCAATAACAGCGGAATTTAACAAAAGCACAAGACTTGTATGTAAAAAACTATAGAGCAATGTTGACAGAAATGAAGGTTTTAAATAACTGATAATATATTCCATGCTTATAGACTGAATGGTTTAATATTATTAAGATGGCAGTACTTCCCAATTGATCTACTATCTCTTTCAAAATCCCAACTGCCTTTTAATTCTTTTTTTCTTTTACTGACATTGACAAGTTGATACTGTTTATACGGAAATTTAAGGGACCTGGAAGACTCAAAATAATCTTGATGAACAACACTCTGGTTTCAAAATCTGTACAAAGCCACAGTGATTAAGAGAGTATAGTACTGGCACAAAGTTAAACATGATTAGCGGAACATAATTTACAGCTCACAAACCTCTACATTACAGACGAATGATTTTTTACAAGATTTCCATGACAATTCAATAAAATAAGAATATTCTTTTCAATAAATGATACAAGGACAACTGGATATTCACATACAAAAGAATTAAATTGGACCCCTACGTCCCACCAGGCACACACACGTGACACACAAAATAGCTCAAAATGAATCATAGACATAAATGTAACTTTGATAATTGTAAACATTTTACAAGAAGACATGATAATAAATTTTTGTGACCCAGGGGTAGGTAATGCTTTCTTAGATATGAAAACAAAAGCACAAGAAACAAAATAAAAATAAATAAATTTGACTTCAAAATTAAAAACATTTGAGCTTCAAAGATCACCATGAAGAAAAAGACAACTGACACAATGAGAGAAAGTATGGATCAAGGACTTTAAACCTCATTTCTTTACTAAAAAAATGTGTTTAAATATAAGATTTCCTTTAAGCACTTTTCTCTCTCTCTCTCTCTCCCTCTCCCTCCCTCCCTCCCTCCTCTCTGGTTTGCTTAGATGTGTTATTACTATCAACTTCTAATATAATTCTATAGTGGTCAAAGAATAAACTCTGTATGATGTCAATGCGTTTGACTTTGATGTCAAGAGCATTTGATGCACTTATGGCCCAGAAACCTGCAGTGGTTTCTACCGTGTTCTATAAATATAAATGAGATCAAAGTGCTTTACAGTACTGTACAGTACAATTTAGCTAATTTTCAATAGATACTTTATGATTTCTTGAGAACAAATGTTAAAATCTCCTTCTATGAATCTGAAAGTGACCTTATATTGTCTTTAATTTTTAGTTCATTAATTTTGAAGCTCTGAAAGACACATACACATTTATAATCAGGATGACTTCCTGATAAATTGACTCTCTTATCTTTGTGAAATGTCTCTCCTTATTTCTGTTAAAATCTTTGTCTCAAAGTCTATTTTATTAAACATTAATGTTATAATTCTAGCCATCTTAGGTTTACTCTTGACATGGTGTATCTTTTCCATTTACTTTCAAATGTATCTATTTCTTAATATTTAACGTACTTCTTTCAATGGAGTCCTCCCAAGGTTGGTAAGTATTATTATCTTTTCCATTGACGTTGTATCTAAATTTCCTGGCTGTTTACACATCCGATAATTTTGAAATATACCATGGCCATTGTGAATGTCATGTTGTGGACACTGGATTTTTCAATATTCTCTGAAAGATAGCAATATATTTTTAAATTTTAATGTAATACAAGTCGATATTTATAAAGAAAATATAAAGAAAAGTAAAATGAAATTTTATAACAAAATAGTTAGGAAATAACAATAGTTAATATACTGTGTATCAGTATATTAATGGCCAAGGTGTTACTCAGAGTTCTAGTCATAAATAAAAAAAGACTGTCTTTTATGAAGAAGAAACAAACAAATAAAAGGACAAAACTTTCTTTTCAATGAACAAAAGAAACTAGTTGTATAAATGAAACAAATTAGCATTTATCTTAAAATACTTTTGAAACAACAGAATAGATAATTTGGAGAATTACTTGAAATTCTCCCTACTTCTTATACTATGGAGTACTACCCTACCCTAAAGAAAGATAAACTTGAGATAATTGTAGGCAAATGGTTGCAAATTCAGAACATAACATTAAGTGAAATAAGTCAGACAAGAAGCCTCAGTATTACATAGTTTCTCTTATGTGGGAAATTCAAAAGAAATATATTTATCTATCTATCTAGATAGATAGGTATTTAAAATAGTTAGACCCAAACTGCAAAGTACCATAACTTAAGGGTGCACTGGGTCAGATTTCAGTTATGTTCTTTTTTCCTTATATTTATTTTTGTTAGCTGTTTCCAGTTTGTCGTACACATGCATATTCATAAGAGTTTACACACAAAATTTAGGGTTTGCCTTCTTTGGTTGTCTCCTTTCCAGTTTTGATTGCTCACTGTCCAACAAGAAAACTTTCTGGTGTATACTCAAATTTAGCTGCTCCATGCTGCTGTGATCAAGGTTATCCTCAGATAAAGCTGTAAAAAATGGGAAATTTACTTTGCTCTGGTTACTTGGTCCAAGTTTTAACTCCTTTCTACAAAAGTGTCTGTTTTTGTGCAGTCTTCAGAGCCACCATGTATTTTGGTTGATCTGTTCATTTGTTTTTGTCTAACGCTTATACCTGATATTTGTAAATCAAAGTATTAGGCCTTGACTCCTCTACAGTAGAAGCAGAAACCCCAGGTGGAAACTTTAAGACAGATGATTAACCATTTCCACAGAGAGAGACTGCATTCACTTGGGATTGAGCAAAGGCCTATGCCTTAACAAAATGGATCCATCAGAAAATGTGTGTAAGTATTCTGGGTTGGACCAAATAACAGTGAAATGTCTATTTATGATCCAAACAGGTTTGCTAAAGCAATTAGACAGGTAAACAATTTGGAAAGGAGGTCTGAGTTGGAAGTAGACTTGGGGGGATTAGCGGTGCGTAGAATATATAGCATTTGAATCTATGATACCAGATGAAATTATGAAAGGAATAAGTATAGATCAGGAAGACCAAATATCTGAGGACTGGAACTTGCAATACTGCAGAGTTTAGAGGTCAGGAACATAAGGAGGACTGAGGAAAGAGGACTGACAATAGGCTAACTGGGCTTGCAGAGTATGAGGAGAATCAAATGTTTCAAGATAATTGGATTATTAATGCTAAATGATGCTAATGAATGAAAAAGATGAGGACTAAAAATTGACCAGTGAAACTGGAATCATGTACATTACTGATGATCTTAACAGCACAGTTTGTATGAAATAGTTAAAACTCCAGGGAATTCGAGAAAAAAATTGGAGGTATAGAAACAGCTAAAATGTATGCAAGTCTGTTTTGGATATTTGAAGTAAAGGGGTGCAAAGAAATGTGACAGCAATTGAAGTAAGTTGAAGTTAAGAAAATATTATTTTTTATGAGACATATCACACAATATTTACTTGTTGACAAGAATAATCTAAGAGGGAAAACTGAGGAGGCAGTGTAACACTTGGTATTTTCTCTAAAGTGCTAGATACCAAATATTTTAGACTTTGTTGGCCATATAATCTGCCATGACTACCAAGCTCTTTCACTGCAGTACAAAAGGAGCCGTTGTAAATGAATGGACATGGCTGTGTTCCAGCAACACTTTATTTTCCAACAGATGAAAGACAGGATTTGGGTTGTGGGCCATACTTCGCTGACTTCTGATACAGGACATAAAAAGGATAATGTTGGAAATTAACCTACTGAGTAGGCAAGCCTGGATCAGACCCAGTATACAAGTATAGAGGCTATTGTTTGATTTTTAAAAAATGCATCCATTTGAATATAAATTTAAAGTAAAATAATGAACTCTGATACAGGTAGAATGGGAGGTCATGACTGATGAACTTTTGTTTCTATTTTCTCAGATGAGGAAATGTTAAACCATCTGTCTGACTTTAATTATCCAATCCATCTCTGGAAAACATTGTTAGCCTTGCCTATCTCTATCCTATCCCCTGCTACAATTAACATAAGCATTTTATACTAGAGGAAAGAGAGGATAATGCAAATCAATGCCTAGTGTTTCTCACATAACCATAATTCTGCTTCCTATTCTTTAAATTAACTAAATGACAGATCAGTATAGGAAATCAAGCTGCTGGAATTACTTTGGATCCTTTATTGTATCAAGAGATTCTAAATATTTGTAAATCTATTGTGTTTTTGACTGAAAAATTGTTCTAAACGTACCACTAATATTTCTTTTCCCTCAGTCTATTTGTCATAGTAAGAAGGCAAAAAAAAAACCTGTCTCAGAATTCCTTTTCTTGCCATTTGTTTTCAAATAATTTTTCGTCTAAATATGCTTAGTTTGCTAGAGAAATGTTGGTTCATATTGTATAAAATGACTAAATTTTAACATCACTAAGATGTATAAAGCATTTTATTTTGGTGAAGGTATATTTTTCTGGCAGTGAACATTACATTACAGAAGGTGTTGTAAACCACAGAGATTGCCAAAGTAATAGCAGTGTTGATACAGATATTTGAGAAAGTCATGTTTTCTCAGAGACTGATATATTGGCAAGTGCTTCTCAGCCTGCCCATCTTCCCTACTCCTCCAAATTTTGAAGTAATTGCAAATGTCATTGCCCTGGCACCTACTGGGTTTGAGGCGATATTACTTCAGTCTTATGAGTAAGAAGGCTTCAGTCACCTTACAAAATATTTTAAAAGTAGAAATAGCGCAGATGGATTTAAAAAACAAATCAAAGGCAAGTATTTCTCAGTTCAGACAGAATTTTCTGAAAATAGTTTCTCACCTGTGTGCTGAGGACTTAAAATGATTTATTGTAGCCCTAATACTTTTCCCTCTACAAGGCACAGTGCTCCATAATTCCTGGAGAAAATAACACATGTAAGGAGAAATAGGAGTAAAAAGTAATTGATATTACATCTATTCTTGATATAGTAGGTGAAATTTGGAAAACTTAATAAGACATCAGGGCACTTTAATTTAATGAATGTCTAAGAGAACAATTTCAGGAGTTTAGGAAAGTTACTGAATGTCTCAAGATCTCTTGTTTCTTTTCTGCATAATAGAAATACTTGTATTAGTAATATCCACTTCACAAGGTTAATACAAGTAGTGTTTAAATTCCAGTGTTTGGAATAATGTGTCAGGTAAATAAATAATATATGAGGAGAGCATATTCATGCAAAAGAAAGTGACCCAGGAAGAGTTGGGTGGCATCACTGTGTTAAGCTATGACTTATGCCCCCAGATCATTCTGCCTCAATTACCTTAGCTACGAGTATATCCAGATTTTCTCTGTTGCATAATGTTAGATTAATAACTCTTATTGCAGAATGAATAGAATAATTTTGCATTGCTATCTCAGATCTTTTATTATTATTGTTATAGAATATTTGAATCACACATTGAATAGCCTTAAATTTAAGTTTGTTGTTCCTCTTCATTGGTATCAGATAAATTGAAATGCCAGACTCAGTTTCTTTATTATGTTTATTAAGAATTATCACACTATATCCCAAAAATTTGTACTACTAAAATATTAATTAAAATAAAATCTAAAAAAAGGATCAGATTAGACTTACTTTGAAAGAATTTATATGATTCTATTAGGAAGTTGAATCATCAGAGAGGACCATTAACTCATTCAGGATGTTGTGGAATTGGTGGGGAACTACCTAATTGCTACTGGCACAGGTGAGTGCCACAAGTACCAAATTATGCATGGTAGCAAGAATTTCCTAAAAGACCTGAGATTTCTTAGTGCTTAAAAGCTTTAATGTGCCTTTAGTGCCTTAGTCATTAACAGAGAATGATTTAGGTACAGGGATAACCTAACTCAAATTGAAAATAGTGAACTAATTATAAATAATAGTGTACCTAACAAAAGTTCTTGAATATTAGTGTCAGATGGACAAAGAGACACCTTGCCATAAAATGGGACTATAACCAGAAATAAATCAAAAGTCTTTTGCTTATATGCTTACATCTACCTCATATTTTACAAAATCTTCATCTTTTAGAGTTTAAAATGCCACAGTATCTATCTGCATCATTGACTTTCCAAGCCTTACCATCTACTCCTTTGGTAAATATATCATTCAGTTTTAAAAATGAGAAAAGTAAAACTAGATGTGTTTCCAAGGCTATGGAATTTAAGATACCCAATGATTTTATTTTACTTTAGGACTGCACTTATTATTAGAATACTTCAAATGAAAATTTTAAATATATGTTTACTTTCCCACAACTTTTTTGAGAATACTTGTGTTCTCCTTTTGGTCCTCAGAAATACAGTATTTGTTAAATAATTATAAGCGTGGTATACTGATCATGTATGTTTCCAATTGCATTTTCAATTTCACCATTTCTATAAGTCCATAGTATTTTAGTCAACTGAATTTTTATTATTTACTGATTTATTTATTAGAAAAAATCTGTTTTAGTCTCATGAACAGTATATAATTAACATCCTTTTGGTAGAAGTTGAGGAGTAATTTAGATACACTAAAACCAATATACATTAATGATACAGTTTGATGAGTTTTGTATGTGTATTTATGTAGCCAACCCCACAAACATGACAGATGTATTAAATCCACTAGTGCTCTGCAATTTCCTTCTCTTATCTATCTTAGACAAACACTGATCAGCTTTCCGGCACTATAGTTTGCCTTTTCTAGAATTTTATATGGGTGGGATCTTACGCTACACTGTCTTTCACGTTTCACTCTCTAACATCATGTTTTTGTGATTCATCCACATTATTGTGTGTATCAATATTTCACTCCTTTTTATTACTGAGTAGTATTCAATTTCTCAGATGAAGAAATACTAATGGCAAACAAATATACAAAAAAATGTGCAACATCACTAGTCATTCGAGAGATGCAAATTAAAACAACACTGAGATACCATCTCACCCCAGAAAGAATGGCTACTATTAAGAAATCAACTAATAACAAATGCTGGAGGGGCTGTGGGGAAAAAGGAACCCTTCTTCACTGTTGGTGGGAGTGTCGACTGGTACAGCCACTGTGGAAGTCAGTGTGGAGATTCCTCAGAAAACTAGGGTTGGAGGTCCCATTTGACCCAGCTATTCCCCTTCTGGGCATCTTCCCAGAAGAATTAAAAACATCGTACCACAGCGATATATGTGCACCCATGTTTATAGCAGCACAATTTGTAATAGCCAGATCTTGGAAACAACCCAAATGCCCATCAACTGAGGAATGGATAAGAAAGATGTGGTATTTTTATACAATGGAGTACTATTCAGCCATAAAGAAGGATAAACTGGAGACTTTTATAGGTAAATGGATGCAACTCGAGAAAATACTCATAAGTGAAATAAACCAGAAGCACATGTGTAAGCATCGTATTATCTCTCTAGTATGAGAAACTGAAAGAGTAAATAAGATCCAAAATGTACAATAGATATGGTGAATCAAAAAGAAACTGGTCAAAAGGAAAGAGAGACTGGAATAGGGAAAAGAAAGAAGGGAAAGGGAAAAAAATTGTATATATATATATATATAAGATGGTTAAGATAGATACACTACCATTTTTACTTAGTTCATTGAAGAGTAAGGTTTGTGCCAATAATGTTTGGACAATTGAATGCTAATGTCTGGTGTCCTGAATAACTAACTTAAAGATAGTAATACGTAATGTATTAACCATTGTTACCCTCCTATTATGTTGTTTTGAAAATTTGTTCTTCTTTTGATTTGTTTTGTTTTTTTCTTCTCTTTAAAATAAAAAAAAAATAATATGAATATACCAAAATTTGTTGGACCAGTCATCATTTGTTCGACACTTTTCCCCGTTTGAAGCAAATATAAATAATGCTACTTCATAATTTTTTAATAAGTCTGTAACGGTTAATTTTACATGTCAGTTTTACTGAGTCATGAGGTACCCAGATACCGCACAAACATTATCCTCCTGAGTGTATCTGTGAGGGCATTTCCCGATGAGATTATCATTTGAATTGGTAGACTGAGTACAGCAGATTGCCCTCAGTGATGTGGGTGTCTCTCATCCAATTAGTTGAAGCCCTGCATAGAAAAAAAAAGGCTAAGCTTCCTGATAATAAAAGGGAACTCTGCCTGCCTAGCTGTGTGAGCTGTAATGTTGGTCTTTTCTGGGTTTCACACTGGGACTGAAAGATCCCTTGTTTCTGGGACTTGAGCCCGCTCTCATTTCTGTTGGAACTTCTACTTTCAGCTAGCCTAGTTTGTAGGCCTTCAGACTTAATATGAAATTTAACCACTGACTCTTCTGCATCCCCACCTTGCCAATTATAGATTTAGGTACTTTCCAGTCTCCATAATCACATGAGACAATTCCTAGTTATATCTATGTGTGTGCATGTGTGCGTATGCATATATAGACACAAAACACACACATGCACACAAACATAACCTATTGGTTCTGTTCTTCTGGAGACTTTCGGCTAATACAAAGTATTTCTGTGGAATTTTTTTCTTAATTTTTCTCAGGTAGATACCCAGGAATGGGACTATTGGGTAATGACAATGTATATTTACAGGCAATATTTAATTGAAAAATTTTTTATGAAAGGCAGTTGCTTCATAACCTTTTTAGCATTTAGTGTTTTTAGTTTTTTAGTAAGTGTGTCCTTGCAATTTTAATTTGAATTTCCCTGACACCTAGTGATATTAGTGATATAGCACAACTCTATTTTTTTTTTTTTTTTACATTTTCACTGTCATTATTTATTATTGTTTTGGGCTACATTCTCTACAATTTCCACAGCATCTTAAAGAGACACTGTGTCTATGTACAATGAAACAACAAAACGTCTTCCAACATCAGAAATAAGAGTCACATTTTAATTTTACAATGTTAAGGGGATTCTTTGGTAGATATAGCTTTTTTCCTGCACCGTGGACAACTTACATGTAAATTTCAACATTATGGATGTGACAATAAAGAAAAATTGTTATAGGTGTTATATACAGCATCCTTACAATTTTTGGTTTTTACTATAAAAGGCAACTAGACAATGTTCACATTTTTAGCAAATCTGTACAAACCAAAAGGGTTTATGTTATGGGGTGATCAGTCTACCTTGAGGATAAAAACCTTCTAGAAATGTAGAATAACCAATAACAGTGTATAAATCTAGTATCTATGTGTTTTACAGCCCTAGAACCCAAGAAACTGATTTAAAGAACTCAATATCGCCAGTATGGAACATTCTTATATGCCTTGATTGTTAGTGAATACCCAACATCTCTTCTAATATTTCTCTATGATGTACAACTTGCACCTTCGAAGTCATTCAATAGTTTTAGCAAAAGAAGACTTAAAAATAAATAAAGTGTCCAATTAGCAAAGCCACATCTTAAAACATTTGCTTAAGAATAAGCTGCTGAAACTTAGTAACTAAAATAGGACATCTGTACAACAATCAACTGTTCACTGATAATTGACCACAATTTTGTTAAAGAAAGTACATGTTGAAATATAAAATAATATATATATCAAGAACATATTTGTTGAAATCATTTAGCAAAGAATCTCTTCAAATCTTTTATTTAAAATTTTGTTCATTTCCTTAATATTCAGTTAATCTTATATTTTCTGATGACAAGGCCATAGCCTTGGAAAGTAAAACCTTGGATTTGAGTAACTTGTTCTGCAAATGTTCTGCAAAATAAGCAGATATTTCTGATAAATTTTAACTTGATAAATGAGTGATGTCTTGCATTGCAAATAGCACGTGACACTGAATGTCATATGATCACAACTGAACCAATCCCAACTGCAAGAGGTTATGGAGGAGATGTCTCTGGAGGAAGAGGAGAAAAAGGCAGAGGAATCTCTCTCTTCAGCTGAGATTAGGGAGATGTGTAAAATGTGAAAAACTGCAAAATTTTGTAGAAAAGCACCAACTAAATGAGGCTGTGGCAGTGTTAGCAATGAATCTGTTTAACGACAATGTGATGTCACATTTCTGTGAAATCCGCAAAAGGAGGTAAAAGTAAGTGTCATTGGATAGGTTCCTTGTTGCACTGGGCAAAAAGAAAAAGTTCCCATTAAGCCAGTAGATAGCAGTGATTCCCTTAGTGATAGTGAAATTTATCCTACGCAATAACCCTCCTCTCTCTTGGCTCCCTAACACCAGCCACGAAGGTTTTCAAAGGTAAGTGCAGGTTAATTTGTTTATTTTGCTTTATATTTTGTATTTTCTTTATTATTTTGTATTATGTCACAGTATTATAACCATTTTACATGAATATTTTGGAGTTGTGGAATGAATCATCTGAGTTTCCATTATTTCTTATGGGGAAATTCACTTTGATACACAAGTGTTTTAGGATATAAGCATGTTTCCAGAGTGAATTATGCTCACAAAGTAAGGATTTATTATACATGATTTGCAAGATTTTCTCCCATTCCATGGCTTGTAATTTTATTTTCTTAACAAGGTCTATCAAAGAACAAGAGTTTAATTTGTCTTTTTTTCTTTCTTTTATGGATCATCCTTTTTTTTTTTTTTTTGGTGTTATTTAAGAAAAATGTCTGGCCGGTGAGATAGCTCAGCAGCACAAGCGCCTGCTGCCAAGTGCGAGGTCCTGAGTTCGACCCCCGGTATCCACATAAAAAAAAAAAAAAGAAAGAAAAAAAAAGAAAAATGTCAAAGCCAATGTGACAAAGGTTTTACTCTGTCTTCTTCAGGATATTTTATCTTTATCTTATATTTAAGGCTATAATTCATTTCAATCTAAATTTTGTGTATATTGTTAAGAGTTAAAGTCAGTTTTTACCATACAGATATTCAATTGTTCCTGTAATATTTTTGAAAAGATTATCTTTTCCCCATTGGATTACCTTAACGCTTAAGTCAAAAACAATTTCACCATATATCTGTGGGAATATTTCTAAACCCTTAATTTTGTTTTATTAATTTATATGTCTTATAGAAATACCACAATGTATTAATTATTTAACCACTACAGTGAGTTTTGAATCAGGTAGTACAAGTTCCCCAAAGCTGCTATTCTTTTTCAAAGGCGTTTGTATTTTCACATACAAGAAAACATCTGAACAACATTTTAACAACACTGCGTCTTCTAATTAATATTATATGTGTCTATGTTCTCTTTTGTAAGGTTTTGGTGTTCAAAATTTGCATAACTTTTCTTATCATTATTAAATGTATTTACAAATACTGTCTATTTAACATTATTAAAATTTGGTTTTTAATATTTTATTTCTCAAATATTATCATTTCATAGAAATGTAATTCATTTTTATGTACTGCTCTGTAAACCTCAACTTTGCTAAATGTGATTATTAAGTGTAATACTTTTGTATATCTTAGGGCTTTCTACATACACAATTACATCATCTGCAAAGATAATTTTACTTCTTTTTCAAATAAAATTATGTTTCTTTCATTTACTCATCTGTTCATTCAATTTTATCTTTTTGCGCTATATAGTATTTCCAATATAAAGTTGAGTATAATGATGGTAAAATTTTTAAAAGGACAGGGTGAACATGCCTAATCTGAAGACAGGAAGTGTTCAAAGTCTGAAACTCACTGACATAATAACACAGGGAGATAATTCCATACTATGAAACTTTATTTTATGCACAAAATTATTAAAAATATTCTATCAAATTACCTTTACACTATATGTATATGTAAATGAATTTCTTATTTAAACATGAGTCCCATCTCCAAGATAAGTCATTATCTATAAACAAATATTCATAAAAACTGAAAATATCCAAAATCTAAAGCACTTATCATCCCAAGCATATAAAATGGGCATATTCAGTTTGTAATAACAGAAAAGGATGGATGTGTGAGGAAAAGGAAAAGAAAGTTAAACATTCATTAATTTAAAAAAATCATTAGTTTCACAATTGTTCATAACAAGATACTATAAATACTGTCTAAAGAAAGACTAAAGAGATTATATAAATGTATGAGTTTCATGACAACCTCTAGAACACAGATTGTTTTATAAGTTTTACATGCAGAACTGCAAAACGCTAAATATACTTAATATGAATGGATATAACTAACTTATTTTTTCAAGTTTAGGATTGAGACTCAAACCATCTTCTCAAAGATAGAAATGAATTGATGGACAAAATAAACTAAATAATTAGAAAACAATCTCTGTAAAATTTAGAAGAATGAAGCTGTTTTGAAAAAGCAATACAAGTGTGGGGGATATAGCTCAGTGGTGGAGTGATTGCGGAGCATGTGCAAGTCCCTGGGTTCAAACTCAAGCACAGAAAAAATAAACAAACAAAGTTAGCTTTCTTTTTTATTAATTAAGTTTATTGCTACATTTTAAATATACATAATGATCACTTTCATCATAGGTATTTTGTGCCTGTACAGATCTCAATTCCTCATGTTTTCCCCAATCCCCTCCCCTCCCTTCAACCCTTGTTCCCCTCCTTATTTACAAAAGGTTTGTTTCCAGTTTTTTCTTCTTTTCGTGTTTTTTTTTTCCCCTTCCTTCCTTTCCCCCTCCCTCCTCCCTTTCCAATTGTGGATTTTCTTTCTATTTCATAATATCTAGTATACATTCTGGTTCTTATTTATACCTTCAGTTTCTCACACCAGAGGAACAATTCAATATTTATATATGTGTGTTTGATTTATTTCATTTAAGAGTATGGTCTCAAGGTGAATCCATTTAGCTATAGATGTCTTAAGTTTATCCTTCTTTATGGATAAACCATTGTATAAAAAACCACATCTTCTTTATCCATTCATCCATTGATGGACATTTGGGCTGTTTCCAAGATTCAGCTATTACAAACTGTGCTGCTATAAACATGGGTGTGCATACATCACTGTAGTATGTTTCTAATTCTTTCAGGAAGATACCAAGAAGGGGAATAGCTGGGTCAAATGGGACCTCTAGTACTAGTTTTTAAGGAATCTCCACACTGATTTCCACAGTGGTTGTACCAGTCTGCACTCTCACCAACGGTGAAGAAGGGTTCCTTTTTCCCCACAACCCAGCCAGGATTTGTTATTGATTGATTTCTTGCTAATAGCCATTCTTTCTGGAATGAAATGGACTCTCGGTGTTGTTTTAATTTGCATCTCTCGAATTACCAGTGATGTTGAACAGTTTTTCATGTATTTATTTGCCATTTCTATTTCTTCATCTGAGAAGTGTCTATTCATTTCGGATGCCCATTTTTGGATTGAGCCTTTAAATTTAGGGGTCTGATTTTTCTGAGTTCTTTATATATTCTAGATCTTAGTCCTTAGTCTGAGAAACAGCAGGCAAAATTTTTTCCCACACTGTGGGTTGTCTTTCCACTCTGTTGATGGTCTCTTTTGCCATGCAAAAGCTTTTTAATAAGATGAGATCCCAGTTGTTGATTCTATGTAATATTTCCCTTGCAGTCTGGGTTTTGTTCATAAAGGCTTTGCCTATACCTATCTTTTTAAGAGTTCTACTTATTCTATATTTCAGCAAATTTAGTGCTTCTATTTTGATATTTAGATCTTTGATCCATTTGGATTTTAGTTTAGTGCATGGTGAGAGACAGGTGTCTAGTTTTAATCTTTGGCATGTAGAAAGCCTGTTTTTCCAGTACCATTTATTAAAGAGGCTGTCTTTCTTCCAGTGAGGGTGTTTGGCACCTTTGTTGAAGATAAGGGGGCTGAATGTGCTTGGAGTTGTTTCTGCATCTTCTAGTGTGTTCCATCAATCCTCAGGTCTGTTTTTTTTTTTTTTTTTTTTTTTTTTACCCCACTACCATGCTGGTTTTTTTTTGTTTTTTGTTTTTTAATGTGGGTACCGGGAGTCGACCTCAGGACCTCACGCTTGGCAGGCAGGCGCTTATGCCACTGACCTATCTCACCGGCCCCCCTGTTTTTATCACAATAGTTCTGTAGTATGATTTAAAGTCTGGGAGCAGGCCGGGGATATAGCTCAGTGGCACAAGTGCCTGCCTGGCAAGCACAAGGTCCTGAGTTCGATTCCTTGTACCAAATAAAATAAAATAAAGTCAGGGATTGTGATGCCCTCTGCTTTGCCTTTGTTGCTCAGAATTGCTTTTGCTATTCTAGGTCTCTTCTGGCTGCAAATGAATTTTAGGATTAGGATAAGGTAAAATTAACTATCCTAAGAAAGAAAAAAGAAAACTCTAAATATATAAAGTAGAAAGTAAAATGGGCTTGCCTGAGACAGTGGCACACACATGTAATCTTAGCACTTGAGAGACTGAGGTAGGAAGATCACAAGTTTGATTCCTGCCTATGCAATTTAGTGAGATAGTGTCTCAAACTAAAAATAAAAAAGATTTGTGACTTTAGCTGAAGGAAAGGCCCTGGGTTCAATTATCTGTACCACAAATCATCATAATCATCATTATCATCATCAATCATCAAAGGCACAAAGGGAATTTTTAAAATTTGTCACAAACTATTTTCTGCAGTCCTATGCGAAAACATCTAAACAAACTGGATAACTTCCTAGAAAAATCTGCAAGAAATATTATCAGAAAAGATAGGTAAAGCAGATAAAGATCAATCAAAATCATTCAGATGATAGTTTCTCCTTTCAAGAGTGCATAAAAAGCAAGACTACATTAAAATTATTTTCATGAAGTATGAATGATATTTTATCCATAACCTAAAAAACATTCACAGAAAGGAAAACTGCAGAACATTGTCATTTAGCTCTCATTGATGCATCTCATTGATGCCACAGAATGCAAATCCATATGACTGATCTCCAAAAATCCCGAAAAGATATTCTGAGTTGATTCAAACTTGTGCTTACTTAAAACAAAGCAAAATACCATAAAGTAGGTAAAAGCAGACTAGATACTTGATTAAATTATGTATGATACATATAGATAGACACACAAGAACATCTCAAAACATTACTGGTGGTCCAAGTTAAATTAGAAATAAGACAAAATACTAACACTCCTGCTATGTAAGATTGTACAAGATGCATTAGCCAGTGTGATTAACATGAGAAAAAAATTAGAGCTATACTAATGCAAAGCTGAGAGGCAAAGTTATGTTAGCAGACAATAAGAAAGTGCATTTGTTATCCCAGGAGATAAATCTGAAAAGCTACTAGAAACAAGAAGTAGTTGAGATATAAAAATAGTATCAAGAGGGGCCGGTGAGATGGCTCAGCGGCGTAAGCGCCTGCCTGGCAAGCGCAAGGGGCCGAGTTCAACTCCCAGAATACACATACGAAAAAAGGGCTGGTGATATCGCTCAGCAGCACGGGCGTCTGCTGGCGCACAAGGTCCTGAGGTTGACCCCCGGTACCCACAAAAAAAAAAAAATTAGTATCAAGAAGTCAGTGGAAGCTGGGCATGGTGGGGCACGCCTGTAATCCCAGCACTTGGGAGGCTGAGGCAGGAGGATCACCATGAGTTTGAGGCCAGCTTGGGCTACATAAGTGAGTTCAAGGCCAGCATGAACTACCTAGCAAGACCCTGTCTCAAAAAAAAAAAAAAAAAAAAAAAAAAAGAAGAAGAAGAAGAAGAAAAGAAAAAAAAGTAGTCAATGGAGATTTACACAAACAAAATCCATCGAAATCAAATTAAAGATATTTTCTTCATTTACGAAAGCAACAGAAACACAAAATATGTCTAGAATTAAACCTGAAAAAAGCCTGTATGTGTTCTGCAGTTCTAAATAAAGTGGAACAAATGAAGAATATACCGTTTTAGCTCTGAAGATTCAGCAGTATAAAAATGTTCATTTCCTCCAAAGTTAACTTATGAATTATAAAGTTTATAAATAACAAATTAATGTACTCTCAAACGCTACCTGGTTTGTTATTGTGCTTGTTTTGCTTTCTATAATTAAAAAAAAATAGTTGAAAGTTCATACTGGAAGTATAATAGGTGAAAATAGGTAGAAAAACACTGGAAAAAAAATCAATGAAGAAATACTAGTTCTACATGAAATTAAAACATATCATATGTTAATTAAAACCATATTGTACTGTACTTGTACATAAAGAAAGCAATGAAATACAATGGGATGTTTAGAAATACAATAAAATATAGAATTTTATATATGATGAAACTTGCATATCTAAAATATGTGGGTAAATTAAATTTTTAAAGTAAGTCCTATCTGGATCACTGGAAGACATTTTCAGGGAAAAATTATAATTTTTGCATATATCTATCACAATATACACCAAGATAAATTGAATTGGATTCAAGATTTAAACTTTAAAAAAGAAATCCCACAAGTATTAGAAGTAAATATGGGTGAATTTTCAAATTTTCTATTTAAGTAATACACTCTAACAGAAAGGAAAAACCTAGAAAGGTTAAATTAAAAAGTGTTATCTCACAAATGGGTGAATTTTTGAAACTACTATTTAAGTAAATGCTTCCTAACAAAAAGCCACAATCTCAAAGGCTTAAAATGAAAGGCACGATAAGTGTTTAAAAAATGTTTTAGTATTTTTTCTGAATTATTTTAAAATCAAATAAGCAAAGAAAAAAAGAAAAGCAATGAAATTTCTTTAGAGTTTGAATCACAAAGCAATAACCTTCCTAATGTATAAAAAGACAAGTACCACGTGATCTCATTGTTATGTAGAATTTGAAAATGTTGATCATAGAAGTTCAGAGTAAAAGAGCGGTTTCCAGAAACTGGTTAAAGCAGAGAAGATGTAGGCATGGGGAAAAGTTGATCAGTGCGTACTAAATAGTAGGAGCAAGAAGTATTGCTGTGCTGTTGCATAGTAGGGTGACTATTGATAACAATAATGAACTGTACATTTCAAAAAGTTAGAAGAAAGGATTTTGAAAGTTTCACCATAAATGCGTGATAAATGAGTACATAGACATGTTTTATTTTACACAACATATAATTATATTGAAACAATACTCCATCTAAATATGCAGTTTGTATGTCTTTATATATCAGCTTAAATTGAATAAAATATTGAAAAACATAAAAGAAAAAGTGCTTAAACATCAGTAAGATTGGCATTATAATAGAAAACTAGGGAAATATGAACTGACAATTCTTAAAAAAATAGATAAAAACAGTATGTTAGAATACAAAATGATTTTTAGATTTTTTCTTATAATTTACGAAATTTAAAAGCACACATTACTACGGACATGATTTTTCTTATCTATAAGATTCCAAATGAATCATGAATCACAATATGAATTTTGGAGCCATGGGTAAACAACGTTCTCATACATTGCTGGTAAGAATGAAAAATAATGCAACTAATAATCAGGAAAATCTGATATTATTTACCAAAATGTGCATGCATTTGCCCTTTGATCCCAAATCCCCGAATATGCATCCTACAAAAATGCACATGCATTCTAAATGATATGTGAGAAAGGTTACTCATTCAGGCATTGCAGTAATGAACAACTTGAAACAAACTGCGTGTATATCAATAAGGAATTGATTAACTCAGGCTACATCTAAACAATGGAATGTTATACATCTATAATAATGAATACAACTTTTATGTGTTAAGGTAAAGTGACCTCCAATGGCATTTTAAAGTAAAAAACAAGCCACAATATTCTGTGCGCTAGCTCCTTTGAATGAAATGAAGCTAGTGAATATATTTTCATATTTGCATGTATTTTCATAAAATACTGGAAGGATAAGGAAAACCTAATAAAAATATTTATCAATACACAGTGGAACGGAATGGGTTAAGAGATGGGATTGTAACAAGACTTCCAAATATGTATTTGATATGCTATTGAATCATATAAATATATTACATATTCAAAAATTTTAATGTTAAAAATAATCAATAGGATTATCGTCCTGTTCTTCACTTTTGAAATATAATTTAAAACAATAGTTTAAATTTATTTTTCCACTTATTTTTATATGATATGGTTACATATGGAGAAAAATAAAATTTCAATGGATAAATTTGACATAAGGTATTTTACATATTTCCCGAGTATAAATCCATAATGTTTTATTAATAATTGCCTTTACCTTTTGTAGTGAATAAATTTCCCTGGTTTATTTCACATATTATTGAAAACTGGGATAAACTATGGGGAAACTGAATTTGGAACACTTTGGAATACAGAAACTGTTTACTTTCTTCATAGGAAAAATAAGGAAAAAAATACCATTTTTCACTGCAGCAGTAATTATAGTATAATCCAATTGGTTTACCTAGCTCTTATTTTAAAAAAATATATTAGGTTCATAAGGCAACAAAAAACTGGTTATAAAAACCCATTTTGTCAATTCATTTTTAAACACAAACGATGTAATTACATTTAGTTCTTCACTGCTGCAGAAGTGACTCTCCAAATAACAGAACCATGTTCAAATTTATGGACAACTTGATAGACTGTTGCCTGATTTTAAACTAAATATAGTCGATTTGCTTTCATCTACCAGGTACATTTTTATCTTAAATATATGTATCTTACATATGCTTTAAAATGGGAGGAAAACAGAAGGAATTGACTCTGATTTTACCACACTGTTTCAGATAAAAGGGATGAAATATATGTAGTTCTAAGTAATTATTAAGGAAAAATGTTAACATTATTAGAGGTTGCACATCAAATACTGCATTTAGATGCCATGTTTGAAATTCTGTATTTATAAAATCTTTTGTTAAATAGTAGACATGATTATTAATTGTAGCTCATGCTAACTGCAGGACAGAAAAACTCCATCCACTAGAGCAAACTGTATGAGCTCACTCAGAATCATTAGCTGAATATTTTACAGCCTTCTAGAAATCTTCCCCAGTGACAGTACATTGGTAATATATAGGCAAATACAATCAAATACTAATCTCATTTCCAAAAGATATGCAAACCATCTAAGGGCTACGTTTCTCTTCAAAGATACTTCAGATGCTATTAAGATAGAGGATCAGATCAGCAATCCCCAAATGGAGGCTGCACTGAGAGTTAATAGTTCCTGGAATTGGAGAATTTTGTTTTTCTCCATTCGAAAAGAAATTTATCTCTGACAATGACAAATAATAAATTTGGCCTGCTGAATATAGACATGGAGATATTAACATGGTAATATATTTATATTTTAACTCATTATTTTCAGATTTTATATTTTATAAATGTCTAGATAAATCCAATATGTACAGGATTAGAAATTGTAAAAATTATACACTGTATTTTAAACACAAATGAAAATACAGATAATTCTGTTATATATAGAAAAATAGAAATTGTAAATTAAAATTATTATTAATGAACCAAATTATACTTGAAATAAAAACATAAATTTCTCAGAGCAACACAAAGTACCATGAAATTGTTCAGGACAGGAAATCAGTTGCCAACCTTTTAAATGTAAATCTATAAGAAAATATATGAAATAAAGTCTATAAATAAATATAAATGAAAGCCTGTGTTAAAAAATAAAATACTGTAAATACAACATACTTTCAAATTTATTTTCCATCAATAATATGGCTACCTTTGAAAACAACAAGCTGAATGACTTAGTTCTAGCTTGTTTTAATGGTTTTATATTACATTAATCAATACAGCTATGCCCTCTGCTTGAGCATCCTATTCAGTCTAACACAACCTTGGTAACATGGCACAAGACCAAAACATTAGACATGTTCCAGTGTCCCTGAGGGTATTCCACTGCACTACTCTCCCCAATAATAAATGTGCTCAAGGGCAGCTAAGTGATGATTCTTCCTCTTAGTTTTCAAAACCTCTTACTCTTAGCTGAGTGTGGTGATGGATGCCCATAATCCCAACACTTGAGGTAACTGAGGAAGGAGGGAGACTGAGGCAGGAGGATTGCAAGTGTAAGCCCAGCCTGAATGACTTGGCAAGACTGTCTCAAAATAAAAAAATTAAAAAGGTCTGAGGAAAAAGTTAAATTTATCATATTACATAGATAAATGCATACCCATATTTATAGCAGAACAATTTACAATAGCTAATTGTGGAAGTGGACTCTATGCCCATCAACAGGAGAACAGATAAAGAAAATGTGATATATATATATATATATATATATATATATATACACACACACACACACACACACACACACACACACACAATGGAGTACTACTAAGCCATAAAGAAGGATAAATTTTAGTCATTTGTAGGAAAATGGATGGATCTTGACACCATAGTGTTAAGTGACATAAATCAAACCCAGAAAGATAAATAGTGCATGGTTTCTCTTATATGAGAAACATGAAATAGAAATAATATAAAGAG
Organism: Erethizon dorsatum; assembly: GCA_028451465.1. Taxonomy (NCBI): domain Eukaryota; kingdom Metazoa; phylum Chordata; class Mammalia; order Rodentia; family Erethizontidae; genus Erethizon; species Erethizon dorsatum. Next base: position 19,318,883 of record CM051842.1, read on the forward strand.
TGAAATAAAAGGATGGTAGAAAAAAGGCAAGTAAACTTTGTGGAGATGTGAAAAACTGTGGAAGGATAGGAGAGAAGAGGGCAGGGAGGAGGTAGAAGTAAAAATGATTGAGATGCAATATGTACCAGTTCCCAAAGGTGAATATAATTACCACATACTCCTAAGATATACAACAATAAAAATAAACAATATTAGCAATTTTTCCCTCTTTTCACCTCTTGGTAACTTTATTATACTTTTTTTCCTGTATAAATTTTTTTCTAATTAGCTCCATTCAAACTAATGAATCATCATATTCCCTGTTAAATTAAGTTATTTACAATGTACCTGTGATTTCCCTACTTTAAACTCTGTGTTTCAGTTACATCTCTTGAAAAAATGTTCAGTTGAATACAGTTCAACAATATCTGACCATAAGAGAGCAATCAGAGTACTTATGCTAAATGTTATAACGGACATTACAATATCCATTAACAATATTATACTATAGTGTAATTAGAATTGCATGGTTAGTGAAATCACACAATATTTGCCCTTTTGTGTCTGCCTTATTTTTACATATTATAATGTCTTCATCTATGCTGTAACATGTAAAAAAATAGCATGAATTTTTGAACTTGAATAATATTCCATTGTGTGTAAGTTTGTGTATGACATATTTTATTTATTTTTTTACCTGTTAGTGAATATTTGGTTTTGTTCATACCTTTGAGTATTTTAAATAATGCTACTATGCTGTGAACTTTGTTGTGAAAATATCAGTCTGAGGGCCGGTGAGATGGCTCAGTGACGTAGGCGCCTGCCTTGCAAGTGCGAGGGCCCGAGTTCGACTCCTGGAACCCACATACGAAAAAAGGGCCGGTGATATCGCTCAGCGGCACGGGCGCCTGCTGGCACACAAGGTCCTGAGGTCGACCCCCCGGCACCCACAAAAAAAAAAAGAAAATATCAGTCTGAGTTTCTTCTTTCAATTCTTTTGCATAAGCTAGAGTTACATTGTTGCATCATACAATTTCATGTTGAACATTTTGGGGGAATTGCTAGATTTTTTTCTATACTAGATGTACTATTCTACTTTTTTTCCATTAATGAATCCATGGATTTCTTTGGGTAGTACTATTTTAATATTAAATTTTCCAATCCATGAATATAAAATTCCTTGTCAATCATTTATATATTCTTCAATTTATTTTGGAAATATTCATAAGTTTTTCAGTGTTCAGGCCTTTTACCTCCGGTTTAAATCTGGTGCTAAGCATATTATTTTAATGTTGTGACAAATTTACATTAATTTTTAAATAGTTCACTGACGACATACATAATTTCAGCTGATTTTGTTTATCAAATTATTATTATTTTTACATCTAAAATCTTGATCAGCAACTCATTCAGAATAAATATATATGTTTGGATAGTCAAAAGAAAAAAAAGGAGGGGTTAGCTCAATATAAGACTCTGGGTTCAATCCCCAGTACTGCGAAACAAACAATGAACACAAAACAAAACTTTAATTTTTTTTTTTTTGTGGGTACCGGGGGTCGACCTCAGGACCTCGCGTGCCAGCAGGCGCCCGTGCCGCTGAGTGATATCACCGGCCCCTTTTTCGTATGTGGGTTCTGGGAGTCGAACTCGGGCCCTCGCGCTTGCCAGGCAGGCAAATACGCAGCTGAGCCATCTCACTGGCCCAAAAACCTTAAATTTTGAAGATAAGTTCTTAACAACTCTTTCCTTCTCCAGACTAATCCACAATCCTACTTAAGTCCAAAGAAAAGTGGCACCTTTTTATGTCATTAGCTAACATCAATTATGTACCTATTATGTGCCAGTCATGAAATATTCATGACTATAGTATAATAGGTACATAATATATGTTGTATCATCTCATTTATTTTTAAGAACAAATCAAAGTAGGTACAAACTTTATGTATCACACATGAAAAACTAAAGAAATTGTACAACATTACTTGTCATAGCATGAACACACCACGTAAAGTACACACACCAAGAAATCATACAATATTACCCTTACTGCAGGGGCCTCATCATGTTCTTTTGATTCTCTAAAAAGATAATGCTTATCTTAACTTCCAAAAAACAAATTATTTGTCTGTTTTGGAACATTTTACAAATGGTGTTGAATAGTATTCATTCTTTTTAAATCTTTCTTCTTTGTTCAGTATGATTTTAAATTATTCACAATGCTTTGTAAAGCAGCGCAGTGTCTTTTACTTTGCTGTGTAGCATGCTATTATGTGAATATACGATACACTAATCTACTTTATTTTTTAATGATATGTGTTTTTTCCAAATTGGAGACATCATAGATATTGCTTGTATGAACAGTTTTTCTATGTCTTTTTAAAGAGCATATGTATACTTTTCAGTTTATATACACAATTATGATATCACTGTAAAAGAGAATATGCACATTTGCAAAATTTAATAGACACTACCATTAAACTTTCCAAAGTAGTTCTTTTCATCTTATACCCTAATAAAAAGTATATGAAAGCTCCACTTACCCATATTCTTGCCAAAAACATTGGAGACGTATTGAAGTGATACACATGTTCTTAGATTGGAAGCTTCGTTACAGAATCTCATTGTGGATTTAATTTGAATTTCCCTAGTTAAGAATGAAAGTGAGTAGCTTTCCATAGGATTATAAATTATTTTTATATTTTTCTTATAAAAGCTATGAAAAACTCTTGTATTTCTTTTTACTTAGGTTTTCTTTATTCATTAATTTATAGCTTTTTGTATATTATGGATATATTGCTTGGTCAATCATATGCATTACAAACATACTGTCACTTAAAATATTCAGTGGTGTGTTTTCATGAACAGAAGTTCCTACTTCTAAAATAGTCTAAAAAACAGACCTGAAGATCAATGGAACAGATGAGAAGATGCTGAAACAACCCCAGACATACTAAGCCACCTTATCTTTGACAAAGGTGCCAAACACATTCGCTGGAAGAAAGATAGCCTCTTTAATAAATGGTGCTGGAAAAACTGGCTCTGCACATGCCGAAGATTAAAACTAGACCCATATCTTTCACCATGCACTAAACTAAATTCAAAATGGATCAGAGATCTAAATATTAAAACAGAAACATTAAATCTGCTGGAAGGTAGGATAGGTAAAACCCTTGGAGACATTGGTGTAGGCAAAGACTTTATGAATAAAAACTCAACTGCACGGGAACTATCCCAAAGAATCAATAACTGGGATCTCATCTTATTAAAAAGCTTTTGCACAGCAAGAGAAACCACCAACAGAGTGAGGAGACAACCCCCAATGTGGGAAAAAATGTTTGCCAGCTGTTCCTCAGACAAAGGATTACTATCGAGAACATATAAAGAACTCAAAAAAATCAGACCTCCCAAATTTAAAGACCCACTCCAAAAATGGGCATCTGAGATGAATACACATTTCTCAGATGAAGAAATACTAATGGCAAATAAATATACAAAAAAATGTGCAACATCACTAGTCATTTGAGAGATGCAAATTAAAACAACACTGAGATACCATCTCATCCCAGAAAGAATGGCTACTATAAAGAAATCAACTAATAACAAATGCTGGAGGGGCTGCGGGGAAAAAGGAACCCTTCTTCACTGTTGGTGGGAGTGTCGACTGGTACAGCCACTGTGGAAGTCAGTGTGGAGATTCCTCAAAAAACTAGGGTTGGAGGTCCCATTTGACCCAGCTATTCCCCTTCTGGGCATCTTCCCAGAAGAATTAAAAACATCGTACCACAGCGATATATGTGCACCCATGTTTATAGCAGCACAATTTGTAATAGCCAGATCTTGGAAACAACCCAAATGCCCATCAACTGAGGAATGGATAAGAAAGATGTGGTATTTTTATACAATGGAGTACTATTCAGCCATAAAGAAGGATAAACTGGAGACTTTTATAGGTAAATGGATGCAACTCGAGAAAATACTCATAAGTGAAATAAACCAGAAGCACATGTGTAAGCATCGTATTGTCTCTCTAGTATGAGAAACTGAAAGAGTAAATAAGATCCAAAATGTACAATAGACATGGTGAATCAAAAAGCAACTGGTCAAAAGGAAAGAGAGACTGGAATAGGGAAAAGAAAGAAGGGAAAGGGAAAAAAACTGTATATATATATATATATATATATATATATGATGGTTAAGATAGATACACTACCAATTTTACTTAGTTCATTGAAGAGTAAGGTTTGTGCCAATAATGTTTGGACAATTGAATGCTAATGTCTGGTATCCTGAATAACTAACTTAAAGATAGTAATACGTAATGTATTAACCATTGTTACCCTCCTATTATGTTGTTTTGAAAATTTGTTCTTCTTTTGATTTGTTTTGTTTTTTCTTCTCTTTAAAATAAAAAACAATAAAATAAAATAAAATAAAATAGTCTAACATGTGATTCTTTTCCTGTATACTTGAGGAAATCTTTCCCCTTTTTGAAGCTCATGAAGATATCCTTTATGACATATTTAGTGCCCACTTTTTCAAAATTCAAATGCACTTACATGTGTGGGTATGCTTCTGGATTTTCAGTTTTGTCACGCTGATCTATTTGCTAGCCCAAGTGCCAACACCACATTATCTTAATCATACTCTTGATATTTGTGTGTATATATCTTTCAACTTCTTTTCCTTCAAATTTGTTCTACCTGAGCTTGGATTTCTTATAAATTTTATAAATAACTGATCGTTTTCCATATTTCCTCTTTATTGTAAATACATGGAAGAGCCTGTTAGAGATTTTATTTCAATTGTACCGCATTTCTGGATCAATCTTGTGAAAATTTACACCTTTTCAATAAGACTTTCTAGCTATGAACAAGAATGCATTTATTTCTGTCTTTTAAAATCTCTCCACAACTTTTATATGTATGTAACTTTTATTCAGACTCTTTTTTCCATACTTTTTAAAACTGTAAAAACAAAAACCTTATCCCGGCATTCTTTCATTTACTGCTTTACTATCTCCTTTACTTTTCTACTTAGAATATTATATTTATTAATGTACTAGGACATGGGGTTTTGTCGTTCTCATTCTTATATCCATAACAATGCCTGACTCTTTGTAAGCATTTGTTAAAAATTTTGTTGAATCAATTATTAAAGTGTGAAGAACGTGTTTCCACTAATGCAAAAAGGGTAAAATACATAAATGTTTGAAGTAACTATTGAAATAATTTACTTAATTTAAATTAAAATGCAAAATAAAAAATAGAGGAAGTATAAAGCTCCATAAATCTCCTTGAAAACAGAGAAATAGTATTATAATACATTTCGCATTTAGCAAGATGACAAGGAGGTGTCTGCTTGGGTATGGGGTATGGAGGAAAGTAGGAGGAAGTAGCACTAATGTGGTACTATTTTCAATATAGTTTATTCATTGAAATGTAGGGCTTGAAAGTTTTAACAAACGCATTCAGTCACATAGCTATAGAAGCAATAATGATATGGGACATTTCCACTACCCTCTCCAAAAAATATTCCCATGTGCTCCTTTACATTCAGTCTTCTCCCCTGAATCCAGACATAAGGCAACCAAAGACATATTATTTTTCTTAAATTTTTTTCTCATCACTACCCTGTATTAGTCTATATGGGCAGCTGTAACAAAGTATCATAAAATCAGTAGTTTATAAATAACATAAATGTATTTCTCACAGTTTGGGAAGCTGGAAAATCCAAGATCGAGGTGCAAGTAGAGATGGTTGTGGTGAAACCTGTTTCTATTTCCTAAATGATACCTCCTAGCTGTATCTTCACATGGTGGAACAGTCAAGCTAGCTCTCTGGGGTGTGATTTATAAAAGCACTAGTCCCATTTTTAAGAGTTCTACCCTAATAATTGAATCACTACCCAAAGGCCTCATCTCCTAATACCACTGCCTTGAAGGTTAAGTTTCAACATATTAATTTGGAGGCAAGGTATAAGCATTCAGTTCATTGCAGTCCTGAACTATTTTTTTTTTTTTTTTGTGGGTACCGGGGGGTCGACCTCAGGACTTCGCGCACCAGCAGGCGCCTGTGCCGCTGAGCGATATCACCGGCCCCTTTTTCGTATGTGGATTCCGGGAGTCGAACTCGGGCCCTCGCGCTTGCCGGGCAGGCGCTTAAGCTGCTGAGCCATCTCACCGGCCCATTCCTGAACTATTTTGATGCTCTACTCTTAGCTGGATATGGGATGAAAGATGCCGAGTCCTAAGGGTAGCCATGAGTGTTCAAATTAGGAGGATTCATAGTTGAGCTAAGCACTACAGGAAAGCGTCCACCTCTCTTGATTCTCACTTGGTAGTGTTTATAGATATAGTAGCTATAACACTGTATAATTGTCTAAAAAGCCTTTATGTGGCAATATTAAGGCAAAAAATTAAGGAACTTATCAGATAATCTTGTTGGAGTTTACAATTGGACTAAACCTCCCTCCCTATGACAAATGCATATATTAAGGCCTCTATAAACCCTAACTTTTTTTTGAGACAGGGTCTCACTATGTAGTTCAAGCTGGGCTTGAACTCACTATGTAGCCCAGGCTGGCCTCAAACTGGCAGTGATCCTCCTGCCTCAACCTCCCGAGTGCTGGGATTACAGGTGTGCGCCACCACACCTAGCAACTCTAACTTTTTAACAAATTCAAGGTGAGGAATAGTTAGAACAAAATTGAAAATACTGCTTATTTTTATTAATTTAGCCCTGTGATACATGAAACTATTGCAGTGAGGATGTTTAATACAAGATCTACTCCCTTGACAAATTAATTGTACAATACAGCATTGTTAACTACAGGCACAATGTTGTACAGAAATTTTATACAACTTGTTCATTTTGTATAAGTGAACTTCATACTTTATTTTTAACAAAACCTAAAACTTATTTAGCTGTATTTGCAATCCAAGCTCTGCAACAGATCACAACATAATACTCATATATTTAAAGTAAATATATAATAATCCTGGTAGAAATTTGACATATAAACTTTGGGGGTACCCAAGCATATTTTACTTCATCGCCTTTGCCAAGCATTATAGCTATAGTTTTCAAGTTTATGTCACTGCACAATTTGCTCTGGCTGTGTCACTTTTGGCTACTACAACAGGACTATTGTAGATTAGGTGGGTCAAACACCTGAAATTTATTTATCACAGGTCTTGAGGCTAAGAAGTCCAAGATAAATGTAACAGCTTGAGGAGGGCCTTTTTTCTTCCTGGTTATATCTTCACTTGGGAGAGAGAGAGAGGGAAAGTGGCAGGATGAGAGAGAGACAGGGAGAGGGAGAGAATCTGCATCTCCTCTTCTTTTTATAAATACATTAATCCCAAGTAAAGTTTCCATCCCCAGGACCTCATTTAATAGTAATCACTCCCCAAGGGCTCCAGCATCACATTGGGGGAAGGTAAGGTTTCAACGTATGAACTGGGGGGGGGCACAAATATGCACTACATAAGATGCTGACACTAACAATAATGACAGCTAATGCCCTTTACATAGAGCTCACTATGTACATAAAACATTCTAAGTGTTTCACAACTACTAATTTAATGTTATTTAAAAATTTAATGTTACTTAATTTAATGTTATTTAATGTTATTTTATTTAAAGTATTAATTTCTTTATCTCTCATTTTGTTCTGAGGTAGTTGTTATAAATAACTCTACATATGGGAGCACAGAAATGTCAAACATCTTACCCAAGATAATGCAATTAGAAAAGAATAGGGGGCCAGGGATATAGCTCAGTGGCACAAGTGCCCTCCTGGCAAACACAAGATCCTGAGTTCAATTCCCAGTACCAAAAAAAGAAAAGAAAAGAAAAGGATAGGGCCAGATTTCAAACTGTGGCACTGAGTTCCATGTTTTTCACTGTATATATTTAACCGGTTCAGCACAATGTCTTGATATGCATGTACATAGTGAAATTAATACCAAAGCCAAGTAAATTAATATATTCTTCTGCTCACACAGTTAGCTTTTTTCTGTGGTAATGAATTCTGAAATCTGCCCTTGGCAGATTGTATATATGCAATACAATGTTGTTAACTATAGTCCTCATTCTCTACATACGATCTCTAGAATTATTCACCCTATATAACTGCAACTTTGTGCCCTTTCAGCTATCTTTCACCATCTTCCCTCTGGTAACCATCATCCTAATTCCTGTTTCTACGTATTCTATTCTTTTTTAGATTCTACATATAATACCAGTGAAGACATACAGAATATTTCTTTCTGTGTCTGCCTTATTTCACTTAGAATAATACCTTCCATGTTGATCCATGTTATCACAAATGTCGAGATCTCCTTTTTTAAGGCTGAATATTATATCACATGACACACATGCACACAAACACTGCAATTTCTTCGAGCATTCATCTGTTAACTAGATATTTAGGTTATTTCCATATTTTGGATATTATGAAGGATGCAATTTCATTTCCTTTGAGTATGTATGTAGAAGTAGAATAGCTTGGTCTATTTTGAATCTTTGGAGAAACCTACATACCATTTACCATGATGCCTATACTAATTTACATTCCCACAAACAGTATTCAAGGGTTCCTTTCTCCTCACCCTTGGTAACATGTGTTTTCTCTTGTCATTTTGTTATAGTCATCTTAATAGGTGTGAAGTGGTATTTCATTATGGTTTTGATTTGCATTTCAGTGACTAATGGAGATTAATGCTGTTGCGTCCCTTCTACTATATCTGTTGAACTTCTCTATGTCTTCCTTGGAAAAATCTTTATGCAGATCTTTTGGTCATCTTTCAGTTGAGTTATTGGGGCTTTTTGTTACTGAGGAGATAGATTCTTACATATTTTGCATAACAATCTCCTATAAGATATTTGATTTGTAGGGCCAGTGAGGTGGCTCAGCAGTGTACATGCCTGCCTGGCAAGCGCGAGGGCCCGAGTTCGACTCCTGGAACCCACATACGAAAAAAGGGCCGGTGATATCGCTCAGTGGCACAGGTGCCTGCTGGTGCGTGAAGTCCTGAGGTCAACCCCCAGTACCCAAAAAAAAAAAAAGATATTTGGTTTGTAAAATTTTTCTCCCAATCCATATGCTTTCCTTTCATTTTGTTCATTGTTTCCTTTTCTACACAGAAGGGTTTTAGCTTAATGTAGTTATACTTGTTTATTTTCTTGTATTTGTGTGGTCTGACATTTTGCTATGATATCCCAAAAATCAATGTCAAAGCCATTCTCAAGGAGACTTTCCTCTAATCTTTCTTCTAGAAGTTTTATGATTTCAAGTCTTATGCTTAGATCTACAATTTATTCTGAGTTTTTTGTGTATAGTATAAAAATGTTTTCAATTTCATTTTTTAACATGTGTATATATAGTTTCCCCAGACCCATTTTTTGAAGAGACTGTCCATTTCCCATTGTATACTTTTGTCAAAAATTAGTTGACCATATATATCTGTGCTTTTTTCTGGCCTCGCTACTCTGTTCCACTGGTCTATGTCAACCAATGTGATACACAACATTAACAGAGTGAAAGATAAAAATCATATTATGATTTCAATACATGCAGAAAATGTATTTGACTAAGTTCAACATACTTTCGTAAAGGAAACCTTCAACAAAATATATATAGAAGTAAATTTTCTCAACACAATAAACACTATGTAAGGAAAAACTACAAGTTAAATCACAATCAATGGAAAAACTGAAAGCTTTTCCTCTATGATCTTGTACAAAGGAAAGATGCCCATGCTCACCACTTGTATTCAGCATAGGACTGAAAGCACTAGTAAGAGCAATGAGACAAGAAAAAGAAATAAGAGGTACGCAAATCTGAAAGGAAGAGTAAGAATGACTGTTTGCCAATGACATGATCTTGCATGAGTGTGTTTGGAGTTATTTCTGCATCTTCTAATCTGTTCCATTGACCCTCGGGGCTTTTTTTCTTTTTTTTTCCCCAATACCCTGCTGTTTTCATCACAGTAGCTTGGTAGTATAATTTCATGTCAGAGGTTGTGATGCTCCTTGCCTTGCCTTTGTTGTTGGGAGTTGTTTTTGGTATTCTAGGTCTCTTTTGGTTCCAAATGAATTTTAGTAATTTTTTTTAGTTCTGTGAGATATGCTAATGGTATTTTGATTGGGGTTGTATTAAATCTGCATACCAATTTTGGGAGTATGGCCATTGTCAGTATGAAAACATCATACCACAGTGATATATGCCCATCCATGTTTATAGTGGCACAGTTCTGGAAAGCTAAGTCTTGGAAACAACCCAAATGCCCATCAACCGAGGAGTGGATAAAGACAATGTGTTTTTTTTTTATACAATGGAATACTACTCAGCTATAAAGAAGGATAAACCTGAGACATTTCTAGGTAAATGGATGCACCTTGAGAACATACTCTTAAGTGAAATAAGTTAGACACACATGTGTAAATATTGCATTGTCTCCCTGGTATGAGAAGCTGAAAGAATAAATAAGGATCAAAATATACAATAGATGTTGTGAAATAGGAAGAAATTGTTCAAAAGGAAAGAGCAATTACAGAGGAGGTCTACCCAAGTCAATATATAGATTTCTGTCAAAGTCCCAACAGTGCTCTTGAACAGAAAAAGGAAATACAATTCTTAAATTTGTGTGGAACCAAATAGACAGAAAATAACCAAAGCAATCCTGTGTTTCTTGATTCAAATTATATTACAAGCTATAGTAACAAAAAGAGAATGGTACTGGAGTCCATATTTTTAATAGTCATGTTTTGAGTGTACGTACTGTCACCATATCTTCTGACAGCCCACATGAATAAAAGTTTTAACTCCTACATCTTAGCTCAAAAATATTTTAAAGATTCTGTGAAAAGCTTTACTGAAATCAATCTCTGTCTTTGTTTCCTATTTCTGTTGTAATGTATTATTACAAGTGTAGTGGCTGAAAACAACACAAATTTTTCTTGCAGTTTGTTTTGCAGGTCAGGAGCCTAAATTGGGTATAGAGGATGATGTTTTTTGTGGACGCTGTAGGGAAGAATCTCATCCTTTGCCTTTTCCAAGTTATAGAGATTGGTTTCATCCTTTGCATCTTAGTCCTGAAATCATTCTGACATCTGCTTCCACACTCACATTTCCTTCTCTGAGTGATTCTTCAATTCCTTATTACAAGAATTCTTATGACTACATTGGGCCTGCTTTGCTAATCCAAAATAATCTCCCCATCTCAAGATCTTTAACTTACACCTGCAATATCCCCTCACTGTCTTAGTTACTTTTCTCATTGCTGAAACAAAATACCTACCCAACACACAAAATTAAAGGAGGAAAGGTTTATTAGCTCACAGTTTGTAGAGGTTTCAGTCCATCATTCTCTGGCACCACAGCAGGGTGGCATGGCAGATAGGCATCACAGAGGACAAACAGAAGATAGCAAAACAAGCAAGGGATGACAACAGCGCTCTCTACTCCTTATCTTATCCAGGCTACTTAGGGCAGGTAGCATGCACACCCTTAATCCTAGTGCCCTTGATCCTAGCATTGCACCATGAATCAATCCCAGCATCACACACTCTAGATCCATCCACCACGGAAAAAGGCCCATCTATGACTGCATGAGGCTTTGGGGGACATCTAGACACAAGCTGTAACACCCTGTCCCTGGACCCCCAGAAACTCATGCACATCTCTTTATGCAAAAGGCATCTAGTTCACCTCTAAGAGTTGCCAGTGTCCTAATAGTTTTAGCATTGCTGAAAAGTCCAAGTCCAAAGTCTCCTCTGAGATTTTTTTTTTTTTTTTGTGGATACCGGGGGGTCGACCTCAGGACCTTGTGCACCAACAGGTGCCCGTGCCGCTGAGCGATACCACCGGCCCCTTTTTCGTATGTGGGATCCGGGAGTCGAACTCGGGCCCTCACGCTTGCAAGGCAGGTGCTTACGCCGCTGAGCCATCTCACCGGCCCTCCTCTGAGATTTAAGGCAAACTCTTAGCTGTGAGCCCATGCACAAATGAAAAGAAAGTTAAACACTTCTGATATTAAATGTCACAAGATAGACATTTCTATTCCAAAATTTACAAACAGAGGAATAGCAAGGAATGGGAACAAATCAAGACCAAAATCTAGCAGGGAAAACATTAATTCCCACAGTTCCACTTCAAGCATCCCCCACAATCTAGGGCAAATTGTGGACTCCAAAATACTTGAGTGGCTCTGCCTGTATAGCACTTCTAGATGTTATAGTTCCCATGGCATCTTTCTTTGGCTGGCTTCGCTCACTCCTTGAAATTTTCCTTGGACAATCAACCTCCCTGGCTTCTCCAGCTTTCTGGGGTCTCCATGGCACCTTCGGCTTCACACTCACAGCTTTACACACTGCTCTCTCAGGAACACACTGCCTGGCCTCTCAGGCTTTCTTCTAAAATCTGAGTGGAAGCCTTCCTGACCCCACAACTCTTGCATTCTGCATGCACCTAAAACAGTCACCACATGGATGATGCCAAGGTCTGCCGCCAGCTTGGGCAGTAGCCAGGCTTCCTTCACTCTTCGTTGTAGGGGTCCAGTGTCTATGAACCAAATCCCAAGGAACAAATTCCCTAGGCCACCACCATTCTGGACCATGGTGTTCTGGGACTCTCTTCTCAAAGTAAAGTCTTTCAGTTTTGCAATTTTGAGGCTGCAAAGGGTAGAGTCCTGCTGCTTCCTGTGATGCCCTCAGGCCATCTTTTCTATTCTCTTCCTTCTCAGCAATCAAGATATTCTCTGCTCTATCTTTACAGTCCACAGATTTACTGGAGCTTCCTTTCTGGCCAAACTCACAAAGTTTTAAATCATTCTGTTAGGCTCTTTGCTCTTAATTGTCAACATAAATCTGGCTAAAAGCCCTCAACAGTAGCCATGCCACCATTACAACATTAGACTGTCTTGAAATTTCTTCTGCCAGTTTAATTAATCCTAATCTCAGTCTAAGGCAAAGTCTCTGGACATGAGCAAAATGTAGACAAACTTTCTGCCAAGCCATAACACAAGTCATCTGGAGTCCAACAACCAATGCAGTCCTTCCCTGCAGAAACCTCCTGAGCCTGGTCTTTACCATCAGAATTTCTATCAGCATTCTGGTCTTCTAAGCTCTGACTAGAATCTCCCATCCAGTACGGCTTCAGGCAATCTAGCTTTACTTTTTCAACTAGCATCTCCAAACCTGTTCTAAATCTTCTCCTTCCCACAAGCCAGCTCCAAAGTCTCCCAAACCACGTGGTCAGGTATAATCACAGCAAAGACCACAATTCTCTGCTATCAAACTATGTCTTAGTTACTTTTCTCATTGCTGAGACAAAATATCCAACACACAAAGTTAAAGGAAGAAAGGTTTATTTAGCTCACAGTTTGTAGAGGTTTCAGTCCATCATCAGCTGGCTCCAAGGCAGGGTGGCATCACAGACTGGCATCACAAAGAAGAAACAGTTCATGATGGGCAGAAGGTAGCAAAGCAAGGAAGGAATAATCATGGATCTTTCTATCCCTTATATCTTACCCAGGCTACTTAGAGTGGGTAGCACTCACACCCTTAATCCTAGTGCCCTTGAGCTTAGCATTGCACCATGAATCAATCCCAGCATCACACACTCTAGATCTAGACACTACTGAAAAAGCCCCAGCTATGACTGCATGAGGCTTTGGGGGAACATCTAGACACAAGTCATAGCAACCACATAAAGCAACATATCCACAGGTTGTAGCGATCAGGAGATGGGTGTCTTTTCAGGGGGTAAGGGATTATTCTGCTTTCCACAATGCACTGGTTTATGTGAAGAAGGACCTCATCATTTAGAAAAAAAACATATCTGATCATCCTGTACTTAAAATCTTTATGCTTAATACCAGTTTGTCATCTCTGTACAACCTCAGGAAAGTTTAATATTTAATTATTTCTTTTTCAAGTGATTTTTAGTTTTGTCCTTCTACATGAATCGTCAGCCTAATGAAAATGTTATAAAAGAAACAAACTGTGTATTCTCAATCTTCTCTTACTTTTGCTAGTGGCTTAACTCATCTCTTTCAGCTCTCAAAAATTGTTTCCCTAACTGCCCACACCACTGGGACTTTCTCCTTTGAGCCTCTTTAGTTATAACTTTCTTTGATGCTCACTTAGTAATGAATACATGCTATTTGAATAACTTTCTCTTGGGTTACAAATGGTGGTACTAAAATACATGAAAATATGTACTGATTTTAACATATTCACTAAAACATTTCTATTCTAAATGAGTACAGGCTTTCAAAGTATTCACTGTGCACAACTGTGAATTTATTCTAAAGACTGATGGTCCTCACAGTTTATTTGTAGTTTCACTTTTAAAGTGACCTTAGGTTTTATTTGGATCCATATATGAAAATCAGTTACACTGCTTCGCACCTTCTGCTTAATTATACCAAAATTTTCCATAGAAACAATGAATTCTATGCCCTTCATTTGAATTTTGGAAAACTAAATTCAAGCAATCAAGTCATAGCACTCATGTCTTTTCCCATCGACTGGATGGATTCATTAATTTTTAAAGCACTTACGATTCTGCCAAAGCAACTTTATCCAGCAAAAGCTGGACTGGCAAATATAGTTGATGTTGGTGGCTGAAGGCAGAATCTCCTAACTCAAACCTAATCTAAATCTTGGAACTGAATAGGCAGAGGAAGTGAGTAGATTTGGGATAAATGAGCAAGAGGAGGCAATGTTAAAAAAAAAAAAAAAAAGTAGAGACTTAATGAGGCCTGCCGAACAGTAAATCTATATACCCAAATGATGCATAGACAAGGATACCAAATCTAAATAACACACAGATGCAGTAACAAAAGAACACCAGCAAGAATGCCCAGCACTTCTACAAGTGTGGATCCTGAGCCCTGTCCATGGATACTTACTGCAGGTTAAGAAGAAGCCCAAGATTGTCCACCATGTCTGAGAATTGAGGCAAAAGAGAGCACCAGAGGGCAAGAGAGCAATAAAAAGGATGGGTCACATGTACCAACCACTGACCCTGCCTAATAGTGAAATGTGGCCTGACACATTCCTAAATCTGAAGAATCACATGAGAGGTAAATGCGGAAGTATTCAAAAAACAGAGAAGATCAGAAATTCATTTTGGTATGTAACTGACAGGAGAAAGAAATCATCGCACCCCTCCCGATAATATAGGTTTGATAACACACACACAAACATATATATATATATATATGTATATTGCTACTTTTAAACTAATGTGGCTGATTATCAGACAGAACAAAAATTCTATCTGATTTAATCAGAATCATTTTTTCATTTCAGTGGCCTAGCTTTATTTCACACATTTACCTTGGATATCCTTTTTACATAACCTTATAAATACCATTCTGTTATTCATTTAAATTATATAAATATTTCCAATGAATTCATGAATATCTAGTTTTCTCTGTTCAATATGAAGTTTATCAAATGTACAATTACTGGTGAAAAGCAAAAAGGAATATAGTATTCAAAATTATATTTTTGTTTTTCCTAAATGGTTCAATTTCTATCACTCACTGAATTATGCAACCAAAAGAGTATATGCTATATACCAAAAGCTCAAACTTTCACAAACACTGTTTTTTAAATTTGAAGGAATAAAAATAATTACAGTTGTGGGCTGCATTAGCTTTAATGATTGGAGGCAGTAGCTCATTTTTTGGAGATATTGATACATTTTGGCATAATTAAAAGAAAAACAAATAGAGTAATTGTAATAAAATGACTGCTATTTTCTATGTATGCAGATGCTTCCCTTTCTAACTCAAAAATTATTCACTTCCTCTTGGGACAGGGCTACAATTAGGCTTGCAGAGTACATTGAAAACAAAATGTAAAGACAGAATTGTGCTAAATAGAGAAGTACTAGATCAAATAGCAAGTCTAGCCAGATGGAAAAATGAATGGCAATAAAGGACATGAGGACTAAATCCCTTTTGTGCTTAAAGTGTTCTTTCCTGTCTGTTAGGGCTGCTCGCTTGAAAACATGAAGCCAGATTGTTTGGTTACCTTCTGAACTCATTTTAAGTTGTTCACAACATACTCTACATAATGCTTCTTTATTTTCCACAACAAGATGTCTATTTAATGAATTGTGAATTACTGAAATCCATGCTCGCTGATATGTACTTTTAAATGTGTCATTAACCCTACCTGGAGCTTGGGAAGTAGGAAGATGGGGACAGCATATTTGGTCAGTTTGTGTAATATGTCAAATGTGTGTCTCCTACGTTCTAGCAGGCATGCATTTCAGAGCGAGGTCAGCAGATCCCTTTGGAGGGGTAATTCTGTTTCCTATATTCTGAATGGAATCTGGATGTTCATCATAGTGAATCTGAAAACAAAATAACATCCCTTGGGCAACAGCCAAATTAATTCCAATTGGTTGGCATAAATCAGCATTCACTAATAGAACCAGAAATAAAAGCAGTAAAAATTCAAAAATTCTGATTAAATATTTAAAATTCTGAGATATTAAAAATAAACACCAAAACATCAAAAGTACTGAAAACAAACACTAAAATATTAAAGCATTGAAAACAAATGTTAGAATATACTGTGATCTTGGCTTAGTTAAATAAGACATTTATGTAACTTTAAAGCCTAAGTTACTAGAAGATGCTCAAGTCTCACAAGTATCTGAGATTCATCATATTCAAAATGTACCCAGAAATTACCACTTCAAACTCCATTTCATTTTGAGCCTTCTATACTCCTTGAATCCAGATCACGCACTGCTGATAGATGGTTGATGTGTTGGTATTCCTTCTCTTTTCTTTCACAGCCCTTACCCAATAATTTGATCAATGGCATTTCAAGTCCTTCAAGAGTGAATTCAATATATAAGTTCAATTTACCAGTCTGTGTTGCTAGTGCCATTCAGTTCACAATGATACCATCATTTATCTCCACTATTATGATAGCCATTTAGTTATTTCTTCAATTTTAACAAATCTTGTTGCCTAAACTCTACACTCTGCCAAAAGCTATAATTAGAAAAATGAATCAAAAGCAGTACATGCTTGGGGTGAGGGTGTAGCTCAGTGGTAGAAATTTGCCTATTTTGTCATTTATGCATGAGACCCTGGACTCTATCCCCAGCACTGAAAAGATAAAAGAAAAATAGTATCTGCTTCCAAGCAATTTATTCTCAATAAAAGGTAACTAGACACATGAAAAAATCACTGGGGTTAGACATGTATTTGTAAAAACAGTCCTTCCAGATAGAATGCACTAAATTGTTCGAATTTAATTACTTTCCAATCATCTAGTCTTGTCTCTCTCCAACTTATTTCCCATCCTGAGTAATAATTATAAAATCCAAATCTAATTTCTTATTTAAATTCTTTATGTATTTATGCATCGTCTACTATTTAAATTCAACTTCTCCAAAACAAAGCAGCAGTTGTCAAAGTGTATTTGAGGACATTTGCAGAGATGTCTCTGAAGCATTTTTAGTGGATCTACAGGGTCAAAATTATTTTCATGATAATCTTAAATGTCATTTGCTTTAGTATGCAGTCATATTTTATAGACACTGCATAACATGTAATGTTGTAACAGATTGCATGAAGAAGCAAATATGAGAATCCAGATGTCTTCAATTAACCAGGCAATAAAAACTATGCAAAATTGTAAAACAATGCCAATCTCCTCACTAAATTTGCTTTGTTAAGGAAAAATTAATTATCTTTCATAAAATATATTGTTTATGTTAGCATGTAGTGGATTATTATTCAAATAAATTAATAAGTATTTAAATATTTCTTAGCTTTAATTGCCAGTATGGCAAAAATTAACAGATACAACTCTCATAAACTATTCTTTAGGATTCTCAATAATTTTTAACAATGTAATGGGTTCTTGAGATCTAAAAAGTTGAGAACTACTGCGACAAACCATGCCAAGTTATGAGCTTGCTTTGTCTCATGCTACTTACACTTACTCTGTGCTCCATCCATACCAAAACTTTCCATTTCCAGAATAGTGTATGTCATGCTTTTTTCCCTCCACCTCCAGTCATAGAATGTGGGTTAATCTCCACCTGCTTCTTGCCTTGCCTGATCCTTCACAGAAAAGGGACTGAAGCAAAATGAGGAGCATGGGCACACAAGACCTGGAAGAAAATTCCTATTAGGTGGCTATAGGTTGCTCTCCCATTCTTCATTCACTGTTATACTCCAATATCTTTCCTGGAAACCATTCTCAACACTACAACTAACGCAAAACAGTGAGTAAGCATCTCTCATAAACCTGTTTTCACAAGACCCTCTGCTAATAACTCAGTTAGCATATATTTTCCTATTTTAATTGATTATAATGGAAATTTTTCTATAAATTGAAGAATCTTTACTTCTTTGGATTGTATAATGACAATCTGAAGCTCCTGTACTTCGAAGAACTTTGAGTAGGTGGAAAATAAATCATAACTAAATAAAAAAGTAAAATAAAGGGGAGATGTTAGGAAATCAGAAGCCAGATTTTGGAGATGTGAAAGGGGATCAGGGGGTGCGTGACAGTAGAAAAGAGAGTAAAGGGATTGGAAATAATCAAAGTGTGTTATATGTCCCTACCAATTCCCAAAATTAATACAACTATTATGCATTGTAAACATATACTGATAAAAAATAAAATCTAAAAATTGCATTTAAATGTCAGTTTTACCAATACCTTATGAAGTCTTTGCAGAAAAATTTCTACTAATATTAGTATGCATTATACTTCATGATAATTACTGGTTTACAAGTTCAACTCCCTGGCTTTGGTACTATTTTCGTGAGGGCAGAAAATAAGCTTGTTCCATGAGTGAGGTAATACAGCATTTTAGAAACAATTATCTCTTGAATCCCTAATGGGTTCACTGAGGAGATCAGATAAGGTACCTATATTTTTCCTTTCATGGAACTTTTCAGAATCAGGCTACTATATTGGTGGTCTTCAGGAATAGCTATAGTAATGTTCTGTGATAGTTGAGCAATATTGAAATGTTTCTTCTAAAATCTCTCTCCGCAGGAATAGGAAGTTTCTTTTCAGATCAAGTTAATAGCTTCCTGGAAAATTAAGCTTATCAGTCAGCTGTATCTTGGCACGAAATACTTTAATCTTTTAATCAAATCACTTTTGCTTTAATAGCTTGAGTACAGATGATAGTGTTTTGGATCATCCCGTTCTTCTAAGCTTCATATATACTTACAGGTCATAAGGTAGCAAAGCAAAAGTGAACTCTAGTTCTTCCCTGGTTGATCATACTTGCTGATTACAGCAAACTTTGACTCCACTGGGACCACCAACCTGCTGACCCCAGTAACATTCGTTCTCTCCATCTTCCCCCTCATGTCCCTAAATCTCTTTTTAATATAGTAAAATTCTATGGTTCATTATTATAATAATCCCACTGTGTAGAATCTAAACTCCTTTGCATCCCAACTCTCTGTCATCCTCAACTAGCAAAAGAAACTGAAATTTACTTGAATCTAGGTATTTGCTTACTCCATTCTTGCACTCAAATATCAAAAATGATCACAGAAAGACAAGTAACAATGATATCTCACTTTACTCTTGCAACATGAAAGCACAAATGGGCTTTCTCTGTTTCCAAGTGATAGATTTCATTACTTCATTGAATTTATTCTCCCATTCGGAGTTGGCTGTTCCAAACCTTCTGCTTCAAATTTCCAGTACAGTTTTCATCTTCCTTTCATAGCTGATATTCTTGTTTCTTTATTCACTCCAGGAATAAAAAAGTGATTAGAAGAGAGTGTGCACATTCTTCTATATCAAATCTGACAATATTCCTGCTCCTGTGCAAAATATTTTGTCTCCCCTCCTATCAGAAGCCATTTTTCTGTGTTGAGTCCTATTCATACTCCCCTATTTAAGAGTTAGCTTTGAAACTTCTCCTATCTCCAATGCATCACAGTTTTACAACTTACTACTGCATTACTTTCATTAGTATACAATATCCTGTGATAACCCTGAATTAAATAAAAACCTCTTGACATCATTTCTTCTTCTCTTCTACTCTGCGTGGCATAATTCTTTATAAGAATTGGCTCTACTTGCTGCCTTTAATTTTTCCCTCTTCTTTCTCTTCCCAAAATTTTCTGGCCAAGCATCTGTTCTCATAAGTCCTATAAAAGAGTTCCAATGTGTCAGTGGTGACTTCACTGGTATCAAATCCAGTGTTCAGTTCTTTGGTCTTGCCTTAATTTCTTAGCAATATTTGGCACAACTAATCACTCCACCTTTGCACAATAGTTTCTACATTTTCTTCATATTCTCATGTTTTCCTCCTGTGTTAACTTGTCACTCCTCCTGCTCCATATGATTCAATTCATTTTACTTCCTAAAATAAATGCTGGAGTTTTCGAGTGCCCAGTCCAAAGATCTTTGCTCTTCTCACAGTATATTCACTTCCTCAGTGATGTCTTTTATTTCTAGTGGTTAATAACTGCCAATGTTATATCTATATTTATTATTTTTCCTTTAAATCCCAGATATGTGTATCCAATTGCCACCTCAATGATTTTACTTTCTCAATACTTGGTACTTTTATACTTGAGATAAAACAAAACAGAAGTTTTGATTCTTCATTCTCATCTCTAGCCTCATTCTAGTAAATGGTACTACCATTCACCCACTGTTCTTGACAAATAATTAGGAATTATCACTGATTCTTATCTCTCCCCCAGAAGATGACTAGCTTGCAGTTGACCATCCAGATTCCTTTACTTACTTTTTTTTTTTTTTTTTGTGGGTACCGGGGGGTCGACCTCAGGACCTCGCGCGCCAGCAGGCGCCCGTGCCGCTGAGCAATATCACCGGCCCCTTTTTCGTATGTGGGTTCTGGGAGTCGAACTCGGGCCCTCGCACTTGCAGGGCAGGCACTTAAGCCGCTGAGCCATCTCACCGGCCCTTTTCCTCCCTTCTTTACATGATTCAGTGGAAAATACCAGAGGAAGAGTAGAGAGAGGAGAATAAATTTGGGGCACTTACATTCCTGGCCCCTTCCCTGTGGGTTCATGAGGGATGGTTAATGTCAGATCAGACTCTTCATATCAAACTTTCTGTCTTAGGTTTTTGATAACTGCTCTCTCTCTTACTTCCATACTTTTGGTTTTGGGGGTAAAATGCCATCTTGTTCATAATAACATGAAAGTATAAATCTTTTAATTCTGATTTCTCTCCGGTCTGTTCTCACCTTTGTAAAAAGGTCACCTTTTGAAACTGCTTCAAATTACCCAGTTAGTGTGTATTTTTGTTAGTAGCTAATTCTCCTCACTCTCACATTCAATCCATTGCAAATGTTGTTATTTCCATTTTCAATATATGTATATTCCAAACCTCGCTAATTTTCACAACTTGCACCATTCTCACCCTAGTTTAAACTCTTTAATTTCTCATATAGATTAAAGCAATACTTCATGCTATTCTTCACACAACAGCCAGTGTCATCCTTTTAAAAAGTAAGTCACATAACACATCCTCTTGCTCACAAGCTTAAAAGCACAATTAGAATAAAATAAAATTTCAAATTATTGTAATGGCCTACAAGGTACTGTTTAGTTGGCTGTGGCTTCTTCTGTCCCATTGGCTGCCACTTTTTCTAATGTTTACTTGCAATGCTTCTCAGTAGCCTACTTGAAATTTTACACTTACACTGTGCTACTATTTCAGTTATTTTGTACTCAGTGTCACATTATAGGGAATCTTTTTATCCTAGGTATTTGACAATCCATTTCTCTTTTCATTCAGCCTTCTACTTAAATGCCAACACACAAAAGAGACTTCCCTAAATGAATGACCTAAAATAACAACCCATACTCTGTATCCACTTACACAGCTTTATTCCTCTCCATAATATACATCACTGCTCAATCTTGTCTATGTATTGACTTGTCTATTGTTTCTTTTCTCCACTATATTACACATTTTATTAGTGATGGTAATGCCACTTTTACTCACTGTTGTATTATCAGTATCTCGAACGGTACATGAGACATGGAAGACCTAAATAAATGTGATGAATGAATTAATTAATGAATGGGAATGGAAATATACTAAATGAATCAATTAGATGTAAAGCCAAACTTAAATGAAAAACCAGTTCCTAAATTTTGCTTAATGAGCACAATTTTAAAAGGCATATTGATACTATAGTATCAAACTGAAATAGCCTGATTCAACCTCTAACAC
The DNA here is from genome assembly GCA_028451465.1 of Erethizon dorsatum. Classification (NCBI taxonomy): domain Eukaryota; kingdom Metazoa; phylum Chordata; class Mammalia; order Rodentia; family Erethizontidae; genus Erethizon; species Erethizon dorsatum. The sequence goes on from CM051842.1 coordinate 19,341,100, forward strand.
TGAAACCGATTTTTCAGTGTGACAAGATATATCCAAAGCCAATTACTAAGGCTTTCTCTCCTGCAAAATCTCAGTAAGGGAATGCTAGGGTTTGATTGTCTAAGCTTCCTGTTTTTGTGCTCCATGGATGAGCAAACACCCTTGTGAGTGAACAATATCTCCTTTTAAAAAACCACTATCATATATATATATAATTTTAAATATGCATATATACATAATTTATATACATATAAAAGGATATGCTGATGTAAGTGCCTAGCATAAATAATAAGAAAGAATAACAACATACCTATGCCCATGGTAAACTATAAATATTACCAAGAATTTCTGAAGCTTTCTGTCTTCTAGCTTTCAAACTCTTCTGCCCCATAAGGTAATTACTGTCTTGAATTGAGTCAATTATTTCCCTGCTTTTTAAAATCATTTTATTACATATGAAAACTACATAGGTCTACATAAAAATCAAGTTGTTGACTATCACTTTTGTTTTCACTCATCAATGTGTTTTTAAGATTCATCCATATTAATGCATTCAATTTAAATTTGCTCCCACTTCTGTATATTATTCATTAAAGGGATAAATTTATTTATCCATATTTCTCATGATGGCCTTCCGGGTGGTTTTTAAGGTTACTGTGATATTCTTTACAAGTTTTTATGAATATTCTTTTTATATATCTTTCCATTATTACTAGCCTTGTAATATTTTTCTCTCTTTAGAAAATATTATAATTCTATATTTAATCAATTTTGTCTTTGTCTTGTAGTAACTTTGAGGAAAACCTTGTTTTTCTCATTCTGGTATTCTTAGCAGTTTACTGTAGCCTTTAGAAAATGTATTCCCATCACCTTAATTTATTCAGAGAAACTCTGCAGTTAACACAGCAATGCCAATTAGATGTCTCTGTACAGCTTCCTTTTCTTAAAAGGTTCCAAAGAAGCTATTTTGAGCAATATAGAATATATTTTCATAGTTTTATAATATCATAGAAGTTTTTCCCATAAACTTAGTTTGGTGTTCCCTAAAGATTGTTAATTGAATTAACTCCAAATAAATATATGGTGTCTCTGGTGCAAAAAGGGTGCACTTCTATCTTAAATAGGTGAAGCAGTTACTCATTCCACTATTCTGTTTAAATTGACCAGTTGATTACACTGAGGGACTACGATCCTCTTCTCGCTAAGAGGGCCTGTCGGATTTAATAAATAAAAACACAGGACACCAAATTTAACTTGAATTTATGATCCATAATGAATAAAATTTGAGTGGAAGTATGTCTAATATGATGTTTGAGATCTACTCATACTAAAAAGTAGTCATTGTTTATCCCGAATGTAATTGACTAGGCATCCTGTATTTTATCAGGCAACCCTACAAAAATTTTACTAGCTAAAAAGTTCCCAGGTTTCCCTCACGTGTTCAAATTGCTTTCTGTATATCCAGAAGTAACTAACTGTGGGGTACTTAGCTAACCTTTTATTGCTCTTGCTATATCTTCATTTCATACTGCACATTATCTTCAAGCAAAGCACTGAGGCTTATGAAAACTATTTTGCTTATGGAGGACCACTTTTGCTGATAGTTCCTTAATAACATTTTTCCAAGTGCAGCAAGTTTCAATCTTTAAGAAAGCAATACATGAAACTGCACGCACTGTAACATGGCTGAGGAGGGCACTGGATCTGAAAAATATCAGGGCAGTCCCTTCACAGCATGAAAGGCAAGATGGGAAAAGTCTTCTGAAACTCGCAGGCTGCTGAAGTGCAACAGCTGCCACAGGGGTACCACTGGAAGGCTGCCTGTCACCAGCCTTCTCAGATCCATCTGCATTCAGGGTTGCACTACTTCCTTTCCTGAACCCCTAACAGTCAGCTTTTCCTCACCGCAGACTTTCTATACCAAACACACTTGAGATATCTGGCCAAGAGACCAGTACAAATGCCCTGCCAAACTTAGGGAATGGAAGCTTGGAAGGCAGGGAGAGAAATAGCAAACATTGAAACAGGTCTCAGAATCAAGTGTGAGTTTGCCTAGAGATGGTGCTGGTACCAGAGATGGTAGTATCTCCAGCCATGCTAACTCAGAACAGCAAAACATAGACCCAGAAAGTTCAAGAGATGACATCAAGAATTTTGACTGCTTTGTCAGGAATGAGGAAAGACTATTCCATCACCACTTAGAGGAAGAAGGAGAGATAGAATGAAGAGGAAGAACAGCCTCAGGTACACGGGCAGTACAATGAAGCCAACTATACATAGTATTTATCAGATAAGTATAAGTCCCTGGAGGAGTGGGTATCCTCAGAGACATCTGAACTGCAACCTCCCTGACAAGTCCTTAGTGCTCTTCGGCAGTGGCAGCTAGGTTCACGTTGTAGTCAGGGTTTGCAAGGGAAACAATACAACGCAGGACACATAATTTATAGGATTATTTTATAATAGTTACCCAAAGAGTCATATGTGAAAGAGTGCAGGAAATCTGTTCAAACACTAAAGAGCCAAAGAATTCAGCTGAGGGCCTGGATTCCACAGCAATGTCCTGCATGAGTCCAGCTGAAGACCTAGAGCCCATGCCCATGCCCCCACGAGTCCAACTGGAGGCCCAGAGCCCACAACAATGTCTCATGAAAGTCTGTTTCACAGATCTGTGCTGGGAAGGCCCAAAGGTCAATGGTGGAAGCTAGAAAGTCTGTGCCAGAAGGATGAAGGATTTGTGCCAGCAGGCTGACGGATCTGCACCAGAGGCAGGAAGCTATGATCAAAGTAAGGACGAGAGCTCCCCTGAAAAGTACCACAGCCATCCTCAGTGAAAACGAGGTCCCGAGCTCCTCCTCTGATGAGAACAGCCAAGCTCCATATCAGAAAAGCCAGTGCGACAAGCTCCTTCAGGAGAACCAACAGCACCACTCTTCCTCTCCAGTTCTCCTTTTTATGATGTTGACAACAGTCCTCAGGTGGGCCCTCCACACCCAGCATCATGCTTATTCAGTTCAGCTGGGTGTTACAAGTTGACCACCAGTTGTCAATCCACCACAGTTCAAGTGCTCGCATGAGGCTTGTGGGGCAAGAATCTTTGTGCAGTTTCTGCCTGAAGTATGGTCTTGAAGGCCATGTCAGTTGTGTCACTACTGTGCACTTTAATCAGCATGACACCTGGCTGGCCAATGGTAGTGATGACTTGAGGGTGACAGTATGGGACTGTATCCAGCAGAAACCAGCACTGGAATTTGAGAGCAGCCACAAAAATAGTGTCTTTCAGCCTAAGTTTTTGCCTAATTGTGGTGATTCCACACTGGCCATGTGTGCCCATGATAGGCAAGTACAGGTAGCACAGCTGTTTGCTACACCATAAGGCAAGAATACTAAGTGTGGGCCAACCACAGGGAGCTTCCTACCAGTTGGCTTTGGAGCTAGTTTCCCTTTTTCAGTTCAGCTGAAGATACCATTGTTTGCGCCACTGACCTCTGACAAGGTCACCCAGCTTCAAAAGTGGTGGTAACCAAAGAAAATGAAAAGAAAATGGGATTAAACAACCTATGTGAATCCCAACAAGTACCAGTTTGCAGTGGGTGGATGTGGTCAATTTGTATGGATTTATGACCAGAGAAAAACTGATGAGAAAGAGAACAGTGTAATACTGAAGACATTCTGTCATTATCACCTGGCCAACCATGATTCCAGAGCAAGCATCACCTACCTTGTGTACAGCCACAATGGCACAGAGCTCCTAGCCAGCTACAATGATGAAGATAATTTCTTCCTCAACTCCACTGACAGTGATGGAGCTCAATATGTTAAGAGATATAAGGGGCACAGAAATATTGCCACCATGAAAGGTGTGAATTTCTATGGCCCAAGGAATGAGTTCATGGTGAGTGGTAGCGATTGTGGCCAAATCTTCCTCTGGGATAAATCATCCTGCCAGATCATTCAATTTATGGAGGGGGACAAGGGAGGTATGGTAAACTGTCATGAACCTCATCCTTATCTATCTATGATGGTGACCAGTGGCCTAGAGAATAATGTCAAGTTCTGGGTACCCACACCTAAAGTTCCCACTGAGCTTCCTGGATTAAAGAACTTGATGTAGAACAAGCAGAAAGAAGATGAATATATCTTGCACCACACCGATCAGTTCAAAAACTACATGATTTTGTTACTCATGACTAACCTGACACAGAGAAACCAGCACCAGCACCAGGGAGTTGGGATCATAGATGCAGACTTGAATTAATCTCCCTCATCTCAGATACATCTGAGGAGGAAAGCCAAGACTGAATACAGGACTTGCCATCCTGAAGGCTTCATATCCCATCAAGATAGATGCCACTTCAGTAGACTAGAATTCAAATTTCAGCTTAATAGATTTGCCTTATGTCTTGTTCTGTAAGATATACTAAAAATCATCTCTTATATCACCTTTCTCTTTTCCTTCCTTCCACACATTTTTCCTCTTTCATTCTTCTTCTATTACACAGTTTCTTCTCTTTTTTTACCCCTTGTCCTTATGTGAATGTTAAGTAAATTATTTATACCACTTTTCCTTTATTTCCTTATAGTTCATATCTAAAGTTTTCTAATTCTAGTTTAAAAACAGTCTCATCAGACCTATCTTCACATTGCTGACACTAAAACATGTCACTTTTTAAATACTAATGTAACTCTGAATATCAAGTTTGATTTATCCCAAAATTTTACAAATATGTATTTATGCTTTAGAAATATAGTATAATAAAACAAATCATGGTTTTGTTCCTTGAATGCTGAGCCTTGGCCATACATATGTCTCTCTGTCACAGAAGAGGACAACAAGAGAAAAAGTGGATAAGTTCCTAATTAGGTAATTTACCCCTTTAGAATAAACAACTTGGGGTTATCCACATCTTCTGAATCCATATATTAATAATATTGAATAATCTGAGCACACTGAGGCTGGTAAGAATGAAATTAAATACTCTACACTTTCATTTTTCTGGAAGTTTCAGTTAAGAAATCTCACAGGACTACTTTCCAGGAATTCTCCTGAGACATCTATCTCCTATAACATGCCTGCTTAAAACATAAGAATTTTTCATAGTTGAAAATATACATTTCAATTAACTAGGTTTCAGGGGTACTGGGGATTAAAACTGGGGGTACTCTACCACTGAGCTATGTATTGCCTGCCTTTTTTATTTTTTATTCTGAGACAAGGTCTTGCAAAGTTGCCTAGGCTAGCCTCGAATTTGTAAACCTCCTGCCTCAGTCTCCTCAGTAACTGGGATTACAGACGTGTGTCACTACACCTAGTTCAATTACCTTTTATGAATGCAAATGTTACAGTAAAAGACTGTTTATATAGATAACCATTTTATGTAATAGAAAAATCCTATTAGACAACCATGCCTTGCTTAAAATTCTCTGCAGCTGTTTATGAGAGGTTAAATTGCTTTAAAATTGTTTTAAGCCTTATTTAAGGTAAAAAAACCATTTCTTAACCTCTGGATACCGAATGCCCTGCTACTGTTCAGTAATAATATCCATTTTTCTTTTATACATGTTATTTGTGTAAGCAAATACAAATGCAAACACTGATGAACTATAACACATCTTTCTTTGAGGATTTTTTTTTGGGAAAGAAGGATGTAATGAAACATCCCATGGCCTGACAATGGCTTTCCTTTGATAATACTTCCTGAAATACGTATTATCCCTGGTATCTTGGGAGCAAGTAGAGAAATTTGCATAATGAGATTAGACTTTTGAATGGAAAATATCTTAACCAAAGTTCCTGTTCACTGAGATTCAAAGTTAGGGACAAGCGCCTAGGGATTTAGAGGCCTGGAGAATCCTCCACAGTCTGCTGCCAGGAAAGGACCTTAAGAGTCCCCAGAGGCAAATCACCTGGACAACTCAGTGAGTCTGAGCTGACCACCGTAGTGGTCATAGGACATAGGAGAAGAGAGTTATAAACTAGAATACCAAGTGTCAGGCACCTCGTATAACTGAGTAGAATGCATTTAAGCAACATTGACAAAACATTGAAGAAACATTTGGCATTTTAAGTGACACTGGTTGTCAGTGAGAGCAAAGGTAAGAGCAGATTAATTAGGTAGTTTTTTGCCATCTGCTGTTTATAAACAGAGGGAGCTCTCTAGGGAATTTAGACTCTTATCAACTTAGGTAAACTAAAACTTTGTCGAGGGTTCCCTGAATGAACCTGAGCTTGCGTGTGACTTAACAGGCAATTGAGAAAAAAATTGGAAGGTAAAGGTAAATCCCTATTTGTTTTATGCTCAGAAAGTAGGGACAGGGGCACCACATGCTGCTACACCCATGCTCAGCTTTGCTTATATGCTGAATTACCTTGTGTGGAGGGGGCAGAAGCTGGGCTTACCTTGTGTAGTATAGGGTAGCAGCTGGCCCACAACTACTTCAGCTGCCTGTCATATCTTGCTTTAGCTTTACCAGCTCTGTGAGAAGTGCCAGCTTCTTCTTCATATATATATATGGCCTACAGTATGCCCACAGTATTAAACTTTGAACTCTGAGTACTCTGAGTGATGCAAACTCCCTCCATATGATTTGGAATAACTTCCAAAATTACTTGGACATGAATATTTGCTATTTGGAGGATTTGAAGGGCCTAAAGGAGGATGTTGGAATATATATATATATATATATATATATATATATATATATATATGGAGAGAAAGAAGAGAATTAAATAATTAAATTGAAAAATACTGTTAGTATCATAGATGAAAACCCCAAGCTGGTGAAGTACGTTATTAGAAGAATGAAATAATTGCTACAATTTTAATTTATGCACATATTTGTCTTATTAGTATACAGAATATAACTATACCTACCATAAGATAGAGGGTAAAACTTAGAATTTTATCAATTCTATAAGCAGGTGAAACTGTAGTTTTTGCTTTAATTTTTCAACACTAATTATTTCACTCCAATATGAAATGTTCTGTATAGGCCTTCATGGCCTTTATGCAATATTATAATTCTCTTAATTATGCACAGAATATAACTGCATAAAGTTATAACAGATGCCTAACTATACTTTTAAAAAGACATCTTCTGGCAGCTATTCCTTAAAAGGACAGGTGTGGAAAGAATAGAGATGGAAGAAAATGTAATGGAGCATAATTGCTAAAGGACAGGCCAAAAAATTTCTGGAGAGTTTGCATAGTCCAACAGCAACCTTCAGCAGTACTTATTCTACCATGTTGTGAACCAAAGGATAATTCAATGAGTTTGCAATGGGCCTAATCTTAGTTATCCTGTGAGCAGTTCCTATGAACCTCACTATCTTACATTGTCTCAACTTCAGTCTAAAGACTAAAATGAGAGTTTTGGATTTTTATATTTAGTTCTCATTTAAGACTTACTTTCTGTGTATTAAGGTAGTTGTAATCTCGTATTGAAATTCTGTTAGCTATCTGAGAAATCAGAAATGGCAGCCATGGTAACATTTCAAGCCTCTTAAATTAATTATAGTCCTCTGGGTAGGAGGATCATAAATTCAAGCCCAGTCTGGGCAAGTCAGTGATTTAACAAGATCCTGTCTCAAAATAAAACAAAAGGGCTGGGGATGGAGCTCAGTGCAAAGGACCTGGGTTCAATCCCCAGTACAACAAAAATATGTGTCTGTGCAAAGTAAAAGCAAATATAAAAATAGCACATATTGAGACAGAGACAACACTTCTAGTCTGAGCTACATATTAATCTGGATGACATTAGCTTAAAGGTAGCTTTTATGAATCTCTATCTAGAATCATATTCAAATTTTAACTGAGCCTATGTGATTGATTTTTTGATTACTAAAAAAGCTATAATGGCCCAGCCATTCTCGTAGCTATCTTCATCAGCTGATGGGTATGACCAACACTGTGAGGGACTGGGATAAGTAACCATATAAGGTCCTGGGCTATACAGAGAAAATTCTCTTTTCTACAGTGAAAGTTGCAAGTAAGAAATAAGATTTGGGCTTTAGGTGCTACTCTATTACGAAAAGTAACTAGTATTTAATAGTTATACCCATGAATATTGTTTACAGTCTTGTAATTATGAATTGGTGAGTAAGAAGATTTGTAAAACATGGTGAATAAAATTATTTGTAAAACTTTTTTTAAATGTTTTTGGGAAAAATGAAAATTAACGTCAACATCATCAGACGTAACTCAATATTTAGGGGAAAAAGATTCTGTTCTGCATGCTTTCTCATAGTAGTCCCTCTCAGCAAAACCTCTGGAATTTTAGGGCAATGGAACTGATCTGTACAGTACTGGAGGTGTGGCTAACTGACTCAATGCGTTCTTCAAAACTCATAGAATGGTACAACAAAAGAGTAAATTTCAACATATGCAAAATTTAAAAATTTTCCACCAGGATATCAGGGGATTTAAGCATGCAATACTCTTTCTGCCTATGAATTTGACTGCATTACAAATATATAACCTCACTGAATCAGTGGTGGAAAAAAAGAAGCTGGCTTTATCACTTAACAGTTTACCTGGAGTGTCACTGGGGCAGTGCGTTTGTTTACATAGTATCCCAAGTGCTTGGGCAGGTATCATTTCAACCAGTCAATTCTTATATTGAATAAATTTGATAAAATTGCTATCTCTATATTTCCTGTTATAGTATAAGAATAATAAAAGTTATGCAATTTTGATCATCAAATATTTAAATAATTGGACTGGTAAGTGGTTTAAATGACTTTGTCAAGTGGTATTTTAAAGGACAAACTGTAAAGCTGAAGACAAAAAGAATTGCACATAGAAAGCAAATTAGTTGGTAAATTCGTTTCTCATTAGAGTTGTTTAGTAAACTTTAAACTACTTTCCATATATGTCTGAGGTTGAGTAAATAATGTAAATGGATGATGGAGGTGAGAATCAGATTTCTCACTGTTAGAGATAAATTGTAGATAAGCAAGGAAGAAAATCTGGATGACTCCTGTGGTAGTGGATTAGCGTCAGAAACATTATTATGCACTTATGATTACCTTAATATTATATATATATATATATGAAAAATTGCAGAAATAATTACATAAATAATTTATGGTTAATGTGTATGCATATATCTTATAGCTACCTCCACAGACAGACCCTAGGATAAGTGACACCTTAGTAACAAGGAACATACATGGTACCAGATCTTGATTTCTAATATCATTCTACAATAAAAGGAACCACCAATTCTTAGAGAAATGGCTGAATCTAAGGCTGGGGCAGGAAATACACAAAATGAACACAGAGCATATGATAGTGCTAAATTGCAAGGAAATCCTCATAAACCATAGAATGAAAAAATATCAAAAGGACATGTAAACCAACTGGAAAGATTTCCATTAGCCAAAGCCAAAATAATTTGAGCAAAAAAAAAAATGCGGTATTAGATTACAGTTCAAGGTATACACTTTATGTGTCCATAACTGATATAAGCAAATGAATAAACGAATGGGGGGAAAGTTAAAAATCTCTCTACAGAGTAATTCCAAAAAATGTAGGTAGATAATCCTTCCAAATGTGGAGTCTTATTCTTCTTCCCTTTTGAATGTGGACAAGATTTAATCTATTGCATCCAAAGAATGGAGTATAAAAAGAAAACATAGTCACTGTATAGTAAGAAAGTGTGACAAACATCACTGAATCAGGTGAAAGAGATTAACATCAGCAATGATAAGTCATATTGATATCATGTGCCTCCCATATGACACAATGATAAAGGCATTCACCTCTGATTATTCTTCTCCAAACCCTACATAACACCAGTCTAGCCATGAAAAAAATATCAGAAAACCACAAATGGAGGAACATTTAAAGAAATACCTGTCCAGAACTCTTCATAACTTTCAGGGTCACGGAAAACAAGGAAAGGCTGAGAAACTATCACAGACCCAATTACTCTAAGGAGACACAATGGCTAAATATAATGTGGTATCCTGGATGGGATCCTGGAACAGAAAGAGGAAATTAGTGGCCAAAGTAGTTTAATATGAATAAAGTCTGGAGGTTAGTAAATAGTAAAGACCAGTGTTGATTTCTTATCTTAACAAATATATCAAGGTAATGGAAGATATAAATATTAGAGGGAACTGGTTAATGGATATATGGGAATGATTATTTTTTGAAGTTGTCTATAAATCTAAAATGACTTTAAAGTAACAAAAACTTGGCCGGTGAGACGGCTCAGCTGCATAAGCGCCTGCCCGGCAAGCGTGAGGGCCCGAGTTCGACTCCCGGATCCCACATACGAAGAAAGGGCCGGTGACATCGCTCAGCAGCACGGGCACCTGCTGGCACACGAGGTCCTGAGGTCGACCCCCGGTACCCACAAAAAAAAAAAAAAAAAGAAAGAAAGTAACAAAAACTTGATAAGTGCCCAAAAAAAGTCCATGGAAAAAAAATCCCTAAATAGAGGAACCACAAAATTCTGATAATGTTTATCTCATATGTGAAAATAATTCAGTTTCCTTGATACTTAAAGTCTCTACTTATTTTAGGATGCATACTTAGTAATTTTCATTATTTGTGACCTTTTAAAAGAGTTCCTGGGCCGGTGAGATGGCTCAGCGGCTTAAGCACTTGCCCAGCAAGTGCAAGGGCCCGAGTTCGACTCCCGGAGCCCACATACGAAAAAGGGGCCGGTGATATCGCTCAGTGGCACGGGCGCCTGCTGGCGCGTGAGGTCCTGAGGTCGACCCCCCAGTACCCACAAAAAAAAAAAGTGTTCCTTCAGGGCCGATGATATGGCTCAGTGGCATAAGCACCTGCCCGGCAAGCACGAGGTCCTGAGTTTGACTCCCGGTACCCGCATATAAAAAAAAAAATGTTCCTCCTTTTATCATTCTGTGACTATTTTGTTCAATGATGTGCTTCTGGTAAGTTGCTTCTAATAAAAGTCTAATAAAAACTGTAAATTGAAGTAAAGATGAAAATTCTAAATGACAACATTTAGTAAATTCCAAACAGAAAGAAATTTTCTTAAAGGAGACATATCACAAAACTAAATTGTAAACTACTTGTCATTTAGGACCATATAAAATATTCATGAAGAGTTCCTTTAAACCATTTATCATTTAATACACAATTTATCTCTTTTTGCAGCATTTAAATTTTTACCAAAATCTTCAGAATGGAAGTAGAGTGGTGTTATGGTTCATATCTAAAATATCCCCCAAAAGTTTCATGTTTTAGAGGTGGGGTTTTGTGGAGGTGACTAAATAAAGGGGTTAACTGCATTCATTATTGGATTAATCCACTAATAAGTTCACATCTGAATGTGATGTTCAGAGGTGGGACTTGGATGGAAGATGGGGATCATAGGGTCATGGACTGGAAGGGTATATTCTTGTCTCCAGATCCTCCCTTTGCTCTTTGATTCCTGCCTGTCATGGGTGGGTAGCATTCCTTCCTCATGCCCTTCTACCATGCTTTCTATGCTGTGAAGCCAGATAACCATAGACTGAACCCACTGGAACCATGAGTGAAATAAATCTCTCCTCCTTAGTTGCATATAATAATTATTTTTGTCTTAGTGACAGAAATGACTAATGCAAAAAATTGGTGCCAAAAAAGTGGAGTCAATGCTATGACTATACATGATCATGTGGTGTAGAAGACTTTGGAACTAGTTTGCCAGAGTAATGTGGGTAGGTTTGGAGATGCAAGTTAAAGAAGCTCTAGAATATTGCAAGGAAGACTTATGGGTGATTTCAAAGGAAGGCCTGAGAGTTTAGGCAAGAAGTCTCTGAGAGGGCACTGTGTGGAGCTGTGGAAATGAAGCCAGAGGTGCAGTGGAGATAATAGGGAGTTGGAGCTGCCAGGAACATGAACCATCTATGGAGACAAGCTATAGGCAATGAGAAGAGCCACCCTGAAAGAGAGTCTATGTAGGCTGCAAACAGCAAGGAAATAGGGGCAGAGCTGCCAAAGTTCTTTGAAAGTCATATATCACCACAACTTGCCCCAGGTGATGGAAATGAAAGCACAGGATTTAATTTTTGCCCTGCTGGTTTTCAATCTTGCTTTGGTCTAATTTCTTTCTATCCCCATATTCCTCCCTTTTGGAATGAAAACGTTTATCCTTTGTCTTTGTATAAGTGATTGATTTTCTTTCTTAATTTTTACAGAGGACAAGTTTGCCTTGAGTCTCACAGGACACTTTGGACTTGATTTTTCAGCAATGTTGAAACTGTTAAGAATTTAATGACGCTTGGAGATATACAAAATGCATTTTGCATAATGAACTGGACATGAGCCTTTTGGGGGCCAGGAGTTGAATATTACAATTTAGATCTAGAACTCCCCCCAAAAATCACATGTTCTAAGAGGTAGGGCTTTTGCAAGGTGATTGGCTTGTGGAGGGCATTATACTTATCAATGGAGTAATCCACGAATGAGTTCTCAGCCGAATGTACTGTTAGAAGGTGGGGCCTGGTTGAAACAGGTGAATCATTAAGGGTGTGACCTAGAAGGCTTCCCAGATCGTCCCATCTCTCTCTACTTCCAGCCATCACAGGATGAGCAGCAGTCTTCCACCAGGCCCTTCCGCATCACCATTTCTTCTTTGGAGCAAGCTGACAGTGGACGGACCCTACTAGAACTGTGAGCCAAGAAACCTCTCCTCCTTTAAATCACAGTTGCCAAGTATTTGTCCCAGTGATAGAACAGGGACTAATGTAAATTGAAGCCAGAATTGAATTGGTTTAAGGATATGTAAGAGGTGAGGGTATAAAAATGGTGAATGTAGGCAAATATATCAAGAAGTTTTATTACATAGAGGGAGAAAATGGAGTGATATCTGGCCAATATAGTGGCAGTAAATATCTAGACATACAAGAGATACTAATAAATTAATGATGTAGAAAATAGTGGAAATTCAGAGGTAAGTAAAGTCAACAAGGTCTGATGAGGTAAAGATGGATGTGAGGAGACTGATGTCACAGCATTAACTTTCTGTCCAGCACAAAAGCCATCACTCCTAGTGTGTGGGGGTGTAGTTTCAAAAATTGAGAAAATTTGACCCAGTTTTCTCAGAAAGTGGAATAATGATCCTTCCAGGTAAATATTCTCTTTACAAGGAAATTAAATTCAAAAATAAAATTGTAACTAAAAAGTATCTGCCTTAGACATCATCTTATGAATGTCATTTAAAATGCAAATGTTGCTTAGAAATGGATTTTTAGAAGATGTACATTAAAACCTTACTCCTCTGTAGACAGCTGAGGTGCCTCTGATTTAGATAACAGACATTAACTGGCATTCCCATGCAGTGTCAAGTCACCATCACTTAAGATTCAATCTAAAATTTCAACTTTCCACTAAAATGCTTATAAAATCTTCTGTTGATTGTGCATATACACTTACATAGAGCGAGTGCTCACAGCTACAGTACTACACAAATCTAGACAGTTACTGGAATCATGAGTAAGAAACCTTCTATACATAGTACCATAGTGGATAGCTACTCTCAGTACTCTTTCAGAAATACAGTTATATTAACATTAGCTCTCAGGCATAGTGGCCTAAAAGCTGAGAAATCTTTGTAATAAGTACCTTGACATGAGAAATTAATCATACAAGTATGGTCCAGAATAGTATATAAAGACAAAGATTAGCAAAATAGACCCCTCAATTTCTAAGTGAGTACAGAAGTATTTTAAAGAACAGTAGGATCCAATGAGATTGTCACTAAAGCTGGATTTGTCCACTGAAACCAGAAACCACTTGCAGGCATTTGCTATGTTAGAGCCACATGAAGGGCAAAAACAGTTAGGTGGCTGTTCTTATGTTTTAGTGCAAGAATCAAGTGTGAGCTTTTTGTAAATGGTCACTTTGTTAACCCTTCATGTTAGTTCTACTCACTTAATAACTGTATATTCTCAGGTTGTCTATATGTTCTTTTACATCATTTTCAAGAAATTATTGTATAATTCATACTTTAACACTACTTATACAACCCATTTCTTCTTCATTGCTCATGCATTTGCTGTGATCTCTTGAACACTGGTGAATGGTAATGGTATGTCACACATACTTGTTTGTACCTAATGTGATTTTTAAAAAATGTTTTCTAAATTAAGGATAAGTTGAATATATTAAAATTCACAAATTAAATGTTCATTTTTAATTTTTGCATGTAAACATAAAATATATGAGAATATAGAAATTTCTGTTACCTCAGAATCTTTCCTCATGCACCTTCCAGATCATCACTGTTCCTACCCCTGGGATAACTATTATTCTAGCATTGAGGATTATAGATAACTTTTGCTTATTGTTGAACTTCAAATAAATATAATCACGCAATGTGTCTCATGTTTGCATTCTTTCACTCGTTGTTATAGGCAGAATATGAACCCCTAAAAGACAACATCAGGTAAAGCATAAGCCAAATTTCTTACCATCTTTTCCAAATAAATTTACAGTGCTTGTAACAGATTGAGGGCCATATCTGGGCATTTTCCTTCATGAGGAAGATGCCAGGGGTAAGTCCTTTGGTTTTCTTTTTTTTTTTTTTTGTGGGTACCGGGGGGTCGACCTCAGGACCTCGCGCGCCAACAGGCACCCGTGCCGCTGAGCGATATCACCGGCCCCTTTTTCGTATGTGGGATCCGGGAGTCGAACTCGGGCCCTCGCGCTTGCAAGGCAGGCACTTATGCTGCTGAGCCATCTCACCGGCCCTGGTTTTCTATTAGTACTTTAATTTTTTTTAACTATACATAAAAACATGAGTTGTACATGTCAACAGGATACTATGTAATGCCTGATACATGTATATATTTGATATTGTTTAAATCATATTAAACATATTTTATCTCAAACATTTATAATTTTTTTATGATGAAATCTTCCCAAATTGTTTAACTTTTAGAAATGTACGGTAAATTCTTGTTATGAATGGCCATCATACTGTGCAATAGTACACCATATCTTCTTGCTTCTATATGACTGCAACTTAGTATCAATTAATCATCATTTTCCTATTGTTTCTACCTTCTACTTTTCTCAGCTTCTGGTAACCACCAATCTAAGTGAAATTCAGTGACATGAGCTTTTTTTAAAATTCTTCTTATGAGTAAGATCATGCAGTACTTGTCTTTCTGTGCCTGGCTTAGTTTACTTAATATAATAATATCCAGTTCCATCCATGTTGTCACAACTGATAGGCTTTCATTCTTTGTACGGCTGAATAGTATCCATTTATGAGTTAATGGACAGGTACATTGTTTTGATTCTTTGGCTATTGTGAATAGGGCTGCGATGAACATGGTAGTACAGATGTCTCCCTGAATTACTAATTTCATTTCCTTTTTTATATATACTCAGAAATATGAGTGTATTTTTAATTTTTGAGAACATTCCATACTGTTTTCCATAATGGCTGTACTAGTTTACAGCATAAGTTCCCCAACATTGTAAAAAGGTTTCCTCTTTTCCACATCCTCATCAGCACTTGTTATCCTTAATCTTTGTAATAAATAGCCATTTTCATTGGGATGAAATAACATCTCATTGTGGTTTTGGCTTTCATTTCCCTGATAAATAGTGATGTTAGGTATTTTTCATGTACCCATTGCCCATTTCTATGTCTTCTTCTGAGAAATAACTAGATCTACTGTGATACTTGAGATTGAATCAAGGCCTTTGCACTGAGCTACATCTCCAGCCACTTTTTATTTTTTATTTGAGACAGGGTCTTGCAAAGTTGCTCAGGCTGGGTACAAACTTGTGATTCTGCTGCCTCATGCTCCTAGAGTCTGAGGATTATAGGCATGTACTACCACACCTGGATTATTGCCCGTTTTAATGAAGTTATTTGTTTTGTTTTGTTTATCTATTTAGCTTGTGGAGTTCATTGCATATTCAGGATATCAACTATCTAAGAAGTATATACATTGCAAATATTTTCTCTCTTTTTTTTACCATTTTTAGATTTTTATTAGTATATGTTTGCGGTGCATAATGATTACATTCACTGTAGAGGATTGGGAAACGTACATAACACGTTTCAATTCCCTTCTTTAGGTTATCTGTTCACTATGTTTTACCAAAAATAAATTTCCTCTAAACACAGAGCTAAAGTTCAGTTCACAGCCTTTCAATTTTGTGTGATGCTGTGACAGCTGGGATGCAAGTGGAAGCACGCATTCCATTTTCAGTCTTAAGCCTTAAGAACCTTCTAGCTGCCATTTTCCATATTCTTGTCAAGTTCTCAGTAACCGGGATGAAGAAAAACAAGGGTCATAAATGTAATAAGCATTTTCTACTAAGGACTCATGGCTTTCTTCATTCTACCAGATATTATTTTATTATTGCTGACTTATTTATCTTTCTCAAATTACTACTGGACAGAATCTTAGAACATCTGGCTATATTCTCTTACTTTTCTTATCTACTATCCTTTCCATCACTTTATTGTTTTAGAATAATTTCTTGACTTAATCTTCTGCCTATCTACAAAATACATGGCTAGCACAGCCTACTTCTACAACAATGAAAGGTTATGGAGCAAGGTGGAGAATGAAAGTAAACATTCTTACAGGAAACACATTCCTTTCTTTTTAATCAAAATGCTTGACATCATAAAGAGGGAAATACTCCTGTTTCCTAATTCCTTAGCTTAAATTGGCAGATGAAAGCTTCAACAAAAAAAAGAATATTGCTTCAACAGTCAGCTTCTACAGCACTATGTCAATTAAACACCTTAATGTTTTTTCCAGGGTTTTCTCATTTTGATCAACCTACTCCAGTCATAGAGCATACTCAGATTTATTTCTACTTTTCAAAGCAGTCTACCTTGTAAATATGATCCAGTTTGTCTTAAATCTTTTAGTATTACTTTACTGACTCTGCTCTATCATAGTCATTCCATATGTTTTCCAACACAATTGAAGATCTGGGATAATTTTTGCACATTTTTTCTTATCTATATAATTTTATTAGTAACTTCCAGACTCATGTTCTAAAACTTTGCTAGTTTGCTGTACCATTATTTCTAAGTCTTTCCTATATTACATATAATAATTGATATGACGGGCAGAAGATTTATTACCTTTCACATGCTAACCACTGATATTTTTATCTCACTTGGAGATTTTTACATTAGTAATGTTATCATTTTAAATTTTGAATTTCTAGATAATTTTTGCAATTTCCCTTCTCCAGGTGGTTGTTGAAATTCTTTCAAATCCCATCATCCTTTCATCAAAATACCCCAGGATATAAAAATGGTTTATGAGCACTTGATTCAAGATTTTTAGAAGACTTATGAAAATATATTTGTAACTATTTTCTATTATGGTCTTTTAAAAATAAAGAAGGGCCGGTGAGATGGCTCAGTGGCTTAAGCGCCTGCCCGGCAAGCGCGAGGGCCCGAGTTCGACACCCGGAACCCACATACAAAAAAGGGGCCGGTGATATCACTCAGCGGCACGGGCGCCTGCTGGCGCGCGAGGTCCTGAGGTCGACCCCCCGGTTCCCACAAAAATAAATAAATAAATAAATAAAATATTTACAAACCTAAGGATATGACGGTAAAGATCCAAAAAAAGATAGATGTAACATTTCAGTGTTGAGCAATGATCTGGAGTGGGATCTGAAAGAGAAAAATGGGTTAACACGGTTAACATTCGCTTTATGGAGATCATTTGAATTCATTGTGTCCACAAAAAATTAGAGTTAGTTCCTAGGAGACAACTAAATAAGACCTTCACTTGTTAATACATTCTCAGTTAGGAGTCTTCTTTAGTAAGGCTGGTTATAGAATCGTGGTAAAAAATTTGGGGCTAAAATCTGACAGATAGCTATATGAATATATTAAATCTAAAAGGCATGAAACCTCCATACCTTTAAGTGAAAATTATAGGAGTAAAGAAATTATGAGCAATTAGGAGCAAGCCAAAAAATGAGATGTATTTCCACTTTACCAGTGCCCCCCCCCCAAAAGCCAAACAAGAAACTAACAAATAAAACAGTATTGAATCTGTTTGAAGTTCTATCTAATGAACTGAAGTGGCTGAGGCTGGGCATCCCAAGTTTAGAACGTTCTAGGAGATCAGCATCTCCTACATTAGATAACCACAATGAAAGAATAAGTTGTTGAACATGTGGCAATTCTCCCTGAGGTATCATCTTTATTTAAAGACATCAAGAAGATATTTCAACACAAAGGACATTATGCCTAGAAGTTGAAATTCTTAGTGTGTCACAATACCCAGATGTTAAGAAACCTGCTGTCTGACAGCCTTGGGCAAGGCTCCTTCCATTTTGAGTCTGATAGGATTTCTCTGGAGAACTTCAGAAGATCACGTGGAAAAAGGAAAGTTAGTGGGAATAAATAGTGGTTTTCTGGGATAAATGTCTACACATGTTTCATTACACAGGACAAGAGAAAGTCCCAGGTCATGCTGAATTGCAAGATTTTCCTATTCCGTTTCTTGCCAAAGAAATTTGAGGATAATAAACATACTTGCTTTCAAAGATATCAGTCACAATATATGATTATTTAAAAATACTTGAAAAATGTTCATAAGATTTATAAACACTTAAAGGAAATTTTGTGTCATCACATATAACTACTATTTCTTTGAGTGATTTTACAATAAATAAAAATATCTAAATTTCACTTCCCTCTGTTAATTTTTTTTTTTTTTTTGGTGGGTACCGGGGCTCAACCTCAGGACCTCACGTGCCAGCAGGTGCCCGTGCCTCTGAGCGATATCACCGGCCCTTTATTCGTATGTGGGTTCCGGGTGTCGAACTCAGGCCCTTGCGCTTGCCATCTCACCGGCCCCCCTCTGTTAATTTTTAACAACAAAAAAGGTATTACCAACTGTATGAGTCAGTGCTCACTTTCAAAACAGATTTAATGCAAGATATATAAATATGTAAGGATTTGCAAGATAGGCTTCCAGTGGCTGCCCACACAGGCAAGTGTGGGAGAATGCAAAAGGTCTGTCTGTGTGCTAGAGATCAGAAGGATCCAGTCAAAGGTTGAAGGCATGAAGCTCACTCTAGTGTCTCATGCGAGTCTGGATCTGTGACAGAAGGCTGAGGGATCTGTGATGGAAGGCTGAAGGGTCTGTCCTGGGACCCAGGAGAGGACATTCAAGGTGAAGATGAAGACTGGAGCTTCTCAGAAGAAAGAGAAGGGAATCTTCCTTCTTCAGTTCCCTTTCATTCCACTGAGGCTACAAGCCTATTGGTTGGTGCCACTCATACTCATGGTGGGCCTTAAATCCATTCAGCCACACCCAGGTCTATGCTAATCTAATTAGCTGAATGTTTCTTACTCAAGGTGATACAATGAGTTAACTATCACACTGACCCTGGCAAGGAAAGTCTCAACGAGTGATACAAAGAAGTCAAAAAGATTGAGATGAGTATCAAGTAAGTACCAAAAGGTGAACAAGTGAAGACAATGACCTTTAACTAAAAATATTTTAAAAAGTAGTAAACTTATAGAGTGTACACAGGTTCAAGAGAATTTTGGAGTGATGAAGGGACAATTTCTGAATTATGGTGCTGGTTGCATGAAACTATAAATTCACTAAAAGAATACTAAATTGACACAATGTATAACTATTTGTGATATGTAAATTATATCACAATAAAGCTGAAAAATAAAAATAATGATAATAATTTTTACAGAATGGTGGCTTTGAAGGAAGTGAGAAAGATGTGGCACCATTAGTGTGTCTCCCTGATTTTCCAAATACCTACTTTCTCTTTGTTTGTTCTAATGTGGCACCTCGGTTCACAAATTTAATTCTTTCCATGATTCTGGT
Source organism: Erethizon dorsatum (assembly GCA_028451465.1). Taxonomy (NCBI): domain Eukaryota; kingdom Metazoa; phylum Chordata; class Mammalia; order Rodentia; family Erethizontidae; genus Erethizon; species Erethizon dorsatum. The sequence goes on from CM051842.1 coordinate 19,360,895, forward strand.
CACAAATTGAATTGGATGAGAAACAAATCAAATTTTCCCACAAGGTCAACATTGAATTTAGCCATCAAATTTGATTCAGTTCTCATCCAGTTCTGTTTGCGACCAGAATCACAGAAAGAATTAAGTGTGCAAACCGAGGCACCACTGTATATTGCTTGGACAGTTATTATTGGAAGCTTAATTATTTTGAAGAGAAGAGAATCTTATTTCTCTTTATCAGGGAATGAGAAAAAGATATGACACAATGTTGTCAACAATTATGCAATATGAGGTAAAACTGGAAAAACTTTTCCCTATTCATCTGTCACAACTGATTCCCAAATATCAAAACAGATACCAACCTGGTGTGTATCTTTCAAAGTTTTATGTATACACAGGGTAGCTCCAAGTTAGGTGAAACCTAAAATTTAAACAATTTGAAAACGTAAAAAGCAAAATTTAAACATTATGAAAACGTACAAAATCTTGCACTTATAATTGGATTAGGATATATATCCATACACACACACATATATATCTATATGAGAGGGAGTGAGAGAGAGAGGGAAAGAGAGAGAGAGAAAGAGAGAGAGGGAAAGAGAGAGAGAGAAAGAGAGAGAGATCCTACATACCAACATTATATATACTCCCTGGCAGACTTTCTGGGAGAGTAATGAGTTTTAAGACGTACACACATGCACACACATGCACACACACAATTTTTGTTTAATGAGAAAAGAAATCATAACAAATTGATAGAACCTTAAAATTCAGATTCTTGTCTTCTTAGATCTTTTTAGACAATTTTCTAAAAGTAGAGATATATTTTCTGTGAAAACTAGTTATCAGAGTATACTACAGTTCTCATCACTACTAGAAACCCAAGTTTTTTTTGCACGGAAACAGTTCCTGAAACTTAAAATTAGTTACTCTGGAAGAAAATCTGCCAGGGGGTATATGGAATGTGGGTAGCCAAGGTATAGAATCTAGCTGCGCTCAAAATACAATTGTTTGATTTTTACTTTTTCTCTTATACACTTAATTTCTTTATAAGATTCCCATTGTACTGGAGCAGTGGGAACTTTTCTTCTACTTAACTAGTGCTTTAACATCTTTCTCAGAGGTTTGGTTAAATTTCATGGGAATTTAACAGTGTTAATAAGTTAGATAATTCTGGGTAGGACCATTGAAGACTCAGCATGTCTAGACTCACTGTGTAGACTTTCTCTGGGGCCTTTCTCCCTTCCCAGAGACTAGCTTCTCTCTCTGGAACACTCTAAAATATAGGGTCTTACCTAGCATGTTACCTACAAAATAGCTCATACAGGTTTAACTGGAAGGTTAACAGCAGAATAGTAGTTGCCATTCTGTATTCTGAATACCTTTCTGGTTACTGTCTTCTCCCTAATTTCAAACTTGGGAAATATATTTTATAGGATTTTATTGAGTAGGAAGATAATTCAGAAGGCTACACGTAATATAACACCAGGTAAAGGTGTATGCTACACAGAAAACAAAGTAGGTCAAGACTTACAGAATACGCAGAGTAGTCAAGAAAGGCCTTAATGAATAGCTCTAAAAAATTAAGTGGGTGAGCTATGTGACTATCTACAATTAAGAAGATGAAAAATATTTATTCTTGTGATTTTTTTTCTTCCATTTGTTAATGCTGCACATGTTCTCTGCCTAAGGACTTTAGATTTTAGGTGTTTAAATCCAGAAGAGACTTGATACTTCTTTTCTGCTTTCTTATCTCTCCTTCAAAACAATGAAATACAGCATTTGAAGGGGGTAGCCAGTGGGGAGAGAGTAATGAGGAAAGTGATAGACACTTATCAGGGAAATTACTAGTTAAAATTAAATAAATAATCTTGCCACGTTTTCCAATACAGAAAAATCATCAATTATAATCAGATCTGACATGGATTTAATAACAGACTTTCATGAAAGAACTATTGTATTAAATATGTGCATTTAATTTAAAAAACTTGTATCATTTGATTGTGCACATTTATCTGTGTAATAATTGCTACCTTCTTTTTCCATGTCACAATCAAGCTGAGAATTAGCTGACCTCACATGGAAAATATAAAGATTCTACTGAACCACTTTTGCCCCCCTTAAAGTTCACACATTTTGTTACTCCTTCAATATATGAGAACATATTATGTGACAAATAATGCTTTAGGTGATAAAAGCACAGTGGTTAAGAATACAAAGTCTTTATCCTAATGAAGTTTAGATTTTATTGGGTAGGAAGATAATTCAGAAGGCTACATATAACACCAGGTAAAGGTGTATGCTACACAAAAACAAAGTAGGTCAAGTCTTAACAGGATGAGCAGAGTAGTCAACAAAGGTCTTAATGAATAGCTCTAAAAAATTAAGTGGGTGAGCTATGTGACTATCTACAAGAAGTTTCCTGATACAGAGAACAATAAGCTGTCCAAGGTTTATGAAAAAGGTAGAAAAACTAGGGAGAGGGACTTGGAGACAGGCCTGGGAGGTTTACTATGTGGTCAGGTAAAATGTAACAGGTCTGGATAAGAGCATCTGATTTTATCTTCAGAAAGAGTGATGAAGCTCTGAATGTTTTTCTCTTTGCTTTTGTTGCATAGCTTTGTTTCTTTTAATCAGTGTCATGTCTTTCATAAAAAGTGCACAGGGCAACTGATTTTAGGATTGACAGCTTAATTTCAAGGCATGCACACTGCAGTAATAACCAGGTCACAGTTGCATTCTAAATTTAAGAAAAATAGAATAGAACATAAATAAAAGATACAATTTTATTCTTAGGATAAACAGTTTATAACACATGAATTTGGTCACAAACATATTTTTACTTTAGCCTGTATTCAGTACCAAGCAAATAGGTAATTTTTTCTGCCTTTCATCACATGGCCTGATAAGGAAGACACGGCCTACAAAAATGTAATAAAACATATTTAAAGAAATAACTTTTTGAATCAATGAAGTTAGTGTTGGTGTCACAGAAAAATGTTTGTGAAGATCTTTCAAATGGAAATCACAAATTGAACTATGTAAGAGTTTCCAAGTTAAATAAGTTACCTGGAGTGACAGTCCGAATATCAGATAACTTTTTTGCATGATTGAGTTGTATTAAAAAAATGGTAACTATGTCTCAACTTACTGGTCAGTAGAACGTACTTTTATATCACCTATGGGAAAGAAGTATCTCAGTAAACTTCTTGGACTGTATTCTAATGAAGTGATCAGAAATATGGGATAATTAAAGGGAGTAACCCTTGCTCACTGAAAGAAAAAAAGAAATAAGCTAAATATCCAAAAATAAGGCAAAAAGTAATATATTGTAGTTTACTGTACTATGAAATAGTATCAACATAGATGTTCAATAATTTTCAATATCCTAAGAATGAGAAAAAGAAATCTTTTCTAACTGCAACATTTTTTTTCCATTTGGGTACAACAAGCTGTCACAGCAGGTTTCTCAAGGTCATCATTTACTAAGTCTAACATTTGCCTTTTTCCAGTGTTATCTTTATTAATATTAATTTCAGGAATATATTTATTTACTTATGGTTTAGGGAGATACTTCTTGAGCTATTTTTACCTATGTATCTGTATTTCATTGTATTTTAAAACTTACAACATTAGGTAAACTGAAGACTTCTTATACCTGTTAATGCAAAACATAGTATTAGACTCATTTTCCCCTCTACATTTATTTATCTATGTAACCAAAAAACACATCAAGGCCACATAATTCTGTCTTCTTTCTGATTCAAAAACAGAATTTTATTTTAATGGCTCATTATTTTAAAAATTGTTTTTATATTTTAAACAGAAAAAAATACAATAAAAACAATGGTACAAAATTTCAAAACAAGATTATAGGAGAGGGACCGGTGAGATGGCTCAGCGGCGTAAGCGCCTGCCTTGCAAGCGCGACAGCCCGAGTTCGACTCCCGGAACCCATATACGAAAAAGGGGCCGGTGATATCGCTCAGCGGCACGGGCGCCCGTTGGCGCGTGAGGTCCTGAGGTCGACCCCCCGGTACCCACAAAAAAAAAAAAAAAGATTATAGGAGAGTAACAATGATTAGTACATTGCATATTGTTATCTTCAAAGCAGTTGCTCATATTACAAAATATAGGAATGAAAAATTGATCAAACGATATTGGCACAAACCTTTCTTTTCACTGAACTAATGGCAATTAGTAGTATAACTATCTTAACTATCTTGTGTATTAATTAATTAATTAATTAATTTTTCTTTATAGGGAAGTGATCTTATCAGTTTTGTTTGATCTTATCAAATTTTTCAGGTGTCCAGTTATCTTTATATTAAAGATGTGCCATGTCACTCTCTAGAAGTATTGTTTTACCTCTGTGTACTAATTTGAATTTTAATTTCCTCTTCCTGTATTTATGAGGAATCATCAAACATTCATTTCTGAAATCATTACAGCACTATGTTTAACTACTGGTAAGTTTAAAACATATCGAATTTATGATTATAAATTTGTAGTTTTCCTTACTAGAGAAATAAAATTACATACTTTCTTGATAATAGTAGAATGTATAGCTTTAAGACTAACAAATGACAAATGATATTCTTTATATCTCTAAAATTAATACTAACTTGAGAGTTCAATATCTATATTAACTATAAATATGCTGTAGCTAAATTTACCCACATCAATGTCATATGTCCTGGCATTAAAACTTGGAGTGGCAAAATCAATAGTTTAAAGGGTTATAAAATTCAGTAGCCATCACCTATGAAAAGTGTACTAAGAAATAAGACAGGGCCGGTGAGATGGCTCAGCGGCTTAAGCGCCTGCCCGGCAAGCGTGAGGGCACAAGTTCGACTCCCGGAACCCACATACGAAAAAGGGGCCGGTGATATCGCTCAGCGACACGGGTGCCTGCTGGCGCACGAGGTCCTGAGGTCGACCCCCCGGTACCCACAAAAAAAAAAAGAAATAAGACAAAAATGAGGCAAAGCAACGTGATTATTTTACTTCTTTTTCATGGTTTCTCTAGTACTTCACAGAAAGAAGGACCAGAAATGCATGTGTAAGAACTCAGGTTGTAGGAACCCATGTACAGTGTACATATTTTTGGTCCGGTATAAGTAGGCATCTGCAGCAGAGAGAATTCAAAGTGATTTTTTATAGCAGAATATTTTATATATAATATATAATTTGGCTTTTTAACAAGTGCTGAAATAAACATGAGAGACTGTTAAGTATATGTGAAAACAGTTAATAGCACATCCTTTGCGGACATGTTTCTTTAGCTCAAATCCTGGACCTGCCACTCACTACCTGTTTGACTTCTCTCTGCCTGTTTAGCATCTGTAAAATGGGAATGACAATAATAATATTCACCTCCTAATTTTTGTCAATATTAAGTGAGTCATCAATGATGTGAAGCACTAAAAATTATATATAGCTGGCAATTATAAAGTGTTATTTAAATACGTGCTATTACTATTATGATTATTCTTTTTACTTACTCATTTCTGGCTTCACGATATACTGATGAGAATCTCAAAAAACAACCAAAAAGGAAAGCACAACCAAATAAACATCTTTAACTAGGCCTTACATAATTTCACTAACATTTACAAATTTTTCTCACTAACTCCAAATGTATTTAGGCAAAAGCTACCTTTTGTTATGTTTGGTTTTGACGTCTTTGGTTTATGTTAAAACATGATCAAAACAAAGAAAAGATTATGGATTTTATCATACTACAAAACGATTAAATACCTGCATAGCTTCTTCTCCATCCATCATTCACAGGTAAAGTATGTCACCATATTCTTTTATTCAATCCCTTGAATTTTCTCCAATCTTCTGACGTATTCCAATTTCCAAGAACCAGAAGTCATTTTAATAAAGGCTTAACAACTAAAACCTAAAACTGACAATTGTATTTTATGTTTCTAAAGGTTCTTGGGACTATAAATGTGAGAAATTCTTATTTTATCTATTTAAATGCCAAACAAATGTAAATGATTTGTTTAGTGAGCTTTATGCAAAAAAATACTTCCTAAAAAAGGTATTATGTTATTTTAATCTGGTATAATGAAAAGGAACATCTGTCACATCCACTAGTCTTTTAAATTCAATATTTCTTTGCATCCCTGTAGAGTTTACACTCTAGTATTTGAAGTTTCCTGAAGTCTTATATGCGTATTGACAAATAATTTATTAAAATTCAGCAAGATTGAATCCCATTGTAACAGCTTCAGTTGTATTTTTTTCTGTATGTAAATATGTTATTCAAATTAAGTATAAAATTAATACAAAATCATGACAAAATTCTTGAGTATTACAATAATCGTGATTCAGGGAAAAAACTAAATGTTATCCTACACAGAAAGCAACACATTAGCAATGAACATATTTTAGATTATTAATCTATTTATCAGTCTGTGTATCCACAATCTATCTTGTGATCTTGGCTTCCTAGTGTACATAAAGCCATTTTTCCTGCTTTTGTAAAACATTTTTTTTTTTTTGGTGGGTACTGGGGGTCGACCTCAGGACCTTGCGCCGCCAGCAGGCGCCCGTGCCACTGAGCGATATCAACGGCCCTTTTCCGTATGTGGGTTCCGGGAGTCGAACTCGGGCCCTCACGCTTGCCAGGCAGGCGCTTATGCCGCTGAGGTATCTCACCGGCCCCCTGTAAAACTTGACATTGCTCCATCAGCATTTTTATTTCATCCCTCACTTTTAGAAAACTTGATTATAAAAGTCACATGGTGATTACTCATGTATATTTCATTGGAACTCCAACTTCATGTGTTTTTTTTCGAATTTCCTTTACTAGTCCCTTCTTACACTTTCTTGGTTAGTGGTCAGACATACCAGGTCACGCATCTCTCTTTCAAACTTGAATGAAACAGTACATTGTGAAGGGGAGAATTTGGTTTCCAGAATGATCACCAAATTGATATGGGACTGGCTACCCTGAGGTCAACTTGGGAAACTTGGACAATAGAAGCAGTAGAAGTAAGAAGCAGCAGAGAGCAGGGCATAAGGTACCCCTCTTTTCTCACTTCTTTGGACTGCTCTTGGGATTGGCTACCCTTCCAAAAAAATAACAAGTTTTAAGCAAATATGCCTCCTGAGTGATTTGTTCTCTCTTAGTGACTTATTTGAAGCAGCAGAAAATGCAACGAGGGCCGGTGAGATGGCTCAGCAGCTTAAGCGCCTGCCCGGCAAGCGCGAGGGCCCGAGTTCGAATCCCGGAACCCACATACGAAAAAGGGGCCGGTGATATCGCTCAGCGGCACGGGTGCCTCCTGGCGCCCGAGGTCCTGAGGTCGAACCCCCGGTACCCACAAAAAAAAAAAAAAAAGAAAATGCAACGATATGTTGGTTGACAATGCTTTAGGTCTTAACTCATTGCCCTTTTCTCCTTTTCTTGAGAAAGCAGTTTTTTTTTCCTTAATGTATTTAAACATTTGTCTCTGACTAGCTGGAAAACCTTATTACCTTTGTTTTGCTGTTATATATAGTATAATAATAAAATGATCATTTGTACACATTTTTGATGGACTGCTTTGTATTTCATATGACTGATAAAAAAACATGTCATTAAAACTATTTCATATTTGTTACAAATGGGCTGTCAGAAGGGTTATGCTTATACATACCCCATAAGAAGCAAAAAAATACTCATTGCAAAGTATGTGTTAATAACTTTAATATCACGAGTCTGATAATTCTAAATAGTATTAAGTTTTTAAGAAATGTGTGTGCTTTACTGAGGTTGAATTTTTTTTTCACATGCTTTCAGGTCATCCATATATTTTATAAATTTGAAACCCAAACTAGTTATATGAAAGTAATCTAGCACCTGTGAAAAATTTCCAGAAGATATTACCAAAAAGAGATAACAAGCTGGGTATGGCGGTGCACATTTCTAATCCTAGCACCCTGAGAGGCTGAGACAGGAAGATCATATTTGAGCCCAGCCTGGGTCACTTGATAAGATAATGTCACAAAAATTTAAAAAAAATGTTTTAAAAAGAGCTAGGGGGCTGGTGAGATGGCTCAGCGGCGTACGCACCTGTCTTGCAAGCCCGAGTTCGACTCCCGGAACCCACATACCAAAAAAGGGCCGGTGATATCGCTCAGCGGCACGGGCGCCTGCTGGTGCGTGAGGTCCTGAGGTCGACCCCCGGTACCCACAAAAAAAAAAAAAAAGGAGCTGGGGATGTAGCTCAGTTTGAGAGCCCCAGATTCAATCCCCAGTACAGAAAGAGAGAGAGAGACAAACAGACAGAGGCACAGAGAGACAGAGACAGAGGGAAAGACAGAAAGACAGAGAGAGACAGAGAAATAGAGACACAGAGAGACAGAGAAACAATATAAAATCACATGCATCAAAGTGTAAATTAGAATACTAAAGTTAGGTGCTGCTGCTTTGTAAGTATTCCTTTATAATGACAGAACACTTCAGTAATTTTGCCACATATTATACATGTTTGCTCTCTATTTTAATATTTTTTATTTTGTCTACTTTTTAAAAAAACACTAATAATGTTTTACATTCTATCACCTAATATTGTGTTTATGTACAGAAAATTTGTACTTGCCAACTGTTAACGGCTTGTGTCTAGATGCTCCTCCAAAGCCTCATGTGGTCATAGGTGGGGCTTTTTCAGAGGTGGCTGAATCTAGAGTATGTGATTGATTCATGGTACAATGCTAGGATTAAGGGTGCTGTCATTAAGGGTGGGTAATTACTAAATCAGTCCACTGATTGGTTTAGCACTGACCTAATCCTGGTAGCCTGGATACAATATAAGGGACAGAAAGAGGTTTGTCTTGTCCCTTGCTTTGTTGCTTTGATACCTTCTGCCAACCATGAACTGTTTCTCCTCCTCAATGCCTGTCTGCCATGCCACCCCACTTTGGAGCCAGCTGATTATGGACTGAAATTTCTACAAACTGTTACATAAATAAACCTTTCCCCTTTTAACTTTGAGTGTTGGGTATTTTGTCTCAGCAATGAGAGAAAAGTAACTAAGACACCAATTAAACCTCAATATGGCTGGAAAAAATAAACAAAAAAGGTCATCGTAAAACAGGATCTCTGGATGACAAAATTCTTTTTTAAATACTCATCTATTCTTTTCATCATGTTACAGCATAAGGTAAAAAGAAAAAAAAATAAAAGAAACACCACGCCAAAGAGAAAATCTTTCCTAAAATTAAAAATATATTCACACATGTTTCATGAGAAATAACACTGTATATATATTTTCTAAATATTCCTGCAATGTATACTTAATTTACTTCCATTTCCTACAGGTATTTTGAACTTTATATCAGAGTTTTATGTTCTAATATCTAATAGTTCATTTGTTCATCACTGAACTGCTATCACATGCTTTCAACTAAGCCAGTTTGTTAACATATTAAGTTCAAACCTTATTAAACTGTGTTTTATCTTGTAGGAGCTACATACACTTATTAAGAAAAAATAAAACATTAAAGAAATGGCTGAAGTAAAGGAGTATAGAAGTCTCTTCTTTCCCACATCAAACACACACACACACACACACACACACACAATTTAGAGTTACACACCATTAATTATTTTTGAGTTTAGTTTTTATGGTAATTATAATTATAACATTATAAATACTTTTCTTTAATAAATATAAAATGTATATACTTTCTACTTTTTTTCTCTATGAAAAGAGAGATTTACATTGCGTTTACTTTACCTCCCATCTATGTTCACATTATTCATTTTAGTTTTTCTTGTGATTGGTTTTTAACACTTAATATAGTTGAACTTGAGTTGTTTGAAATTTCACTTCTAGAAAATAACTTCTTGCTATTAAAAGAGAAAATTGTAATAAAATGTTTCTTTACCTTCTCCTTTTAATACTTCCCAATTTTGTTAATAATATGTTTATTATGTAGCATTTATAACATAATATCTTGTCTATAATTTTTAAAGATTTTCTGCATATGTTAAAACAAGGAAAACCATCTTCCATTCACTTATCCAAATAAATCTTATCAAAGAATCATGTGATAGGATTGAATAGGTCTTTATTTGTTATATTCTCTTGAAAGTGAAAAAAGTACTGCAAACATAATAAGAAATTTTTTTTATTTTTAACTTTTTAAAATATTTTGTCATACTCTAATGCCAATGATTCTTACACTGTTGCCATATTTTCTATTTTGTTGAAATGTCTTCTAGGGCAATGCTTCAAATGTGTTAGATTTCTCTTTTCTTAAGTGTCTGAAAGTGTATTTATTTGACATTCATGACTTATTAAGGATACATCTTTGTATTGAATTTTTGTTTATGTTATTTTGCAGAGAAATTTAAACAGATTGCTGTACTTTCTTTGAACAGCTTATATTTTTCAATTTCACATGATTTTAATCTTTTCATTTAAATTAATTTTAGCTGATACATAAAAATATTAGATATTGTACATATTAATAGAGTAACATATGTTTTCATACATATATATGTTGCATAATGTTTAAAACAAGTTAAACACATCTATGTCCTTAAACATTCATCATTTCTTTATAATGAAACAGACTTTCTTAAAAAAAAAAGACTTTCTTCTAACTTTTTAAAGTGTTGAGTTCATAATTGTCATCTTGTGTTTTAAACTCGATGTTGAAATATGCTAGATGAAGTCTTATTTTATCCATCCTGCTGGACATTGAATGGACACCCTAAATCTGAAAATTTAGGTCATTCTATTAGTTTAGGATTTTTTTTTTTCTATTTGATTGGTCCCTCTTCCTTACGAATTTACCTGAATCTCTACAATATGTCTCATACTTTTCCTTGATTTTTGTCTCAATTATTCAGAGAAATTTTCTAGATTTGCAATTCAGGCATAAATCGTGCTCATTTATAATTTAGTCACTTCATTGAATTTTAAATTTCCAAAAATATATTCTAGGCCTCAGATCATTTTTGTTTTCATAGCTGATTATTCTTGCTTCATGGAAGCAATATTCATGTCAGATTTATCTCAGGATATGAATTGGGTTTAATTCAGTTCCTCTACTTAGAATTATTTTTCCTCTAAATTGTTGTGTATTTTTATTACTTTCATTTTTTAGTATTATTTTAATTGTACATGTTTATGGGGTACTGTGTAATTCAACATACATAGATACAATGTACAATGATTAAATCAAGGTAGTTAACATTTCTATCACTTAAAAACTAATTATACGGCCAGTGATATAGCTCAGTGGCATAAGACCTGGCAAGTGTGAGGTCCTGAGTTTGACTTCTGGTACTCGCATATAAAAAAAAAGAAACTAATTATTTTATTCTATTTGATCTTCTTTGTCTATCTCCTTCACAGTTTGTATTTTCCTCAAAGGTCTTAACTTGTCATACGTGTTGGTCTATTAGTATTTACGAATAAATTACAGCATTAGTTGGCATTGTCACATACATGCCGATTTCCACAATGGTTGTATACATGCTTTTACAATAAGAATTCCCCATAATTAAAGCTGACCGTTGATTCTGTGTGGCAGATATTGACCTTTGTGTGGATGCTACGATGACAAGCATGTTATGCTCAAAGTCTAATTGCTAAACCAAAGAGTTTTACTATGTTAATAAAAATATCTAATGTATTTCTCTCTTTTTTGCTAAATATTTTTTTTCTTCTAAATCTCTTGAGAATTGTCTCAACATTAGCTTGGCTTTCTTCTCAAGCTACAATACCTTTAGTACCCTGACCTAGAAAAGAATATTTTATTCAGAGAATTTTCTTGGATTTCATTCTGAGGGCAAAATTCACTACAGCCAGCTACTGTTTACCAGGTGGAGATTTAGGGGAAGAAGCAACCAAAATGTTCTCAAAAATGTTCCTAAGAATAACTATCTTGATGACTGACCCATAGCTCAATCTGGCTTTGATATTTGTTCATTATCAACTTAGTTTTCCCCAGGAGTTTCTTGGGAAAATCTACTTACTTCCAGTTTTAACTTCATTTTCAGCACTTTTGAATTTGCTTTTAATGCAAACCCATTGGCTTTCTATCTACCAATAACCCTTATGTCTACAAATATGAACTGCTCTCAATTTACAGTTTTATTATGGTCTTTTGTTCACATATGCACACACACCTACCAATATGCTATCTGTGGTTTCATGGATTTTGAGATCCAGGGGTGATAACTACACCTGCTTATCTTATCAACTGGAATTGAAACTGCATATTGTAAAATTTCATAATTCTCTTTCTCAAAATACTCTTGATTATAATCAGTAACTGTCTTCTAGATATAAATTTGCATCATGGTTAATATGATCCCTCCAAGATACCTTTGCAGTGATAGAAATAAACTTGCAATAAGCCCACCCATTTATTTAAGAGAAAATATAGTATTTAAAATATAAAGTTTTTAAATCTGAAAATCTGATATGAATCTCTATATAGGTCTTTAAGTCTCACAGTAAAGTTTTGTAAGTTTTTTTATGTTTACACTCATTTTCATGATTATTCCAAAATATTACTTATGTTTTGTTGTTGTTATGAGTGGAATATTTTCCATTATACTCGTGTAAATTTTAATAATACATAGAAGTTTTGTTGATAATCTCTACTTATCTTTCGCTCTTAATGATAAAATGTATTTCAATTTGTAATGTTTTTCAGAATTTTCTGCTTTTTATGTAGATGTTATTTACAAATAATGATAATTTTCTTTACTACTTTCACATAATTACGTTTTATTTTATTTTCCTACATTGTTCTGTAGGCCAGGACTAGAGAAGCAATTTCAAAATTCATTGTAGCAATATCATCTTTAAATTCAAAATTAAATGTAAATTGTGTTTTGTGGAATAGACATTACAAGATGTTCTTTATCATGATACAGAAAGATACTTATAGTTTTGATTTATTAAGTTTAAGTAAAGTTTAGCATCTCCTTTCACCCAATATCTTTTTGGTACATTGTATATTCTTTAAATTTTAAATAACATGTATAAATTGCACATATTAATGGTATTCAGTGTCTTATTACAATACATGCATGAAATCCAGCAACCCCTTTATCTGTCCTATCCTCTCTCCTCAACCCATACTAATCAGTACTTAACATTTAGATCATTTTATTAAAAAAAAAAAAACACTGCACATATCGGAAAGAACATGTGGTACTTGTTTGGCATATTTCATTTAACCTAATCCATTTTGCTGAAAATGACAGGATTTTATTCTTCTTTATGACCAAACCATATAGATAGATGATAGATAGATAGATAATTGATAGATAGATAGAGCTAGATATACGTATGTTCTTATCCATTTATCTATTGATGGGCAAATAGGCTTATTCTCTATTGTGAATAATGCTGCAATAAACGTAAGTGTTCATGTATCTGTTTCATATTCTCATTTTGTTACCTTCGTATATATACCCAAAAGTGTGAGAAATGGATCATATGGTAGATCTATTTTTAGTTTTTTGAGGAACTGCCAAATTATTCTCCATAATGGTTGTACTAATTTACATTCCTACCAACAGTATGTCAGAGTTCCTTTTTCTGCACATCCTGACCAGAATTTGTATTTTTTGTGTTTTTATTTGTCAGTTTATATTTGACAACGGTCATCTAATTGATGTCATTGTAGCTTTGACTTCTACTTCTCGGATCGCTAAATATATTGAGCATTTTCGATATTCTTGTATGTGTTTGCAAATTGTATTTTATCTTTTGAGAAGTATTAATTCAGATAACTTGCCCATTTAATTCAATTACTTATTTTTTGATGTTATATTTTAAGCTCTTTATACGTTATGGATATTAATCCTTTGTGAGATATATATTTTATACAGTATTTTTAAACCATCTCTGATTACCTCAAACCCCTGCAAGTATTGAAAGCTTTGCCATTTTAGTCTAATATCTTTTAACCTTCTACAAATCTGAGAATATATTATAGCAGAAAACAAACATTATATCTACTATTTGACTAGATTGTTTTTCATTGGCCTGTATGCAGTGAAAACCATTTTTTCCTCCTACTGTACCCTGTTTATTAAGTGTTTAAGCTCCACAAGTACGTAGTCTTTATCATCTACCAATCAGCTTGTGACTGAGTTTTGTGGATGGGACCCACTAGCAGAATATTTTAGGGTAGCAGAGAGGAGAATCCACGGTATTTCTCCTATCTCTGCTTCAATGGGCTTCTTGGCCATGGCTGCATCTCCTCTGTGGTTCTGACTTCCAGCAGTGACCCTTTGAAGTGTCAGCTCTTACCAGAAGGCCTTTACTTCTATTCCCTGGTAACACTGCCCCTACTTTTTATCCCTCTAACACGAAGGTCCTCTTCACCTGTGCAGAGAGCTAGGCTGCCTTATGGGCCCCTGGTCACACTTTCAGTTAACACTTTTTGAACACCATATTGTCAATATTAGGTTCCCTGCGTTAAATTTCATAGTTTAAATTATCTTTTTCTCTCTGCTTTCTGACAGATACACACGTTTTTAACTAAAATTGCTTTTTAACAACAGATGGACATGTGATAGCGCACATATCATCCAATAGTCATAATTACAAGAAAAAATTAAAATGTCAGTTGAAATAAAGACATTAACATTTTATTTTGCTCCACATTATATCTAATAATGCCACTATCCAAATTAAAATGTCACATTAGTAACTAATAAATGAAGTAATATCATATAAATGGACATACATGAGTTTATATATATTCATTTGTATACACTGCTTCTCAGCATATGTATAAAAAGGATATTTACTTACACATATACCTACAAAATCAGTGAGTTTAATTCTAGTACTATTTGTAATAATATACAATCAAAGGTAATAGGAGAATGTTTTACAAATCAATGAGTACTAGAAAAGCTTTCTTACTTTAAAAGTATAATTTCAGGGGCTGGTGATATAGCTCCGCAGCATAAGCCCCTGCCTGGCAAGCTTGAGGTCCTGAGTTCAACTTCCAGCACCGGCATATAAAAAAAAAGTATATTTTCAACGGCTGGGGATGTAGGTCAGTGGTAGAGTGCTTGCCTAGCATGCACAAGGCGCTGAGTTCAATCCCCAGTACCACAAAAAAAAAAAAAAAAAGGAAAAAAAAAGTATATTTTCAAAACAACAGAATAGATAATTTGAGGAATTATTTTAACTTCTCCCTACTTATTATCCACCTTTTACTTTGATCTTTATTTGTATATATATGTGTACATACACACACACGTATATATACATTAAGTTTCTTATATAAGACAAACCATGTGATATTTAATCTTGTGTTTCTGACTTATTTCACTTAACATTATGTTCACGTATCTGTTTGCTTCTTCTTTGTAAGAGAGAATTTTTCTTGTCTAAGTCTTGTAATCTGAGTAACAATGTAGATAATGATACACAGGATATTAATTAATATTATTTTCTTATTATTTTGTTATGACATTTTTCTTTATTTTTTCATAAAATAAATTATAAGAAAAAACAAAAAAAGTATATTTTCATCAAAAATCTGCCAGGTGTATAAGTAAACACAAAATAATTATCATATACTAAAAAAGTA
This sequence comes from Erethizon dorsatum, assembly GCA_028451465.1. Taxonomy (NCBI): domain Eukaryota; kingdom Metazoa; phylum Chordata; class Mammalia; order Rodentia; family Erethizontidae; genus Erethizon; species Erethizon dorsatum. Next base: position 19,376,456 of record CM051842.1, read on the forward strand.
ATTGATAACCACATTGTTCCTGTATTTTTCAATGTATGACCCTGTATATTTAACCTATTTTTCTAGATTAGTCATGTTATTTTTTTAAGGTCTAGTTTCATATTTTGTTGAGAAGACAGACTGAATTAACAAGTGGAAGTATATATATATATATATATATATTTTTTTTTTTTTTTTTTTTTTTAATATGGGTACCGGGAGTCGACCTCAGGACCTCACACTTGCCAGCAAGTGCTTGTGCTGCTGAGAGATATCACCGGCCCTTTGTTTTTTACCTTTATGTGGGTACCGGGAGTCGAACTCAGGACCTCGTGCTTGCCAGGCAGGCGCTTATGCCGCTGAGCTATCTCACTGGCCCTGGAAGCATATTCTTAAATAAGATTCATTTGCTAACACTTTTTAAAGTATAATGGATATAAATGAATACATAAAAATACCTGGCTATCTGATACATCAGCACTGATCTAAGTTAATTCATTTTATTATGTTTCTTTTGTTTTCTTTTTCACTGTAGAATTCAAATAATTTGGTTTCTTGTCCTTTTATTTGTTTAAGTAGATTTGTTTTGAAAGCTGTCATTTCTGCAAAATGTTGGCCTTTGTTTTTAAATATCCAAATATTTTTATTACTATATCCAAATTTTCTCTGCTTAATTAATGAATTAAAATTAATGTAAATAATTCTATAATGTATTTTATAAGTGTCTGATTTGAAGTAATGCCATTGCAGAAAAGTAACTTTTACTTGAAAATTCTATTCTGAGGGAATTTGAGTGCATGATATTGTATATGTTAATATACTCAATATCTATAATAATTGCCATACATTTTAAAATGAGAATGACATGTAATTTTTCATAATGCATAAAAAGACATAAAATATGAAATGTTTCACAAATGTACTTGAAAGTTACCTTAAGGATTTTAACATTGTTAGATAAAAGAAACAATTGCTGCATTTTTTAATGCATTGTTCTTTCTTTAATGACTTTTACAAAAAGATATTTTTGATTACTTTCACCTCTTTTTCCATATTTGTACAGGTCATATCTGTATAAGTTTTATTTGAATCTTTTAGAGATTCTATTCATGAGTGTGGCATATATTAATGGAAAAAGGCTAAGAATAATGCCTTTCTCTCTTGGGAAGCAGAAGAGAGAAGAAAAAGAGGAATCGGCCTTTGACTAGGCTTTTAGGCATATGCTTAGTTAGGAAAGGATGAAAGACATGCCAGTTTCTCACCGCTGTGCTGTTGTCAGTCAATCCTTTTCTACGCAGGACTTAGAAAACTTTATATCGCTGCCTCTACTAGATCACTCACCAGATTGTTTTACAAGTAGCTCTTTACTGGACAGCTGCTGTCATGGGATTCTGGTATCTATGAGAATAGGGACCAAATGTTCTACATCACCACTCCATAGGATGACACCTGTCACATAATATATGCTCAATAAAATACCTAAATAATGTAATAAAGTAATCAGATGAGAAATGCAGCATGGTTTAGGAAGCCCAGGGTGTCAATTTTATTTTCTTTCAAGTATGGTTTTCTGCAGGCAGACATAGATAAGCACCCACCTTGACAGTTCCCAAGTGTGTTTAAGCTTTTTGCTGAACCTTTTTATTAAGTCATATATTTCAAGATTTGCATTCAAAATTATTACTATGGCAATAATGTATCTTTGTTTAGCTTAAAGAATGGAAAGGGAATTTAATGACCAAAAGAAACCAACAGAATTCTTATATATTAATGAATACATTATCCACTCTAAACTTACACCCATTTCTGTATTTTCTATGAAAGTTTCATATAAAATCATTGCCCTGAAAATTTACATGCAGAAAAAAAATAACTAGACTTGGAATGCGCACTTTTTCAAGATGTGTGTCCATGTTATAAAAAGATGACTAAAAAAATCGCACAAATTTTACCGAAATGGTGGATGGCAAATATAGATCCCCCACCTCAATAAACATAAGTAAAAATTCTAGAAGAGAAAAAATATTATAAAAAAGTAACAAGGTCATGAGGAAGTAGAGACCCAACATCTTAAAGAAGGCAGAAATTTTGAAAGGTGAAAGCAGTAGGTGCAATACTTGCTGCTGCCTTTTTTTTTTTCCAGTAACGTATAGTATACCCAGGGCCTTGAACTTGCTGTGTTAGTGAGCAACATCATCAGTACTGCTTTTAATTTTCATTTTGGAACCGGATCTTGCTAAGTTGCCCAAGCTGGCCTGAAATTTGTGACTCTCCTGCATCAGCCTCCCAAGAGGCTAGGTTTACATGCATCATCACTATGCTAGGTAACTGAAAATTGCTGAGAGACCAAGCAATGCTCATGATTGTTTTTAGGGACAGATGATCAAAATATGAATTACAGGTCCTGCCAAAATGGAGAACAGTCTTGTAACCTAAATCTAATTTAAGACAGTTCCTGGGAGCCTGAATTCAGAGATTAAGTGTGAAACAGAACAAAATCAACCCTAGCATGGAAAGAAGACGAGTTTTAAGTTATTTGGCTCTTAGAAAATCTCAATCCCTGAAATTAAATTATGGTAATCACATAACACTAGTGCCCTCACATACTTGGCAGTAGGGGAAAATGAAGCTCGCTGGAAGATGTTAGCACAAGTACATAAATTAGGCATCAGATTCCACAATAAAATTTCTAAACAAGCATGCAAAAATGATCAGTACACAATTAAAAATAACAGAGCACATGAGGAAATAAAACAGTTGAAATAGATACAAATTGAAATAGATATAATGGAAACATACAAGCTGTAAATCAGCTATGTTAATCATGACAAAGAGGTAACTACTAAAAAACATTCAACAAGAAACAGGAAATTATAAAAAGTAATGATAAAATTTTAAAAATATCAATGAGATATTCTACAACAGAAAGATACAAAGAACGAAATTAAGAACAGAAAATGACTCCTTTTTTTTTTTTTTGAACCTGGAATCGAACTCAGGACCTCACACTTGCCAGGCAGGCACCACACCACTGAGCTATATCCCTGGCCCCACAGGATGACTTTTACAGCAGATTTAATATTGTTGTAAAATGATTTGAAAGATGGATCAGAAAGAACTACACAAATGAATCATAAAGAGAAAAAACAGGGCTGGTGAGATGGCTCAGCGGCTTAAGCACCTGCCTGGCAAGCGCGAGGGCCCGAGTTCAACTCCCGGACCCACATACGAAAAAAAAGGGCCGGTGATATCGCTCAGCGGCAGGGGCGCCTGCTGGCGCGCGAGGTCCTGAGGTCGAACCCCCGGTACCCACAAAAAAAAAAAAAAAAAAAGAGAAAAAACATACAAAAGTCTATGAGATAGAAAATGCAACATAAATTTCTAAAATGCATTCATTGGAATTCAGACAAAGAAAAGGAGAATCAAATTAAAAATGGCTAGAAATTTTCCAAAATTAATTGAACACATTAGTAAACACATTCAACAATTTCCAGCAAGTCTCATGAAAGATAACCAAAATAAATATCAGGCACAGGCATATCAGGGCATAACTGTGGAAAATCAAAGCAAAAAATAAAAAATATCTTAAAAACGTGAGACATCAACGATGAAACCAAGATGATAGAATTGTAACCTCATAAAATGGCTACCAACATAGCATGACATTCCACAAAAATATCCTTCATCGATGGACATGAAATAAGACAAAAACTGACAGAAAATCATGATAATCCATTACCATCTATTTCATAAAATTTCATTATTTTAAAATAATACAGGCAAAAATTGAAAAAATCATAATGCCTAGACAAATCTATAATAAATACTAGAAAAAAAAATTTTTTAATGTGGGTGCTGGGAGTCAAACTCAGGACCTCGCGCTTGCCAGACAGGCACTTATGCCGCTGAGTCATATCGCCATCCCTAGAAATGGTTTTAAGGTTAAACACATGATCCTAAATATAAAATATGAGCTGTAGAAAAGAATGAAGAGTGAAAAAACTATAAATATGATCAATTTTAAATCAATATAATCTGTGTAGAGATTTTTTTTTCTTTTGTGGGTTCCAGGGGTCGACCTCAGGACCTCGTGCGCCAGCAGGCGCCTGTACCGCTGAGCGATATCACCGGCCCTTTTTTCATATGTGGGATCCGGAAGTCGAACTCGGGCCCTCGCGCTTGCCAGGCAGGTGCTTACGCTGCTGAGCCATCTTACCAGCCCTGTGTAGAGGTTTTAAATCAATAGTGACTGATAGTGTTCAAAATGTAAAAAATTGAGGCCCATGTAAATAAGACTATGCAAGCCAAAAACAGAGGTAAATGTAGTTGAAACACTCTACATTTCCAAAATTTTCTGAGAAAAGGGTAAAATATTCAACAAACAATAAGTTACTATTTATAAAATCAAATATATTCTTATTAAAAATTTGAATGTGCCAAATAAAGAAAATAAATTCAGATTTGATGTTAAAATCAATGACATGTTATTTGCAAGAGAATTGTGAGGGAAAAGACTACAGAAAGGTTGAAAAGTTATGAGAAAAGTAATATTAGGTAAACATTAATCAAAATAAATCTAGAAAATATGCAAATAATACATAAAATAGATTTTAAACCAAAAAAGGATTTTTTGCAGTACTGATGACTGCTTTTTCACTGAGATACATACCCAACCCTTTTTTATTTTTTATTGTGACATAGGATCTTCCTAAGTCACTAAGTTGCTCAGGCTGGGATCAAACTTTTGATCCTCCTGACTCAGCCTCCCAGAGTGGTGGGACTACAGGCATTCACCACCATGCCCCGGTTTAACAAAGCAAGGCAGTATTAAATGCACAGATTACTTCTAAATGATCAAAATCTTAATTTTCTAGGAAGACATAACTATCTAAATCATTATACCTCAATTAATATGGACTCTACATGTATAGGAAAAATTGAAAAAATCATAATGCATAGACAAATCTATATAACAGTGAGACATTTTAATAGGTCTTTGTAAATTGACAGATCAAGCAAATAAAACACAAAATAAAGATTTTAATAGTGTGAAAAAATGTGATGTAAAGGCTAACTACAGAAAATTTTGTCCAACAAATTCACAGCCCATATATTTTTTCAGTGAAAAAAGGGAACATTTAAATTAAGTGATTATATTCTGAGCACAAAATAACTTTACGAATAATTTCAAATATTGTTAAATTATTAATTACAACAATTAATCATAATGTAACTAAATGAAAATATCAATAATAAATAACTAAAAGTCTCCCTAACTTGGGATATGAATAAATATACTTTAAATAAACCATAGAGAAAAAGAAAATATAAAACAGAAATTAGAATATATTTTTAAATCAATTAAAATACAGCATAACATTCAGAGAATAATGATCAATATGCTATATTATATTGGTTTTGGTTTTGATAAACAAAAGAGAAAAATAAAAGATATATGATAGAATACAGGGACATAGACCTTTTGCAAATGGGAAGGGGACCAAGTGATAGAGGGGGGTAATGATGGAAAGGGAAGGGGAATTATAAAAAATTAAGATGTGTTAATGTATGTACACCAACTCCCCACAATGAGTGCAATCATTATGTACCACAAAGATAAAAAAAATTAAAAAATTAAAAAATAGAAATACATGGCATGCCTTCAACATCTTTTTCTCAGTACTGCCTACTATGGTCATTTTTTTGATAAAGATGATGTTTACTTGCATGTGTTCAGTTTGTGCAAAATCATCAAACTATACACTTCTGACTTGTTCATATTTCTGTTTTTTTGTACATGATACTTGAAAAATAAGTTTATAAGCACACACATTAACACTCTAAGCAAGTAACAATCACAAAATCCTCACTGTGTGAATTAAAAAAAAATTCAAAATCCTTCCTGCCCACCACCTGTCTATGGTTTTATAATATAAAAATATATTATATATTTAAAAGTTCAAAATGCATGGGAAGCCGGGGACATAGCTCAGTGGCACAGAGCCTGCCTGGCAAGTGCAAGGTCATGAGTTTGATTCTAGGTACAAAAAAAAAATGGAAAGATTATTAAAGAATATGTGGGAGACAGAACAACTTTTATAGTTTTAAATACCAAAAGCATTTAAAATTATAAATGTTATATTTAACTACAAAAATTAAATTCTGTATATAAAACAAGTTAGAAAATAAAATACAGACTGGAAAGTATCTAAACAATGTTACTGAAAATTTAAAACATTGTCAATAAACTTTAATATATCAGTATAGCCGATCTCTTGGTAGGAGATTCTACATGAGTTTTATTTTGATATGAATTCCTTATTTTTTAAAATAAACATCAGAATATAAATATCTGAGTAGCATATAATTAATATTATATTTTAAATATAGTAGTTATATATATTCATAAACCAAAAATTTCAATCCTTCTTCAAATGTACTGTATTCTCATTTTTAATACCAAATGACTTCTATTTCACTAACAGGCCTAATGATGGCATTTTAGTTCACCAATTCCCATCATCCAAATTAGCTGAACTGGGCCATTCTGGATGTCTATATATACCAGTATTCATACTGTTGCCTTCTTTTTTGTGTGTGTGCCCTCAAAATCATATATATTTTACTAAAAAATACCATTTCTCACAGTCAACATATAAGCAAGTCTATTTGTTCTATGAAAACATATTCTGAATTGGTGAAAATCAATTATTCTCATCATATACTATTAAAACCTTTTTAAAATGATGTTCACTCTTGGAAAATTGGCTTTTCAATATATTCTGTGTTGCAAATGAGCCAAACGCAACTGAAAAAAATTAGTTTCTTAAACATTAGTAACAGAGGAATAATGGTGTTAATATCCTATAGTCTTTTCTAACTTTGTGAGCTTTCTTCTTTGCTACTGTCCTTGACTAAAGTACTGATATTTCTATGATTGCTGTATTTATTTACTACATCATTCAAAAACTAAGCCTTTTGATTTCATTATCTGTGTCGATAACAACTTAATGCCTTTGTTTTCTAGAATGTTCTTTCAATTGACTTTGCTACTACATCTATATTGATTATGACTGCTACATTACATGTATGAATAACAGGTAAGTGTCCATACCAGTGTTTGTACCCTTTTCATTGTATCCCTGGGGATATAATTTCCCATACATGAATTGTGTTCACCAGTTGTGAACAAGGAAATCATTGTCACTCTGAAATTCTTTAAAGTGTACTTCTAAATCTCTCAAATGAAGATTTAAAAACTTGTTCTGGAAGTGGTATAAGGTATAAAACCACATAGATAATGAGTCTAAACCAGGCATTAATGTATCAAATGAAGCATGGAAACTACGGAGAATAAGAATTAGAAGTAGATAGCATGTCTGCAACATCTTCCTTACAGAGCTATCTGTGCCATAGTTTTTTTTTTTTTATCAGTCATTAATGTCACCATGACACTCAACTGACATTAGGAAGTTATAAATGATGGAGTAACATGTCAATGAACAACATTTTATCAAGTTATTGACCAAAACATACAAATGTAAATGACTGGATTCTAACCTGGGAGTCTTTCTTTTCCATTTTGGTTTCCACCTTCTCTTCAAAGATCTGAAGTCAAGCATTCTGTCTGCTGAATGAGAGGTAGGCCATTCAGTTTTTGTTTTTCAGTTGACTATATATCTAAATATATTAAAAAAAAAGAAAAATTAATGTGACGGTATATCAGAATTTAATAACCTAATAAATATTTAAGTATGAAGCCTATGCAAAGGATGAGAGTTATCGCCTAAAATATTCCAGAAGTTCTAAATAAATTTAAGGGACTCAATGATCTGCTGGTGGCATTCCTAACTCATTCTTTCTTAGAGGATTCTATTCAGCAAACATTAATTATATGTTAACTATGTACAATGTTTTTATTTTTATACTCTTACGAATGTTTAGAGGCAGAACTGATATGTTCTAGACTATTTTACAGGCAGTTTTAATATGACTGTATTTAGTTTTGAAACACAGCTTCAACACATTCTGATAAGTGATATAATAACCAGAAGATCTGCATTAGTTTTGTATCTGTGATCTGAGTTGATCTGAAGACTGTAGACATTGCAAAGAATATAAAAGCAAATAAGGTACAATTCTTATATGCTAGGAATGGAATGCAAGGGGGTACGTTGATTTGCCTCTTCCACAAAGTACCTCTTCTAATTAAGTTTTTCTTCTAAATCAACGGTGTAGTACTTTCAACATTTTCATAGTTTTGGGATCTTTAGTTAGAAACGAAAACCAGGCGCCCTATCACATTCACGCCATTATTTAAATAATATATTTTATTAGCAAATGAATATTGTGTATGTTCACATCACATCATATATTTTGTCATTTCCAAAATTTTAATTCTTAATTAAAAAGTTGTTAACTTATTTCCAAACTACAAGCTGTTAAGAAATGTAAGTACTTAGAGGATAAAAGGACAGATTAACTATTAATGTAATATGGTTGCAATAGTTGACACCCTACTTAGCATGACCATTATGTACTACAGCCTACAAAATTATTCTTCATGCTCCCACAGCACAGCGAAAGTGCCATATGGCTGTGCTTGTTTTTCACCAAATAATTTTTACATAAACAGCTGGTGAACTGTTTTTATTGTAACAGTGCACATATTTTTTGAGGCAGTTGGGAAGGATTGATGTAACTCTAGTCACTGCCTGTTTTTTATGTCAATGTTAAGGAGAAATTTGAATTCATACTTTTAAGTGTGAATTTTTGTATTTGTGTCCTAATGGTCAGTTTGTAAGAAAGTATTTTTTTCACTTAGTGCAATAATTATTGTCATGTCTATAAATTTGTAACAAGAAATAAAATTAATCATAAGGAACCTTCAATTTAACATGGCATATTCAGTGTTTTTTTATATTCCTGAATTTTTAGAGGCAGAGCTGATATGTTTTGGGACTATTTCACAGGCAGTTTTAACATGATTATATTTGGTTTTGAAACATAACTTCAACACATTCTGATAAGTGATACAATAACCAGAAGATTTTTAGTAGTTTTGTGTGTATCTGTAATATGAGTTGATTTGAAGACTATTTGCTCCAAAAAGCACTCCCCCATCCTCCTAGACAAGAAATTTCATCCTTTAACGTCACTAGTGGATTGAACAATACAAGTGCAGGCATTTTCTATGTAATTCTAAGATAACTGTGATCACTCATCAGGGTTTTTCTGGAAGGAGATTATTACAGTACTAGAATGTTAAATTGTAAACCTTTAAATCTTTAAATCTAATTTTATATTTGATGCTTCAAAAATCTTCCTGTAACCAAAGATATTCCCATTAGAACACTGGTAAGGATTTATGTATTAGTATATCTCATTGATTCATTTTTCCTGGGATATTAGAGGCTGTAAAATATGTTTCATTAGGGAAGAGAATGATTGCTTATAACTGTGCCACTGAAAAGCTTAGGGCCTTGTATAATTATTATGCGCCCATTAGAAACAAAATAAAACTTTAAAAAAGGAAAAGCAAAAGCTTGGGACCTTGAGATCAGAATCTTGAGGTCAGAACAATAAAGAACATCTACCTGCCATATATAAATGGTGCATATAAAATGTAAAAGGAGGATTTTGCCAAACCTATGGCTTTCATTATATTCACCTGTCCTTAATGTCTTCAATTAGTTCCATCTAGGAGCATATAGATATATTTTCATAAAACACTTTATTTTTAAATAAAAAACAATAAAAGAAGGTGCTTTATTTCATTTCGCTTAAGCTTTATTATTGAAGAAACTCATCTGGGATAGGATTTACAATGATGGCTAAATTTATAAGTAACTTCTCATTCAAACATAATACTTGAAACTAGTTTGTTCATGTGGACATTAATTGATGTCCTACTGTTTATGTTCTTCCAAATATCATATGTATATGAATGTTAAGAAAATGGATTAAATAAGACAGTCGTTTGTGTAAAGGTGTCCCTCCAAATTAAATCCATTTATATTAGTTCATCAAAAGTTTAGGTTTAAGTAGGAGAAAATGAATGATACATATGACCTTAATGATTAAACAGAACACGTCTCACTAGTGTGAGAAACTGAACGAGTAAATAAGACCCAAAATGTACAACAGTTACTGTGAATTGGGAAGAAACTGTTCGAAAGAAAAGAGAAACTGTGATGGGGAAAAGGGGAAAGGAAGGAAGAACAAAGGAAAAAAAATATATATACACAAGATAGTTAAGATAGTTATACTGCTAGTTTCTCTTAGTTCATTGAAAAGAAAGGTTTGTGCTAATATTGTTTGGACAATATTTCATGCTTAAATCTTGTACTCTGAGTGACTACTATGAATATAACAATACACAATGTATTAATTATTGTTCCTCTCCTATTAGCCTCTTTTGAAGCTCTGTTTAATTTTCTTTTGTGGGTACCGGGGGGTCGACCTCAGGACCTCGCGCGCCAGCAGGCGCCCGTGCCGCTGAGCGATATCACCGGCCCTTTTTACATATGTGGGTTCCGGGAGTCGAACTCAGGCCCTCGCGCCTGCCAGGCAGGCGCTTACGCCGCTGAGCCATCACACCAGCACCTTAATTGTTATTTTATTTTTATTTTTTTCTCCTTAAAATTAAACTAACTAACTGAACAAATAATAGAATATGTAACTGTTAGGGGACAATTTTCCATTGGTAAGTTGTGTTTCTGTATCTTTTGCAAGTGAGACACTGGTTGCCATTCGTTCCAGACTCTTTTTTCAAGGAAATGTGTGAGAGAAGCCTCAATAGATAAACATAACATCTCCAAAACAGCAGGAAGGCATGCTCACTGTTATACAAAATTATGGCTTCCCAAGCTCAAGGTTCCTCTCTTACAATGCATCCCACCACATGGGCTGGCGTCACTTCACTCTTTTCACATCACCCTGTGGGAACTGAGGCTTGGGGAATCAGTGTAGGAAAATGCTCATATTCTGGATACTACTATTGCTATGAATAATAAAAAAATTTTGTCTGTTACCCAAGAGCTTTATGCCTTCGTAACATAAATTTGAATTACATAACAAATTTGAATCTGTGACAGGCTAATTTCATATCTTGCAAGAAGGGTAAAACCTCAGACTCTACAGCTCTTGTTATCAACCACCTATCTCTTTTTTTTTTCCTAATCACAAAAACGTAATAGCCTTTAGAAGGTATAAAATTTACTTTTCATTTTAGTCTTAGTTCATTTTTATTAGTCTATGTTTGCCATATATAATAATTAAATTCATCTTGGGGAAGTGGTACATATGCATATCACGACTTAATCACTTTTACTTCCCATTCATCCCACTGCCCTCCCATCTACCCCATATCCAAATCCCCATCCCATTTCTCCAGCATCAACCTCACTGTTTCCTATCATTTATCTTTTATTTTTCCCTTTAAATTATTTATATTTTGGGTTTCTCATACAAGACAAACTATGTAATATTTATCCTTATATGTTTAATTTATCTCACCTAGCACCATGGTCTCAAGATTCATCCATTTTCCTACAAATGACTCAAATTTATCCTTCTTTATGGCTGAATAGTACTCCACTGTGTGTATATACCTTATTTTCTTTATGCATTCATCTGTTGATGGGCCTATAAGCCACTTACAAGATTTAGCTATTGTGATTTGTGTTGTTATAAACATGGATAGGACCAGAAACTTATTTTGTTTTACAACAACATTTAATGTTACCGGTTTCAACTTCTTCAAATAAATTAACTACCTTGAAATATACTATTAAAATGTTCATAATGAGGATAGGAATAAAGCAATAAATATATTTTTGATACGTCATTTATCAAAGTTGCTTTACTAAAATTTCATCTATTTGTGGTGGTACATTTTAATAAAACATCAAACTCATGGAGGATAAGTAATGATGATAATAGTAAAATTCATGTTGTTGAAATATTATTTTTATTTATGTTCATTTTTATTTTAAATAAATATGTCAGAACTGTCAAAATATAACATGAATATACATTACATATAATATATAAAATATAAGTATATAAATTTATGTGTGAATATCATTTATATGTTAAATTATACATAATATGTAAGTATAATTTCTATTTGATATATAAACATAAAGTAGGAGTAGTAAGCCACATTACTCTGAGGTCCTTTGCTAATTACTTATATGAATTTACTACTTCTTTCTATTTTTTTTTTTCTCTATTCAGTAGTGGGGGTTGAACCCAGGGCCTCACACTTGCTGGGCAAGCATTCTATCACTGAGCTAGATCCCTAGCATTCTTCTTTCTTCTATGTTTATGAAGCATGAACAATTAGAAAAGGAAAGAAACAAATTCATTCTATTCATAATTTGCATAAGATAATCTAATATACACATATATACTATATATATAATCAAAACTACATGGTGGAAGCATAGGTATTTACTGAAAATTTGCATGACTTTCTGCCAAAGGTCCATGTCCTACTGTTTTTCCCACAATTTTTAAAACATTTTATGTGCTGCACAATTTCAAACATGTATTCTTGCAGGGGAGAGGACATGAACTTTTACATCCCTAAGTGATGCTACAAATACTGTCATTAACTTCTTCATCTATGTGGGCAGCAATTGTTACTGATTCCACACTGCAGCTATCTATGCTAGTGTAATGCTTACTAGGACAGAATCAACATCAGTGTTAATTTTTTGAGTCCAGAATTGGTCAGCATACTGACACTGGTGGTATTAAGGCTCTGAGTAACATAAGTTATTTTTACTACTAAAGCACAAGACTAGCCTAAATAATAGGTACATGTTTTAGTCAATTATTTTGGCACATTTGCACTTGATGTCTTTATTAGAATTTTGGAAGAGAGAATTAGAGTATTTCATTCTCTAAGAAACTTTTGAAGCTCAATAAATTATTAATACTAGTAAATGTCCTAGAAGCACAGTGTCAGCATCATTCTGTCCAAGCCTGGACCCTAAAACCCAGAGAAAAGTAGACATTAGAAAATAGATTTGGGGACATTTATCTCAGTATTGTTAGTTAGGTGGTGTTTGAAATCTGTGCTTCCTATTCTACTGTTCCTTTTCTTAGACATAGAAAATCATGAAAAAAGGCAATGGTAACATTTGTACCTAATATCTAGGCAGATTACTTAAAAGTATTGATAAGTAAAAAATTAAAACAAAAAAGTTGATAGTTGGTGTAAGATGACAGAAACATTTATTTTCTCTTTAAAACTAATTCCATATGCCAAAAATCTCAACTCATCACAAGTGTAACCATTGTTGCTAAATATGAAAATGAGATTAGTAATTAGCTAAGGTTTAAAGAAGACTTTATAAAATTATGTGTGAATATAATTTATATGTTAAATTATATGTAAAAGTGTAAGTATAAATATGCTTTCTATTTGATATATAAACATAAATTTGGAGTAGTATGCCACATTACTCTGAGCTCCTTTGCTAATTAATTATAAGAATATACTATTTCTTTCTATATGTTTTTTCCAGAGCCAGGCATGGTGGCATACACCTGTAATTCCAGCATTCTGGGAGGCTGAGACAGGAGGAACACAAGCTTGTGCCCAACCTGGGCAATTTAGCACCTCAGTGAGATCCTGTCCCAAAAAGGAAAAAAAAAAAAAAAAACCTAAAACTAAAACACTAAAACTAATGATGGCCAGAGATGTAGCTTAGTTCAAAGGCCCTGAGTTCAATACCCAGTACTGAAAGAAAAAAAAAAAAAAAAAAAGAATGAGGCAGAGATTAAGGATGTGATAACTACTAGGGCATGAGACATGATGAATGAAGGAGTGACCATGAAGTCATTAATTATATAGAGATTTCAGAGATAGCAGAACTCTCAGTGCAGGGGTAGGACGCTTGTTGCAGGGATTACTTGTCAAAATGGTCTTAAATCTTAATAGTTGGTTTGTGATTACAAAATAAAGGTGAATATTAAACTACAATCTATATGAGAAAACAAGCACATCAAATGCATTTGTAAAGTACAGCGATCAGTGTAAGAGCCAATCTCAAAGAGGAATAGCCCATTTTGAGCAAAGTCTTACCTATCTGTGAGATGAACAATCAAAAAACAAACAAAAAACCTAAGCCTTCTAAATAATGTCTAGGCAGAGTGTAAGTTTCTGACATACTGTATTATACTGTCTTCTTTAGGGCTTCTGCCTTGTAACCGCTGTATGTACTTATTTTAACTCACATAAACATGTTTCTCATGAGTTAGTTTATTATTCTCTCTTGTTTAAAATAATTTATTGAATATTTCTTATACTTTCATGGTAATTGCACAGTAATGTGCTTCTATCATGGTACTAATGAGTGTTTATTGTTAATACTTACATGGTTAAAGTGCTTGCATGATTATTTTGTAGTAATTCTGAATTTTAAAAGTTACCTATAGTTTATTTAATCTTTTTTTTTTTTTTTTAATGCGGGTACCTGGAGTTGAACTCGGGAACTCGTACTTGCCAGGAGGTGCTTATGCGCCTGAGCCATATCACCAGCCCAGTTTATTTAATCTTAAAAGTGCTGTTAAAAAATGGTACTTTTGTTTTGAGCTTTCAAATATGATTAATTATGATCAAATATATTTGGAAGCAATTATATGTAAACAAATCAAACAAGGTGACCCCTAAAATGTCTAAGAGATAGGAAAATAAGGTGAGGAACTCAGTGACTAGCAACTAAATGTGTTCAAATTTCTTATAACATATTAGCAAAACAAAGTAAAACACCTGTGAGAGCACAAAACTTCCTCTAAATAAGTACATTTCTCTCCTTATCTTCACCTGCTTCTAAAAAATCTTTTTTCTCTCCCTTGAACCTGCACATATATTCAAAAATTCCAAAGCATAAATAATACAGAGATATATTCAGCTTGCAAAAACTCTACATTTAACGTTTTTCTATTATCTATGGAAAGCAGCCCAAATACTACCTAGATGAATAATAATAGCTTTAAAAAGACTGAATAGAATAAACAGAAATATTTAAAACATGGAAAAAAATCACCAAGTTAGAGAAAGAATACAATATTAAACACAAAATTAATAGAACATAAAGAGTAAGAATAAATTGAGTAATGATTAAATGGGAGATAGTGGAGCCAACTAACAAAAGATTGCTTTTTGAAAATATTTATACAACAGTTAATTTTATATGTGTCATCAATTACAAAGCAAAGACAGAAAAAAATAAATAATATGTGTTATATAATATTGAATAAAGTATAGAAGCAATGAGAGATTAAGTATTATGAAAGAACAAAAAATTAACATTACTGAATGGTGGACAATGAATGATATCTACATAAAGATATATTTCATGTAATAAACTCAGAAGGAAGGATGGAATTGGAAAATCTGCAATCATTCCAAACAACAAAGGGGATAAAATGTCAGTCTGATAAAATGTCAACCAACTTAAAGAAATACAAAAGAGATACACTAGTTTTGCAATCAGCAAAATTCAGACCATGTGAAGCTATACAGAACATAAGAGATCATTTGGTTTTTAACAAAAAATATTATAAGGAAAAGAGGTAATGTATGTATGTGTTTCATGGGGGAAAGGATCTATAAATTAATGGACATAAAGAGCAATAACAAATACTAGATTTCATTTGGACCCAGGTTCAAGGAAAAAATTTAAATGAATAAGTCAGTTTGAGTAAATGTGAAAAATAACTGGACATTTGATTAAACTAGGAAATACATTTTAAAAACAGAATAAGTAAATCTTGTTTATGGATATATCTTTCAGAAATAGATACTGAAATATTTAAATATGAAATAGCATAGTGTAAAGGATTTGTTTCACATCATTTCTGTGGTAGTGATGATGGCAAGTATCAATATAAATGCAACCAGTGTGGCCATGCAGCCATATATGGATGATTGTTGATTCTGAGTGTTAAGTATATTCTCTCTACTACTGAACACGTTTGAGAATTTCCATAATATAAGGAATATATAAAACTTAAATTTGAAATCACAAATGAAAAGAGACCATTATTTATAAAAATATGAATAACTCAACTGGTTTAAACAGAAATAGAAAACTGTAAAGAACAATACAAAGTCAAACTGTAATCAAAGCTCCAGCCATCCTCAAATATTTCAATACCAGGCAATTTGGGAGCAGTTCTACCAAATAATCAGCAAAAAAGTAACCATCACTTTATGTAAACACATCCAAAGTACACAAAAAGGTACAAAATTTTTCAACTCATTTTCCCACACTAGCTCTTTTTGGTAAGAAAACAATCTGAGGACCACCTGAGAAAAAAATGCTGGAGTTAAGTTCATCCATATAGAGGCAAAGATCTTAAATAAGTTCATAATAAATCCAGTATACCCATGAATACAGTCTACAACCAAGTCATGCAAAGATGTTAGAATATTAGAGGGAAATAGCATAAAATATTAACACATTACTAGATCAGTTTTTAAAGGCATTTGATCATATGCTAAGATGAAGACAAAACTTGGGGGCAAAACTTTTAATGTAGGTGCATTTAATAGCATTTAGCGAATTAACATTAGAATGGAACTTCTATTTCCTAAAACCAATACCATTCAAATTGAAGTGAAATACGAACAGTTAGAAGCCTTCCCACTAAAGTAAGGAACAAGGCATAACAGCATAGTACCAGAAAGCAAAGCCAGAAGATAAAAGTTTGAGCCTGTGTGGTGGTGCACACCTGTAATCCCAGCACTCCATAGGCTGAGAACCGATGATCGCGGCAAGTTGCTATGTAGCCTTGACTCAGAAAAAAAACAAAAACAAAAAACCAGAATATAAAAGTTAAAAAGTGGGGCCGATGAGATAGCTCAGCGGCATAAGCGCCTGCCCGGCAAGCGCGAGCTCCTGAGTTCGACTCCCCAAAACACCATTAAAAAAAAAAAAAAAAAAAAAACAACGAACGCCGGGGGTGGTGGCACACATCTGTAATCCCAGTAGTCGGGAGGCTGAGGCAAGAGGATCACTGAGTTTGTGGCCAGACTGACCTAAATTATGAGTTCAAGGCCAGCCTTAAAAGAAAGAAAAGAGGAGCCGGTGAGATGGCTCAGCGGCTTAAGCGCCTGCCCGGCAAGCGCGAGGGCCCGAGTTCGACTCCCGGAACCCACATACGAAAAAGGGGCCGGTGATATCGCTCAGCGGCACGGGCGCCTACTGGCGCGCGAGGTCCTGAGGTCGACCCCCTGTACCCACAAAAAAAAAAAATAAATAAATAAAATAAAATCAAGAGCCTTGCTGCCCAAAGCAGTAATAGGAAACATGCAGATATTTGTTACTATAACTGAAGATAAAAACCAAAATGAATTTCAATACATAGTAAAATGCAACGGTAGATAGAGCCAAAACATCTGTGTATCACAAAATTATGAAAATTGGCATCCTTTCTACAGAAAGTAAAACTTTTTATTATTGTTAAAATTATTCATGCAGGGTCGGTGATATCGCTCAGCGGCACTGGCGCCTGCTGGCGCGGGAGGTCCTGAGGTTGGCTCCCGGTACCCACACACACACAAAATTATTTATGCATATTAATTGTACAAATTAATGCATTTCTCTGTATCATTTCTATATGTACATGCATATATTGTGCTTTGGGAAAGTGATTGCCTTAGAACAGGAAGTTACAGAAAGTCTAAATTTGGCTGGCGGGATCTACTGGTCACTGTGCATTTTTTTTTTTTTTTTTTAACATCTTAGAACCATCTTGGGCCACTTACCTTGCACCGCATCTTCTCCATCTCACCTCACACCTAGAATACAATCCCATTGTTTTCAAGGGTTCAAGTTGAGAGACTGTCCAGAACTAACTGGGCGGTGTCTTTTGTTCTCCCACTGATTTTTTTTTAAATGTGAGTACCGGGAACCAAACTCAGCAGGCGCTTGTGCCGCTGAGCTATCTCACCGGCCCTCCCACTGATCTTTTAATCAGCCAATCAGAGGCCAAAACATGGCTTTACCACAGGAAGTAAATTTAAATTACCGCCCACTCCAGACCAGGGGGAGGCGCCACAGGGTCACGCCCTGCGTCGTACTGATCCACGCGTAGTTGTAAAAGCCTGTATGTGGTATGTGTCGCCACTGACTTCAGCTTCTGGAGTCTGTGGGAGGTGAGAACTGGCTGTGAGAGAGGTGGCATCTGGTTTAGCAGCAGGAGAAATCCAGGCCTTGCCAGAAGGTAAGGATATTAAGTAAAGTTTGAGGGTACTGCCTACCCGCAAGGAAAGAAGGCCCTACGGCCTCGTGCCTGGCAACCGCCTCAGAAGGTACTAGTTAGGAATCACCTGATATACTGCCCACGGAACTCCCGCTTTTGGAAAGTAAGGGTGTGAGATGATAAACGAGGTTGTTGGCCTCCAGCCAACGGAGGGAGGCATCGGACACCAATAAAAGGCCCCACGCGAGTTCCGTGGAACTTCCCCTCCCCCATAATAGCGGCGCCCACGACAAGCGAGGTCTCTGCCGTAGCCTCGGAAAACAGCCAGCTGGGGTGGCCGGAAATGGTGTGCCGAACTGCCGCCTCTACCTGCACTAGTTCAGGAGGGTGTTAAACCTGGGTGTCTACCTTGGCACTAACACAAATAAGTGAAATGCCTCTATGTGAGTGCTATGGAAACTGCCTTCCCAAAACAGTGGAGGACTTACAGAGCCGTGCTCTTGCAGTCAGCCATGGAAGCCATGGGTATCGCTGTAAACCACAGGTGCCCCCTCACTTAACTTTCGGGTTGGGGTAGAATGCATAAGAACCTTGGTCAAAGGCTAACTAATGTAGGTCAGCCTGAAAAGGAGTCTTTCTGAGTGACCTTGCGCTAAATTCAAAACCTTGAACAAAGACCGCGGGGACTGTCTCTATCAGGACAAAAGGGCCCCATAGAGCACCACAACTGCAACAAAGTTTTCTTTCTTTCTTTCTTTTTCTTCTTTTTTTTTTTTTTTTTTTTTTTTTGAGACAGGGTCTGGCTACGTAGTGCAGGCTGGCCTTGAACTTGCTTATGTAGCCTAGGCTGGCCTCCTACTCATGGCGATCCTCCTGCCTCATCCTCCCAAGTGCTGGGATTACAGGTGTGCACCACCGCACCCGGCTGCGACAAAGTTTTGTCACCTATAGAGTATTAATTTCTTCACTCCAAATTATGGTCAGACTCTCAACAGATACGCTGTAGTGGTGGACTGCTCCAAGTGTTCTGCTTTTTTTTCTTTTCTTTTTAACTAGTATTTATTTGCAAGTACATAAGATTATATTTACTGTGGGGAGTTGGTACATACACACAGCACATCATAATTCTCTCTTTTTTTTTCCTCTACCTCTTCCATCCCTCACTGCTCCTTTCAGCTTTTAGTCCCCTTCCCATTTGCAAAACCTCTATTTCCATTTTTTTTCTTCAATTCTTTTTCCATCCCCTTCCCCCCTTTCTCCCCTTCCTCCATCTTGTTCCACTTCCCATTTGAAAAAGATCTCCCTACCTCCTATTATCTTTTGTTTTACTCTTTATTTACATTTTGGGTTTCTCATATAAGAGAAGCCATATGTTATTTAAGTCTGTGTGTCTTATTTATCTCACTTAATATTATGGTCTCAAGGTGCATCCATTTAACTATGAATGCCTCAAGTTTACCCTTCTTTACCCCAGAGTAGTACTTTAGAATATCACATGGATGAAGCTCTTGGTCTCATTGGTACAAACCTTACATCTTCACCGGGGAAGGTACCTAACAGTAGCAGCCAAGGTGAGGAGTCCTGATGAGGAACCTGAATATTGAGAACAGAGCCCTACCCAAGTGTTATTGTATCTAATGGGTGTTTCCTGGGGAAAATATGTTAGAGGCCTCCCTAGTTTTTTCCTCAGTAGCCTCAGGGATGTAAAGACCTTGCTTTACGTCTCAGATCAGTAGAGGAAAGGAAAGGAAATCAAGCTCTATAAGAGGGAAAAATGAGGACTCATAAGTGTAATTACTCCAGAATAGATCTCACAGAGTTCTGCCACTGCTTTCATCCCAAGTCATTTGAAAGCTGATATAGTTAAATGAGATTCCCCCTTGGCTCCTCACCCAGGGTGTCAGGGAGGAGAAGTCTTTGTGATGAGGGAGTCAATATCAATATGGTTAACCATAGAGATCATCAGTCCTGCTAGAAGCCAAGGTAATGGCACTGAATGTAGACTGAGAAAAATATCCTCTACCCCAGAATAGAAGAGGATCCACAGGGTATAAGTCTTCTAGACACTGTGTCATGTCCAGTAAGACACAGGTAGGACTGAAGGGCTGTAGCCTAAATCACACTCTAGTTACATCCATGGGGCCCTCAGGGGAAAGACTCATCAGAGAAAAGGAGCCTAATGAATTCCTTGATGAATGCCTTCAAGGAAACCTACAAACGTGGCCGCAGATAAAACCAAAGTAGTATCATTCTGGTGAAGAGGATCACATGATTTCATCCTCTTTTCTCCAGGTCACTGAATCACCTGTCTTCTCTCCCACACTCTGACCTTTTATTTCTAACCAAAGTCATCATGCCTCGTGGTCAGAAGAGTAAGCTTCGTGCCCGTGAGAAACGCCGCCAGGCTCGAGGAAAACCTGTGACTAAAATGGGTGCTCAAGCTACTGCAGCAAAAAAAGAAGAGTCCCCTTCTTCAAGTCTTCATTCCAAACATAATCCTGAGAGGTCATCTGCTGCTGGAGCAACCAGCAGTCGAGAGTCTGAGAGAGCCATGGCTGCTGGTGCTACTGGTGCTATTGCTGCTTCATACACAAGTTCTAATGAAGACACCAGCAGCGAAAATGGGGAGATGTTACAGGACTTACAGGTGACAACTGAGGACAGCCAAGAAGACCTTGTGGAAGACAGGGTTGCTATCTTGGTACACTATCTGCTGTGCAAGTATCAAATAAAGGAGCCCGTTACAAAGGCGGAAATCCTGAGAAATGTAGCGCAGATAAATAAGAATCAATACTTGGAGGTCTTGAAGAAAGCCTCTGATTACCTGGAGTTGGTCTTTGGTCTTGATGTGAAAGAAGTAGATCCCAACAGGAATATCTATGTCCTCGTCCAGAAGCTGGAATTAGACCAAGATGCAAGAACGGATGATAACGGAGGTGTACCCAAGACTGGCTTGCTGATGATTATCCTGGGTGTGATCTTCACAAAGGGCAACTGTGCCACTGAGGAACAAATCTGGGAAGTGCTAAATATGATGGGGATATTTGATGGGAGCCACCACTTCTTCTTTGGTGATGCTAGAAAGCTCATCACCAGAGATTTAGTGAAAGAAAAGTACCTGGAGTACCAGCGGGTACCCAACAGTAATCCTCCATGCTATGAATTCCTGTGGGGCCCAAGAGCCCATGCTGAAACCAGCAAGATGAAAGTCCTTGAGTTTTTGGCCAAGATCCATAATAGCACTCCTAGTACCTTTCCACCTTGTTATGAAGAGGCATTGAAAGATGAGGAAGAAAGAGCCCAAGCCAGAGTTGCAGCTAGGGCTCGTTCAGCTGCTATGGCCAGTTCACGTTCCAGGGTCAATTCCAGCAGCTTTTCTAGTCCCAAGTGAAGTCTAAGAAAGATACTTCACTGTGTTTTCATGGAGGGTGGCATGAGGCTTGGCAACAACATAGTGTATAGCGTGTGTTTTTGTTCTGTGTGGTAATTACTTTGGTAATTTAGATATTTATTTAAGTGTTTCTTTTAGTAAATAACTTCAGAATTCAATTTATAAATGATATGAACCATACAATTTTCAATGTTTATGATGTTTAAGAGTGCAGGTTTTATTATTTTATAGAGTAAGTTAAGAAATGTTCCATTGTATTTAGTAATTTCAGACAAGATGACATAATATTGGATTAGGCATTTCCTTGAAAAAGACCTGGGAGAAAAATAAGTTAAATTAGAGAAAATATTAAAGGTGATAAATTATTGTATTTCTTTATCACTTTTACTCTGTTCTGTAAAATTAAGAGATACATGCTCAAATATATTAGTTTGTTCAATAATACAGAGGAAATGATATAATAAAGTTGAACTTTTACACATTGTCTCATTTATTTCTCAAATGTTACCCAGATATCTGCTTGTGGAAGGCTCTGTGCTAATATTGGGTGTTTCAGGGTAAACAAGATTCACCTGTGCACACTGAATTTTAAATTCTAAGAAAAACTGTCATTTAAAGAAGATGGTGAGATACATCTTAAAACATAAAGAACAAGTCAAAAAAAGACAGGAAGATTCAGATAATACTCAGATACAGCCCTCAGACAAGTGTGTTCAGGCCTTAGGAAACCACCAGTCTTTCAGTGTGAGTCAATTTTAAGTTAAGCTGGATAGTTGGTCAGATGAGGCTATGGGAGTGATGAACATGGGCCAGATCCTCAAAATGATGTGTGCAGAGTTAAAAGACTAACCTGGAATGGAAACTACTTTTAGCTGTTACTTTAGTGTCATAGATAGAATCCTTCTCCTTCCTAATGGAAGGGGTCCTGCACCCCTACTCTGTCAGCAGTACAGTTGAACACAGTGCATGAGCTATTATGCACATCAGTTCCAGGGAGTTTCTGAGAAATAAGGGTGATTTCACCTGATATGAGTGTGCTCAGAAGCAACTCTGCTGGCAATATTTGCTTTGGCCTGGAAAATACAGCGCCTACTACATTAAAAGAACATTTTTTTAGGCTGCATTGAGTATAATTTGGCAAGCTTTGAATGATAGGTTTTGAATGGGAGTGGAATAAATGAAAATAGGGTTAGTTTGGATAGAAGGACAGTTGGAAAGCATAGAGTTCATTCTTGATAGAAATTCTAAGAGCCTCAAGTTGCATCCAACTGGATAAAAGTCCCTTAAATCCAAAATAAATAACAACCTTTGAAAGTTATATAGTAACTTAGTTTTGCTTGCTATACATGTTTGGCTGATTTGTGTGCTTTGTCAGAATGGTGCATATTCTCTGACATCTCTTGGTTTAAAAAAATCACAGAGCAGATTTTGACAAGGCCTATGGTCAAAGAAATAATAGCAACAACTGCGAGTTATTAAAGATGCATGTCTTAGTCACTTTTCTGTTGCTTGACACAATACCTCACACCCACAACTTACAGGAAGACAGGTTTATTTTGGCAAACAATTTTAGTCCAGGGGCCACCAGTTCCAAGGCAGAAACAGGATGACAGGGGAATGGTGGAGGAAAAGGTGCTCCACCCATGTTAGCCAGGAAACAGAAGGGAGGAGATGGGGAAAAGAATACACCCTTCCAGGCCACACGTTCAGTTACCTGCCACTTCTGACCAGGCCCAACCTCCTAAGGACACATTTAGCTCTTGAACTCATCAACAGATGAATGCACTGATGTGTATAGCATCCCCGTGATCCAATCACCTTCCACCTATGAGAATTTGGGGGAACATTTTAGATTTAAACCTTAACAATACAATAAGCATCACAGGAGGCAAGGTTTTTCAAGTCACTGCACAAGGATCTTGAGCCTTACACAACATTGTAACTTTTCTGACTGCACATGACTCCCAAGTGCCAATTAGAACCCTGGTCTGAATTTGAGTTTTATTAGAGCCCACATTTTTTCCATTCTTTCCTGCGCAAGACAAATGTTCTGTCTTAATTCATTTCTCTTCTCACTACTACATAATATTTCTAGACAGTGAAGAAAAGAAGCATGGGGCCAATGCATAATAAATGACAATTAAACATCATTTGGGGACTACCTATGGGCCTCATTTGCCTAGGGTCCATGTGTCCCTGACCCCAGTGTTCTTTAAGAATTAACTCTGCCCAGGTGTTGAGACCAGGCCCAGAACTTTCCAAAATACGTTGCTCCCACTGAGCCCTCATACCTAAGTCTGCATCATGACCTGCTGCCTAGCTCTTCCCTGCTTCTTTCCTTAAAGGCTGTACCTGCACCTTTCAGAAAGCAAAGCTGAGACTTAGAGCATCACAACTCCTTGAAAATGTCCCCTCTCTGTGACATCACTCAGCATGGAACCCCTCTGTTCACAGCCCCTTTGGCGTAATTCTTCACTTTGGCAGTGATGTTTAGGTATCTGCTCATCTGCTCTGGGGGTTATCACCAAAGTTTTTTGTTTTTCCAAATTGGCTTGTGAGTTAAGTCAAATTTGACACAATCTACTGTGTCTTGAAAGGTAATTCAAGTTAGGCTCTAAGAAGCAGTTGAAGTTTGAAGTATGTTTGGTTACTTATTCAAAACTGGCGAATCTGTACACTATGAGTGAACTTAACTAATAGGCAAAGAATCTAAGTCTCCCTCCTACATGATAGATAAAGAAGGATCTAAGAAATCACTATTAGAAACCTTGTCTAGAATCAGGATTAAAAAAAGAAAAAAAAAAAGAAAGGAAGAAAGAAAGAAAACTGGGCCGGTGAGATAGCTTAGCAGCATAAGCCCCTGCCTGGAAAGTGCGAGGTCCTGAGTTCAACTCACAGTACCCACATTAAAAAAAAAAAAAAAAAAAAAAAAAAAAAAACAACTTGTGTTCTTTCAAGAGAATATAATGGTTTTCTATGCTGACATAACAAACTACTATACATTAAAGGACTTAAAATACCACACATTTATTTTGCCACACTTCTATAGGTAAGATGTATGGGCTGGTTCTGCTGGTTTCTTTGCTCAATTACACAAGCTCATATCAAGCTTTCAAAGCCTGGATTCTTATTGGGAGACACAGCTAAGAATCTTATTTCCAGTCTTATTCCGATTGATCTTGGAATCCAGTTCTATGAAGAATGTAGTTCTTGGAGTGAGAGTGAGTTTTCTTGCTGGTTGTCAGCCGGAGCTGCCGTAGTTTCTTGAGGCCTCTCTACAGTCTTGCATGTGAGTACTACTTTTTGAGTTAAAAATAACAAGTTGAACCTACCTCATGCTTGCAGTCTTTCCAACTTCCCCTCTGCTGCATTTCTCTTCTCCATTCAGATGGAGAGGTTTATTTATAGGGGACCATAGAATTAGATCAGGCCCATGAAGGAAACCCAGAATAACATACCTTGTAAAGTCAATTCCATAATTTAATTATATTTGTAAAGTGTTTTGGTCATGTAACAGAACATTCATGAACCTTAGGGATAAGGGTATGCGAATCTTTGTAGAGAAATGTTGTCTACCACAGAGGTAGTAAATGTCTCCCTAAAAGGTATGCCTGCTTGAATAGGAAAACAAAAATCAGTTCGCCACCATTCTCCTGACTTTTGTCTGCTCCAGGGGAAAATTCTGCCTTTTTCCTTGTACCTAAGAGCACCTAAACAACTACTTAGGTGTGTTCATCAAGTGTTGTGTAGGAGAAAATTACAAGTTAGGATTTGGAACAGGCATGAAAAGACAGGAAAAAAATTCTCAATCTTTTGCTATTATAGAGGTTATAGAAAGGGTTAGTGCGAAAAGATACTATTGAATACAAAATGTCCTTGCTGAGATTTACAGGATCACTTTGGAAAAAAAGGTGTGATCCTTGATTTGTGCACACCTGTCATATATAGGCAACAGAAAATTTTGTTGAATAGCAGAGACATTTGATATGTTCAGAAACTCCTTCAAGGGCCAGTGAGATGGCTCAGCGGCGTAAGCGCCTGCCTTGCAAGCGCGAGGGCCCAAGTTCGACTCCCGGATCCCACATACGGAAAAGGGGCCGGTGATATCACTCAGCGGCACGGGTGCCTGTTGGTGCGTGAGGTCCTGAGGTCGACCCCCCGGTACCCACAAAAGGAAAAAAAAAAAAAGAAACTCCTTCAAGAATAAAGAGGGCGGGCCGGTGAGATGGCTCAGAGGCATAAGCGCCTGCCTGGCAAGCGCGAGGGCCTGAGCTCGCCTCCCGGAACCCACATATGAAAAAGGGGCCGGTGATATCGCTCAGCGGCACGGGCGCCTGCTGGCACGCGAGGTCCTGAGGTCGACCCCCAGAACCCAAAAAAAATCAAAGAATAAAGAGGGCTATTTTCAAAACAAGTTATAAGAGTAACTTTTTACTGAGTGCTTACAATATGACATTAATTGGAGAGACTGAAATTGCTCCACTTTGTGTCTCGCTTTCCTCATTTATGTGGAAACTATATTGCCAGTATACTCGTAGGTAGGAAAAGTAGTGTGACTGCCCTTCACACTGAAATATGAATGGAACATGATTTTTCCCTTCAGACCAAGTTACATGAAACCCAGGCTGCCACCTCCAGGCTTTCTGTTCCATTTAGCAGTGAACATGGAAGCCCGTGTCAAGATATGGAGCTCCTTCTGGGAAGTAGCCTGAATCCCTGCATCACCCAATGGCAAAGAACACAGGACAATCCACAGTGATTTTATGTTCATAAGAAATAAGGTTTTGATATATTACAATATTCAGATTTCAGACTTTTCCCATTATTTCTCCATATTATATTCCCATAATATAGAGCTAATATTTATGCTGTTAGTCTTATTTAAATATTTAATTACAAAGAAAAAAGACATATATTCTTGTTGTACAAAACTACTAAAAATGCAGATAAATCACAATTCTGATGCCTCCAAAATTCAGTCCGTCCTCAAAGGTAATCCCATGTAAGAACTTACATATAGGATTTTAAAATATATTTGAAGCATTTTTTCCATAGGTGAGCTAAAAATATTCACTGACAGTTTTTAACATAAATTGATAACCATTATACATATTATTTTGCCTCTTACCTTTGCCACTGACTAAAATGGGCTCTTTCTGTGGCATCGTATATAGATACACCCCACTCTTTTAACTATTCCCTAGAATTCTAAAGTATGTATGTGCCATATTTAACTGAACCAATCTTCTCCTGATATACACAAATTATTTCCCATTTTTTGCTCAGATTAATACAACTGGTAACAACATTATAGAACATCAAATCTTGAGCAAATACTCATGTTTTATTATACACAAAATGCATAAAAGTGCAAATTGAATTAAAGTGGAAAGAGTGTTAGGACTGTAAATTTTTATGAATATTGCTAACATCATTTCTGTTCCAATAATGCTTTACCAATTTATATTGTCACATATTAATGTTTGTGAATAAGTTAACCTCTCAGAGGCATTTTATTTTATCAGCCTTATAAAATCTGGTCAGATTTGAAAATATATTGTCTCACTCTTATTTTAATTTATATTTCTTTGTTTTCTAAGAAGGTTGAACAGAAAGTGAATATAATCCCTAAACCATATAAAGTGAAATTTCAGCAATGGTATCTTGAACAATGATGCGTGTATGATTTGGTATTCTGATATGTCAATAAAATATTTCTCTTTACTTTGAGAAGAAAGCATTTTGTTAGAAAGATCAAATGCCAGAAAATGGACCCACGCAGGAAATCCTCAGTAAGGGAATTCAGGAAGACCAGGGAGAAGAACAATTGCCAGAATCCATGAGAAAAATCACAACCTAAACCAAGTCCAGAAAGCCTAAGGCAGCTGACAGTCAGGGGTCTATATCCAGAGTTTAGCACAGAGTAAAGAAGTGCCACAGGGAAGTGACTCTCAACCTGTTAGATGTCACGTGTGCAGAGTTCATGTCTTTCAATAACCAAAGAATGGATACCAGGACAAAGGAGGTTACCAGTAGGAAAATTTATTGAGAGAAAGCTACTAGGAGACAGGAGGAGTCCCAAAAGTGGGTTGCCACTGAGGCTCTTTGGATGTTTTTATACATGAAAATGAACACATCTCAGACCACTCTGGGCCCAGCTGAGGCCAACCTATTGGGTTACAAATACAGTGTGTTAGCTAATATTGATCCAATAGGGAAGGGAGCCATGTAGCAAGGGTATATGATGGGCATCACTAACTTTAGCTTATCTATAACTTCTAACGTAGAAAGATTGAAAGCATTTAGGGAAGAGATAGGAGTCTGCACTAGGGTGTTCTTGTCACCCACTTATGCATCTGATACATTTATCTAGTCTCACAGGACCAGGTGGTGCTGATTACACTACACTCTCAAGCTGCTGTCTAACTCTAGGGAGGCCTGCAGGCCTGGCTCTCTTCCAATTTCACCTGCAGCCATAATTCTGATGCATCTCATCTTTTTTTTTTTTTTTTTTTTTTGTGGGTACCGGGGGGTCGACCTCAGGACCTCGCGCGCCAGTAGGCGCCCGTGCCGCTGAGCGATATCACCGGCCCCTTTTTCGTATGTGGGTTCCGGGAGTCGAACTCGGGCCCTTGTGCTTGCCAGGCAGGTGCTTAAGCCACTGAGCCATCTCACCAGCCCAAACTCATTTTGGCCAACAGCGTAGGAGTTTTTTTTTTTTTTTTTTTTTTTTTGTGGGTACCGGGGATCGACCTCAGGACCTCGCGCACCAGCAGGCGCCCATGCCGCTGAGCAATATCACTGGCCCTTTTTTCGTATGTGGGTTCTGGGAGTTGAACTCGGGCCCTCGCGCTTGCCAGGCAGGCGCTTATGCCGCTGAGCTATCTCACTGGCCCTTGATGCATCTCATCTTTTACACTCACATCCTTGAGGGCCTTGTCCCTCTCTGACTGACTGTTAATTTCTGTGTAACAGCTCTCTATGACAGAAGGGACCAGAGGAGAGAAGATGAGGAAATGGCAGTGCCTCAGACAACTTGCTTGAATAAGCTTGGGAATCTAGGAATCACTGTTATTAGAGTGAAATTGTAGAGTGATCTGAGTGGGCAGATCAATTGGATGAAAGGACCAGAAGCATGCAAGACACCCAGCTTCCTTAGAGTTTCCCCTATCCACTTGTCAGGCAGAATGTAGACAGCTCCTCTGCATCAGCCAAGGATGATATTAGTGGATTCTGGCAGAGCTATATCTCTTCATGCCATTATTACATCTCTTCAGTAACTTTATTAAAATTACCATCACTTTTTACTGTGAGGAGAGTGCATTGAATCAGGTGGCAGGTGGTTCAGTGCATCTTTGCCAGTGTACCAGGCCTGAGAGCTATTTGGATAAATGATAAGAAAGGATATTATTTCCTTGATGTATGTAGTCCTCCTGCCACAGGGTTTGAGACTATACAAGTGGGTAGGATTAGTGATTAAGGACAGTTAAAACAGGGCAAGAAGTACCAATGAGTAGTGGGAGTGAGCAGCTGTAACGCAGGAGAAATTGAAGAGGGGTTTCCTTGAGGCTAAGTACCTCACTGACTCTGTAAGTAAAGGGCTTAGTATGCATATGACTTGCAAAATGATTCTGATATTATTCCCGGGTCAGATTGCTATCTAATGTCACTGACTGCTTTGGAGGACAGTGTGGATTTTCTTTGAGGGCTTGTCTTCAGTTCAAACATATCCAGGTGGATGCAGAACCATTTTAGTCAGAGCAGTTCCTTGTTAAATTGACGAGGTGACAGGTATATATGAAATTCAATCTCCATTACTGTTATAATCCTGCCTTACTTGAACTGAAAAAAAGAAATGCTTCTGTACTTCCCAAAGTTACTGCAGGGCCTATAATAAAATTTATCTCACCTTTTATTGTGAGGTGAGAGCATTGAACCTACTGTGGTCCCAGGCTCACAGAGGGAAGAGTTCCAGACCCTAAAGGAAATGGAAGTGAAGACCCACAGGTAGTTCTGAGAGAGCAGCACAGACTGCTCACCCCAGAGCCAGATGTCTGCTGTTAGTACATTTAAGCCCATGCCCAAAAGTTAGGCTCAGGTACCACCTCACTTCACCCTCTGGGGACTGAGGATATGGCAGTGTATAGTGAGGTCATTGGGAAGAAAGGCCTTGGTTCAAGCCTTGGGTGATTCATATCAGAACAGAGAGGAGTCCCAGGCTACACAAGAGTCCATGAAAGAACCCTGTGTGAGTTCCGTCAAAGTCCCCCACCTCCACAAAACATAGGTCACATCTACACCCTTAAACCCCACACCCCTGCTTTCAGCCCTGAGAGGCTATGTTAGCTTTTCACAGTGGTGACAAAATATCTGAGGTAAACAACTTAAAAGGAAGAAAGTTAATTTGGCTCAGTGTCAGAAGCTTCAGTACATGGTAGCTTGGCCTCATCATTGTCAGAGGAGGAGAAAGAGAGGGAGAGAGAGAGAGAGAGAGAGAGAGAGAGAGAGGCATGCTCCTAATAGTGACTTCACTTCTTACCACTAGGCTCTATTTCCTAAAGTTTCAACCCCTGCCTATAGACCATTCAGCTATAAATGCATCATTAGATTAATCTGTTCATGAGGTCAAAACCTCTTGATACAGTAACTTCATCAAAACCTCGCCTCTAAACACCTTTGCCAACACTGGGACCAAATCTTCAATACGTGAGCCCTTGGGGAACATTTAAGATTCCAAGCATAACAGAGGTCCTATACAGAGGTGGCATACACTGGCTTCCCCACTCTCTGCTACTGACTTCTCAGATAAGTAAAGGTATTTCTTTGGGCTGGGCCACTGTCATGTCAGCAAAAGAGAGAGCCAGGGGAGTGTTCAAGGACTTGTGATAATTAAGAAAAAGAGTCTGAGTAAGTTTTACGGACACCATCTACAATCAGAAGAGAGAAAGGTCAGCAGAATCACAATCCTTGTGTAAATCCTGGAAAGCCCTGAATAGGGATCACCTGATATAACACCCTTTATAATCACAGGATTCAGAGAGGTGACAGCATTGAACTAGGCTACTAGGCTTCATCAGGTAAGCAGAGAACAGAGTCCCAGGACTCCCAGCAGTGAAGGCGAAGACCCTGGATAAGATCAGAGGGGACAATCCGTACCATATCAAAGGGACTGCACAGAAACCTGGCTTATGACGTGAAGAATCAGAGACCTGTGGTGGGAGTGGCTGGAGATAAAATACTCTGAGTTCCACCTTTGGTGTCTCCAAAAATAGAGGGAGGGTGAGGAAGGAAAGAAAGAAAATAGAAGGAAGAAAGAAGGAAGGAGGGTAGGAGGGAGGGAGGGAGGGAGGAGAAAGAAAGAGATGTGAGGTCATCAAACAGAGGAGGCCAAGGTTCTGCCAGGAGGCAAAATAAAGGCCCTTTGTGAAGTGAGGGGTGCCAAGTACCTAGGAAAGGAAGCTGCACAGAGTCCTGCCCTTTCCCTCAGTGGTAACAGATCCCAGGCAAAGAACACATAATTTAGCACTCTCTGAATTCCTTCTTTGAAAATTCAAGGAAGGACCATGATATAGGACCAGGGTTACGGCCTCAGGACAACAGAAGAATGAGTCTTAGGCTCTACCAGAAGTAAAGGAAAGGACACTAACTGAAATCTGAAGGAATCACCTCTCCAAAGAGAAGGGTTTCTACAGAGTTCTGCCCTGGTGTAAGCTCAGGGAGGCCCCAGGTGGAATTTTCTGGCTAGGACACAGACTTTCAGTTGTCAGAAAAACTATTTCTAGGCTCTTACAGGAGGTAATGCAATGACCTTGGGTGATGTTTGAGGAAATCGCCTCTCCAAAACACAGAAGGCCCACAGACGCCTGACAGTTCCTGGAGAGGGATGGACTGGTGAAAAACACTGATATTTCCTGGTGAAAACTCACTGAGGTGAGGTCATTGGAATGAAGTGTCAGCCTTAAGACAGTGGAGAAAGAGTCCCAGGCCCTAATAAGAGTACTCTAGAAAGGATCCTGAGTTCTGAGGGAACTATCCACTGCAGATCAAAAGGGGCAGGCACAGCCTTGCTCATGCTCTGAATCTCAAGGGTCTGTGAAGAAGACATGTGAGGGTGAGACCTCTAACTTCTTTCTTTAGAACTCCAGGGATAAGGGGCCTTTCTCTGGTGGCACAGATCTCAAAGGAATAGAACATGGAGGCCTGGGTCCTAACTGAAGCTGAAATGAAGACCCTGAGTGAATAGTGAGAACCCTAATTTTCCAGGATAGAAAGAGTCCCTCAGAGCTCTTCCATTGCTTTCACTCTGCTGTCACAAGACAGGTAAGGTCAGATGAGGGTCTCCTTCAATTGATTCTCTAAGATAGGAGGGAGATGATGGCAGTGAAATGAGGGGCAACAACAAAGCAGTTGAGTAGAGGGATCCTAGAACCTGCAGAAATTGAGATGATGGCCCTAAATGTGAGCAAAGAGACATACTGCTGCCCAGAAAGAATGGGCCTCTACAAAACCTGAACTTTCCAGGCCTTGCTGCCCACCCCTCAGCAAGTTCCTGCTAGATCTTCTAGGTAGCAACCTAAGACACAAGTTAATTATTTCACAGGGAGCAAACAGGCAGATCAGGGATTAGGGGCCTTGTATGTTGCTTAAGTAGCACACACAAGAAAACTAGTGAAAGAGCCAACCATAAAGCTGAAGTAGTACCTCTCTGGTGAATGGGTACAAAATATCTCATCCTTTCTTCTCCATATCAACAGGTCATCTACTCTTCTGCCTGTTTTACCAGAGCAGAATCATGCCTCAGGGTCATAAAAGCAAACTCCGTGCTAGGGAAAAACACCATTAAGCCTGAGAAAACCCCAAAGATATAGAGGGTGGTTGGGTCACTGTAGCAAAGGAAGTTGAATATCCCACTTTCTCCTCTGCTCCTTTCAAGGGTACTTGCCATGGCTCACTTGTTGGGACACTTAGCAATCTCCAAAGTCCTGGGAGAAACCTATTAACCATTGCTACAGCTGCAGTTATTTCACACACAAGATCTCCTGAAAGCATAAAGAACAATGTGAAAGAAAGGACAGGGTACACACAAGATCAAAAAGCAGCTAAGAACTCTCCCAGATGTCCTCTAATCAAGACTTAGTGCATTACTTACTGTACACATATTGAATGAAGGAGCCCATAACCAAGACAGAAATGGTAAAAAATGTAGCACAAATTCACAAGAACTGCTTCCCTAAGATCCTGAGGAAAGCCTCTGAGCACCTGGAGCTGGTCTTTGGCCTTGGCTTGAAGGATCTTAAGAGAAGCATCTATGTCCTGGTCAACAAACTCAAACCAAGCTCTGAAGAAAGGCTGGGTGATGACCAAATTGTGCCCAAGACTGGTCTGCTGATAACTATCCTGGGTGTGATCTTCACAAAGAGCAACTGTGCCAGGGCAGAGAAAGTCTGGGAAATGCTAAATATGATGGGGGTATTTGATGGGAGCCATCACTTCTTTGAGGATGCTAGAAAGCTCAACACAAAGATTTAGAAAGGTACCACCATGATCATCCACACTATTAATTCTTGTGGGGCCCGAGAGCCCATGCTGAAACAAATAAGATGAAAGTCCTTGAGTTTTTGGCCAAGCTCCATAATTCTGTTCCTAGTGCCTTCACTCCCATGTATGAGGAGGCATTGAAAGATAAGGAACAAAGGGTCCAAACTAGAGTTGCGGCCAGGGCTCGCATTAGTGCCCTGGCCAATGCATGTTCCAAGGCCATGTCTAGAAGCTCCACCCATTCATAGTAGACTCAGATTATTTTCTTTGAAGTTGAAAAGGAAAGTACATGTTCTATTAGTGGAAAGGCAAGTTAGGGCTGCAGACAATATAGTACATAACATATTTGTGCTTGAGTTCTATGCAGTAATTTTAATAATTTCTTCCTTTATTAGAATGTTAAAATGGCTTCAGAATCTAAGTTTATGAGTGACATTGCTCATATTTTTTTCTGTATGATATTTAACAGTAAGTGATTTATTATTTTCAAATCAAATTGGGAAACTCTACATCTTATTTAGTGATTTGGAACAAGATCCCATGACAGTAAATTAGGCATGTCCATAGAAATGTGAAAGACCTGAACAGTATAAAAATTGAGATTAAGAAAAAGAGAAAAAAGTAAAAGATGGCTAATTATAACATTCCCTACTCACATTTACTCTGTTGTTCTATAAAGATAAAAGATATATGCTTGGATATGCTTAGATTGTTCAAAAATGTAGGAGAAATTACATTATAATAAATAAGACCTCTTGTTCACTGGCTCATTTATAAACATTAATTAAGGTTCTGTTCTTTGGAGGGTTCTGTGCTAGAAGTGAGAATGTCAGAATAAACAAGGACTATCTGTGTGCATTGACTTGTAGAGTCTAGTGGCAGAAGTCATATAAAGAATATGGTGAGATACACTCCAGGGCTTAAAGGACAAGGCAAAGGAAAGAGTAAGGATGTAGAACAAGTATATTTAAAAAGAGGGTCTAGGGCCTGTGAGATGGCTCAGCAGTGTAAGCGCCTGCCTGGCAAGCGGGAGGGCCCGAGTTCGACTCCTGGAACCCACATACGAAAAAAGGGCCGGTGATATCGCTCAGCGGCACGGGTGCCAGCTGGCGCGCGAGGTCCTGAGGTCAACCCCCGGTACCCACAAAAATAAATAAATAAATAAATAAACATAAAAGAGGGTCTAGTGTAAATTCTTAGATGCCAGTGAGTTTGGTGCCTTGGGAAACCACAAATCCTCCAGTGTGAATCAATATTAAATTAAGCTGACCGCTGGGTCAGATGAGGCTCTGCGAGTGATGAGCAAGGCCATCGTCCCAGAAGATGTGACCAAAGTTGAAAGTCTAAAGCCTATAATGGAAAACTATTTATGGTATTTCCTTAGGGTAATGAATAAACCTAAACCAGAGAGAAATCTCCACTTGGGACAGTAGGAGGGAATCTTGTGCTCCCCCTAGTCTAGTGCAATTGAACATACTGAACAAATAGGATATCAAATTCACATTATCTCCAGTGAATTTCTGTGAAATTAGGGCAAAACTCTTTTAACATGGGATGCTCACAAGTCAACATACTTGTTGCTCTGGCCTGAAAAAGACAGAGTTTGTATTAGTTCATTTTCTGAGCAAACATAGCTGGCTGTGGTGGTGCACGCCTCTAATCCCAGCACTTGGGAGGCTGAGGCAGGAGGATTGCCATGAGTTAGAGCCTGGCCTGAGTTACATAGTGAGTTCAAAGCCAGCCTGAACTACATAGCAAGTCCCTGTCTCCAAAAACCAAGAAAAAAAAAAAAAAAAAAAAAGAAAAAGCAAGCTGACAATAAAATATCCTAGGAGTTTGCAATATATTAGTTTATTTTATGCTGCTGTGATAGAAGACCAGAGACCAAGTAATTTGTAGAGAAAATAAATGTATTTTCTCACAGTTCTAGAACCCAGGAAGTCCAATATCAAAGTGCCAGCATCTAATAATGAACTTCTTACTGCAGTATCCCACAGCAGAATATGAGAAGCTGATAAAAGGAGAGAAAAGGGATCTCAACTAATTCTTCTATTTAAAATGAACAAACTTCCCAGTGTGGCAATGCACGCTTGTAAGCCCAGCTACTCAATAACCCCAGAGGCTGAGGCAGGAAGATCAAAAGTTTGAGGCCAGACTGGGAAACTCAGTGAGATCTTGTTTCAAAATAAAACATTAAAAGCTGAGGATGTAGTTCAGCACTCCTTGGGTTCAATATTTAATACTGGGAAACACTCCTAGAACAGTGTATTGTTCACAGAATAGGGGGATTAATCCATTTATAAGTGCAGAGCTTTCATGGTCTAGACATCTCTCATTAGGCTCCATTTCCCCAAAGCGTTGCAATGGGGGTTTAAATTTCCAAGACGTGTTTTTTTGGAGGACACATTCAAACCATCGCAGAATCTATTCTATTAATAGAGTATTTAAACTAGGTTGTTGTGAGTGTAACTTGGCACACTCAAAGCTGAGGGGCAGACATGTTGATAGGAGTGAATGAGGGCATCACTGACACTTTGTCTATAAGCCCTGAGTTGCATCGACTTGAGAAGTTTCTCCCAAGCATATATAATAACATAATATAATATTATATATATATATATATATATATATATATAATTTTTTTCCAAACAGTAAGTGACTTTTAAGTGACTACTTGATAAGAAGCATTTTGACTGATTTGGTGTGTAATGATCTAGAGGACTACATGTTCTCTTGACATCTCCAGGAAACAAAATAAAATATAAATTAACAAGAGATGAGATTGGTATGTTTTTGAGCAAAATAAAAAATAGGTAGAAATCTCGAAGACATAGGTGTAGGCAGAGACTTCATGAACAAAACCCAGACTGCAAGGGAAATATTATAAAGTATCAACAAATGAGATCTCACCTTATTAAAAAGCTTTTGCACAACAAAAGAAATCACCAACAGAGTAAAAAGACAACCCACAAAGTGGGAAAAAATTAGAGCCGGTTGTCCCACAGAAAAAAAGACTTATATATAGAACATATAAAGAATTGAAAAAAATCAGACTCCCCCAAATTCAAAGGCCCAATCCGAAAATGGGCATCAGAGATGAATGCACAATTCTCAGGTGAAGAAATACAAAGGGCAAATAAATACATGAAAAAATGTTCAACGTCATTGGTCATTAGAGAGATGCAAATTAAAACAACACTGAGATTCCATCTCACCCCAGAAAGAATGGCTGTCATCAAGAAATGAACCAATAACAAATGCTGGAGGGGCTGTGGGGAAAAAGGAACTCTTCTCCACTGTTGGTGGGAATGTAGACTGGTACGACCACTGTGGAAATTAATGTGGAGATACCTTAAAAAACTGGGATTGGAGGTCCCATTGAACCCAGCTATCCCCCTTCTGAGAATCTTCCTAGAAGAATTAAAAAATCAAACCACAACGACATATGTTCACCCATGTTTATAGCAGCACAATTTGTAATAGCTAAATTTTGGAAACAACCTAGATGCCCATCAACCAAGGAATGGATAAAAAAGATGTGTTTTTATAAGATGGAGTACTACTCAGCCAAAAAGAAGGATAAACTGAAGACTTTTATAGGTAAATAGATGCAATTCGAGACCATACTTACAAGTGAAATAAATCAGACCCATATGTCTAAACATTGTATTGTCTCACTAGGTGAGAAACTGAACGAGTAAATAAGATCCAAAATGTACAATAGATATTGTGAAATGGAAGAAACTATTCAAAAAAACGACAAACTCTGATGGGGGAAAGGGGAAAGGAAAAAAGGAAAAAAGAAAAAATATATATATACACAAGATGATTAAGATAATGATACAGCTAGCTAGTTTCTCTTAGTTCACTGAGAAGAAAGGTTTGTGCTAATATTGTTTGGACAAGATATCATGCCTATATAGTACTCTGAATAACTACTACGAAGACAATAATACACAACCTATTAATTATTGTAACTGTGCTACTACCCTGTTTTGAAGCTCTGTTTCATTGTTATTTTTATCTTTTTTCTTACTAAAATAAAAAAGACAATTAAGAAAAACAATAACTGGTAAGTGTCAAAGACTCGATACATGCTGGCACTGTCAGGTGCCTTACATAAGTAACATTCCAATAGTCAGACTTCACAAGGTATACATGAGCAAGGAAGCAAGATAACTACATCAACTTCACATCATAGACATAAAAACCCTGAGGATTGTAGAACTTTACAACGTTCTTGACTTCATACAGCTAATAAGAAATGGGGATAAGATAAGAATTCTGATCTGAGTTTCTCTAAGGCCCACACTTTTCCTCTCCTCCCAGTCTGAGATAGGTATTGGATATTGGATATTGATAAATGTATCAATATTTCAACATCAGGCAGTGAAAAGGAAGACTCTGTAGCCAAAATAACAAAAACAGGCCTTATTAAAGCAAAGTGAAAGAGAGAATCAAAGACAATTTCAGACTGTAAGGTTCACATGCCTGGAGTCCTCCTGACCCTAGCCCTGGGGTTCCTTCAGGACTGACCCTGTCCTCATGCTAGCACTTACGTCAGCCCCAGCCATTTTCCACATTAAATGTCCTTCTCCTAAAACTTCCCCAGTATCCCCTCATGTCTAAACTGGGCCTGATCTCTTGGCCAGCTCTTCGCAGCGTCCTCCTCTGGACCCTGCACCTGCTCCCAGAGTAACAAACAGCCCAGGGTCCCCTGCCTTCTCCCTAAATAGAGGGTTACAACTGCCCAGAGGTCCTATTCTTCACTGTGCACACCTTCTGACAACAACAGTCCCTTTGATGTAATTGTTCCCATCAGACGGTGAAGCTTAGAGGTATCTTTATCCCTCTGGATACCTCACTCTCCTCTCAAAGTGTTTTCAAAGCTGCTAATGGGAAAAGTCTGGTTTCATACAGAATCTACTGGTATTCTATCCTGCAGTGGAGATATAATGACAAAGTAGAAAGGAGGTGTTAGAAAGCAGATGACATTAGAAAAAGTGGTAGTTTTTGTCAGGTGCTTTTTTTTAAACTTGTTACTGAATCCATACTTTTAATGAGTGAATATAAGTGGTCAACAACAGAAGCCTCTTTCCTAAGTGTTTAGATCAGGAAGGACCGAGGAAATATCAGTTTCAACCATTTGCAGAGACTGAATTCCTACAAACCCTGTGGTCTTTCTAGGAAGTAGTAGTAGTTTTCTACGGCTGTTATAACAAAGTACCACAGATTCAGGGGTTTACAACAGCACAGACTTTTATCTATGTATCTGCTTTAGATATATTTCTGTAGATGTGAAGGATGGGATGATTCTGCTAAATTCTGTAAGCAGATTATCACAAGGCTCATGTCAAGCTTTCAGCTGGCAATCCTGTCACTGAGGGGGTTTAACAAGAATCTCTTTCTCAGCTTGTTCAAGTTGTAGCAGAATTTAGTTTTTTGCAGAAATAAGATTGAGGCCCTGTTTTCTTGCCATCATATGGACCTGCCATAGTTTCATGAACCCAGTCCCTGAATATGGGCCTACACATTTGGAATTATTCTTACACTTGGAATTTCTCTGACTTTCCTCTCTTCCGTGTCTCTCTTTGCCTCCAGCCAGAGAAAGTTCTCCTGTCGTTAAATTAGGCCCAGTTTGATAGTTCAGTGTATCATTATTTTAAATTCAGTCTCATGATTTTTATGTATCTTCAAAGTGCCTTTGGCCATGTAACATAGCATATTCATTTTTCAGGGATAAGGATAACAGAATATTTGTGGAAGAATTATTTAGCCTACCATGGATGTGGAAAATGTCTCTTTGGGTGATAGACCAAGTTTGATAAAATAATTCGCTATCATCTCCTGCCTGAGAGGAAAATTGGGGCTTTTCATTGTGCCTAAGGGCAGCTGTACAAGTATGTTCAGGTATGTTCATCAGGTGGTGTGCAACAGAGACCCACAAGTTATGATTTAGACCACGCTCATAAAAGAAGAATAAAATTTTCCCTGTACTGAGATTATTGCAAAGGTCAGTGGAGAAAGCAGCTATTTAGTGAATAGGGGCAAACATTCCTTATAGAGTTTTACATGGTCTTTTAGAAAATGGATGTGATCCCTTATCTGAAAACACTTTTCACATAGTACAGTATTCACTAGAAAAAAAAATTGGCTAATTGCAAGGGAATTTTGGCCTTCTAAGAAAATTTTCCAAAAATAAATAGGTTGTTGTCATAGCACATTTTCATAGTTACTCTTTAAT
This sequence comes from Erethizon dorsatum, assembly GCA_028451465.1. Taxonomy (NCBI): domain Eukaryota; kingdom Metazoa; phylum Chordata; class Mammalia; order Rodentia; family Erethizontidae; genus Erethizon; species Erethizon dorsatum. Next base: position 19,415,833 of record CM051842.1, read on the forward strand.
AGTTACTTTTTTTTTCATAGTTACTACTATTGAACAGGTCAAAGAAGAGACTGCTAGTGTCCATCCAAATCTGATCTTACTGTCCTTCTTTGGCACATGAAGAGTCTGTAATACTCCACTTGTAGCGAGAAAGGCTCTTGTGACTTCATATCCCACTGAAATATGAACTGACACAATGCTTGTCATTTCCAGGGTAAGGCATTTGAGAGTCAGTATGATGCTTCCAAGCTTTCTGTTCTATTCGGTAGTAAATGCGCAGATCCTGTACTGAGATGTGGAGACACACGATGGAAGCAGCCTGAATCCTTTGGTCACCTGACAGGGCAGACCTTTACCTATTCATACCAGATGCTATGTGCAAAAAAACCAAAAACTTTATTACACTAAACCTTTCAGATTTCAAGCTTTTTCATTTACATCCACTAGCAGTGACTTTATCTGAATATTGCACTATTATTTCTGTTGTTCTTTTTAAATATATATTAATTATAAAGAAAATAGTGTATATTTTGTCTCCCTTCCTTCTTTCCTCCTCCAATTCTCTTTTTCCCTCTTTCTTTCTCTTTCCCTTTTACCCTCTATCTCTCCTTCCTCCTCCCCTCCCTCCCTCTCTCTTTCTTATTCTCTCTCTCTCTTTCTTTCTTTATTTTTTCTCTTTCTCACAGGGTCTTTCAAAATTGCCCAGGTTGGGGATTTGTAATCCTCCTGCCTCAACCTCCCCAGTTCTGGGATTACAAGTGTATGTCACCATGCCCAGCAGTGCATATATTCTTGATGCTAAAACTTTGAGCATTATGAATAAACTACAACTCGCAGTTCTGCTTCTTTACTACATTCTTCCAAACTTCAGACCTTACCAAGTGCAATTAGAATTGAAAACTTTGAGTGTATTATTTTAATATTATTCTAAGCATTATTCTAATGCTTTTCTTACATACATATACTAGGAAAATGTATTGTAAAGTTTTAGCGTATACAGAGTGTGCCAAAAAAGAAAAGAAAAATTTGTATAAATATTTTAATACTAAATTTATTGAGACATCATGAGATTAATACAAGTTACCTTTGGCCTCTACAATTATAAGAGGTGCTAAAAGTGGCCATTATCTTGCAGACATTTATTAATATGGTGAACTGCTGAAGTATGTACACAATTTTTGGTGCACTCTGTATATTTAATAATGTAAATATCATTCTTTCTCTGCCCTTGTCACTAAGTGAAATGAATGCAGGAATTTTCCATGACAGCACATAGATGCCCCTCACTTTTCTAAACTACTACCAAAAATTCTAAAGAATGTGTATGTGATAATTAAGTTAACCATTTTCCTCCTGATGGAGTCATAAATTGTTTCTCATCTGCTAATTTAATTAAAATTAAGTAAATACTACTAAACATGAATTATTGGACAAATGTGGTTATTTATTACAGAAAATATATTTTCAAAAGCTCAAATTGTGTTAAAGTGGAAAGACTATGATGACTGTACATTTTTTTATATTAGCAAAATTCCTTTCCAAATGCCTTTTAATTGGCATTTTAATTGATCAGTTTTAAATTGGGGGCAAAACTGTTGGTGAAATTATTTGTCTCATTCTTATTTCAATTTCTATTTCCCTGTTTTCTAAGTAGGATGAACATAATCCCTAACTTATAAAAAGCAGGATATCTGCAGTGCTGTCTGGAGCTGTAGGATTGCTCTAGGAACATACTTTAGAATTCTGACATGTCAATAAGATATTTCTCTTCACTTTGAAAAGAAGAATTTGGTCAGAATGATTAAATGCTTGGAAATTGGCCCACACAGGAAACCTCAGTTAGTGAACGAATTTAGGAAGACTGGAGAATAGAAAAATTTCCAGAATCCATGAGAGACGTCACAAGTTAAACCCAGTCCAGAGAAAGGTTAAGGTGGCTGATGGGGGTCTATATCCAGAGTTTAGCAGAGTAAGGAAGGGACCAGAAGGAAAGAAAAGGGGAATTGGCAGTGCTTCAGACAACTTACTTGAATAAGCTTGGGAATCTGGGAACCACCGTTACTAGTATGAAGTTGTAGGGTGATCTGAATGAGCAGATCAATTGGATGAAAGGACCAGAAGCATGCAAGACACCCAGCTTCCTTAGAGTCTCCCCTATCAACTTGTCAGGCAGAATGTAGACAGCTCCTCTGCATCAGCCAAGGATGATATTAGCGGATTCTGGCAGAGCTACATCTCTTCATGCCATTATTACATCTTTTCAGTAACTTTATTAAAATTGCTGTCACCTTTTACTGTGAGCAGAGGGCACTGAATCAGGTGGCAGGTGGTTCAGTGCTTCTCTGTTGGTGTACCAATTAGATAACTGAAAAGAAAAGGTATTACTTCCTCATTGTATGTGGTTCTTCCACCACAGTGGTTGAGTCTGTACAAGAGGGTAGGACTGGTGATTAAGGACAATTAAAAGAGAACAAGTAGTACCAATGAGTAGTGGAAATGACTATGCGTCTGCAAGGAGGGGCAGGAGCGGAAATTTCCTAAGGCTACTTACCTCACTGAGTCTGTAGTTAAAGTGCCAGATGCAGATTTGTCTTGAAAAATGATCCTGTTATTCCTAGCTCAGATTGTCTCCCGTTATTCCTAACTTCTTTGTGCACCAGAGGGCTAATGTCCTTGGCTATGGTAAATTGCCTGTTGTAACCAGATACTGAATAAAGTAGGGGGCTGGCCCACTCTGAAACATTTATTGGGAGGATGTGGAATCATTGGAAATGATGCTAAATTTACTGAGGGTGACAAGTATATGTGAGACACAAAGCTACGGCTTTATTAATATATTAATCTGTTTGAATGAACTAAAACACAGGGGAAAAGATTGTGTAACAATCTCAAGGCCATCATGTAATCTGTAGTAAGTACAATAAAGTTTAAAGCTGTGAAGAACCGTAGACCCATGTGTCAGACTTGGGAGAGCAGAAGGTAGAGACCCAGGTCTTAACAAAAGTAAAGGTGAGGGGGCTGGGCATAGCTCAGTGGTAGATTGCTTGCCTAAAATGTGCAAGGCCCTGGGTTTAATCCCACCACCACAAAAAATTTCAAAAAAATTAAAAATAAAGGTGAAGAGTCTGAGTGACTTCTGAGGCATCCACCTATTGCAATAGATGGGCTTACACACTGTCCCATCCCTGCTGACCACCTTGGGGATCTTTAGGAAGGAGCGATCGGAAATAGTTCGCCTTGAAGTCTGTCTCTGGCATTCAGAGAAGTGAACACTTCATCTGAAGTGGTCAGTATCAGGTCAGTAGAGAGAAGAGTCCCAGGCTTTGTTTGGGGTCAAGGTAACCTCTGTTGAGTGAGTTTAAGGAGACTCCCTCAGCTGAAGACAGTGATTCCCACAGAACTCTTCCCCTGTTGTCAGTCATAGTCTACCCTTAGCAGGGATCATCCCTGACTCTTTCCCCCAACCAGGGACTCCTGAAATAAGAACACTGGCCTCTGGTATTAGGTCCAAGGCTGTCGAGTGGAGTCCCAGGTGCTAATCAAAGTAAAGATGAGGACTCCTTTGTGGTTTCTGCAGACTCTTCTGTGATTTCCTAAGACAGAAGAGAAGCACAGTGACTCAACCGTACTTTCACACCAAACCCTTCACACCCTGACTTTGCCTGCTTCCCCACCACCAGCACCATTCATAGCCATGAGGCTCAGAAACCGCTTGACTTCACCCCTGGAAACTGAAAAGCAATATAGGAAAGACCTTAATTTAAAGTTAACTCAGGTAACCAGAGAGAGAAATTCCTGGAGTCAATCAAAGTCTCTGAGTTCTCAGAGACTCCTTCACTCCAAAACAGTGTCAGTGCCACAGGGTCCCACCCTTTTGGTCCATTCTTGGAGAGCTCAGGCAGGTTTGCACGAAGTGGTGAGCCCTGTTTTCTGCACTGGGATTGCAGGAAAGTGAAAGGATTTGTCTGAGAGGCGTGGTGTCAAGTCAGCTAAGGGAAGATTTCCAGATCCTATCTGAAATTAAGGTAAAGACCCCGAATTAGATGTGTGGGAGCCACCCACACCAGATTGGAAGGGAGCCACCAGAGAGTTCTACTTCTATTGTTAACTCTGATAGAGCCAAGATCAGAATCCTCTGATGTAACAATGTTCTCCAAGTAATTTCTAAATGCCTTTTGAGGAGGCTGAGGCTGGTGAGTACAGTATATTCAACCAGGGTGTTGGGCTCAGACCAGCAGACTCTAACTGGAGTAATGGTGGAAACCTAGGGTGAGCTCTGAGGCAACAACCCGCCCAGAGCGCAAGAGGCCTCACAGAATCATCCCCTTTGCTGTCAGTCCCGGGACACCCCTAGTGGGTTGAAAGGATGTGGCATTCACTGACTTCTCCCACTGCTGTCTAAAGGAATTATTGGCTGCATATGAGGTGAAGCAGCACGGAGCAGTGTCCTATCAGTCAAAGGAGGAGCTGGCATGGGCCTTGTTAGGAATTTTAAGATAAAGACCGACTTAGATGTGAAGGGACCACCCACCCCAGACTGCAGGGGTTCCCAGAGAGTTTCACCCCACCTGTCCATTTTGACAGAATCTAGCCAGGAATTATCTGGTGTAATGGTGATTTTCAAGTAGTTTCTTTTCTTATTATTTTTATTTTTAAATAGTATGTGTTTACAGTACATGATGATTACATAATACATGTTAATTCTTCTTCCTTCCCCTTCCTTACCTCTCCCTCCTTCTCCCTCAATCTCTTGGTCTCATTCCCATTTGCAAAAGATCTATCTCCCTGGTTCCTATTATCTATCTTTTATTTTGATCTTTTTTTATTTTAAAGAGAAAAAAAAAACAATGACAGAGTTTCAAAACAAGATAATAGGAAATTAACAATGGTTTATATATTGGGTATTGTTATCTTCAAAGTAGTTGCTCAGATTACAAGATATAGACATGCAAAATTGATCAAACAATATAAGCAGGAACTGTTCTTTTCAATAAACTAAAAGAAATTAGTAGTATAATTATCTTAGCTGTCTTGTGTATATACATATATTTCTCTTCTTTTCCCTTCCTTCTTGTCTCCTTTTCCCCATCCCAGATGTTCTTTCCTTTTGACCAGTTTCTTTCCCTTTCACAATATCTATTGCAGATTTTGGATGTTATTTACTGTTTTAGTTTCTTACGCTAGGGAAACAATACAATGTTCACACGTGCAAGTCTGATTTGTTTCACTTATGAGTATGGTCTCCAGTTACATCCATTTACCTATAAAAGCCTCGAGTTTATCCTTGTTTATAGCTGAGTAGTACTCCATTATATAAAAAATACCACATCTTTTTTATCCATTCCTCAGTTGATGGGCATTTAGGTTGTTTCCAAGATTTAGCTATTACAAATTATGCTGCTATAAATATGGGTGCACATATATCACTGTGGTATGATGTTTTTAATTCTTCTGGGAAAATACCCACAAGGGGAATAGCTGGGTCAAATGGGACCTCTAATCCTAGTTTTTGAGGACTCTCCCCACTGATTTCCACTGTGGTTGTACCAGTCTACACTACCACCAAAAGTGGAGAAGGGTTCCTTTTTCCCCCGCAGTCCCACCAGCATTTGTTATTGGTTGATTTCTTGATGACAGCCATTCTTTCTGGAGTGAGATGGACTCTCAGTGTTGTTTTAATTTACATCTCTCGAATGACCAATGATGTTGAACATTTTTTCATGTATTTATTTGCCTTTTCTATTTCTTCATCTGAGAAGTGTGTATTCATCTCAGATGGCCATTTTTGGATTGGGTATTTGAATTTGGGGGGCCTAATTGTTTTCAATTCATTATATGTTCTAGATGGAAGTCCTTTGTCTGGGGGACAGTTGGCTAAATTTTTTTCCCAATCTGTGGATTTTCTTTTATTTTGATCTTTAAATTAACTGTGTTTTGTGTTTCTCATGTAAGAGAAATCATGCAATGCTTATGATTGTGTCGAGTTTATTTCACATAATACTATGGTCCCAAGGTGCATCCATTTTCCTACAAATGACTCAAGGTTATCCTTCTTTGTGGCAGAGTAGTACTCTATTGTCTATAAATATCACATTTTCTTATCATTCATCTCTTCATGTGCATATAGGGTGCTTCCAAAATGTAGCTATTATCACATGTGCTGCTGTAAACATAGGTATGTATATATCACTGTAATATGTTGTCTTTTTCTCTTTCAGGAAGTTACCTAGAAGGAGAATAACACGGTCAAATGGAATTTGTATTTTCAGTTTTGTGAGGAATCTCCATAAGGATTTCCATAGTGGTTATGCTAATTTACATTCCCATCAAAACCATAGTGGTTATGCTAGTTTACATTCCCATCAAAAATGTAGAAGAGTTTCTTTTCCCCTGCAGCCTTATCACCATTTGTTTTTGTGTTTTTTTTTTTGTGGGTACCAGGGGTTGACCTGAGGACCTCACGTGCCAGCAGGCACCCGTGTCGCTGAGTGATATCACCAGTCCTTTTTTCGTATGTGGGTTCTGGGAGTCAAACTCGGGCCCTCGCGCTTGCCAGGCAGGCATTTACGCCGCTGAGCCATCTCACTGGCCCTCCCTTTGTTTTTATTCGAGTAGTTTCTAAATTCTGAGGAGGCTGAGGGAGGGTTTTTGGTCTCTAACCTATATTTACATCTGAGGGTGAACTGACATAAGGAACCCTGACTTCTGCTTCTGGTGTCTCAGAAAAGTGAATAAGTTAAAATGGGAGCAATATGGTATCATGTCAGCAGGGTGATAATCCCCAGGCTTTTCTAGCAGTTAAAGGAAGCCTCCTGAGTGAGGTTTCAGGGAACAGTCCACCCCTAACAGAGGGGGCCTGACACGGAGGGGCCGGGGAGGTAACGTCTTTGGTTTGAGAAGGGCAGCCTTGAGCTATAGAAAGACCAGTGAGGAGCTCTTCTGGAAGTCATTCTAAGCACCCTGAATGAGGACTGAGAGGACTACCCGCCCCACAACATTAAGGGTCACAAAGAGTCCTATTCATTGCCTTCAGACCAGAATGAGCCGGAAGCAGATATATTGTGCTATGGATTACTAAATTTTCTCATCCGGTGTTCGGGGCTTCAGTGTCTTGATCAGAAGGAATTGCTTTAAAGTCAGAAGAGGGAGGAGTCCCAGTCCCTACAAAAAGTGAAGATAAGGACACTAAGTGAGGACAAGAACACTACTGCAGGATAGAGTTCCACAGACCTGTGCTTTCATCACTTAGGCAGGTGTGGGTGAGATGAGGCTTTCCTCAGCTGATCCTCTGGCATCTCAGAGGGTCCCCATGTCTTGCCAATAGTGAGGTGATTGCCTTTAACATGAACTGAAAGAAATACCTGACCCCCAACCTCAAAAGGGAGTCCATGCTCTAAGCCCCACTAAGCCTCAGGCAGATCTGGCAACTAGGAACCTAAGGCATACATTAATTCTTTCTGTAAGGTCCCAGAGGTCAGGCAGATCAGGGAATGGGCATATTGTGAGTTTCTAAAGCAGTGACTTCAAGGAAAACTGTACAGGCAGCTTTCAATAAAGCCAAGGAGTTGTCTCCCACTGAAAGTATTCCAACCATCTCATCCACTCCCTTCTAGATCACAGAGTTACCTGACTGTTTTCTTACTGCCCCTGTCTAAAGCAGTCATGGCTCAGGGTCAGGAAAGCAAGCTCTGTGTCTGTGAGAAATGCTGTCAGGCCCAAGAACAGCCCACAAATCAGGTGGGTGCTTAGGCCACTGCAAGAGTAGAAGGAGTTTCACTCTTCTTCCTCTTCTTCTTACTCCTCTTCTCACTTCAAAGGGAATCCCAGCTGCCGCTGGGAAAACCAATAACCCTAATGCCTTGCAGAGAACCATCCACTGCCACTTCTGCTACAGATGCTTCATACAGATCTAACATAAATGTCAACAACCAAGTGAAGGAAAGGCCAAGATACTTGCAAGCCCCACTTGCCACTGGGCACTTTCCTAGAAGCCTTCTGGATGAGAAGGTGATTATATTGGTACAGTACCTGCCAAACAAGTGTATCAAGTGAAGGATCCCATTACAAAGACAGAAATGCTGAGAAACTTAATACAACTGCACAGGAACTACTTCTGTGGGAACTTGAAGAAAGCTTCTGAGAACCTGGAGCTGAACTTTGGCCTTCACATGAAGGAAATGGACCCCAACAGGCATGTCTATGTCCTTGTCAACAAACTGGAACTAAGCTGTGATGCAGGGCTGAGCAATGACAAAAATGTGCCCATGACTGGCCTGCTGATGACTATCCAGGGCATGATACTGACGAAGGGCAACTGTGCCCCTGAGAAGCAAGTCTGGCAAATAATGAATGCAATTGGGCTATACAGTGGGAGGGAGCACTTCCTTTTTGGGGAGCCTAAAAAGGTCATCACCAAAAACTTATTGAAGGAAAAGTATCTGGAATCCCGGGAGGTGCCCAACAGTGATCCTCAGCTCTATGAATTTCTTTGGGCTCTCAGAGCTCACATTGAAACCAGTATCATGAAAGTCCTAGACGTTTTAGCTAAGGTCCGTGGTAGCATCCCCAGAGCTTTCCCATCCTGGAATGAGGAAGCATTGAAAGATGAGGAAGAAAGAGCCCAATCCAGTATTGCAGCCAAGGATGGTGTTAGGGACAGCGTCAATGAGTGTTCTAAGGGCATGGGCTCATGCCACCCATAGCAAATCCTGTGTGATTCATAATTTTGGGATTGAAAACTCTACATTCTAAGTAGTGGAAGGTCAGGGTGGGTCTGGAGACAACACAATGTGTAACATTATTTTCCTGTTCTGTTCTGTATGCCTCAATAACTTGAAAAATGTTATTATTTTTATCAGAAGGTAAAAATACCTTCATAACAAAAGTTTATGAATGACTTTTCTCAGAAATTTATTGCTGTGAGTGGAATTTAAAAGTTTTATATTTTGTAAAACAAATTAAGAAATCATATTTCATGATTTAGAACCAGATAGCATGGCAGTAAATTGGGCATTTTCTAGAAAATGTGAAACAAATCAGCATTTAAGTCATTGATATCAAGAAATGGAGCAAAAAGTAAAAGACAATAAGCAGTTGGTTTCATTTGTCACCATAAGTCTGTTGTTTTGTACCTTTCATTCACACACGCACACACGCACACACACACACACATATATGTATGAAAAGTTAAATCATAATACATTCAATCTCTTTCTGAGGGGCCTATGTGATCTCGGGCAATAATTAAGCATTTATCTTTGGAAGGCTTGTGTTGGTACATAATCTAAGATGAACGAAATTATCCCTGCCCGTAGAAGTTTAAAGTCTTGAAATACCCAGTATGAATAGAAGACAGTAAGTGACTTAGTTAAGGTTGCTATAACAAATTATCATAGATTAAGTAGCTAAAAGAACAACTATTTATTTCTCAATGTTCTGGAGGCTGGAAGTCCCAGATCAGGATGCAAGGTCGGGTTCCTGTCTTCTCATTGTACCCTCACATGGTGAGAAAGAGCTCTGACCTCTTCATACTTGGACAGACAATTATGCCTCATAGTTCTGGAGGCTGGAAAGTCCAAAATCAAAATACTGCCACATTCAGTACCTGGTAAGGGCCTGCTTCCTGGCTCATAGACCACAATCCTTAGCAGAACGGGTAAGAGCCCCTTTGGGGTCTCTTTTATAAGGGCCCTAATCTTATTTATGAGAGTTCCACCTTCCTGACCTAATTTCCTCCCAAAGGTCCTGCCTTCAAATACCATCACACTGGGGATTTAAGCTTCAACATATACATTTTGGAAAAACATGTGGCAGGGAGATACTCCCTAACCTGAAGGACAAGTCAGACAAAAGTGTGACAACTTCACCATATAAGATGTGAGCAGTCAAATGTAAATGCCTGTGGCAAGGGTGTTTAGGGCCTTGGAAAACTGCAAGTCTTTCAATGTGAAATAATTTTGTATAAAGCTGAGTGGTGAGACTGATGAGCCTGTGGGAATGGTAGACAGGAGCCAAAAACTAATATGGTTTATGTCAGTGTTGAGAGACTAAAGGCTGGAATAGAAAACATCATTTAGAAGTCACTGTTGTATTATAGGTAAATTAGAGATAAATCTCCACGTGGGGCAAGCATAGACTATGTTCTGTAGTCTGATCTCAATGGAGGTGAACACAGTACACAAGATGATATAGGCACACCTATCATCACAAGGGAATGTCTAAGAAATAATGATGCTACTTATGAGTTGGAATGCTCAGAAGCCACTGTAGTGGCAATTTTTGTAGTGAGCTGGGAGAGACACAGCTCTTCCATTAAATGGACCTTTAAATTAGGTTACCTAGTACACATAATTGTAATTCAGCAAATTCTAAACTAAAATTGAATTTTTGTGGAGATGAAACAATTTCAAATGCAGGTGATTTGGATGGAAGGACAGATGGAGAAGAGAAATTGAGGTACAACTTTGTTATGGCTTACATCTAGATGTCCCCCAAAGCCTCATGTGCTCATAGATGGGGCTTTTAGGAGGTGGTTGGATCATGGGTGTGTGATTATGGATTAAGGGTGTGTGATAACTGGATCGGTCCATTGATTGGTTTCCATAGTTTTGGATGTGGTTGAATGGATTTACTAAAGACAGAAGACCCACTTGTGTGTGGGTGGCAGCCAAACAATAGGCTTATAGCCTGAATGGAATAAAAGGTAAAGGGAGGCTCACTGCTGGCTGCTTCCTGACTGCCACAGTATCAACTGTTTCTCCTCTGCCATGTCCCTCTGCCTTGGATCCAGACAACTATGTACTGAAACCTCTACAAACAGTGAGTTTAAGTAAACCTTTCCTCCTTTTACTTGTGACTGTCGGGTATTTTGTCCCAGCAACGAGAAAGTAACCAAGACATCTTGATAGAAGATCTAGGAACTTTGAGTTCCAACAAACTTTTAAGTTTTACCCATACAGACAATAAATATCTTCAAAAAGTAACTTGGTTTAAACAGCTACACAATATTTTGGCTGATTTTGTGTGCTATGTCCAAATGGGCTGCAAATTCTCTGACATTTCCTGGATAATACAAAACAGCAAAAACAAAACCAGTGGGGTGATTGGTAGTTTAGAGGTCAAAAATTATAATAATAACTAAAATTTATCAAACCCATTATGTGCCAGGCATTGTGCCAAGTTCCTTTTATAAATTAAATACATTCCAACATTCCTGCTTTGTAAGAACAATGTGAGCCAGGAACCGCTTATCATTTATCAAACCCCCTTCAGAGATGAAAAATCAGAGACTCATAGAAATTTTCAGATCTCCCAAATTCATCTAGCTTGTAAGTAATAGTGCTGGAACTGAAATTTTGGTCTAAATTTTTCTGGAGTCTTTATTATTCCCACTCTTCTTTGCCTATGCCAAACTCCGGCCTCTTAATCTAGTTTTTCTGCACTATTTCACAATACTTCTGAGGAAATATGAAGGAAGGAACCTGAGGCCAATGAACTGAACCCATCTATAATAAACAAAGGAAAAAAATGAGAATCATTTGGGGTTCACCTACAGGTCTCAGTTACCTAGTGCCCACCTGCCCCTAGCTCCAGTGTTCTTCAGGTGTCGATTTTGCCCAGGGGCTGGCACATAGGACCAAGCCCAGCACTTCCCAAATTACGTTGCTCTTTCCTCGAATCTGCTCCAGGAGGACTTAATGCCCAAATCATCATGACCTGCTGGGCAGCTGTTCCCTTCCTTCCTTGAAGGTTGTACCTACTCCTTGCCAGAAAGAAGGCCCAAAATATTCTTCCTTTCTTCAATATATTTCTTTCAAAATATTTCTTCCCTAACTTAGAGCACCCCAACTCCCTACATATGACCCCATCAAATCTCTCACCTTAGAACCCTTCTGATGACAACCACTCTTTCCACATAACTCTGTTTGGCAGTGATGTTTAGATGTCTTCTCATCTGCTGTGGGTGTTTTCTCCAGTTTTTTTCCAAAGTGGTTTGTGAATAGAGTCAAATTTGACACAGAATCTATGGGGTGTTGGAATGTAATTCTGAAGTTGGATATTTTAGAAGGTAAATGAGGTTAGTAAGACGGGACAATGTAATTTTATGACTTATTTGATACTGGCCCATAAATTCATACACTGATGAATGTGCTTAACTAAGTGTTCAAGAGCAAAACTCTTCTTTAGAGGTGGTAAATGAAAAAGGACAAAGGAAGTCACTGTGTAGCAACTATCTACGGAGCCTGGATTCTAACAAATGTTGTCCTTTTAGGGCGTTGTGGTGCATTTTTATGGCTACAATAATAAATTACTACAAACTTAGCTAGGGTTCTTGCACTGAGCTATATCCCCAGGCCCTTTTTGTTTTAGAATTGCCCAGGCTGGACTCAAACTTGTTATCCTCCTGCTTCAGGCATTCTGGGATGGCAGGAATGTGTTACCATGCCCAGAGATCTAGACTATCGTTACAAGACCCTGGGAAAAATTTCCTTCCAAAATCAATAAAATTGTCAGTAGGTTTCAGTCCTTGGTAATTGGAAAACTAAGGTCCTATACTGTGGCTGCATTCAGCTGGAGTGGTCACAGCTCCTCTGGACCTCTCTCCAGTCTTTGCATATGGTCCCACTTATCTTCAGTATCTTAGTCACAGAGAGGAGGTTTATTTTAGCTCACAGTTACAGTCTCTGGTCAGCTGGGTCCCAGGCAGAAATGGCATGGTGGAGGGGCCTGGGTAGAGGACAGTTGCTCATGTCATGGCAACCAGAAAACAGAGAGAGAAGGGAGAAGCCAGGAAGGGAGACATCCTCTACTGACAGCCTCTTCCAACCAGACCTCACCTCCTAACAACACATTTAGCCACTGAATTCACCAGTAGATGAATCTACCCATGAGTACAGCATCCCTCTCCAATTATCCAAGTACCCTCCATAAGCTCCACCTCTGAGCACGTGAGAGTTTTAGGGATATTCCCCATCCAAACCAGAACACTGAGTCAGTGATTCCAAGTTCAGTCTTCACACTTAAAGCAATTCTAAATTCCCCTTTTGCTGCATCTCTCTTCTGCCTCTAGCCAGAGAAAACTTTCTGCTTGCAATGGCTTGTGTCATGAGATTGAACCCATCTCAATAACACAGTATAATCTTCCTATTCTAATATTGGTTTCTTGCCCTTAATAGACTTGAAAAGTGCCTTTAGCCATATAGCATAACGTACTCTACTCACTGGTTTCAGAGATAAGTGCATGGACACATTTTTGTAGCAATTATTCAGTCTGTCACCAGTGTAGAAAATGTTTCTAGCATGCTAGCTTTTATGAAACATGTAAAAATAATCCTCATGCTTCATATGGCTTTTTTCTGCACCTACCCCTGTGGAAAATCCTGGCTTTCACTGTGTGTAGACACATGCACAAGTGTTCAAGGATATTCATCAAGAAGGAGGTAGCAGGCTTTCACATGTGATGATTTTGATCATGCAATGAAAAGAAGGAAACTCGCAGTATATTGAAACTATTGTAAAGGTAAGTACAGAAAAGAGCTGTTGAGGAAAGAAGGGTAAACTCTGATTGGTGATATTCATAAAGGGTCCTTTAGAAATTCATAAAGGGTCCTTTAGAAATTTGGTGTGATCTTATATTTGAAAACACCTGTTACAAAGTAAGGAGTTGAAAAAAATTGTCAAGTTGCAACTCAATCTTGGCTTTTCAGAAACCTCTCTGAAAATGGAAAGGGCTTTTGTCACACAAATTATAAAAGTTGCACATATTGATTACCTACTAAGTAACTGTTTATGGAGAGTCTGCAGGTGCTCATCACATTGTGTCTGGCTTTCCTTCCAGAGCATGTAGGGAGACCACACTCCCAGTCACTTGTACATAGGAATGTTCAGTTGAATACCCTTTCTACTGAAATATGAACAGAAGCAGTGCTTTTCATCTTCAGGCCAAGTCATTTGAAACTCAGCATGTCATTTCTAAGCTTTTCGGTTTATTCAGTAGAAAATGTGCAGATCCTGTACTGAGATGTGGAGCCACATGATGGAAGGAGCCTGGATCCTTAGGTCACCTGACAGTGGCAACCCTCACTTACCCAAATCAAATATTATGTGCACAAGAAATAAACTTTTGTTGTGTTGAACCTTTCAGACTTCAGGCTTCTTCCTTTAAATTCACTAGCAGTTACTTTATCTCAATAATACACAGCTACTCTTTCTCTTGTGTGTGCCTTGTTGAAAGTTTGCAATTAGAAAAATCATTACGCTTGCAATCCCAGCACTCTAGGAGAATGAGGCAGGAAGATCACAAGTTTGAACCCAGTCTGGGCAACTCAGCAATTTAGTGAGAACCTGTCTCAAAATAAAAAAAAATAAAAAAGGACCAGGGACATAGCTCAGTGCCAAAAGATTTAATCTACTGTACTAAGAAAAAAAAGTAATAGTGGATGTCATATAGCTGCAAAAAATCTGACAATATGGATAAATCACAATTCTACTTACTGACTCTATTACCCTAAAATTCTTCCCTCTCCATAAGTAACTGCAATTTAAAATATTATACATACTATTTTAAAATAAAGTCTGGGCTTTTGTTTACATAGAAATACTGGGAAAACAAAACATTCTGGTTTTAACCTATATTGGTAATTATGTACAAATTGTTCTGCCTCATCCTAGTTGCTTAATGAAATGAATGCAGGATATTTTGTGAAAGCAAATAGAGATCCATCTCACTCTTTTTTAACTACTCTGTAGAATTCTAAAGAGTATATATGCCAAATTGATTTAAACACTCTCTTTTTGATGGATATATAAGTTGTTTTTCATTTATTGCTCTGACTAATAAAATTTATATCAACATCACTGAGCATGACTTCTTTGGCAAATGTGGATACATTTCGTAGGAAACATAGAAAACTGAAAATTAAGTTAACGTGGAAAAGTGTGATGATTATAAATATTTTATTTTGCTGAATATTGCTGAAATTTTGTTCTAATAGTACAGAATCAATTTATGTTCTCACATGTTAATGTATGTGAATATCCTAAAATGCAAGGAATTTAATCTGATCCATTTTAAATTTGTTAGTTTTTTGGGTGAATATATACTCTTATTGTTATTTCACCATGTATTTCTATTATGGCAATAAAAATATAATTTAGTCTCTCATCTATACAAAGTAAAATTTCTGAAGTACCAGGATATATCTGGGGCATGCTTTAAAATTCTAGTATGACAATGAGACTTTTTTCTTTATTTTGAGAAACAGAGGTCAGTTCATAATGACCCAGTCCCAGGCAAATACTAGAGAAGATATCCTCAGTGAGGAAAATCAGGAGGGTGGTATATTTCCAGAAGCTAGGAGAGAGATCAAAAACTAATCCAAGTCCAGAAGGCCCAGGAAAGATGGAAGTCAATTTCTAAATTCAGAGTTCATTATATATTAAAAAAGAGATCAGAAGGGGAGGAGATGTGAAATCCTGGAGGCACTTGGAAACTTACACAAGTAGTTTAAGGAGTCTCTAAATCATTACCAGTCTGCAGTTGTGAGTGATCTGAGTGGGCAGATCTATCACATAAAAGAACGATAGGCATGTCTGATTCACCACTCTTAGAACCTCCCCTACTCACTGTCAATCGGTATAGCTAGCTCTCCTGTGTCACCGGATGGTGTTTTTGATCAAATCTATGGGAACTACAGTCTCTTTACTATTCTGGATGGCTGTGTGTCCCTGCCAATGTACTGGAGCTGTGAGCTGCCGTGATTGCTGGTAGAGAAAGGTATTTCCTCTCCTGTACACGGTGTCCTTACACCACTGAAGCTGGTGTTATGTATGTGGAGGGTGGTGAATGATGACAGTTATAATAAGCCAGAAAGTGCTATTGAGTAATGGAAGATAACCTGTAGCTGCAAGCAGTAGAAAATTTGAGGGGAGTGGAAAATTGAATTCCCTGAAGCTAAGTACCTCAGAGACTCTGCAAATAAAAGGTTGATTGTAGATCTCTTCAAAAAAAGTCTAGATGCCATTCCCACCTTATACTGCCTCATTTGCAGCCTCATGGCACATGGCCTATGGCTCTATTTGGTGGTTTATATTACCACCAGATACTGTGTCAGCTAATAAGTTGGCCCCAGGTATAAATGTTTTTCAGGATGGGCTGTGGGAATTACTGCCCATGGTGCAGTTTGTTGATAAGTTGACTAGGAGTGATGGTGATATGTGGGGTCCAAAGCTCTATCTTTATTATTGTAATAATACTGGCTTGCTTGAACTTTTAAAGAAAATAAAAATCTGTACCAGCCCTTCTCAACATTTTCAAAGGATCTGTAATAACTTTTACTACTTTTCACTGAGAGGTGAGGGTATTGGACCAGAGTGTCACAGAGTGTCAGCAACAGATCATCAAATGTAGGAGTCCTGAGTCCTAACAAAAGTAAAGGTGAGGACCCTGAAGAAGATGTGAAGGAAGCAGTCATACCAGAACATACTGGCCCACCAAGAGCCCTGAGCTTACTGTCAACTCTGGGGACTCTGGACATAATTGTTTGGTGCAAGTGCCCCTTCACTCTCTTAGGCCTGGGGTGAGGGTATAACAATGTTAAAGAAAATAGGGGTTTGACCTTGGTCTAAGGCTCAAGGACTCAATCCAGAAGAGGAGGGATCTTCCCAGGACTGTCCAGGAATCAAGTTTAGAAACCTAAGTGAAGCACTCTGGGAGGCTAAAGCAAGGGGATCAGGACTACATGTTCCAGGTCAGCCTGGGCAATTTAGCTACTTAGCAAGACCCTGCTTCTCCCCAAAGTGATGGGGATATAGCTCAGTGCAGAGGCCCTGGATTTACTCCATAGTACCACAAAAAAACAAACAAACAAGCAAAAACCAAAAATCCCCACTAAATTAAGATCAAGGGTAATTTCCTCCTCCAAACCAAAGGGTTCCAGCATAAAACCCAATCCCCGCTTTCATCCCTGAGAGGTCCTAAGTCTGGATACAGGATGTAGCTTCCTTTTATTTCCTCTTCTGAAACCTCAGGGTTCTGTGTGGAGGCTTTTATATGAGTGAGGAAGTGTCAAATCAGCACAGGAGTCAGTGTCCTGCCACAAAACAAGGTAAGGACCCAGGGTGAAGTATGAGTGTACTACCCACCACAGATTGGAGGAGCTAGACCAGAGTCCAAATGCTGATTTCGGTTCTGGTAAAATACAGATATGAATCATGTGAATTTCTTCGGTGAGCACTCTGGAAGCTGGAGTAGTGGACCGTTGTGTTGGCCTCAGGTCAACAGAGCTCTGGAGTCATCTAGACCCTGCCGCAAGGCAACTGAATGACCTTGAGTGAATGAAGTCTGAAGGACCCTCCCATACTAGAATAGTGCTATTGCCCCATTGTCAACCCCGCTGTCAACACTGGAGGCCCTTTATTCTATCTACCTATCCCTCTATCTCCCATCCTATCATCTATCTATCTACCTATCTATGTTTCATTCATCTATCTGTCATCTACCTATCATCGTCTATCTAATCTATCTTTATGGTACTGAGGTTTGAACCTGGAGACTTCATACTAAGCCCATTTTTTATTTTTTATTTTGAGATAAGGTCTTGCTAAGTTGCCAAGGCTGGGCTCAAACTTGTGATCCTTTCTCCTCAGCTTTCCAGAGCGCTGCTGAGACTGAGAGATAGTGAAACAAAAGGCACATGAGAGCAAAACACTGAGTAAATTGGGATAAGCCTTGGGAAATTGGAGCACAAGGAACAAAGGGAAAGGGCCTGAATAAACCAGGAAAAACCTTGGGAAATTGGAGCACAAGTGACAAAGGCCTAATTGGAATGTAAAGTACAAAGGACTAATAAAATCTTCTTTTCTCATGACAAAAGCCTGGGAATAATGGCAACTGCTTAGCTTCATTTCAGGCGCCTGCCAAAAGCTGCATATAAGCTCCTAGATTTAGGCACCTCTTAAATATCCTCCTTTGGAACCCCTGCTGGCTAGCAAGAGCTTTTCTTTGTTCTTTCTAATAAACCACATGCAGTTTGTCCCCAACTACTGTTTGCAGGCCTCCTGCAAGGACCCAGAGGGAGGAATAACTTGATTACCCTGTGTTTCAGGAGAGCACCACAATGTCCAGCTTGCTTTTTAAATTTAATTATGGGTTTTGTTAAAAATTATCTATAAAGAATTTTTCAGCCAGGTACAGTAGCAAATGCTCACAGTCCAAGCCTCTTGGGAGGCTGAGGCAAGAGGATCACTTGAGTTTACAAGTTCCAGACCTGCAAGGTAAGATAGTGAGATCTTGTTTCAAACAACAACAAAGCTTTTATTTGAAGATATACTTAAAGCTTTCTTTACAGAAAATTTGCAAAGATAGTATAGAAGTTCCTCTTATGCTCAGTATTCACTTTTCTTACTGTTTGCTGTACATTAATATATATTTGTCAAAGCTAATGAACCAATATCAATGCATTATAATTAACTAAAATCCATAGTTCGTGTTTCCTTTATTTCCCCCTTAATGTCCTTTTTCCGTCCCAGGATCTCATTCAAGTTTCCACGCTGCAATTTAGTCTGCATTTCTTATAAGCTTTTCTAGATTGTGACAGTTTTTTAGACCTTGCTTGCTTTTGATGCCCTTTATAGTCTTAGGGAATAGTAGTCAGGTATTTTGTATACTGCCTTTCAATGTGGTGTATGTTATGATTTGTCTCATGATTACATAGGTATTATGAGCTCTTGAGAAGAGGACCTCAGAGAAAATGCAATTTTGATCATATTATTTTAAGAGTACATCCTCTCAAAATGACTTATGACTGATGATATTCACCCTGACCACCTGGCTGTGGTGGTATTTGTCTACTGTAAAGTTACTCTTTTTCACCCTTTCCATACAATATTCTGGAGGGAAGTCACTGTCAATCCACTCTGAAAGGATGAGGAGTTTTGCTTCATTTTCTTGAGGGTAGGGTATTCATATAAATTATTTTAAATTCTTCTGTTCAAAAGATTTATCTATTCTCCTGAATTTATTTATTCATTCACGCATTTATTTATATCAGTATTTTTTTTTTGTGGGGCGGACCGGGAATCAAACTCAAGACCTCACGCTTGCCAGACAGGCACCATGCCACTTGAGCTATATCCCCGGCCCTATTTATATCAGTATTAACTCATACATATTTATTTCACACTTTGGTTTATAATATAATATTAGATTTTTTGTTGTTCAAATTGTTCAACTGGTACTACAGTCTTGTTCCTTCTAAGCTGTTAGCAAATGGAACTTGGAAAATATCTAGATACTAAGCATGTAAGTATATGTATCTATAATTATTTCTATATTCTCCACCTGTATCTATATTTAGCTAGCCATGAGTCTTACTGACGTATCAAACTCTAATCTACTATCACATGATTAATTCTAGCCTTTCTCCTTTGCTTACCTTTATGACAAAATTAATCTCCACTCTCCAACATCTTATACTTATTTAATCAACCCCAATACATTGATTTCAAATTATTAGTCCATAAACTTGTGAGAAACAAGTTTAATAAGAGTAGCATGTCTATATATTTATTTCTCTAGTCTTATAATCTCTACTCATTTCCAAAGTTGCTTAAGCAATAATCTCTTTTACCCCATTCTCCTCAGTGACATTGTTTCATGCATTTGCAAATATCTAAATTCTTTTGTTGAACTCTGCACTCCATCCTGGGATACCCTGATCTTGGAATTGGCTTTTAATTTTTTTATGTATATTAAGGCTCACTTTTTACACTGTAAAAAGTGTTTCATCTACTGAATCTCCCCCTTCAACTTCCTGGAAACTACTGACCTCTTTTTGGCTCTCTAGTTGTGTCTTTTGTGAATTGTCATATAAAACGGAACCATGTAATAGGTAAGACTTTCAGACTAGGTCTTTTCACTTATCTACATTCACCCCTGTTACTATATACATTGATGGTTTATCATTTTTTATTGGTGAATAGTATTCCATTGTACATATATACAATAGTTTGTTTATTCATTCACCTATTAAAGGCATCTTGGTTTTGATGAGTATAAATGCTGATATAATATAAGTATGTACAATTATTTTATGATGCAATAAAATTGTCAAAACAGTTGGATAAATATCTGTGAACACAATTGCTAGATCATATGATAAGAGTAGAAACTACCAAAGATTTCCAAAGTGGCTCCACCATTTTGCATTCCAGGCATTTGTGTGTGACAGATCCAATGTCACCTTCAACAGCAATTGTTATTTTAGTACTGCTATTAGGTGCATGTGTGTTAATAATTGCTGTTTTGGAATTGTATCTCCCTAAAGACAAATTATATTGTGTGCATCTTTTCACATGCTTATTTTCTACTGTATGTATTTATATATCAATTTTAAAAACAGGGTTGCATATTAGTTTCCTATAGCAAGTATCACAAAGTTCGTGGCTTACAACAAAATAAAGTTATTTTCTCAAAGTTAAGGAGGCCACAAGTCTGAAATCAGGGAGTCTGAAATCAGGGAGTCTGAAAGACTGAAAGCAGAGGCCGGTCCTTGCTTTTCTTCCACCTTTTGGTGGTACCTAACAATTTTTAGCATTTGTAGCTTATCACTTCAGTTTGCCTTCATCTCTACATGGCCTTTGCCTTTGTGTGACTGCATTTCAAGTCTTCTGTCTTTCTCTTATTGACATCTCTCATTGGATTTAGGCTCACCCTTAATCCAAGATAATTCCATCTTGAGATCTATAATTTAATTATATCTACAAAGATTCCTTCTCTAAATAAGGTCACATTCACAAGTTTCATTGGTTAGGAGACAGACATTTTTTTCTGAGTCATGCCTAAACCTACCACCAGACATTTGTTTTATTATCATTCAGTTTTAAGAAATCTTTATACATTCTGGATACTAGTAATTTATTAGATACATGATTTGCAAATACTTTCTACCAACTTGTGGTTTGTCTTTTCATTCTCTTAACAGTGTCTTTTTATTTATTTATTTATTTTTGTGGGTACTGGGGATCGACCTTGGGACCTCGCACGCCAGCAGGCGCCTGAGCCACTGAGCAATATCACCGGCCCTTTTTTCGTATGTGGGTACCGGGAGTCGAACTCAGGACCTCGCACTTGCCAGGCAGGCGCTTATGCCGCTGAGCTATCTCACCGGCCCCAACTTACCAGTTTTATGAATTATATTGTTACTGTATCTAAAAACTCTTCACTAAACCTAAAGTCAAATGTATTTCTTCTTATGTTTTCTTCTAGAGGTTTTACAGCTTTGCACTTACATTTATACCTGTAATCCATTCAGAGTTAGTTTTTATGGTATGAAGTTTCTGTCTGAACTCATTTTTTTGCATTATGGATGTCCAATTATTCTAGCACCATTTGCTGAAAGAACTATCGTTTTCATTTATTTACTTTTATATATTTGTAAAAAATGAGTTGACTATTTGTGTGGGGCTATTTTTGCACATTTGATTCTCTACTCTACATGTCTACTCTTTTACCAACACTATGCCAGCTTGATTAATACAGGATAGCTTTATGTTAAATCTTGAAATTGTGTTTTGTCAGCCTTCAAACTCTTTTTTTTTCAGTACCACATTGACTATTTCAGAATCCTTGGTATCCCATATCAGAATTAGAGTGAGTTTAGTGATATTCCACAAAAATTTGTGGCGGTTTTCATTGGCATTATATTGGATCTGTGAATCAAGTTAGAAAGGATTAGCTTCTTAATAACAATGAATCATATAATCTACAAACAAGAAGTATTTCTCCATTCATCTAAATCTTTTATCAGTGTGTTATACTTTTCTCCATACAAATCCAGTACATATTTTGATAGTATTTCTATTTTGTGCTAATGTAAATATTTTTGATTTTTTATTTCTAACTCCAACTTTTATTACTGGTATATTATAAAGGAATCAGAATTGCTCATTTGTTTAAGGAGGTTTTTTTAAAGATTCTTTTGGATTTTCTAAGTAGAAAATTATTTCCTCTTCAAAAAAGGACAATTTCCGTCCTTTCTTCTATGTGTCTATATTTATTTATTTTTGCTTTTCTTGCACTAGATAGGACTTCCATTATTATATTCAGTAGGAGTAATGAGAAGACAAATTTGTTTCATTCCTAATCTTTGGGGAAAATTATTCATTTTTTTCATCATTATGTATGGTGTTAGCTGTAGGTTTTCTTGTGTACCCTTCATCGGGCTAGAGAAGTCCCTTTTGCTGGAGTTTGGGTTTTACTCTTAAAGGCCCTTGTGTTAAAGACTTGGCTTCCAGGGTAGCACTATTGGGAGGTGATAAAACCTTTAGGAGGTGGGCCCTGGTGGAAGGTCTTAGCTCATTAGTAGCACGCCATCAAAGGGGATTTTGGAACTGGCCTTTTCACTTTTCTTCTCTGATTTGCTTCCTAGCCGTGATGTGAGCAGTTTTGCTCTGCCGCACACGCTGGCAGTAATGTGCTTTCTTGCTACAGGCCAAAAGCCACGAGACCATTTGAGTATGGATTTAAACTTCTAAAACCGTGAGTTAAAATAACCCTTTTCTCTTTATAAGCTAGTTTTCTCAGGTATTTTAGTGTAGTAATGGAAAATTGACTAACATATCTACTATTGCTAATTTTTTAAATGCATCATTGTAAACTGGTTGTAAATTTTCAAGTTGTTTTGCATCTATTAATATAATCACATTCATTTTATATTCAGTCTCTTACTGAGTCAATCTTGCATTTCTGGAATGAGTTACTCTTAGTAGTG
Organism: Erethizon dorsatum; assembly: GCA_028451465.1. NCBI lineage: Eukaryota > Metazoa > Chordata > Mammalia > Rodentia > Erethizontidae > Erethizon > Erethizon dorsatum. The sequence goes on from CM051842.1 coordinate 19,438,581, forward strand.
ACTCAATATTTTCTTTATATATTGCCACTTTCTATTTGCTAATATTTTAAAGTATTTTTGTGTCTATATTAATGAATGACACTGTTTTGTAGTTATTTTTCTAGTAAGGTATTTAAACAACTTGTAAATTAGAATGATGATATTCTCATAATACAGTAGTTGAAAATTCTTTCCTCTTCTTCTATTTTCTGGAAAATATTTTCAATTATTGATATATTTTCCATCCTTAAATGTTTGGTACTATTCACCAGGGAATCCATCTGGGCCTACTGGTATCTTTTTTTTTAGATGATTTTAAACTACAAATTAAGTATCTTTATTGGGACATTCAAGTTACCAATTTCAACTTGAGTTAATTTCAATAGTTTGTGTTTTTCAAGAAATTGATCCATCTCATCTAAGTGATCAAATTTGTGAGCACGAGTTCAGTACCTCTATTTTGTTCTTAACACTGACAGGCTATATCTTCTCTCTCTTTTTTCCCTGACTACACTGCCTAGAGGCTTATTGAATTCATTGATGTTTTCATGATATTATTAATTTTCCTACTTTTTTCTGCCTTATATCATTATTTTATTTCTGCCCCTTTATTTATTATCTCATTTCTTCTGCTTTTTGGGGGTTTTAATTGCTCTTATTCCTCCAGTTCGATAAGGTAGAAGCTTAGGTTGTTTAATTTAGGTCTTTCTTTTTTTTTTTTTTTTACTGTATGCATTTGATCCTCTGAATTTCTCACTAAAAACTACTGTAGCAGCAATTTCCAAGTTTTTTGTTATTTGTATCTTTTTCACTTAGTTCTATTTTTTTTCTTGAGACTTCTTTGAAATGTGAGTTTAGAAATCTCTTGTATAATTTACAAATATTTGGAAACTTTATAGGTTTTATTGATTTCTGATATTATTCTTTTGTGACCTAAGAACATACTTTGTATGATTCCTGTTCTTTCAGATTTGTTAAGTTTTGTCTCATGGCCCAGAATACCATCTGTTTAATAAACATTACAGGTGGGTTTAAGAAGAATGCATATTCTGCTTGTTTTGGATGTAGTTGTCTATCATACAATTAAGTCAAGATGATAATACTGTTCATGCCATCTATATGTTTACTGAAATTCTACTTGTTTTGTCTACAAATTACTGACAGTGTAATACAAATATATTATAATACTCTATTTCTCTTTTCAGTTATAACAATTTTAACTGCATGTGTGTTTTGATGCTTGCTTGTTATATGTAAACATGTATAGAGTTGATATGTATTCTTGGAAAATAAACCCCTTTATTATAATTTTCCTCCTTGTTCCTGTATTTTTTCTTGTTCTGCAGTATGCTTTTCCAAATTTTTAAAACGACTTTGTTTTCCTTCATTAGTGTTGCCACTCACTCCTTTACTTTTTTTTACATTAGTCTACTCCAAAATGTATTTTATTGAATTCCAATGTAGCATTCCTATATGAGAAATCCCAAACTAAAATCAAGTTGTCCAAGCATGCGTTATGCGACAAACTAATGATAAGGCCCGCTTAGACAAATCTGGAATAGACACCAGTTTTTACCATACCTCACATGAAGATTTTTCTAATTAATAGAACCATATATTAAAAATAGCAAGACAGAGACATCAGAATAAGACCCTAAAGTGCCATAAATGAGTTCTGGCTAGGTTGTATCAAGCCTGCCATTGTTATTGCTGTTGTTGTTTGCTATCCATGTAAACAACAGACCTTACCTACTTAATATCAAAAAGATGAAAGATTTTTATCCAACTAGACATGACTTCAACTGAAGACTAATTTCTAGCTACCAGCCTGATTTTTCCCAGCAGGTTAATTTTAATATACAAAAAGGTATCATCTGGCTGGATGTGTCATGTGTTTGTAACAGGGATATGTGTAATGTGTTTTGTGTTCAGATCGCTAAGCTTCATGGCTGGTTCAGTCTTTTCCGAGTGTTATGAAACTCAGAATAAAGAACCCCACCAGGCACTTGAAGGGTACGTTGTTAACAAGATAATTCTTCACAACATCTCTGGTCTCCTTCACTTTCTGCACTGAACTTTGCTTGATGTGTAGAAGTTATCAGACAACTTCCTTAAAGGTTAAAGTATTGTAGAACTCTAAATACTACTAGATGTCATCTGTTATCACCTCTAAATGGCAATCTGATATTGCGTGTACTAAAATAAGCTTTAGGTCTTGGACAAGAATGTACAGCTGATGGTCTAGAACTGAGTTGGACTGTACAAAATAGCCATGCGTAGGACTCAATGTGGAAAATTAATGTGAGGAATTAGCAGTTGATTGGACACTGTTTTAGTTCAATTATAGTACAAGTCCACTTTGATTAAAGTAAGCTGATTATATGCTCAGCATACATAATAGGATTTTCTTTGCTTTATAAAGTTAATATATTTTATTTTTAGAGCAGAAAAATTGAGCCCAAAATATGGCATTCTCATGTAACCTTTCCCCCATCAGAGTACTACATTTCCAATGAATCAGTATTTATACATTATTATTAACTGTAGTCTATAGTTTAAATTATGGGTAACTCTCTTAAATTTTTATTGCCATATAATAATTGCATGTACTTATGGGATATGGTGTGGCGATTCAATACATATATGCAATATGTAAAGAGCAAACCAAGGTGATTAGTATTTCTATATCATTAAACATTACTTTTTGTGTTAAGAACCTTCAATCTCTTCTCTTCTAGTTCTGTATAAAATACATTATCAGGAGATATCATCACCCCAATGTGCTATAAAACATTTTAATTTATTCTTGTATTTTGGTGTCTGTTATCCAATCTGCCTCTATCCTTCCTCCACCCCTCCTGCACTCTGTACTTCCTGACCTACAGTGACCACTATTCCCTCTACTTCGATGAAATCAACATTTTTAGCTTCCATATATGAGGAAGATCATACAGTATTTGTCTGTGTGGGACTTTCACTAAATGTAATATTTACCAGTTATATCCATGTTGCCACAGACGCCAGGATTTTAATCTTCTTATGGCTGAATACTATTCCATCGTGTACATTACATTGTTTTTAACCCTTCATCTGTAAATGAATACTTTGCTTGATTCCATATCTTGGTTACTGTGAATAGTACTGCATTAAATATGGAAGTGCAGGCATTTATTTGATATATTGATTTCTTTAATTTGGATATGTACCCAATAATGAGAGTGCTACATCATATAGTACTGTAGTTCCATTTTTAGTTTTTTGAGAAAACTTCATACATTTTTTCTTTAAACCCTTTATGCTGAAGATTGCAATTTCTTTATTTGTTTGCATGCAATTCATATATGTTACCTAGAAAAATTCAAGGAACAAGAATATGAAGAGAAAAATTTTTATTATGTTCCATTGTTATGGAACACTAAGATTTGAAGGGTTAATGACTGTAGTAATTTGCATTCCCACCAACAGGGTATGAGTTCCCCTATATCTATATCTTCAACATTTTTTTTATTATAGCCATTTTTATTGGAGGGCTTCACTATTTGTATTCTGTGGGTTTTGACAAATGTGTGAGTTATGTAGCCACAATTACAGTATCATACAGAATAGTTTCACTGCCCTAAAAATACCTTGCCCCTTTACTATTAACTAATCTGAATCTTCATATGCAAAGTTCCTTCTTGTAAACAGCATTTAGTTGTCTTCCTTATTTTGTACCATCAATGTTTGTCTTTTAGTTAGTATTTTAGAGCATTCACATTTAGTGTGATTATTTGCCTTAAAATGTATTTTAACTGTTTTCTATTTGCTGCACTTATGCCTTTCTATCCCTACATTTTTCATTTTAGATTCAAATTGAACATAGTATATGATTTTTGTTTTATCACTTCTGGCATTCATTTTTTCAAAATAAACTTGTGAGTTGTTTTCCTAATTTTAATATTATACATTTCTAAATAATTTAAATTCACCTTCAAATAACAGTGTATTCACTTCATGTGTAGTGCATATTTCTTACACCAGAATATTTCAATTTTTCCCTCCTATTCCTTCAGGTATTGCTGTCATTAATACCACTTATTCATATGTTAGAGCCAATACATTATTACTGCTATGCTATAAAGAAAAAATTTAGAATAAGAACAAGACTATTTAAATATTTTCTTTTATCCCTTTCTGTGCCTTCTTTGATACTCTTCTTTTATGTGTATCCACGTTTCTATGTCATATTCCTATATTGCATTTGTTCTGATATTTCTTCGTTGATTTTTTGTGAAGTTGATCTATTTGTGATTGTGGAGTATTGAGGCTCCTTGTTATAATTGTGTTGGTATTTGTCTAATTTTTTATGTTTACCGATATTAGTTTTATGAGGTTGTGTACACCAGTGTTTTGTGCATATGTTTATAAATGTTATCTCTTCCTGTTCAATTGTTCCCTTAACCAGTATGTACTGACCTTCATCTCTTATGATCAGTTTTGGCTTGAAATCTACTTTGTCTGAAATTAGGATAGTAACTCCTGCTTTTTTCCCAGGTTCCATTGCATGGAATATTATTTTGGATCCTTTGATTTTTAATCTGTCACTTTCCTTTTGAATTAAATGTGTTTCTTGTATACTGTATGTCATTGGGTTTTGTTTCTTAATCCATTCTACCAAATTGTGTCTTTTGGTTGCTAAACAGAGATCATTCCTATTGAGAGTTATTACTGAAATATACTGGCTTATTCCTGTCATTGCATTATTTTCCTGTTGCTGATTCCTTTTTTCTCCTCTCCTTTCTGCTTCTCATCCTGACTTAGTGTTCTATTAGACGTTTTGTCATTGTTGGCTTTATTTTTCTCTTTGAAGGATATCCTTGAGAATTTTTTGTATTGCTGCTTTGGTGTTCATGAATTTCTTTAGGTGGTCTTTATTGTGGAAATACTTTACTTCATCTATTTTGAGTGAAAGTTTTGCAGTCTGGATGTAAGTCTGGATCGGAAATTTTTATCTTACAGGGCTTGTAATTCTTCACTCCAAGCTCTTTTGGCTTTAAGGTTTGTGTTAAGAATTCTGCTCCAATTCTGAGTTTACCTTTATAAGTGATTTGTTGCTTTTTTGTAACAGCTTCTAAGGTTTTGTCATTATGTTGGACTTCTGGTGTTTTGATTATAATGTGACATAAAGATGTTTTCTTTTGATCATGGCTATTCAAGTTTCTACATGTTTCACTTACCTATGTGTTTATTCTTTTCCCTATATTCGTGACATTTTCTGGTATTGAAAACCAGGTCTATGCAATTTGTACTATCTTCTTATTTTTTACTTATTCCAATTATTCTTTGATTTATTCTCTTTATATCATCTAGCAGCTGTTGGATCAATTTTTCAGGTTTTGTTGTTATTTCTAGGATATCTTTTTGTAGTTGGTCTTTGAAAGCATTCTTATCTTCTAATTCTGAAATTCTGCTCTCACATCGATTGCTTCTGCTACCCATTCTTTCAATGTACACTTTAATTTCCTGGATTTCTTATTGAAACCTTCTCATGAACTCTAATTCTTTGCTAAACTGGGCATTCATTTTATGTATCATTTTGTTTAGCTCATCTAGCTTTTTATTAGTTTCTTCTGAAAGCTCCCTGGTCATTTTTATTACTTTTATTATCTGTTTAATTATATCTTCTATGATCCCACTGAGCACCTCTTTGACCTGTTTTTTTTAACCTCCTCTGTTATAATTTTGAATAATTTATGTGTGTTGCTTTTGCTATTCTCCCACTCAGTTCCCCCTGGACTGGCTTTGTGGGTGTTGGGAGTTTTAGGAGACATTTCCTTGCCTTGTCTTTTCATGATTCTATTATTTGTTTGTTTTGTTTTGTGCTGAGGTTGTTTGTTGCTAATATGGAGATTGCTTTAGTTAATCTGCTTCTCAGTGGTGTACTTTGTGCATGGGTTTGTTTCTGGCCCAAGATCCAATCACTTCTGTTAATTTGCAAGGGGAGGATGCAGCGCAGTTCTCTGGGAATGGACCCCAATATTGTTAATGTCACAAAGGTGTTGGTATACAGAGACAACCCGTTACTAGCAACAGTTATGTGACCCTGGCAAAATCAAGTAAATCAGCCACAGTAGTAACATCCAAGACAAATTGGATATTGACATATAACAAGAACCAATAATGTACCACTCTTAACCATAGAAATCAACAATTATAGTATAAACACTAACACAATGCACATATTGACATACAGTTAATATGTACTAAATGCAACAGCTATATTTCCACTAATGTTAGAAAACAATTCCACAGTAATTATATATAGTCAACTATCTAAATATTAAAAAGCATAATGGTTATACTTTTAAAGATATAGGGGTTTGAAAACAGGAAAATATAACAAGAAAAGCTTGAAAACATAAATTATAGGAGATGAGAAAGAAGAGAGAGAATGAGACAAATAATCCTATTAAGGAGCAAAAGGATAGTTATAGAATTAGATAAAGGTAACAAAAAAATCAGAAGAGAAATACAAGAATTTTTAAAGGGAGAAAAAAATAATATGGAGAACAAAATAAGAAAACAAATTAAAAGGAAAAAATTTACAAGTACAAATTCCCTATGATAAATATGATCATTATGTATATCTAAATTGTACCAATAAACTTAACATAAAAAAGGAGTGAAAAAAAGAAAATGAAAAGAAGTAAAAAGAAGAATTTAAAAAAGAACTTTAAAAAAGGACAAAGGAAAAATTCCCAAATACTAGCAAATCTGTAAAGAAGAAAGAAGAAAAAAAAGCACTCCCCCAATTTCTCTGTGTTGAATGAGTGGCTTTCTTCTGAGATCAGCAATTTTGGAGTAATGAAATTCTTGGTTTTCTCTGCCTAGCCTTAAGACCTGTGGTTTTTTGAGGTGCCCCCATTCCAGAGGCCCCTCAGTTTACCAGGCTGTGGCAGTGTCCAAGCTGAGATGTGTCCCTGCTTGTACCAGTAGATAAGGAAAGCAGTCAGATCCCAAATCCATGCTGGGTAGAAGTGGGACAAAGGCTCAATACTTTTGAACTCACAGCAACTCAAGCTGGGCCTGGCCTCTGGTCACTTGTGGGGATGGGAATGTGTCCTTCCAGGCCTGAGCTCAAACCTCTGGGGGTCTCTTTCTGGCCTACCTGTGTGCAGCTGTTTCCCTTGGTTGTCTCTCATCCATAAACTTCGTGATGGTAGCACTGGGTACTCCAGAGTGAAGCTGTTCCTCAGCTGTTGAGTGCCAGATTCAAACGCTGGGAGCCTTCCCCAGCTTTTGCCTGTGGAAGTACTCCTGCCAAAGTAAAAGCCCTCACTGTCACTGCGTATCACAACTTCTGACCCAGTCCACTGTCATTTCTCCCTGGAGATGTTTGGAGTCTCCAGCTCTCACCTTTTGTCTTAGTTGTTTTCTCCTTGCTGGGACAAAATACCTGACACCCTCAAATTAAAGGAGGAAAAGTTTATTTTGGTTCACAGTTTGTAGAGATTTCAGTCCATAGTCGGCTGGGTGGCATGACAGGGTTGGTATGGCAGAGGAGAAAAAGCTCATGTCATTGAAGCAGGAAGCAGGGGATTAAGGGAGGAGCAGGGATATATACCCTTCCAGGCCATACCCATAGTGACCCGCCTCTTCCCACCAGGCTTCACCTCCCAACATCACACCCAGCTATAAACTCATCACATTTAGCTATAAGCTAATTATCACATTAATATATAAGCCAGTATCATATTTTGCTATAAGCTCATCAGTGGATGAGTATCGCACATACATGATCCAATCACCTTACCAATCAAATCAAAGCCCCACTCATGGGCACATGAGGCTTTAGGAAGACATCTAGATACAACCCATAACATCTTTCTTCAGCAGAGTCACCCTGAGGAGAAATACCAGAGTGTTTTATTCCCTTCTCTATATTGTCTTCTCTCTTTATCTTCTCTGTAGCTTTTAATTTTCCTGTCAGTTCCTTCCTGATTCCCAGGGATCTACCTCTCTTTATTTTCTTCCCCAAGACATTATTTTCCAGTGTCTAGATTCTGAATCTTGGAAAGGCTGTATTGCTGCTACTCATCACTCCATCATTTTGAAAGTCTCATGTTTGTGTCTATGTTAAATTCTGGTAATTACCTTGCTTGATGTTTTATGACTCAGTATCTATCAATAATGATAGAAATTTCTTGATCCATGACTGAAACTTTTTTTTTGAGCCATTCTTTCTTCTCCACATGACATTCTAATTACCTGTATATTATACTTTTTGATTTCTTCCCTTGGTTCTTTGATGTTCTCTTAATTTTATTATTCTCTCTGTGTTTTCGTAGGAGAGGTTTTTATCAACCTATTTTCAGGTTTACTGGTTGTTTCTTCAACTGTGTCAAATCTACTAATAAACCTGTCAATGGCATTCTGTATTTCCCTCACTATGTTTTTTGTTGGTGGCATTTAGTTTCATTTTCTTTTTTCACAATTTCCATCTCTTTGCCAACATCACCCTTTTGGTCTACATGTTGTCTTTTTGTTCAATTATAGCTCTTAAAATACTAATCTTAATTATTTTAACTTCCTTGTTTCATAATTTCAACATCTGTATCACATATCAGTTTGATTCCAATGCTTGCTTTGTCCCTTTAGGTTTTGTTCTTTCTTGCTTTTTGGTTTGGCTTGCAATTTTTTGTTGAAAGCCAGACATGTATTAGTGTTAGATGCTGAGGGAAATATGTTTTTAGAGTAAAGATTGATACTAATATGGCTAGAAATTGACCTGTGCTTAATGTTTGTGGTAGCCATTGATACATGAGGCTTTAAACTCTCCTAGTCTCTTTGACTTTGCCTGCTCTCTTTGCTTTAGGATCTCTTTGTATTTATCTTTAGAGAATCGGTGTTCTGAAGATCTTTCAGCTATACTCCATTGTTATTATACTGAAGGTTTTGTTGCTGTGGTGGTAGGATGTTGGAGAGGGAAAATAATCTATATTTTTTCTAATTAGATCTCAATATTTTAGTGGTCCTTCTAGGGAATGCGATCATTACAAATGTTCCTATTCCTCCTCCAAGAGTTTATCACCCTAATACCCCCTCCCAGTCCTCTGCTTTCTTATCTAGGTGCATCAATTCCAATTTATTTATTTGGAGCCCAACCCATATCGACTGTTTTCCCCCTTTTGGTTAGACAAAAAAGGCTTAAAGGAGCTAGCATAGGGTGGAAAATGATTCCTCTAGGTGTAATAAAGTTTCCATCTTACCTTGGGAGATAGGCCTACTCTTTTAGAGAAGGATCTGCAAAGATTACATAATAGTTAGTCTTTCTCATTCCCCTGGCAGAGCCACCAAGAGATTTTTCTCAGCTCCTCATTTTGAGAACCTAAGGGGGCTCTTGGAGGGAAAGTTGGTAAAATATAGGCATCCCTCTGTGGTTGCAATACCCCAGAGTTTTGCGGTCTCAGACAAGTCTGTATTTAGCCTACAACAGTTAGTCAATATTACTAGTGAATTAATTGGTTCTGCCCCTGTAGCTCCCAGTAGTTTCTGCTCCAGGTAAGCAAATCATTGTATCTTTTGAAATGTGCCTGTCTCTCCGGATTTCAAAGTGGACTTTCCACTGTGACATCTGTAACTTAAGCTCCTTGTTGAGTATAAGGAAAACCATTAGTTTTTAATTTTTCTACCTATTTCTTAAAATGTTGGAAATGAAGCCTTCTAAGATATTTATTTGTTGTAAAATAAGAAGTTCTTAAATCTTTTATTTTGAAATTTTTTTAGGCTTACAAAAATTGCAAATATAGGACAGACAGCTCCTGAACATCTTTGTACCACATTCTACTAAAAATATCAGTTTAAATAGTGATAGTACGATGATGAAAACTCAGGAAATGACTCTAGTATACTATTAATTACACTGAAGTCTAATTTGGATTAAATCAGTTTAACATGCAGTCACTGCCTTTATTGTTTTTGTTCTTTTGTTTCTTTAATTTGGTTTAATAAGGTTTATTAATTTCTTTAATAAGGTTTTTAACCTTATTGAATTTTGCTATATATATATAGATTTTTATTACCCCAATCACAATCACTACAGATTGTTTGAATACCCTAAAGAACTAGCTTACTACACCCCCTTTGTAAACCTGTCTCACATAACCCTGGAAAAAAGAATATTTCTCTAATCTTAAGAATTTTATGCATTGTCATAGAAAAATTTTAAAGTTTAACTTGAATTTTAAATTTAAAAATTAATGCCAGGCATGGTGGTGCACACCTGTAATACCAGCACTTCGGAGGCTGAGGCAGTAATACTGCTGTGAGTTCAAGACCAGCCTAGGCTACATAGTGAGTTCAAGGCCAGCCTGAACTGCAGAGTGAGACCCTGTCTCAAAAAATAAATAAATAAATAAATAAATAAGTTTAAAAATTACACAGTGTAATTGGTATTTTTCACTTATCAAAATGTGCTAAGACACATCTATGCTGTTGCTGTGTCACTCAGCTACTTCTTTTTATTGTTCAGTAGTATTTCATTACATGGATATACCATGATCTGTTTTTCTGGACACTTGTAAAATGATATTTGGGCTTTTTCTAGTTTTTGCCTACTACAAATAAAGCTGCTATGAACAGTTTTTGTTTTTCCAGGACACATACTCTGAAAGAACCTGCTAGACCATATATGTTTGATTTTATAAGACACTTCTATATTATTTTCCAAAGAGCCAGGTATTTTTTATATTTCCACGAATTTACATTTCCCTACAGGATAATGATGTCGAACATCTTTTCATCTGTAGTCCATATGTTCTCTTTGGTGATGTATATTCAAATTTTATGTCTTTTTTTTTAACATTGGGAATGGAACCCAGGGTCTTCACACTGAACTATATTTCCTGTTTATTTTCTTTTTTATTTTGAAGTAGGGTCTCTCTAAATTGCCCAGGCTGAGCTGGAATGTGGAATCCTCCTGCCTCAGCCTTGCAGAGTGCTGAGATTATAGGCATGCACTACCACGCACTGCTTTATATGCCTTTTTTTATTGGTACATGTTTGCAGTACATAATGATTACATTCCTCATGGGGACTTGGTACATGTACATAACAAATCTTAATTTTTTTTCATCTTCTTCTTTTCTCCTTCCTTCTCCCTCCCTCCATTGTTTGGTCCCCCTCCCTTTTGCTAAATATCTCTCTCCCTATTTCCTATTACTTATCTTTTATTTTGCTCTTTATTTATATGTTTGGGTTTCTCATACTAGAGAAACCACACCTATTTTTTAAAATAGCCTTTTTTGTTGTTTTTTGGCTTATTGTTGAGTAGGGGCATCATGGGTGGGTAACAGATGACCCTACCATACTTTTCTAATGAAAACATGCACTTTAGCATAATGCTAGCTGGCTGTGTGTCTCAGTAGCTGCACTGGGGCAACACAGGAAGAAATCTTGGTGTTCAACCACTTAGTATGGTAAGGCAAAAGTGTATGCATATGGATCAAAGTGTCAACAGGTGAGTTTTATCCATGTTATGTACCATGTTAGATTTTTGTGTATTTATAAATTGTCTTATTAATTTTTTTCAATTTTTCTCATAGAATTAGCCCAATTCAGTGCAATGTTGCATAAAAATCTGCTTTTACAACTTCAAGGGGAAACTAGAAGTGAGTCATCAGGTGATTCAGCTACTGATGATGAATTAGAATATGTAAGCCAAAGAAGTTGTGACAGTGAGAAGGAGCAAGATATGAAAGATACAGAAGTACAGAATGAAGACCTTGATTCCAATGAGGAAGAAAACAGTAATGTAAATAAATATTTGACTAGTCAAAATGCTATAAAATGGTCATGTATACCTGAACAATCCAACATTAGAATTAGGTTGGAAAATGATATTAGGTTATTGCCAGGAGTGAAACCTATTGGATAGAATGCCAGCATCGCAATTTGAAGTTGGAAATTGTTGTAACAGATGATATGCTACACAATGTTTTGAAATACACTAATAATGTAATACAAGTAAAATATTCTCTATGCATCAATAGTAATACTCAAAAATATATTTATCATGACACTTCACTAGCTGAACTAAAAGCCTTCATAGCAAGACTTTGTCATTCTAACCATCAGAATCTAAAGGATTTATGGAGATGTGACAGATGTGGCATTGAGATTTTTAGAATAACAATGACACTCAAGATATTTGGTTTCTTTCAAAATTGCCTATGTTTTGATGACAAAAAGACACACCAGGCAAAACCCTGTCTCAGAAAAACAGAAGAAAAACAACAACAACAACAACAAAAAAGATACACCAAGAAAGAAAAAAATCTGACAAGTTGGCTGGATTCTCTCATTTGTTGAAAGCTTTGTTTCAAACTGTCAAGCAATTTATACACCATCCAAATAAATGACAATTGATGAACAACTTGCATCATTTCATGGTTGTTGAAACTTTCAGCAATATATGTCACATAAACCTTTCAAATATGGTATAAAAATATATGTCCTGGTAGATGCAAAGACATTTTACACCTTCAATTTAGAAATTTATCCTGGAACTGAGCCACCAGGTCTTCATTCATGCAGTAATTAACCATATGACGTTGTGAACAGACTTGTTGCACCTATTTCAAAGAGTGCCCCAAATGTCACAGTCGATAATTGGTTCACTAGTTACCCACTGATGTTACATTTGCTAAAAGAACACCAGTTGAAAAGCACAGGAACTATTTGCAAGAACAAAGCAGAGATTCCTGAAAAAATGTTGCAGGTTCAAAATAGAGAAAGGTATACAACAATCTTTGGATTTCAGAAGGACATAACATTGGTCTCCTATATTGTCAAGAAAAACAAAGTAGTATCAATACTGTCAACATTACACCATGCTGATAGGATTGATAGTGAAGCCAAGCATGGTGGTGCAAGCCTGTAATCCCAGAACTCAGGAGGTTGAGGCAGGAGGACCCTGCGAGTTCAAGGTCAGCCTGTGCTACATAGTGAGTTCAAGGCTATCCTGGGCTACATAGCAAGACTCTGTCTCAAAAAACAACAACAACAACAACAAAAGTTTGATAGTGAATCCTCAACACAAATGAAGCCAGAGATGGTCATATTTTACAACAAAATGAAAGGCAGAGTAGATGTTGTTGATGAGTTATGCAGTAACTATGATGTCACTCAAAACACAAAGCCTTGGCCAATGGTTGTGTTTTACTTGATCCTAAACATGTCAGGCATAAATAGTTTCAGAGTTTACAAAGAAAATAACAAGCACCTAATATCACGCAGAAATTTTCTAAGAGGATTGGATAGGAATTGATAAATCATCAATTACCACAGAGGAAGAACAATATGTATCTGCCCAAAGAACTCTGAAAATGAATTCTTGAGCAGACCAGTGAACAGACAGGTGAAACATCACAAGATCCTCATAAGAAAACAGGCAGGCCAGCAAGATGTCAAGTATGTCCCACCAAAAAAGACAGGAAAACAAAACACATATGCTATCAGTGTAAGTGATATTTGTACATGGAATATGTTGTTTTCATTTGTGAAAACTGCCTTAAGTGTGATAAGTGAAGTAAAGATTATTTTTGTGGTAGAGTTTTACTTGTATTTTCATAGTAGTTCACATAGGAATTTATTTCTGTTGTTATTTATTAGATTTAGTAAGCAAATAAACAGTTGATGTTGAAAATGTCAATGTTTATTCTAAACACTCATTACATATTTGATATTTTATTTCATTGATTTTATTTTCCTGCTAAGTGGAAATTGTACAATATAATAGGAGCTCTTGACAAGAGAGGAAGACAAGAGAGGTGTCAAGTATGGCTTGCCAAGCAGGAAAGGAATGCTAAGCACATGTGCTGTCAGTGTAAGCAAGACTTGTGTATGGAACATGCTGTTCTCGTTAGTGAAGACTACCTTAGATGTGATAATTCAAGCAAATATTGTTTCCGTGGTAGAGTTTTGTTTGTATTTCCATTTTAGTTCATATAGGAATTTATTTCTGTTATTTTTTAGATTTTATAAGCAGATAAATAGCTGATGTTGAAAATGTTGATGTTTATTCTAAACACTCATTACGTATGAAAATTTAAATTTTTAATTTATTGATATTTTATTTTTCTGTTAAGTACACATTGTTTAATAAAATAAAACTCATAAAATTAAAATTAAGGAACAATCAATAGAAATACTCTTTAAAAAATGTGGGCACTATACCCCTCCATAATGCACCTTTCAAAAAATTTACCATGATGCCCCTAAGGAGTTCTTGATGTCACAAGTCCTTTGTTAGACATGTGATTTGTAAATATTTTCTCCCAGACTGTGATTTGTCTTTTTATTCTTCCAATAGTGTATGTCATAGTAAAACATTTTTAATTTTAATAAAGTTCAATTTGTGTATAATTTCTTTTATGAATCCAGGATTTAGGTTCAGATCTAAGAAATCTTCACTGACCTCTTTGTTATCATCAAGAATTTGCACTATGATTTTTGCTAAAGGTATTATTCTTTTATGTTTTATATTTAGAACTATAATCCATTTTAAATATTTGCATAAAGTAGGAGATTTAGGCCAAAGTTCACTTTTGAATTTGGTAGAAGTCAAATTGCTTCAACATCATTTGTTAACAAACCTATCCTTCATTGATTGAATTGCTGTTTCTATACTGTTAAAAATCAGGTGGTTTTGTTGGTATAGGTATTTTTCTAGATCATTTTATTCACTTGATCTATGGGTTTATCCCTCTTTCAATACCATACTGACTTGATTGATGTAGTTTTATAGTTTAGTCTTTCCCTCAGATAGTATAACTCCTCCAATTTAATTCTTTAAAAAATTGTTTTAGCTATTCTAGCTCATTTCATTAGCCATATAAATATTAACAACCAAGTTGTGTATATCTATAAAGCATTCAGCTGAAATTTTGACAATGAAAGTGTTAAACACACAGATAGACTTGAGCAAAATTGCTGTCTGTATCTGATTTTTTAGATTCATGGGTATGGTGCTTTGCTCTACCTAAGTCTTATTTCTTCCATAAGCAATTTACAGTTTCTGGGTTAAAGATCCAGTGCCTGCTTTATTTGATCTAAAACTAATTACTTGATTTTTTGTTGTAAATGGTATGGTATATTTTAATTCTGATATATAATTGTTATTGGTGGTATATTGATATGTGATTGTATTTCATAATCTTGCCTATAGCTTACAAACTTCCTAAAATAACTTATTAGTTAAAATATTTGGAGAATTTGGTTTCCCCCCTAGATTCTTATGGATTTCTCTTAGATACTCATGCCATCTGCAAATAGGAAAATATTTTGTTTCACCTATTTCTTAATCTGCATGCCTTTTATTTCCTTTTCCTGTGATATTTCACTAGCTAAGACTTCCAATATTATTGTCAAAGTAGAGTGGTGAGTGTTGACCTACTCACCTTATTCCCCATCTTAATAAGGATGCATTCATTCTTTCACAGTCAAGTCTAACATTAGTTGTAACTTTTTTTGGTGGTGGTGCTGGGGATTGAACTCAGGTCCTTCACACTGAATTTCATCACCAATCATTTATTTTATTTTTTAGTTTGAGATTGGAACTGTATAACTTGCCCTGGGTGGACTTGAACTTGTGATCCTCCTACCTCCCAGAGTGCTGGAATTGCAGGTGTGCACCACCATGCTTGGTGATGTAACATTTTTATAGATGCTGTTTATCACCTTTCTATTTTTTTTTTTTTTCTGTGGGTACTGGGGGTCGACCTCAGGACCTTGCGTGCCAGCGGGCGCCCATGCCGCTGAGCGATATCACCAGTCCTTTTTTCGTATGTGGGTACCGGGAGTCGAACTCAGGCCCTCGCACTTGCCAGGCAGGCGCTTACGCTGCTGAGCCATCTCACCGGCCCCTCACCTTTCTATTTCTAATGTGTTGAATTCTGTCAAATTCTTTTTCTGCATCATTCAGTATTATTGGTTTTCATTCTTTCTTCTGTTAATAAGATAGATAACATTGCTTGATTTTTAATATTTGAGCTGCTATGCATTTCCTAAAATAAAGAATATTTTTCATCCTTTATTATTTTTTCACATATTGCTGGGTTTGTTTGGTTAATATTTTGTTAAAGATTTTTATTTAAGAAGAATATCATTTTATAGTTTTATTTTAGGTTGTTATATTTGCCATGTTTGGTGTAAGAGTAATGTTGGGTTCATTACTGAGCTGGGAATTGTCCCTTACTTATCTATTTTCTGGAAGATATTTTATAGAATTGGTGCTATTTCTTCATTACTTACTTGGTAATATTTGCCAGTGAAGCCATCTGATTTGGGAGAATTAGTTCTGAGTTTTTTAAATTATGAACTCCATTTTTAAAATAGTTATAGAATTCTTCAGAATATCTATTATAACTTGAATGAGTTTCTGTAGGTGGTGATTTCTAAGGAAGTGGTTTATTTCTTCATGAGTTGTCAAATTTAAGTGTATGGAGTGGTTGATAATATTTCCTTGTAATCCTTTTAATATCTCAGGTCTGTTGTAATATCCCCTCTTTCTGTTTTGATATTGTTTGTTTGTGTCCCCTGTGCCTTTTTGTCGGTCACACTACACATCTATTGATTTTATGTTATCTTTTGAAAGAACCAGACTTTGACTTTATTGATATTTCTCTATTGCTTTTCTGTTTTCAATTTCA
Organism: Erethizon dorsatum; assembly: GCA_028451465.1. Taxonomy (NCBI): domain Eukaryota; kingdom Metazoa; phylum Chordata; class Mammalia; order Rodentia; family Erethizontidae; genus Erethizon; species Erethizon dorsatum. The sequence goes on from CM051842.1 coordinate 19,455,248, forward strand.
TTAATTTCTAACCTTGCTTTTATATATTTCCTTCCATCTGCTTGGTTTTCTAGTTTTCTAAGAAGGAATTTTAGAACATTGATTCAAATATTTCTTTTTTTCCTAATATAAACATTTAATGATACACATTTCTCTATAAGTATTCCTTTACTTGTATTCCGATGATTTGGCAATATTTTTATTTTCTTTTTCATTTAATTGAATATGTATTTTTCATTTAATTTGAGAAATATCGTTTGACCTACATATGATCTATAATACTATTGCTTAATTTTTAACTGATTTGAGATTTTTCGGTTTTGTTTCTGATATTAATTTCTAGTTTAATTCCATTGGGACAGAGACATAATTTGCATGATTTCAATTATTTTATATTTTAAAACTTGTTTTATGACTCAGTGCATTATTGTTCTTTGTGAATGTGCCTTGTGTACGTAAAAATCATATGTATTTTGCTGCCTTAGTTTCAAGTATATTTATGGGAATAAACCAGATTCTATTGATAGCGTTTTTCAGTTCTAGATCCTTGATGATTTCCTTTCTAGTGTTCTTTTTGATTCCTGAGTTAAAGGTACTGAAGATCCTAAGTATAATCATGATTCTGTCTGTTTTTTCATTCAGTTCTGTCAGTTTTTGTTTTAGATATTTGTGGAACTATGCTTTTAGATACATGAACATTTAATATTTTGTCTTTTTTTATGAATTGGCTCTTTTTTACCCTTTTTCATTAGTATGTGTTTGCACTACATAACAAATATATTCATCATGGAGAAGTGGTACATACACATACCTCATCTCAATCCATTTTACTTCCCCTTCCCTTCCCCTCTCTCCTGTCTCCCCCATCCCCAGATCTCCTGGTTCCTTTATCATTAATGTCTTCCTTTGTAACTGCTAATTTCTTTGCTTTAAAGTCCATATTTCTGATACTGATAAAGCCAGTCAAATCCAGTTTTTGTTTTGGTTTGGTTTTTTGCTTGTTTGCTTGTTTTGTTGTGCTGGGGATCAAACCCATGGTCTTTTGCATCAGCTTTTGTTCTATTGTGATTTAGATGACATGTGGTTTGCTATCCTTTTTTGCTTATCCTATGTATCATAAAATGTGACGTGAACTTTTGTAAACAGCATAAGGTTGAGACTTGTGTTTTTATCCATCCTACCAACTTTTCTTTTTGTGTGTGGGTACTGGGGGTTGAACTCAGGACTTCACGCTTGCCAGCAGGCTCTTGTGCCACTGAGCAATATCACCGGCCCTTTTTTTTCCTTTGTATCTGGGTAGTGGGAGTCGAACTCAGGACCTCACGCTTGCCAGGCAAGCGCTTATGCCACTGAGCCATCTTACTGGCCCAACTTCTTTTTAATTGGTATGATTTGACCATTTAGATTTAAGTTGATTATTTATATGGCTGCCATTTTCTGATTTGTTTTCTGTTTGCTTTCTCTGGTTTTTGTTCTTTCTTAGTTTCTTTTTTTAATAGTATATGTTTGCAATATGCAATAATTACATTCATCTTGGGGAAACGGTGCATATACATATTGTGTTTTAATTATTTGCCTTCTCTTCCCCATCCTTCTGTTTCCCCCCATCCTCAGATCCCTTTTCAATCTCCACAAAGTCTATCTCTCTGTTTCCTATCATTGGTTCCACTTCTTGACTTTCTCTGTGTTATTTGAACTTTATAATTTAAATAAACTTAATGTATATATTAAAATTAATAGAATTTAAATGAAGAATAGTTTGGATATATTTCTTATAAAATTTTAATGGGTGATTGAAGGATTATAATTGCATCTCATTCTCATGCTATAAACTTTTAACCACTTCATTTGGAATACATGAACTTCACTATCTAATAAGTCCTTTTATCCTCCTCACTATATGGTACAGCACCTTAAATATTACCACGGTATACACTGAAAACCACATCAGACAATGTTATAATGTTTTAGCATTGATCATACTATTTGAGATGAAATTCACATAACATATAGTTAACCTTTCAAAATGTAAGATTTAGTAGAATTTTGTGTATTCACAATGTTGTGCAATCACCACCTTTTCAAAATTTTTCCTCACTCCTATAAAGAACCCTATACTAATTAAACAATCCTGCCTCATTCTGTGCTCCTTGATTGTATGGTAACTACTAATCTGCTTTCTGTTTCTATGTATTTGCCTATTCTAGATATATCATGTAAAAAGAATTAAACAATGTATGATCTTTTATATCTGGCTCCTTTTACTTAGCTTAATGTTTTCAAGGTTCATTTATATTATAGCATGAATCAATACATTCTTCATTTTTATGGCTGACTAATATTCTATTGTTTATACACACTATGTTTTGTTTATACAGTTATCTGTCAATAGACAGTTCATTATTTCTACCTTTGAGCCACAGACAATAATGCTACTATCAATTATTTGCATAGAAGCTCCTGTGAACATATACCTGGGAATAGAATTACTGGGTCAAAAGGTAATTTTGTGAATCTTTTGAAGTGACTCCAAAATGTTTTCCATAATGAATACACTTTTTAAAATCTCAGCAACAACATAAGAGGTTCTTAATTCTCCACATCCTCTCCAACACTGGTTATTTACCTTCAAAAAATTAAGGCCACCTAAGTAATTGTGAAGTGTTTCTCATTATGGTTTTGATTTTCATTTCCTTAATTACCAATAATGTTGAACATGTCTTCATGTGCTTCTATATCTTTTTTGAAGAGTTGTATATTCAGGTATATTGACCATTTTTAATTGGATTTTTTGCCTTTTTGCCATTTGGTTAAGTTTTCTATATATTCTGAATATTAAACTCTTATGAGATGTACTATCTAAAATGTTAAGTTCTGCTGTATATGTTGCCTTTGCACATTCTTTTTTTTTTTTTTATGTGGGTACTGGGAGTCAACCTCAGGACCTCGCGCTTGCCAGGCAGGCTCTTATGCGGCTGAGCTATCTCACCAGCCCCTCACATTCTTGATAATATTCTCGATATATAAAAGTATTTGTTTCTTTAAAAAATTATGAAGTCCTGTTGATATATTTTGATTCTTTAATATCAAATCTAAAAATCTAGAATAAGCTCCAGACCCCCTTCAAAATATTTCAGGAACAGCCAGGTTTGTAAGCCAGTTTAACCAAATGGCCAGGGAAAAATTAATTGCCTTCCAAGCCATACAAAAAGATAAGAAATAACAAAAATCGCTTTAACAGTTGTGTTGACTGTGATACAAGCACCAAGAAAAGATTGCTTAAACCAAACTCATTCACGTAGAGACATATATCATAAATAAATTCATATTACTTCCGGGCTGATGATATAGCTCAGCGGCATAAGCGCCTGCCTGGCAACCGTGAGGTACTGAGTTCGACTTCCGGTACCCGCATATTAAAAAAAATTCATTTTACTTCCAATATATCAATGAGTAATTAGGCTGTGGCTAAGAAATGCAAAGATGATAAAACATTGGGAAAAATGCCAGCTGGAGTTTCTCTATATTAATAGATTAGAAGAGAAAAGGCATTTGATCATTTCCAGGTATACAGAAAAAGTCTTTGGAAAAATAATTAACACTCTTTTAGGATAAGAAATTTTAGCATAACAGTATTACAAGAGATTTACATTTCCTAAACTCTGCAGCAAACTTACAAAGATGTGAAAGGTTAGGAGAATGGCCATTAAAGTCAGAACCAAGATACAGATGTATGGTACTATTTCTACTATTTAAACATACAGTAGAATACATAAAAAGTGCAATAAAAATATCAAAATACATGATGGGTAAGAAAATTGAAAAGAAAGATAATACATGCTAATAGTATGATCTTCTAATTAGAGAATCCAAAAGGAATCAGTGCATAAAATATGCAAACGACTAAGAGACTTCAGAAAGTTGTTGTATGTATTACTGTAGCAAACTGAGCTGCCTAACCACACATAATCAGCAACTAGTTAAGACAGGTAATAGAAAATAACACAATCACAATAGCAACAGATATCCAAAATTTCCCCCAAAAGAAACCCAGCAACAATGCACACAATCTTTTTGGAAGCAATTATAAAAATAAACTTAAGGAAAAGCAGTCTCAAATTAATACATAAGTATACTATAGTTATTTGTGGGGAAAACCCCATTATTGCAATGATGTCACTTCTTAATTACAGATTTACTGTCTGCTGTAGACTGATTTGAGCCCCCCAAAACATATATTGAAGCCTCCATGTGACTTTATTTGAAAATAGGCCTTTATGGAGGTAATTAAAGTTAACTGAGGTCTTAAGAGTAGGCCCTATTTCAAAAGAATGGATAATATTATGAAAGGCAGAGAAACCAAAGATCACACACACAGGGAAGAGGAAACACGAGGACTCAGCCAGAAGGCCAGGGACTTCAAGGCTCAGGAGAGCCCTCATCAGAAACCAACCCTACTCCACCTTTTTCTAGCACTTCTAGCCTCCAGAACTATGAGAAAATAAATTTGTGTTGTTCAAGTCACATAGTCTGCTTTTATATGTAGTACCCAAGATGGCTGCTGTTTCCCAAAATCAACCCTGAAGAAACAATAGAAAAGAGAATAAAAGAATGATATCAGCAACAAAAGATTAACAACAATGAGAAGTCCATAATGGACACTAAGTCTGTGCTGAAATAGCCACTGTGCTTAGGCAGGTATGCTCTGAAGGAGAGACACAGTTCTTCAGCCTGCAATAGAAGCAGATGATAGAATCAGCTGGAGGAAATTGTTAAAGTTTGGGCCTTGCTTCTTTCTCGTGTGCTTTGGGACAATGAGTTTCTACTCAGTGAAGAATCTGAGACTGCACCTCAGACCCTGTGTGCCTGTACCATGGGCTGACATCAGGGTAGCACCAAAGTTTGAGTGGTTGAGACAATGTGATTCTAGAAACAGTGTTAATAACCACCTGAAACCAGTATTATTTTTTGCTGACGATGAACCTTTAAAATTTAATATTATGTCTATCAAATTAATAAATAGAATGAACAAATAACACATAACAAGGGTAATAATTCTTTCATGAAAAATAATATACACGCATACTTATTAGGGTTTTATAAACACACACACACACATATATATAATGGCTCTTCATAAAATCGAACTGCCCAGGCTCTTCCCCTTACAAACGTTATCTTCTAGTATCTTCTAGTGTTTGTTTGTTTGTTTATTTGTTTTCCTATTACAACCCACCCCTTATCCTGGATCCCTGCCATACACTGCTGTTTTCCTATATTTGTCTAGCTTGGAAACTTGACCCATTCTCTGCATACTTAACAATAGGGAAACAACCCAGAGCTTTCAGGGAGCTGGTATTTTCAAAGGAGCCTTTAAAAAAGGCGAGGACACCCTGCTCCTCCACACCTAACTCTGAGAACTACGAGGAAAATCCACTTTCACCCCTCTTTTTACCCCTGGAAAGCCCCGGGCCGAGTCTTCAACATGAGACACCACTGAATTCCACCTCAAGGGACTCAGGGAGTTGAGAGCCTTGTCCTGAGGAGCGAAGCCTCAGATCTTCAGAGGATAACTGTGATGGAGAGAGTCAAGATGAGGACATTTAGAACTGCAGGCCCCTCCTACCCCATGGGAACACAGAACCCCACCTGTTCTGCCCTGCTCCACCCATCTCCCCCAGTGCTAAGTGGCCCAAGACAAGGCTGTTAGACTCAACGCTCCCTCAGCTTTTTCTGGGTAACTATGGAAATGAAGACCTTTATCTGAGGCTGATGGACTCCTATCAACAGAGGAAAAAAAACCAAAAACCCCAGGCCTTATACAAAATAAAGAAGAATCTGAGCTGAGGTTTGAGGAGACACTCAACAATATAACAAATGGTGGGCACACACACTCCTGCCTGGGAAGGGCAGGTTTGTCAGGGAGAGGAGTCTCAGAGAGTGAGGGATCTTGCTGTAATGGGGTTGTTGTCAGTGAGGACTAAAATTCCTAATCATGTGGGAAAGGGGTATCCTGTAGGGACTTGGCCCTGTTGTCAGGTACTAGCAGGAGTGGTTGGGTTAGAACCTCTTTTATTTCTTCCTCAGTAGTCATTGGTATAAGGGTGATAACTTCAGAAATACAGAGGTGAGGATGCTTTGATTCTGCCAACAGTTGATATGACATTCTTGAATGTGAACTGAGAGGGCGCTCTACAACTTGATACCTCACAGAGCCTAGACCTGCCAGCACCTGCTCTCAGCCCTAACTTGCCTTAGGAAGAGCTGGCAGACTGCAGCTTAAAACACATTCTCATCCTAACTTTCTCCACTGGATTCTCGTGGCACAGACTAATTGCAAAAAGCCTGTGGATTCTTAAAACCATGCTCTCATAAAACCTCTAGAGGTGGTCTGTTCTTGCTAAGGATGCACACTTCATCTCATTCTTCCTCCTCCAGATGCCTGAATTACCTGCTTTCCTAGCCACAGTCCATGACCAGAGTCATAGTACCTTGGGGTCAGAAAAGTAAGTTTTGTGCCTGTGAGAAACACTGCCTGGCCCGAAGTGAGACTCAGGGACTCCAGGGTGCTCAGACCACTGAGGTACCAGAAGAAGAGATCTCTTTCTCCTCCTTTCTTTGTGGTAGTAATCCCCAGAGAGCTCCTGTTGTTGAATCACATAGTAAATCCCAGCAGCCTTGGTGAAGCCCATCTACCACTACTATTTCTGCAGGTTTTTCATGCACAAAATCTGATGAAGGTGCCAAGAGCCAAGATAAGGAAAGACCAAGCACTTCCCATCACTGATCATTCATATGCAACCCATCCAGATGAGAAGGGGATTTAGTTGGTGCTCTTCTTGCTGCACAAGTATAACATGAGGGAGCCCATAACAAAGGAAGACTTGTGGAAGTATGTCATCAAAACTACAAGGAGTACTTGCCTGGAATCCTCAAGAAAGTCTATGAGCTCATAGTGCTGGACTTTGATATTAATGTGAAGAAAGTAGACCCAACCTGACACGGCTATGACCTTGTCAGCAAACTGCATGCCACCTGGGACGCAAGTCTGTATGGCGAGGAGATCATGCCAGAACTGGTCTCTTGATGACAATCTTGTGTGTGATCTTCATGAAGGGCAACTGTGCTACCGAAGAAGATATCTGGGAAGTGCTTAACATGATGGTGATATTTGCCAGAAGGAACCACTTCTTACACGGAGAATGAAAAAAGCTTGTCACCCAAGATTTAGTGCAGGAAAGGTATCTGGAGTACCACCAGGTGCCCAACAGTAATCCGCCATGCTAGAGTCCTGGAGCTTATGCTGAAACACGCAAGATAAACATTCTTGAGTTTTGCACCAGGGTCCATGATATGGATCCTAGTACCTTCCCATGTTTGTTCCAAGAAGCTTTGAGAGATGAAGAGACAGCTCAAGCCAGGTTTGCAACCATGTTCCTTACTCATGCCATAGCTAGTGTATATTCCAGGGTCAATTCTAACAGCTTCTTCCAACCCTATTGAAGTCTAAAGCACTTTCTTCACCTTGTATTTGAAGAGAACATTCTATCAAGTTGTGTGTGGAACTTGAGATGTTATTAGAAGGAGCACATCACATGTCATATCTGTGCTTCTGTGCTACATGAGTAACATCTAGATTTATCTCTTGTTTTTGTTGAGTGTTTTCAAATGTTGTTTCTTTTAAAAGTTTAATTCATTTTGGAATATAAGTATATGAATTATATTGGTTACGTATTTAATATTGTTTATGAAGTTTAAAAGAGTCTTACTGCTATAAGACAAATTGAGAATGCTTCCATCTTAGTGATCTGTAACAAGTAAACATGGCATTTGAGTATTTCCTTGGAAATGTGAAAAAGTAAGCAATAAAATAACTGAAATTGGCCAGTGAGATGACTCAGCGGCTTAAGCACCTGCCCAGCAAGCGCGAGGGCCCGAGTTCGACTCCCGGAACCCACACACACAAAAAAATAAATAACTGAAATTAAGAACTAGAACTAGAGAAAAAAGAAAAAACAGAAAAAGTTATAAAAGATGGTAAATTCTTGCCTTTCCTTATTCTTTCTATTCTATTGTTCTGTATAATAAAAGTTACATAGCTGTGTGTGTTTAGTTTACTAAAGATATGGAGAAAATAAATTATAATAAATTTAACCTCCTGTTCACCAGCTGTTTTATTCTTCAAACATTAATTGAATTTCTGTTCTTTGGAAAACTCCATGGTAGAACAGAATATGATAAGAAAAAGAAGACTGACCCACTTCCCCTGTCCATAGAAATTTAGAGTCCAGCAGCAGCTGTCATTTAAGTAAGATGGTAAAATATCCCCTACTACATGAAAGACAAGAGAAAGGAGTGTGGTGGAGGAGGGAGCGATGGGAGGTCTAGATGAGAGCAGTCAAGTGTAAATGCCCTGAGGCAACGCAATTAGGGGTTTTGTAAGACCTCAAGACCCTCAACTGGAGGTAATATCAAGCTGGGAGTGAGTCAAGGTTTGTGTGGGAGCAAAGCCTGCACCCTTGGGCAGTGTCTCAGAGGTGAGAGACTAAACCTCTAGTAGCAAACTGCTCTTAGTAGTTATTTTTGGAACCTAGGTAAACCACAGAGTCTCCACCTAGGGCAGGAAAGAGTGTCCTGAATTCTTGTGACAGTCCTGGTGAACACAGTGAACAGACTAGGTGTTCTGAGTACATCATCTCCAGGGCATTTTTGAGAGATAAATGTGATACTCTCTTGAGGTGAGATGCCCATAAACCATTGTGCTAGTATTGTTTTGGGTTGGGTGAGTCACAACCCATTTTATTAGAGGAGCATTTTAATTTGGCCAACTCTGAGGGAGGGTTTGATTTTGAGTATGGGTTAAGTGTGTGAAAATAGGGATGGCTTAAGTCAAATGGCACCTGGAAGGTGGGGAGTTGCTTTCTGACACACATCCTAGCAGCTCTGAACTTTCTCCCACTTCCAAACTAAATATATACCCTGTAAGAGAGAAAGATTTATGGAGCAATTTTTTTCTCGCTATGCAGAATTTTCGGAAAATTTTGTTTGGCTAATTTTTGGCAAATTTTGGCTGATTTTTGGCTTTTGTGTTCATACAATCTTTTGGATTAAAAAGCAAATAAAAACAAAAACGCTTCCCATCCTAAGGGGTGGTATCACCTTAGGCAAAAAATCATAGTAATAGCTGCCATTCTTTAAAGTCTCTGTGCACATCAGTCACTGCCAGGAGCCTTGCATGCACTGCAAACATTCCAGCAATCCTAGTAGACAGGCCTTACCATACCCACTTCACCTATGAGGAACTACAGGCATGCTGAGTTTCGCAGTGTGCCTTGTTCACACAGCTAGTGAGTAACAGGGCTAAGCCAGGAACTCTAGGGTTCCTCTGGAACCAACACTGCTGCACTTCTCCCAGTCTGAGGCAGATCTTGTGTCTATTTATTCATTCCACATCTCTCTACTCCACAAGGTCTCTTAGGCAACAAAAAGAAAGATCCCGTGGTCAAAGTACTAAGAGCAGTCCTAAAGAAGGAAAGTGGGAATGAGAATCAAACTGCAGGTAGTGTATACTTGCCTGGAATCATCCTGACCCCAGCCCCAGGGTTCTTTGGGGACTGACTCTGTCCTAACTTGTGCCTGGGTCCAGCCCCAAAACTTTCCTGCATTACAGTGCCTTTCTACTGAGTCTTCTCCAGTGCGCCCTCATGTCCAGAGTGAATCTGATCTGCTGGCTAGCTCTTCGTAGCACCTTTTTCTGGAGCGTACACTGTCTCCCAGAGGAACAGGCAGCCCATACTCCCCTTCCTTCCCCTGACATATGGGTTCCACCTCCCCAGAGGTCCTGTTCTTCACTGCAGACCCCTTCTGACAGCAACAGCCCCTTCCATGTAATTGCTTACTTTGGACAGTGAAGCCTACAGATATCTCTACTTCCTTGGGTGCCTCTACCACAGTCTCAAGGTGTTTTCAAATCTGATTTGGCACAGAACCTACTTGTTTAGAACTCTGGTCCCTCGTTCATAACTCTGAAGTTGGAGAGGATATTTTTTTCCATTATTTATTTTTGTTTTAGTTTATTAGTATGTGTGTGCAGTACACAATGTTTATATTCCTTGTGTGGATTTGGTACAGGCACATAACACATATTAATTCCTTTTTCATTCCCTTTCCCTTCCCTTTTTCGCCCCTCTACCCAACATTTGAGCCCCTTCCTTTTTTTCTTCTTCTTTTTTTTGTACACATTTGCAATACATAATGTTTGGAGAGGAGATTTTGGAAACCACCCTGACATTTGAGGTCAAATTCAAATGGGGTTAATTATTTGAGACAAGCCATTGAATGCTTATACCAAAGAATGTACTTACATAGGCGGTCAAAAACTGGTCTCTCCCATTAGTAGTCGGTGAAGAAGAATCATGAAAATCACTATGTAGGCAAATATCTACCAAGGCAGAATTCTCGAAAAACCTAAGATTCCTTCTAGGGATGAAAAATGGTTCCATGGAAGATATGCTCTTTTTAATAACGAAAAAGTAATTCAACAATCTTCCACTGCCTTTGTCTTTTTGTTCACTTCCGAGTAAAATTTTGGTTATAGGTAATAGTGCAGATATCTTTGTTGCCCCAAAGTTCTAACTACGGACAAATCACAGTTCTCCTTTGTTAATACATCCTTCCAAAATTCATGCCTCTCCTCAGAAGTAACCATGACTAAAGATGTATTCTATTTTCAATTTATTCTAGGACTGTCTTTCATAGATGTGCTATAAAAGTACATTGTGAAGTTACAACACAGATAAATGACAGTGTACACATTGTGGTACCTCTTGGCACTGTCTGTAAGGAAAATGAATGCTAGATCTTTCTGACAGCACATATAGATACACCTAGAATTCTGAGGTGTGAGTGTGCTATAATTAATTTAACCAAATTTCTCCTTAAGGACACACATATTGTTTTTCATTTGTTGTTATGATTAATAGAACTGATATCAATATCATTAAACATGAATTCTTGGGTAAACATTTTTAAAGGAAGGAGATAGCAAAGCACAAATTGAATTCAAGTGGAAAATGTGATGATTGTAAATGTTTATTAATATCTCAGAAATTCTTTTCTAATAAAGATATTCTAATTTATTTTCTTACATATTAATATCTTTGAATAATGTACACCTTCGTGGGCATTTTATTTTGTCAACCTTTTAAATTTTGGTCAAACTTTTGTGTGAAAATATATTGCCTTATTGTTATTTTTATTTCCCTCTTTTCTGAGTAGGTTAAGCCGAAAATTAACTTAATCCGTCATCCATAAAAAGTGGGATTTCTTCAGTGATGTTTTGAGAACCGGAATTTCTCTGGGCATGCTTTAAAACAATAAAATGACGATATTTCCCTTTACCTTCAGGAGGAAAGTTCTGAGCAGAATCACCAGGTGCCAGGGAATGTGTTCATACAGGACACCCTCAGCTAGTTTGCAACATCAAGAAGACTTGATGTTACAGTAATTTTCTGAGTCCATGAGAGGGAGTCACCACATGCAGAGTTTATAAGTCCCTGAAGGCTAGGATTCCATGACATATCTGGTATCTGTTATACAGTAGTTGTCAATACTTTATACATGGGACCTTTTATTTCAACTTAAAACTTCACTGGAAATCCAATCCATGATTTAAAGGTAGAGAAGTCTGAGTGAAGGGTGAACTGCAAGCTCATTGAGTTTTTTGTAGCACAAGTGTGGCAACCCTCTCTTTAACCCATCATCCTCATTAATAATTTATACAGCTTTTTTTTCCTGATGATCCTAATCCCTGTCTCTGCCCCCTTTAAAACACTCTGAAATAGAAATGTCTGTCACTCCTTGTACCTAGTAGCTTTTCAGCACTTAAAAAAATAGATTTCTCTGCCTTGGCCGCCATGTTTTCTTCTTTTGCCAGTGACTGGATGATTTTTTCTTGTTGCAGCATTAATTTGATTAACCCTAATGTGCTTCAATATTTTCTCAAGGTCTCTTAGGCCAATTGTGCCTATTCAAATTGTTTTGTCCATTTTTATTATTTTCCTACTTATAATTGAGTTGTTGAGTTTAGTTCTTTACATATTCTGAATGTAAATCCTTTATTAAATATATGTGTCTTCCTTGAGTTATATAAGTCCCAGACTTACTTATTAATTTTTACTTATATATTTTGAGTAGATTTCAATTTTTAAAAATTTTATCATTTTTCTTTTGTTAATAATTTATTGTTTTTGTGTAAAGACTCTGACTACTCACAGCTCATAAAGGTATTTGGCTATGCTGTACTCTACATGCTATTATTTTAGCTATTATTTTATGTCTTTGGTCTAATGCAAACTTTTTGTACTAAATTAGGTACTGGAAAAGGTTCATCATGGTTTATGTTCATCAAGTTGTTCAAACACCATGTTGAGATTTTCATCTACCCATTAGGTTTATAAGCTATTGATATAAAATTAATGATAAAATTTGATTTTTATTTTCAATTCTTTATTCTGTTTCATGAATATTTTTGTCTGTCTGTAGGACAATCACTGACTTGATTGTCATATGTTTATTGTAAATAATGAGGACAAATGATATAAGAATGATAACTTTTCCTTTTTCAAATGTCACTGGCTAATATATTTCATTTGAATTCCCATGTATGTTTTAAAATCAGCTTGTTGACTTCTATTTAAAAAGGTGCTTGGGCCGGTGAGATGGCTCAGCGGCTTAAGCGCCTGCCCGGCAAGCGCGAGGGCCCGAGTTCGACTCCCGGAACCCACATACGAAAAAGGGGCTGGTGATATCGCTGAGCGGCACGGGCACCTGCTGGCGCTCGAGGTCCTGAGGTCGACCCCCTGGTACCCACAAAAAAAAAATAAATAAATAAAAATAAAAAGGTGCTTATGTTTTTAATGAGAATTATTTAGAAACTATGGAATATCTTTTCCTCTTTGTGATTTTCTTTACTGAAGTTGTTTAGTGTTCCTTCAATATTTTGTGTGTTTCTTTAAATCCTTGACCATATTCCTAATAGGTATTTTAAAGTCATTATCTGCTATTTTTAGCATCTCTGATTCTTTCCTTATTATAAGCTATCTTTTCCCTCTTACGGATCATATTTTCCTCTTTTTTTAAATACCATGTAATTTTTTAATGTATCCTGGGCATTCAGATGCTAAATTGTTAGTGTCTAGACTACGCCATTTTCCTTAAAAGTTCAAGCAAGCAGTGAATCCATGTGCACATCATGCTATTGTCTTCTATTTCTATTGTTGAATCTTTTTATGGATGCCCTATGGCAGCCATTACTCTTGGACTATATTAGCCTCATTCCTATGACTTAGACTTTTCTGAGACTCCACTGACTTAGTTTCAGTTTTCAAAGAAGACTCTCCCCTCTGACTATTGAGTAACAATAGTATCCTATCATGTTCGTATTCCAGTAGTTATTTAGCTCACTGTTCCCCGGTGATTTTCTGTTCCCTTGGTACTTGTTCTTTGTCCAGCCTCATGCAATTCTCCCCTTCATGTGAGCAATTTAATGTACAGTGTAAAACGAAAGGGGACCTTTGTGCAGATTTCTGGAGCATTAACTCTATACAGCTCTCTTTTCTCTAACAACTTGACCTGTAAACTCCAGGAGTTTTAGTATTCCTAAACTCTGATCACTGTGTCCTCTGCACAGCAAGTGCACTGTGCTGTCTTTGGCCTGTCCACCATGCACCAGTCTAGGCTTTGACTCCAGGCAGAAATCCAGGATGATTTAGAAGCTTACTTCAGTTCATTCCTTCTTTTAGAGATCATAATTCTCCACTCTTTTCCAATGTCTGAAAACAGTTACTTGAAGTATTTTATCCACTTTTACAGTTGTTTACAGGAATTAGAAGTGGAAGTTCTCCTGAATTTGTTCTATAATGGTGCATTTGTAAGATTTTAAACTACTTTTAGACTTACAGAAAAGGTTCAAAAACGGTACATAGATTTTCAATATGTCCATCACCCAGCTTGCTCCACTGTAACATTTTTGATAACCATCGTACAATAATCATAACCAGGAAGTCAATGTTGTCATAATAATATTAACCAAGTTAACAATCTTATTAATACTTCACCATTTTCCCACTAATGTCATTTTTAAGGAGCCCAATAGGAATCACAAATTGCATTTAGTTATTTTCCTGAGCTTCAACAATCTGCAGTATTTCCTCAGATTCTTTGTTTTTCATGAACTGGAAGCCCTGACGATTATCAAATATTTATTTTGCTGAATGCTCATCAATCTGTGCCTATCTGGTATCTTTTCATTCTTAGACTCAGCTCTTAATTCCTTGGAAAAAGAACCATAGAAGTGATGGTATATTCTTCTCAGTGTTCCATATCACAGGGCTCATGATGCCAGTATCTATTACTGCCACTGCCACTGATATTGATCACTTAATCAAGATAGTCCCTGCTGTTTTTTTCACTATAAAATTACAATCACTTGTCAGTAGTAAACACATATCTCAAGGAAGATAATTTCATACTATGAAAATATCTTCTCTCCTCAAACACCCGCCCACTAATTCCAGCACCAGTCAGTGGATCATGTATATAATAATCACCACTGTGATATTTGTCTAAGGGTGATTTCCATTTTCCTCCTTCTTAACATATTTTTTAATTGTAATTCCACTATAAAGAGGAACTTTTACATCTCTTTTTTTTTTTTTGTGGGTACCGGGGGGTCGACCTCAGGACCTCGTGCGCCAACAGGCACCCGTGCCACTGAGCGATATCACCGGCCCCTTTTTCGTATGTGGGATCCGGGAGTCAAACTCGGGCCCTTGTGCTTGCAAGGCAGGCGCTTACGCCGCTGAGCCATCTCACCGGCCCTACATCTCTTAAATATACTTAATCAATTATTTATTTATGTCACCACAAGCTTAGAAATACATATTTTATTTTGGGGTTATAATCCAATATTGTTGTGATTTGATTTGTTATTCAAAAATTTCCCATTAGGATCTCCTTTAGGTTGGCTTCTACGTTTTTCACCAACTTCCTCCAATAACTTTGTAAATTTCATTTATCTGGTTCCACAATCTCCTTTTGGTTTTTCCTACCCTTCCCCCGGAATGAATCACCTCTCCAAGGATTTCTAGTTCCTTTCTCTAGAGGAATCATGCTTAAAGTCCAAGCCTTGTGCACTAGGAATGCTAATTAAGGAGTCATTATTTCTAGGGTGTCTCAGCGGACAGAGATAGAAAATATTTGTATACACACACAACTATTTTATATCTCTGTGTGTGTAAGCGTATAATGACTTTTTACTGATACCTCGGATTCTAACTCAACACCAGAAGGATCAATTTAGTCTTCCCCCTTTGTTTTAACTGCTTTCTCCTTTCTCCGACAACAAGAAATTTGATTGTTACTACCTACAACATATGTACTTAGTTGTTCAAATCTAGTATACACATAGCATTGTTTCAGATGATACCAATACCTTTATGAGAAACACATTTACTGACTAGATATAGCATTTGCGAACAGTTCTTTATGTTTTTATCCTTACTGTATCCAGTTATCTCACTGTTTTCTGAAGTTAGGTTAGTTCTTTCCCCACTCCCTTCAGTATGGTTATAGTAGTCCTAAGTAGTTTCATTTATTAGTGTTGTGTATCATATTAGATTTCTCCCAAATACTGATTGGTTCTATTTGTGAATATCCACATTTCTTAATCAACTACTTATTTCTGTTTATTCATTCCTGAACAGGCTTTATCATACAATAGATGGACCCATAATCTTAGCTTTCAGTGATTATAAGTCTGTGCCAAAAATATGTATTCTGATATTTAAATGACAAGTTCTATCTTATGCATTCCAAGGTTACCTTATTCATTCAGGTGAATGCCTCCTATTATTTACACTTTTCTACATATTTATTCACATAGACCAGTTAAAATATTTCAAATTGTTACATATAGCAGGGCTCATTCTGATCATATGAATTGGGTTTAATTCTTGAAAGTACAGAATTTAATGTCTCCATATGGCCATTAAAAACTGGCTGAGGCTCTACTGTTTGTCATGATGTTGATGATTGCCCTTTACTGCATGTGTCTTTTTTATTATTGTTGCCAAGTAACTGAAAAACTCATGCAGCATTGCTGAGGATAAGACCTTTCCCTATTAAGAAGAAAAAGATGACAACCTGCTGAGGGAACAATAGGGAAACTACCCTTATCATTCTCAGCACAAACGCTTCATCACTAGGGGTGTATCTTTACAAAAAAATCTCTTTGAAATTTTTTCTGTAAAATATTCTGTTCCTGTTCACTGACATGAAACTTAGTGCTTTTAAGGAAAAATACAATATGCTAACTGGCAGAAGAAAATGGAAATAAAATCCAAAAAAAATGTATTATACATCTGTCTTTACTGAATAGTTGGTGTCTAAAGATTCCACATTAAGAGAGACGGAAGCAGTTATTACCATCACATGACTCCTTGCCCTATTTAATTCCAGTAGAATTCTCCTCCCACTGTGTTGTAGAGAAAGATAAAGAGTCTCAAGTCAGATCAAAGGCCAAGTTGTGATTACTGTGAAAAGAAGAAAAGGGGATTGTATACAGAGTTTTAGCTATCTGTCCTCTCGAGGTATAATGTCCCATTTGAAATATTTGCTTCATGAATGTCAAAAAAGTATCGGATAGCAACATAGTATCAGTTGATCAACTATGTAAAAATAGCTTTTAAAAATGGAGATCCATAGAAGGGCAGATGCTAACTCTCAAAATATGTCTTCTTAGTATTTCACAGCAATTCCTCCAAAAATTAAATCTGTGACTTAAATTTTCATCTGACGTCTAATCCTTTGCATGAGTCAAAGTTAATTTATCATATAACATAGAGATGTAAGAAACCAATGCTTTTAGATTTATCTTCTAGACTTGGATTTTATTAGTTGTGAGAGATGACCTTGACCTATTATTTAATGGATCATTTTATGCATATATTTTTCTATATTAATAAGCGAAGACTATTATAGGAATTTAAAATATAGAGCAAGGATGATGTGTTGCTTTTTAAAGCATATGTTCAACCTTAAATGTTTTTATGTGTTAAAAAATACTGATATCTTGTTATTGAGGTTTTGGAGTTCCTTCATATACAGAGTTTGCCAAAAATGTATACATCAGGAAAACAAAAACTTGTATAAATATTTTAATACTAAATTTATTGAGACATCATGAGATTAATAGAAGTTACCTTTGGCCTCTAGAATTACAAGAGGGTTCAAAGTGGCAGCCATTAGCTTCCAGGCATTTATTAGTACAGTAAACTGCTGAAGTGTGTATACTTTTGTTTGGCAGACTCTCTATTTTGTATACTAGCCCTTATTGAATGTGTGGTTCACAAATATTTTCTTTCATTCCATATATTGTCTCTTCAGTCTGTTGTTTCCTTGCTATACTTAAGATTTTTAATTTATTGCAACCTCATTTGTGTAATTTTGTTTTCATTGCCTTGCTTTGGACTCATATCCAAAAAAAAAAAAAAAATTTTGCCAAGGCAAATGTCCATAATCTTTCCCCCTATAGTAGTTGAACAACAGGTTTTATTTATAATTCCTTAGTCTATTTTGAATTGACTTTAGTATATGAGATGATTTATTGGACCAATTTAATTCTTCTGCATATAGATATCCAATTTTCCCAGCACCATGCATATTTTGAAAAGAAAGTTCTTTCTGAATTGTGTGTTCTTGTCACCTTTATTGAAGGTCAGTTTATTATAAATTTTTGCATTTATTTCTAGCCCTCATGCTCTACTTCATTCATCTGTATGTCTAATTTTGTGCAAGTATCATGCTGTTTTGATTCCTATGGCTTTATTGAAGATTTTGAAGTCAAATAGTATGATCCCTTTACCTTAATTTTTTTGCTCAAGATTACATTGGCCAATTATGGTCCTTTTAACTTGATTAAAAATGGGCAAAGGCCCTACAAAATCATTTCTCAAAATAAGACATGTGAATAGACAAGTTATGTGATAAAATGCTCAACATAACTAATCATCAAGGAAATGCAAGTGAGATATCACCTAGCCTCTGTTAGGATGGCTATTACCAAAACAACCAGACATAAGTGTTGGTAAGGAAGTAGAGAAAAGGGAAGCCATTTACTCTGTTTATGGGAATATACATTAGTACAGACACTATAGAAAACAAGGAGATTCCTCAAAAATCCTAAAAGTAGAACTACCATATGATCCAGCAACTCTATTGAGTATATACCTAATATACACTAAAACCAGTCTCTAAAGAACTAAAGCAAGTATGTTGAAGAGATATTTGTACTTTCGTGTTCATTGTAGCATTACTCACAAAAATTAAGCTCTGGGATCAACCTAAATGTCCATGAACAGATGAATGGATGAAAACAATTGTGGCATATGTACAAAATGAAATACTATTCGGCCCTTAAAAAGGGGGATATCTCATTATTTGTAACAACATGAATGAATCTGGAGAGTATTATGCTAAGTGAAATAAGCCAGGAACAGGACAAATACTGTAAGTAAAATAATGGTTGCAAAACCTGAGGGGAAAATGTGTCTTGGGGAGATGTTGGTAAAAATATACACAATTTCAATTAGGGTGGTTGAATAAGATCAGGAGACCTATTATAGAACACTGTAATTATAGTTAATAATAATGGGTTGTATACTTGAAAATCACTGAGAGATTTCAGACGTTCTCACTGTACTAAATATGTGAGGTAATTAATATGTTCATTAACTTGATGTAGTCATTCCACAAAGTATGCATATATCAAAACATCATGTGGTATACCACAAACATATACAATTTCAATTTGCCAATTAAAACAGCATACTGTCTGTTTTTCCCAGGAATAACTAAAAATCCTTCTTTATCATGCCCTATTTTAAAAAAAAACAATCAAATACCAAGAAACTATAGCATTGGATAAGAATATTTAAGGGTTCTGAACAATTTATTTTGTCATCCATGTATAAATTCCTAAATAATGTGGAAAGAAATGCTATTCTATAGAGGATAGTTTCAGGACACTTTTTCTGATTTATGTGTTTCTTTTCAATTGCTCTATTGCTAATGCACTATAGATAAATTAGATTTGTCATTAATATTTTCATTATTGATGTTCTTATTACATATCATAATGCCACAAAAGCAATAGCAGATTCTGAATTTCAAATTTCAAACCAAATTTAACTGTCTGTTATAGAATATAAAGCCAAAGGGGTTGATTCCATTCAGCAAAATACTGTCAGGTCAAGCCGACATAAAATCACATCTGCGCGTAGTATGAAAGGAGATTCAAACATACAGTAGATAGTTTTGGACAATTAGAATGCCTGCTGTTGACTGAAGATGTATATGTGCAATATGTAAGGAAGGTTCAATTTTTTCATTGATCACCTTGACAAGGAAATACTGCATAAAACAATCAGTATATTCACTTATAAAATATTTATTGTGTATCAAAGAGAAAAAATTATCAAATTCTCCTTATTTTTTGTGGATGTCATACTTTATGTTTTTGACATATTGGTAGCTCATATGTGGTTTGCATTTTGTTAATTTGATCTTGATATCTGCATTCATCTATAGTTTTATTATCAAACACTTTAACAAATTTGTGATACATTATTTCTAAATGTAACCCACACCATTTGTCACAGGTATAATGAATGCAAATTAAATCCCCTCCTTCAGGGTATTTAAGCACACACTTGTACATAAATCACTTATACACAAGATGAATATCCTTGAAAAGTTCTTACCTCCAATACGCAAAAATAAAATAAAACTGCACTAAGACTAGTAACGAAACACATTCAAGTCACATGTTCAGGGACACTAAAATGAATGAGATTTTATTCATCTCTGAGCTAATATTTCATCTTTCCAAGCTGTGCCTCAAACTAAGAACTTGAAGATAGACTCTTCTTCACTGAAGGTGTTTCTATTAGATCTAGATCTATTTAAAACTTTTTAAATAATATATATATATATATATATATATATATATATATATATATATGTGAGAGAGAGAGAGAGAAGAACACTAGTAAGATTTTTTTCTTAAGCCATATTTTGTTTATTGAATGAGTAATAAGTTATTGCAGGGATTGATATCACCCATTCTGGGAAACCAGTAGAGTTTGTGCAAGTTTTAGTTGTATTGCTATATTTTGTATTTGTTCTATATAAAAGAGTAACAGTGTCTTTCATTATTTTACAACAATGATAAAATAATTTAGTGATCTAATGCACAGCATTGTGACTGTAGTTAATAACAATGCATTATATATTTCAAAATTGATAGACAATCTTAAATATTCCCACCACAAAAATAAGTAGGTGAGATGATGGATATATTAATTAGCTTGACTTAATCATATCACAATGTATTCACATATCAAAACATCACAGTGTACCTCATAAATATATATAATTTTTATTTATGAATTAAAATAAAATGGGAATAAAATAGAGTTAATGACTCTAGGAGACATGAATACTTTTGCACTAGTATCTAAAGCACTATCGAAGTCTTAAGTGAAATTTCTAATATTTATTAATTGTATTTTGTTAATGGTCCTCTAAGGAGAAGTTGATTCATTTCTATAAGAATAGAACATATTCAAGAAAAAGAAATAGTCTATTCAAATTCAAAAAAATTTTGATCATGAAAATATGAAATGAAAAAGTGCAAATCTTTGTACTGAGCAGATTCATTTCCAAAAGATAATACACATCAGATATTATTTTAACATGAGAGGATGAAAAGACAAAGAATATGGATTATGTGGAGATTTTCATAGTATCTAGTAGCATTTGAAATGTTAAAAATGATATCAGCACAGTTAAAAAAGTGGTGTAGATATCAGAAAGCTAGAAACTAATATACTCTCACTTGGTGCAATGATTTAAGATGTTTTTGGCATCCAGTGAAAGAAAATACAACTCAAACTAACTTAAATAATAAAGAAAATTATTTGCCACAGTGAAATTTTTAGTCTGGCTTTAGATTTGTTGTAAATCAGTACTTTTGCTTTGTATTTTTGAAATTATCTGGACTTTACCCAAGCCCTTTCCACCTAGTTAGTATGATAGCAAGATGGCTGTGACAGTTCTGGCCCCCACAAGAGCATGTGACAATTTGGATAAGAGAGAAATCTCAAGGAAACCATTATCCTCTCCGTCCTGCTCCCCCCCATAATTCATTTATGCCACTTGCCCAACTTTTTTCCGTGATCCAGGAAAGAATGTGTACTAATTAGGTTAAGCTCATCAAACTTACGCCATTGAGATTTGGGGAATCAGATTCCTCTGAGGTATATAGAATGAGAGCATTGAATGTTTGATCTAAAACAAGATTCAGTTAGGATTCAGAAAGAAGAGAATAGATGTCAAAAGCCCTTCAACAATGCCCACTGAAATTGTGTACTGCTGTATATCTTAGCAGATATTTAAATTTTTGATGTACCAGTATTTATAGTAATTGAAGTGATACATTATATTTTACGTCTGTCTAATGGCTATGGTGAGTATCTAGTTACATTTCATTATTATTTCATATTCTTTAAAAAATAAAAAATAATCATTGTATCAAAAAGAAAGGAGTGCCGGTGAGATGGCTCAGCGGCCTAAGCACCTGCCTGGCAAGCGCGAGGGCCCGAGTTCGACTCTTGGAACCAACATATGAAAAACGGGCCGGTGATGTCACTCAGAGGCACGGGCGCCTGCTGGCGCGCAAGGTCCTGAGGTCGACCCCCGGTACCCACCAAAAAAAAAAAAAAAAAAAAAAAAACAGAAAAGAATATTTAATTAGAAGTAAAATGAGTTCTAAAGCTTTCATGAATGTATTCTGTGCAGGGAATTCTTGATGATTTCCTGTATTATGAGAGATAATATCAAGGCCAATTATTTCAAGTCAGATTAAATCTTTCTTCATTGAAAGTGCTGAGATAGAGCTCTTCAAGTTTTAGACATTTTACCTTGAGCATATGGGTAGGCTTGATCTATTTTAAGGGAAATTCATTTTTCATTATGTATTAAAGTTCTCAAATGTGGTTTTCTTTTTTTCTATTTTTTGTGGGGGGTGTACTGGGAGTCGAACTCAGGACCTCACGCACCAGCAGACAAATGTGGTTTTCTTTACAAGTTTTTTTTAAAAAAAACTTTTAAGAAACAACTTGGTCAGTTGTTTCTCTGTTCTCACATACCATTCTCTCCTTTGGTAGTAGGTACTGGGGACTGAATACCCTGGACCTTCACCCTAAGTTACACCCCAGCCCTTTTTTATTTTTGAGACAGGGTCTTGCTAAATCACTAAGTTGCCCAGACTGGACTGGAATTTACATTCCTCTGCCTCACCCTCCCTGAGTGCTGGGATTTCAAGACTGCACCATCATGCCAACTCTTTTCCATTTTGTATCACACTGGGGATGACACTAGGAGAAATATTTTCCCTAGATTCCTGAATCAGTTGGCTTCAACTATAGTCTGTCAGTTGGAGACACTATCAGCAGAATGTGTATTTTTCACTCTCTTCCTTCCAATGGGGCATGTTCGGCAGCAGCTGCTTTTCCTTGGTGGCTCCAGATCCTTCAAAAATTGATTCCAATTGTCTCCAGGAGACTCTGGTTTCTGAACTTCAGTAATTACAACTCCTCCCCTTATCCCTTCAGTAAAGGCACTACAACTTTTGAGTTGGCTAATCTTAGATTTGCCTTATCATTTCCTGTTTTGTGTTTCAGCAATTCAACCGTCACCTATGTAATTAATTCCCAATATTAACTTTCCTCTGTCTTAAGTATTCTGAAGGATTTCTATTTCCAGAATGGAACATAACCGATAAATAATTACACACAATTTTATTTAAATTGCTTGTACTTGACCCACTCTTGTTTTCTGTCACCAAACCTGAAATTCTTCTGGCACCATTACTAGTGATATAAAAATTACCAAACCCAAGGGCATATGTTAGTTTACTGGATATGTCTGCTTCTTTTGACATTGCTAGTTACTCAAATATTTCATTTTCTGTATTTTTACTGGGCTAATCTATATTGTCCTTGACTCTCATCATCTTAGTCTCTTTCATACTGAAATTTTTTGAAACAATAATGTTTTCTCTCATTTCATTTTCATGCTCCACTTGAATCCATTTAGTCAATATTAAGATTTTAAGTACCATTTAAATGCTGATGGTTCACAAGTCTATTTCTCCACCACTAAATGTATTTGTGTTTTTCCTAAGCATATAACCAGAAATTTGTCGGATAATTCCAAAATTTAACTTAATACTTTCCAGTTTAAGAAGCACACAAAATATCAAATATACAAACCACAATTAATTTTGCCCTTCTGTTGACTATCATGTAGCTCTCACCATAAACCACCTAAAAACATCAGACAAAAGTATGAGATCCATCACTGACTGCTGTGCTTGTAATGAGTCTCGTCTCCTTGTCATTTATGTCTATGTGTAGTCACTTTCCACCATGTAGTCACTTTCCACCATGTAGTCACTTTCCACCATGTAACCAGTAAGATATTGCACATGTGATAAGTTTGATTTCAAGGCTATATCATTGTCTTACTTCTTGTCGAAACACAATACCCAACACCCACAACTTAAAGGAAGATAGGTTTATTTTGGCTCACAGTTTGTAGAGGTTTAAATCCATAGTCAGCTGGCTCCAAGGCAGTGATAGTGAACCTTTTAGAGACAGAGTGCCCAAACTGGAACCCAAAACCCACTTATTTATTTCAAAGTGCCAACACTGCGATTAAACCTGAATTCGGAGGTTTTAGTTTAGACAAAGCTACTAACTTAACATCTTTTGCCTTAAAAGAAAAACAGAACAACAGAGCTTTCAAGGATACAAATACCATTTTACTGAAAGGTAAAAGTTTGCATTTGGTGTACTTTTGTACAATTAATGTGGCCTTTGCTGTTGTATGCATGCTGATAGCTTGTCAAACCTTGGCTGGGGCGACTTGGCTCATGTGCCAACAGAGAGGACTGTGATTGCCAGCTATGGCACACATGCCATAGGCTGACCACCACTGGCATAGGGGCATAACAGAGGAGAAACAGCTTATGACACGTAAGTGGGAAGCAGAGAGACAGATCCAGGGAGGAGGGAGAGAGATATAATTTTCCAGGCCACATCCCCAGTGACCCACCTTCTCTGACCAAGCTTTACCTCCCAACATCACATTTAGTTATAAACTCACCAGTGGACTAATCCACTGAAGAGTATTACACCCCCATGATCCAATCACCTCTGAAAAGCCCCACCTATGGACACATGAGGCTTTGGAGGAACATCTAGATATAAACCATAACAATCATAAAGAGGACTGTAGTTTATATTGGTCCCTTATTCTTGAATCACTGATTGTAAGTAAAGCCAGCTGCCATTTCATGAGTATTCTCAAGCAACCTTATGGAGATATTCATTGGCAAAAACACTATTCTTCCTGCCATAGCCAGTGAAAAACTGTGGCCTCCTACCAACAGCTACATGAGCAAGTAAACTTGGTAGCAGATCTTCCAGCTCCAATGAGGCCAGCAGACATGCAGCACTAGCATGAGAAGCACCACACAAGAAGACCTGAGTCAGAATCACCCAGGTAAGGGCCGGTGAGATGGCTCAGCGGCTTAGGCGCCTGCCCGGCAAGCGCGAGGGCCCGAGTTCGACTCCCGGAACCCACATACGAAAAAGGGGCCGGTGATATCACTCAGTGGCACGGGCGCCTGCTGGTGCGCGAGGTCCTGAGGTCGACCCCCCGGTACCCACAAAAAAACAAAAACAAACAGAATCACCCAGGTAAGCTGCCCCAGAATCCAGACGCAGAGAAACTGTATGAGATAAAAAACATTTATTGTTATTTCTCGCTGCTGTGTTTTAGGGTATTTTTGTGATACCCAACCAACAGAAGTGCTTGTTCTTGCCCCTTACTAATCACAAAGTTCTGTTTATAATATTGCTCAAATACTTCTGGAATTCATTCTTTCATCTCTAAGTACCATTGTTCTGGGTAAGTCCTCGTCAACTTTAGCTTGAATTACTTCAGTGGCCCTCAAGATGATTGTTTCTTTTAGTGTGGTGTTCTTCAAATCCATTCCTCTCCCCCACTCTCAAAGTTATTTATATGAAATTCAAATTTCTCACACCTCTTACATTTGAATACCTCCAGTAGTGCTTCTTCAACAAGTTAAAAACAACATACTTGCCTTACCGTAACGTGAAAATCTTAGATAACCCAAAATCTTTATTATTTTTCTCTCCGGCTTTATTTTTTATCACCATTCAGCATTCACATTGTGTAAGCTGAGCTGCTTTTGGATTTGACACCTAGCAGCTTCCTATTTCTGTATATCTTCCTTGCTCTTATTTTTGTTTTGCTTTTTGCTTAGAATCCCTTCTGCCTAATTTTCCCGATGACTTTATTACCAACTTTTGAGACAAAACAATTATTTCCTTCCTGTGGGTTTCCATAACTTCTAGAAGTCACATTAAATGTCCTTCTTTTGTTAGCCTATAGGACTATTTGCATCCCTCCGTCATAGCACTTATCACATCATAATAAAAATCCTTAAACGTCTGTTTCCTGTACTACTATATATGGAAGAACAAAGCTTTATATTGGTTTTAAATAGAAATCTGTTGGTTCCATTATTTATTTTCTTGTAGTTTGCAAGACTGCAAATGCAACAGACAAATCTAGAGGACTAAAGTATTCTGAATAGCAGAACAGAGAGAATAGGAGAGAATAGATAAAGATGGAAATATATTGGTAGATCAAATTAATGCTAGACCAGTGTTTTATTTCATTTGCTAAGCATACAATTCTATTTATAAGAGAATATTTATTAATTTAAGAAAATATTTCTTGTAATAAATATGATTTGCAACATTGCATGGATAAACTATCACATTTATAAATAATACAAATTGATCTGCTAATATTTCCATCTCCAATTCTAAGCCTTCAAAGAAGGTGTATTTGTTTTGTGATCCAATTATTGAAAAAAACACACATTGAAAAACCAAAATATAGTATATTCATAAATGGTACTCAGTATTTTGCTTAGGTGTGCAACAAATTTTAATGATACTGACCACGACTGAACATATGGCAAAGAATTTAATCTACAGGACATGAGAGAATAAGTACAAGATTATAATAAACCTAGTCTGTTTCTGCTGCTAAAACAAAAGACCTGACACTTAGTAATGTATAAAAGATAGAGTTTTGTTTCTCATAGTTGTCCAGATTGGAAGTCCCACATCAAGGCACTGCCAGATTGTCTAGTAATGGCTGTTCTTTGCTTCCAAGATGATACCCAATTGAAGCATTCTGTAGAGGGGACACTACTCATGCAGTGGAAGGGACAGAAATGACAGGCAGCTCTCAGAAACTCATTTTATAAGATGATTAATCCATTCATTAGCTCCACCTTCATAACTTAATTACCTTCTAGGGAACCCAGCTTTGAATATCATCATTGATAATTAAGTATCAAGATGTGATTCTTAGGGAACACATTCAAGCCATAGCAATAAATAAATCTACAAAAAACTCATTCAGGTGGAAAAAGAGACAATGTGCAGGTACAACTGAGTCATTTATTTAGAACAATATCTACTACTAAATAGTTTATTTTCTTTCAACCTTTATATCTTGCTACAATAAAAGGAATAACATAGGTGTGAAAAAAAAGGGGCATGATTGCCTGGTTGGAGAAACCAGATATACTGACAACTATGTCAAGAAGACATTATAATTGTGAGAATTCAGAAAATAATGTAAATTCTGAAAAGATTAATATTAGCAAGAAATACTATTGATTTCCAAACTAAATATAAATCAGTTTCACAATATGTACTTTAGTCACTTATAAAAAGTAAGATTAACACTAGCATACTCTGCTATGAAATAATTGAAAATCAAGAGAATGCATGAAATAGTTTATTTCTGAAAAATTTTGAAGACTTAGTTACCAAATTGAGCTCATCAATGAATGGATTGCTTCTAATTACAAAATGTTGTAAGAAAAAACATAATTTAAAAATATATCATAATATATTTAACACAAACATAAAACATGATTCTCAATAATAAAGTTTAAATTTGTAAGCAGTATAATCATATAAGAAAAGATAAATAATATTTAAAACCTAATTTTAACTGACTATTGCCATATCTAGTTGGATTATTATTATTATTTTTT
The DNA here is from genome assembly GCA_028451465.1 of Erethizon dorsatum. Lineage (NCBI taxonomy): Eukaryota > Metazoa > Chordata > Mammalia > Rodentia > Erethizontidae > Erethizon > Erethizon dorsatum. The sequence goes on from CM051842.1 coordinate 19,482,519, forward strand.
TGTGGGTACCGGGGGGTCGACCTCAGGACCTCGCGCACCAACAGGCACCCGTGCCACTGAGCGATATCACTGGCCCCTTTTTCATATGTGGGTTCCGGGAGTCGAACTCGGGCCCTCGTGCTTGCAAGAGAGGCGCTTACACCGCTGAGCCATCTCACCGGCCCATAGTTGGATTATTTTTAAAATATAAAATATAAGAAAGTTTTATATTTTGTCTTAGTCCAGTTTCTACAAAAATAGCTTTTATATTGGCATTGTCAAGCACCCATCCCCATCAAGTTTTCTTAAACTTTTTACTAAGCATGAAAATTCATTCAACCATAATAATCACGGTAAATGTAGATGGCATTCACTGAGGATAAATATGTGAGGAATAGTATTCTATGTGCTTTCTAAGCATTATTCAAATTACATAAGTAACTCCTTATGAGGTTAACTCTATTATTCCTATTTCAAAGATGAGGAAATTAAGGTACAGAGAGGATAAAAAAGATTCCCAAGATAACACTATTAGGAATTTTTAGATTCAGGATTTGAAACCAGGTAATCTGTCCCTAGAGACTAAAACTATAATCATTATTCACAATAATTTTAATTAAAATTTCTATTTTGAGATAATTATAGTTTCATATGCATCTTTAAGAAACAACACAGGACTCACCATGTACTAAACTAAAACCAAAATAGATCAAAGATCTAAACATTAAAACAGCAACAATGAACCTACTGGAAGATAAAATAAGCAAAACACTTGAAGTCATAGATGTAAGCAAGGAATTTCTGGACAGAAAACCAATTGCAAAAGAAATGTTAGCAAGAATCAATAAATGGGAATATATCAAATTAAAATTTTCTGCACAGCAAAGGAAACAATCAGCAGAGTAAAGAGACAACCTACAGAATGGGAAAAAAATGTGCCAGCTACTCCTCAGACAGAGGACTAATGTCTAGAACATATAAAGAACTAATAAAAATTAGACTACCCAAATTAAAAGACCCAATCAAAAATATGCAAGTGAAATGAATAGACAATTCTCAGAAGAAGTACAAATGGACAATAAACGCATTAAAACATGTTCAATATCTCTGGCCATTACAGAAATGGAAATCAAAACAACACTGTGATTTCATCTTATGAAAAAAAGGTCATCTTCAAGAAATCAAATAATAACAAATGCTGGCATGACTGTGGTGAAAAAGGCACACTTCTACATTGTTGGTAGGAATGTAAACTAGTACAATCATTATGGAAATCAGCATGGAGATTCCTCAAAAGAACTAAAAATAAAAATACTATTCAACCCATCTGTTACCCACCTATGTATCTTCTTGAAATAACTAAAGACATCGTATTACAGTGACTCATGCATGCCCATGTTTTATAGGAGCATAATTCACTACAGCTAAAGCTTGGAAGTGGTCTATATTTACATCAACAGATGAATGGTTAAAGAAAATGTGGTATATATACACAATGGAAGACTACTCAGTTACTTGTGGGGAAATGGATATACCTGGAAAATATGTTAAGTGAAATAAATTGGACACACAAGCTTAAATACCATATGGTATCTCTCATTTGAGTAAAGCAAGATGTAAATAAAGAGAAAAATAATAATTTGATAGAAGGAAACAGGGAGATAGCTATTTTGCAAGTGGGAAGGGGACCAAGGAACCGAGAGTGAGGGGAGAGGGAGAGGAAGGGGAATTAAAAAGATTTAAGACATGTCATGTACATGTACCAAATACCCACAATGAATGTAAATATTATATGTCATAAGCATGAACTAAAAAAAATAATAAATTAATAGTGAAAATGTGGAAAAGGGATCTAGGGCGAAGGAAAGGAGGTAGGTGAGTATGGCAAGGGGAATAAAAAGAATCAAGATGTGTGATGTACATGTAGCTACTACCTAAGATGATTTTAGACTTTATGTATTGAAAATATGTACTAATAATATATTTTTTAAAAAAGAAACAATACAGAGAGATTCTGTATACCTCTTACCCAGTTTACACAATGGTAACATCTTATGAAACGTTTATACTACCTATTTATTAATGAGGATAATGATATTTAAATAGTCAAGATACAGAACAATTCCATCACTTTAAGGATCATTTGTGTTGTCTTTTATAACTAATATGTACCTGTTCTTGTCCCCTGGCAATTACTAGTCTCATCTCCACTTCTATAATTTTTATCATGTCAAGAATATAATTTTACCACAATTCTATGGTAAGAGTGTAGCATAGTTTAACCATTCACCTATTGAGGGAACTCTGATCGTGTCCAATTTTGGCTATCACAAATAAAGCTGTTATGAGGCATATATTAAGCCATGCATGGTGGGATGTAATCTCAGGACTCAGAAAGCTGCAGTCTACTAGTGTACAAGTTTACATGGAAACATAAATTTTTATCTAGCTGGGATAAATTCTCAAATGTGCAATTGCTGGATTGTGTAGTGATTGCATGTTTAGAATTATAAGAAATGATCAAGAGCTGAGCATAGTAGTGCACACCTGTAATCCCAGTACTTGGTAGGCTGAGGTAGGAGGAGCACCATACATTTCAGGCCAGCCTGTGCTACATAGTGCATTCAAGGACAGCCTGGAGTACATAGCAAGACCCTGTGTCACAAAGAAAGAAAAGAAGACAGAGAGAGGGACGAAGACAGAGAAAGAAAGGAAAAGGAAGGAAGGAGGGGGAGGGAGGGAAAGAAAAGATAAGAAAAGGTCAAACATTTTCCAGAATGGCTATGCCATTTTACATTTCCAACAACAACGTATAAGGCATCTAGCTTCTTCACATCCTTACTTAAATTTGGAGTTGTCAATATTTTATTTTAGCCTTTCTGATAAGTTTGTAGTGATACCTCATCATGGTTTTAATTTGCATTTGCCTGATGGCTAATGAGGTTGGACATCTTTCCATGTGATTATTTGTTTCCCACTTATCCTCTTCAACTGAACATCTTTTGCTCATTTTGCTCATTTTGTGACTGAATCATTTGTGTTCTTTTGTTTGGTTTTTGCAGTGCTGGAGATCAAGCACAGGGTTTCGCATACAGTAGGTAAGCACTCTACCACTGAGAGGTATCCCCAGCCCTTGATCATTTGGTTATTGTTGTGGTAGAATTTTGAGAGTTCTTTACATATTCTAGATATTAGTTCCTTGCTGGATAGCATGTCTTTTCATTCTCTTAACAGAAACTTTAGCAGAGAAAAGTTTTTAATTTTATGAAGGGAAATTTCTAATAAAAACTTTTATAGATCATGCTTTTGGTCTGAAATCTAAGAACGCTTTGTCTGTCCCTAGATCCCAAAGGTTTTCTTCTAGTTTTTCAAAGGTTTTATCATTTTACATTTCACATTTAAGTCTTTGATCTGTTTTTAAGTTCGTTTTTTAGTAAGAAGTGAAGTTTAGGTTAAAAATTATTTTTTAAACTAAGGATGTCCAATTGCTACAACACTATTTGTTCAAAGGCTTATACTTCTTCTATTGAATTGCTTTTGGACCTTTGTCAAACATCAGTTAAGCTTATTTTGTGTACCTTTATTTGGGTTCTCTGTTCTGTTCTTTCACCAATACCATCCTGTTATTATTACTATGGTTGCATAGTAGGCCTTAATGTTGAATAGATATATTTCTCCCTTGTTAATTTTTTGCAGATTGTTGCAGCTATTCCAAGGCATGTGCCTCTCTGTATAAATTTTAGAATAAGTTTTTCTATATATCCAGAAAACTTTAGAGGGATTGTTTTATAGTAGTTATATTAAAGATATAGATATGTAGGCCAATTTTGAGAGAATTGGCATTTTTACTATTTTGAGTTTTCCAATTCATGAACACAGTATGTTGCTCCATTTATTTAGGTCTTTTCTGTTTTGTTTTATCTGGATTTTTAATATATTGCAAGTATTTTTGTGAAGATGATGATCATTATTACTCTCTGCTTCATTGAAGTCCAGGATACTGATCCTTTGGCTATGTTAAATTTAAAAAAAAAGGGGGGAGAATGGGGACAAAAACAAGTTATATCATGTACAGGTACAAATTCTCTATGATGAATGTGATCATTATGTATATCTAAAATGTACCAGTAAAATCTGATTTTAAAAAAAACGGTAGTAGTACCCACTTAGCTAACCTCAAAATGTGAACACATTTCCTAATTCTTCCTCAGATAAAGTTTCTTTATAAGCAAAGAACACACACACACACACACTACATTAGGAAATATCTAAACACCTATCAAGGAAATAGTGTACATTATGAAATACACAAATACCTTCTCATTCATTCTGTTGGGAGTAGTATAAGCCACTGTATAGTTTTCAATGTATGAATTCACTGCCATTTATTCATTTCTTTTCTTATATGAATACTGAGGCAATTTTAATTTTTTTACTTTCACAAAAAATTGGCAGTGAACATAATTATAAACATCTCCTTTACACATGAGAAAGAGATCCTCTGTAAGTGGAATTGCTGTACCCAGATTAAGACATTTTCAATAAACAGTCATTGCCAAAAAGCACATCAATTTCAAAGTGGTTGCATAAATATATATATTCATTAATGTTCTATGAGTGTTCTTAACTAACGCTACCCCTTCACATTTCCTACTTTTTGCCAAAACTTCAGAAGGGATGAAGTAGTATCTAGTTGTATTAATTTGCATTTTCCAAATTTATAAGAAAATATGTATTTTTATGTTATGTTAAATTTCCTATTCTGTGAAGCTCCTGTCCACATCCTTATTTGTATGAGTTTTTTATTAATGATTTTAGGAGATATTTGTTGTGGTATCACTAATCTATACATGTTTTCTAGATATTATCTTTTATATATGTTATAATACTTTATAGATTTAGCTGTCCCTGGCATTTTTAATATATTTCTGAAATTCATGTATCTTGACACATCACTTAATTTTATATTTTACATTCCTTATTTATCATTTTTATTATTGTTTTTGCAGTACAGGGGATTGAACCTATGGCTTTGTGCATGCTAGGCAAATGCTCTAGCATTGAGCTACATCCCCAGATGATATCTCACATTTTGTAAAAGTAGCACATTTTGTATATATAGTAACCTGTTGATGGACATTTACATTAAGGTTGTTTCCACTTTGTTCATTGTAAACAATGTTATAATAAACATTTTTCCACATGTGTCCTTGGGAAAGCTTTAAGAGTTCCTCCAGGAGATACATTATTAATCTATGGGCTACAGACATTAGTTTCCTCAAGATTTCCATACACTGGGGTACACACACCTGCCAGTTTCTCAATCCAACACTGATCTAGGTATTGCTTTGAATTGATTTTGCAGAAGTTATTAAGTCCCCAAATCAGTTGACCAAGTGATCTCTTGCAAATCAGTTGAGTGTGAAATAATTGGCTGTAGTCCCTGCAATTTCTACTCCTGTGATAATAATTTTAGATTTTGTACCTCCTTGCCATTGCTAAAGGAGCCATTCCAACTGAGTACAGCCCTCTCTTTCTTTAATAGAAAGGCGTAAAATGGATTTTATCTGATTAATTGTGATTGATACATGTTTTCTTACATTGTTTTGTTTTCTTAATTTTCATATAATTACTCATTCTTGTTGTCAGTACAGTATAATGTGGCTCTTTGTATTTCCATTATTACAGCAAAAATAATTTCCAAATTCTATTATCTCTATCTTGTACATCATATGCCGTGTCTTTTTAAGTCAGTAGAATACAATCGAAAAATCATATTTTAGGTATACAGAAATAAGATGATTTTGGGAAGAATTCACTATACATCATTTCTATTTTCACTAAAATGACATCATACTTAATGTAACAATTTTATTTACTGTATAGCAGAATGTATAGCCTTAAAAATATTGGAAATGGAGAAGATTTGACCCCCTTTACATAGACACACTGAATTTAAAGCATACCTGATGCTTTATTATTTAAGAAAAATGGAAAATCGTTCTATGAAACAATCTTTTAATTCCTCTTCCTCCTTGTCATGCTTCCTTATCTTTTCTTTTGTTATCTTTACCTTCTCCTCCTTCTTCTTATATGTCCGCTATCAATTTTGCAAATACAAAAAAGAAGCTATTGTAACTCTCTGAGACATATAGATCTACACTTTCTTTACCCTAGTGAAAGGGCTCCTTTCAATATCCCTTCGTAAGAAAGCTTGTACACTGAGGGTGAGTTGAATAAATGTGTCTAAGAGCCAGTGAACAACATGGAAGGAAAAGTTTGAAAGTCTTGCAATCTCGTATTGGAGATCAAACATTACTTAGAAACTTAGTGCTGTTTTGTAATAGTTTTAGATAAGATCTGCTGACACAAAAGGCCTTCAATTTAAAGGTCATATATGCCATGAAAAGAAGGGTAAGACCTGGAGATCTAGCCTCTATGTTAGGGGAAGAACTCAAGAAGCAGAGGCAAGGTTTTTGGTGACATTTGAGGATGTAGCATTTAATTTGATCCAGGTTCAAGAAGGAAGTCATATGTACTTTAGAAAATTTAAATAAAAGACCATATGTGAATTACCTCTTTGGTCTCTGACAAGTTCTGAATATTCAGTAAAAATCAATTGTTGGTAGGTGTGGTGGCATTTGCCTGGCCTGTGATCCTAGCACTCTAGGAGGCTGAGATAGGAAAGTCCTGAGTTCTAGCCCAGTCTGGTCAGTACAGTGACTTGAGGAGACCATGACTCAAAAAAAAAAAAAAAAAAAAAAAAAAAAGGCTCGGGATGCAGCTTAGTGCAGTGAGAAAGACTTTTGTTTAATTTCCAGTATGTAGGAGGGAAAAACTCAGTTTTATATCCTCCAGATACTCCTCCATTCACATCAGGAAAACATTTTTCTGTCATTTGTTCGGTTATAATGTTCAATTTTATTTTGGGCTTCCATTCACTGCAAAGCACAAACTCCCAGTAGCTGGGCCCCTCCCCTCTTTAAAAATTTCTTTACCATTATAATAAAAATTCTTTTATAACATCGCAGTTAATTCAGGTAATTTCACATCTTAGAACTCTTTCTGTCCTCTCAACATACGATGTTGATGTTGAAGCTAACCACAATATTGATTGATCCAACTCTTTGATGCCTTCTAAAAGTATTAAAACAAAATTATTCTTAATTATATCAGTCCCAGAATGCAGGACTATTTTCCATCATAGATGCACTTGATGGAGTTCAAAATATCTCACTATCAAAATATTTATATATTGAGATTTGTAAATTCATGTAATATTAATACATATTAACTCCATTGGAAATACTTCATTTTCTGACTTTGTTTATTAACAGACTTAATCTTTGTGTACATCATAGGAGTGCACTTAATTAAGGCCATCAAACCTTTCTAATCCGTATAAATAGAGTAAATAATTAGGCCAAGCTCCTTTGCTCAGTTTTTCCCCAATCATTTAAAAAATATTCATAGAGAACCTTAGTCTTAGACCCTTCATGTTGCCATAATAAATGCTACAGACTGAGGTAATTTATAAATAATAGACTTTTATTTCAGATATTTCTGGAAGCTGAAAAGTCCAAGATTTAATCCCTGGCAGATTTTGTGTCTTGTGAGGGTTTGCTATCTGTTCCCAAGATGATTCCTTATTGTTGAATCCTCTGAAAGGGACCAATATTCTGTCCTCACATCACAGAAAGAACAGAAGGCCAAAAAAGCATAAAATTATTCCCTAACTCCCTTTTATAAAGGTACTAATCCCATCTATGAAGGAAGAAACCTCATGGGCTAATCGCATCCAAATAACTCCATTTGTTAATACTGTTACACTGGGGATTACATTTCAACATGATTTTGGAGACACACAAATATTGAAAACATAGCATCCTTCTTACATATCACACAAACATCAAATAAAAAATTAGTGCTATGCTTGAAATGGCAGTTATATAAACTTAGTTTCCCAAATTTTCTTAAAAGCAGCCCACCTTTTCAAGATCCAGGACAGCCATTGTATTTCAAATATCATGTTAGCACTACGTTGAACAATTTGACCTATAAGGGAGAATTCCTAAATCACTATCTCAAAATTTGAATTCTTGATTTTATTTAAACTTATCAGATTTTTTACAGTCCCAAGCCTTTGTGTAAAAATATGTATTCTTGGTTTTAATTTAAAAGCAACATAATTTTTAAAAATTATATTCCTCAACACACCCTAGAATTAAAACCTCCCTTTGTCTTATGATTATTTTCCTCCTTCATATTTTCTTTGAGATATAGATGAACAAGAAATTTTAAAACTTAAGAATTTAGAAATACTACATCAACAATTTAAAACTCTTTAATGTAATCATGACATGTTTTCTACTGTTTCCTTCACTATCATTTATTTTAAAAGGCATATGGTAATTGATGTATTATATTCTCCTAGTTATCATGTGTAGCTCTAGATCTAAGATGATCCCCAACAAGCCATAAAGGCATCTTTTTACACTCAATAGGAATAAGTACAATTGAATGCGTGCTTAAATCATTAAAAATATGATTTGTTTCAAAGAAGCTTAAAATACTGTATTAAAATCCACTAAATATATTATATACTTCAGCTTTAAAAATGAAAGAAGGCACTAGCACAATGATATGTTATGATCTATGCAATCAATTCTCATTTTGTAGACTGGAGTCAAAATTTTCAGATAAGAATATCTAACTGAAAATTAATATATACTACATACACTGGAAAAATCAAAGGTAGTTATTATTTCATTGTAGGCCTTCATTATGAATATAAGTTATTATGGCCCAGACTACATCAACGAGCTTATAAAGAGATAATTATCTGGTTGTGTGCATAATGCTACAAGCATTCATGGCATTTTATTTTATTCTCCATGCTAAATCAAAGATGAAAGATCTGGGTAGAGTTTGCCTTTATGCAATTAAATAAGAAAATTCAGGCTGAAAGAGGAAAATTGCCAAAGATCACACAGCTTGAGTACTACAGACTATACTAGAAGCCCCACACATAGTCTGAGTCCAGAGATTCCTCTGTCTCTGAGTGTACATAACTACTGATTCTAGAATTTTTGTTTCCAGGACTACATCTACAAACAATGCCTTCCTTACCTTCACTGGCTGCTACCCTACATCTCTTCTTCACTTGTACTGAGTTAATTTCCTTTTATTTGAAGTTATAAATGTGATTTTGACCCTACATAGATTTAGAACAGATTTTTATTTCTATTCTTATCTCACAGGGGTGAGATTGAAGAATGCTATTTAAATTCTCGTTAAATTAAATGTGCCAAAATAATATGAAGTTAGAAACTCTTTAAATGGTTGGTAATTCTAAGGAATCAAACACAGTTAGAAGTATAGACCAGATCATATTGCAAAGTCAAAAATGCAAGAACCTAAAATGTCTTATGTAAAAGTTAGTCTTTTCTTTTGTGTCTTTAGTGGAATTAGTTCTTCTCTCTCCCCTTCCAAATATTTTTTCTCCATCTCTGACTACTTAGTCATATATTTAGACATTGATCCCGACCGACACATCAATAAGCCTCCTTTATTGAGTCAGGTAGTCTTGGTAACAGATTTCCTGAAAGAAGACCAGAATTCCACCAGGAATTACCAAATTTGAAAATAATGGTCTAGTGGATGCTCCTAAGGGAGTCCCAGGGGACATTTGACAATGTCTAAAGCTATTTTTGTCATTGTGAGTAGGAGATATAGGTGCATCTGTCATCTAACAGATGAAGACCAGTAGTAATGCATAAGACATCACCCCACATACATATAAAAGGATTATCTGGACAAATATCTCTAATATTGATGTTAGAAACTCTGATCTACATAGGCTTGGATCTCACTTTTTACTATGGTAATGAGCTAGGAGGTTTTGGCTGGGGCAAAACCAGCTAAACAACTGGGTGGAATCTGTCAAAATCATGGGACCCCAGGGTACTTGCACAGAACACAGGATCCAGAATGACTCTGCAGCTCCTGGGTATTATACATGGAACCAATAAGAAAAAATGGTATTTTTAGTTTTTCATTTACATCTGTTGCAAAGCCAAATAAGCCCTTTGATAGGACATTTTATTTATTTATTTATTTATTTATTTATTTATTTATTTATTTATTTTTTGTGGGTACCAGGGGTCGAACTCAGGACCTCACGCACCAGCAGGCCCCCGTGCAGCTGAGCGATATCACCGGCCCCTTTTTCGTATGTGTGTTCTGGGAGTCGAACTCGGGCCCTCGCGCTTGCCAGGCAGGCACTTATGCCGCTGAGCTATCTCAGTGGCCCCTTGATAGGACATTTTAACTGGCACAAGGCCAAGTGAGTTTTGGTAGGACAACTGTCCTAATGCCTTACTGGCACTGTTGTACTGCATTAAGGGAGAAACTAATACAGGAACTCCAGACACAAAAGGCCCCTTTCCCTTATCCTTGTTAATGCTGTCTGGTCATCAGCTCACTCTTATTCTTCAGGGCATACTTCTTTTCAATCTTTAATAAATGTGTATCCCACTGCCTTTTCTTTGTATCTTGCCTAATATTTTCTTCAGGATACCAAGAACCTGGAAAGAATTTCCCCCAGAACCAACTATCTGGTATAATATTATGAAAAACTATGTGTAATCAACCTCCTAGCAAGCTCTAGTTCATTGGCAATGAGATGGACTTATGGTTGGTATAATCTAGAACAGTATCCAGTCTAGTAGTTACTAGCTGCCTGTGATTATTTGCAATTAAAGTAAAATTATTGGTGAATTAAGTTAAAATTTCTGTTCCTTGGTCACACTAGCTAAATAACAGGTACTCAATAGTCACATACGATAAAGTTTACTATACATTAATTCCCCAACTTATGAACAAGTTCCATTCCAGGATATCGTTTGTAAGTTGTATTCATTCCTAAGTATAACAAAGTGAGTCTTATATACTTTTGACACAAATATACGATGTATGTTGCTTTACGATTCATGGCAGTCCCCTCTCTGTCACCACTGCTTTTCCTCTTTCTTCTGGACATCTTGGACTCTGACTGGGCATTATCCTATTGTACATTATCACACTGTACAGCAAGCACACAGCAGCACAACTGTGACGATGTTCAGCAGACACATCAGCTACCCCTGCAATTTGTTCACAACAATGAATGTTCGTAAGGTGAGGTACATTTGTATCTGTGAAAGTTCCCAACTGGAATGTTCATAAATCGGGGTCTTACTGTATTAAAACATTTCCATCCTTGCAGAAAATTCCGTTGCATAATGCTAACCTAGAGACCTAATACAAAATGAAAGAAAGTGAAATGTATCATAGATACAGTGATATTCCAGGTATGTCTGAGTTGAGGTGGAGATTATCTATTCTATAGCTTATATTTTATCTTTTAGTGATCACTCATGTACCTACAACAATATCTGTAGTAATTAAGAAATTGAGCAAGATAGCCCAAGTAATTAAATAAAATTTCTTGAGAATGACTAGTGCTAAACTTCAAAATTTAAACTGTATACAATTTAATACACATATATATGTTCAACTGTTATGTGTATCATGGGATATATCATGGGTTTTACATATCACTTCTATTTCCTTCTTAATCAGTTAATTGAGATCATAATTAGGCAGTTGTTTTCCTCTTCTGGGTATCAAAAGATGCTTTGGGCCCATCTCATAAAATCTGTGTTCTCTGAGATATATATATATTTTTTTTTCTTTACAGCTTTGATTGTGTAGACCTTGCTGAATTTTCCAAGAATAGACTTCAATCACGAAAGTCTGTGTAATTTCTCTTTATGAAAAGTATCGCATCCCTTTGATATATTTAGCTTAACTCTGATTAAAATGTGGCATTTCATACAGTTGCAATAACTGATCTTATTTAATAGACATTAATGAGGAATATCTTTTCTTTTATACAGTAAAAGAAAAATTGCACAAGGTTAGTTAAACAGGCCAGGAAGAATTTATTCAAGATTATTACAATAGGGAGAGAGACTGAACTCTCCTTCCTTGAAACAAAAAACAAGAGAAAACACTGGAAGACAAGGAGAACAGTCAATGTGATTAGGCCATCTGTGTTTGCTAATTGGCATGTTTCTGAAACTCCTACTCTCACACAGTCTGGGAGACCTAGGCCCTATCTTTCTTGACGATTGCATTTCAAAGGAATAGTTCCCAGATCCCTGGGAAAGACATTCCTACACTGTAGAAGATTTACATCTCAAAGGGTCAAAGAAAATTTACACTTAAAAGTTTTCTGAAGGAAATGCTGTAAGAAAAGGAGGTCGGGGCCTATAGGCAGGAAGAAACCTGTCTAAAGTTTAGTCAAGCTGAGAAGAACATTAAGGGCACTTTGGTCAATGCACAGTGAACTTTGACATTTTAAACCTTAAAGACTCAGAAGAATAATTTCTGATTTCAATTCAGTCAGAAAATGGAATCTACATTTGAGCAGTATCATGCCCCCTACAAGTAACCAAATTACGCAATTGCTCATTTTATCACTTTGACGTGAGAATAGTGTCATTTTTTTCAAATTAGCCACATCAAGAAAACAAATTGTGATTAATGGGTAGAGGAAAGAATGGAAACTAGTAATGGCAATTGTACCTAATTCAATTTAACAGATTAGAGCAAGATTCATTCATTTTCAGATTTTCTAAAAGCAACTTCTGAGTGCATAGCTGTGCTATAGTGAATAAATTTGAAGAAAAAGCCTCCATTTCAGGACCTCAGGAGTAGGAAAGACAAGATCTTCCACAATTTGGTCATCTTAAAGAGAATTTGCATGGGACAAACATACAGTCTCCTCAACAGCACGGGTTCTAATTTCTCCCTCATCACCAGAATAAGGCAAGGCTCCTAGAAATTTCACTTCCTCATAACATACTGCATTTTATTATTTATTTATTTATTTATTTTTTGTGGGTACCGGGGGTTGACCTCAGGACCTCGCGTGCCAGCAGGTGCCTGTGCCACTGAGCGATATCACCGGCCCTTTTTTCGTATGTGGGTTCTGGGAGTCGAACTCAGGACCTCGCGCTTGCCAGGCAGGCACTTATGCCGCTGAGCCATCTCACTAGCCCCCATACTGCATTTTAAAGCATTGGTCACATTATTTATTTTTAAATTATTATAGACAGCTAAGTTAGATAGAAATATTACAGGCAGTCAGACAAGGCTAGGACCTCGAGAGAGTCAATACAAAAGATGAAAACACATTACAATTGTCGCAGGAGGTGAATCTGTTGAAGGCCAATCCTCAAAATAAAGAGGAAGGACCAGGCCTACATGCTTCTCCAAGGGATAAGTGTTAACACCTGCTCTAATAAACTCCAGATAGTCATTAGCCACCCTAGTGGGTGACCAAGACCCTCAGACCCATCCTTTCCTGAAAAGTTGTTTGTTCTTTCCATGTACACTTGCTACGTGACTTACTTCCCAATTGGATCAACATTACCTAAGCAGCTATACTTGTAAGTTTATTGGTTGATTATAGTTTTGTCCCACATTATACCCACCTCATGATTTTGCTCTATAAAACTCCTTCCAGAAAGTGGGCTCATTGGCAACTCACTTGGGAACTCTCCTGTCTCCCAGGAGTTGTATTTCTCCCCCTCAATAAGTATTTCCTACTCTTAACCTCTGATGTTCCATAGAATTCATTCTTTGATTTTGGGGAACACGAACTTGGTGTATAGGTTGGGAGCTATAATATTTCCCCTATATCATTTGGAGGTCTTATATAATTCTTATTTCATTCTTATAGCAAAATTACATTTTCTAGTACCCTGGGAATACCACTACAGTGTTACTGGATTTTGGGTGCCAAAGAAACTCCTTCCAGGTTCTTGGTGTCCTGAACAAAGGATTAGACAAGACACGCAGAAAAGGTAGTGAGGATTTACATTTGTTGAAGGGGGAAAAGTAGTAGGCTTTGCAGAGTGACAGCAGGCTTGTGAAAAGGCTTACAATGGCCTCAAGGAATAATGGCTGGGCTCTTTCCTATATGGAATTCCTAGATTGCTTCTTCCCCATGCAAACAAGGCATTTGGGACACTCGTCCTATCAGAAATTCACTTGGCCCAATGTCAGATTTGAACTGTACTATCAAAAGTCTGCTTGATTTTGGGCCAGATGTAAATGAAGAATCAAAAATGCCACTTTTCTGATTGGTCCCAGGTACAGGGTTTGGGAATTGCATAGTCATCCCAGATTCTGTGTTCTGCTCATATGCTTGCATCTCCCTGACTGGCAGGCTGTTCATAGTTGTTTAACCCGCTTGCTCTGCACTAATCTCCTACCTCAAGAGCATTGAATGCTTATAGCTGTCTTTATTGCTGTGTCTATAGTTGAGTGCCTGAACAAGAGTAAATATTATATAATGACTTTAAGTGTATTGACCCTATAGCATAAAATTTTTGCCTCTTAATAAATTGACAGGTAAATTCCCTTTACTCCTCGTCATGCTCCTTAACTATTCTAAATATACTATTTGTGTCTTTAAAATAACATACATTTTCAAAACAACCCACAGCACAATGAAACATTTTATAATTTGTGAGCAAGCATGGATTTTTCTTCTATGTTATATGTTGTAACATATCATTAAACTTCATCATGAAGAGAAACTCAATCCTTCCACATACTTCAAAATAAAATATTTTATAGATAAAAGAGACATATCTAAATGTTCCATTTCAGATGTATTTTTTTCTTCAAAGAATTACAACTTCTGTAAAATCTTATATCAGCTTTAAAGAACATTCAAAAACTATCTGGCCAATAGGGTTGTTGTGTATTTCCATTCATGATGAGAAGAAAACAACTTTTAGAGTTAAGATAATGACAGCAAAAACAAGGGATAGAAATGAGACACAATAAGGAAGATGAGATTATCCTCTTCAAAAAGGTATAATGAAAATGTACCATCTGCCTATATATCTTAGACATTTTATACATTGCATTTAATAAACATGAAATATTTATTGATCAATATTACTCTGAGAAGAGTAGCTAGAAAATACTAAAAAGAAACCAAGAAAACAGAATATAATAGATTGAACCTTATCCCTAAATCCTAACCAACAGCAATGAAGTTTGAATCACAAACTTTTCTTAGCTGAGATTTTTCAGATATTTAACAACCTCGACCTAGCTGCTTCTAATTTATTTTCACACTCACAGAAAATGCTGTAACATTACACTATGTAATGTTTTACAATATTACTTTTACATTTTTGAACGGTTCACCGCAATCAATATTTGCTCATAATAAAAGTTCCATGAAATAATGATGTCTTAGTTACTTTTCTCTCATTGCTGAGACAAAATACCCAATACCCAAACTTAAGGAGAGAAAGGTTTATTTAGCTCATATTTTTTTGAGGTTTCAATCCATAATCTGCTGGCTCCAAGGCAGGTGGCACGACAGACAGACATCACAGAGGAGAAACAGTTCGTGGCAGACAGAAGGTAGCAAAGCAAGTGTCTTAGTTACTTTTCTGTCATTGCTGAGACAAAATAACTGACTCCCAAAATTAAGGAAGGAAAGGTTTATTTAGCTCACAGTTTGTGGAGGTTTCAGTCCATACTCAGCTGGCTCCAAGGCAGAGTGGCACATGGCAGAAGGCAACAGATCATCGCGACAGAAAACAGCAAAAGCAACAAGAGCAAAACAGACAAGAAGCGTGAGAGAGCAAGCCTCTTTCCCTCCCTTATATGCAGGCTACCTGCCCCAGGGTGGGTATAGCACTCACGCCCATAATCCCAGCACTGGATAATGAGTCAATCACAAACTCTAGAAGCCTGCCGCCATGACTGCATGAGGCTTTGGGGGCACATCCATACACAAACCATAACAGCAAGCAAGCAAGCAAGGGACAAGACAAGTCTCTTTCTGTCCCTTATATTGTATCCAGGCTACCAGTATTAGGGCGATGACAATCCAATCAGTGGACCGATTTAGTAATCACCCACCATTAATCCTAGCATTGCACCATGAATCAATCACACACTCTAGATCCAGTCACCTTGGAAAAAGCCTCACCTATGACTGCATGAGGCTTTGGGGGGCATCTAGACACAAGTCATAACAAATGGTGATATAAAGAACAAAAGATATTTTAAATTTATTATTTTGTCTTTCTACTGAATGTATTACAATATCATAGTGTTCAAATCTGCATAAAATCCTATAATCCTATGTTATTTGGCTGTGGATGATTTAGAGTTACTTGATTTCTTTAAAAAAACATTATTTTTGTTTGCTTATTTGTGTTTTGATATAGGGTCTCACCATGTAGTTCAGGAGGCTGGCCTTGAACTCACTATTTAGCCCAGGCTGGTCTTGAACTCCCAGTGATCCTCCTGCCTCAGCCTCCTGAGTGCTGGAATTACAGGCATGCACCACCACGCCAGGCAATAAACAGTATTTTAAATCAAATTAGGTATTTTTATGTGCTATCAGAGGAGTTTGGCCTAAAAACTATTCCTGAATACCTTTCATTAAAATTGATTTAATAACATACTACTTGTCACATGGAAAGTATTGCCTCCCAAGTTATTTTAGCTGCTTAATTACTCTTTCACAAATGTTAGGTGTATATATATTTTATTCTTTTTTTTTTTTTTTTGTGGGTACTGGGGGTCGACCTCAGGACCTTGCGCGCCAGCAGGCGTCCGCGCTGCTGAGTGATATCACCAGCCCTTTTCTCATATGTGAGTTCCGGGAGTCGAACTCAGGCCCTCGTGCTTGCCAGGCAGGTGCTTATGCTGCTGAGCCATCTCACTGGCCCTATATTTTATTCTTGAGAAATCCTTTATTAAAATAATATTTCCATTACTATAGCATACTGTATTATACGTAGAGATTATTTTTTTCTGAAACAAAAATGAAAGTTTAATATTCTGCTCTTAATAAAGTATATAATATGTTCATTTTAGCTTTTCAATAAAGCTACAGGTCTTTTTATTAAGCAATCTCTCTTGCTGTCACTCTTTCTTGGTTCGTACTCTCTCTTTTGCTGTCCATCTTCCTCTGTGGTGCTGGCCGAAATGTAAATACGATACTTCAACAGCCCTATCTTCAGCTGTGTAGGAATTTTAACCAATGTCTAAAATCTTTGCTTTTTTCATGTTATTCATTTTAATTACTAACATCACTTAAATCTCTGTGATTATATTTGTTTACGATACACAATTTACTGTCTATCTTGTAGTCCAGGGCTCACAAAATTGCTTCTTGTGGCCAAATCCAGCCCATGACTTGTTTTTGGAAATAAAGTTTTATTGAAACACATCCATGCCCATTGATTTGCACATTATGTGTGTCTGGGTTTATACCACAGTAATAGAGTTAAATAGCTGTGACAAAGACTCTATGGCTTACAAAAGCTAAAATAACTTCTATCTGGTCCTTTGCCTCTAGAGTTTGCTGTTTCCTGTCCATAGTCTGATATACAGCAGTTGTTGGACATACTGTCTCATCTTAATTTAATAGATGATATTTGGATGGATGGATGGGTACAAATCATAGAGAGATGCAGCTTATGTATGAGAAGACCATTTCAATCATGGTATCGAGATCTAGATTTATTTTTGTAGCGTGAGTGGGTTTTATTAAGATTAGAGAGGAGGAAGAATATTGGGACAAGTTACTGAAGTGAAAAGAACTAAAAGCTTTAGGTACTGACTTTTGTAAAGAAGATACAGTTTCAGATCAGAAGTATGTACTAATTTCTGATTGCCCCAGTTCTCAAACAAACAAACAAAAGAAAACAAACAAACAAACAAAAAAACAAACTAGATGCTCTGTAAGATCATTGCCAAGCTGTTCACTATTACCTAATTTAAGAAATTTTTATACCCCATCATGTTCTTTACCTTGAGGTGATTTCTTGCTATTTTTACCTTCACTGTGGAATTGTTAATTAGTCAAAACTGAAAATAAACAGTCTTATTGAATTTCTTTCTAAATGTTACCACCATAGATTGAAAATAAAATATCTTGAAATGCTTAGGGAATTTTTGACTATTAGCATTATCTCAGAGTCTGTTACGGCTTGTGTCTAGATGTCTCCCCAAAGCCTCATTCAGTCATAGGTGGGGCATTTCCAGAGGTGATTGGATCTAAAGTGTGTGACCCTGGGACTGATTCATGATGCAATGCTAGGATCAAGGGCACTAGGAATAAGGGTGTGAGTGCTAAGTAGCACTGGGTAAAATATAAGGGATATAAAGAGCTGTGGTTGCCCCTTGCTTACTTTGCTACCTTCTGCCCACCATGAGCTGTTTCTCCTCTGCTATGCCTTTCTGCCACGCCACCCTGCCTTGGACCCGGCTGATTATGGACTGAAACCTCTACAAACTGCAGGCTAAATAATCCTTTCCCCCTTTAACTGAGGGTGTCAGGTATTTTCTCTCAGCAATGAGAAAAATAACTAAGACACAGTCCTTTGAAATATGCATAAGCAGGAGCTGGCACTAATAAGAAATTTCATGGAAATTATGCAGCAAATATACAGAAAGACATTATTTTCACTTAGTGAAACTTAATTTCTTGAATTTCTCAAATAAATAGATTCTGGACTATAGAATTTCCAGAGATGGTTAGAGACTTGAAATTTCCAGTGTTGGTAAGAATACATTTTCTTTGGTCATCTCTGAAACCATCTCAAGGATGGGCAAAGGTGCTATATAATGAGACTGTCATGCTTGATGTTTAAATTTTATGGCTTTTGTGGATTTAAAGCAGGTTTATAATTTTATATTAGATCAGGCATACAAACAGAATGTATAATTGGATTCTTCAAAATATGGAAATGACATTTATGTCTCATTTCCACTCTCAGAATTTCCTATTTCATTTTTTCCATTTAAATTATCTCTGTCATGCTGTTTTACATTCTTTTTATCTGCTGTTTTATTTATATTTATACTTGTCTATGAAGATAGAAAATGCGTAATAAAGGCTGTGGTTGGCAATAAATAAGCTGTGAGACTGCATATTTTGTAACAGTGTAGGATTGGATCATGAAACAGAAGCCATGAGCTTTAAACTTTCCCTCTCTGGCTGCCAGAGACCGCAGCATTACTTCCTGAATAAAAGAAGATCTGGCCCTAAAGCTGTGAGGGCTGGAAAAATCTCTCTTTGCAGGCACAGTGGCCAATTTGCAATTTAAAGTGGTATATACTTGGACAATAAATTTCAGAAGAAAATCTACCTGCCATAAAAAATTTTATTACTTTTCAATCAAAGGACCAGAGGAACGTTAATAGTTGGGAAAGTCTTGATTTTAGAAATCAGCATTTTGAATGAAATAGTTTAACACTGGAGAGAGAACTACCATATATAAGTCTTGGATCAAACCATCACATTTGATGAATGAGGACCTCTGGCATTTCTAGACATGAGATATTTTTGAGCTATAAAGAAAAATATCAATCTGTTGTTACAGTGCCTTCCATTCTTCCCCCAAATGGTAGAATTTAAGAATAAAAACAGAAATTCCAAATGAAGGAAAATACATTGAAATGTGAAAAATAACCTACAATAAAATTCCTTCCTTCCTTTTTTCCTTACTTCTTCCCTCTCTCTATCCTTCCTTCTGTCCCTCCCTCCTTCCCTTTCTTTTTTGTTCTTCTTTTCTGTCCTCTTCCTTTTTTCATTTTTATTTATGTAAAATTTATGAAATCAACAAGCATTGAGGGGCAATAATTTATTGTCATACATACAAAATATAAAAAATAAAACAATGTAATAAATACAATAATAGAGGGCTGGTGAGATGGCTCAGCGGTGTAAGCGCCTGCCCGGCAAGTGCGAGGGCCCGAGTTCGACTCCCGGAACCCACATACGCAAAAAGGGCCGGTGATATCGCTCAGCGGCACGGGTGCCTGTTGGCGCGCGAGGTCCTGAGGTCGACCCCCCGGTACCCACAAAAAATAAATAAATAAATAAATAAATAAATAAATAAATAAATACAATAATAGAAATGTACACATAGTATTATTGGATGCCTACAAGGAGCATGAAATATTTATTAAGAGGAATTTAAGGAGAAAATGACCTGTATACCAAGTCATGAAATAAATGGGTATTGGCTGTGAGAAAAGAAACAGGAAAGAGATGAGGTAGAGATTAGGAAGAGGATATTCTTGGCCAATATAACAAAAGTTTTTTTTTTTTTTTTTTTTTTTTTAAGCAAAATAGCGCAGTATATGAAGGAAACAATGACCTTTCTGGATTATTGGGCATGGCCAGTGATAGGATTAGAGAAGGAAGTAGTGTCAGGGCACATGGCATTTTAGAAATTTTAGATCCTATTCTAGGAGTAACTAGGAGCCATGGAAGCATTTTAAGAAGCAGGGTTATTTGAAATATTACTTTTCAAATGGATCATGTTGGTGGTTTTTTGCAGGATGTGTTTAGGCAGTTTGAGTGAAGAGGTGTTAACTATTGATTACTCATCCAACTAGCATACTAAGGAAATGGTTATAATAGTGAAGTAGTAGTTTAAAACCCAAAATAAAGAAGTTTTATAAAGATGAATAGCATAGAGCGTATTCAAAAATATTTAGCAGGTAAAATATATATTAACATATCAGTGTTGGGATAAAAAGATAGTTAAAGATGTTCCTCATCTTCCTTTCCAATTAAGACATCTTTCATTTTTTTCCTTGTGTAAATTCTATGGCTAGGTCTTGCAGTAGTGTATTCAATAGAAGTGGTGAGTACAAGCAGTTACTTTGTTCCTGACTCTAGAGAAAATGCTTTCAATTTTTCACCATTAAATATGATGTTAGCTATGAGTGTTTCATATATGGCCTTTATCATATTAAGGTAATTTCCTTCTATTTCTACTTTTTTTTTTTTTTTGAGACAGGGTCTCACTATGTTGTTCAGGCTGGCCTTGAATTTACAGGAATCCTCCTGCCTCAGCCTCCCCAGTGCTGGGATTACAGATGTGCACCACCATGCCTGTCTTCTATTCCTACTTTACTGAGAGTGTTTAAGCATGGAAGGATGTTGAATTTTGTCAAATGATATGATCATGGTAATCATTTCACTATGTATACACATGTCATAACATCAAATTGTGTATATTAAATATATACAATTTTTGTCAATTGTATCTCATTAATGCTGAAAAAAGATGAGCCTCAAGAATCTAGCTCAAATGATTGGGTCGATGATGGTATAACTTAGTAAGATGTAAATAACTGAGAAGGAAAAAAATTGGCTGGAGAAATTTTAGCAGAATATTCTTGCACGCTACATTTAAGGTGCCTTCAGATAGCTGAATTTATGGTGTAGCTCTAGGAGAGATCTGGACAGCCTAACAATAAAGAGGAAATAATGGCAATGAATGGGACCTCATATGGACAGCCATGGGCAAAGCATAGACCAGTGAGCATAGATTGTTTAGAGCTTTCAATAACAAATAGCCAGCTGTGGCGTGTATGCCATATGTTCACCACCACTATAGATGATTATAATTTTTTGGCATTCAACAGATATATACAGAATTGGGAAAACAATGAGTGAACAATGGAAACTAGTATTAGACACCCAGGTTCAAGGAACCAGGTCATTGAAATGGTTTTGGAAAGAAAACATATGATGCAATGTGTAGGTCAATCAATGTTGCTTCTGCTACTTCTTGCTGTTGCTATGCCTAAACTAAAACTTGGATAGGTGGAAGGCTGATTATACATTTCATTTGAAATTAAATATTTGCTGTATCTCTATGCATGTATGTGTGTGTATTACAAATTATTACCACCATTCTAGAAATTTACTCTTTAAATTGTCTAAAGCTTTTGATACTTATACACATTCCTGATAGTTTCATTGTGAAGTGATTTTGTTGCTTTTATTGTTTTGTAGTTGACTTTATCATACATTGTACCAGACACTGAGATAGATGTTGGAGAAATAAAGTGTAAAATAGTATTAACCCAACATCTTTGGGAGTTTATAATCTAAGTAACAAGATATGATTAAAATTACTGTCACTAGAGTAAGAAAGTTGAAAAAAAATGTTATATGACAGAATCCCTGTCTTTTCAGTTTCTGTCCCTTTTCCAGTTTTAGATATAATAAAACTGAAATCCCTAAAGCTGGTCTTGATTTTTCCAAGATAGTGGAACAAATTAGTGTTTAAATTTATAGTTTTATGGTGAATAGATGGATATTTAAATTGAAACTGAGGAGATAGCCTTAGGGTTAACTATGCCCCCAAAGAAGTATATGATGTCATAGAAAAGTAGCTATATTTAATTGCTTTTTCTTTTCATAAAGCACATTATTGAATGGAAGGTTCAAATACATTGCATATGTATTTCCATTCAGTATACTTTGCTATAATAATCCCATATGCTTTATTTTAATAAACAAGGAATTTTTAAAACAGCAGCAAAGTTCATCTCAAAGTGTCTCATTCCTCTTTCAGCATATAAAGCACATCATCCTGGCTTATGTTGAGCTATGCAAAAACACGTATGTTGTTCTGGATGTGCTCCACAAGGAGGAAGTGACAGGAACCCTGGTATGTGCATATAGGTATCATCTGGCAGAAGATACCACTCCCTTTATGGTGCACAGAGCCATGTATTGATGTTTATTTGTTGAAATGTTGCTACCTCCAGTCCTGATCTACAGAATATTGTGAGGATAGCTCTCTGAAAGAACTGAGCGAATTTTTTTATGACAGTGATGTATGAGGATGGGAAAATTTCATCCATGGCTTCCATTAAATTGGCTACGGTAAACAGCCCAGGGAAATCAAGCTTCTGGTGAGTGTCCACATAGACATTGTGGACCTTTCTGGCACAATCCTCAGTGACCTTTAAATGTTTGGACATTTAAAGGACACTAAAATATTTTGCAATTTGATTGCTGTGTTATGCATAGTGCTGGAAGGATATCCTTGGATGACCTGAAGTGCTGGACGCCTGTTTATCCCAATGCACTCTTTAGGTTCACTGCATTATTTGTGAAAAAGATTGAAAGTAAGACCTCCTTGAGATTTGGCCCATCAATGAGATGGTACATTATATCTTGTTTTGAGTCCATAGATATTTGTCCTGACAACTGCACAATAGTCTCCAGAGTGGTTTCCAATTTATTAGAGTAGCTTCATTGTGGACTATATATTTGCCTTTACACATTGTGATGGGAAAATGCCTGACTCCTAAGACAATTAACATTTTATTTTTGTTTATGGAATGGACTGTGCACTGTAGAATATTTAAGTGTTCTTGGCCTCTGCTTCTAGATGTTGGTAGCAAACGCCATCCGACCTACCTCAGCTCTGACAACCAAAAATATCTCTAGAGATTGCCAAATATCTCTGTGGGAGGCAAAATTGTTAGGAACTAGTGTTGTACAATTGTTTTGGTAAATATATTCCAACAGCTATATTTTTTTAAAAAATCAGCCCAAATATTAAATCATTTAGTGAATTTTATAATATTGATATTTTCACCTTTATATTTTATTAACATGTATTAATTGAACATATTAACGTGGCTCAGTGTGTTATTTAATACATGCACACAACATGAACTGATCTAATCCATCCTTTCTTTATCCACCTTTCCCTTAGCCCTTCCTAACCTTGAGTAATCACTTTTCTACATTCATGATAACTTGTTATAAAGTTCCATATGAAAGAGAACATGCAGTGCTTGTCTTTTTGTGCCTGGTAGTTTCACTTAATATAACGTCCTCCAGTTCTTTATTTTGCTGCCAATGACAGTATTAAACTCATCTTTATGGCTGAATAAAATTCTATTATTTGTATATATCACATTTTTTATCCATTCACCTGTTGCTAGGAACATAGGTTGATTCTTTAAGTGTTTTTGGCTGCTTAGTTAAAGTTTCCTACATAAATAATATCACTTTTTACTGGTGGCAGAAGGCTCTTGATAGAAACAAACCTCTTACCAAGGAGTGAGTATGCTGTTTCCACAAAATAACCAGACCTCATTCTGGCATTGGAAGTTTCTAACTGTAATAAACATCTGACTGTTTTTTAAAAAGAGAATATCTGAATCTTAGTATAAAATAATAAAATGTGTAAGATGCTTAACATTTAATTGGCAACAGTTTTCAGAACTATTTTACTGGACAACTTTTCACTCAGATTTTTTCAGAATCACTGGAGGCAGAGAAAGTTTATAGGAAATCAGAAACTAATTATATCTTCAAAATATGCTTTAAATTAATTATTTAACCTTTAATTCAGATTTTTTATTAAAGCATCCAAAGGATACCAGCATAAATACTTAATATCACTATCATGCTTTATAAAATTTGACCATTTTTAATCTATGATCTAAAACTAGTAATGATGTAATTATATGTAATATATAATAGTTATGATATACCCATCTTAATAATTGATTCCTGAAAGTAAAGATAATTCCAGTTTTTAAAATAATTTCTTAAATTGTAGTAAAATATAAGGAACATAAAATTTACTAACATAATTATTTTTAGTATACAGTATATTAGTGTTAACTACATTGACATTGTTTTGGAACCAATGTCTAGAATTCTTTGCATCCTGGAAGACTGAAATGCTGAACTCATTAAACAATAACTCCCAATTCTTCTCACCTCATAGTCCCTGGAAATCACCATTCTACTTTTTTGTCTCTGTGAATTTAATTATGTAGGTATTTCATTTAAAAGTAATTATACAGTATTTGCCTTTTTGGAGTAGTTTATTTCACTCAGAATAATGTCTTCAAGGTTCATCCATTTTATAGCGTGTCAGAATTTCTGACTTTTTAAGGATAAACTTGAGACTTTTATAGGTAAATGGATACAAGTTGACTTATTAGTGAAATAAATCAGACTCACATATGTAAACATTGTATTGTCTCCCTGGTGTGAAAAACTGAAAGAGTAAATAAGGTCTAAAATGTTAAATAGATATTGTGAAGTGGGAAGAAATTGTTTAAAAGGAAAAAGGAACTAGGGTGGGGGAAAGTGGAAAGGAAGGAAGGGAAAGGAAAAAAAATACAAGTAGTTATACAGCTAGTTTCCCTTGGTTCATTAAAAAGAAAGGTTTGTGCTAATATTGTTTGGAGAATTTTTTATGCCCATATCTTGTACTCTGGGTAGCTACTTTAAAGGTAATAATATGCAGTGTATTAACTAATGTTATTCTCCTATCATCTTGTTATGAAATTTTGTTTTATTTTTTCCATAAAATAAAAAAATAATTTCTGACTTTTTAAGACTAAAAAAACAGCAGTAATAATAATAATATAAACATCAGATTTTTTTCTGTGCATCTATTGGACAATTGGATTGCTTCCAGCTTTTGTCTATCATGAATAACTCTGCTGTGGACATGGAGCCCTATGTTCAATTGTTTTGTAACAATCCTAGAAGTAGACTTGCTGGATTACATGGTATTTCTAATTTTTATTTTTTTCAGAAACCACCGTACTGTTTTGCTTAGTGTCTATACCACTTTAATTCTCTAAAACAGTGCACAAGGATTCTAATTTCTATACATCATTGCCGACATTTACTTTTACTTTTTGACTGCAGTCATCCTAGTATACATTAGATGATACCTCATTGCAGTTTTGATTAGGATTTCTTAAATGATTAGTGATATTGAGCATCTTTTCAGGTACTTGTTAGCCAGTTGTATACCCTTAGATAAATGTCCATTATTTTGCTCATTTCTTTCTTTTTTTTTTTTTGTGGATACTGGGGGTCGAACTCAGAACCTCACACTTGCCAGGCAGGTGCTTATGCCGCTGAGCAATCTCACTAGCTCCTTTGCTTATTTCTTAATTGCATTGTTTGTTTTATTATTATTGAGTTTCAGGAGTACTTTATATATTCTGGATATTAACACCTTATGAGATTTGCAATTATATGCTGCCTGTCTGTTCTGCCTTTTGATAAACATAATTTTTTATTTTGGTGCAGTCCAATTATTTATATTCAGCTTCAATTTTCTATCTCAAATCTAATTTCAAATACTTCCATATATCATTGAACCTCAAACTATGTCATTAAAAATTTAGAAAATCAGTTAGGAATGTCATACTAATATATGGACATCTAATTTGCATAACTGTAATATATCTTTTTATTTATTATTTTTTTGTGGGTACCGGGGGTCAACCTCAGGACCTCGCACGCCAGTAGGGGCCCATGCCGCGGAGCATTCCGGGAGTCAAACTTGGGCCTTCGCGCTTGCCAGGCAGGCGCTTAGGCTGCTGAGCCATCACACCAGCCCTAATATATCTTTTTAAATGCTATCTTAAAACCAGTTTTGAGGCCCTGGTTAGAGGTCACTCAATTTCTTCTTGAGTAGTTGATTGAGTATACACTCCATCTAATTCCCTTTTCAACTTTTGTACTTTGGGCCACTATGCACCAACCTCAATCACCCTGAGGGTACGTTTCAGACAGTGAGGGGGATGGTAGTCCCCATTCCCTGGAGCCCTTGATATTAGACAAATTGGCCAATCCACAGGGAGACTGCAAAATACAGCAAATGTCAACCCTCTTGTCATATATAAAATGTACCCTACAGTTCCAGCTTGCAGTTACCATGTCCTTGGTGCATCTATGTACCCCTGCCTAGGAGGCTTACCTCATTTGAAGCTGTAAGTAATAAACAGTCTACCTTTCAAAACTATTTGAGTGTATTTGTGTTATGTTCTGCCACCAAAAGAAACTTTAAATCTTATAAAACACTAACCAAGAAAAAGTAGAATGCCATAAAAGCAAAAATTATTGATGCAATGGTAAAGATGTCAACTCTGGTCAACATGACACAAAAAGATGACATTCTGATGTATCCTCAATACTTCAAACACATACAGTAACAGTTAAAATAATTAGAAACTTTAAAAAAATGACAGGCCCAAAATAAAGAAAAATATCTCCATGGACTAAAGATAAAATGATGATACTAAGCTTAGACATATATATGATGGTCTGCAATTCTGGAGGCAAAAATTAATAACTGCATTTAAATTCTGTGGGTCAGTGGTATCAAAATATGTCCCAAATGGGACAAAGTCCAACAAAAACAATAAGAAGAACACATTTCTAATGATTATAGTCATAAGAATCTTTGGCAATATACTAGTAAGTCAAAAGCATGGTTTTAGAAATAGAATTTCTAATTAACAAATGTGGTTTATCTCAGAAGTGGCCACAGAGCATATGAAAAAAGGATCAAATCATTATTCATCTAGGAAATGAAAATCAACACCACAATGATGTACCACTACACCCCCGATATGGTTAAACTAAGAGTGATAACACCAAATGTTTGCAAGGATGAGAAACAATTGCAACACTTATACAGTGTTGGATGGGTGTGTGAAATGACTTAAGTACCTTTTGAAAAAAAGTTTAGGAAGTTTCATATAAAACTAAAGATACGGGCCGGTGAGACGGCTCAGCGGCTTAAGCGCCTGCCTTGCAAGCGCGAAGGCCCGAGTTCGACTCCCGGAACCCACATACGAAAAAGGGGCCGGTGATATCGCTCAGCGGCACGGGTGCCTGTTGGTGCGCGAGGTCCTGAGGTCGTCCCCCGGGTACCCACAAAAAAAAAAAAAAAAAACAAAACAAAACTAAAGATACAACTTCACTGCAATGAGCAAGTCTATTGAAGTACATAGTTTATAATTTCATTCATGAGGAGTTCTGAAAGATGCAGAAAGCTAATTTATGGTGAACAATGACAGAATAATGCTTACCTCTGAGAGGAAAGGTAGAGATAGGAACAGACTGAACCAAGACATTAAAAAAAAATTGGGGGGTGATAGCAGTAATGTTCTATATTGTGACGACAGTTTGTATTATTTGTCAAAATTCATCAAACCACATCTTTAAAAATTGTACACATTATTCTATGTAAAATTCACCTTAAATTTTAGAAAGAAAAGTAAAAGAATTGTGAACAAAACTGAGATTTCGGGTTTATGATGTGTAAACTGAAATGTGAGGGAGAGAATTAAACTGATGACTACAGCTTACTTTAAAATGCCTGCCAAAAATAAGATGGTTTCATGAATGGTATTGGTGTGGAATGGTAAATAGACATGTGATAATTAATATACTAAAAGGTTAACTGTACAATGTTAGCATTGAGTATGAGTGTTCACTGTAAATTTTTTCAAATTTTCTACATGCTTGAAATATTTTATAATTTATAATTATAATTTTAAATATTAGCTAATAAATTATAAATTATTAACTTAAGGCTAACACACACAAACACACACACATTTGTAATCCTGGGAATGAAACATTTTCCTCTGACTCTGTCACTGGATCTTTGTTACCTACCATCTCATTGGGGGCAGTGACACTGAATTGTCAATGTGATGAAAAATTCCTGAGGATCCTCTGACAACAACTACAAACACTCTGGAAGAAAAGTGAAAATAAGAAGAAAATTATCTCACTTGCATGAAATTCTTTATCACAAGAAAAACATTAAAAATTATATATTAAGAAAGAAAACCATCAACATAAAACCATAATAGGAAGCTGCAAATTGTAATAAAATTCAAGTATTCTAGGTAGTATTAATTGCATCTAAGAAAAGAAATTCATCAGGGGATAAATAAAATGTAGTACATACACACAATGGCATAGTCTTGACACACACACAAAAATAAATACTGTCAGTTGTGACAATATGGATGGAACTGGAGCCTTATGTGAACTAAGGCACAAAAAGATTACATGATCTCACTCATATGTAGAATCTAAAAATTTGATCTCATAGGAGTTGAGAGTAGAATGTTAGTTACCGAAGGCCATGGAGTGAGTAGAGGGAGAATGGGGAAAAGTTGATCAGTGGATTCTCAAGTTACAATTAGATAGGAGCAAGATGCTCTGGCGTACCATGCACAATAGAGCAACTATAGATAATAATGTACTGTGAATTCTAAAAAGCTAGAACAGATAATAAAGGTAAAAATCAGTATTTGAGGACACAACTATGCTTAACCTCAATTAAAATTACACAATGTGTGAACATACCAGACATGAATAGGATATAATATTAATATGTACAACATTTATGTCTTTATCACATAAAAATAGTTAAATCATACTATGCAAAATTATTACCTTATTATTGTGTTTATTTGGATATTAAATATAGCTTAAAGAGATGTCATTAGGTGTTAAGTTGACAAAGGGTCAACTGGTGCCAGTTAATCATAATTATCAACTTGATTGGATAAAAAGATTAGTGGAGAGATGATTAGATCATGGGCCTATATACGTCAGTGGATTAATCCACTGATGTACATACCTAAATATGCTATTAGGAGGTGAAGTCCAATTAGAACAGGTGAACCACTACGGAGGTACATCTCTCATTTGCACTTTTCCCCCTATGATCTTATTCCTGGCAGCCATGAAACGGGCAGCTTTTCTCCACCACGCCTTTTCCCATGATGTTTCTGCCTTGTATCCAGCTGACAATGGACTGAAACCTCTGAACCTGTGAGCCAAATAAACTATTTTCTCCTTAAATTTTGTACTGCAGGTATTTTGTACCAGCAACAGGAAAGCTGACTAGTACAAATACTACAACCTGAGTCTGTCAGGCTGAGCAAACTGAGCCAGGGATATAACTATTTTAGCTCTGTCTTTGTATATGTGCTACTGAAGCTATTTCGTTGTAGTTGAATATTTTATAGACTTTCTATGCAAGTCACTTCTCAAATGTAGAGCCCACAGGTAAAAAGTGGGTAGTAAAAAGATGACTACCCACTACCCACTAGTTAGAGTGAAATATATTAGTATTTCTCAAACTTAGTTTTTATAAGAATCATCTGGGGAGCTTGTTAAAAATATATTAAATGGCCCACCCTGAATCTCTTGAGTAAAAATCTGTGGGGATTTGTTGGAGAGAAGTCCAATGGTTGTTATTTTAACAAGTATACTAAGTCAAACCTTACTGTAAAGCAAACTTGCTAGATCCTGGGGAAAAACACTATACTTGGACCTTCAATATATCTTGTCCAAGAGGCCAAGGCATTCTCTTATTAAAGTCTGTCTTCCATCAAATGTGGTGACTTTTTGTGGTAATGATAAGACACACAGTCAAAAGGCAAGTAGGATAGCCCATTATCATTTGTTTTAAGCAATTTTCGCAGGGTTAGGATAACGTATATAATGAATTACTTTTTGGTGACCTATTCTAAAATGAAAGACTAAGCTAGTTTCATTCCTAAACACTACTGAAAAATTTATTTATATACTTTGAACTTGAGCACAGTCTAGAATAACCCAACAATGACATACTTTTTCTTAATGTTTCAAAAATAAGATAGGGTTAGGTGCATAGCCACAAATATTGAGCTCTTTGTTCAATACTGATAATTTAATTAGGTCTGAATTTCAGATAAATATGTGACATCTGAGCTGTTGAGGAACTGTTGCTGAATACTCTGCTAGGAATCATACCCCACATGGGTAATTGCATCTAGTCAATAGTCATACTCACATTGGGGGAAGAATTAAATGTACAGATCTCTAAGTTATGAGAGAATCGATAAAACTCAAGAACAGCAAGAAACTACTGCGAAGAAGGTAAAATGTAATATTTTCAATCTATTACAGAAAATTTAAGTATACCAAAAGAGAAATTAGTATATTACTACTAGTCACTATTTTTTGATTGCCAAAATTTTAAGTGGTACAAATTTTTAAAGAAATGTCAGACCTTATATCACTATATGTATAAATACTTTCATATACATGCTCAAATGATAAATATACTTTTATTTTAACATGACAATTATGCAATTTTAATACCTATTTGAATTTACAATAATGTAATGCCATCTAGTAACAAAACAATATTTAAACACCCTTCCAAAGATGATTGTTGGAAATTATTTGCTTTGTTTTTCACATTTAATTTAGTTCTATAAAAGACCCACTTGTCATGTTTGGCTCTTTTGTCCTTGAAGTCTCTTTTGTTGTGTAAGAGCTACCCACACCCACTGCTTTTTCCTTTTGCCATTGATTTTTTTGGAGAAACTAGGTCATTTGTCTTACATAGCTTCTTATATATATTTTGCTAGTTCTGTACTTTCTAGTGGCATCATTTAACTTGTTCTTTTATGTCATGTATTTCCTGTAAATTCTAAGTTAATCTGGAGGCTGATTTGATTTAGGTTCAATTTTTTTAAAGCAAGAATATTTCATTCCATCACATCATAAGGCACTTAATGTCTGGGTATATCATTTATAGCAATGTTAAAATTGATTTTAGTAGAATTATGTGAAGAAATAAAAGAAATAATGCAACACTATATCCCATCTGAAATGTAGAATGTATTCTGTTCTAGTTGATTATAAAATGAGTCAAGTAATAGAGAGGAAAGATTTCAAAGGATGTTTTGTTTGTATATCTGTGATTCATCATTGTTAAGATTTGGATAAGTGTCCCTCAAAGATTTATATTTTAAAGATTTTTTTACAACCTGTACAGCTATTGAGAAATGGTAAAATCTTTAGGAGGTGGAGCTTAGTTGGAAATCTCTAGTCATCCGAGGATGTGCCCTTGAAAGTGATATTGGGACTGACTCCAGTATCTTCTTTTTCTCTTTGTCTTTGCTTCCTGGATGCCATGAGGTGAGCAGCTTCCTCTGCCACTTGTTTCCACCATGATGTCCTGTTTCATAATGGGCCCAAAGACAATGCGACCAACCAACCATGCTTTGAAGCCTGCAAAACTGTAAGCCAAAATAAATCTTTCCAGGACTGGTGATATAGCTCAGTGGCACAACGTCTGCCTGGCAAGCACAAGGTCATGAGTTCGATTCCTGGTACCAAGAAAAAAATATTTCCTCCTTCTGAATTGATTATCTTAGGTACTATGTTACGGTGATCAAAAGCTAATACAAGCGCCTTCCTCCCCTATGTTATGGCTCTAGTAAAGGAGACTTTCATATGGACAGTCAGAAAGCTTTGTGTCTGCAGTCATGAGACCTGGAAGATCAGTGCTTGATTCCTGGTTGAGAAAACTGAAAGTATCTATAATCTCAGGATTTAGGTGGCTACACTGCGATCAGCCTACAATTACAAAGGAGCAGTAAATGTGTGCATCCTGTGTGGTACATATGAGAAACAGTAAGAGTTTGTGTTGAGTCCTGTTTATGGGTAGCATTATGTTATCCCACTGAATAAAATGGGTGAGGTGAGACCAATATAAAATTGTCTTATGTTCATATCCTGGGTGGTTCATTCTATATTCTGGTAACACCTGAAGACACAGACTGGATAGAAATGCAACAACTGAATATTATATGCACATTTAATGTGTAGACACAATGGGGGATACTTCTTAGAAATTTGACTGCAGTAAGACCAGAGTTGTGTAGTGCTCAGTAGAGAAAAATAGAAAGTAAATTTTTCAAAGAAGTGCATATATTGAAATAAAATGAAAATACCCAGATACTATTTAACAGAATCAACTTCAGGGAAGCAGAAATCATCAAGGAACTGGAAACATTAGATTTCTAGAGTTTTGAAAGAAGTTGCGACTGACCATCCAGAAGAGAGAAATCTACTTGTATCAAAGGGAAATGCAGGAGTGATCCATAATTATAGGAATGTCCAAAGTCTCCAGGAAATTTACCCAGGAAGAAACAAAAAAGTGAAGTTCAAATAGAGGCAACTTGATGATAGTCTTTTTGGATATATGCAGAGTAGAAGTATTTGCAGTCATCATTCTAAAAGGCTGTACACTGGAATCACATGGTTTACACCCCAAAATAATTAAAGGAGAATCTCTGGAGGGAACTCAGTCATCAGTACTGCATTAAAGAACTTAAGTGACTCCAATATGCAGTGAAGTTTGATAACCACTATCATAACTAATGCAATCACTTCCGAGGAGAATCAGGAGTAAAGGTCAAGACATCTTAGGGTGAATTCAGAGGTTAGAATAGAAAGAGGGAAAAAAAGATTGTAATGGGAAAATATATCAGAGATCATAATGAGCATATCAGCATCTGGTTGGTGCCAGATTTAAAACCTGATTTTGAGGATACCGTAATCCCAAATTCTAAACCAGGCTGTAGCACTTTAGTTTTGTGATCTTGATCAAGTTACTTCTCTTTTCCCAGGCTCAATTTCCACATTTATTAAGTGGTTTTATTACCAGTAGCATCTTGTTTATTTTATCTATTTATTTCTTTCACTTTGTCAGTTTTGTGCAAATATTTGTGTCTGTCTTCTTCAAAAGTGAATTCCTACTGTCTAGAACAATGCATAGGGATTTAATGTATGTTTGCTATGTATTTTTGTATGGATGAATGGAAATATATTATTAATATTTGCTATTTGCTGGGTACTTTTTTCTAAGCACTTTACATCCATTATTTTATTTAATCCTTAAAACCACCCCAGAAAATGAGTACAATGATTATTTAGTAGGAGTAGAGATTACTTCATGGATAGAGATGGTGTGATGCATGTACAGCACTTAGCTAACTTAGAAAGTCTGCACAAATGCTATTAATGAGAAAAGGGTAAAAGACAAAAGGGAATCAACTGCGCTCAAGATGCTCAGGAGCTCAGGTGTTAAGTTTTGTCTGAGAAATAATATACAAGGGAACTGGATGTTAGAATATCAAAAGCAAGATAATGTTTAGAGGTACCCTACCTTTGTTGACAACCTAGATAAAGCATGAATAAAAGGGGGATGGAGTAGTAAACCCTGTATATCAAGAAAGAGATTATTGCTCACTTTAGATTTTGGCGTATTTAAACTCCTTACATCCATCACTGAAGAACCAGTAAGTTACTGCCAAAATTTATCTTTGTTATTACACAAAAGGAAGCACTGAAGGAAGTGATGGTGTCATCAGCCAAGAAATACAGTATTCTTGAGCAAGGGTTTTCTTTTTTTAATAGGGTATCAAAAAGGTTACACAAAACTCTCATAGTTTCCATAGAAGCTATAATGTCATGCCTCAGGATTTCCTACTTTTAAAATTACTAGCTGTAGAAATGCTATGATACTGCTGTCCCTCAAATCCATCTTGAATCTCACCATTCTGTTGGGATTTTCAACCATACAGAAAAGTACCCTTTAGAGTATTTTTACAGGCATAAATTTTTTTTTTTTGTGGGTACCAGGGGTCGAACTCAGGACCTCGTGCGCCAGTGGGCGCCCGTGCCGCTGAGGGATATCACTGGCCCCTTTTTTGTATGTGGGTTCCGGGAGTTGAACTCGGGCCCTCGTGCTTGCCAGGCAGGCGCTTAAACCGCTGAGCCATCTCACCGGCCCCCTTATAGGCATAATTTTAAGTAGAATATTTGCATTCTTCTCCAAGTGTCAGATTTCATTTTAAATCACCAGCATATTTTATTCTGAATTGCAGCATTTTTTTCCTTTGTACAGATACTATGCCTTTAACTTGACAATTTAGTCAGATGCTCTCTTTGCAGTTCATCCATGTAATGGCAGAAGAACAGATGACCATTAGAGGATCAGAGTTGAAATGTATGGGAATGCACAAGCCATCTCTAGACAGGATTAAACCCAAATTGCCTGCCAACTTCGTTCCAACAGGGAAAGGTGTGCTTTATGCACTGGCCAGTAAACAGGATGCCCTATTTAGCAAAGGAAATATGTAAAACTAAATTAAAAATCATATGTCTACCCATACAATCACTTGGCTTCTGTAACAGTTCTTTTTCTTAAAATACAGTAAACAAAGCAATAATGCAGATGACATGAATAATTAATGCTATGAGAATCTCATAGTATGTATTTAAATGTAATCCTCTAAAAGCAAACCTATCATTTTAGTGTGAATTTTTTCATTAGCCTTCAAATAATACACCATAGTTTTACTAAAGGATCCTTCCACATGCACATCATTTCAAAAGCCACATGTAAATATGTAGCCCACTGAAATAAAATTGTTTGAAACCATTTATCAAAACACAACTACCTGTCCGGTAACGAAAGAGAAATGCATTCAGTCATATTCGTAATCTTTCACACCCTCCTTCTAGCTGAATTCTGAACACATTCCTATTGTGAAATCTGCTACTGCCAAAAGACAATACAAGAAGTGGTTCTTCCTCTCTGCTACATGGACTTGGAGCTTTACTACATGAGTAACTTGGGACAATAACGAGCAGGGATGATTGGAGTAGAGGCTTTAACTGCGTGGGTGTGGTGTCTCGGCCTCTTGTGCTTCTGTGCATTTACCACAGTTTAACTACTTCTGTCAGAATGAAAGACATGTGAAAGAAACCTAGACCCAACCCACAACGTGAAACAAAGCTACCATGGTTGACCTCCAAAACCTGTTCTCAGGGAGAACAAAAAATTGAACTTTTATTTTTGTGAGCTGTTGATATTTTGGAGTTGTTTTGCTCACAACATTGAAGCAGAAGCCTAAAGGATAAAAGGAGAAAAGAAGAAAATGAGTTGGAGGGCCAGAAAAGATCTTTTTAAGGCTACATAACATGTCAGAAGACACTCAAAATTAAAACTGAACCGTTCTCAAGTCATACAAGTATCTTATCCTCTTAATCAATACATTATGTTTTTGATATGGAGAAACATTTTGTTGCATATATGTCATATGTATATAAATAATATATATATAATCAACCACAAATTATGGCCAATTTAAACTTTGTGAAGAAAGAGAAGTTAAAATTTGAATATTAAATAAATGAAAACATCTTTGAGTGTAACTGAACTCAGAAACTCTGGATCTAAAGTACACATAGTGTTTTATTATCATTTTGTTATTGTTCTGCTCATTATTTTCTCTGACCCTCAGTTCATTTAATTGCTACACACATACACGGATATTTGTCAATTTCATAAACATTCAACCATTTTCCTTAAATGTATCATCATATATTGTAGAAAAATAATCTTTCCCTTTTTCTCCTAAGAAAAGCCAAGCTCATATTATGTTATTTATTTTCCTATTAATTTTAGGAGGGAAAAGAAATAAAAAGATGTAAAAAAATAATGTTAACCACTGGAAATTAGATCAACAATGTTGTCTAGTGTTTAGTATAGGTAAAATGGAAGCATTTACAAAGTCTTGGAGATCTTGAAAAATAGTTAATTTTCTTAAATGTTTGCACTATACGTAAGCTAGCTTAATGAAACACAGAGTCCTGCAGAATTTTTTTTTGTTTTGTTTTTTGGTACCAGGAATCAAACTCAGGACCTTGCATTTACCAGGCAGGTGCTTGTGCTGCTGAGCTATATCCCCAGCCCTCCCGTAGAATTATTAAATGTTTCAAATTATTAAAAAGAAAAATAGGTTACCCACGTTTTTTTTAAAAAAACAGTATTTTAAAAACTAATTTTGGCGCTGACAAAAGAATACAGTTGAAACACTTTGAGAAACTTATATTGAAACTGAAACTTCACTTTCTTCTGGAAAATTATATACATAGACAAATGTAGATGTAGACGCAGATACAGGTTCATGTTTATGGCGTGGGTATTCATTTCTGGACTTCTCCCTTAGCGTAATGTAGCTGCTAGGCACGTGGAACCAGTTGTTGTTAGTGCATATATGGCTTTGTACACGGTACTGATTGTGCTAAATCTTTGCCTTTCACCACGTATTTTAAAAGTCTTGCCCTTAACCCCATTTCAGGGTTACTTGCCCCATTTTAGGCACCTGTAGAGTCCTGTATTCTGTTAGTTATTTTCTTCCTTTTTGTTTGTTTTGGTGCTGGGAATTGAACACTGGGCCTTGTATATTCTAAACACGTGCTCTACTGCTGAGCTAACACCCCTATCCCCAATAATATATTCATTTTAAGAACATTCTCGCACATACTATTTTATTCTTTTGCTGTATACCTTACTTCTAGACAAGTGCAAACTTGTGCAAACTTCCATGATTGTCCACTTGAAAACTTTAAAGATCTCTGAATATGCATTTCCAATAAATGTATCTACCGTAACATCTTTTTTGCATGAATACTTACTGAGAAATATATTTGTTGACAGTGTTTTACTCATATGTAGGTGGACAACTATCCATATATATGTTTTTCAAGGCTAATAGAAGTTTTAACATATCATTTCTTCAGTTCAGTTTCAACTTTGGGTCTCTTGAGATATATAAACTCCACTTTATAGATCATTCTAGGTTATGATTTCCTTGGGAGCAGATACTTTTAAAAATTGTAGGGGCCAGGGATATAGCTCAGCAGTGCAGTACCTGCCTGGCAAGTGTGAGGTCCTGAGTTCGATTCCCAGGACCCACAAAAAAAAATTGTAGCACCAGCTCCTGTGTTTGATACATAGCAAATATACACTCCTCATTAAATGATATCCAGGATAATTATGGGTTGAGTTCAGGGGGCAGCAGTAGTCTTTCTAATTCATAGAATTGAGAATGATAGAATCAGATGGGAACAACTAAACACAGTATCTTCATTTTATAAAGAATAAAACTCAAGCTCAGGCTGGTCAAGTGACTTACCCAGCATCACGCATTCAGCGATTGATTGTGAATTGGAGTCTGTGCTCTTGCTATTCCAGTAGGATGCTCTCACCACGATTTCCTTGGTAGAGGAATACATTGTCTCTCACCTTTCCTCCTACATTTCTAATCTACATGAAATAGCTTGATATTTCAGACACAAACCAAGTGCACTTGGAATGACCCCTCAAGTTAACTAGATTTTTCTCTTTCAACTGGTTATCCTGGTTCACTGAAGCTGCCAGTCTGAGTTAGAAGGCTGACAGTCTCAAAGCTCAATTTACAATACAGTAGTCTCTAGACAGTTGCTGTCTGCAGAACTTTGTCAATATTTACAATATGCAATCTGTCCTTTAAGTGTGACTAGAATGATGGAGAAATTAAAATTTTAATTTTATTTGATTTTAATTAATTTAACTCAATTGCTGCATACAACTAGTGCCTGCTGTATTGAACCATGAAGTTTGTGACTGAAAGAAAATGTCATGTCAGTGTAGAAAAAGTATTTTCATGGAAACCATATCCTTTCAACCTAATGTTCTCATGAAAATTAACATATTTTCAAGACACGTTGAATTGTTAGCATCCAAGAAAAACCTATGTGCCCATCACGGAGTAGGCAAGAGCAAAAGAGTAATATATATATATACTAACTGGGATGACCAGATGGAATTTTCTTTTTCATTTCAGAAAATATTTTTAAGCAGTGTTTCATAAACTCCAGTATTCATAAGAAACACCTAATGGGAAGGGCTTTTTAAAAATACAGATTCTAGTTGAGTGTCTTATGTGGGCTCTGAAATTCTATATTTATAATGACTTCCAGGAAATAGTGATGCTGCTTGGTCTGTGTAAGACAATTTAAGCAACAGGAGCTAGGGCAAAAGGTAACACATCTGGGAAAAAATAGTTGGTCAACAAAGGGTAAGTAAATGCATTTCAAAGAATCATGAACCTTATAAAACTGGCCTTAGAAGACCATCCCATACTAATCTAAATTGAATTCTCTCCACAAACCAATAAATGAGTCTGAATCACTCACATTATATAATCAGATTTCATTTCCCTTGAGATATTCACAGCAGCAGAAAAATCCTTTAAGTCATGTATTCTTGTGTCAGTGTGGACCCCCCAAAAAAGAATATTCTTGACAGGAGAAATGGAAAGGAACTTGATTTTTCCTGGAAAGGAATTGAACCTATGCCCAGTAAAGGAGAAAATCTGCAAGAAGCATTTCGATGTACAGATAACCAAAACCATGGTTTTGGAGAAAAGATAAAAGTAGAAATTGTTAATGATTTACAGCGTCCGATTGAAAATGGTGAGATTTCTTGATCAAAGTAAATTGAATATAGTTGCATGAAACTTACCACATGTGGTATTTTGACACATACACCGTGGGAGAAATAATCTAAACTCATTATTTACAGGAACAATGTAGACAGACATACCCATGTACTTGACTGTTCCTATCAAGAATTTTAGAAAACATAACAAAGTAGTATGCAACTAGCAAAAATGGCTAGAGAAGCTGAGACTATGGCAAGCACAGGGGTTGGTCTAGATTCAAAAAATTTCTCATAAAACATTACCATCGAGTTCAGATTTGCCTTCATTCATGTGGATGAATAAGCACACAAACTGTACACTTTAAAGAGATGTAGACACCATCTCCCCTCCATCTGGAGTTCTTTCTGAGCTTAAGTGTGGAGATCTGTGTACACTACAAGGTGTACACTACAAGGGGTGAGGACTCTGTTAGTTTTCAAGAAAAAAGGCAACCACGGACTTAATCCATTTTATACATTAGGTGAACAGTTACATAATATGTTCTAATTCTTTTTCAGGCTCACAGAAGTCCTTGCAAAGTAATAGACCTAAATCCTCTCACAGTCACATCTTGTATTTTACAAGAAATAATTAACCAATGATCACCGTCCTCATCATATCAAAAGGTGCCTGACTTACAGGTTGTTAAAATGTTGCTATTGCTCAAATTTAAACTTTCACAGCAATTGCTTTTCCATTGACCAACAGCCACAAACTTTATAGTGACAAAGGTCATAATCTGTGCATGGATGTAAGTATGTTCGAAAAGCGTGACATTTCCTTTTTCACTCAGTCACTCAGCACACACTTGTGTGTATCACTGGGGATTCTTGCAGTTGTTTGCAGCTTTTACAGTTTAATACCCCAAGTCAGTTCTCAGAATGAGGTCATCTACAGAATTGCTAAAAGATGTTATTTAGATAGTAAACCTGCAAGTATGCAGAGAAAGATTTTCCTATTTCTGCCACGGACTAGGAGAAAATGAATTATTTTGTGGTTGTAAAAGCTCTGAATTACAGATGCTAAGATACTTGTGTAAAACTTGTAACTTTACTACTTTTCCTTATAAATATATAGTTGACATTCTGCAACTTGATCGGATCTAGTTGTAGTTATTGAATTGGCTTTCCTCTATTTCATACTAATATATGGTATTCCTGAGTTTTTACATTGTCAAACAGAAACATTATTAAAAAGACAAACAAAAGCTCATCTATGCACAATGTAATAGTTTTCTTTGTCAGAGCAAGTTGCATAACTTTGACCTAAATTACTTTTCTTTTTTTTTTTTTTTGTGGGTACCGGAGGGTCCACCTCAGGACCTTGCACGCCAGCAGGCACCCGTGCCGCTGAGCGATATCACTGGCCCCTTTTTCGTATGTGGATTCTGGGAGTCAAACTCGGGCCCTCGCGCTTGCCGGGCAGGCGCTTAAGCCGCTGAGCCATCTCACTGGCCCTAAATTCCTTTTCTTGACTTGTCTCTCCTGCTATAAGTCCCACAAAGAAGAAATAACAAATAATACACAAATGTCAGAAATTAATTCACCTTTTTATTAAATATGTAATAATAGAAAACTTAATACAGTAAATAATATAGTAATACAGATTCATTACCACAATTGGCAATACAATATAAATTAAGTTCGAAGTTTAAAAAATGTCTTTTTATTTATGTACGTATGCATGGGTGTGTATTCAAAAATGCAGAAATGGACAGATAATAGATAATTATGAGAAATAGACACATTGTTTACCCATGGATCCATTGTTTTGTCTTGAATACTCTTCAAAACCAGAGTTTAGTCATGTTCTAATCAAGCAATGAGAATTTTTGATTACTTGAGAATTTTGTGTATTGATCTACTTTCTCAAGTAATTTCAAAGTGGAGGGCCAGAGATGTAGCTCAGCGGTGCAGCGGCTGCCTGGCAAGCTCGAGGACCTGAGTTCAATTCCTGGTATCAAAAAATAGAAAATAAAAAATTAAAAAATAAAAGTGGGGGACAGGGCATTGAGAATGTTTGAAACATAGGAAAAGCAAAAGTGCAAAAAGGAAAAATATTTGTGTTTTCCACAATATAATATCTAAAAAGTAATCATTTAAAAATATGTAAAATATGTTATGTCTCAATGAGAAAAGAAGTAAAAATGTCTGAAAAAGTTAAAAGTCTCTATTCTTCCAAAGAAATTCTTTCTACATTCTTAAGGATTATAAAATCTCCAATTACTGTAGGTAATGTAAATCAAATAAAACATTTATTCTATTTTACCACTTCCCAGGTTTTTTACTTTTGTTGATAGTGGTCAGTAAATGGCATCTATTATAATCCACCCCCGAACCATATGTTTTCTCCCCACATATCTAGGAAGAAGATCATCTCATGCCAGAAAACCATTTTCCTGGCTGTCAGCATGGTACAGAATGCCACACAGAGTGCACACTGTATGAAATAGGTGTGTGGGGGAATGGGTGGGATGTTCATTCTTATAGGACACTCTCTATGGCTTAAGGAAAGAATTTAATTTCCTCCATCTGCTGATTTATTTAGCATAACAGGAACTGTAAAAGGTGCACACACCTGTAATCCCAGCACTCTGAGAGGCTGTGGCAGAAGGATTGTAAATTTCAGCCCAGCCTGGGCAATTTAGAGACTTAGCAAGATTCTGTCTCCAAAAAAAAAAAAAAATTCTAAAAGGGTTGGATATATAGCTCAGAAGGCCCTGGATTCAATCCCCAGTACTGTAATTAATAAATAAGTAAATATTTTTTAAAAACTAAAAATGCTTCTATATTTCTAAATTCAGGTTACTATCGTAAACATTCTGTGACCCATCTTTTCACCTTCTTGGCATAGTTTTGATTAAGTACAGCTAGTTTAGAAATGCTAAGGTTAACTGACCATCAGCCTTTGTCCAGGACACGTATGTCTTCCACATTACTAGAGAAGAAAGATGTAATGAGTTACATGAATAAAACATCAATATTTTCTTCCTACTATAACAGGCCAATTAGAATTATAATTGATGAGTACCCAGCATCACCATCAGAATTAAGGACCTGTTAGCATTTTCACTCAATTTTCCTCTTTTCCAGGGGTTAACATTTAGATATTAAAAGAAAATAATCTTTCAGACAGATAGTAAATATTCAAAGTCATTTTAAATGGCATTTTCTTCTTCTCAGTTTGGTTGGTAGAACATTGGTCATTTATACTAAGTAAATAAGTTAAACCAAGTTGTACATTTAAGCGCTTTTCTTTCTTCTTAACTGTGACTAACACTGCTCTCCCTAGGTAATTTCAAGTAAGAATATAAAAATATTTGAAATTCATCATTCATTTTGGTACATATTTTGTATTGCATTATAACTAATATATAACTATTGTAAAATATAATTTAGAACTATAGAGAAAACATATCTACTTTTTCTCATTTTTGATTATCATTTAATTTTCATTTAGTAATGTGTAAACACTCTACAAATGCAAATCGAATTTTCCATTCCTTCTTGAATGCTTACTCCACATGTGACTTCAGAAGTCTCTCCCATTAAGAGATGCAGTATATTATCCCACGCTCTAGAATCTGGATTGGCCTCCGGGCTTGCTTTGACTCCTAGGCTGTGGTAGAAGTGACATTGTACTTCTCCAAGCCTAGGACTCAAAGAAGCCTTTTGAACCTTTGCTTTCTTGGATCCTGCCACAGCCACATACCAAACTCGATCTAGCCTCTTGGAGGATATAGGGTAGATAGATGTCATTCTTTGGCAAGGACATTTTGAGCCAAATGGCCTCCAGATATCTGCAAGCTGATTACAAATGCACGAGGAAGCCCTGTGGAAACAAGAAGTGCTCAGCTGACCCTATCCTAAATTGACAGTCTGTAGAACTGTGAGCTAAATAAGTGGTTCTTCTTTTAAGCCACTAAATGTTAGAGTGGTTTATTATGCAGCAAATAATAACCAATTCACATAAATATTGTAGAGAAGGTATATACAACTTTGAAAATGAATCAAACAAATAGACGTTATGGCAATCTACAAAACTCACACCAGCATTGATTTTACCTTTATTTCTAAGACAAAGAAAAGACTAGAAATTTTTTTTTTAAAATGAGAAATAAAGGAGAAAACCAAGCTTTTAGAGTTTGTAATTATTATAACAGCTACCTACCATATTTGTTGTTTCTTTATTACTTGCTAGTAGACACTGCTTAAGTAAGTCAATGGATAGACCTAGGGTAGTCTTCTGTATCATGTATTTTATAATATGAGTGATGTATAATCTGTTTCTTCATTTTTATCATAGAAAACTTATACTATTGTATTTTTATTCTTCCTTTCATTTGTCTCCTAATAAGGAAACTTTGTAGTCTTGCTTACACTAGAAACTGACCAATCCTGAGTCTAGGATTTGAGTAAAAGTAATTTAGTTTGAAGATTAGGGATGTACTACTAAAACAATGAGAAAATCAGATCGTAAGGAGAAATCAACAAAAAGGAATGGATTATCAAACAATCCACCAGGTGAATGAAGTATATTTCTATGGAAGACACATGTGAGAGGTATCACAATTATGAAGCAAGAAATTTGGGACAATTATACATTCCTTTCGGTCACTGAATGAAGGTTGTTGTATGGGGCCCATCGCTTCTGGCCTGCTGCAAACCAAAGGCCCAGAGAACAAGAAAATATGAATTCAAGAGTTGGCAGTTCACAAGTGTGAATAACATGTTAAGGGTGGAAATCCAAGTGTGGGACATCAAATGTGTCTCCATTAACTGTCACTTTACATAATCAGTTTAGGGTTTGATTCAACTTATTCAGGTTAAAAAAGAAATCAAACAAACACTTTTTATTGCATTAGGCTCTTGAAATCTTTTCTTAACCTTTCAAAAACAATGTAGAATCAGCATGTTTAATGCAAGTAAATCGATATCCAACATTGATCTTAGATTTCCTATAGTGTTTCCATTATAAAGAAAAATTGCTACTAACTCATGGCCTCTGCTTATGAAAATACACAGTAGATTTGGATTCTCTGTTATGTTTTGTTCCAATACTTTGCTTCACATTACTGTCATTTTTCACATTAAATCTAAAATACAACTGTAAGAATCTCAGTTTAGGCCTTCATCCCCTCATCTCTTTCACATAAAGCAGTACATCATTTTCTTCCTTGTTTCTCTTCTACTCACTCTACATGAGCCTCCCATGTAATTTCCATTGCCTTTAATAAACTATTTTCTTCCCTGAATTAATTGATTTGACCATTCCTATTTTCCTGAAATTAGTGGATGCCCTGTTGTTTGCTGAGGAATTACTTTACAGTACAGTAAACACTTCAGGTCACAAATTATGAGCATGCTGACAGCAAAGAGCTTACATTCCCAAGAAGAGTATGGGGATTATTCATGGAAAGGTAAGGGAGAAGAGCTATATAGAGGGGCATGTGATAACACTAGCTTTCAAGATGGTCAGTGTAGATGAAGCAGTTGTGGACCTCTTCCTTTCTTTCCCAAAGCTATAACATTAATTTCACCACGATATATATCAGATCCATGACTCTGGGATTTACATTCAACAAATTCT
This sequence comes from Erethizon dorsatum, assembly GCA_028451465.1. Lineage (NCBI taxonomy): Eukaryota > Metazoa > Chordata > Mammalia > Rodentia > Erethizontidae > Erethizon > Erethizon dorsatum. The sequence continues at coordinate 19,526,952 of CM051842.1, forward strand.
ACTAAAATAAACTTAGATTTGCTCATTTATTTTGTTGTTTTCTACATCCATGTGTATGTTTTTCTTGGTAAGAGAATTTTGTTCAATGCGTATGAACTGTAAGTTTCCCGAGCACTGCTCTGTATAATTCTACATTCTCATCTTCTGAAAACCACCTTTACTATTAGAAGGAAAAATATAGGTTCTCAGCAAAGCATGCCACACTGTATAATGTATCCATTCCCCACATAATTACACACACTGCTTCTCCTGTTGAGATATGGTATAATACAAATCTGCATGAGTGAACTTTTTGTTATCAAAATTAATCACAATTTTTGTAGCAAAGCCTTTCTTCACATGAACATGTTTAGTAAACCACTTCTTTTATGTGCTTCCTCTGTATCATATTTTCTATTTATATTGTAATAATTAGTTTATTAAATAGCATTAATTCATTTGAATGTTATTCTTCCAACCAGACTTTGAAGTCCCTAAGAGCCAAAATTGAGCCATATTTTCTTTTAATGCACAGATCCAGTCACTATCAGGTATAAAGTAAAAATGTAATAAATGGGGTTCATTGTTTAATTACTATTTTATCCAATTCTCACCAACAATCCCTTATGACTCTGGTTTTCTGTGTTGTAAAATTCATGTAGAAATCTCCAATCTAAAATTTTTATTTTCCTTAATAAAATGCATACTGATATTTACCTGAATGTCCTTTGACTCCTTCTATTTCAAATCAAAGAAAACATTGCCACTTTACTTATTTTTATAAAACAAATTCTTAATTTCCTCATTGAAAATGATTCATAATTAGGTGCATATCTAAAAATAATTGATATAATAAACAGTCATTTTTCCTTATAAGTTACCATTAAATAGCAATTATATCTGCTTCAGTACTTTGTACTCTGTGTTTTTAGTAATTTTAGATGAAAGAAATGAGGAATGGCATATCCAAGGAGGCGTTTAATAATATAATTATCAACATCAACATAATCTTAATTCTCCTCCTTTACTGAATATTGTTTCATTGTACTGTTACTATGACTATTATGTGGGTAAAATTATTGTGATGTAATAACAGAAATACCAACTGGTAGTCAAGATAATAATTCTCCAATTCAGAACTTGCACTTTGTTGGGCACCCTGAAGAGTGTTACTTTGTTCCTCAGGCCTTTTGTTTTCTTACAAATAAAATAAAAGAACTTGTGAAAACATCTAGAACCTCCATTCTAGTTCTAAATTGTATGTGATCTGTTGCAGTTTGTGTCTAGATGGACCCCCCAAATCCTCATGTAGTCATAGGGCTTTTTCAGAGGTGGCTGAATCTAGAGTGTATGATGCTGGGATTAAAGGCATGTGATTAGTAAATCAGTCCACTGATTAGTTTGGCATAGTTCTGGTTGGGATTAAGGGTGTGAGTGCTACATCTGCCCTAGGGCAGGTAGCCTGCACACAATATAAAGGACAGAAAGAGTCTTGTCTCTCCCTTGTAGCTTTTGCTGACTTCTGCTGCCATGAACAGTTGCCCCCCCTCAACCATGGACTGAACCTGTACAAGCCGTGACCTAAATAAACCTTTCCCCCTTCAACTTTGAGTGTCAGGTGTTTTGTCTCAGCAATGAGAGAAAAGAAACTAAGACATGATCTTAGGGCACAGTGCATATTCCTTTGTTTTTGTTTTTTTCTGATGATATGACTAGGTCCATATGCTGTACATGTAAGTTATGCTGCATGAGTGAGTTTAAAGAATAGTGATTTAAATTCCTATATTAGACAGAATATGAAAATGAATATTGATTTTATATGTTTAAATGAGAAAGAAACATACCTATACGTTTGAGAAAGAAACATACCTAGGTGTTAGGCCAAAGAAAGAAAATGACTTTTAATTGGGGTTGGATTTATTTATGTTGTGGTCATAGAGATTTCTAGGATAAGTTTATTGTAGTCATTTGTATTGATAAATCTATATAAAAGCTGAGGGTAGTGTCTAGATTTTTTAAAGTAATAGTAGGTAAAAGCTGTCACAAAATGAAACAACAACAAAAAGAAGCCTCTCAAGTAGGTATGGATATGAAAACAAGCTGTACAATAAAGAATAGGTTTTTTTTAGTAAGAAACAAATACTATATAAGAAATACATTAAATTGCATGAGCATAATTAGATCTATGATTGTGAGTCCTTATAATAATTCTTCAATAAGTACACTGTGAACAGTGGAATGCTATGTAAACAATGAGAAACTTAACGGTAACAAAAGAGATCTCAACACTTTCATTTCCTTTTTTTTTTTTTTTTTTTTTTGTGGCACTGGGAATTGAACTCACAACCTCAAGCTTGCCAGGCAGGTGCTGTGCTGCTGAGCTATATCCCCAGCTTATTTTCATTTCAAACATTAAAAATGGAAGATATTATAAAATATTGATTTCTTCCAGTTAGCCATTTCAAACTTAATAAAGTGGAAAGATGAGAGAAATTACATTTCAGATCTTAGTAAAAAAATTATAAAGAAATTAAAAAGTACTTTGGATATATTTTACCTAACATAAAAAGGAATTCCAAGACTATTCTAAAGTTGAAGGATCATGTGGCATATTGTCACTTAATAAAAATAAAGATATGATGCAGAAAAATATTACTGAGGTTGGGTATGTTAGTCTGCAACTACTTATTAGTGGATCAATATATATTCAGTAGTATATATCTGAGATTCTAACAAATCATATTTTTTTCAATTTTTAATCAGATAGGAATTTATTCAGTGAATCTTTCCTGAATCACAATTCCAAATGTTACTGCAAAATGAATTTAAACTTTCAAACCATCTTTTACCCTACATATTATCTACTTGGTAAACTATCAAGTACATTCTTATTTGAAAAACAAAATTCAGTGTTCTTACTGACTCATCCTGTCATGATCTCACCCTATCCTAGGCAAATGGGAAGTTATTTTCTGTAAGAAATGTCAATGAAATATTTCCTAAGCAAATGTCTTTCTAATGTGTCAAAGTCAATATGTTCTTTTCGCATGGTGTCATAAATCTAATTAACTGTAACTCCTGTAAAAATATAAAAACTTCTCTGAGAAAAAGTGAAGTGTAAAGCTATAACAATAAAGCAAAGCAGTAAAGGGGGAAAAATGTGTTAGGCAGAAGGCATAAGATTATTTTGGGGGTTTGTTTGTTTTTTTGTTTTGTAGCAGCCTGAAGGAAAATAAGTGTAAGGTACAATGATATCTGGGGAAAAGGCATATAAAACAGGAGGAGAATAAGTAAGTTTCTGATGCAGGACTATATTTTTATATTCAAGTAACAACAAAGCACATGCATGACTGGAGTTGAATGGAGAAGGAAAGAAAAGTCATAGGTATCTTGATTGTAGTGACAGTTTCATTGGTTTACACCTGTCAAATATAAATTCATCAAACTGTATTATTCAAATAGATGAGCCTTTGGATGTAAATTATATCAATAAAGTTGATTTTTTAAAAAGTCAAGAGTTACGTTATGAAGAATCTTGTGAGACTGGAACTTTGGAGTTTGGTGGGTGGGTGTTTGTTTCTTTGTTTCTTTTGTTTCTTTTTTTTTTTTTTTTTGAGACATAGTATCAGTGGCCTGGAACTCCCTATGTAGCTCAGGCTGGCCTTGAATTTATGGCAATCCTCCTGCTTTAGTTTCTTTAAGGCTGGGATTACTGGCATGTGCCACCATGTCTGTCATTGGAATTTTGGATTTTGAATAGAAGTAATTTGATGATTTTTCAATTTTCTCTCTGACTAGCTATACTGGGCTGGGGAAGTAACGGAGAGACCAAGTAGCAATTCAGCTGAAATAACAGTTTGTTTACTATGGCTTTCCCAATCTCCAGAATGATGAGTGGCACATAATAGAAATTCAGCAAATGTTTCTTGAAGGATGGAATGAGGTTTGATTATACAAAATGATAATAAACATATCAATAAATATTAACTCCCTACTGATTTTTTGCTCTCGAATAAATGATTTGTCAATAAAATTGTCACCAGGCTGGGTCTGAGAGATTTCTGAAGCTGAAATAAGGCACTTAACCCACCCTTTTGTAGCAGATTCCCTGACTCCTGTAGTGGAAAAAGAATTTTCAAGACATTTCTGTAAAAGGCACAAAAGGGTTTATTAGCGATTTAGGATGCATTTAAGAGCAAAGTGAGGGCACTCAGAGAAATGAGGTGCATTACAGTTTGGAACTGGGACCATTTATACTTCTCTCGAAGGAGTGAAAAGCCTGGGAAAAGGTGACCCACCACCCAGAAGGGTGCTAGCCAATTCTACAGGTATAAAAGGGTTTTTTAATAGGTAATTCTTTGGGTTCACTCATACTGCTCTTTTATCTTAGGAACCTGATCCTAACGTTGTCACTTAAACCAGTTTTATGAAGTTTCATTGTTCCTTAAGAATTTTGAGTGTGATGGATCTGGAAGGAAAGGAGAATTTAACCAAGACAATGCTGATATGGATGATCTTGAGTAACTTCTGTTGGTTCCTGGAAGTTGCAGTCTTCTTAAAAGTACAGTTTTTAGTTATGATTTCTTTGTCTCTTTCCTACCTGTCTTTTATTTCTTCTATCCTATCCCAAAAGCAATAATTTGTACATTTAATATGGCTAGATTACATATCATAAATGTTTGTTGTGACTTGCCAAGAATACACACATACATTCTTTTCTTTTTTTTTTTTTTTGGTGGGTTCTGGGAGTCGAACTCAGGCCCTCACGCTTGCTGGGCAGGCGCTTAAGCCGCTGAGCCATCTCACCGGCCCCACACATACATTCTTTTCCTCCTAAGCATAAATTTTCATTATCACTATATAGTATATATTTCTGAGAAAGCAGCGTAGTATGACAGGAAGAGATGGCAGCAGAGAAGTTGGATTTGGAGTCTTGGTTTTAAGTCTTCAACTTATAAGTGTGCAATTATACAAATCAACTGTATTCTCTGTGTCTTAATCAACTAAATCAGGTCAATAGAAATAATGACCTTCTGGCTTACCTCACAGGATTGTTATGGAGTACAAGTAAATTAATGCACGTGAATACACGGTAAACTTTTCTTGTAGGCCGAGTGTTCCTGATGTTTACACTTATAAGGGAAAATCCAAATCAAAAACAGGGAAACCAGATTCTTTCTCTTCTCATTTTCTTAGAGCATTTACTGTAGAAAACTTGTCATTGTAAGTTTTTTCTCTGCCTCTTTGAAATGTACATACATCTTTTCAAATGCTAAATAAGCCTTTTCCAGCTTTAAATCTAAGAATGTTTCATCAAGGATCTGTGAGCCATTTCTTTGAAATGTAATCATTAAAGAATCTAGTGCCCTATTTCCCAGTTTCCATCAGAAGGTAGTAGTCTAAATGTGGCTGTATCTGGTTCCCAGTTGGAAGCTTAAATGATATTATAAAGATACAAGAAATTTGAATTTTCTTTAGATAAAGATAGTTAGAAAATGCAAATGGTCATACCAGGTAAATTTAGGGTGAATTATGTGTGGCAAAGGCTGTTATCAACTCTCACTTGAAGACAATTTATCATTTTTCTTAAGGATAGTGGGTTGCATCTATTTGGATCTATACAAGAGTAAGCTTGCCTGCTTTATTTGCAATTTTCACAGATTGCCTTTGATTTGCATCACATTCCAATTCAATGTTTATTTAATGATAAAAGTGTTTTTTCTCTTTTAATTTTGTGAAGATTTTTAAGTTGGTAAGTAATTTTTATTTTTAATCATATTTCCCCAATACAGGTAAATGAAAAGTTATATTAAAAATAGAACGAGGAATTTCTGGTTTCCACTTCAGAAATAGATTTGAGGGGCCGGTGAGATGGCTCAGCGGCTTAAGCACCTGCCCAGCAAGCGCGAGGGCCCGAGTTCGACTCCCGGAACCCACATACGAAAAAGGGGCAGGTGATATCGCTCAGTGGCACGGGCACCTGCTGGCGCACGAGGTCCTGGGGTCGACCCCCGGTACCCACACAAAAAAAAAAAAAGAAATAGATTTGAAAGAACGTCATTCCATCCTTTTAACAAAAACGAAATCAGGACATACTACAAGTTTACAACTTTTCTCATATCCATAAGTGAGCTTTAGTCACAGCACCAAACCAACTAGCCCAAAATCTAAAAAAGAATACAAGAAGAATTGTTATCAGATTGGTAAAGAACAAGTAAAAGCTGGCAAGAGAGTGCAGAGTCCCGTCTCACTCCTAGGACCTAACCTTTCCATCATTTTCTTGGCCACCTCTGACAGATCCATGAATGCACACACAGAGATTGAAAGGAGACCTGAAAGGGCAAAACATACTGTCAAGAAAATGAGAAGAGAAGCCACAGACAGAACAAGCCGATTTGTCAATCATGTATCTGGCCAAATACTTGTTTCTAGAATACATAAATGACTTTAAAACTCATCAACGAGAAATACAGAATGTAGTAAAATTATGAGCAAAGGTTTGAACATACACTTATTCAAAAAAGACATATTGATAGCAAATAAGTAGATGGAATGATGCTCAATATCTGTAGTCATTAGGCAGTTTCAAATTAAAATTATAATTAAATAATACCATATGTTTCTTAGAATGCTAAAAAATGTTGCTGGCAAAGATGCAGAGTAGCTGGACGTTGTAGTACATGCCTGTAATCCCAGCACTCGGGAGGCTGAGGCAGGAGGATCACCATGAGTTTGAGGTCAGCCTGGGCTACATAATGAGTTCAAGGCCAGCCTGAACTATGTAGCAAGACCCTGTATCAAAAAAAAAAAAAAAAAAAAAAAAAAAAAAAAAAAAAAAAGATGCTGAGTAATTGGGACATACACAATGGTATAGTCACTTTGGAAAGCCAAAAAAGTTTGTCAGTTTCTTTTTATTTTATTTATTTATTTATTTTGTCTTTTTGAGAAAGGGTTTCACTATGCAGTTCAGGCTGGCCTGGAGCTCACTTTGTAGCTCACGCTGACCTCCAACTTGAACTCACATTGATCCTCCTGCCTCAGCCTCCCAAGTGCTAGGATAACAGGTGTGCACCACCACACCTGGCTTGTCAGTTTTTTATAAAGGTAAACATACATATGCCATGTGACCCAGAAATCCCACTTCTCAAAAGAGAGAAAAGTAATATGCACACAAGAAACTATACACAGATGTGTAGAGTAGCTTTGCTTATAATAAGTACACACTAGAAAAAATCCAAATGTCCTTCGTCTGGTGAATGGATAATCAAACTGTAATACAGCCATACAGTGAAACATTATTTAGCTTCAGGGCATTTGTTCTTCACCCTTTTAAAGATTTTTTTTTCTTTGAGACTGGGTTTCACTAGACTGCTATTTTGCTCAGGCTGGGCTCAAACTTGTGATCCACCTTGCTCAGACTCCCAGAGTCCTGGGATTGTAGACATGCATGGGATTACAGCCATCTGGGTATGAACAGCACTGGGACAAACTCAGCATCTCTTGACACTCACAACAACATGGTTAAATCTCCAATGTGTTTTGCTAAATAAAACAAGCTAGAACAAGTGATTTCTAAATAACTTATTCTATTTATATGACATTATGGTGAAGGAAAGCTACAGAAATGGACAATATTTCAATAGTTGCCCAGTGTTCAGTGTGAGGGAAAAAGATAACTACAAAGGAAAAGCATTAAGAAAATTTTTAAATTCATAGAACTGTTCTATGTCATGATTTTGGTCGTACACTTCTCCAAACTCAAACAGTTGCACAGCCTGTAATCCCAGCACTCGGGAGGCTGAGGCAGGAGGATCGCTGCAAATTTGAGGCCAGCCTGGGCTACAAAGTGAGTTCAAGGCCAGCCTGAACTGTACAGTGAAACCTTGTCTCAAAAAGACAAAAAAAAAAAAAAAAAACAACAGTTGTACAACACAGTGATTTTAATTTTATAATTTGTCATCTGTTTCTAATGAATCTTAACCATAGCACATAGTATCATATCAGAGTTTCAGATATATTGAGCATAACTTATTTTTGTATCAACAATGAATGAAACAGAAGCCATCATATTTTAAAACTGAGAACAAAGTGCAAAATGAACATAGATTATATTCGTAATTAAATTATTAGGTCTGTCTCATTAAAGGGAGATAGGATCATATTAGAAATAGCAGGTTTACCTCCAGTGCCCTTAAACTAGGAATAGGATAGTAGAGATTAAAAAGGCAGTCAGAAGGCACAGAAATAGCTCAGGGTTGTGGGTATGAATTATAAAGACAGATTAGTCAGAGTCGCCTGGGAGAGTTAAAGAAATAAAAGTGTAAGACCACAATGTGGTGCAGATATTTGAAATAGAAAGGAATAGATTGACTCCAGTAAGCTGTTTGAGCCACTGTAATAACTAATTAGAAAAGCAAGAGATTTATCGATGAAATTGAAGTAGAGGATTATTCTATAAGCAATTCAAGTAAAGTTTCTTTACAAAATGGAACTTGGACTATAGAATTAACTGTCGAGATGTTGTATATGAGACCAAAAGAACTAGATAAATATGTATTTATTACAATATGGACTTAAATGGAAAATTATTGATCAATAAGTCAATAATCCAGTTATTTGAAATAGGGAAATGGAAATTAGAATTCAGTTTATAGCACCTTTTAGACTGACAAAGATTGTAGAGAACACAGACAAATGTTGGGTTTAGTCAGCACATGCAAAGGTTTGTAAAGTGTTCAGTTCTTTGATTTATGTGAACAGCCTGGTTCACAATGACAGAAAGGACAGGTGAATTCTCCCTCCACACGTAAAATTTAAGGAAGAATTTTGCTTCTGACAATTCAGTTTTGAACTCTATTTTGTTTGTGAAGAAAAAGCCAACATACTTAAATTAAAATTCACTAATTTCACTCAAATTATTCCCCCACATAAATCAAATGGCTATTTTGATAAGGCCATTATGCTTTTCTCATTTGTCATACGTTTTCATAAATTTTGTCTCCTTAATCTAAATGTTGAAGCTCTCTTAATACAACTCCATTTGTCTCTTTTTTTTCTGATGACATATAAAATTTGCTTATTAAAGCCCTCTCAAACATGACTGGGGGAATTTTAATTGGTATAACAGCCAAGAGGCTATTTGTTCAAGAAAAAATTCTGCTCTTGAATACCTTTTCAATTTGTGGGAGAGGCAGATGCATTAAAATATATTAAATGATACAAAAAGAGTTTCTAATAGAATGAAGTACATCCACAGCCTAGATAGGAAAAGGCCTTGTTCTCACTGAATAATACTACCTTAAACTTGATAGTGGATGTCATACATATGAAAAGTCTTTAATAAGAAAAAAATGAAGAAAATTACTCAGAACTTTAATTTTTGGTGGAAAATATTGTTGTCCCTCCAAACAACAGCTCAGCCTTCAGTTACTTCCTTTTATGAAAATAATTCTACCTCTTTGACTTTTTTAATTATCTAGCAAATGTCCCCTAGAAATCTTCTATGAGTCAGATTCTGTTTAAAATACAGGGTATACATGGGCCGGTGAGATGGCTCAGCGGCTTAAGCGCCTGCCCGGCAAGCGTGAGGGCCCGAGTTCGACTCCTGGATCCCACATATGAAAAAGGGGCCGGTGATATCGCTCAGCGGCACGGGCACCTGCTGGCTCGCGAGGTCCTGAGGTCGACCCCCCGCTACCCACAAAAAAAAAAAAAGAATACAGGGTATACAATAATGAATAAGAAAGACAGTCTTTCCCCTGGTGAAACTCACTTAACTAGAGAAGCCCAATTATAGACATGTGAATGCGTAAATAAAATTAGATACTTTGCAGTGCTATGTGCAAAGTTGTAAGTAGAATTTTAAGTTGCTTTATATAAAAGGCCTAATAGAGATAAAATTTAGAATATCGATTCATCCTTTCCTTCCACCTTCCTGCCTTCTCTCCTTTGCTTTCTATATCCCACTCTTGCCTTTTCTTTTCTCCCTTATATTTATTTTCTGTATTTTCTTGTCTGTGTGTAATGTCTTCTGTGTCTACTTCCCCAAACAGATCGTTGTAATTATTTTGTTTTATTTTTGAGCATAACTAAGTTGCACAAAACCAATCCAAATTGAGCAGGGTCTACCTTTGAAAGAGCCTTTTAGTTGTGGCTTTGAACTTCCCTGGGCTACTCGATTTAATACATTCATTATCAACCTCCTTTATTAAAACAAATACTGTGTCAGGGATTAGAATCAACATATGGTCCAAGAAATTCTGATACGAATAGTTCAAAACCAATGACATTCTGCTGCTCGTGCACTGAAATATCTTTCTCTATTCATGGCTATAGCTGTCCTCTGGAATTGTGGCAAATTAATTTGCTGTCCCTGTTAACATCATAGTTGTATTTTTATTTTTTGTCATGCAAAGAATCTCTAATTAAAAGAATCCACCAAGCAAAACTGCAGGTTGTGGTGGTTTTCCGTTTCTTCTGAAGTCATGGTGGATATTAGCATCAATTTGAGTGTCCGTTCTGCTCGATTATGTTGTGGTTTAAACAACCCACACATCAATTCTTCACATGTGCGTCATGTGTAGACAGCTATTGACACCACTGACTTGAAAAAGCATATAGTACAATTATTTCTTTTCCTTTAAGTGCTTTCATTTTCACATGATTTATTTTCAAAAATGAATGCACCTGTCTCTGGATAAAACCAAGCAAAAATATTGTCTTGTTATTTTCTCTTAAAGTAATTCCCACCTTCACTTTTAGGCAATCTCCTCAGCAACCTTCATCTTGAGTATATTCTAAAATATTGCAAGAAAAGATTTGAAGAAATGTATCCCCTCTTTCTCTTTCAAAAGAATTTCTATGTCAAATACTTTCATGAATTAAATATGTGCAGAAGAATAGAGTTAAAGATTGATCTGGAAACAAAGGGAAGGAACAAAGCCAAGAGGTGCTCTGCAAAAAATGGGAATCTGTACTTAGGCGATAAGATACACTTTGCTTCAGAGATAGCCTTTGTTTAACCCATTGCATCAATCTCAGAAAATCATACATTATCATAGTCCTCTCTAGGACTGCTCAAGACATGAATCACCATAGCAACTCATCCTAAATAAAAATACCATGGTAGTGATTCTAGGGGGGAGAAGCCTTAGGTGCAGAATTCACAGCTATTGTCCCTGCACTGAGGTTATCTAAGGAATCCAATCATTTCACAGGTGTAAGCATTTACAGACACCCAAATTAGTGTCTAAACAGGTTAGCTGATTAATCACGACTTACAGCATTGATCTCTACTCCAGCCAAAGCCCAGTTTGTTCTCCCCATAATTAATTTTAAAATGTCTATGTCATCTTCAATGTACTCTGTCTCACATCTGAACAGATACATATACTTTTTCGTGATAAACTCTCTCTAGCAACCCATGTTTTTATGTACCTTCAAAATTCTACTTGAAACATGTCTCTCTTTTATGGATTCTATTTCTGAACCTATTTAGGGTCTGTTATTCATATTATTTAAATCTCTCTTTCTCTTTCTCTACATCTCTGCCTCTCTCTCTCTCTCTCTCTTTCTAAATTTTCTACCCAATTCATCTTATATACAGCACTTATTTATTTCTTAGGACAGCTGCATGCAATTGGTAAATGTGCATGCTTATATGTTCCTGTCAGTTGAGCTTAAACACATTTTTCTATATATCCCTTGTCACTTACTGATTGATATGGCTGGCAGATGGCATTTTTTAGAAGTATCATCAACTGTTCAAAATGTGGTGACATCTCCAGTAGTAAATAATGGAAGACAGTCATGGTTTAGAAAGCACAGTTCCGGCTTTTACAAGAAAAGGAAAATGATAAACTTCTAAGATTATAAGATAGTCCTTTATTCAGTGTGTTCCAGAAAAAATTCCGACCACTTTTAATAAGAAATTTGTAGAGGCTATTGGTCTTTCCTTCATTTAATGTATATTAAGTGTGTGTGTTGCAATTACTATCCAAGGCACTCTGAACGTCATGATGAATGAGAAACATAAGGACATTTTCGTTATGAAATTCACACTCTTTGTTTAGAGAAGAAATGCACACAAACAAAAATGAAATATGAAGAAGATAAGATTATTGCAACAATGATAAATAAGAAGAAATTGAGAGTTAGCAAGCTATGTAGGCATAGGTGATGTGCATGCAGAGGACAGGGATGTGTGATGGCTTGTATTGATGTTCTTCTCTGTGTCATATTAGATGTATCTAATATGTTTTTTTCCACTTCTCTAAATCATTTTCCCTAGTCTTCCATTTGTGTTTCCTGGCATCACAGCCTGAATAAAATCTCTGCACTCAAGTCCTTATCTAAAATTTTGATTTTTGGAGAAAACCAACTAAGATAATGGCTGAGGGATATTGCACATTTTAGCTGAGTGATTAAGAACCGCTAAGGTAATAGTACTAGTAATGAGATCTAAATGACAAGAAGTTGCCATCCGTGAGAAGCTATGGGAGAATAGAATTCCTGGTGGAAACAAGAGCAACTGCAAAAGACCTCAAGTTAGAAAAATTTGTCCATGTTCAATGAAGAGCACAAAAACCATACTGTAGAGTAAGTAAGTAAGTAGAGTAAGTGAAAATTAGTAGGAAATGTGGTCAAAGGGACAAGTAAAAGATAAATTTCATGAGACTGTCTGTACAGCAGCATTGAGATCAGACTTATAATTGTAAACAATCTTGGTGAAATTGTAAGCAATGAGGTAATGTAATTTAATTTTTTAAAAAGTTTGGCTATTTGGGGATAGAAAAAATTTTAGGAGGTGAGACTTACAAACTTTATCTAGGAGAGAAGCAAGAAGACTAGTTATGAAATACTGTACTAGTCTAGGTGAGAGAAAAATATGGAGAGAAAAATATGTGAGTAGCAATGGAGGTCCAAAAATGCTTACACTAAACATATATTATACATGAAGAACCCATTGGATTCACTAATGAATTAGGTGAAAGGGCTGTAAGGAAAGAAACTAAATTCCATTAAATGTAAAAAACCAAATTAAAATGATGAGATAGAAGATATGAATTTAGGAGTCGATAACATTGAACAATTTAAACACACCAACCCAGATATGGTGATCTAGCAGTAGAAAATACAGTACTGTTCCAGTTAATCTTAATTGGATTAAGAGACTCCTGAAAAGCTCATTGGATCATATGGGCAATATATTTATCAGCAAATTATAGCTGAATATGCTATTAGGAGGTGGGGTCCAGTTGGAGGAGGTAGTTCATCGGGGTCAACCTTTGGAGGTGGCATCTCTCTTTGAATCTTTCCCATTCTCTGTTTCCCAGCCAGCATGAAATGAGAAGCTTTGCTCCACCAAGCCCTTTCACCATGATGTTTCTGCTTTGGAGCCAACTGACCATGGACTGAATCCTCTGAAATCATGAGTCAAATTAAACCTCTCCTCTTTTAAATTGCAGGTGTCAGGTATTTTGTTCCAGCAACAGGAAAGCTGATTAACAAGTATCTAGAAAAAGTGCTCAAGAGTTAAAGGAGCTATAAAGCAAACTGGGATGGAAAAGTCAGCAGAGTAGATAGAAGATAAAAACTGTCATCTCATGTACAGTGAAAATGATATGGCTCAGGAAGTTCCAGTAAGGAAAAGTGGCTAGTTGTCTGGAATGTTGCTGAGAGTACAATTAAGAATTAAAATTCAACTATTCTATTTATCAGCTTCTATATCACTTAGAAAAGAAATAAGAATTATTAGGCAGGGAAAATGAATTATCATACATTGAAGAGAAAAATGAATTTTAAGATGTCAAAACAGAGAATAGAGAGATAATTTTTGAAAACTTTTCTTAAGAAGAGCAGAGGTATCAGAGCAAGAGCTGGATGGGTTATGTGGAATCACTGCTACTATGCCAGAGAAAATAGTAGATGTTCACAACCAACTTTTTTCTTTCTGACCATAGGGTGAGTATATTTTTAAATTTCCCTTGCAGTTAAGTTTACACCATGGAATTGAATCTGGATATTGGGATGTTGGTAGAAGTTATGTATAACATTTCTAGGCATGGAACTTTAAAAACATTTCATGCAATCATTCACTTATATTTTCCCCTTCAATGACAAACTCAAAAATCATGTGTTCCAGACGTAAAATCACAAAGTTGAAGCAACTCTAGGTTGTTGGGTCAGTCTTGAGAAGAACCACCAAGAAGATTCAAGCTACAAATATTGGATTGTGTTATAAAAAAGAAATAAAATATTGTTGTGTTTTGTCACTGAGTTATCTAGGTTACTGTTTTGCTTCATCAGAGGGAAACCTATCCTGATTCATAATGCCACAATATTTTTAAAATGATGGATAAAATATCACTCTGAATATTTTAGGAAACACATGGTAGGAGATAGATTTGATATTATAGGAGAGTTTCTAATTACGACAGTAGTATCCTTATTATCCTTGAGAAGATACAATCTGAGATCAGAGTGGCAAATGTTGAAGGGGAGGTGCTTCAAAGGAGAAAATGCAGACAGTGTAAGTACAAAAGAAGTCACAGTAATAGATTTGGTTAAAAGAAACAGAGTTTTCTCATCCATTGCTTCTACCTGACCATAGTGTGATAAGAATATAGGAGAGAGAGAGAGAGAAAGGGGCAGGGGGATGACACTGGCTATTTGAGAAAAGAGAGCAAATTAAAAACCAATATTTTGAGGACTGGAAAATCTGTCAAGTTAAGAAAGTAAAAGTCATTTGACAATGTTGTATGTATTTAAAATATGTGACCACAAATGCAAAATATGTCCAACTAGAATATTTGTGAATATTTTTCATGGTTATTTCAGCTTCCCGGCTGAAGGCTTAGAGTATTTGGATAGATGGCTTTAGTCATGCATCCATAATGGAGAAATAGTGGAGTGAGAATATTCCAGGTAATTGCAAAGGAGTAATTTTAATGATTTATCAAGGAATCTTAGCTGAATAAGAGGGGGATATAGACATCCACATGCAGTGGATAATAGATCCTCTGGAAATGACAGGCTTCCACAGACAGTTGCTTAATTAAGAGTGCTGATATAGCTGGGCATGGTGGCACATGCCTGCAGTCCCAGCTACTCCTGAAGCCTAGGCAGAAGGATTGCAAGTCTAGGCCAGCTCGGACAACTTACTAAGGTGCTGTTTCAAGCTAAAACTTTTTTTTTAAAGTACTGGAGATGTAGTTCAGTAGCAGAGCACTTCCTAGTGTATGTGAGGCTTTGGAGTCAAACCCTGGAAATGGAAAAAATGCTAATATAAGTGATCCAAAAGTATAAGAGATGGTGGCCAGAATGTAGAATGCTTCTAATTGTGAATTTGATAGGTTATTTATTGATAATTAAGAAGTCAAGTGTATTGTACAATAAAGGGCAAAATTTGCTGTTTTCCTATGGTAGTTCCAGGGGAAATCTCTCTCACACTCATACCAGAAAGACATCGCTACTTCTGGGCAACTCTCATTACTATTTTATGGATACTGGGAATTATGTGAGTTATGGGAGACAGTTATACACATGACAGAGACATGAAATACATGATAATGGTAATGAAATAATAAATATTAGAAAGAGACAAAGACATAACTTCATTTGGCATCCACTTTACTATTTTAGATCAGCAACACTTGGAGAAAATAAATGTTAAATTTAAGGTATGAGCTATAATAGGAAACAAGTGTAGTGAGGATGATACATCTGAAATAATGTTTTTTACTCAATTAATAAAACTTCATTAGGAAAGAGCACAAGCAATTCACATCGTACTGCACTATCTTCATCAAAGAAAGAAAAGGGACAGATATAAATGTTCACTGATTAGATGGCCTGTAAACATCATACACACTCTTAACCACGACTTTTGGAAAACTGAATTACCAAGCATCTCTAGAGCTTAGTAAACAATAGCAACCTTGTATTAGTGCTGAAATCAAAAGCAAATGATAAAAGCACTCTTTGTTTATATTGTGTAAACAAATACAGTAAGTCCCCAATTTATGAATGAGTTCAGTTCTGAGAGAACATTTGTAAGATGGATTCATTCATAAATCCGACAAAGTGAGTCTTATACACCTTTGACACAAATATACAGTAAATCCCCTACTTACAAATATTTGGGTTGCAAACTTTTACAGATATGAATGGACCTCACATTATGAACATTCGTAGATGTGAACAAATCACAGAAACAGCTCACTTGGCTAATGGATATTGTCACAGTTGTGCTGCTGTGTGCTTTCTGTACAGTGCGTGTGTTTGTTTGTTTTTTTTGTTTTACATTGTACTGTACCAGGTCTGTCTTCAATACCAGTTGTTCAAATGAAATCTAAAGACATGTTAAGTTTGTGAACTCTGATCTATATAATAAAAACATAATAAAAGCAAAGGAATCAAGCATTCGAAAATGTAAAAGTAAAATGTATTTTGTGTAATTTCAAGAAAATACAGATTTCTGAATATTTGACAGTGAAATAGTGAGATAACAGAGTTAACCGGAAAGTAGACAGGGTAAGATACAGAGCAAAGATTAGGAAGCTATAGTTCATAAAGAAAATTATAAAACTATAATTAAAATTATAAGAAGTAAATCACTTGATAATAGGGAAAGGACAAAATCATAATTCCAAAATTATAGAAATAATAATGTAGAAAACATGTCTGACATTCTCTTCAAAAATGGAGAGGGAAAGAATGAGGTATAAATTGTCTTAGTTCTGGCTGATATATCAAAATGCCATAAATTGGGTGAGTTATAAACAACCAACATTTATTTTTCATGGCTTCAGAAACTGAAAGTCTGCAATCAGCATGCCAGCATGATGTAGTTCTATTAAGTATCATCTTCCCATATGCAGACTGGCATCTTCTTACTGTATCCTCATGTGGCAGAAAGCAGAATTACTCTCTCCCCACTCTTCCAAAGGCATTAATAACATTCATGAGGGCCCCACTTCTTAAATTTTTTAAAAAATTTTATTTGTACATGTTTGTAGTTCATGTAGTTTACAATCGTCTTGGGGAAAAGTTACACGTATATATTATAGCATCTTTCTTTTTCTTAAATCCCCTTCCCTCCTCCTCACTCTCTCCTCCATTTCCCTTACCCCATTTTTCATTCTTGTAGATATTATTTTTCTTAGCTCATGCTATGGCATATAGGGTTTACATTAATTGGTGTTATTAGGTTCCTATACACGGCATATCTTTATTCTTCTTATTTCCCCTTTCCCTCATCCTCATCCCTCACCCTTGTTCCCTTGGACCACTTCCCTATTGTAAGAAATCCATCCCCTTGTCCCTCTTCTATTCATCCTTTATCATTTTCTTTATTTGTACTTTGCCTCATTCAAATGAGAGATACCATATGGTATTTAAGATTTTGTGTCTGGTTTGTTTCACTCAACATTATATTTTCCAGGTGCACCCATTTTCCTACGAATGTCTCAAATGTGTCATTCCTTATAGTTGAGCAGTATTCCATTATATATAGATATCACATTTTCTTTATCCAATCATTTGTTGATTGGTATACAGGCTGCTTCCAGGATTTAACTATTATGAATTGTGCTACTATAAACGTCACTATGCATGTATCACTGTAATATGATGTCTTAAACTCTTTGGGGAAGATACCTAGCAGGGGCGTAGCTGGGTCATATGGAATTTCCAATTTCTGTTCTTTGAGAAATCCCCATACTGTTTTCCGTAATGGTTATACTAGTTTACATTCCCACCAAAAATGCAGGAGGGTCCCTTTTTTACCACAGCCACACCGGCATTTGTTATTGTTTGATTTCTTAGTGACTGTCATTCTTTCTAGAGTAAGACGGAGTCCTAGTGTTGTTAAATTTGAATTTCTCTAATGGCCACAGATGTTGAACATTTTTTTCATATATTTGTTGACCATTTGTATTCATTTCTCTTGGAGGGCCACACCTTTACGATCTCATTTAATTTTAATTATCATCCAAAAAGACCATCTCCTAAAAATCATAACATTGGAGGTTAGAAATTCAACCTACAAATTTGGGTGGAATAGAAACATTTAGTCCATATAATAAAAGTAAAGAAAAAATAATAAATGTGCAAGAAAGAAAAAATCCAACATACATACTGATCGTTTGTGATAAAAGAAGAATCAAATACTACAAAGATATGATAGCAAGTCCAATTCTGAATGGGAATAAAGATATCAAACTATAGGTCTAAATCCAGGGTTTGTCCTTTCTAGAAAAATTTTATGAAAAGATAAATACCTCTAGCTATCAGTTTTAAATGCGTAGTTTTTTAAAAATTGTTTTTATTTTATTTTATTTTTTGTGGGTACCGGAGGTTCAACTCAGGACCTCACGCGCCAGCAGGCACCCGTGCTGCTGAGCAATATCACTGGCCCTTTTTTTGTATGTGGGTACCAGGAGTCAAACTCAGGACCTCGCACTTGCTAGGCTGGCGCTTATGCCGTTGGGCCATCTCACTGGCCCAAATGTGTAATTTTAAATTATGATTAAAATATCTATAACCATCCAGGCAGA
This sequence comes from Erethizon dorsatum, assembly GCA_028451465.1. Classification (NCBI taxonomy): domain Eukaryota; kingdom Metazoa; phylum Chordata; class Mammalia; order Rodentia; family Erethizontidae; genus Erethizon; species Erethizon dorsatum. The sequence continues at coordinate 19,545,488 of CM051842.1, forward strand.
AAAAATGAATTAAAATAAGAAAGAAAAACATTTTTTGCTAAAGAAAGAAAAGCCTTATTAATCTCAGTCTTCTCTTGTTTTAAATTAAAAGCCAGAAATTAAGTAAATAATCTGTGGAATTTTAGGTAGAAAAGGAATCCTATTCCTAGAAGAGATTTTGTAAAATATTCTTTGTGTAGGATTTAGAAAAACAGACCTTTTAACCATGAAGGAATATTTTGAGATGAAAAATGTAACTCAAGACCTAGAGAGGCTGAGCCAGTGAGATAGCTCAGTGGTATAAATGCCTGCCTGGCAAGCACAAGGTCCTGAGTTAGACTCACGGTACCCACATACGAAAAAAGGGCCGGTGATATTGCCCAGTGGCACGGGTGCCTGCTGGCAAGCGTGAGGTCCTGAGTTCAACTCCAGGTACACACATAAAAAAAAAAGACCTGGAAAGGCTGATTAAAATGATTAAAAATATTGAGTAAAAATTTCATTTTAAATAATTTTATAAATGTGATCACACATATATTTAAGTCTTAAATTAGCAAGACAAATAGAAACTAAAATAATGTTTAAAAGTAAGATACTAGACTACACCAACCAAATGCAGAGAAAATGCATGAATTTCTTTTTGTCACTGAGTATGGAAGAATATCGGGAAGTGCAATTTAAATCTTAGTGTTGTGAAATAAGGAAACATGAACTCATTTTATTCCAACTTTTAGCTAATATGAATAAAATTCCTGTGATCACTCTTGTACACATGTGATGTATTTATGTATTCTTAAACACTTATTTTTGTTGAGTATATGTCAGGAGTTAAATCCACTGATGAACTTCATGTACGGCTTAATAATTACTGTTAGGTATTTATCCCAAAAGTGTTGTACAAATTTAAATCATCACAAGCAATGTTAGTGTTCTAATATGTCCATATCCTTGAGAACATTTGATAATGTCAAAGAATTTAGTCATATAAATGTCATCCAAATTTAGAATTTTTAAAAAATATTTTTGCCTTCTAAATAACAGAGAAAAAAAACATGTAAAGCCACTTGATCTGGCTAGAAAAAGATGTAAAGGAAAACAGCTAAGCAGAAAAAGGGTGAACCAGAATGGCAACAAAGAAAAATAAATGAAAATACCATAGCTAACATAATAATAATAATAATAATAATAATAAGTAAAATACTAAAAATAACAGTACTTCAATGATTTGTTAGATACAATGGACAACTCTACTCATGTTTTGCAATTCCTCTATGGTTTTTTTTTTTTGTGGGTAACGGGGGTCGACCTCAGGACCTCGCGTGCCAGCAGGCGCCCTTGCCGCTGAGCGATATCACCAGCCCCTTTTTCGCATGTGGGTTCCGGGAGTTGAGCTCAGGACCTCGTGCTTGCCAGGGAGAAGCTTACACCGCTGAACCATCTCACCGGCCCTGCAATTCCCCTATGGAACACGTATTGATGACTTTTACTTTAGCGTTAACTACTAATTATGCCTGCACTTATTTGCTCCATTTATAAGAAGCATATTCTTAATTGTTACATTAAAAAAATAGATAAATGACCAAAATAAAGAAATTTAAAAAACTAGTGAATGGGGTTTTTCTGAAAATGGATGTCAGGGAATAAATTCAATATACAACTGCAGGAGTGGTTAAGGAGACCAAGGCCTGCTGCAGCATGTACACAACCAATGTGGAGCAAATGCTGCAAGGAAACCATGAAATTCCCATTGGGAATTCTGAAACTCTTGATTTTGATTATTCTTTCTGCTCAGCGTCATCAATTGTAGCAATTGATTGTGAGAGAAAATCACTCTCTCCTCAGGAAATTTTAAGTTATTATGCTCCCAGCCCTCTAACATTTGCATAAGTGTAGCTAATATAAATTAACAATGTAGTAGAAAAACAGAATTAGCTGCATGCTGAGCTCGTGAATACGTGACTACAACTCCAAATTCAAATTTAATTGAAAACAGTATTTTCCTGGTGCCCTTCCATTATCACAAATACTTGAAAATTTATATTCAAATAATGTAAATAGTAATTCTATATGTCACTTCCATTTCAAAGTTAAATACTACTGAATTTAAAGGGATTTTAAGGCAACATCATAATGTCATTCTACTTCATACAGCTTAGATAAAATAACATATATCTTTATTCTCTACCAAAATGCAATATTTGCTTTTACTTTTATAGTACTGAAAATATATTTAATTATTTGTGCTTCATATTCATATTTTTAAAAAAAAATAGGTCATGTACCCAGTCATATAGCCATGTGATCAAGGACATTTTTACAGTGCAGAAGAATGTCCAGAAAGATTTTATCTGCTGTTACTTCACCTACTGTACTTAATACTGATGATTACATGTGTTTCTTTTGCTATAAAAAGAAACTTTTGAACCAGGAAAACACTTACCATTGCATGAATATCTAAGTCTTGTTCAATGCCAAAAACATCATTACCTTGGGTAATGCCACACATTTTGCTTCTTATTGTGACGTCTTATAAATATCTGAGTTAATTTAATGTACTCACTCTGTATCTATATGACTTTTAATCTTTAGCAGTAATATCTAATATACACAGAGAAACTATGATTTTCTTTTGTCACTAACAATAACACATAGTTCTTGATAATAATGATCCATGTGTAGCTCCTTCTTTCATTAGAGGAGAAGAGTACATAATGCCAGATCAACTACTGGAGCAGTTTTATGTCATCAATCTCAAACCACTTGCCAATATCGTTAAAGCACATATCTTCACAGAATGATATATCTGTGTCATCTCATTGCTGTATATCCTGAATCATTTAGAAAAGCAAACCAGGAAGGAAAAAAATGTGTGTTTTTCTACATTATATGCAATGTGAGATAAATGGACATTTAGTGAGTCTCTATTTTCATATATGTGTTTGTGTATGTACGTGTTGTGGGTCAGAGGGGAAGCACGTTTACTAGTGTATACACTTAATGTGTTTTAACATGCCATGATAATATGTCTATAATTTAACCTTCAAAAACCATGCAGAACAAAAGAATAGAAAATGAAATTTCTTTCTGTTCTTCCTTTAGTCAATGTTTCAAGAACACTTTTCTTGAAAATAAGCTAATGATCACGGATTCATTATTTAAGATATTGAATCGAGGTAGTATAATACGGGCATCACTCCTGTATCTATGATCCTAAGGATTTTGTCATCATCAGAACCCATTTTCCTTCATTAAACTCCCCCAATTGTGCTGTTTGGAGTTCAAATAATCGGTTTTGTTGGACATATCAAATAACCATATAGAATACTTAAAGCTATAACCAACACCCTTATATAACATAAATATAAAAGAATAACATAAATTAAAAACTATGATGAAATCATTTAGATATATTCAGAAGATTCATATCTATCAAATTATACTTCATTCTTCCTTCTGTCATCACATTTATGATATGGTAATCTCAGATTAAAAAGAAGAGTGTATTTATCATTGCTAGTAAAATGGAAAACAGAAAGCAAGAAGAATCATCTGTACTTCACTTCTTTTTGAATGTTGGGCAAAATTGCTTAAATTTTCTATGCAATTTCCTCACTCAATTCTTATAAAAACTGAAGATCAAATGGCATAACATCTTTGAAACCATTTTGTAAAAATGTAATCAGTGATACATTTGTAACATAATTGTTACTTGCATAGTTTTAAATCTTACCAAACATTAAAAACAAAGCAAGAATCTCAAGTGGACAAGACTATTTGGAAACCAGTGCTTGTAGAATTATATATCTCTTGAAATATATATTAAACACTGTAGGTTAGTTAGGGAGCATTACACACAACCTCCAATCTAAGTAGCTTGACACTACATGCAAATTTACTGCTAAGTTTGGCAACTCTTCAGTTCAATGACATTTTTTGTAGTGACATAGTAGTCCAGGCTGACGGAAATTCAACCTTTCCCTGCACAATCCAGAACTTGCAAGCTGCTTAATTAATAAGGAAAGAAAAACACAACAGAGTCTCACTGTGAAAATTAAGTCTTTCAGTCTTAAAATTATTCTAGACACAAGTGATTTTCACTCATAGTTCATCAGCAAGATTTTGTCACAATAGCTTTGTGTACTGCAGATGAGTAAGGATGCATAGTACTTTAGTGATCCTCAAAGGAAGAAAACTGGATTGGGGATAGCATGAGATGTCTCTACCACAAGCTTCATTAATTATGGTAAGTTTCCAATACCCCTTAAATTTAATTTCCAATTAGGTGATTTATTATAACTATTTCTACCTTTTGCTTTATACAAGTGATTAAATAGAAAAAGATTGAACCACCTGTAAAGAAAATTGTGCTCATAAATAAAGATGAAATATTGAATTATAAATATAATTCAAGGTTTGATATTTGTTCCGTGTCATTTTATTCCATTATCATAAAACAGGCATAGGAATTTCAGGTATCTCAGGTAATTTTATTGCCACAAATAAAAATGCAAAACCTTTCTTTGCTCTTCAAAGTCCCCAAAACATATATTATGTACATTCAAACACTTAACACCTAATTGCAGACATGCACATGCCCATTTAAAGGGAATAATGTAAAAACACATTCTGTAGAGACCATTACAGAAAACACTGTGAGGTTTACAACAGTGGCACAGAAATGACCTTACTGCAAATTTAAAGAAACTCTCTGACATTTCTTGCAAATGTTCATGGGAAGTTCACCAGATGAATGTCAAGATGTGATCATGTTCTACATGAAGAAAGTTATGACTACTAAATAGCATTGATGTACACTTATGTGTTTGCTTAAGGGAATTTATAAGTGAAAATTGATAGGATCAGTTCAGTTATCAAAATTATATAAACAGATAATATTTTATAATATAATGAATTATTAAATATAGATAATATTTGACATTTTACATGGCTTGTTTCTATATTTTTGCATATAAATGCAGAGTGTGATGGCTGTAGACCCTTGATGTTAGAAATCAAAATCTTATTATGTTAATGTTGATCTTAAAACTGTATAACTTTAGGCTGGGTGTGGTGGTGCACGCCTGTAAGCCCGGCACTCAGGAGGCTGAGGCAAGAGAATTGCTGTGAGTTCGAGGCCAGTCTGCGTTACACAAGCGAGTTCAAGGCTAGCCTGCAGGACATAGTGAGACCCTGTCTCAAAAAAAAAAAAAAGCAAAAAAACAAAAAAACAAATAAACAATTGTATAACTTTAGAAAGAAAATGAAAGCTGGGCATGGTGGTGCATACCTGGAATCCCTGCACTCGGAAGGCTGAGGCTAGAGGATCGCTGTGAGTTCAAGGCCAGCCTCTTCTATAAAGTGAATTCAAGGCCATCCTGAACTTCATAGTAAAATCCTGTTTCAAAAAGGCAAAAAACAAAACAAAACAAAACAAGACAAAAAATAGCCGGGCGTGTTGGTGCACACTTGTAATCCCAGGACTCAGGAGGCTGAGGCAGTTAGTTCAAGGCCAGCCTGGGCTATATAGTGAGTCCAGGCCAGCCTGAACTACATAGAGAGACCCTGTCTCAAAAAAAAAAAAAAAAAAAGGGAAAAAAAAATAAAGGAAGGCTTCTAAGGGCCCTGGAAGAACTGAGTCTTTGTTTGTTTATTCATGTTTCCAGCACATATTAAATATTAGATACCTCCCTCACTTTGTTTCTAAGTAGTTAACAACCCCCAATGGACAGCTACCTCCTTGAAAGCACAAATTGTATTTTATTTGTATCCTTAAGGATGAAGTCTCAAATAATCTCCCAATCACAATGAATGCTCCATAAACATTAAATGAATAAACATGCAGCAAAAGACAATGTGACAATTATCAAGATAATAAATTTAGTCTAAATGTATTGGGCCCAGATGTAACTTGGGCTCCACTTAATAGGAATAGTTTTCTGATAGAAGAAAGGCAAGTTATGATGAAGTTCTAGCCGTCTCTCTGCAGTTAGGAGGTACGTACACCATAAAAGCAGTAGCTTTGGAAACAGACTGCCTGGATTCAAATTTAATCTCTACCAGTTAGTTCAATCTTGAATGACACTAGGTAGGCTACTTAACTTTTCTGTGTTCTAATTACTTTACTGGTTAAATGGACATAATGTCACATACCTTACAGCTTTGTAGAGAATATAAAAGATATATGACATAAATCAACATATATCTGTTTTTATTCTTTTAAAAGATGATTCCTCTGAACTGTACTTAGGGTATTCTTAGTCTTCAAGTTTGAAACTGTGAAGAGATAATATCCCACGGGAACAATGCTACTACTACAAGAAATAGTCTTTTCTGTTGTGGAAAAGGGATTAGGAAAGGAGTTTCCAAATTAATTGCAACTATCCATACTACAATTTGAAAGGGTCAATTGTTGAGAGAACCTCTTACTCACACAAAAGTCCCTGACCTTTGAAAAAAATTGGGGATCACACAGTCCAGTGATGAACAATACAGCATCCCTTCCAAACTTTGGCAAACTTTTTAGGTGAAAATCTCTGGAGATTTGCGGAAAGAATATGGGGCTTGAATAAATGTTAATGCTCTTGATTAAAAGTGGAATAAGTACAAACTTGTCTTCCTAATTCATTATAAGTTATCAAAAACAGCCTGTATCATTTTCCTTTTTCTATCTACGAAAGCAAATGTACTCAACTATTTAGCATTAGGCATGTTCACTGTAAAATATTGGGATATTTGATCTAAAAAGGCCAAAAATTATTATCTCCCTATTCATAGCCTGAGGACAAATGAAAATCACTTAGCAGTATTTGCTGCATTGTGCTAAATTCCAATTAATTAGATTTGTTGAATTGTATCCAACTGAAAATCAAATCGTCAATTTTATGTAAATTAGCATAAACAAGCCTCCCATTTTTATTGTACTATGTAAATCTGGAGTTATTTATGTCAGTATTCAATATGAAGTGTAAAAATAAAATATTTCCTTCTATACAGAAATTCATGAAAAGAAAATCACAGAATTAAGGCTGAAGCACTTTTAATTTATGAAGAAGCAGTATAGAAACTGGCTTACAGTTTTGGCTTCTTGAAACATTTCTTTTTTTTATTTGTGGGTACCAGGGGTCGAACTCAGGACCTCGCGCTTGTGAACAGGCTCTTGTGCTGCTGAACGATATCACAGGCCCTTTTTTCCTTTGTATGTGGGTACTGGGAGTTGAACTCAGGACCTTGAGCTTGTCAGGCAGGCGCTTATGCTGCTGAGTTATCTCACCGGCCCGAAACATTTCTGCATAATTCGAAAAATTATTTAATATCATGAGGTTTTCCACAAAATTTTTTAGACTGAAAGGAAATAATTTCCTTTGTAGTATTCCCTACTTCTAACCTATATACTTCATATCATTAAGAGGGCTTTTCTTTGGTTATTATTAATACCGTTTTTAACTCGCTACGGGGAGTGAATAGTTTATCTTTATGTGCATCTAATTTTAAGGCAGAGTATATAAATTTACTTGTGGCTAAACTATGAAAAGTAATAGTGGTTAATCTATAGAAGTTGTATTTAGTCAGATAAAGGCCAGTAGATTTCTACTTATCACATGTTCTATATATGCAGAATATGCAAACTGGAGTAGAAGTTAATGCAAAGAAATAGGACAGTATATGCTGTGGTGTCAAATATTTACCAAAATTTCATTTATGCATTTTAAATATACCAGCTCATTAAAATTTTCTAAAAATCTCCACACATATGCAGTTTTATCCCTAAGGTATGGTGGTAAGACTTAGCAAAGTACTGAATACTTAGTTAAATTTGAACTTCAGATAAACAATAAAAAATTTTAGTGTACATATATCCCAGATATTCTATGATAGTTACTTACTCTAAAAATTAGTAGTTGTCTTTCTGGATTCAAATTTAACTGGAATTCTATGTATTACCTGAAAATTCTACAATTAAAAGCAGGTAAATTTTATAGATGACAAAGCTGAGATATATAAGGTGTGAATGTAACAATGTGGCAGTACCAAAATTCAATTACAGGTCTATCTCCAAAAACCTAAATGTTTATACCCTGTTTTATGTCACGGAATGTCTTTAGATTTAATGTGTTTATTAGATGTAGGGATATTTTCTTAGTGTATATAACTTCTTGACTTTTTATGGAGCCTCTTTCATTCATGATTACCCAAGTTAATCATCTCATTTAGATTCCCAGAAATCTCATGCCAATCATATGATCTCATGATTTGACTTAACTTCTCTTGAGACTTGCATGCTGAAAAGCTACTGGGTTTTTACTTCTTTTCTTCTCTTCTTTTCTCATACGAGATATCAAACTGGAGACCGGAAGCACACAGGCTTCCTATCTTCTTAACTCATCTGGAATAAAATGGTGACATCATATTTAAAAGCATTCTAGGTGATTTACTGAATAAAATGGGAAAAATTTACAAAACTTCAGACAAGCTGGAAATTGTCCCTTAATCGAGGTGTATTGTTGGCAGAGAGTAGAAATCCATTTAATATTGACATAAGATTTTTCATCTTACCCAGGAGGAAAGACCATACAGTTAAGTCTCATGATGCTCATAAGAGAGGAGATGCTGAAATTGAAAGAGTCTGGGTACTTCTTTGCAAGGAAACAGAGCAACTCCCCTTCCTATCCTGAATTTGCCACTATTTCTTGACTTGGATGTTCATAAAAATCTCATAAGCAGATTCTTTGTCAAGGATTCCTGGGCTCTAAAACCAGAAATTCTAATTGAGTAAGTCTGAGGTGAATCCAAAATATGCATTTTATCAAGCTTTCTGGGTTATTCTCATGTGGGTGTTCCATGGAACGATCTTCAGAAGTGCCCCTGGTTATATGTCTAGGAGATCATTTTCAAGAGGAGGAAGTGCCTATATCAAGTATTCACTGTCAACATTAATGCCATAGGCCAACATGACAACTTTCTCATTTTTAATTTTGGTAACTGTGATCAAACTACTTAGCTACTTTCAGCATCTTTTATCAATGATCCCTTTTTCATTCTGAAAAGTAGATCAATGAACCAGCTGTAATAAAATCAAATTGAAGAATTATTTAAATATGGATTCATGTGTATTAAGAAATAATATATTGAAACATACAGAAGTTTAATATTAATGTTAGAATAATATTTGCAGTTAACTGAGAAGGGATAGAAAATGTTCAGTGTTCAATCTTACAGTCATTGCTGTGGTTCGGCTATTAAGGCAAGATGGTTTTTAATAATCAGAATCTTTAATATGACCTCCTTTTGTTTCTTGCCCTTGCAGATAATTGAGCTGAATACTGAAGATACACATTAGAGTAATTCATCATCTCCAATAAAAATGATAGTAATAATAATAAATCTATAAGCTAAGACAGAATAACATACGATTAAAATATTGGGTATATAGACTAAGGTGATAAGTAGCCTTATCATGAGCGTTTTGGAGTATTAAATGTTACAAAACAAAGACACCTCCCTTATCAGTTCTTTTCACCCTCTCTCCTTCAGAATTTTGTATGTTATTACAATTGTGAATAAAAGATGGAAGTATTATAAGACAATGATATTTTTGACATTTTGGTGATCACAAATGGATATATATATATATATATATATATATATATATATATATATGTCTTTCTCTTTATGTCAGTTTTGGAAAGATATTATTAGATTTTTATACTTCATGTCTATAATATCTCTTAAAATTCACTGTGTAGGCCATGTGTACTTGATTTCAATTCAGTCTTCCTACAGTCACAAATACTCTCTGGTATCCTTAACTGGAGTCCACACCTTTAGATCTGTTATGTTAGAGCCCAGGAATCATTGCCTACACACTATGTACTTTCTTCCCCTTAAATCCTTTAAATCCTGGGGAATAACATGGTAGAATTTCAAAGACTTCAGATGCAAAAATGTTGCAGTCTCCTACTCTCAAATACTAGATGTCAATAAATGAGTCTGTAAGTGATGATCCATTGCATTAGCTTTTTACTGCTAACAAATTGTCATGAACCTAGCAGTTTAAATCAACACCGGTTTATTAGTTCACAGTTTATATAGTTCAAAACTTGGACATAGCTGACCAGGTCCTCTGTTTGATACCAGGTGATGGGATCTTTTGGCCCAGTGATAGCAGAAATGAGATCTGGCTAAATATTGCAAACACACATACTTTTGCACAGGCAAAGCTTTATTCAAGAGGGACACTTCAGCTGAATTGGGGCTTCACTTGAAAGGAGTCAGCAACTGGTTGAGAAATAGGTGAAGCTGCTGCTCCCAGAGCAAAGACAGTAGCAGGGTCTTATTATTTTGCTGAGATAAGTTAAAGCCAGGTACTTTCCACCGGCCAGGGACATGGTTCCAAAGATTATTTCTTCCTGTGACAGAATTGTACCCTTGCATGGTAATGGTCAAATTGTCCTAGAGGCTGTTGAATTTTCATATAGCCTGTGCAAAATATCCCAGTCTTGCAGGACTGGGGACTGTGAAAGGGATGGAGGACATTAGGTGCTTGGGATATTCGTGGCTTCTGAAGAAGTACAAAGGATGGGGCAGAAAAGAAGGGAGAGAAAAAAGAAAAAAGGAAACACATACCAGCTCCATTGGGCAATACACCAATTTGATGCTGCATTTTCATTTTGAATAAAACATTTTTAAATGATCAACATACCTACATGCAGATTTGAGTAGAATTTGACCCAAGAGTTAAAATTGCAAAGGGGACATACACAATATGAAGATAGAGATGCCAAAACTTTTATCCCATGTTAGTCACCCATCAGATATCTACGGGTCCAAAAGTCAGTGTGATCAACAAAAGAGGTTTTCGAGTCGCCAAAAAGTAACCTAGGCAACAGCTATCATAACAATCACATGAGAAGTGTTATTTATAGCAAAGCTGGTGGCAAATAATAATGTATTGTCCAGATGTGTGACCTGCAAAATTAGTAATTTTTCAGTTTACTAAGAGCAAGTGAAGCTAGGGAGCTTATTTAGACATTTTCCTTGTTAACAGTTTCACATTGCATGCAAACATTCTGGTTGTTTGATTTTATCAGGGTTTTATAACCGTCTCTTGAAACATGTCCTGTTATAAAGGATTACAATATACTGTACCCAGGGTTTTATTTTGTTGTTCCAACCTTCTATTTTACTATGATGGCCCATAACTGTCTCATGCTCATAATCCCACAAGACCGAGATTGAGATGTTAGCTAGTTACATTCTTATTTGAAGACTGGGATCGTCTTCCAAGCACATTCAAATTGTTAGCCAAATTTAATTCTATGTGGGTATAGGACTCAGCTACTCATTTCCTTGTTGGTTATCATCTGAGACTGCTCTTTTCTCCCAGAGGCATCTAAAATCACTATTTGATGGCGGTAATATACACTCTCACATTAAGCATCTACTCTGAATCTCTTTCCTTAGGAAGAGCTCAATGTCTTTTAAGGGCTCATCTCATTATAGCTCATAATCAGATAATTATACCTAGCACAATCTTTTATTTTGACACCAACTGACTTGAAGTCTTGATAACATTTGCATAATCCCTTTTGCCATGTGACCTAACATAATCATGGGAGTAATATCAATATTGCTTATTCAAAAGTTCCACTCATACTCATGGGCAGGGGATTAACGAGGGTTGAAAAGGAACAGGGAGGGTCATCTGAGAATTCTGACCACCATGTCCATCCTCTACTTAAATAAAACAAGTGAAGCATTCAACATTTTGTGGAAATACTTTGTCTTTTTTTTTTTTTTTTAATCTTTGCACAGCACTGCAAAGTTGACTCAGTTTAGAGGTCTGTTTCACAGAGAGGAAGATGAGACTTTCCAGTACTCTCCTACTATACTCTCTTGTGAAACATTTTATCAGTTTTTACAATTAGATCAACATTTAACAGAAGGGAAATCCAATACATGGGGTTTTCATAAGTCTTGACAGTGAACTAAATATATTCAACAGTACTTTCTTCATGTCCTCTCCACAAAAACCCTGTTGGTTTCATTTTATACACAAGCACTGAGAATCAAAGATGTACCACAATACCCCAGAAAAGTAGTAGAGCGGGGTCATGAGCATATAACATTCCTTAGGGAAACTTCTAACTCCCTGACATTGACACTTCATAGCCTAATTTATAACATAGAAAGGATGCAATATATTAGGCTGATTTAAAAGACAAGGTAGGGCCGGTGAGATGGCTCAGCGGCTTAAGCGCCTGCCCGGCAAGCGCGAGGGCCCGAGTTCGACTCCCGGAACCCACATACGAAAAAGGGGCCGGTGATATCGCTCAGCGGCACGGGCGCCTGCTGGCACGCGAGGTCCTGAGGTCGACACCCCGGTACCCACACACAAAAAAAAAAGACAAGGTAGCCAAATTGAAGCTTTCACAGCGTTCCTTCATGTTCCTTATCAGTTCTTCTCAATATCCCAGGAAATATGTTTTATTTTATTTTTTCAATTATCCATACCATCAAGTTAGAATTTGAGAAACTCTTATAATTCACAGAATTTTATATGATTAAAATGTGTAAGGGAACAGTTCCACAACATATATGCCTTTAAACTGGATCCAAGCATTCAAGGTTAGCTTTTAGACATTAAATATTGAATGAGAAAAAAACACGTGTGTTGGAGAAGAAAGCCAAAGGACTGAAATTGCATCACAGATGGATCTGCCTGCTCTGCTTATGTAAAAGTCTGGATAGTTTTCAGCAATTTACAATTTATAAAAGTAAGATTATTAACCAACAAAAGCAACTTTCTTTGATAAAGGATATATTTGCTCTCTGAATGATCTGGTAGCCACTAGCAGCATGTGGCTATTGAGTACTCAAATATATACTGTGACTGAGGAACTGAACTTTTGATTTTTTTATAAATTTAAATAACCATATGTCTAATAGGTATTGTATTAATGATGATCTAGGTTGGCATGTCAGTTAAATCATTTGTAGACAGTCTTTTAAAAGTAGCTGTGTTTGTATATTTACAATGCTTTCCTGGATACAAAGGATTTAAATGATGATAGAAGACCAGTGAACGAGGAAACTTACTTCGCAAATCTCAAAATGTTATATGCATTTGAGAACAGCGTTTCTCCAAGTGTGGCCCCTAGACTAGCAGTATCAGCATCCTCTAGGAACTTGATACAGATGTAACTTAGCAAGCATCATCCCAATCTTAAAGCAGAGCCTTGGAGGGAGGCAGCTAGCAATCTGCTGCTAACGAGCTTCCCAAGGTGATTCTTTTTTTTTGTGGGTACCGGGGATCGACCTCAGGACCTCGCGCGCCAGCAGGTGCCCGTGCCACTGAGCGATATCACCGGCCCTTTTTTCGTATGTGGGTTCCAGGAGTTGAACTCGGGCCCTCGCACTTGCCAGGCAGGCGCTTACGCTGCTGAGCCATCTCACGGGCCCTTCCCAAGTGATTCTAATGAACTTTTGAAACCACTGCTGTAAAGCATTAAGTGCATTAAATAATTTATTTATTACTAAATGTTATTAATCATAGGTAATTATTTAGTACAATAATATAGCAAGACTTCACAAATTTTTTCAGATATCAATGACTTACATTTATTTTGCACTTCTGTTTAAAATGGAATGAAATCAGCGGCACAGCACCTGCTTGGCAAGCGCGAGGTTGTGAGTTCGATTACTGGTACCAAAAAAAAAAAAATAGAATAGAATGAAAATGTCAAGGAGGCACATCTTCCTAGGCTGATGGATTGCACAGTCTATTGGCATATTTCCTGGGCTCCTAATGGCGGTCCCAGTGAGAAGAGTTCTTGTCAGATATTTTGTCATACAAAATGCAACAGCAGCTTTGAGGCTCCTGCCAATGAGGGTTGCATAAGGTGCATTACTGGTTTGGGGGTAGAAAAAGGTCTCAAAGGAATCATTTGGTTTTAAGCCAACTGTGTCTGAAACTGCTCAGTATCAAAGCAACTGTGTGAGAAGTAAAAATTTTCAATCAGGCCCTTTTATGTGAGGACATTACTGGATAAAAGCAGTGTTCCTTGTATGCTTTCTTTCCATTGTTAGTCATTTTTTGCCTTCAATAAGCTGACTGAAATAGCTATTGTTAAAGATCAAACTTCTAATTTGTAAAAGGCTAACATTTCATAACAAAAGCAGAACTCAAAAATCTATTCTGCCCCCAAGAAGAATATCTCATTTTTCATTGAAAATAGTCTTGCTTATTTCAATTTTTATATATTTTAACAAATCACCTTTTACTAAATGCCTGAGAGCTATAATAGTAAAAATATTGGAATAAAATCTGGCTGATGTGGGTATGAATCCAAGAAGTATTGTACCTGTGGGTCTTTGAACAAATTATTTAATTTATCTGAGCCTCAGTTTTCTTGCCTACAAAATGGAAATAATAACTCTTAACTTAGAGAATGATTACGTTAATTAAAATAATAAAAGTGGAAGTGCCTAATTTACATTATTAAAAAAATGTTATCAAAACAGAAATCCGTAGAGAGCAAACAATCTAATGCTTTAAATGGATATTTGGTATGAAAGAGGACAATGTATCTTAATAGTATTTTAGCTGGGATATATTATTTTATTCTCTTGATAGTTTTTAAATTAAAAAAGAATTAAAATAATATACCCCATTTCTCTATTTAGCTGAAAGTTTTTTATTACTTTCAAACATTTCTTCTCAGATAATTACATTCCTGATGAAGATACTTAGTTTCAATTTCCTTTGATCCTTAGTGCCTACTTCAGTGTTTGATGGTTTATTAATCTATATTTGTGTAATTTCATGAATTAAATAATTGATAGCATACCCCCTTCTGTCCCATTCTTTTAGTTTTAGTTTTATATTTCATATGGTTTCAACTTACAGAAAAGTTTCAAGGAAATCATCCATTCCCTTCACTGGATTCAACAATTGTTTATATATATTTTTTATCACATTCACTTTATCATTCCCTCTTTTTACACACACATGCACACATGCATACAAACAGACATACTCACTTTATTTTCTAGTTCCTTAAAAATGTATATTCCCTTACATAATTAGAGTATAGGAAATTTTTACATTCGTATAATATTCTTATAAACCTGTCCATCATCTAATCTTGTCAGTTTTCTTAATAATCTCCTTTATATCTATTCTCTTTCACTCCCAGTCTAAGATCAAATCTAATATCATGCTTTACATTTAGTTTTCCTGTCTTTTTGGTTTCTTTTATTTTGGAACAATGACTTGGCTTTTCTTTGTATTTTTACCTTGATATTTTGGAAGACTACAGTTATTTTGTAGTGTTTGCTGTTTTTTCTATATTCTGTTTGTACATTTTTGGCAGTTGTAGCAATGAAGTGCTTTTAATGCATTCTTTTTTTTTTTTTTTTGGGTACCGGGGGGTCGAACTCAGGACCTCGCACGCCAGCAGGCGCCTGTGCCACTGAGCGATATCACCAGCCCCTTTTTTGTATGTGGGTTCCGGGAGTCGAACTCGGGCCCTCGCACTTGCCGGGCAGGCGCTTAAGCCGCTGAGCCATCTCACCGGTCCTGCATTCTTAATTATATGCTATAAAAAGTTACATCTGCACGTGAAAAGATAGGAAATGTATTAAGGTTCATTTTCTATGGAGGTGAATTACCTAATTGAGTCCCCAGTATTACCAGAAATTACCTAATACAGTAGTAAGAACCTAAATTCTGAAGTCAAACTGCTTGACCTCCACAACCATGCAATTGTATGATCCTGACATGAAATCTGTGTTCCTTGGGCTCCACATCCAGCAAATGCTATGTAAATTATACCTACTACATTTACTTGTGTCTTAGTCACTTTGTCTTGCTGCTATGAGAAAACACCTGACACATTAAAGGAAGAAAGGTTTATTTTGGCTGATGTTTTTAGAAGTTTCAGTCCTTGCATGGTCAACAGCATGGTGGAAGGGGCTCAGTGGAGGAAAGTCAGTCCTGTCATAGTGCCCAGAAAGCAGCGTAAATGAAGAGAAGAGGTGGGGAGGGAGATATAACCTTCCAGGCTATGCACCCAGTGACTTACCTCTTCTGAATACACCCTGCCTCCTAACAAGTTTGATATACTCCTCCTAAAATCCAAAAACCTTTCAAAAGCCCTGCCTATGAGTGCATGAGGCTTTGGGGGAACATTTAGATGTAAACAATAACATTCTGCCTCTGAGCTCCAAAAGACTCATGAATATCCCTATATGAAAAGTTCATTTAGTCCATCTCTAAGAGTAGCCAAAGTTTTAACAGTTTAAGCATTCTTGAAATGTTCAGGTCCACAGTCTCCATTGAGACTCAAAGCAAATTCTTAGCTGTGAGCCCCTGTAAAAATCAAAAAGAAATTTATACACTGCCAACATACAAGGCCACAGGATAATCATTCCCATTATAAAAGGGAGAAATAGGGGACAGAAAAGAATGGGACCAAAGCAAGACTGAATCCCAGTAGGATAAACACTAAGTTCTGTAGTTTCAAGTCCAGCACCTAGGGAAAGCTGTGGTGAGATATGAACTCCAAAGGGCTTCATTTGCCCTGCCCAATTGGCATTGCATGTGGTTGTAGCCCTTGTGGCTTCTCTCTTGGGCTGGCTTTGTTCACTAGTTGAGGCTTTTACCGGATGTTCCATGTTACTGGCTTCTCCAGTTTCCTGGGTTGTCCACTGTACTTTCAGCTTCACACTCACAGCCTCATGCACTGCCCTCTCAGGAGCACACTGCCTTGCCTCCCAGGCTTTCTCCTGAAATATGGGTAGAAGCCTCCCTGACCCCACAACTCTTGCATTCTGAATACCTATACAACCAGCACCACATGGAAGACAACAAGATTGGCTGCCTGCTCCAGCACTAGCCAGACACTTCTGCAGCCTGGCTGCAGAGGCTTCCAAGTGCATGAATGGCTGAGCACTGTGAAATGAATCTGGGGATATCAATTCCGTAGGCCACCATTCTTGAGCAGGGTGCCCTAGGGCTCTCTTTTCAAAACAAAGTCTTTAGCTTCCACAGGTCAAACATCCTGCTGTTTCCCAGGATGCCCTCAAGGCATCCTTTGTTTTGTCTTGATGTTAAAACTTGGCTTTATTTGAATACTAATCCTTTTAGCAACCAAGCTTTCTTGAGAACTAAATTTGCAGTCACTTTCCTCTGTGGTTAAACAGAAAACTTTTCAAATGGACATTTTGCTCCTGTTATCCACAGTAGAGATTGCCAGAAGGAGCAAGTAGTAACCATGCTACAGCCTGACTGTTGGGCTGCTTTAAAATTTCCTAATCAAATTAATTATTCTGCTACCCTTAATCTCAGTCTCCCACTAGGTCTCAGGGCATGAACACAATACAAATTTGCTGCCACAACAAACGGCCTAGAGTCTAACTGCCAATGGAATCCTTGTTCCCAACTGAAACCTCCTGAGCCTTGTGTTTTCCATCTGCTTTTTTTTTTTAACCAATATTCTGATTTCCTGAGCTTTAATTAGAATCTCCCATTACACTCAGCTCACAGCATTTTAGGGCTGCTTCTCTAACCAACATCTCTAAAGCTTTCCACACTCCTCCCATGAAACAGTTCCAAAGGCTTTTGAACCACATGGTTAGGTAGCATCACAGCAACTACCTCATTTTTCTGGTACTAAAATCTGTCTTAGTCACTTTCTCATTTCTGATACAAAATATCTTTCACCCACACTGGAAGGAGAGGTTTATTTAGGCCCAGAATTTTAGACTATAGTCCACTGGCTCCAAGACAGGATGGCATGGCAGAGGGGCCTAGGCAAAGGAAAGCTGCCTACATCATGGCAGCCAGGAAACAGTCAAGGGAGAAACTAGGGAGCAAGATATGGTGTTCCAAGTCCCGTCCTTAGTGACCCACCTCTTCCAACTAGGACCCACCTCCCAACCCCATGCCAGGTGTAGCAGACCCATAATTCAGTCACCTTCCACAAACTCCTGCTTCTAAGCATATGAGACTTTGGAGGTCATTCAGATAATAACCATTCATTATTATATGAATTTATTGTGATAATATATGCAAATCACTGAGTATGTTTTTTGATATATAGACAAGCTCAAAAATAATAGTGATCATTGGCCGCAAACACACACAATGTCTTTTTTCATTTGAATGCTAACTTTGCATTCTTTCTTTTCTCTCTCTCTCTGTATCTCTCTCTCTATATATGCATATATAAATATTTACTTATATATATTTATTTATAGATATGCATGTTTTACATATGAATTGATCTTTAAAATTTTGTAATGTTTACTTTTCCACAGAGAAGTATCATTTGAAAGATCCGAACTGTGTTAAAATAGAAAGAAATATAGGCTAGGGATGTCGTCAATGGTAGAAAAATTGCCTAGTATGTGCGAAGCCCTGTGTTCAGTACCCATCACCGCTAAACAAACAAAATACAAATAAATATATTTTTAAATATTTTCAGATCTAAAAAGATACATTTTCTTTTGAGTATTTGTATTTTGTCTTAAGTTCTTTCTACTTGGAAGAAATTTGGTTTTCTTTGTGCATTTTTAGAAAAATACTTTTCATAAATGGTCTCAAAATTAACTCACCACTGTTTATGGACTTTTTTTTTTATGTGGGTACCGGGAGTCGAACTCAGGACCTTGCGCTTGCCAGCAGGCACTTGTGCCTCTGAGCGATATCACTGGCTCTTTTCTTCCTTTATGTGGGTACTGGGAGTCAAACTCAGGACCTTGCGCTTGCCAGGCAGGTGCTTATGCTGCTGAGCCATATCACCGGCCCTGTTTATGGACTTTTAACTGTAAGGTGTAGTACAGTTTATAATTTCCCTTTGTATACAGTCTACTTAAATTTAGCATTTTTTGCAACACCTTGTAACTAAAATAAATATCTGAATCTTGAAATAGATATTGTCATTCTCTAAGTTCTCTTTGTGTTGATTTATTAGCAGTCCAGATGAAAGAGATCCTATGGATAAGTATAAGAAGTCCCCAGGACACAGGCAGGCCTCAAGGTGGTAAGATCCTAGGAGTGTGAATCACAGCCCGACAGCAACACTTTATAGTTATGTGATCCTTATTAGATTATATACATAAGAAGAATCCAGGATCAAATGGATTCTCAGGTTCTTCCACTTACATACACATTTTAATTTCTCTATGATCCGAGTACGTTTTAAAATTAAGATGCTGGGCCGGTGAGATGGCTCAGTGGCTTAAGCGCCTGCCTTGCAAGCGCGAGGGCCCGAGTTCGACTCCCGGATCCCACATACGAAAAAGGGGCCGGTGATATCGCTCAGCGGCACGGGCGCCTGCTGGCGCACGAGGTCTTGAGGTCGACCCCCCGGTACCCACACAAAAAAAAAAAAATAAAAAAAAAAGCAAAATTAAGATGCTAAGGAAACAGTCTTCTATAGTTTAATTGGTATAATTTATTTTTCATCCTTAACCCATTCAAAGTAAAAAGTCTACAATATAAGGTGGCTTAGATTTTATGAAATCCAGTAAATCTTCATGTGGTAAGACAAGATTGTTAGGGGTTATTTTGTTTTGTTAGAGGAGGGAGCATTAATACTCTGTTAAAAGTAGAATATGGTTCCTAGAGGAAAAAAAAAAAAAACAATGTCACCAGGCATCCAAGACTTGAACAGTTTTATTTGTTTTAGAAGATGCAAGCAGTTAGGTCTGAGTAGAGGGTAAACCATGGAATAGCAAATTGCAGTAACTACTACTCAGCAGAATGTGAGTGGAACTAGCAAATTCTGTATATTTACTAATGTGTTTTCTTTTAATTTTGAAGTGCGTAATCTAAAATATTTATGTGATTAATATTTGAGTTTTTTTCTGTTGTGATTTTAGTAATGGAAGGATATTGTAAGAAATAATTTGAGGGGGATCAGCCAAATGATTATCATTAATAAGTTGCTATTTTACTTGATCACTTATTGAGAATAGTTATACATGTGGCACAAAATTATTTTTAATGAAAATAATATTGTGATATATAACTATTTTATTTGGTTTGTATGATTATTCATTTTTTGTTTTTTGGTACCAGGAATAGAACTCAGGACCTTGCACTTGCCAGGCAGATGCTTGTTCTTCGGAGCTATATCCCTGGCCCTGATCATTCTTATATAATACATTTTTATGTTGCAAAGTATCTTTGTTAACTGTATTTTTACCCTTAGATTTTGCCTGGAAGAAATGCAAAATAACAGATTTGTTTATTATTTCATTCTTCACTTTTTAAAATTTTTTTATTTGTACATGTTTCCTGAACAGAATGTTTACATTCCTTGGGTGGAGTAGGTACATGTACATAACACATCTCAATTCCTTTTCTCATCCTCTTTCCTTCCCATTCTTCCACCCTTTCATTTCTTGATCCCCTTCCCATTTGAGAAATATCTATCTTATTATTATCTATCTTATTAGTATTATCTACTTTTTCTTTGCTCCATATTTATAATTGGTATTTCTCATATGTAAGAGAAATAATATGATATTAAGCCTTTTCTCTGATTAATTTCACTCAAGGTGCATCCATTTTCCTATGACTCAAGTTTATCATTCAATATAGCAAAGAACTACCCCATGGCATATAAATACCACATTTTCTTTATCTATTCATTTGTTAATAGACATATAGGTTTATTCCAAGATTTAACTATTATGAATTGTGCTGCTATAAACATGGGTATGCATATATCACTGTAAAATAGTCTAACTCATTTAGGAAGATACCTGGAAGGTGAATAGCTGGGTCAAATGGAATTTCTAGTTTTAGTTTTCTGAGGAATTTCCACATTGATTTTCATAGTCATTGTAACAAGTTACATTCTCACCAACAGTGTAGAAAGTATTCCGTTTCCCACGCAGCCTCATTAGAATTTGTTATTTAATTCTTGATGAAGGTTATTTTTTCTTGGGTAAGATGGAATCTCAGTGTTTTTTTAATTTACGTTTTTCTAATAGTCAGCATTGTTGAGCATTTTTTCATGTATTTATTTGCCATTTGTATTTCTATGAAGTGTTTATTCATTTCATTTGCCCATTTTTTGATAGGGTCTACTATCTCGGGAGATCTAATAATTTTTTGAGTTCTTTATATATGTTCTAGATATTAGTCCTCTGTCTGAAGAATAGCAGGCAAAATTTTTCCCATTGTGCAGGTTGTGTTTTCATGCTGTTGACTGCTTCTTTTGCTCTGCAAAAGCTTTTTAATTTGATATGATCCCATTTGTTGATTCTCAGTATTATTTCCTATGCAACTCAGGTTCTGATCAGAAAATCTCTGCCTACAACTACCAGTAAATTTAATCAAATTAAAAAAAAAAGAGTTTTACCTACTATATCTTCCAGGAGGTTAAGTATTTCTCTTTTATACTTTAGTACTTTGATCCATTTTAATTTTAGTGAGAGAGATATTGGTCTAGATTCAATGTTCTGCATGTGGACAGCCAGTTTCACCATCACTATTTATTGAAGAGGCTAACATTCCTCCAGTGTATATTTTTGCCCCCCTTCACAAAGATCAAATAAATGAATGTGCTTTGGATTGTTTCTGCATCTTTTATTCTGTTCCACTGATTCTCACGTCTGTTTTTGAGTCAGTACCATGAAGTTTTTATCACTATACCTTTTTAATAAAGCTTCAAGGCAGTACAGTGATCCTCACACTTTGCACTTCTTACTCAGCATTACTTTTGCTATTCTAGGTCTCTTCTGGCTTCATATGAATTTGAGGATTGTTTCCTTCAGTTCTGTGAAGAATGTTATTGGTAGTTTGATTGGGATTGGGTCGAATCTGAATATCAATTTTGAAAATATGGTCATTTGACTCCATTGTTTCTGCCTATCCAATAACAGAGGGCATCTTTTCATTTTCTGATATCCTCTTCAACTGCCTTTTACAGAGTACTGCAGTTTTCTCTGTAGAGGTCTTTTCATACCTAGGTTAGATTAAATCCTGAGTATTTAATTTTTCTTGGTGCTATTTTTTATTTTATGGAAAAAATTTTGGGGACAAAATAATGGAGAATGACAATAGTTAACATATTGCATATTGCTATCTTAAAAGTAGTTACTCAGAGTACAAGATATAAGCATAAAAAATGTCCACATGATAATAGCACAAACATTTCTTTTCAATGCACTAAGAGAAACTAGCAGTATAACTGTCTTAACTATCTCGTATTTTTTTCATTTTCCCTTCCTTCCTTTCTCCTTTCCCCCACCCCACTTCCTCTTTGCTTTTGAACAGTTTCTTCCCATTTCACAATATTTGTTGTACATTTTGGACCTTATTTACGCTTTCAGTTTCTAACACCAGGTAGAAAATATAATATTTACACATGTGAGTCTGACTTATTTCACTTATGAGTATGGTCTCAAGTTGCATCCATTTACCTATAAAAGTCTCAAGTTTATCTTTCTTTATGGCTGAGTAGTACTCCATAATACAAAAACAAAAACTGTCCTTTTTATCCATTCCTCAGTTGATGGGCATTTGGGTTGTTTCCAAGATTTATCTGTTAGAAACGGTGCTGCTATAAACATGGGTGCACATATATCACTGCGGTATGATGTTTTTAGTTCTTCTGGGAATATACCCAAAAGGGGAATAGCTGGATTGAATGAGACCTGTAATCCTAGTTTTCTGAGGGATCTCCATACTGATTTCTACAGTGGTTGCACAGTCTACACTCCAACCAACAGTAAAGAAGGGATACTTTCCCCTCACAATCTTGTCAGCATTTGTTATTCATTGAGTTCTTAATGACAACCATTCTTCCTGGAGTGAGATGGAATCTCAGCACTGGCTTAATTTGCATTTCTTGAATGAACAATGATGTTGAACATGTTTTAACATATTTAATTGCCATTTGAATTTCTTCATCTCAGAAATACTTATTCATCTCAAATGTCCATTTTTGGATTGGGTCTTTGAATTTGAAGGGTCAGATGTTTTTTCAATTCTTTATATGTTCTAGATATATGTACTTTATCTCAGCGACAACTGGCTAAAATTTTTTCCTACTCCATGAGTTATCTTTTCACTGTGTTTGTGATTTCTTTTGTTGTGCAAAAGCTTTTTAATAAGATGAAATCCAAGGTGTTGATTCTTTGTAGTATTTCCCATGCAATCTGGGTTTTGTTCATGAAGTCTCTGCCTACACCTATGTTTTCAAGACTTCTACCTATTTTCTCTTCAAGTAGATTTAGTGTTTCTATTTTAATATTTAGATTTTCAATCCATTTTTACTTTAGTTTAGCGCATGGTGATAGACACGGGTCTAGTTTTAGTGTTTGGCATGTGAAAGCCAGTTTTTCCAGCACCTTTTACTAAAGATGTTATCTTTCTTACAGTGTACAATATTTGGTGCCTTTGTCAAAGATAAAGTGGCTGAGTGTGTTTGGAGTTGTTTCTGCATCTTGATTTCTTCCACCTCAATGCCCT
Source organism: Erethizon dorsatum (assembly GCA_028451465.1). Taxonomy (NCBI): domain Eukaryota; kingdom Metazoa; phylum Chordata; class Mammalia; order Rodentia; family Erethizontidae; genus Erethizon; species Erethizon dorsatum. The sequence goes on from CM051842.1 coordinate 19,568,955, forward strand.
CTGGATTTGCCCAAAGTGAGCCGGAGGTCTGGATTTACATCTTGCTTCCCTATTTTCTCATTTTCTATTTGTTTTCTTCATTGGTGTCTGTAAATTGATTATGGTAGATAGGTTTGTTACTGGTACCGATACCTCTTTAGAAAATGATTACCTTTCAGAGATGTCTTCTACTTGTAGCTGGCTTTTGGCTTGTGAGTTTGTCCTGAGATTCTGCCTCTTCAATTTGTTAGGGATTAAAGATTGGTATCTGTCTGGCCTAGCACCTAGTTCTTTGGTACTCAACCATGAAATTGTTTATGACCCCCCAGAATATCTTGGTATTGGTATACAAAGAAGAACAATTGATCACAAAAATGTCACTTTGGCTAAAGTGGTGTGACCAGTAATAGCAATAATGTCAAGCACAGTCCAGAAAATGACAAACTGTGATAACTATAAATTTGCCACTTTTCATCATAGGTTTAAGGTTTATAGTTATATAATAAAATCTAAAACCAATCAGAAAATTATATACATTAAAAGTCCACTCAATACAGTGATTTTTCTACCAGGGGAGATAATTTAAAAGGGATAAGGGGAAAAATAGAGAAAAAAAAGAGAAAGAGATTAGAAGCAAGGCTGAAGGCAAAGGAAAATTACTCAAGCTTTGGGAAATTGGTGAAGAAGACAAGAGAAAGAAAGAAGGAAAAAAGCCAAAACAAGAACAAAGCAAAACAAAACAAAACTAAAAACAATGCTCAAACTCATGCAAAAACACAAAAATGATTTAAAAAATGAACAAAATAACAACAATTGCAGAACTACTGTCAAATCCAAAGGAAAACAAAACAAAACAGAAAAAAGATATTTCTCTGTGACTTTAAGCCTGTTGTTATTTTCTCACGTCTACAGTTTTGTGGTAGTGCCCAAGTAAGTCAGAGCCCAGACCTGTGCTGGATAATCCCGGTAAGTCTGCAGAAGGATTAGGGTGGGATGCTGGATAATCCCAAAGAGCCTGTGGTAGTGTTGGGGTGGGGCACAAATTCTGGTGATTTAAACTCCGTAGTTCAGGCTGACCCTGACCTCTGGCTGTGGGGCTGGAGTCCGAGTCTTCAGTCAGTAACACGCTTGTTGTCCCTCTCCAGCACACCCATGTCTCCCCAACCCTAGACATATCCTGTGGCCATCCCTCACCTAGCTGCTTTGGGATTTCAGCCCTGGGATCCCTGAGATGAAGCCAACCCATGGCTGCTCTGAGTCCAGGGTTCAGTTGCCCCCTCCTTAAAAAGCCATCCAACCAAGCAGTCTCTCTGGGGAACAAGGCTGTTTGTTGCCTGGCTTGGAATCACTTACTGGCTCTTGCAGCACACAGCATCCACAGCTCCACTCCACTGGTGTGTTTCTCCCGGGAGGCTTCTGGACTCACCTGTTCTCACTGTGGCTGTGTAGATTTGATACTCCTCTTTCGTGCTGGGAGTTGGGAGTGGGAGAGGGAGTGCAGTTTGCTTCTTTCTGTGCTTTGGTCCATCTCCTCGCTTTCTCTGCAGGTTCCAATTTTTTCTTCAGATCCTTCCTGGGTCCCAGGGATCTACCTCCCTCCTTTCCTTCCCCAAGTTATTATTTTCCAGTGTCTGGATTTTGAATCTTGGAGAGCTTGGAGGGTTATTAATTCATTTTTTGATGATAGGCATTTTTTTGTGGGGAAAGATGACATCTCAGTGTAGTTTTAATTTGCATTTCTCTGATGACTAGAGATGTTGAACATTTTTTCATGTATTTATTGGGCATTTATAGTTCCTCTTCTGAGAAGTATTATTCATTTCAGTTGCCCATTTTTTGGTTGGATCTTTTATTTTGGGTGGTCTAATTATTTTGGTTTCTTTATATTCTAAATATTAGTCCTCTGTCGAAGGAATAGCTGGCAAAAATTTCTGTAATTTGTCTTATTATGATTTTCCTTGCCTAGCTTTAGGACCTATAAATTTTTGAGGTGCCTTCCCTGGACCTGAGGACCATCTGTTCATTAACCCCAGACTGTTGTTACCATTCTAGCCAAGGTGTGTCCTTGCTTCCATTGGTAGATGGGAAACATAATCAGTGCTCCGGTCTCTGCTGGATGTCAGCCATGGGGTGGAGTTTCAAGAGGACTGTTGGTCTTAATGTTGACAGTCATGGGGCATTCCTGGGCATATTCCTTGTCCAGGATCAGTTCAGTTGTTCAGTTCTCATTTGTTCTGCCCCGTGCCAAGGTGAAGCAAAATGTGCAGCAGGCTTGGAGTTGGTGGGTGGTCATGCCCTTGCATGGGGACCAGTTCCTGTGGCTGGCACAAGCCTGTTTGTTCACATGGTGGGGGAGCCATGTGTCTGGCCTGTTATGTCTTTAATACAATGTAGAACCTTAGTTGTATGCAAATTTCAACATAAAAACATCAGTGAATCACAGATGCAATTAAAACGTTATCCCTCTGGGCTTTAAGAAAACCTTAATTCAGTGAAAGACAAAATAATACTTACACTTAAAAAGAAACCCAAGGTCACTAACACTAACAAGGTGTTCATAATAAAATGACAGACATATGGGAATACTTAAAAATACCCTCCAAAAATTTTAAATGGAATCATTGTGCACCTGCTTATTCAAAAATTATAGACCAAAGAATCATGCTTCTTTTATCAAACTTAAGTTTTCCATTTATTCTTTTTATTGAAAAAGACACAATGCAGAGATTTAGAGGAGCCATTGAGCAAAGTGTTAAGTTATCCTTAGGTAGGATTTTGGGTTGATTCTATCAATGTTATTTTATAATTTGAATAACCATTTACTTTTGTTCTCTATGATTTTTACTCATAAAATGAAATATTTTTGCATTCTGATACAGAATTCTTGATTATTATCTTAATCCATATGATACTACTATAAATGAATACCACAGACTAAGTAATTTATAAACCATAGAAGTTTATTTGGGGCCGGTGATATAGCTCAGCAGCATAAGCACCTGCCTGTCAAGCGCGAGGTCCTGGGTTCGATTCCTGGTACCTGCATACTAAAAAAATTAAAAGTTTATTTGGCTCACAATCTTGGAGGCTGGGAAATACAAGACTAAGGGAACACACATAGCGAGTAATTTTTTTCTGTGTCCCACCATGACAGAAGGCATCACACAATGAGGGTAAGCAAGGGAGTGCCGAATATGCTTTTAGAACAAATACACTTTTGCACTAGTGACATGAGTTCATCCATGAGGGCAAAACTTTATTGACCTGATCTCCTCTTAAAGAACATCTGAAAACTGTTTTACTGGGCATTAAGTTTCCAACATATGAACTTTGTGGGACACATTCAAATCATGGCAGTTATGCAATCAAGTGAATAAAATAAAACTTGTTTGAGCTCTAAGAACTATGTCAATCCTGTATGAATAATCTCACCTGGGCAGTTCTGTGCTGCGTCTAGAGACAAAGGGTAAGGCAGGTGGTACCGATGGAGTTTGAGCAGGTGACATGTCAAATTCCCCACTTTCCCAAATCAGAGGAGACATCCTCAGGTATCTATTTTAGAAGTAGGCATATATTTTATTAAAAGCATTGTGTAAAAGCTTCCAAAGCTCAGTTGTATCTCGAACGTCAGTAAGGCATGGTAATTAAACAAAGGAATACTGGAGTCAGTCTGCTTGAAAATCCTCAATCAGCATTTGTTACCACTGAAACTTGAGTGAATTATACTAACTCTCCGAATCAGTTCGCTGCAAAATAGGGTTAGTAATTATTTCTCATTATGTTGATTTGAAGATTACATGAAATGATAGATGCAAAATTATGTTACATCAAATTCGCATATTGGTTGCCAGACCATGAACTATTACTGGCCTACCATGAGATAAGAGGCTTGTACCAGAATGGAAATCAACTACTTACTAAGCACACTATTTAGATCAGCTAACAAACTGTTTTCACAGTAAGACTTTCTCAATGAAGGAAGCAGTGTGTTGAGTTTTATTCTAGTGCAAAGTCCTTATCTAATTAAGGATTGGTCTTCTGAAAATCACCAAATTTTAAAATAAATAGAAAATTGCCTAATTATCTAAGAGTTTAAGAAACTGTCACTCTGATGACCATAGACCATTGTATTCAATCTCCTCTTATGAAAAGACATTTTCTTTCAAGTCAATAACTGTGACATAGAAAATTCTTAGTACAGAGTCCTGTTTTGGTACAAACTAATAAAAAACAACAGTCAAAACCAAATCAAAGCAAAAAAATGTTTCTGTAAGGTTGAATTATTGTTGAATGTGTTACTTATTTTATAAAATCATGATTATTACTTTAGTATCAAGTTGTATCTTTAATATTTTGAAGTTGAATTTGTATTAATAATCTTTTCTTCAATTGTAGTTTCTAACCTAAATAAAATTCTTGAATTCAGAATATTATGGGTTTTATTTGCAATAGATCGATTCGTTACCTGGGGTATTAACAATCTGTTGAAAAAAACTGTACTCAAATTTGGAAAGGACCGGGTTCAGTTTGTTTTTATTAAGTCTAAAGTTCTGATCTCTTTGCTAAGTGATATTCCTACTGTGAATTTCTTTATTTTTTCAGATAATCTCTGTATTCATTTTTACCTTAAGCACTGCGATAGTCTCCATTATCTGACCTGCTCTTAATATTTTTAAAACTAAACTGTTGTGCTAATTTTAAGCTGTTTTTCTGAATCATGTAGCTACTTAGGGCAGTAGCAAAAGCTTTGTTTGGCAAAATGTAATCAAGTTTAAAGTGTTAGTTAATACTGGAATGTGTGCTTAATCAGAGAAATAAATGGTGGCTGAATCTAAAGGGGAATGGGTCCTAGGAATGCAACATGGTAAATTTAGTTGCTCAAATATTTGAGGTTAGTGTTCACCATCAAAGCTTTCCTCAAAGACCTCATGGCAAACATCTGCACTTCACAAATGGAGTTATTGGTCTAGAAAGATTTACTAATTTTAGTCATTGTATTAAAAGGCGAGTAGGTTAATGGGTACTTACTCTTTTGTCCTTCAAAAATTTCTGTTCTGAGAACATTTATAATCTCATTTGGAGTAAATCTATGCTATTTTTTTTTGGTTTAATGTTCTGCATTATAGTTATCTCCCTAATATGCACAGAATAGCACAAATGGACTGAATGCTTAGTGTGCCTTACAAAAAGTAATCTCTTAAATAAAATAATCCTGTAAGTGTTATTATTCTATTATCCTAATAAAACAACTGAGGGTCAAAGAGCTTAAATAATTTATATCAACTATATTGTAAGAGGCATTCAATCATACTTGCTAACTTGTATTTATTATGTTTATTTTGATTTACCAAGAAAAATCCTATATGCATTCATGTAAAGCATATTGATTCACATATACTTACAGAAACAAAAACACAATATATTCTGTAATATATGAGCAAATATTACCTAATGTTTTCATCCACTCCTTACATGTCCCCTATATCACCTTCGTAAATAATAATTTTCTTTTCCTGAATTTTCCATACATTCTTGTGCTTCTATGTTTTTGCAAATAATGCGTGCTTGGTGTGTAGTGTCCTTTCACCCACTTTATCTGCCTACATCTTCTATTTTAAACCATAACTTCAGCATAACTTTTAGGAAAACTTCCATAGCATCTTTTCATTGCCTTCAGACTACAGCCTTCTGAAAGCTACTGTATGTTTTATTTATCTCTGATATTTAGCTTCAGGGAAGATGACCAGTGTGTAACATGGATTCACTAAGTCCAAGATGCTCCTCCTATTTATCACATTGAAATCAGCGTATAGTTATACCTAACAGTGAATTATTTTGCTATAAAATTACCAGAATGGCATAAATGAAAAAATAAGATACACAACTCCAAACATTAGCACGGATGTGGAAAATAAAGAGGACTCTCATTTACTGTTAATGAGAGTGCAAATCTATGCAATTCACTTTGGAAAGCTAAGGAGCAGTTGGTGTTAAATCCTAACATATTTTTATTCTTAGCCAGAAATTTCATTCCCATATATAAACCCAAGAGGAATGTGTTCATTTGTTTACTAATTATATACTAAAGTTTTCATAGCAACATTATTTATATTAGCTCAAACATGGAAACCATCAAAAACCCATGCAAATAGGAACATATCTTGATATGTTCACCTAGTGCAATACTACAAAACAAATACAATAAATGATCTTTGACTACACTCAACAATTGGACACATCTCACAAAATGAAAGTTAAGGAAAATAATTTTGATACAAAGTATATAATATATGATACAATGAGTAGACCAGCAATCTAATTTATACTGTTAGAAGTCTGGAGAACAGTTATCCAGGCAGTGCACGAGGAGGGCTTTCCAGCGGACAGTGATGCTCTGTTTCTTGATTTGGGTGCTGACAACACAGGAGTGCACAAATATTGGGGGTCATTTAGCTATATTTACCTGTTCTGGTTCCCTTTCCTGTTGGTGTATTATACTTAATACACCCTTGTTCAACCTCTTGCTTTTGGCTCAACCTCTCTGAATTCTTACTTTTACTACGAGCACCTTATCAAGAGTGTTAGATTTTATCCTACTTCAAGTTAACAAGTTAGGTTAACATAGTTTCGTAGACGCCGGCAGAAAATAGGACTCCCAGGTCAGTCAAAAGGTTTTATTACTAATGGCAGAGACAGTAGCCCTCTGGCTATCATCATTTGTGATCCAGTGGCTTGCATGAAAGGAAAAGGAATGCTGAGCTTAGGAAATTCAAGTCTTGTGTTCAGGGAAGCAAGCAACCCTGTCCTTCATTCTATAAGGGCACAGTATCTCTGTCTTTCAAGAATATTTTCTAGGGGCCAGTGAGATGGCTCAGTGGCATAAGCGCCTGCCTGGCAAGCGTGAGGGCCCGAGTTCGACTCCCGGAACCCACATATGGAAAAAGGGCTGGTGATATCGCTCAGCGGCACGGGTGCCTGGTGGCACGCGAGGTCCTGAGGTCGACCCCTGGTACCCACAAAAAAAAAAAAAAGAATATTTCCTATACAAATAGCCTTAAAAGATTTTGGAGAACAAAGAGTCATAGACCATGCTTTCAAGTCATGCAGAAACGCAAAAGACAATTGGAAAATTGTATCCCGGTCATCATTTCCCCTTTGTTATCTTTTAAATTTCAATTTTCCTCAGCATCCTCAACTCATGACACTTTATTTTAATCTGTAAGTTATTTTCTTGGGCAGGATTATCATTCTTTTGGACCAAAAATCTTGCATCAGTATTTACTCTACCCACCCCCTATTTTTCATTTATATTATCTCTCTTAAAAATTTAAGCAGTTTTAAAAAAGATTCTCAGAAATTCTTGGGGCATTATAAAAAATTCAACCTAAAAATTCTCTTTTCCTCTCTGACTCAGGTGGGGCATTCTACTTTCTCTTTTCCTCTCTCTTCCATCCCTAACACTGAACAAACACACCAAAAGAAAAATAGTGGAAAACTTAGAACATCAGTTGTTTTTGTTTTAGCTTCTGCTTTTAAACACATGGACCACCTAGAGCTTCGGATATTAGCTATTTCCAGTACACTTGCTGAACCAGAAAAAAAAAAAAAAAAAAAAAAAAAACAAAAAAAAAACTGAAGTTTATTGGATGACTGTCTCTTTCTCTTACTAGAACCATCAGATAGATATGATTGTTATGGCCTTGCAAGCGGGAATGGAGATGGAAAATAGAGTCTATAGCATTGGCAATAAACCCCAGCAATCCCTTTATAGGGTAGAAGATATTTTGTCTGTCTTTCTTCTTTAATGACAGATAATATATGGAGAAAGCAAAACATCTCCTAAAGCCCCAAGATTGGAAGTCTATATACATTTTTGGCTAAAGAAATCTCAGTATGGCTAAAAGGAAGAGGGGGAGAGTAATTCTCACCCTTCTTTTCAGTGGTCCACTATTAATTCAGCCTAGATTTTATCTGTAAAGGCAATAATTCTTAGGCATGGAAAGGATAAGATGAAATGAATGCCATTCAAACTATTCACTAATAATTAGGATGCTAGAAAAGGAGGATTAGAGGTTGAATATCCCATTCTTCATTTCAGGCCCACTGGTTAGTGAGGTTGTCTGGGCAGGGAAAAAGGAGGTGATGAAGTTGAGATGAGATATCAAGATCTGGAGTACAGGGTCTTCTGAAATAAAGAAAACAGAGCCAGAGGAGCAAGCAAATATAGAATCTATACAAGACTGGGAATGTTTGCAAAGTGTAGGTTAATCTGAACAACACTGAAATAAAATAAGAATAGAGATTACAAATACAATGAATAAAGACTACCAAAAAAGGACATATCTCTGTAAGAAGTGCTGCACTGAGTTGAGTCTTTAAGCAAATAATAAGTCCGTAAACCATGCAGCTTTCAGTAAGGAAATGATTCCGATATTAAACACCACAAAAATAAATATGTTGTTATGAATTTTCATAGTGCAATGAAAATAACATACAGAAAAGATAGGCTGAAGCCAATTATTCTTGGGGGGCTGGTCTCGAAAGGGTTCTTTGAAAAAAGGATATTTAACTGGAGAGCTGGAAGAAACAATGGATAGATAAAGGGCTGGAAGAAACAATGGATAGATAAAGGGCTAAAGACTGAGCTGGGAGAAGAAATTTCCTTAAAAGCAGAATTAAAAGGTAAGAAAAGAGACAGCCTGGCATGAAACAAGGGTGGGAGAAATAGAGGATTTAAGATTGTGTTTATAGTTTAGATTTTATTACACGTGCAATTGGAAATGATTGAACATATTAAACAAGCATAAGATAATCTGATATGAATTTTAAAATATCACTTTGACTATTAGGTGGAGAATGGATTGATAAGGGTTGTATCAAAATTAAAAGAGGGAGTAGGAAATAATTTTTGGAACACATAAAGTTCTCGGACAGTATCAACTGTGGTTGATAGGAAAGAATCACTATAGTAATACTCAGAATTTCAAGGTAGAACACAGTAAAGTGAGGAGAATGAATACCCATCCAGTACACTTTTTGAAAGTTCCTTGTAATATTTTCCTTCACACAATAAATGTTAGAAACTAATAATAAGTTAAAGAAAGAAATATTAAGACAAAGGATCTGAGATTTGAACATGCAATCCTGGACAGAGTTACCTTGTACGAATCATTGTGAGAATATTCAAGAAACCCAGAGGAATAGAGATAAGTAAAAGAACATCCTTTAGAGAATATTGAAGAAAATCAGAGCAAAAGAGACCAGTAAAATATCCCACATGATCATTTGTCTTTTTTAGGAGATTCTTTATGAAGGAATGTGAATTATATATAAGAGTAGATGCAACAAAAACAATAGACTTTTTATTTATTTATTTATTTATTTTGGGTACCGGGAATCGAACTCAGGACCTCGTTCTTGCCAGGCAGGCACTGTGCCACTGAGCTATATCCCTGGCAAAAACAATACACTTTAAAGAGGCAGTTTGACATACTTTGCAAGAAAACACAATCATGGCTATTTTACTTGGCTCTGGAAAAAATGTAATGACAACTTTAGTAGAGGCATGAGTATACTGTACTCACTCTTAGCATTTCCTCAGGCTTAGCATGAATACAAAGGAACTTAAAAACTTGTAGGGATTATGCAAAACTGGGTTTCAGCATACCCCACTGTATCAGTTACCTTTTTCCATGACACACTGTACGACAAACACAAAATTTTAGTTATCCACAACATTGTGCATTAGTGTTTTTATTAGTGCATGTTAGTAATACAGAATACTGAAGCTCCTTTTGGGAAATTGGTACGTATATATAACAGAGCTTGATAATTTTCTTTTTTTTAATTTCTAATTTTTATTAGTACATGTTTGAAGTACATAATGATTACATTCACTACAGAAAGTTGGTACGTGTACATAATGCATCTCGATTTTTTCTTCCTTTTACTTTGCCAGAATCAGATTCATTTATTTATCTTATAAGTCTTTATAAAGTTAATTGTAATATATAGACATTAAAAACCATACTAATAGGCCAAAAATATATAAAACAAATAAGACAATTATACTAAATTAAGGTGCCCTTTTAGATACATTGTCTATGCTAGATTACAATAACTTATTTTTCTCTATTTTTTCCTACTCTCTGTCTTTTATTTTGCACTTTATTGAATTTTTCATATAAGAGAAATCATGTAATATTTAAGCTTGTGTGTCTGATTTACTTTACTTAATGTTATGGTCTCAATGCATTTCCATTTTTCTACAAATGACTCAAATTTATCCTTCTTTATGGCTCAGTAGTACTCCATTGTGAATGAATACATTTTCTTTATTCATTCATTTATTGATTCATGTATAGACTATTTCCAAGATTTAGCTATTATGAATTGTGCTGCCATAAACATGGGTATGCACACATCAGTGGGGTATGATGTCTTTAACACTTTTGGGAAGATACCAAGAAGGGAACTATCTGGATCAAATGGAACCTCTAGTTTTAGTTTTTTGAGGAATCTCCATACTGATTTACAGAGTTGTATCAGTTTACACTCCAAGTAACACTGAAGAAGGCTTCATTTTCCGCAAGCCTTGCTAGCACTTGTTATTGGTTGATTTCTTGATGGTAGCCATTCTTTCTGGAGTGAGATGGAATCTCAACATTGTTTTAATTTGCACTTCTTGAATGGGCAGCAATGCTGAAAATTTTTTCATGTGTTTATTGGTCATTTGTACTTCTTCATCTGGGAAGTATCTATTCATTTCAGATGCCCATTTTCAATTGGGTCTTTAAATTGTGGAGGGTAATTTTTTGAGGTCTTTATAGACTCTAGATATTAGTCCTTTGTCTGAGGAGTAACTGGCAAAAATTTATTGCAGTTCTGTAGGTAGTCTCCTCACTCTGTTGGTGGTTTCCTGTTCTGTGCAGAAGCTTTTTAATTTGATGTGATCCCATTTGTTGATTCTTGGTATTATTTCTTGTGCAACCAAGGTTTTGTTCAGAAAATCTTTTCCTACACTTATGCCTTCAAGAGTTTTACCTAGTCTAATTAACTCTAGTGAATGTTTCAAGAACTATATTGAAAAGAAATTGTGATAGAGGGGATCCTTGTCTTTTCCTTGATTTTAGAGGGAAAGCTTTCAGCTTCTCTACATTTACTATGATGTTGGCCATTGGTTTGTCATAGATGGCTTTTATCAGATTGAGCTAAATACCTTCTTTTCCTACTTCCTTCAAAAAAATTTTTTTTATCATGAATGGATGTTGGATTTTCTCAGATGGTTTTTCTGTGTCTGTTGAGATGATAATGTGATTTTTGTCCTTACTTCTGTTTATGTGATGTACTACATTTTTTGATTTGCATATATTGAACCATCCATGCATCCTTAGAATTAATCCCACTTGGTCGTCCTTCTAATGATTTCCTGGATTCTGTTTATCAGTATCTTATTGGGGATTTTTGCATCTATGTTCATTAAAGATATTGGCCTATAGTTCTCTTTTTTTGGATGGATCCTTTTCTGGTTTTTGAATAGGGTAATTCTTGATTCCCAGAAAAAATTTGAGAATATAGCTTCCCATTTGATTTCATTAAAGTGTTTGGCATTAAATCTTCTCTAAAGTTCTTGTAGAATTTGGCAATGAATCTGCCAGGATCTGGGCTTTTCTTAGTTGGTAGTTTTACTTTTTAATACTTTTTCAATTTCATTGACTGATATTGGAATATTCAGGATTTTTATACTTTCTTGGTTTAGCTTTGGTAGTTCATATGTATCTATGTATCTATCTATTTCTTCTGAATTTTCCAGTTTACTAGATTAGTGATTCTGAATGTAATTACCAATAATAGTTTAGATTTCTGCAGAACCTGTTGTGGTTTTGCCTTTTAATTCCTAATTGTAGGGATTTGGATCCTTTTATCCCCTTATTTTATAAGACTGGATAAAGGTTTGTTGATTTTGTTTAATCTTTCAAAGAACCAACTATTCAACTCATCGATTCTTTTTATTTTTTTACTCTCAATTTAATTAATTTCTGCTCTGATTTTATAATTTCCTTCCTTGGACTAACTTGGGGTTTGGATTTTTCTTGTTTTTCTAGAACTTTGAGGTGCATCATTAGGTTGTTTTTTGCCCTTTCTCTGTTTTTCTGATGCAGGAACTTACCACTATAAATTTATATTTTAGGACTCCTTTCAGTGTGTCCCATAGATTCTAGTATGTTGTAATGGCATTATTATTTCATTGTAGAAATGTCTAATTTCCTCTTTAATTTCCTCTGTGACATACTGATTTTTCAAGAGGGTATTATTTCATTTCTTTGTTTTTGCATAGTTTCTGTGGTCTCTTTTGCCATTGATTTCTAGTTTCACTGCATTATGATCTGATAATATGCATGGGATAATTTTAATTCTTTTACATTTACTTATGCATGCTTTGTGAGCTAGTATGTAGTCTATTTTGGAGAAAGTTCCATGTGTTGCTGAGAAGAATGTGTATTCTGTTTTTGGGTGGAACAGTCTAGATATGTATGAAGTGCATTTGTTCAAAGGTTTTGTTCAACTATGATAATTCTTTGTTGATTTTTTTGTCAGCTAAATCTGTCCATTTGTGGCAATGGGGTATTGGGGTCCCCTATTACAATTGTATTGGTGTCTACCTGACTTTTCATGTCCATTTGTACTAGTTTTATGAAGTTGGGTGTGCCTATATTTGGTGCATATGTGTTTAGAACTGTTAAGTCTTCCTATTGAATTGTTTTCTTAACCAATATGTAGTCGCCTTCTTTGTCTCTTCTGATCAGTCTTGGCTTGAAATCTACTTTGTCCAAAATTACGATAGCAACTCCTGCTCTTTCATGGGTTTCTGTTGGATGGAATATTGTTTTCCATCCTTTGATTTTTAATCTGTGAGTTTCTTTTTTCTTTTTGTTTCTTGATCCATTCTGCCAATCTGTGCCTTTCGATTAGGCAATTGAGACCATTCACATTGAGAGTTATTACTGAAAAGTATTGACGTATTCATGTCATTGCATCATTTTCCTGCTGCTGATTTTTTCCCTTTTGGGTAGCTGCTCATTCCACCAGGTTTATTCATTCTTTTTGACTTATTGGTATTGTTGTCTTAATTGTCTCTTTCTAGAATATACTTGAGAATTGTTTTGGTAATGCTGGTTTGGCAGTTATAAGTTTCTTGAGGTGCTCCTCTTGTCATGGAAATATCTTATTTCTCCATCAATTTTAAGGAAAAGCTTTGTAGGATATATAATTTTATGTACTTCTAACGGGTTTTCAATCCCTTTACTCACTCTCCATTTATTATGCATCATTAGGTGAGTGGCTGATCACCTAAATTAGGCTGGGCTTCAAAGGAGCAGCACTGCTCCATGCACTTAACCTCATCTTTTTTGAATTTAACTCAGAGATATTCTCCTGATGATAGCAGAAGCATAAGATTCCAAGCAGAGAAACACAAGACTCCTTAAGGCCAAACCTCAAACAAGATATATTATCACTTTCACTGCATTCTGTTAGCCAAAACTGGTCACATAGACAAACTCCCAAAATTGAAGGTTAGGGTGATATACTCCACCTCTTGATTGGGCAGGAATAAGAGTAAGTAAAAATTTCTGAGCAAAAACTAAGTAAAAAATAATCTTTTTTTCTGCACTTCCCTTACGTTGGCTCCTTTCTTCAGCTCTGGGAGAAAAATCAGTTAGTAGAAAACTGAGTTAAAGTAAGAAAGACTTGATGTAATATCTTTAGGATAAATATTTGTATTTTGAAAAACAAGCAAATGTAGTCACTGATGGTGTCAGTTTGGATATCTCATGGGAGCTATATTTTGAGAGAGGGCCTTTATTGTGTACATTGCACAAAGACAGACCATCTTTAAAAACCAGGATAATATTTTCCCCTCTGTATTTCATTTGTGGATTATATTATTTAAATGAGGTTTCTTTTTCTCCATTTCTCATTTAGTAACAGTCACACTCTTCTGCAACCATAGAAGCAAATCAAATGCTACGCTCACCATAATTAATTGGCAAGCTGCCAGATTATTAGGCTTTACTGGCCTAGTGAATTGTTGGTATTTTCATAAAAGAAAACCGTAACATCATAATTATAAAATAATCCAAAACTCAGCCTACTGAAATTGCACCATTATCATTTTTCATTTGTGTTCTTTAGTAGCTATGAGTATTCAAATTTCCAAAGACCTTTGGGCTTTTAACACACACACTATATCCACAAATAGATTCAAACTGTCATGAGTACTGTTTTACCTCAAATAGGGTAACACAAATAATGCCTTATTTTACCTTCTATTCAGGCAATTTATTTTCTATGTCACACCTACAAAACTTCCCAAAGTACCCCTAAATACACCAGTATGCCAGTATTAAATTATTTCCCAAAGAATACTTCAGAATTCTGAATTTCCTACTAGTTCCTCCTGCTCCCAGTATGCATACATTCTCTTCATGAAACCTCCACACTGCAACCTGACAAAAAGACACACACATACACACACACATCTTACTGACAGATACCATTTTATTTTTAAAAAATGATTATATGATATAATATGCATTTTGCAAATGAGAACTACTAGGCCTGTAGCAGCAGATGTCAATAAACTTATTTTAGGAAGGAAGAGACAGTTGAAGTAATTACTTTATGGGTAGTAGAACAGCCACTGCCATAATAATAATAAACATTGTTAATTTTTTTTAAGCATTACTCTGTAGCAGGCACAAGGCTAACTCTTTAAATAATTAGCTAGGATTTTTTTCCCTTCACAATTCTCATTTATCTTTTATTATTATCTGCTTGGATAGATGAGGAAGCAGGCACTGAAATCTCAAGTTTTTTCTCAAAATCACACTGCTAGCTTTGAATTCGTTTGAATTGTTAACCATGTTTCCATACCATCTCAAGTCTCTGTGTAGTGATGAATCAGAAATTAGATGAAGGACCACAATTCCATCAGCTGACTTCCAGAGCATACAGTTAAGAACAGTTTATCTACTAATGTTTAGTGGCAGAAATTAGAGTAGGAATTTATTGGATATGAAAAGTCACCCCGATATGTCAACAATTACAACAACAGCACTTGCTCTCCGGGGAGGAAAATCCAATATGAATTTCCTGTTAATTTTTATCATTGTTACATCTTTGTGATGCCTAATAATTACATTCATCTTGCAGAAGTTGTATTTCCATCACTTTTACTTCTCCTTTCCCATGGGCTTGCCGCTGCCCCAGATCCCTTTCCCATCTCCACAAAAATCTCTATCCCTGTTTCCTACCATCTCTCTTTTTATTTTGCTTTTTAAGTTATTTATATTTGGGATTTCTCATATGAAAGAACTCATGGTATATTTATCCTTCTGTGTCTGATTTACTCCACTTTGCATTATGGTCTCAAGATCCATCCATTTTCCTACAAATAACTCGAATTTATCTTTTTTATGGCTGAGTAGTACTCTGCTATGTATATCTACCACATTTTCTTTATCCATGCATCTATTGATGAACATATACACCACTTCTATAATTTAGATATTATAAATTGGGTTAATATAAACACGTCACAGTAAGGTGATGACTTTACCACTATCAAGAAGATATCTGGAAGAGGAGTAGCTGGGTCAAATAGAATTTCTATGTTTTGTTTTCTGAGGAATCTCCATACTACTTTCCATAGTAGATGTACTAGTGCATTTTTCCACCAATAATGCAGAAGGCTTTCTTTTCTCTCACAACCTCACCAACATTTTTTGTTTTCTGAGTCCTTGATGACAGCCATTCTTACTGGAGTAGATGAAATATAATTGTTGTTTTAATTTACAATTCTCTACTGATCAAAGATGCTGAACATTATTTTCATGTACTTATTGGTTGTTTGTAGTTCTTCTTTTGAGAAGTATCCACTTATTTTAAATGTCCATGTTTTGATTTGATCTTTTATTTTGAGGGATCTAATTGTTTTTAATTTTTCTATATTCTAGAAACTAGTCCTTTTTCTGAGAAATACCTGGCAATTTTTTCCCATTCTGTAGCTTGTCTTTTCACTACATCAGTCATATACTTTGCTATGTACAAGCTTTTTAATTTTATCTAATCCCATTTGTTGATTTATGGTATTATTTCTTGTGTGTTTGGGATTCTGTTCAGAAAGTCTTTGCCTATGCCAATTTCTTTAAGAGTTTTATCTGCCTCATTTTCCAACAGATTCAGTGTTTATATTTTTTTAATCTAGATCTTTGACCCATTTTGATTTGATTTTAGTGTAGGTTGAGAGACACAGGTCTAGATTCATTCTGCTATATATGGATAATCAGTGTGCCCAGTACCATTTGTGAAAGAAACTATTTTTTTCTCCAGTATATGGTTTCTGTTCTTTCATCAAAATATCAGATGGATGAAGGTACATGGGGTTGTTTTGCATCTTCTACTCTATTCCACTGGTCAACATATCTATTTTTGTGTCAGTCCATGCTGTTTTTGTTATTGTAACATTGTAGAATAACTTGAGATCTGGATTGTAATACCTCCTTTTTTGTGGCTCAGTATTACTTTAGCTATTCTAGGAATTTTCTCTTTCCAAATAAATTTTAGGATTCTGTCTTTTTCTAGTTCTGCGATGAATGCTGTTGGCATTTTTATTGGGAATTGCATCTAATCTGTATATTAGTTTTGTAATGTGGCCATTTTGACAATATCAAATATGTTTCCTCACCATCTGAGTAATAAGCAAGGATAGATTCCAAAGTGCAAGAATTCTGGAGCAAATGAATATATCAGGCTGGAGCTGGACAAAAGGAAAATTATGGCATCTCTACCTGACTTTCGTGTGTTCCTGCATCACAACTCATAGGACTATGCAAAATTTTCTCATCCTGGACACAACCTTATCAACTAGAAATTGTTTAGAATACCAAAAAATAAATGCTTGTTGCACAGGAAGCAATAAAAAGACAAAGCATGTAAAATATACAAGGAAAAAAGGAAAGCTGAATTTTGGAGTCAGTATGGTGAAGAGAAAAAAACAAGAACAGAATGTTTTACAATTAAATTGTAGCCCAACAATTGTCCTTTCCCCCACCAGAGCCTCAGTTTCCAGATATTTAAAATAGAGGTTAGGAGAGATAGAAAGTAGTTCAATGTTGTTGGGGACCACAAATTATAAATTGAATCTAAGGGACATCCAAGCTTGTCCTTGTCCTGCCCTTTGAGCCAGATTGGAATGGGGAAACTCCCTGCTCTTTTCCTGTCACAGCTGGAAGCCCTGGGGCTAGTGACTGCTGTGGCACTCCCAGGGCAAGATAAGACCTACTGAAGAAGATAAGGCACCTGGGGAAACTACAGTTTCCTCATTGCCTCCTTGTCTCATCATTGCCCACAAAAATGCTTTGCTCCCTCTGTTACAAGCCTTGCCGGCCTTGCCACTTGTCTAGCACATCCAGCCACGATCCCATCCCCATTTTCCTCAACGAATAAATACCAAGGTTCTGGGTGCCTTGTGCCCTTTTGTTCCCTCGCAGACAACTGGTCATCCCAGATCCCTGCTCGCACCTCTATTTTGTCTGTTGCTCTTGCTTCCTGCCATGCATCATAATGTGAGGTAGGAGGTCAGGAACTCATTGCAGTGGTCCCTGATAACTGGTGCCATGGAAAAGGTCTCCAATACAATGCCATTTAGTTTTATTTCCAGTACTAAAGTTCTACTGTCAAGGTTTTTTAATGTTTTCAGAATTTCTGAAAAAAAACATTAATTTTGCATATTTAACCAAATATAGTCATAAAATATACACTATATCTTTGTAGGTAGGCAACTCTAAGCTTTATCACATTTTTCAAGCTGAGCGATAATTTAATTGGCCATTTTCGACAGGCTTTTCACTAAGACTTGGCTTTTGCCATGAAAACAGCTGCAGGAATTTCTGTAGTGATAGAGGAACTTAGAAGTAAATTCTGCTACTTCAGTGTGTACAAAGTCACACTTTAAAATATATAACAGTGTAATAATCCAAAGAAGCCTTGTTGCGTTTTTGTTGTTTGTTTGTTTGTTTTTAAGTGCTGGGTACTGAACCCAGGGCTTTGAAACTGTAATACATCCCCAGATCTTTTTAAAATTTTTTGAGGTAGTTAGATTTTTGAATTACATTTTTCCCTACCTTATTACCTAGGATTTTCATCTTATAAGATGAGCAAACACTATAATCAGTTTTCCTGAGGCTTGAAATTATCAGTGCTTCAACTTGAGTTCAGATGACACTTTCCTTCCAAATGCTTGATTCAGTTATTTGTTGTGAAAAATTACTTTTGGGGGCTGGAATTTCTTATTGCTTTTTTTGGCCTGAAGTGAATTATTTTCAGAATTTAACTAAAATAGATACAGGTAACATTTTCATGCCTACCAAATGTCATTTTAAATAAAGAGAAATCTCTCCTATTCCTTTTATGCTATGTAGGTGAGGAAAGTAAAATGTCAGATTATTAGGCATTTATTATATTCATTAAGAAAGTGGTTTCCTTTATTTTCTATGAGTTTCTCTTTCTCTTGTGTAAAAGACCTCTTGAAACTAGCCCAACACAAGATTTGTTGTCTGTGTGAGGAAGAGATAATACTCTTCCCCTATGCTGTGCAACGTTTGAGATAAAGCTCAACAAAGTGGTTACATAAAAACTACACCACTAAGTTTAATACTTTTTTTGTAATTAAAAATGAGAAGTGGTTACTGCCAAACTTCAATTTAGATTTTCAATATTATTTATACAGAATATGAATGCAGCATACTGAATAGAAATTACATATGACTGTGACCTTGTACCATGTTTTAAAACACTTACCAATTCTTCAGGAACTGTATACAGTCACATTTACATTAAAAAAGTAAATGACTTTTTTTGTATAGTTGCAACAGGAAAATAAAATTAACACCAAGAAAATATTCACACTTTCTGGAAGACTACATAGAGAAACATGAACTGCAAAGTTCATACCCAAATAAATTATTTTTATTATATACTATTACAATTGTGAACTGAGTATGTATTTTTCCAATTATAATCACAAAATGCAAGTTATCTGATGAACCTGCTGTACTTAAATAAAATTCAGAATCACAAAAACTGAGAATGTCAAAGCTGGAAGAAACAACAAACTCAAAATCTTGATCATACTAATGAAGAAATAGAGTCTTAACTTGATTAAACAAATTGTTCCAGAGTACACTTAGAGTTTTACAATTACATTCCAATCATGAATGTGCTTACTTATATTATGTTGCAAGTTTTCTATAAAAGGATATGGATGTTTCATAATATAGTCAATCTTTCTGAACTAGAGGTCAACATATTTGTAGTTAGGCAAATTGATCTATTCTTGATTCAAATAATTTTACTGTTATTTTCTTCTTCTTTAGAACTCAGAGTTCATCCATCTAATATTTACTAACCATGTTCTATATACCAGTCAGTGTTCTAGACAACCAACATGAACAAGACTCACATTGCTTATTATATGAGGATATATAAATGGATATCATTTGAATTACCAATTTATATTTTTTGGAAATATTTTAATTTTCTTGATTAGACTCAAATTCCTCAGTACAAAATGTAATAGATCATGGTCAACAATAGGTACACCAATATTATGGAGGGGTTGTTTTCTTTTCTTTTTTATTTTTCTTTTGCTTTCTTTTGTTAGCGTCACTGGGAATTGAACCCTAGGTTTTACACAAAGTTACATCACCAGCTCTTTTTATTTCTTATTTTGAGAAAGGGTCTTGCTAAGTCATTGAGTTGCCCAGGGTGGGCTCAAACTTTTGATCCTCCTGCTTCAGCCTCCTAGATTACTGAGATTACAGTCATGTGTTACTGTGTCTGGCTGCAGATATGTTTTTTAAAGATAAACACAAAACTTAATTTTTCAATTTTAGACAAACATTTTACTCCACTCTGATTTCCTCAGTAATTTAGACTGATTTTATTAACTAAAATATATTCTTAAAAATAACTAGATAATGATGTTATACATAATCCTAATGAGGGTTTCTATAGAGATTTACAATACTTGTCAATGGCTTGTAAATACACTTTAAATATGGATGGCAATGGGCGATTACCATTGCATTTTATGTTTAGATATCTAGGAATTTAAGTCTACGTTGATCTCTTTTATCTGTATCATTCCACCTAATTTATGTATGATTAAGTATATGCATATATTTTTATACTGTATTATGTGTTTACTTAATTGTGTGGCATGTTCTACTGGTTTTTATTCTTCAAGATAACAAAAAAGAGTTGCTCAATGAAAATGTGAAGAGTCAAGGAAACTCAGAAAATACTTTTGGAACTGTCAGAAACAGAAGCAACAAGATGCTGGATGCTATTGTAGACAGTTGCGAAGGAAACAAAGAAGCTCAGAACTGGACAAAAGCAGAGGAGTGGTGAGCTTTACAGAAGTGTTGAATCCTAAGCTGACTGTTGATGATGTGTAAGAATCAATCAGAAACAGAAAAGGAGAAAAGATATTCAAGGCAGAAAGAAAAGGATGAATTGAGATTAGAAAGTCCATAAGAACAAGGAGTAATCTAGGGATGGAAAGTGATTAGTAATGTCTGAGAGCCTGTTTTGAGGGAGGAAGTAGTTGTTGAGGCTGGAGATACAAGGAGAGAAGATATAATGGAAGTCTACATATCTTTCTAAGAAGCTTGATTTTTAAGCTTCACCTTTAATTGGAAAGGGTACAAACTATCATAAATTAAGAGGCTAGAGGAGCCAAGCTTGTTGAAAAGAATAACACTTGAACATAAAAGTTAGAATTACTAAACCCTGGATACTGGTTGGAAATTGCCAACATATTCTCTCACATATTCTTTCCAATAATATTTGTTGAGCCAAAGACAAGGGAAAAAGAATAACAAAATTAAACAAAACTTTACCATACCCCAAATTAAATTAACTTAAACTAATTGGTGTAACCTAGGAAGAATCTCACTAGTTACAGAGAGTAATGGAACACAACTGAAAAATGTAATTTATAGCCTAAGCCTAAATTCCTTATTAGAGAGGATCAATACTAGGGAATTTCATGTGATTATTTAAAAATAATGAGCTGTCACTGGAAGCTAATGTATACATTAGTACCAAGAAAAACTAAAAGATTTTTTTTAATAGTTAAATAATATATAGAGAATGATCCTGATTTTGTAAACACATTGATGAAGGTGGATTACTATATATATATGAATGTATCTATAAAAGCAACAAGGAAAGGTGCAAAAGGATAGTAAACAAACTGAGAATGTTAGTAATCTGTATATAGAGAAGATAACCATATTTATTTTAAAAATTTATATTACTTCAGTGGTTACAACAAGCATGCATTATTTTTGCATTTAAAATAGATAAATTATAAAAACGCAAGAAAAATGTAACTGAAGCTAATTCAGAAAATAAAATTGAAACATAGGAAATGTAGTCAAAGAACTACTCATTAAAATGGTTTATAAGTTTGAATATGTTCCTTGTGGAATAAATATTTCAGATTAGTTAAATGTTCAATTTTGAAAGGAAAAACATCAAAAAGTCAGAACATTTAAAGGATATATTCATAAACTATAATGTAAGAAATTACAATAAAAAGAATATTTGTAAAATATTCCATACGTAAAATTTTGGCAAATAAAATAATGACAAAACATTGAGAAATAAAATTTGAAGCAAAAAATGAATAAAACTATAGAGCTTTTAAAAACTGTGGATACATAATACATTCTATCAATTTTAAAAATATTTACAGTAAATAAAACTTATCTAAAGTGTGGAGGAAACTGAAAAATATATTAACATTCTAAAAAAGTTTTCAATAAAGGTGAAACATTGTTTTTCTATTATGATGAATTTCATTCTAAATAAACTGTTTAGTCTTATGAAAAAAGAATAGAAATCTAAGTAATTTGTTTTTGAATAGAGCACAGTTAGGCTATCGATAATTAACAAAGGTAATGGACGTGCATGAACTCATGTGCATACATGCATACATATGCCTACATAAATCATCTTTCCATAATAATCCAATTTCAATTAAATTCAAATGAGAATACTTGATTTCATGAAAACAAATTCATTCATTAAGTGGCATCTCCTGAGAAAATAATAGGGCCATCTCAAGAATGAATGGATAGCTTAATTTTAAGAATTCTATAAATATTATAGAAGGACATTTCCACATCATGAAAAGTAGTATCTTGAACTAACAACAATCAACTTTTTAAGGGGGTGGGAGGCAATGAGCAAAAGTGTCCAAATGTAGCCCTGGGGGCTCCCTTCCGTTTGCTAGAAAACAAATTGGCTGAGACCTAGATTCCTCCTCCTCTCAAGCAGGAGAAACTATTCCTTTGCTCAGTTTCTCCAAGAATGGAAGACTTCCTTTTACTGAGAGGTGGGACTGTACACTTGTATTGTGTCTCAGTATTTCCAAGGTAAGGCAGCTAGCTTTGGACCCTGATCAGCTGATATCACAACATTCTCTTCTCACATTGATGAGTTTATTCTCCTACTGGCACCCTAACAAGGAAGAGCAAGAAACAGGTAGTGTCCCTCTATTTTACCTTGTCATGGCTCCTTGTGGACTGGTGGAACAATCAAGATATTCCTGCCTTCTCTTGCATTTTACCCTGATCCCTCATGTGGGACATGGCAAATACCTAGAATTCTACACACTATAATCTAAAAAGAGAAAGCAAAGAACATCATAATATGTTCTTCCTAATGTAAAAAGAATAGAAACAGGGCCGGTGATACAGCTTGGCGGCATAAGCGCCTGCCTGGCAAGCATGAGGTCCTGAGTTCGACTCCCGGTACCCACATAAAAAAAAAAAGAATAGAAACAGGAGGTGGCCACGGGTGGGAGGGTAAACACGTTAGTTCAGTCCTCTGAGAGTCAGGTAGGATTAGATGTGCAAGAGATTTAGTAGGGGAAATGCCTACAAAGGAAAAAAAATGGGGAAAAAAATCCCAAAGGTGCTGGTTGAGTCATCACATTGTGATGCAAATCTAATCCCAGTGGTGGAGAGAAAAGATAAATTTGGGAAAGAAATGTCTTGTTCTGCGGTGTTGTTCTAAGAAGATTTCAGCAAAGCTGATGGAAAGTCTTTGATCCAAATGGGCTGTAAAAGGAGCCCTGTGTTTCTCAGAACACCTTTGTCTTAGTATCCCACACAAGCTCACAAGAAGTGTGACCTTCATACCAATGCCGTGATGGATTTCAGAGGGCAGTGGCTGGGGACCTCTGTCAATTATGCTTCCTGCAGACAGAGATCTGAAAGGCTCATTCTCATGGGTGCCACCGTGTAGTTTTCAGATAAGAGAAAAGCATGAAAATTTGTAGATAATATAAAGATATGCTTGGAAACACCAAGAAGATCAACTGCAACACATTTATTATTTAAGAGACAGTTTAAAATTCATCTACAGGCCTGGTGATGTTCTGGAATAAAGATGAAATTGCTTTGCAGGTAAGTAAGAACACTATTGCTATAGGGTATGGTGCAGCAAGGACTTTATTTATCCATGGTTACATATTTTCAGGAATAAGAATAATAAATCAATCAGCACATATAAGCCTCCAAATTCTCATGACTGTTCAGCTTTCATTTGCTAATTTGAAAAACAGAAGAAATGTAATTTAATAGATTATCTCATAGCAGCTTTATGATGGCAAAATATGAAAAACAACTATATATAACCTAAAAAAGAAAAATGTAAATTAATATGTCTTGACATATGCACTGAAATAGTTATTTAATAAACCAGTCATTTCAAAGAATATGTGCTTAAATGGTAAGATTTTCAAAATAAGTGAAATCTAGCAGTATATAAATCAGTTTCTGAAATGTGGTTCTGATTACACATACATGCACACATACAGAAAAGCAAATGCAAAATAACAAATATAAACGTTCATGAGTAATTCTTGTGGGTTGATTTAGGAATAATTTCATGTTTTATCATTTATGCTTTTTAGTTCTTTTCGAATTTCCCATTACACATGAAGTACAAAGTCAGAAAATAATTTTGTAAAATAATTTTAAAATGTCCAGCAGGGAGTGGTGGCACACACTCGTAATCCCAGCACTCTCAGGAGGCTGAGGCAGGAGGATCACCAAAAGTTCGAGAACAGCCTGGACTATATAAGGGAGTTCAAGGTCCGCCTGCACAACATAGCAAGACCCTGTCTCAAAAAAAAAAAAAAAAAAGTTTAAAATGTTCAAATCCTGTAGTAAAAATGTGATCATAATTGATGTTTTTGGTCATGTATTTCTGGTTTCCCCTTGCAAGCACATGGTAGAAATGTATTTCCTGGTGGCCTTATGGTTACATGAGGCTGTATGACTAGATCAAAACAGTGAATTAAAAACAAAAGCATAATGTGTTGCTTCCAGCACGGGACATTTAATTGCTGATGTTAATATTCTCTTTTCTCTCTTCCACGATGACCAGAAGTGCTGAAAGTGTGGCCGCTTCATCAGTTTGAATACCTGAAAACGTACCATCAAGAGCAAAGCCCTTCTGAAAACCTGTGATTGATGTGTATGGCGTACAGAATGAACTTGTGTTCCTCTCAGCACTGGGATATGCAAGTTGTAGTTTCTGTAACATAATGTAGTCTTTTATGACTGATACAAAATTGATTACAGAAAAGGGGTACTGCTATAACAAAACCTCAAATCTGAGGAATTAGCTTGAAGACTAGATGTCATACAGTGAGAAATCTGGCACAGGAGCCAAAGAAGAATGGAAGGAGGGAAGGAGGGAAGGAGAGAGACAGAGAAAGAGACAGACAGACAGACAGAGAGAGAGAGAGAGGATCTCAAAAATAACTGTACAAAACTTCAGTGGTAAATATGCAAAAAATTAATGACCTTAGTGTAATCATGTGAAGCCATCTGAAAAATCTTAAATTAAGACACATTTTATCAAATGTCTGATCTATACTCTTGAACAGGGTCAAGGTTGTGAAATACATAGAAAGAATAAAATACTGTCACAGATTAGAGGAGGCTAAAGAGAGGTAAAAACTAATACAATATTGGGTCCTGGAAGAGAAGATACATTGATGGGATTCCTGATGGCATTTAACTTGTTCTGTAATCTAGTTATTATTGTTAATATTCTTGATTATACTACTGTTATATAAGATGTTAATATTAGTGGAATCTGGATGAAGGGAAGAACTTTGTACTATTTTTACAATTTTTTAAATAACTTTAAATTATTTGTGTATACATGTGTATGTACATTTGTACATGGAACAAACTGGAACAGAATGAAAAGAAACTAAAAACCTGTAAAATTTTATTTTGCAATTCTTTGAGACAAAGTAATATTTAGCTTCTAAACATTTATATTTTGGGGTTAAATTTGGGAATCAACATAAAATTGCTTATAAAATGTATGCTTACCCCATAATATATGAGAAACCAAACTAAATTTAATTACTAAATATCATAAATAATTTTGACTACATTATTTCATTTCATAATAAGTAGATGACTTTTCACTTGTGTAAGTTAGCACACAATATTGGTAGAATTGAGAAAAGTAGGTCATTGACCATGTCCAGATGGGCAAAGAAATTTAGTTTTTGGAAAAGTAGGCCAATTGCACCACAGTTAAGACATCTGCCTACTTAATTACTGCTACATTGTAAAGATTACCTTCGAATTTCTTCTAGCCCTACTGTCACTGCAAAGTTTCACTATGACACAGTCTGTCAACTGAGAGGGCTGAAGTTTTAACATGTATTTCTTGATAATTGTTGTATTTGTCCATTTTACATGTTCTGTAAATGAGAATTTCATGCAAAAATTAAATCACCACAATATTATTGCCTGATTACTGAAAACTGTATTTCAACATGAGATGCTATCTATAATTAATTCAATTTAATTCAGCCACCTGTTGTATTTTAAGAACAATTTGCTTCCCTCAGTTTGTCTTTTCTGTTTTCTTCTTTCCCATGTGTCTGAGAGAAAGAGTTATTTGGTCAGCAGAAAACATTCTTGAACATCAAATACTTAAAATTATGGAACCACAACTTTAAAATGGTATCCATGTTAGGCTTCTGTAAAGGACAGAGAATATCAATCATGGGGTATATTTTTGAGGTTAGCTAAGAGATTGATAAAAACACAATTTTAAACAATTAGGTAACATTTGAAATTTGTGAGGTGTGCATAAAATATTACCACATAGAAGTACCTTTCCTTTTCATAATAAAAATTTCTCCAGAAAAATGCTATGAAGGTATTACTTTTAAAATAGTAAGAAAAAATAGCAAAGAAAAATAAAAAGCTTTTTAATAATAATGACATACAAATAAATAAGACCCAGCACACCTGTAGCATATTCTATAGCATATCAATGTTAACAGCATGAGAATAAATTTTAAATATTCATAAAACTTTCTCACTATTTATGGCATTGTCATGACATTTTATTTACTTCTTTCTAAATCATGCAGAATATAGCTTATTACTTCTTTCTGTATAGTAGATATACAAATAACATTTGCTTAACTGATTTAAGTGAATTTTTTGTTAAAAATTTTGGTAAACAAAGGAAATTTCTCTTCTATGAGTATTTAATCTACTCATTAAGTCCCATCATGGAAAGTTCTATTAACAAAACGTTTTCCTAGAAATAATATCTTAAAGAAGAGATTGGACTTTATCAGAGATTAAATACAAACACTTTCTTATTCTGCAGAAGAAGAATCTTGAAAAACTAACATTATCTTCTCTCAACATTCAGCTTCACATACAAATGTTTAGGTACAACTTAGTTCCTGACAAGTTTTCTATCAACACAAAACTACATTTTCATTAACTATACTCCAAGGATTGTTCTCCATCAGGTATTTTGAGCTTTTGATTTTAGCTTGATTAGTACACCAGTGGCTTGGAATTATAACCTGAGCTATGAAGGCCTTTTCAATATAAGTCAAACAAGGATTAACAATCTCATTCATCTCTTACTTTGCAGTGGAATCTGGACATGGTAGTTGTGCACTGCGATCAATTAGCACAAAGTTTTCTATATTTTGTGTGGGCGTGGCTGTGAGGTGCTGAGAAGGTGAGGTAGGGAAATGCTATAATTTCTACCCTTGAGAAATTTCTGACATTTACTTGAGGAGGCAGGAAGCTAGAGTGTTATTCCTATATGTCAAAATATGATTATGGCAACTATTCTGAACTTAACAGCTGTGGATCGTCAAGGTTTATTTTTTTCTTAATGTTGGTATACAAATTATGTATTTATCTTACTATTATTCCCTATATCATGCCATACCCTTCTTACTGGATTACAAACTTCATGTAGAACCATATCGGGAGGCACGTTCTTTGCCCCTGATTCATCTGGTTATTCCTACAAAGGGCTTTTTAGAATATAGTAAGTAGTCAAGAAATACACTGAGCCTTCTTTGAAATTCTCTGTTGCAACGTGAATTTGTCTTTTTAGTTTACCTCTTCCATCCTTTGCCTTTTTGCTGTAGAGGTGTATGGTATCCTTAGGAAAAAAGTACCAAGAGGCAGAGATAAAATAATGAATTGCAGTTATATCTGCCAATAGTTGGAAAAATGGGGTTGATTTGTCCACTCTGAAAAATTTGAAGGATCTAAAACCTTTCCAGTGAGAGTGAGAATGTTTTTGTTTGTTTGTTTGTTTGCTTGCCTGCTTGTTTTGCTTTCTACAAAGAGCCACTTCTGAAGGACTTGATCCTGATGAATGAGGACAGACAAGATACAAGGTTACAGGAAGAGGAAGAAGGAGAGGGAGGCCTTGTAGAAGTGGATCCTGCGTGCATTGAAAGATGATTGCAAGGAACACAGTGAAGTTTACACTGTCCTTTAGATGCCTTATTTATGACATTCTGATTACATTTTGTAAGAGATCCTCCCAATAGGTTTTTTCTTCTGTTATACTTTTGTAGATATTGTAAACATAACAAAAGAGTATCGTAGAATGTTAGGTCTGGAAAAGCCTGAAAATTTAAATTTAAGAGAATTCCTCTTTTTTCTTTCTTTCTTTCTTTCTTTCTTTCTTTCTTTCTTTCTTTCTTTCTTTCTTTCTTTCTTTTTCTTTCTTCCTTTCTTCTTTATCTTTCTTTCTTTTTCTTCCTTCCTTCCTTCTTGCTTTATTTTCATTCTTCTTATAATATCACTTTCTGCTTAAAGAGAATATAACCATAAATATGGTTTAAACAGTAAAGACATCTGTTATCTCACATAATAAGTCTAGAGACAGGGTGATTCCCCAGATGGTTCAGCAGCTCAGTGATTTCAAGGATCACCCTATATTTTATATCTTTCTTTTCTATTGTTCTCACCACTTCAGAGTTATCATCACTCACATTTTTTAGGTAGCTACTGCAGTTCTCAGCTCTACATGCACAATCAACTATATCCAACAAAGCATTTGCTATTCTAAGCCTAAAGTGTGGAAAGCAATTTCTGCCAGCAAGTAATTAGGTGGTAGGGAGTTGTTGGTTGGGAAACTAAAAATGTCTGCCACACTTCTTAAGATTTAAAATATTTTAAGTTATTAGAATCCTGAATTTGTTTTAGCTATATCCTATTGGTTGTGATATACAGTGTTTACTTATGAGCATTTGTTAGATATTGTGAATTTTAATTTTTATTTGTTTATTGGTATAATTAAAAGTATTTGAAAATTATATATAAGTTTGTTTAGTTCTGAAACCATAGTGTTCTTTTTCTTTTTATTATTTTTTTATTTTATTACATCTTGAAAAGATAATGTAGTATGCTTATTTTTAATATTTGGAAACCTACTAGGGATGCTTATTTATGTATTTGAGCAAATATACTGTCAATTTTGTAAAACTGTCATGTGGGATATTTCAAATAAGATAAGTTATCTGATTTTAGAATATGGGTGTTGTTATCCTTCTATTAGGTCTATTCAAATGTGCATATTTTTGATTGGACAGGTACTCAAAGATAACAGTTAAAGAAACTCAATATTATTTCATTCTTTTATTTCTTTCTATTCTAGCTGATAGAATTTGACCTTTTTAAAAATGTATTTTCTGGGCTGGTGAGATAGCTCAGCGGCGTAAGCACCTGCCTGGCAAGTGCGAGGTCTTGAGTTCAACTCATGGTACCCACATACAAAAAAAGGGCCCGTGATATCACTCAGCGGCACGGGCGCCTGCTGGTGCGCGAGGTCCTGAGGTTGACCCCCGGTATCGCCCCAAAAATACATAAAAAAAAATGTATTTTCTTTCCTTTAGGATTTGCATTCTTCCAGTTTTTCCTCTTTTATTCTCCTTGCTCTTCTTTGAAATCTTGCATCCATCTCTTAAATCTCAAAGAATCACTATTTTCTCTAATATCCCTGATTTAATCCAGATTTTAAAACAATGTGTTTTTATTCAGTATATAACTTTGTACTAATATTTTTTTCAATTTTATTTTAAATAGTTTGACCATATTGTTAGAATACTTTCCACTTGTCCTATCCTGGTTGTGTTAAAATTCATCTTTGAATAAGGAAATATATTTTTGGCCAATTTTTCAAGAAATTTTCTGTTATATGGAGCAGAAATGCTTCTAGTTATTTTAAGAAGAGACTTAAAGTTAATTGCAAGATGTCAAAGAATAACCTGTCAAGCATTATTCCATGATAACTGACCCATCAGAGGAGTTCCTACCTCTTACACTATGAATTCAAGAAAATACCATTATAGCTTCAATCCAGTGGTCCCTAACTGGTCCCTGTTCTTGCCTCCAGATCCATGCCATTGTATAAAGTTGAGAGAGACTGGTCCCTCCCATAGCAGCTGGTAGGATCCAGGTGAACAAGGATCTAGGTGAACAGCATGGGAAAGCACAGAGACTGTCCCCTCCCATCGTGGCTGCCGGGATCCAGGTGAACAGCAGTGCAGGAAGACACAGAGACTGGCAGGAACATCAGCCACACAGTAGGGCCCCCCAGCTAGGATGCACAGGATGGACAGGCAGGACTAACCACGTGAAACTGTCAGAAGCAACAGTAACAATACGAGCCAACAGATGGTAAGTTAGGGGAACCAGTGTTGTGCTTGGGAACAAAGACACATGGAATAGAAGCATACGGACGGGTCTTCCCCTTTTTGCTTTTTTCTTCTTTTTCTTTTCTTTTCCTTTTCTTTCTTTTCTTTTTTCTTTCTTTTTTTTTTTTTGTGGGTACCGGGGTCGACCTCAGGACCTTGTGCGCCAGCAACAGACAGCAGGCGCCCGTGCCGCTGAGCGATATCACTGGCCCTTTTTTCGTATATGGGTTCTGGGAGTCGAACTTGGGCCCTCACACTCGCCAGGCAGGCGCTTACGTCGCTGAACCATCTCACCGGCCCTCTTTTCTTTTTTCTTATCTTTTTTTTTTTTTTCTCTTTTCTAAATGGTTGGGGAGAAATCCAGCCACAGAAAACTAATCCCATTGCCCAAACCCAGAGACCAAGTTCAGACAATCCTTTGCTTACTCCTTCATTTTTTCTCTTCTACCCTCTTATCTAGTTTCCCAAAGCTTGCATGATGATCTTTTGTCCTCCAGCCCTGCTTCTACTTTCTTTTCAGTTATCTTTGTTTTATCCACTCTCTTTCTTAAATTTCCCTACCACAGGGTAAAACCACTCTACCAAGGGGAAACACTTAGCATACAAGCTCCCAATTTATGATTGGTTCGGTAATATAACTGTAGATTTTGCTCCTACGGTTAAAGGTACAAAATTAACAGTTACCACATGTTGTAAGTGTCTAAACTGTGATAGATTCTATTGTTATTGCTAATTATACTACTTTAACTAGGATGTCATGTCTGTTTTAATCAGTTGTTCTTACTTCTATAACAATACTGGGAAGTTCTGGGGTAATAACCTCACCACTCCCCAGCACCAAAGGACTGGGTACTAAGCCAAACAGATACCAACATCTCACTCTTAATTAATTGGAAAGGTAGGATCTTGGGCCAGACACAAACCAAGAACCTCCTACACACAGAAGACATCCTGAAGAACAAACCTTACCTAGAGAGGCCTTGATACTAGTGATATAGCTACCTACTATAAAAACTTACAAGGATCAACACAGAGAACAAAATAAAAAATTTGAAATAGAAAATGACAAGATGCAGAATCAAAATGCAACCTCAGACCTCCAGGCCACCCAGAACAAGTCCAGGAGACAATGAGACAGAGGAAAATGGAAGACACAGACGTGGAATTTCTGAAATGATAGCAGCCAAATTAAAGAAACAAATCAATGAGGCTATAGAGGAAATCAGATCAGAAATAATCTCTCAGGTAAAAAAAGAAATGTCAACATTTATAAAGGAATTGCTTAGAAAATCTAGAGTAGACATAGATAAAAAAATAGATGATGATAGGAAGAGGATGGAAACTGTGAATGATCAGTATAAGAAAGAGATAGAATGCATGAAAAATACTCAAACAGATATCCAGGAAATTTAAAATACCATTGAAAGCTGGCAAAACTACTTGAATGAAACTGAAGACAGTCAGACCTTGAAGATAGGATCTCGGCTCATGATCATGAAAGGAAAGATCTCTTGAAAATAACAAAATATCAGGAAATGAAAATTCAATAACTGCAAAACAACTCAAAGAAAAATAATATAAGAATAATTGGTGTCAATGAAAAAGCAGGAGTCAACACAAATGACATAAAAACACTATTTGCAGAAGTAATAGCAGAAAATTTCCCAAGCATGGGAAAAGAATCTGACATACAGATAATTATGTATAGAACTCTAAACAGGCATAACCAAAGTAAATCTACACCCAGATAGATAATAATCAAGATCCCAGAAATTCAGCACAAAAACAGAATATTAAAAGCTGTTACAGAAAAGAAACAGATCATCTATAAAGGAAGCCCATCAGGATTACAGCAGACTTCTCAACTCAAACCCTCAGGTGAGGAAGAGCTGGGAGTGAAGTATTTCAATTTCTGAAAGAAAACAACTTCCAACCCAGATTGATGTACCCTGCAAAATTATCTTTCAAAATTAATGGAGAGGGCCAGTGAGATAGCTTAGTGGCATAAGCGCCTGCCTGGCAAGCACAAGGCCCTGAGTTTGACTCCTGGTACCCACATAAAGGAAAAAAAGGGCCGGTGATATCACTCAGTGGCACAAGCACTTGCTGGCAAGTGCGAGGTCCTGAAGTCAACTCCAGGTACCCACATTAAAAATAATAATAATAATTAATGGAGAAATAAGATACTTCCATGTCAAAGAACAACTGAAGAAATTCATGACCACCAAGCCAACACTACAAAGGGTACTGAAATATATTCTAGACAGAGATAAAAATGACCACAATTCCATGAACAACAACAGAAAGAAACCACCAGGCAAGGCAAGCAATTAAACAGAGGGGAAAAGCAGGGAACCAACAGCAGGAAAATAACATTACAAAGAAAAGCCAATACGTATCAATTATAACCATCAATATAAATGGCTTCGATTCACCAGTCAAAAGAAACAGACAGGCAGAATACATCAAGAGATAAGATCCAACAAAATGCAGTATAAAAGAAACACATTTAACTCAAAAAGAAATTCATAGACTGAAA
Organism: Erethizon dorsatum; assembly: GCA_028451465.1. Taxonomy (NCBI): domain Eukaryota; kingdom Metazoa; phylum Chordata; class Mammalia; order Rodentia; family Erethizontidae; genus Erethizon; species Erethizon dorsatum. The sequence continues at coordinate 19,601,615 of CM051842.1, forward strand.
GTCAAAGGATGGAAAATAATACTCCATGCAACAGGAACCCAGAAAAAATCAGGGGTAGCTATTCTGTTTTCAGACAATATGAACTTTAAACCAAGAATGATCAAAAGAGATAAAGTACATCGCTACATACTTGTTAGGGGAAAACTGCAAAAGGAGGAGATAACAATCATAAATGTATATGCACCTAATATTGGAGCATCCAACTATATAAGGCAATTATTAATAGACATGAAAAATCAAATAAGCAATAACACGATTGTAACAGGATGCCTTAATATCCCATTGTCACAAAGAGATAGACCAACTAGACAAAAAATCAGCAAAGAAATAACAGAACTGAAGCAAACCTGTGAATGCATGGAATTAGTAGATGTTTACAGAGTGTTCTACCCAACAACATCGGAATACACATTCTTCTCAGCTGCACATAGGTCGTTCTCTTAAATGGACCATGTATTAGCCCATAGAACATGCTTCAGTAAATGCAAAGGAATTAAAATTATCCCACACATATTTTCTGACCATAGCGCAATGAAACTGGAAATTAATGACAAAAGAAACTGCAAAAACTCCATAAACACATGAAAATTAAATAACACCCTCCTGACCAACCAATAGGTCACAGTTGAAATAAAGGAAGAAATTAAACAATATCTACAATAAAACAAAAATGCAAATACAACTTATCAGAATCTGTGGGATGCAGTGAAAGCAGTCCTCAGAGGGAAATTTGTAGTGGTGAATTCTCACAGCTGGAAAACAGAACGAGCAAAAATAAACAACCTAATGCTGCACCTCAAGCTTCTAGAAAAAGAAGAGCAAGTCAAGCCCTAAGCCCATACAAGGGAGGAAATTAACGTAGTTGAGACTAAGAAAACAATGGAAATAATTAATGAATTGAAGAGTTGGCTCTTTGAAAGAATAAATAAAATTGGTAAACACCTAGGCATTCTTATAAAAAAAGGGAAAGAAAAAACTCATATTCATTGACTAAGGGATGAAAAGGATGAAATCACTACAGATCCTGTGGAAATTCAGAAGATCATCAATACCTACTTCAAAAATCTTTACTCACATAGGATGGAAAACACAGAAGAAATGGAGAGATTCCTAGAAATATATGAATTACCAAAGCTGAATCAAGAAGATATAAAAATTCTGAATAACCCAATATCAGTTAATGAAACTGATATAATTAAAAACTTACCAACAGAGAAAAGCCCAGGTCCTGATGGATTCACAGCTGAATTCTACAAGAAATTTAGAGAAGATTTAATGCCAATACTCCTCAAACACTTTAATGAAATTGAAAGGGAATAAATTCTCCCTAACTCATTCCTGGAGGCAAGTATTACCCTGATACCAAAACCAGAGAAAGACCTAACCAAAAAGAGAACTACAGACCAATCTCCCTAATGAACATAGATGCAAAAATCCTCAATAAAATACTAGCAAACAGAATTCAGCAAATAATCAAGAAGATTGTACACCATGACCAAGTGGGATTCATTCCAGGAATAGAGGGATGGTTTAACACACACAAATCAATAAATGTAATGCACCATATCAACAGAGCCAAAGACAAAAAACACATGATCCTCTCAATAGATGCAGTAAAAGCTTCTGAGAAAGTCCAACACTCATTCATGGTAAAAACCCTACAGAAAATCGGAACAGATTATTTTTACCTCAATGTGATAAAAGCCATCTATGACAAACCAACAGTCAACATCATACTAAATGGACAAAAACTGAAAGCTTTCACTCTAAAATCAGGAACAAGACAAAGATGTCCACTATCCCCCTTCTTATTCAATATATTTCTAGAAACAATAGCCAGAGCTATTAGACAAGAGAGAGAAGCAAAAGGAATAAGGATTGGAAAGGAAGAAGTTAAATTATCATTATTCACAGATGACAAAAACTCCACCAAAAGACTTCTAGAATTAATAACCAAATTCAGTAGTGTAGCTGGATACAAAGTCAACACTCAAAAGTCAATAGCATTCCTGTACACAAACAACAAACTCACTGAGAGAGAAATTAGGGAAACCACACCCTTCACAATAGCATCCAAAAAAATAAAATACTTAGGAATAATTCTAATGAAGGAAGTAAAAGATCTATACTTTGAAAATTACAGTACTCTGAAAAAAGAGATTGAAGAGAATATCAGAACATGGGAAGAGGGGCCGGTGAGATGGCTCAGCAGCTTAAGTGCCTGCCTTGCAAGCTCGAGGGCCTGAGTTCGACTCCCGGATCCCACATACGAAAAAGGGGCCGGTGATATCGCTCAGCGGCACGGGTGCCTGTTTGCGCGCGAGATCCTGAGGTCGACCCCCCGGTACCCACCAAAAAAAAAAAAAAATAGAACATGGGAAGAGATCCCTTGCACATGGATAGGAAGAACCAGCATTGTGAAAATGGCTGTACTCCCCACCAATACAGATTTAATGCAATCCCGTTCAAAATACCATTAGCATACCTCACAGATCTAGAGAAAACATTCCTAAAATTCATTTGGAAACAGAAGAGACATAGAATAGCAAAGGCAGTCCTGGACAACAAAGGCAACGCAGGAGGCATCACAATCCCTGACTTGAAATTATACTGCAAAACTACTGTGATAAAATCAGCATGGTACTGGCAAAAAAAAAAAAAAAAAAAAAAAAAACAGACCACAGGATAAATGGAACAGATTGGAAGATGCAGGCACAACTCCAAACACACTCAGCCACCTTATCTTTGACAAAGGCACCAAACATATTCAGTGGAAGAAAGATAGCTTCTTTAATAAATGGTGCTGGAAAAACTGGCTTTCCACATGCTGAAGACTAAAACTAGACTCATGTCTATCACCAGGCACTAAACTAAAGTCAAAATGGATCAAAGATTTAAATATTAAAACAGAAACACTAAATCTGCTGGAAGAGAAAGTAGGTAGAAATCTGGAAGGCAGAGAGTTCATGAACAAAAACCAAACTGTACAGGAAGTACTTCAAAGAATCAACAACTGGGATCTCATCTTATAAAAATGTTTTTGCACATCAAAATAAATCACCAACAGAGTGATAAGAAAACCTACAGATTGGGAAAAAATTTTAGTGGGCTGTCCTCCAGACAAAGGACTTCTATCTAGAACACATAAAAAATTGAAAAAAATCAGCCCCCCATTCAAAGACCCAATCCAAAAATGGGCATCTGAGATGAATACACTCTTCTCAGATGAAGAAGTAGAAATGGCAAATAAATATATGAAAAAATATTCAATATCATTGGTTATTCAAGAAATGCAATTAAAACAACACGGAGATTCCATCTCACCCTAGAAAGAATGGCTGTCATCAAGAAATCAACCAATAACAGATGCTGGCTGGGCTGTGGGGAAAAAGGAACCCTTCTCCACTGTTGGTGGGAGTGTAGACTGGTGCAACCACGGTGGAAATCAGTGGGGAGAGTCCTCAAAAAACTAGAATTAGAGGTCCCATTCCATCCAGCTATTCCACTTCTGGGTATTTTCCCAGAAGAATTAAAAACATCATACCACAGCGATATATGTGCACCCATGTTTATAGCAGCACAATTTATAATAGCTAAATCTTTGAAACAACACAAATGCCCATCAACCAAGGAATGGATAAAAAAGATGTGATATTTTTATACAATGGAGTACTACTCAGCTGTAAAGAAGGATAAACTCAGGGCTTTTATAGGTAAATGGATGCAACTTGAGACCATAGTCGTAAGTGAAATAAATCAGACTCACATGTGTAAACATCGTATTGTCTCCCTAGTGTAAGAAAATGAAAGAGTAAATAACATCCAAAATCTACACTAGATATTGTGAAAGGGGAAGAAACTGCTCAAAAGGAAAAGAAGATATCTATATCTATATCTATATCTATATCTATATAGACACACAAGATAGCTAAGATAATTATACTATAGACACACAAGATAGCTAAGATAATTATACTGCTAATTTCTTTTAGTTCATTGTAAAGAACGGTTTTTGCTTATATTGTTTGATCAATTTTGCATCCCTATATCTTTTAATCTGAGGAAGTACTTTGAAGATAACAATATGCAATATATTAACCCTTGTTAAATTCCTATTATCTTGTTTTGAAGTTTGGTATGATTATTTTTATTGTTTTCTCTTTAAAATAATAAAAATATGGGGGGCCGGTGAGATGGCTCAGTGGCTTAAGCGCCTGCCCGGCAAGCGCGAGGGCCTGAGTTCGACTCTCGGAACCCACATACGAAAAAAAAAGGGCCGGTGATATCGCTCAGCGGCATGGGTGCCTGCTGGCGCGCGAGGTCCTGAGGTCGACCCCCCGGTACCAAAAAATAAATAAATAAATAAAATAAAATAATAAAAATAATAATAAATTTGAAAACCAGTACAAAATAAGATGCCCCATATTCTGTCTCTTGGAACTCTGGATGCAGGCACTAGCCCCTAGTCATTTGTTTGAGTCTGGCATGACATAACTTTACTTGATAGCAGAAAAATAGAAACGACACCTCCTATGAATTTCAAAATTCATATGTCTGTATCTAATGGGTAAAATGTATGGAAATTTTGAGTCCCTAGGTAGAAAATAGGGCTTTTTCTTTTACCATTCCAAAATATGAAGTACAAAAGAGTTTCTAAAATGGAACCGAAATGTGTATTGAGTGCTCAACATATCTACTAAAACCAAGAGTTCTTTAAATACTGTGAGAATGAAGGACCCAGGGGATGAGCTGAGGAAGTACCTTAGATTTTGATGTACAGAATTAAAATCATTTCTTCCTGGGATACTCAATGCTCAGAGTATTTTTCACCTTTCCAATTGATAAAAGGCCTATCTCTTAGTGAAACCAGCACTTAGATGATCCTTTATATGGTGATTTTTCTTCCATGACTCTTCAGCTAACCAAGATCAGCGACCATGAGAGCTTTTTCCTCACATGCAATTCTATTATCAGCCATAATGAAACTCTACTTCCTCTCAGGATGTCATAGCTAGGTAGTTCATTTATCATTATTTCTCCCTCACATTTCTTGATAATCACATGGGTTCTGGCAACAACTCTCTTGCCTGCTCATAGTCCATGGCATTATGGTTCAATGGATGGAGAGTATATGTCTGATAAATCAAGAGACATGCAACTTTTGGGGGGCTTTTATCTGATTTGGCACAAATTTTACTTTACTTCAGTGAGGATTTAGGGATTTTTTTTCTTATTTTAACAAGTCTAAGTTTTCTTTACTTTATTATTTTCATCCTCTACAGTTTCAGGAAATAATTTGAGTTTATTTTATACATTTATTCCCAATATAAATAAACAATCAATGAGGCTCATTATGGATAATGGAATGTAAAAAAAAAAGTAAAAAATAAGTCCCCAATCTTTAAAAATTATCCAGAAATATTGGGCTGAGAAAGTTGAAGTCAAAGAATATGACTCAGAAAACCCATAAAAGTCAATAAATTCCAGGGCTCCTTATTTCATAGTTTGGGAAACCTATAGAAATACATTTGTAAAAACATGCCTTGTCAAATATGATTTCAGACAGAAGAGGACTCAAACTTCAAACACATAGAAACAATACTCTTAGGAACAAAAATATTTCTAATAAATGTATCAAGTAGGACATTTGAAGCAGAATTATTTGAGTTTCTAGATTCAGAAACAGAATGGAGTTGGGCATGGTGATGCATGCCTGTAATCCCAACACTTTGGAAGGCTGAGGCAGGAAGATTTTAAGTGCGAAGATCCTGGTGTTCCATCCCCAGTACCGCAAAAAACAAAACAAAACAAAACAAAACAACAAAAACGAGTTGGTTTCAGCAACTAGTTCTATTATCTTTCAGTAAAACTGGTTCAGTCCTGAAAGATTCTGATGGCTAGAGTCTAATAAATGTCAGTTGCTCATTTATACTATGGTCTTGCATAGAGGAAGAGTAGATGAAAAACAGCTGCTGTGATCCAAAATCTTTTCAATTTCTTTAAACAGATCTGTCTGTATCTGTGCATGCTACTCATGGTGATATCAATTTCTTCAAATATATTTGGACCAAAAATGGAAAATAAAGTAATAAACAAAAATATATTGGAAAGAACAGAAGCAGATATTATGAGCCTAGGACACTTCTAAAAAGATAATTTTTCATCCATGTATTTTCTTAATACCTGGAATAGTCACAAAAGAACAATTAAAGAAGCCATATCTGATCTTACAATTGTAGCATATCCATGTTTATTTTTGATTATGTGAGCAAGGGTAGCCCACAAAGAAATTAGAATGAAACATATATAGGCAAGGTTGATAAGATGGACACTTAATAGGCATGCTCTAGATAGAGATTTTAGCTTAGTTCAGAAGATGTTCAGAAACTGATTTCCCTCAACACTGCAAGTAAGCGTTAAAATCTCCCATGCTAGTCAATTATACTGTTCATTCTCCAACTGTTTTCAGCCTATGGGCAGTGAAGGTGGAATTATAGAGCAATCACCTTGTAAAAAGAGCTTAATGTAGTTTACAACTTTTATTTATATCATCTTCTTAAATGCTGAAATGCTTCATTCAATAGAGTATAGCAAAGACTATTTTTATAAGTCTTGCTTATAAAACTGCAATCACTGTGCAATTAAAATACCACTGAAATTAAAGTGTGTGTAATGGAACATTCAGAAATGTACACATGACTTTCCTTTATAACCACCAAGGGAGACATTTTATATTCAAGTCTCCCAACTTGCAAGATTCATTTGCCTAACAAGGGAACTTCTTTATTCACACAATAGCTTTATGACACTCCCTCACATGCATACACACAGACACACACACACACACACACACATCTATGGGGGTGGTATCACATGTTTACAAACAACCAAACGAAAATTTCAGGAGGATCTATTTTCAAAGTGTGAATCGCTATGTGGAGATAAAATTCATTTGTTGTTAGATTATTCGTTTATATTTCATTTTTTTACAAATGAGAAGAGAAAATGAACAACATCAAAACACCAGATATTATTCTTATTGCTTTATGTAAGTTACCTTAATTTAGTCTTAAAATAGGCTAGCAAAGTAGTTCTCTTTTTTTGTTTTACAGAAGAGAAGATGTAGTCTCAATGAGGCAAAGTCACTTGCAGTTCTAGGGCTGGAATGCAAAACTAGGTATATTTTATCACAAAACACTCCTCAAATATGAACTCCACTTACCCAGTATTATTTTTACAACAAATATATACCATTAATATATTTGTGGTTGTTAGGTAGAACCTGGAAGAAAATTTCCCTATGCATATTGATTGTTTTAATTAAACATAGTTAGACCCTCACAGATGATCTACTTTCAAAACTTATTTTATTTTACTTTACATTTTGAGGTCCTGAGGACCCAGGGCCTCATGCCTGTTAAACAGGTTCCCTACTACTGAACTGCAGCCCTAACCCTCAAATGCTATTTTAGAGAAAAAGTTATGGGGATCCAGGAATTTGAGGTGATCATCTCAAGTTCCCAACAAGTGAAAAGGCAGAGCCAAGTTTAGAAATGTAGAATATCCTACAAGCAATTTGCTTTTTAACTGATTGGGGCTTGCCAAGAACTTTTGGTTTAATAACTATTTAAGTATTGTAGACTCTGAATGTTAACCATGAATATTTCAGAGTATTAATTTAATAAATCTGGATTAAGCAACTACCTAACTACCACATAAGTACCAAGGGCACGAGTATTACTAGACATTATAGTTAATCTTCCACATTATCTCATTTTTCCTTCATATACTGATAGTACCTACTACATGATGTTATGAGAATTGAATAAAGTAATTTGTGTAGAAAACTTTGAGCAATCTATGGGACATAGTAAATTTCTAAGTATTACTGTTACTGATATCACCACTCTAGCCTTCATACTCTCTTAGTCTGCGGCACATATCACTGTCTATCTTCCCTGGAGGGATGCAGTTGTATTTCCTAAAGCCACTTACAAAGCAAAATACCTGTAATAGAGAAGTTAAGGAAATGGTAGACTCTATTAAATAGAAAGTGGGATCATATTTGAATTTTTTAAAAAGATTTTTTCTTTAATTCCTTTGATGACTGTGATAGACTTTCCCTAAGAGAGTCTCCATGATTATCATCCCTTTGTATTTCATGGCATGTATAATTCCCTCCCCTTGAATATGGGCTGGATTTGTTACTTGCTGTACACATACTATATAGAAAAACTGAAAGGACATCGGAGATGTGATTAAGATTTCAAATCAGTCTGTACTTAATTGGTCATAAGGGAGATTATCCAGGGTGAGTTTGACTTGATCAGATGAGATCTCTTCAAAAAAGAACTGTGTCCTCCTTGAGCTGGCTTGATGAAGTATATATCCGATTGGCAAAGCGCTTGTGGTGAAGAACTGTGGGCAGAATCTAGGCAAAGAAATTGGCCCGCAGTTGGCCATCAGCAAAAAGCCAGGGCCCTCATCATACAGATGCAAGGAAATGAATTCTGCCAATGACCTGCATGAATTTAGAAGGAAATTCTTAGTGGTGCCTCCACATGAGAATACAGCCCCACCAACATCTTGATTAAAGTCTTGAGAGACCCCCAAGCAGAGACTCAGGTTCCTGATACACAGAAACTGTAAGATAATAAATATATGTTGTAATAATTTGTTATAAAGCATAGAAAACTAGCATGAAATTATGTTTTATTTCATTTGTGTCTCTTTAAAGCATATGGTATTGTGGCCCAGAAGGAAAGAATAAGGTATATAAAATGGACAGGAAGGAAACAATAGCTTTGTGGCTTACATGTTAATGAATAAAACTACAGAGAAAACAGTCCTTTCATTTAGGTAGTGATTTTCTTGTAATTAATTCAAAATCATCAAACAAGTTACTTCTGTATAAAGATTTCTCCATCATCAGCCAATTTCTTCCTCTGAAATGTTCACTTCTCCTATGGTTGAACACAATGAAGAAATAGTTTCACACATTATTATCCTAACTATAACAGAATTCTCCACCATGATTTAAGATATATGGTCTAATTTGGGTTTCATTACAATTTTGTGCAGCAAGAACAAAGGAAATTTGAGATTCTTAAGTTCAAGGGACATAGTTGTGAACCCAGTGGTTATCTGTGGTCTTGAAAACATCAAAGTCCCACAGGAAGTGCTTAAGTGGGTCAGGATTACTTTTTACAGGTAAAGAAATTGTGATTCCAAGAGAACAAGTGGCTTGCCTAGCAAAGCATGTACACAGAAGTACAATAATTAAAACTCAGGCCATTTGTAACAGAGGCCAAGAGTTATTTTCGGTGATAGCATTTTACTTCTGAAAGGAAACACATTTAGCTATTAACAGCTATTAACCTTTTAGCTCAAATTTGCATCTCCCCTTAGCTGAAAACCTTGAAGGAAGAGGTACAAGGTGAGATAAAAGGAAATATCATGGATACGGAGCGCTGTCCAGCCTGTACAATGCCTGGGATATCTGAGAATCAGTAGTACAATGGTTGATACCTCTGGATCGATGTGACAAATGGAATGTGGGTTGGTAAATGAATTGTTAAGGTTTTAAGAGAAACTTTGACTATTTATTACTTTTTCTGTCATGGCACTTGAAAGCAAAAAGATGTAATTTTTTGAAAGTGAATTTCTAAAATCTTTGAAAAATAATTTTGCTTACCAATATTTTATCTTACTTTAATGTAATCTCAAGTAATGATTCATCATTTGGGTCAATGAGAGTACTAGATTGTTTTGGAAACTTCACCATTAGATGCTGAAGAAAATGACAAAGCTGAATATCAGTAGTATTACCACACTATTATGAATATGAGATCATCTGGGTTCTGTAGTGTAAGTATACATTTTTCTAGTCCTTTCAATGAACAAAGGCATTGGTCACTGAAGAGAGGCCAAGATTCCCTAAATCAGGAATTTAATGGTATTGATGCTTAGTAGCCAAAGATTACCAGGAAACACACGTGGGTTTATTATCTGCTGAAACAAAGAAATACTGAACATTATTATGGTGTTTCAAAAACAAGAAGCTGTTAAGAGAGACTTAACATAGGATTTGGGTTTGTGATACTTTTGGTGAATTTCAAAGGAAGAGAATACTGGATTGGGTGTGGTCAGAGCAGAGGCAATTTGGTGACTGAATATCTTAAATATTTTATCAAAGAGCTGTGAGAAATGGAGGGATCTAAATAGTAAAGAAGTAGCAACCACTCTTGGAAGCTATGAGAAGGGCAAGTTTGAACAATTTTGTGGTTTTTGCAGTGTTTTTGTTTTTGTCTGATGTCAGTCTTATGAATTTATTTTTATGTTCATTAAGAGAAGATGATACCCAGCTACCAGATAAGAGCTGTTAGGAATTTTCTTTCTCAATGGAGATCCAGGTTGTTAATTAATAGCTGGCTTCCCCCATTCTCGGAGTCTGTTTTAGGTGAGGCTGACAATGTTTCCTCCCTAAGAACAGACACCAGACTTAGGACTGGTTGCTGAAACTTATGTATCTCTTGGTCCACAGCAATTGGACCAGAGACGAATATGTCACTCGAGGTGGTTCAATGACAGCCAATGTCCACAGAATTCCTGCTGAAGCTGCATAGAAAGAGATGTGCTGTTTTAATTAGATCATTTAGACCTAGAAGTTTAAAAGGATTGTGATAAGTTTGCTGCCTCTTCAACAAAAGTTGTAAGCCCCTAGTGTTTAGCAACTAGTCTTCTTGTTAAACACAAAATTATGTTTACTTAGACTGCTCATTTTCCTTGCTAAATTTGGATTATGTACTTTCCCATAATGGCTTATCTCTAGAACATATACTTAAGATAATTGAAAACTGTCCATTTGCTTTGCCTTGTATATCACATTTTTTTTCCTATTTCTTTTCACCTTAACTACCTGAGTGCCTGTAACACATAAAATCTCAGATAACTGCCAGAGGCAGAGTCATCTTTCAGACCAACAATCTGACTAACAGGCAAAAAAAGAGGCTTTCTTGTTGTTGCTCCACTTTAGAGATCATTATTCCAGAATCTTTCAAGAAGGTTCCGTTATCTCTGTATTGGAAGAGAGTTCCTGAGAAGTAAATAAAGAGAAAAGCAAAGCCAAATATAGAGAAAGATCATCTTATGATAATGTTGTTTAATCTTGTGAATATTTTCTCTGTTTTAAGCAGTCTCTTATGAAGTTCTGAGTTTTATGAATTGATCGAATATTTCTTCATTTAAAGTATTTTATGTGGGGCTTCTGTTATCTGCAACATGAGTGCACTCCTTCAGCTTCTTCACACAAACAAAGTACATGAAGTATATATTCCAGACTTGGATATGATGAGACTTTAATTTAAAAGGCATAGGATTACATTAGGGAGAACACACTGATCTCATAAATCTGAATTTGAAAATCAAACAGAAAGGTTTTTCTTTCACAGTGTAAAGGAGACACAAGCAGAAATAATCATAATGCTTTAAGAAAAAGCTAAATAAGCAAGGGGAAATAATCAGTGAGGTCTAACTGGGGAAATGTCCGTGGTCAGCTAATGCCTGAGAGAAGCTGGTAAGATGGGCACATTCCATGTTCTAGTGTTTGCTAAGGCTCTGCAACAATCAGAGCTCAGAGACTTATTGGAAGGAGAGAAGTCTGAGTAAAATTTGGTCAAAACAAAGTGAGGGTAGGAAGTGGGCATTTGTGAACACTTGACCGAGTATAATGCAGCAGTTTTGGATTCTAAGGATCCATGTGTGTCTTGGTCAGAAGGATAATAATGATTCCTTTATTTCTAATGCTTTAGGCTCCAATTAAGAGATTTAGGGCCTAATCTCCAATGCTTTAAATTTAACAAATTTATCTGTATGGAGTTCCCTGTTTTAGGTGTGATCTTTTTTTTTTTTTTAAGACAGGATAAGATAGCTTAAATTGTGTTGCCATGAACAATAGGAAATCCAGTCAGAGAGAAGGAGAGAGAGAAGGAAAGGAAAACCTACTGTCCCTGATTTAAACCATACTACATCATCACCATAGGCTCCCCATTGATAATATGAGCTCAAGAGATTCAGTCCTACCATTAGCAGGAGGATAAAATGGCTTACAACTTCCCTTCTCCTAATATACCTGTTTTTGCAACCTCCACATGGCACAGGTCCCCTGCTCTGTTTCCTACCTGCGACAAAGTGAGCAGGTTTATACTACCACACCCTTCACCCATTATGTTCCTTCCTTGGAGCCACCTGACCATAGACTGAAACCCCTGACCAAGGGCCAAATTAAGCTTCAACTCCTTTAACTTGTGAATGTCAATTTATTTTGGTCACAGCAACAAAGATCTGACTAATACAGGTGATTTTGCTGAACTGTACATCACAGAGAATTACTCATGTCGACGACAATGTAGTTTCCTTTCAGATCCAGACTCATTGCAGGAGTGTTTTAGGATGTGTTCTCATTCACCAACCAAGAGCTTTCTTAATCACAAACTAATGAGAGATTTGTCAAAAATATCTTTATTTCACTCTTAAATGCTGAACAACTTTTCAAAATTATAACAGGGAAAGGGAATGTTCCTTTATAAGAAGAAAAATGATATCTGGCTGAATTCAAATATGAGATATGAATTTCAGAAAATTTTAAACTATTATTTAGTGCCCCAAACACCAAAAATACATTTAGCATATATTCAAAATAATACCTATAGAAATATAAATTGTTCTATCAGATAGTGAAGCCACTAAATATTTTTGTTTTCATAGGATATAATTTAAGCATTTTCATTTTGTGTAAGGAATATGTTAGTGATGCCCAAATGAGAGCGAATTAATCTATGCTTATACTGCCACTCCATAATTCAGGCCAAAAGTTAAGACAGGTCTTTGCCAATGGATGGACTGTTTATTTTAAGGTTTTCCACTGGGAAGAAGAGAAATTAGAGCTTAATTAGCAGACTCTAAACCAAACTGTGGATATTCTATGCTGTACATTTTGTAATTACTTCACCTACTTTTTAACATCTTTTAATTAGTTAAAACTATAGAGTTATTTATACAAATAAAAATAAGAAATGGAGGTAAAATTTTTCTTGTACTTTTGTGGCTTCATTTGATAAAGCTGCTAATAAGTTGGAAAGGGATCCAATATATATAAGCTTCATATCTCTTAAAAGATGGGGCTAGACCTTTATATACTAAAGGAGGTAGATTGCATGTGACAATCTATTTGAGCTTCTTTCAGTGCATAATCAAAAATTCATTCTGTGTCTGTGATCAGAAAGACAAATACTGGCAAGGATGTGGAGAATACAGACATTTCATACACTATTGGTAGGAATGTAAATTATTATAGTCATTGTGAAGGACAACATAGAGGTTTCTCAAAAACATTAATTTCTCAAAACTACTATATGATCAGCAACCCCACCACTGTATATATATACAAAGGAAATGAAATCAGTATGTTGAAGAGACACCTGCAATCCCATGTTTATTGCAGGACTACTCATGATAGCCAAGAAATGGAATCAAACTAAATGTCCATCAACTGAAGAATGGATAAAGAAAATGTGGTATGTGATATGTGTGTGTCAGAATGTTATATAGTCATGAAAAAGGACAAAATCCTGTCACTTGCAATATGTTGGATGGAACTGTAAGATATAATGTTAAAGGAAATAAGCCAGGTACAGAAAGACAAACATGATCGGACTCATATGTAGAATCTAAAAAGGTTGATCTCAGTAGTTGAGAGTAGAATAGTGACTGGAGGGAGTAAGAGACTAGAGAGAGTAGGAAAGAGGCATATGAGAAAATGTTGCTCAGTGAGTGCTAAGTTACAGTTAGTTAAAAGCAAAAATTTCTAGTATGCTATTGCAGAGCAGGGTGACTATGGAAAGAATAATGTAATGTGTAATTCAAAAATTTGAAAGGAAGAATTTTCAAAGTTTTCATATTAAAGAAATAATAAATATTTGAGGAGAGATATTTAACATGATTGAATTTTGCATAATGTACACATGAATCAAAACATTATTAACCCATTAATAAATGGGTGCAATTTTTATGTTTTTATGTAATAGATAAAATAAATGTAATTTAGAAATGCATGCACAGAACAATAGTTATAAAAATGTTCTCTAAATATGAACTCTCTTTTCCTTTTCTGTTTTCTCTCCTCTCTCTCTCTCTTTTTTCTTTCTTCTGAAGGACTTGTGCTCTACCTCTTGTAACCCAATGAACAAATATGGTCATGTGTTGCTGCTGGAGGCCCTTCCAGTGGTACCATTTCCAATAAAATTTTTTAAAAACTAAATGTCACAAGAGTTGTGATTTTTTTAAACTTTTTAAATCATATGTCAGCAACCTCTTTAGTTCTGGAAGCCTAGATGTAGCAAAATAAGAATTTAAAATTGTCCTTTAAAAGGCTGACAAAAATTGAGAGAGGTATTTTATAGAATATACCTTAAGCATTTTACAAATGACCTATGCATCTTTCAGTGTGCTGTTGGGAACACTCTGCTGGTCAAAGGAAGTACATTGTTGTAGTTTTCTCCTTGCCCACTCTTCTGGCCTGGTAGCAGGCTGACTATCTACTTTGTTGACCACTGGCCTCTCCCCTGGCCTTACTCAATTTGGTCTGGTGAGGCAGGATCTGCTTCACTTGGGATAGAGAATCTGTGCAGGATCCTTGGTTCTACACATTACGATGAGGCCTAGATGGCTACCTCTCCTCCTGGTAGGGCACCTCTGGTGCTAGCTAAGCAGCTTTCTGATGCAACAGCTTCTATGCTGCAAATTCCAGGACCCAGTTGGAATTACGGGTGTGCAGGATCAAGAGGCTGACACTAAACAAAACAGGCCATTGTTTCCTTAAAGCCTAGCAGGGTTTTCAAAGCATAGACATATTGGCAGGAGAATTCCTGGCTCCCAGCCCACCAGCAAGGTGGTAGCCCAAAGCCCACTGGAACTTTATCAGGTTGGCATGCTGTTGGTTGAAAGAGTACCTGGGGACACCAACATGACTGATGAAAGTGGCAGGAAGGTTCCCTGTGGCAACAGCACAACATCCGGACAGTACCCAGAAGGGCCCTGCATGTGAGCAGATGGCTACGATGCTGGTTCCCCAGCAGGCAGGAATAGTGGTGGCCAGAAGAGCCTCCCAAGTTCACAGATAGTTTTGTTGTTGTTGTTGTACATAAATTTTGAAATTTGATGTGGTCTCATTTATTGATTCTTGATATTATTTCATATTATTTCCTGTGCTACAGCAGTACTATTTAGTCGTAGGCCTGTGCCTATGACTTCAAGTGTTTCTGCTATGTTTTCTTCTAGCAATTTCAAATCTAACCCTTAGGTCCTTAATCCACTTTGAATTGAATTTTGTACAGGATGAGAGATAGGGATATAGATTCAGACTTCTACGTATGGACATCCAATTTTCCCAGCACCATTTGCTAAAAGGGCTGTTTTCCTCTGGGTTATGGCTTGTATCTAGACATCCCCCCAAAGCCTCATGTGGCCACAGGTTGGGAGTTTTGAAGGTGGCTGCATCAGTGTGTGTAAAAGTAGATTAATGGTGTAGTACTGGGATTAAGGATATGGATAATGGAAACCCCACTGTAGGTGTGGGTGGCACCAATCAATAGGCTTACAGCCTGGATGGAATATAGGGAGAGAAGGCAGGCTGGCTTGCTGCTGTCACTGCTACTTGCTGCCTTCTGCCTGCCCTGCCATGCTATGGACTGTTTTTCCTCTGCCATGCCACCCTACCTTGGCACCAGACAGCTAGGGACTGAAACTTCTACAAACTCTGAGCTGAAATAAACCTTTCTTCCTTTAACTTTGCATATTGGGTATTTTGCCTCAGCAACAAGAAAAGTAACCAAGACACTAGGTGTATGTTTTTGACTCCTTTGTTGAGGATCAAATGACTATAGTTGGCAGTGGGAGAAGAACTCAATTAAATTTCTATCAGACAAGACAAAACATGCATAACTCAAAAAGCTCAAAAAACAAGGAATAGGATCAGAATATGATAATCCAAAAAGACAGGCTGTAGGATATTTTTTATTGTTGTGTGCATTTAAACTGTACAAATTAGCTAACATTTTCATCATGTTACACACTTATCTCTCTTTTTGTGGTAAGAGTACCTAAAAACTACTCTGTTTTTGCAAATTTCCACCATAGAATATTATTATCTACAATCTTCATGCTGTACATTACAATTCTAGACCTTTTCAAGCCATACAACTGCAGCTTTGTAGACTTTGACGTATATTTACTCATTTCCATCATGTCTCCACCCCTGGTAACCACCTTTCCACAATCTATGTATTTGATTTTAAAACAAATTTTCACATACAAGTGAGATCATGCAGTGGTTTTCTTTTCTGTCTGGTTTATTTCACTTAGCAAAATGTTGTTTAGGTCTTACATTGCAAGATCTCCTTTTAAAAGCCTAAAAGTCAGAATAATATTCCTGTGTGTGTGCCTGTGTGTGTGTGTGTGACAACATTCATTTTGTTCATTTATGGATAGACACAAATTATTTCTGTATCTTGATTATTGTGCTGCAACAAACATGGAAGTATTTATATCTCTTTAAAATATCAATTTCATTTCTTTTGTGTATGTACCCAGAAGATGGATTGCTAGATCAAATGACAGTTCTACTTTTAATTTCTTTAGGAACCTTCACACTGTTTTCCACGATAGCTGCACCAATTTACATTACCACCAATAATGTACAAGATTTCCCTGTTCTATATACCTGTGCCAGTACTTGCTAGCTCTTGTTTTTTGATAATAGTTATTCTACTAGGTGTAATGGGATATCTCAAACTTTTGATTTGGAATCCACTGATAGTGATGCTGAACCCACTTTTTATACTTATTGGCCATTTTTGTCTTCTGTAGAGAAATGTCTGTTCAGATGATTTGCCCATTTTATATTGGATTATTTACTTTTTGCTACTGAGTTGAGTGAGTTCCTTATACAGTATATTTTAAACATAAACACTATTTGATATGTGATCTGCAAATACTTTATCTTACTGATTGTTACTTTTTTATTGTGTTGATTATTTTCTTATCTGTATAGAAGTTTTTAGATTGATATAATCTCACTTGTTAATTTTGCTTTAATTTCCTGAACATTTGGTGTCCGGATCAAAGAACAATTGCCAAGACCAAAGTCAAGCAGATTTTCTTGTATGATTCCTTCTAGGAATTCCATGGCTTAAGGTCTTACATTTAAGTATTTAGTCTATGTTGAGTTGATTTTTGTGTATGGTACACGTAAGGGTTCAATTTCCTTTTTTTTTTTTTTTTTGCATATAGATATTTAGTTTTCCCAAAACCATTTATTGAGAAGCCTAGTATTTTCCCATTTTGGATTCTTGGTACCCTTATTGAAAATTAGTTGACTATATGTGTGGGTGTATTTCTGGGTTCTCTGTTTGGTTCCATTGGTCTATTTACCTCCTTTTATGTCAGTACCATACACTTTTGATTACTATTAATTTATAATATAATATAAAATCAGGAACTGTGATGCCTCCAGAATTCTTTTTTTTTTTTAAATTAATTTGGGCCAAGTTTGTTGGTGTACTTCTGTAATCCCAGCACTCTGGGAGGCTGAAACAAGAGGATCACAAGTTTGAGCCTAGCCTGGGCAACTTAGTAATTTACAGAGACACTGTCTCAAAATAAAAGTAAAAAAGAAATGGGGATGTAGTTCAGTGTGAAGGCCATGGCTTCAATCCTAAGCACCACGCAAAAAATATTAATTCTTAATATTTATTCTGTGAAAATATAAAATATGGACATTCTTACAGTTCATATAATGAGTTTTAATATAACTTTTAATTTTGATATATCATTTTATAATGCATGCTTTTTATAAATGTAACACTATATTACATAGAGAGTTTCTTTCCTTTGGTTGGGTTGTTTTTGTTACTTGGGAAGTTTGTGATTCCATAAAAATTTAAGAATCATTTTTTCTATTTCTGTGCAAAATGTCATTAGAATTTTGATAGAGATTGTGTCAAAACTCTATATTTCTTTGGGTCACATGGACATTTTAGAATATTAATTTTTCCAGTCCATGAACACAGGATTTCTTTTCACTTATTTTTGTCTTTTTCAATTCCTTTCATCAAAATTTTATAATCCTTTAGGTACAAATCTTTAACTTCCTTGGTATGTATTTCATTTCCTTAGATTGTTATTGGTGTAAATATAGGTTTTTATGGAAATATTAAATTTTATTCCACAATCACATACACACACTTTGATCAACAGTAATATCAAAGGAATACTATTTTAGGTCACTGGTCTCATTAGGGTTGGCCTTGTTATCACACAGGTGTAACAAGAATGGTAATTTTCTGTATAGGCCTTTTAAGTTTGTTTTGCTGAAAGGTTTTACAAAGAATCTTAGATTTGACTTTTAAAAAGCTTTTTGAGGCTACAAATCCAAGCCAAGAACTTGCCATCACATTTTGCCTGCAGTAGCTATAGTTGTGCATGAATTTATGTCTTACTAAAGTCACCATAATATTCTAATCTTTCTTGGTCTGAGGAAGTGATTTTTCTTACCAATTTGTAAAGCTGGAAAACTTAAAAACTAGGTACCAGGTTTCCCAGGAGAACTTTATAAACATTGGAGCCAAAAAGTCAACCTTAGCTCCTTCAGAGGGTCTAGTCATCTCATTAAATGAGCATCATTCTCAAATATGACATTCCAATCAAAGTTTTGGTTATATAAACAATGTTTCTAATTACATTCTGTTAACAAGGACAGATTCTTATCAAACATATGCAAATAACTATATTGTAATGAAAATAAGAATGTTCAATAAGAGTTGCTGAATTATGGAGGAGCCAAGTAGGAAGAGAAAGATAAATGTCTCATTTCATTTTACAAAAGTATAGTCTACTACATTATTATAAGTTAGAAATAGCTTAAGATAACAAAGAATGGAGATCTTGAAGGATAATCATCCTTCATCAGTTAACTCCATCTTATGTAAATAAATTCTTCTTCCACTTGTTATTGGTTTCCAGTCTCATAAACTCATCTCTGTTTTTCTACCGAAGTTATAGAAATCCTGACACAGGTTCTGTATGATCTCGAAGTTGTTTAAGTGAAACCACGAGAGCTCTGTGCCTATGAATATCCAGCTGGTATAGTCTTTTTACACAATTCTCTGAGATAATCTATCTTTGTTAAAAATGAGCATTGTGGACTGCATTTTATTCAGGGAAGCATCAGAGTAAAACAAAAAATAATATCTGTACATGACAAAAGATGTAAAATGGTTGTGGTTAACTTATTACTCATAATTTTCAACCTTAAAAATCTGATGAAATTTCATTATAAAAATAATGTTCTTTAGTGGGATTTTTTTTTTGTTTTTTTTTTTTGTTTTGTTTTTTGGTATACAAAAATCAAGCAAAAGTCAATACAAAACACTTTAGGCAAACTACGTATAGTGCGATGATTAGCCTTGTTTTCAAAGAACAGTAAATTGTCCCGTTGTTGGACAAAATAACTGACTTGACACTTTAAAGGAGGAGAGGTTTATTTTGGCCCACAGTTTCAGAGGACTGAGTCCATGATTGGCTGTCTTCAGGGCAGGGATATCATGCAGGAAGACTTTAGGGGAGCAAAGAGCTGCTCAGTTTGTAGTGGCCAGGAAGCAGAGCAGGGGAATAGTGCCAGAGAGGAAGAAATCAGGGACCAGATATAGACCAAAAAAGCAAGCCTCCCTTACCTACCCAGAAATGGGCTTTACTAATCCTGAGGCAGTTCCCAAGCCAATCAAGTTGACAATTAGTTTAATTGTCACAAGCAGATACCTAATTTATTTATTTATTTATTTATTTATTTATTTATTTTTGTGGGTACGGAGGGTCGAACTCAGGACCTTGCGCACCAGCAGGTGCCTGTGCCTCTGAGTGATATCACTGGCCCTTTTTTCCTTTATGCGGGCACCAGGAGTCGAACTCAGGACCTCGCGCTTGCCAGGCAGGTGCTTATGCCGCTGAGCCATCTCATCAGCCCGATACCTAATTTACGAAAATGGATAAACACAATTTTTATGAAGAAAAAAACCTAACATGTAATATATAATACCTTGAGACATAATAGTCTATAAATATTTTAAGTATTTAGTCAGAATATACCAGAATATGTTAATTATATCAAGTAAAGATACTCAGTAAGTCCGAAGTAGATCCTAAACATCAATATATTAATACAATGACATAGAACAGGAATTTGATTCCCTCTTGAAACCCATTGGCCTAGAGAATACTGGATTCAACTTTAAGAAGTAAAACTGTGGGAAGTTAACATTTTAAAGAAATAACTGAAAAAGCACTGTACTACTTGTTGTCTAACATGAGGCAAAATAGCACCAAGTATTTGATAAATAGAAACATCATAGACATCCAGGGCACTGAAAATTCTCTAAGAACTTCATATAATTTCTGAAATACTTATCTTAACAACATTTTATCAATACAGATTTAGCTTGTGGAAGGCTAAACGTCTCTTCTGATTTGACATTACTTCCTATGAAACTCAATATATCAAATAATCCTAATTTTTTCAAGTATATCACTTTGTACATGGTGAAAGAATAAGTCCTTTGTCATTTTCCACGGGCCTTCTGGGAAATGCAGAGACAATTTTAGGTACAAATGATAACATTTAGGATCTAATTTAAGGAAAGCAAAATGTCAAAAGTTGTCAGGAGGTCTGAACACTCAATTAAATAGAATCATGAGGTGAGTGACAAACAGTACTTGCCTACCTGTTTAATCTAAGTGACAATGAAAGATTTTAAAAATAAATATAGGAGGTAACATGATTATAAAAGACAAAACCTCAGGTTTTTAACATGAGACAAATTTGTTTTCTTAAATATTCAAGAACATGATAAAGTCAACATAATGCACAGGAAATTATTCTGATAAGACAGTGTCTTCAAAGCAAATTATTGAGACAGTCAGGAAAAGTCTCTTACAACTTCTCTTCCTAAGAGCAAAACAATAATCCAATAAAATACATTCATTTTAGTGATAGAAAACAAAAATTCCAGTTTAGCATCTCTATAATATTTGGCACTAGAGCTCCTTTAAAAATCTTATAAATAAATTTAGCAAGCTTAGTTCGCTTTGACCACAGAAAAATTCCCATTTAATTAACCTTTCACAGCTTTTTATATACATTCAGGTTTTGCCCTACCTTTTTGTTTCTTATTCAGAAACAACCAGTTCTTTTATATTTTTATTTTATGAAAAATAAAACAGTTTTATAACCAATAATATGAGAATAACAATAGTTGTTACACTGTGTATTGTTATCTTCAAAGAAGTTACTCAGTGTAAAATATAAACCAAAAAGATTCTTACAAGAAAGGAAACAGATAACAACAAAATTCATTTTTTTTAACAAAAGTATTCTTTTTTCCTGCATAAAATATATTTTACATGCCTTATATAGAATGTTTATTATAAATTTTAACCATTGGTAGATTCTGTTTTGTAGAGAAATTTGGAGGTGAATAACTGAACTGTCTATCATGCTCCAGCATTTTAATAGTTGTGTGTGTGTGTGTGTGTGTGTGTGTGTGTGTGTGCTGAGGAGTGAACCCTGGGATTGACACACGCTAAGAATATATTCTACCATTGTGCTAAACCCCTCAGCGCCTACATCAGCATTTTTGGAAGACTAGCCAAGCTTATAGATGTATATCTCATATCATTTTATGGCTGTACAAAGGCTGTCATAGAAAATTCCTAAAGTAAAATTTCTTGCCCTTTTCTGAAGCAGTTCTAGAAGTCCCCTTTTGTGACTGTCTTTAGTTGTGCTGTTGTGGCTGCCTTCATCTCCTGAATTTATTAAAAATGTTTACTTGTTATGGTCATTTTGATTTGGTGGAAGAGCCAGAAGTTGCACGGTACCAGACCCAGTGAATAAGGTGGATGAAGATAAACTGTAATAAAAAGCGAGCTTTTTGGTTGGATGACACTCGGCAACAGTACTTTTCTTAGTTTTGATAATACCTTTTAAAGATACTCAGAAAAGAGGATTTCCAGAATTGCTTCAGAAAGTGGGAAAAACAATGGAATAAGTTTGTTCGAAGTAAAAAAAAAAATGTATTTTGAGAGGGCTTAGTGGTAACGTGTCTTTTACTGTAATAATTTTTAAAATTTAAACATTCCCAGTATATTTTGATCAAACCTCGTAATTGGTAGGAATCTGGTAGCCAGGAGGTTCTGCAGGGAACCACAAAGACGGAATATGGTGACAGAAAGGTGTTCTATGCAGCAGCATTTTGGATGAATGGTTATTAATAGGGCTCTGTGTTTCACCACATAGGAGCGGTCTGGTACCCATTAGTGTCTTCAGGAGCCCATTATGTAGGATGGCTGGTTACCAAATGGGTGACTAAGATATCTATGTATGGTCAGGAGTTTCTGGACATGCCCCATCCTGAAAGGGAAAGGGTTTCTGGACATGTCTCCAAGGCAGAAATGCACTGGCAGACACATATCCAGAAGAGTCTCAGGGACAAAGAAGGCAGAATGACCAACACCCAAAGGTCTCTGGATTCAACAGCCTATAGGAAGGTTGATAAAGAGAACATAGTTCCCTAGCATACAGGAAGCCTTGGCAGTGTAAAGACCTGTGCAGCTCTAATGTGCTGGCCAGCTGGTGGGTAGAAGATCTCTAGAGACACCAATGCATGTGGACAGTGGCAAAAGGCTCTAGGTTCCACAGCACAGGAGTTGAATGATGGTCAGAGGGGCCCTTGGTTCCCTTGCCGGAGACCTGATCTCTTTTTTGCATCATATGGGCAGGCTGGCTGCTAAGGAACCTTCATTTCCTTGGCTCTGGGACAGAATAGGGGCTGAAAGGAGACAGGAAACAGTAGGTAGCAAAAAGTTGGCTGACTAGGAAGTTCTCTAGGATAACAACAAATGGATGTACAGTGACCAAAAAGGCTTTAAAGCAACAGGATTCTGGATGAGTTCTTGCTAATGGAGTTAGTATTCTACACCAGAGGAGTTACCTTATAACCATATGGATCTTGAAGATATCAGTGTTGGATATCCTGATCACTGAAAGAGCACCCAGGGCACCAGTGTATAGGGAAAATTGTGTTTAGAAGCAACCCCAGGGCATCTATACCCTGCCAGGCATGTGTCCACAGGATCCCCTGGCCTGCAGTGAATGCTATATATAAAAGCTAAAAGGACTCTTGATTTCACAGCTGGTCAGACTGCTGATAGCCTATGCATTCACATATCCACAGTACAGAGACAGACTAGGGGATGGAAGTGCTGTTGGAACTCTGGTGGGTTTGCCAATTGGTGGCCAGAAGTTTCCCCACTGGTGTGGACAAACTATAGGTGTAAAGGGTATTGCTTCTTCAGCTCGTGGGCTAGCTAAGGATCTGTATGGCCCCCAGTTCTCCTGTAAGAAGCCAATACTGTGACCAAAATTGTTCTCTTTTCCAAATCAGGAAACAAGCTGATCCTCAAAGAAACCTTGATTCTCCACCAAACAGACAAGCTGGGTGCCAAATGAAAGTGGGTAGCCTTGGTGGCAGGATATCTGGTAGCTGAATTGTTACCCCAGGCACAAGTATGCTTGAATATTATGTCACAAGTATTAGTATAGGGCATTAAATTAGTTTTCTGGTGTTGTCACAACGAAATACCACAGACGGGGTGACTAAACAGCACAAATTTATTTTATCATAGCTCTGGAGACCAGAAGCCCAAAATTAAGGTAGTGACAGATTTGGTTTCTTCTGTGTCGTATGTCTTTCACTTGCAGCCTTTTCACTGTGTGTCTATCCTTGATCTTTCCTCTGTGCACACACATACCTATGTTCTAATTTCCTCTTCTTATAAGGACATCATAATCTCACATGACGTAAGTCGTAGATTATGGCCCACCCACAAGACCTCATTTATTATTATCTCTTTAAATATTCTATTTCTGAATGCAGTCACATTATGAGATACTGGGTGTTATAAATTTTGGGGGAACATAATTCAAGATATAACATACCCCTTGCAGTAACAACCTAGATGAATTTTTGCTAATAGTGTCTGATATTCTATAGTGCAAGAACAGGCTCAAACCCATAAAGATCCTCAGTCCTGAAGTCAGGGGGCAGTCTGATCATTGAGAGGGCATCCAGGGTACCACTGCAGGAGCAAACTTTGATTGGAAGTACCTGCTAGCGCTCTGCCAGAAAGGTGTCAGTTAGAGACCCAGACCTACAGAAGAAAGGGTAGATAGATGGTGAAAGGATTCAGTTGAACAGCAGGCAGGCTGTTGGTTAAAAGAATACTCTATTTCCCAGAATATGGGCAGGCTTGAGCCTAAAAAGATTCATGGACTTTAGGGAGCGGGTTGGCTGGTATTTGAAAGATCCCCAGGGAAACTAATGAAGGAATACTAATAGCTGAAAGAGTATTAATTTTCATTGCATATGGGCCAGTTAAGGATAGAAAGGGTCATCAGTTTCTCAGAACAATACTTATTCAGTGATCAAAAGTCTTCCGGTTTGTACAATACACAGGCAGACTAATGACTGAGGAGCCTTCACATTTCAGCACAGAAAGTCAGTAGGAACTTAAATGACTCTCAGAAATAAAGCTTATAGGAAGCAGCTGGTTAGAAGATTTCCCTGAACATTAGTAATTGAAGCATGGTGGCCAAAAGTGGTACCAGCTTTCTAGACAGACGGCTATGATGTGGGAAAATATCCAAAGCACAAAAGCAGACTAGTACTCATATGGGTCCTTAGAATGTCAGAGTTGAGGTGGTGCTTTTGCTGAAGGGGCACCCAGGGCACTATTATATTAACAAGTTATACTTAGAACTTCCATTGGGTCACCAGCATTCTGCCAGGCACATTTCCAGAGTAACATTAAGGAAACAATGGGTGAGGAGGTGCAGTGGTCAAAAGGCTTTTAATTCCACAGCAGGCTGGAATGCTGGCAGCATTTGAAGCCTCGGATCACCAGGACAAAGGCAGCCAGAGTTATGTAAAGAGAAATATAAATATAAGAGAACAGGCTAACCATTGGCCAGAAATTTCCATAAGGCTCCAGCTCTGTGCATAGACAGTGAACAAAATGGCTTTTGCATACTCAGCTTGAAGGTTGAGTGAGGACTGACAGGAATCATGGTTTCTTTCACTGAGGCCAGAAATATAATTGAATGTGTTCTTCAAGTAGCAGGGAGATGAATGAAGTATGTTTAGTTCCTATGATTTAGATCTAAAATGTCCCTCCAAAAGTCTCATATGTTTGAAGGTGACTGAATCATGGAGGTACTATACTCATCAGTGAATTTATCCATTGATTAGTTCAGTAGCTGCATGTGTTGTTGGGAGCTGGAACCTGGATGAATATAGGTCACTGGGGGCATAACCTGGAAAGGTGTACTCTCATCCTCAGCTCTTTTCTTCTCTCTTTCCTTTCTGACTGCCTTCAGTTGAACAGATTTCTCCATCATCCCCCTCTGCCACCTTATTTCTGTCTTGCAGCCAATTGACCATGAACTGAATCCTGCAAAACATGAGGCAAAATAAACCTCTTGTTATGGTTTAGATCTTACATGTCCCCCAGAGATCTCATGTGTACAGAGGTGGGGATTCTAGAAGGTGTTTGGATCACTTGCTCTTAAGAGGTGGGATTTGGTTGGAAGTGGTAGTTCACTGGGGGCAAGACCTAGAAGAGTCTGTCTTCCCCTTGGACCCTCCCTTCACTCTCTGCTTCCTGAATACCTTAACGTGAGCAGCTTTCCTTCAAGGCATGTCTTTCCACCATACCATTTCTGTGTCTGAGCCTACCAACCATGTATCAAAACTTCTGAAACTGTGAGCCAAAACAAATACCTCATCCTTTATACTGTGGGTGTGAGATATTGTACCTCAGTGAGGAGAAAAGTAAGACACCTCTCCTGCTTTAACTTCTGGGTGTTGGACATTTTGTCCCAGCAATGGAAAATTGACAGATTTTTGGTACTAGACAATTGAGATAATTTTCTCTATGTCTGTACCTAATCATGTGGTTTAGAAGCCTTCAGAATTTGTTTGTGGAAGGAGCTTGAAAAGCATTGGAGATGTAAGTTAGAAAAGTCCTAGAATGCTATAAACAGATTCTGATTAATATTTCTGGTCAGAGCTCAAAAGGCTAAGATGCTGATAGGAATGCAGACAGTAAAGGCCAGGCTTGGGAGGTTTTCATTGAGAACAAGGGCTCTATTGATGATTGGACTAGAGACCACGTGTATTACACTCTGGAAGAAAGTTTATCTACTTTTTGTCCATGTTCTGAGAGCTTGCAAGAGACTGAGATTAAGGATGGTGAACTAATTGATACGATGGAGGAAATTTCAAGACAGCTCAATGTACAGTCTGCAGCATGGGTAATGCTGGATGATTTCAGGCAGATTACAGTGAGAACCAGGAGAGAAAAGCAGAGGAGAATGATTTGAAAAGTTTTCAGTTTCACCAGAAAGGCAACACCTGCAAAATTGGGGCCCTGGAAAGCATGCTTGCTGAAAAGATTAGCATTTAAAAGAAGGCATGCACTTTGCAACAGGTCAGTAAGAAAGATAGCTTGAAGACATCTCCAGAACTGGTGAGTCCCAACCCTTCCCAGGCTCAAGTTTGCAAAACTGTAAATCTTTCATTTGAGAACAGAGTCCCTGGGACTCCTGCTCTGAAAAGCCTCAAAGAGAATTGGTTCCTTAGGATTCATTTCAATGTGCTCAGCCATATTAGCACTCAAAGACTGCTATAGTTGTAGTCTAGGGCAGCCAGGCTACTTGCTCAAACTGGTGACAGACCTTGGCATCATCTACCTGGTGCTATTTCTGCAGGCACGTAGAATACAAGGGTTGTGGGTTCATAGAGGCTTCTACTCAGACTTCAGAGGGAGGCATGGGATGTCTGGCAATGTGCCCTTGAGACAGCAGGGCATGAAGCTCTGACAGTAAAGCCAAAGGTGTAATGGAGACAGCAGGATGTTGGAAATGAGAGGAACCTTGATCACCTGCTAAGGAAAGCCACAGGTAGTGAGTGGAGCCAGCCCAAGGGAAAGGACATGTGGGCTGAAACAGGCAATGCCATAAGGGCAGGCTGCCTAAACCCTTTGGGCCTCACATATTTTCATAGCTTTCCCTGCATTCTACACATGGAACTACAGGATTTAATGCTTGTCTTGCTGGCTTTTGGTTTTGTTTAGGCCCCATTTCTTTCTATCCCCATACTTCTTCCTTTTGGAATGAAACATTTACCTTATGCCTTTAGTAGTATTTAACTTTCAATTTTCACAGGGGATCTCACATAGGAGATCTCACATAGGAGATTCTCTTGAGTCTTAGAGGAGACTTTGGACTTGGCATTTTCAGCAGTCCTGGAACTGTTAAGAATTTGGTGACTCTTACAGCTGGACTAAGTGCATTTTGCATAATGAGATGGAAGTGAGCCTTTTAGGGGCTGAAGGAGGACTGTTAAGATTTATATATAAAATGTCCCCCAAAGCATCATGTGTCTAAAAGGTGATTAGATTATGGGAGCACTATATTTATCAGTGTACTTATTCATTGATTAATTCAGTCAAATGTGCTGTTAGGAGGTGAAGCTTGGTTGGGGGTGAGTCATTGGGAGCATGACTTGAAAGTATATATTCTTTTGCCCGGCTCCTCCCTTCTGTCTCTGCTTCCTGCCTGTCATGGATTGAACAGCTTTCCTTCTCCATGCTCCTCTGCCATGCCATTTCTTTCCTACAGCCAAAAACCCATGGACTGAAACCTTTGTAATCTGAGCCAAAATAAACCTCTTCATTAAATTGCTGATGTTTCATATAGTGTCAGTGAAAGGAAAGTGACTAATATGCTTCCCAAACACACAGACAAGCTAAGAGCCAGAAAGAGCCAGAACTTTAGGGAGCTGAAAATATGGTGGCCAGAGGGTTTTGCATGACAAACCCCAGATGGAGGTGAACTGATGAAAAGGGGCCTCTGGACTCGTGTTCTGGATATATAATTGTCAATAAGTTCCTTTGTAATAACACACAAGGGCAGGATATAAGGGCTACCTTGGAACACAGTGTGAAGTCAGTTTGGTCTCAGGGTCTAGAGGGCAGCAACGCCAGGGCTCAATGTTATTGGAATTATTCCCAGGGTGCCAGCACTCTGGCTAGCACATACATAGAGAAACCCTTGGGGTACTACTGTTTAGGGTAAGTTGGATGCCAAACTGGCTCAGGTTTCACAGCACACTGGGAGGATGATGGTTAGAAAAGTGCAAGGGAGGGTATGGATGAACCATATGCCAAATGAGTTCTATATTTCAAACTCTATGTGGAAGTTAATGGTGAGAAGAGTATGCAGTTCCCCAATTCTTGGGGCAGGTTAGTGATCATAAGAATGCATGGAACACTAGGGTCCAGGACAGGTGGTGTTTTAAAGGTCCCAAGGAACACTAACAAATAGGAAGACCAATGAGCAGAAGTGTTCCAGTATCAATTGGATGCTGAATAATTCAGAAGCAGAAGGGCCAGTGGTTCCCCAAGCACCACACCTGTCTAGAGACTGGAATTATTCTGGATTCTGCATCATGCAGTTAGGCTGGTAATTAAGTCTTGATTTCCAAGCATACAGGATGACTGTGTGGAAGGAGCCCTGCAACTCTAACAAAGAGGCATCTCTGTGGGTAGTTGAAAGACTCACTGGGCTATTAGAACCAGCTAAAGGACTATGTAGAAACCTGCAAGATCATTGGAACACTAATGAGTAGTAGGAGTACTGATAAGAAGATTGCCTGGGACACACTTATAGGGACAGATGGTTTCCAATATGGGTGAACTTATGGCCTGCCTGAATACTAGAAGGGTTTGTGATTCCATGCAGGATAGTAAGGCTGTGACTAAAAATGTTCTCCTCCTCTCCAAAAAGCAGTAGGCTGATCTCAGAAGAACTTCCTATTTCTTAGGGTGTATGTAGAATAGGGGCTGACAGGAAATCCAGGAACCTAGCCATCTGGAAATATGATGTCCAGAGGTTTCCTAGGACACTGCAAGGATGGTGATATATTGGGACCCTTGTGCACCAGAACTCAAGATGGAGAGTTACCAACAGAGCCCAGTGTTCCCCAGCACAGGTGCAAGGTAGAGCCTATGCTTATGAGCATTCTCTTGGCACAAAGTGTGTAGGCATTTTGGTCTCAGAAAGGACCTGCAGAGCAGCAGTCCCCCAGAATGCACGTGTTCTAAAGAACCACGGTGGTCCTAAATGTTGCTGTGGGTATAGATAAGATGCCTAAGGGAACTGGGTTCCACACCCTAAAATGAGTATAACAGTCAGGTGTGCATGTGTGTATGTTATTTCTGAGCTCACCCCAGGTAACATGGGCTCATAAGAACATATGGAATCATAGGTGCTGGCCCACGTGGTGCTAGATCCAAAGATACCCTAACAAATGTAGATGCCATGTCAAGAAGGTTATTTGATTGCAAACCAGGCAACTGAGCCCTAGAGGAATGTAGACCCATTCCACTCCCAGTCAGGTCCGTCCTGTGATTGTTAAGCAGACTGTAATGGTTCTGATTTTGGCATCATGCAGCAGGATGGTGTCCTAAGAGATTTTGGTTCCCAGTTTTGCAACAGAGACTTCTGAGTCCTGGCTCCAATTGCTGCCAGTTGCACTCACGAGGGATCATAACATGCCCAAAAGTGGGCTAAGATTGAGCCCAGTATAAATGTTATATGTGAGGTCCTTTCTATCCTCTGATATGATGGCAGACCCACAGACCATAAGACTCCTACAATATCTTATTAATCTGGGCCAAGTACAACAGGCTATCCAAATGCATGGGCACAGATTGCTGCCACCTCCTGGCCTAGGGGGACTACCTAGTGTCTGCCCCAGAGACCAAGTGCTCATAAAAACTTGGAGAGAGGGGAGATCTGCTGAACAATTAAAGCCAAAATAGAAGGGCCCCTGTTCAGTAATTCTTGCCACACTCACTGCAGTAAAGCTGGCAGAGATTGATAATTGAATTCATCTTTCTAGAATAAAGCCAGCTCCACCTGAAGTGTCTGAAGAATAAGATTACCCAGAGGGAGAAAGCTACTCCTATGAGCCTCTGGTGGACTTTAGATTTTTCTTCCAAAAGCAAGACTCCAGTGCTGCTACAGATAAGTAAAAGGATCTTGCTAAGGCCATGGCTGTCAGACTCTTAATATTTTATGTGATCTAACATACATTCTTCTCTTCAGGAAGCATGAATATCTGACCTGCTCTTCATATTTGGTCTAATAGTGAAGTTTCTTTTTCCTGTCAGAAAACTCAATGGTCACTAACTCTTCTCTCATTGTTTTCTGATTTTTTTTTCAATCCAGTCAGTGAGCCATAGCACCCTAAGGTAGTTGGAGAACACATAATCCCCAGTAGATAGGGTCTACAGCCTCTTCCATCTCAAAGAAGCTACAGAAAACAGAGACCTCCACTCCCTCAGCAGCCCATAGAGAATTACAGGGATTTGTGTCTCTCGGGGGGAAATCAGATAGGGTGTGACCTAGACTGGCCAGGAAGAGAGGCGTGGCAGGATCCTGGAATCTAAGCAGCACTGCCTCTCAGGACCCTGTCCACATGTAGAAGTTCTCATGGGTTCTTGAAAGGTGTGAATGGCAGGAAGCCTGCCCTGTGTTCCTCAGGGTGTCCTTTTCTTCCTTCTTTTATTTGGCCCAAGTTCATCCTTTAGAGCCAGTTTCTCCCTCATCCTTCAACTTTGCCTTTCAAATTAATGCTATCACCATTTTTGCATGTCTTGTTCAATTCTTTGAGACAAGAAGAACCTGGAAAACAAGAAGTGAGCACCTCAAAAACCTGGTAACAGAAGGGAACTTCAGGAACCCTAGCATGGGGTCACATTGGTGGTTGAAAAATTTCCCAGATGTCCTTGTAGGGTTATGTAAAAAATTCTTCAATTCCTGAACATTAAGGGGCCACCATAACACAGCATGAAGTCTGTACTGTTGCAGAACATAGTCAGGTTTCAACAGCAGGTAGACAAACTAATAGGCAGATTCCCAAGTCCCAAACATGCCTGTGGACTGTAGGTAGAAATCATCGTGAAAAATTTTAGGGTAGGAATGAAAGAGCACCTTGATATAAATGAAGTGGAGTTTAACAGGGAATGGTGAGAATGGCCTTGGGGCACCAACATACTGGAAATTTGGTTTCCAACTGGGCCATATATTCCACCACTGAAAATCCTGCTGAGGGCCCTGGGACTCCAGTTTGAGGGCATTTTATTTGAAAAAATGGTCTTCAAGGCAGCAATTTCTGAGCAGATGGTGTCAGAAGGGTCCACCTCTCAAAGCAGCACAGAGACAGTACATATTGTGGAACATCCTGAGGCGTTGAAAGTGAGACAGGCTCAGATGGAAAGGGTTTGATCTACTGATAGCTTAATAGGAGGAGGCCTGAGTTCTATGCATAACTTGGGGTGGGCACTGAAGGATCTCCGGAACCGGGGCAGAGGTGGGGTTGTGGAGGGACTGTAGTTGGTGGCCAGAATTTTCCAGGGGGTATTAAGTGTGGGAGAGACGGTGGCCAAGTAGGCTTAATACTACCAGTCTTCCAGGTGACTATAGTCCCTGCAAGGCTGATGCTTTCCCTATAGGATATGTAGGTGTCATGATTGAAAACTTGCCCTTTTTACCACCAGTGAGCTGCTAGTCAACAAAGAACTTCCAGTTCCTTAGCACTTACACAAGTTTAGCATTGGAAGAAACCCAGATGTTTTTGCCCTATGCTGGTTCCTATTCCATTATACTGTTTCAGACCATTATTAATTCTCAGTTATGTAGGGAAAAGGGTCTGTTAAGTAGGCAGGGACAGCACAGGGACTTGGCCTGCGGAGAAAGCGGAAGTGGAGAGAAAGGCAGTGGTTGCGATTGCTTGACAAAAACAAAATATTAAATGTTCTAAGGCCAAGTGGTTATTGCAGCAAGCAAGCAGCCTACAGCAGTTGGGTGACTCCTACTCCTAGCATAAATACCAATGACAAACCCCCAAGACTGAGGCAGGGCAAGCAATCCACAGGCCCTACAGTTGGGGCCTTCCACTTCTCTTCAGAAAAGTCTGTATTTCTTCTTTGCAATAAAAGTCACTTTGCTAGGCAACTTCCTTAGACTCCTTTCCTTCATTTTTATACTGGACTGCCAGTTTGGACCTGGGAATGTCATAAGGTTGATAGTCGCACCCCTGACGGGACAGTTATACGTGTCAGCATTATATCGGTAGGCAAAGGAAAGTCCAGCCTCACTGGTATGAGATCTCTTGTGAGTTTGGTTTTTCAAGCTCGAAGTAAAACTGAGAATGGGAAAAATGTGAGACAGCAAAGCATCTAGGCGCTGGAAGACCAGGAATTACATGCCACAACTTTCTTGTATTTCAAATGTCAGAGGTGGTTAATTGAGACAGGTGGCACATATGCAAATATCTGACTTAAATACAAATTAGGAGGAAGAAATTAATAGGCTGTGTTTCATTTCAGAAACCAATAAGAATAACTTTGAGTAAGATATTTACATTCATAAACAGTGATGTCAAACCAAAAACAGACTATTTTCTTTAGAAATCATTAGAAAGAAAAAGGAAAACAGGATACAGTGTATATTTGACAGTTTTTTTAAATTTTTTATATGGTTAGGCCACAGTCCTCAATTATTAAAACACTCACCTAAGATTTGTTGTGAAGAGTGTTTTTCAGAAGTAATTAAAGTCTCTAATTAATTGACTTTTGATCAAGTGAGGTCTGACTTAATCAGTTAGAAGACCTTAGAGCAGGGCTAAGACTTTCATGCCATACAGAAGGTATTACACCTGTGTACAATAATATCTACCATCCTGTAGATAGTTTCCATTTTGTTCATAATCATTCCTTTCTGATTACTTGTAGACACGGTTTCTGCCCATGCACATGTGTTAAAACATGTTTATGATCATTCCTTCCTGAATCCCTGCTTTACAGATACTGGACTTGCCACAGTCTCGTAAGCCATTCCCTTATATATATTTGACATATACCTACCTTACTGGTTTGGCTTCTCTGGTTGAAGTGACTGATACATTATTACAACAATGAAGAAGCCTAAAGTAACCTTAAATGAAATAAGCTGAAACTGATAAATATTTTAAAGTAAGAACAAAACAGGGGCCGGTGAGATAGCTCAGTGGCATAAGCGCCTGCCTGGCATGCGCGAGGTCCTGAGTTCGACTCCCAGTACCCACATACAAAAAAAGGGCCGGTGATATCGCTCAGCGGCATGGGCACCTGCTGGTGCATGAGATCCTGAGTTCGATCCCCAGTACCCATAAAAAAAAAAAAAAAGAACAAAACAGGGTAATTTAAATGAATCCAAGAGGCAGTCATTTGATAAACAATTAAAATAATCTACTAAGCAAATTTAGACCTCAAAAAGGGAAATAGCAAATGCATGTGAAAATGAAAAGATTCTGAGATGACTTCCTGAAATTCTGGGTTAATAGGTTTTCTAGTTTATATAAAATCCAAATATTCACTCAAGTATTGTTATAAAAACACAATTAAACCAACTAATAGAAAAACTAGAAATTGTGGTCAAAAGAATTAACTACTTTCTCAAAACCTACACTACTGTTTTAGGATTTCATTCAATAGATCATATGCTATTAACTTAAAATCAAGAAGAATCTAGAAAAAAGTTTGTATAAAGACCCAAAAGTTATATTAAACCAAAACAACTGTATATTGCTTCCTTCTGTTCACATATATTCTTTATAAAATTTTGGTCAATATAATCCACAGTTACATTAAAAAAATAAAGTTTCAAGACAAACTCCTATTCATACAACAACTATAAGAATAGCTAATGTGAGAATTGCAATATGTCCCAAGTAATAAGGTCATTTTGATTAAAAATTGATAATGAATCTGATAAATTTTAATATTAATTTTCATAATAAAATCCCTTAGTACAGGTAAATCCAAAAATATTTCCTTAATTTTCAGTAACTGTATATTTTCTTCATCTTTACACACCAGATACATTCACACATCTATAAGTAGAAATATACTAAATTGTAGAACAGCAGAAGCACTGCTGTTAAATTCTGAACAAAAAAGAAATACCTAAATTTTTTTTACTATTGAACATTCTGGGAATAACAAGAGTTATAAATACCGAAATGGTGAAAAAATCCACATTCATTTGTATATATTAGTATACTTAAAAAATTCTACAGGACAAATCCCTTCAAATTTTAGGAACTATGGGAATACATAGAAATTTGGGTTGTTAAAATTCAGTGTTAAGTTTAATACCTTTTGTTGCTACCCACATCCTTTGAACTCTACAGAATATCAAAAATATAGGTTTGTTTTATTCAATAGGAACACTATTTTAAGATACCACATTTAGTTCAATCCCAATTAAAATCCTATATATGTGCATGTAGTTCACATTTTTTTTTTCTGCAGAGAGGGAGGGGCAAGAGCACTGTGTGATGACTTTAAACATTTGGGAGAAATTCTGTTTGGAGGTTGGTAGAGGTAGGACAGATCAGAGCATGAGTAATTTACTTCATCTTTATGCACTTTGGTTACCTCTGTTATGTGTAATCAACAGTACTCTATGCTTAAAAATATTGAGTTTTAAAGTATGTAGAGTATGTGAAAAGGAATAACAATAAACCTGACATGTAATTGTTACCCAGTAAATGTCAACCTCCTTCCTTTTATGCATCTTAGTTGATCTTGTTGTTTAGAAAAGATGATTCAGTTATCTGTGATTTAAGCCAATCTATTTTGATATCCAATCAGAATTCTTAATATATTACTATGTAGAATAGTCAGAACCATGTTATTTACCAACACATGCATCCTGATGTTATTAAAAAGCTAATGTAGTTTGGGGCATCATATTTAAACTTTCTGGAGCTCCAAGTTGCAAACATTAGGGTACTGTGCAAATTAAGGCAAATTTCCCAAACCGTAACTTGGTAGATCTCTAAATCAGTTCCTGTTTTATCTTCAGTTAGCTTGCAAAACTTGATGGAGCTACAGCCTAAATTAAGATCCCTAAATCCTCCCTTATCTGTTCACACTTTCATTTCTGTCCCTCAGGGAAAAGGTGGTTCGTGTACTCTCAGCTTAGCTTATGCTAAATGTCAGGTTAATATGTCATCAGAATGTTGAGAATTATTTCAGATATAAATAAAATATTTATTCCCTATGGAATAAATAGCTCCTATGGAATGGGATATTGGAATGGAAATGGAATATTTGTTTCTGAGAATCTATATTTGACTGTAGATTGAATTTCTTTTTTGTTTTCTTTTCTTTTTTGTGGTGCTGGGGATTCATTTTAGTGATCATAATATGTACAGAATTCTGACTGCGAAGGTGCTATGATTGTATCTTTACCAGGATAGTCACGCCCTTTTCCTTGTTACACTTACATTAGCTGCTAAGAAGTTCTGGATATACAGTCATGTTTTCCTCAAATATTTGTTTGCTGGTGGAATTTTTGTTAACATATATAGGGCATTTTAAGCTTCTATCTGGAAACTTCATTAGTTTAATAATGAAGATCTTACAGAATTAGTTTAATAATGTCAGATCTTACAGAATTTTTTCAGGACACAAATAATAAATATGAAGTCCCCTTGGAGAAGAGAAAACAACAGGTTACAATTCAATTATGATATTTTAAATTGAAGGAATCTAGAACTTGCGTCCTAATGGATTACAAAAGGAAAAAAGTGACAACATTTTTTACTATTCACATAAAATAATGTTAAAATAGTAAGGTAACATATTATGTGACACATTTAAAATATAAATATATCATGAACATATCTGTGTCTGAAGGGAGAGAATGGCTATAGTTTGCTTTTGACTTTTTGAAAGTGTTTCGGAAGAGCTTATCATAAACACACATATAATAATACTGACCAACAAAGTAAATAACTCTCAGATCAGTTGAAATATTAAATCAAAAAATGTGAGCTCTAAAAACTGAACTCCAAATTTCACCTGAAGCATCTTATAGTTTTTACTGCTCGGAGGAAATGTACTAATGAAAACAGAGAGATAATTTTTTCATGAGGAATTGATCATAGAGTTATTCATGTTTAAAGGAAAAGAGGTTTATTATTTAGAGGTGTGAAAATTGCTATTTAAAATATTGAATTATTGGCACATAGTACTGACCTTCCTTAGCCTTAAAAATTATCATGTACTGACAAATGTAATTTTGGAATCTTGAAAAGATAAAAGTTGTAAAATAATGGTATAATTATCTAAATAATCCATGGCTCGTGGTGAAAGATTTTATATAGCAATGTTTATTTTAATACAATCTATAGTAACATACATTCCAAAGATGGCAACCAAATTCCTTGGAAGCATGTTATTGATCATGCTATAAGTATGACATAATCAGTTTAGCCAAATGTATTGAGAACACTTTGAAGTGTACATCACTCTAAAATTTCCAAGGCATTTGAAAAATACTCAACCTTTTCCAAGTTTCAGATTTTCTTTATTGCCAAAATGGGATGGGAGTGTATTAGAGGAAGGATGTGAGGCAAGGTGTCCAGGAGAAAGAAAGTCAAAACAGAGCCACTGAGATTGGTTTGGAAAATGCTTCTTTATCAATTCAAAGGAACAGAGCAATGTACATGTGTAAAAAATGATGAAAGCCCATCTACCCAAAGACCTCACTGGAGGATATTATTTTGGTTAATTCATCATTGTCAGGTTCAGGTCTACCAGCTTATTGGTTTGGATACTAGGTGTTTAGAGCACAAAATGATTCATCACTCTAAATCAGATTTATATTCACCAAGCATAGAGATATCTACATGCAAAGCTATAACGAAAATTTGTAAAGTTAAAAATGATCAACCTATCAGTACCTATAGATCAGAGTTCATATGAAGTAGAGCACATGTTTTGACATGACTAATATGTTTTCTTCCTTAACTAAATGTGTAATAAGAAGAAAACAACAACCAAAACACTGGTAAGGGAGCATGGAATGATGAGAGAAGACAGACAATCTTAGGAAATGTTCTTTATAAGGTAGATTTAGCACTCTCCAACTGGCACCACAGAAGTATTATGGTCAAAACTCAGACTCCCCTAGCACTACTTGAGTGAGTTCTTCATACATATCCACCTTTAACTTTTCTGCTTTAATTTAATTGCCAGTCAACCTCAAGCCAACCTATTTTTTTCTTTACATAGCTTATTATTTCCAGGTAAGTCCCATAAATAGAAAGAAAAAAATGATATGGTTAATCAAGACCAAGAACTCTATTATCATTTAAAGTAGATATATATATATATATATCCACTTTGTGATTCATTTGGTATTAATTCATAGATTAAATTTCAGGGAAGGACTTTTCTCCTTTATTTCCAAGACTTTTTCAAAATAAGCTGCTTACCAACCCAATTAAAATGTATCTTGTATATGTTCACATGTAAGCCTCAGACTTGACCCATGTAGAAGATTTGCAAACACATAAGGAAGTAAAGGATTCTCTTCCTGCAATGTGCCATATTTTAAGAAAGGAGAATTAGAGCCTTCATATGGAGTAGGATTAAAATCAATACCTTTAGTTCTCTACACTCCTTGTTTAAAATAAGAATATAGGTGGAAAGATTTTTATTAAACTACTAATGTACCCTCCATTTTGAACTTGGATATATCTTTTTTTTTTTGATATATCTTTAAAGATTTAAATTATTATTTGCTCTTGCCATAAATAAATTACATATAAAGAAAAATATAAGGTGATGTTGGGCTCATATCTTGAAAAATAATAGCAATATAGTTCTGATAATATTACAGAGGTTCTAAATTATTTTTTGCTTGTAATGACAATCATATTTTAGTTGGTACTCATGGACATGAATTGAAAGAATGAATTGAAACGGATATAATACTTTGATCTATTATTCAGCAAGCTATCAAATGAGGTGTTATGACTTACAGTGAGCAACTTCAACCTATCATTTTTGCCAATTTAAGACTCTGATTAAATGTCAAGCAAGTGCAATGTGAATGTGCCTTTCAGAAATGTTCTAAATAAGTAGAAATAGCTGTTTTGTAGCTTTTCTGATTTAAGCAGTGCTTTTTTGAGACACCAAGTTATTAGAACTGAGATGTCTACTGTACTTCGAAGTGAAAATAACTGAATTTCAACTAATCAGCCTACCTCACAATCAAGTTCCTCTTTCTACTCACCTCTTTTTCATTAAGCTTTAGTCATACTGACTATCTTTTCGGTTCCTTTACATACCTTAAGTGCTAGGACATGGTGCCTTTTTGAACCTTTACCTTTTTGCCTTTCCAGACTGCATATCTGCATCTAGATCTTTGCAGTCATCTGAAGGATTAACAAGGTTCTAATGTGGCTAATTCATGTGAACGCCAATTTTGCTGATGGCTGTTGGCAGAGGAACTTCTTTTCATCAGAGCTGCCTAAGAATTCTTGCAACATGGAAAATGGCTATTCCTGAATGAGCCATACATGACAAAGAGCCAAACAGAATCTATGCTTTATAAGGCTTAGTCTTGGAAATTGTATAACATTATTTCTTGTACATTCTAGAATCTAGAAGTGATTATTTTAGGCCATCTCTCTTTAAAGAGGTGAGAAATTAGCAGAGTGTCATATAAAATTTGTATTGTATTTTCAAGCCACCACAATATGAACCATGATTTTTCCTTGAATCTAAATAGTTACTTATCACTTGAAATAACAAGTATTTTATTTCTTACCCAGTTACTACACTAACAAGTAATACCAGCTAATATTTACTTAAACGTAACCTTCTTTTAGATCTGTGACTTTTCTAATTTCCCTTGAATTTTTTATTTTAGTTTTATTGTGTCTTCCATATGGAGTCTTCTCAAGAGAACTTTATCTCTCATTTCATAGTAGGAGTAGAAAATACCACAGAAAGTGGTAATTCACATGGGAATTGATTTATAGCAAACAGTTCGGGACACATTTATTCTGTTAAGTCCTACATAATGGTAACTACAAAATGTAACTGTTAGATGACTTTAAAAGTTGATTGGAGACCTCAAGATGGCGGATGAGTAAGAAGCAGGCAGCAAAACTCTCTCTAAAAGTTACCATTGGAACACGGGAATATAGCGACCCAGAAAGCGCAGGAGGGGGGGAGATGCCTCCCCGAAACCCAGAAAAGTTCTGAAGCGCAATCTGGGACCCCCGGCACCAGTGACGGGTGACTTCCAACAAAGAAGAAGGAAAGAAGGAGCAGACCGCGCGCGTGCACCTTCTAATATCCCGGGAGTTGGAGCGCCGGCGGAGGCTCAATTCTACGGACACACGGTGGCAGCTGGCGCCCAGGGAGCCCCCACGGAGGATCCTGAGACAGCGGCGGGGCAGGGGAGTGGCGGAGAACGGCGCTGACCGGCGGTGAGTGTCTCTCAGCCACAGCTGCCCCGCGCCAGAGAGCGACCGGCCGGGCGCCATTGTGGGGGGTGTGGCGAAACTCAGAGCGGCTCAGAAACTGCTCTGGGAACTTGTGCTCCGGACAGGGCAGCACAGGGCCTCTCAATTGAGCCCACGAAAGTGTGCTGAGGTCAGCAGGCGAACGAGACTGGACTCTCAGCCACACCTGTCCCGCGCCAGAGAGCGACTGGCCCGGCGCCATTGTGGGGGGCGTGGCGAAAAACCAGAGCGGCGGGAACCCGTGCAGGGAACCCGCGCTCCGGACAGCACGCTGAGCCTCTCAGGCCCAGGGATCGTGAAAGGGCGGCGAGAGCGGAGGCGAGCTAGACTGGTCTCTGCCTGAAAGTACGTGCCTCTGCTCACCACCCACCAGAGGGTGCTCCTGGCTTACTGGGACGGACCTGCACAGAACAGGACTTTGTCACAAGGTACCTGCCTACAACAGAGTCAACACCTGGAACTGATTCTTTTTATATTTTTTATTTTTATTTTTATTTTTTATTTTTATTTTTATTTTTTTTCTCACTGATTTGTTTTTTTGTTCTGGCGAAGGGTTTTTTTGTTTTTGTTTTGTTTTGTTTTGTTTTTTGGTGGGGTTTTATTTTTGATCTGTCTGTTTTATTGTTTTTATCTTTGTTTTTGTTTCTGTATGTGTATTTGCTCTTTCCTTCATTATTCTCTCTGGTTTTTTATATGAGTGTAAACAGCGCCTCTAACTTCTTTGTGATTGTGGTTGTGATCTGTTCTTCCTTTTATCCCTTCCTTCTCTTTTTACCACCTGTCCTCTGCACTAGTGTCCCAATTTTAGTGGGATCCCTCTTGGTCCTCTAACCTTACATTTAATTCCTTCCTCTTCTCCCAATACTCTATTTCCTCCTTAACTCATCTTAAATTTAAACTCCTCAAGGAAAAATTGACATACATAGGACTTGTATACTGCATATAATTTTTCTGGTGTGTTTTAGATTTTGTTATATAACCGCAACTCTATACAGCTAAAAGTGGTAAATAACTGGTTAGCTCAGTCTGTCATTTTTTAGGCTGTGTTTGATGCTTTAGTTAACATTATAGCCAAATGTGAAATAATTGTTCTAAACATATTTCCTTCCTGATATTTCATGATTGAGATTGACTAAGGGACACAGAAAATACAGTGGCACAGTACCAAAGAATCAAGGACTGGGCCAAACAGGTAGCAACTTCGCATACCCAACGAATTGAAGAGGTAGGATCTGGCAGAAAGCTCAAAACCTAAAAGCAAGCTCCACTTGGAAGATACTGCAGAGAAGTAGTCATCTTCTAAAGATCTTAAACACTAGCAATAAAGTAACTTACTATAGGTAATTTGCAAACATCACCCCAGGAATTAAAGAAAGAAAAAATGAGACGACACTTAAACAAGATGCAACCACACACATCCAATTCACCAAAGGCAAACCTAGGGAGCAACGAGGTGGGACAATCCGAAAGCCACCCACCTGGCCTATCTGAAGTGGTAACAACAAAGCAACTGAATGAGGTTCTGGAAAAAATTAAAACAGAAATAATCTCACAGATAACTGCAGAGATAATGTCTACAATGAAGACCATGCTTAAGGACACTATAGCTGATACAGACAAAAAAATAGATGAACTTAAGAAAACTATAGAAACCATGAATGCTCAGCATAGGAAAGAAATGGAATCTATAAGGCAGATTCAAGCAGATATCCAAGAGATAAAAAATTCCATTGAAAGTATTTGTAGCAGAATAAGCCAATGCGAGGACAGGATCTCAGATATAGAAGACAGGCTTGCAATTAGTGATCATGAAATGGAAAAATTCTTAAAAATAGCAAGGGACCATGAAAAATCAATTCAGCAGCTGCTAGATGACTCAAAGATAAACAACTTAAGAATAATTGGAATAAATGAAAAAGCAGGAGATAGCATCAACGACATTAAAACCTTGTTCAAAGACATAATCAGGGAGAACTTTCCTGGAAGAGAAAAGGAATTTGACACCCCTATAAGTGAAGCTTTTAGAACACCAACTAGACATGATCAAAAAAAAACTTCAGCCAGACATATTATAGTCAAGATCCCAGAAATTCAACAGAAGGGCAGAATCTTAAAAGCTGTTAGGGAGAAGAGACAAATCACCTATGAAGGAAAACCCATCAGAATCACAGCTGACTTTTCAGCACAAACCCTCAATTCAAGAAGAGCTTGGAATGATGTATTGCAAGCTCTAAAGGAAAATAATTTTCAGCCCAGATTGATGTACCCTGCAAAACTATCTTTCAAAATTGATGGAGAAATAAAATACTTTCATGACAAAGAACATCTGAGAAAATTTATGACCACCAAACCAGCACTCCAAAACGTTCTGAAGGACATTCTAGAAAGAGATAGGAACCCCAACAGAAGGAATCCACCAGGCAGGGCAAATAATTAAATAGCCGGAAAGCGGAAAAACAAAGAGTGGGAACCAACAACAGGAAAATATCATGACAAGTCAATACATATCAGTTTTAACCATCAATGTTAACGGTCTCAATTCACCAATCAAAAGGCACAGACTGGCGAAATGGATCAAGAAGCAAGATCCAACAATATGCTGTATACAAGAAACACATTTAATTCAGAAAGAAATTCATAGACTGAAAGTCAAAGGATGGAAAACAATACTCCATGCCACAGGAACCCAGAAAAAAGCAGGGGTAGCTATTCTTTTTGCAGACAAAGTGAACTTCAAGCCAAGAAGGATTCAGAGAGATAAAGACGGTCATTACATCCTTGTAAAGGGAACAATCCAAGAGGAAGAGATAACGATCATAAATATATATGCATCAAATACCAATGCACCCAGCTATATAAAACAAGTACTAAAGGACATGAAAAATCAAATAAGCACTAATACAATTATATTGGGAGATCTCAATACTCCACTGTCACAAAAAGATAGATCAACTGGACAGAAAATCAATAATGAAATAGTAGAACTGAACCAAACTTTTGAACAAATGGACTTAGTAGATGTCTACAGAGTGTTCCATCCCACAACATCAGAATACACATTTTTCTCAGCTGCACATGGGACGTTCTCCAAAATAGACCACATACTAGCTCATAAAACCTGCTTAAGTAAATGCAAAGGAATTGAAATTATCCCATGCATATTATCAGACCATAGTGCAATGAAATTGGAAATCAATGGCAAAAGATCCCACAAAAACTCCCTAAACACATGGAAATTAAACAGCATCCTCCTGAACAACCAATGGGTCACAGATGAAATTAAAGAAGAAATTAGTCATTTTCTACAACTGAATGATAATGACAGTACAACATACCGGAACTTATGGGATACAATGAAAGCAGTCCTAAGAGGGAAATTTATAGCATTAAACACTTATATCAGGAAAATAGAGCAAGCGCAAATAAACAACTTAAGGGTGAACCTCGA
The DNA here is from genome assembly GCA_028451465.1 of Erethizon dorsatum. Classification (NCBI taxonomy): domain Eukaryota; kingdom Metazoa; phylum Chordata; class Mammalia; order Rodentia; family Erethizontidae; genus Erethizon; species Erethizon dorsatum. The sequence goes on from CM051842.1 coordinate 19,644,665, forward strand.
GCTTCTAGAAAAAGAAGAGCAGGTTAAGCCAAAAGCCCGTACAAGGGAGGAAATTATAAAGATCAGAGCAGAAATTAACGTATTGGAGAATAAAAAATCAATACAAAGAATCAATGAAGCAAAAAGTTGGTTCTTTGAAAGAATAAATAAGATTGACAAACCCTTATCCAACCTTATTAAAAAAAGAAAAGAAAAGACTCAAATCCATGCAATTGAAAATGAAAAGGGTGATATCACGACAGACCCTGCAGAAATCCAGAAGATCATCTATACCTATTTTGAAAATTTATATTCTACTAAGATGGAAAATGCAGAAGAAATGGACAGATTCCTAGATTCGTATGAATTACCAAAGCTGAATCAAGAAGATTTAAAAATCCTAAATAAACCAATATCAGCCAATGAAATTGAAGATGTAATTAAAAACCTCCCAACAAAGAAAAGCCCAGGCCCTGATGGATTCACTGCCGAATTCTACAAGAAATTTAGAGAAGACCTAACGCCCCTACTTCTCAAACTTTTCAATGAAATTGAAAGGGAAGCAATACTCCCAAATTCATTCCTGGAAGCAAGCATTACCCTGATACCAAAACCAGAGAAGGACCCAACTAAGAAAGAGAACTACAGGCCAATCTCCCTAATGAACATAGATGCAAAAATCCTTAATAAGATACTGGCAAACAGAATCCAACAAATCATCAAGAAGATTATACACCATGACCAAGTTGGATTCATCCCAGGGATGCAGGGATGGTTCAACATACGTAAATCAATAAATGTAATACAGCATATTAACAGAACCAAAGACAAAAATCACATGATCATCTCAATAGATGCAGAAAAAGCTTTTGACAAAGTCCAGCACCTTTTCATGATAAAAACCCTACAGAAAATTGGAATAGAGGGTCTTTATCTCAATCTGGTAAAAGCTATCTATGACAAACCAACAGCCAATATTATACTAAATGGCCAAAAACTGAAAGCCTTCCCTCTAAAATCAGGAACAAGACAAGGATGTCCACTGTCCCCACTCTTATTCAACATAGTTCTGGAAACTTTAGCCAGAGCGATTAGACAAGAGAAAGAAATAAAAGGAATAATGATTGGAAAGGAAGAAGTTAAATTATCATTATTTGCAGATGACATGATACTCTACACAGAAGACCCCAAAAACTCCACTAAAAAACTGCTAGATTTAATAAGCAAATTCAGTAGTGTAGCTGGATACAAAGTCAATACTCAAAAGTCAATAGCCTTCCTGTACACAAATAACAAACTTACTGAAAGAGAAATTAGGGAAACAATACCTTTCACAATAACATCCAAAAAAATGAAATACCTAGGAATCAACCTCACGAAGGATGTAAAAGACCTCTATACTGAAAACTACAGTACTCTGAAAAAGGAGATTGAAGAGGATATCAGAAAATGGAAAGATATCCCTTGCTCCTGGATAGGAAGAACCAATATAGTGAAAATGGCCATACTTCCAAAATTGTTATACAGATTTAATGCAATTCCAATCAAAATTCCAACAGCATATCTCACAGAATTAGAGAAAACAATCCTAAAATTCATTTGGAATCAGAAGAGACCTAGAATAGCAAAGGCAATTCTGGGCAACAAAGGCAAGGCAGGGGGCATCACTATCCCCGACTTGAAATTATACTATAAAGCTACTGTGATAAAAACAGTGTGGTACTGGCAAAAAAACAGACCTGAAGATCAATGGAACAGATTAGAAGATGCTGAAACAACCCCAGACATACTAAGCCACCTTATCTTTGACAAAGGTGCCAAACACATTCGCTGGAAGAAAGATAGCCTCTTTAATAAATGGTGCTGGAAAAACTGGCTCTACACATGCCGAAGATTAAAATTAGATCCATATCTTTCACCATGCACTAAACTAAATTCAAAATGGATCAGAGATCTAAATATTAAAACAGAAACATTAAATCTGCTGGAAGGTAGGATAGGTAAAACCCTTGGAGACATTGGTGTAGGCAAAGACTTTATGAATAAAAACTCAACCGCACGGGAACTATCCCAAAGAATCAATAACTGGGATCTCATCTTATTAAAAAGCTTTTGCACAGCAAGAGAAACCACCAACAGAGTGAAGAGACAACCCACAATGTGGGAAAAAATGTTTGCCAGCTGTTCCTCAGACAAAGGATTACTATCGAGAACATATAAAGAACTCAAAAAAATCAGACCTCCCAAATTTAAAGACCCACTCCAAAAATGGGCATCTGAGATGAATACACATTTCTCAGATGAAGAAATACTAATGGCAAATAAATATACAAAAAAATGTGCAACATCACTAGTCATTCGAGAGATGCAAATTAAAACAACACTGAGATACCATCTCACCCCAGAAAGAATGGCTACTATTAAGAAATCAACTAATAACAAATGCTGGAGGGGCTGTGGGGAAAAAGGAACACTTCTTCACTGTTGGTGGGAGTGTCGACTGGTACAGCCACTGTGGAAGTCAGTGTGGAGATTCCTCAGAAAACTAGGGTTGGAGGTCCCATTTGACCCAGCTATTCCCCTTCTGGGCATCTTCCCAGAAGAATTAAAAACATCGTACCACAGCGGTATATGTGCACCCATGTTTATAGCAACACAATTTGTAATAGCCAGATCTTGGAAACAACCCAAATGCCCATCAACTGAGGAATGGATAAGAAAGATATGGTATTTTTATACAATGGAGTACTATTCAGCCATAAAGAAGGATAAACTGGAGACTTTTATAGGTAAATGGATGCAACTCGAGAAAATACTCATAAGTGAAATAAACCAGAAGCACATGTGTAAGCATCGTATTATCTCTCTAGTATGAGAAACTGAAAGAGTAAATAAGATCCAAAATGTACAATAGACATGGTGAATCAAAAAGAAACTGGTCAAAAGGAAAGAGAGACTGGAATAGGGAAAAGAAAGAAGGGAAAGGGAAAAAAATTGTATATACATATATATAAGATGGTTAAGATAGATACACTACCATTTTTACTTAGTTCATTGAAGAGTAAGGTTTGTGCCAATAATGTTTGGACAATTGAATGCTAATGTCTGGTGTCCTGAATAACTAACTTAAAGATAGTAATACGTAATGTATTAACCATTGTTACCCTCCTATTATGTTTGTTTGAAAATTTGTTCTTCTTTTGATTTGTTTTGTTTTTTCTTCTCTTTAAAAAAAAAAAAAAAAAAAAAGTTGATTAGGAATGAGATAGTAAACTGTATTGGGTATATGCTTTATGAACTATATTTCATTTTAGCCAATTAATCAAGTGTACATTATATTAAAATTCTAGAACCTCCTTTAATTTTCAAAGATTACTATAAAACAGTGAGAAGAGAGGTGCTAGAAGAAGGTGTAAATAAAAAGGATGTATATTCTTTCTGTGTATAAATAATTTAATAATTGTGGTTTAAATTAATGTCGACTAAATTGGTTGAATATTCATTTATTCTTACCTCTTAATCTTTAACAAAACTAATTTGATAAGTAATTTTAATGAAGCTAGACAGTAAAACTCACTGAGCACTGGCATCTTATGTTCAAGTGATTAAATAGAAGAGAGTTTACGAGGGCCACTAAATACCTTATAGTTAGTTGCAAAACAGCACAGTACATTTTTCAAGCCAAAAAAAAAAAAACAACTGGAGATTAATAGCCTTATCATCATCCACTGCACTTAAAATATTCATACTATGGTTTGATATATTTTTGTAGATACATTCAGTTATAGACAAGTAAAGAATGTTAAAAATTACTAAAACCATTTCTGTTCCTCAGCTTGAAAATCTATGTTATATCACCAGCTGGAATCTAAACACAGTGCATAATCTTGTGTTGAGTGGAATTAAAATCTTAAAAAGTATTTTTGATGATAGTCGTTAATTGTATCTATTTTATTAACCAAGTCTTTTCATGTTTAAATGCTTTCTGCTTTTTATAATTTTATTTCATAATTCTGAAAGGTGTTTTTTTTGCAGTGTGAATTATTAAGTAGATTCACTAAATCTACTTTGTCCCTTCCTAGGCAGCAACATGATATTTTTGAGAAAAGCCTACAGTTAAAATTGTGTTTGAAATACATTTCTGTCTTTCATTTTCTTGTGATCTGACAAGTTGCTATTTTCTCCATTTCAATGTTCTCATATGAAAAAAGAGGTTAATACTAATATGCAGTACTGTTTTAATGATTCCATTCAACAATATACATGTTTGGCACTTAGCAGATATCTAATAGATGTAAACCCTCCTTTCTTTTTCAAAATATCCTGTCTTCTGGTGCCATTTTTGTTAATTAAAAATAAAAATGTTAAACATCTTGAAAATCTTTTACAAAGACAAATTATACTTGGATATCACCCGTGGTCTGATTTTGCCAAAATGGTGAAACAGAATAAACATACTTCTGTTTTCTTCTGAATCTACTTTAAGAACCCTTTTTAGGGCTGGGAATACAGCTTAGTGGTAGAACATTTGCCTAGCATACACAAGGCCCTGAGTTTCATCGACAGTAGTGCAAAACAAACAAAACAAACAAACAAACAAACAAAAAAATGAAACAAAACAAAAATCTCTCTTTTTCTTAGCACCTGGTAGATTCCACCACTCACTTCCTGTGAGCATGAACAAATTATGTAAATTCTCAGGGCTTCGGTTTCCTTATTTGTAAATTGGAAATGATATTAGTGCCAACATCATGTGACTATTGGGAAGATCAATTGAATTAATTCAAATAAATCTTGTAAAATAATAAACAGTTAATTTATGTTAGCTATTAATAATTGGAAATATATCGTATTTAATTTTCCTAAAGCTGAAGAACTACCTTCCACCCCTCATAACTTGGCTCCAGTCTGACTTTGAGATTTTCAAATATTCCTATCACCACCAACATACTATGTAATTCTTCTAAATTCCAGTACAGATGGTACACTATAAATTTCAGGAGGTTCCCACAGTCCTTGAAGTCCATTCTTAGATCACTTAACTTATTTACAAAAAATTCTAACTTGAGAGTTATGCAAAGGAATGCATAATATTTTAAGTGTAGACATATAACAGAGCTCCAAATTCATAGTTTAACATTTGGAGTTTATATTAAATTGTTTATATTTATTTGTACATTTTTAATATGCACTTATTTCTACACCTCCCAAGCCTAGTCTCTTAAACTTCGATGAGTGCCTTTTTCTGGCATTTCTATCCAGGTTTATAGCATATATTATATCACAAAGACATTCTAATGTATGTGCCCTCATTTTGCTGTTTATAGCTCAGATGAGAATTTCCATTATGTCGAACATGGTGATTATTTCTCTAGCTTTTTTTTTAAAGCACTCATTTTCCTCCTTTCAAAGACATGCAAAACAGGAATCATAATTCTATTTATATAATCAGGTCTTATGGTATGAGTCAACATTAGCAAGACATCCCTCAATGAATTATTATTTTCTGAATATAACTAAAGGTAGCAAGTCTGTATCTTATATTGATAGATTCAAAATCTCATCTTTCAGGTTATCAATTAGGGCAGAATCTTCAGAAACTTGTCACAATTCAAACAGACAAGGAATGTAAATAATATGTCTGCAATAAGAATTCTGAGAACAAAGGAGACTGAAAACAGCATTACGGCAATAGACCTTTTTATTTTAGAATAGTTAGTTCAGTTTATTTCAGAACTGTACACACTGTCAGCAATGATGAGTAAGCAAGAACACCAATAAATGGGTAAGCAAAGATCTGACATTTGTTTTATAAAAATTTAAATATATATATATATAATTTAAATATATATATACACATGCTATATATATATATATATATATATATATATATATATTATTCTGGGCAATTAAATGTACCAATTATATACATTTAACATTTTCTTCATTATTACAAATACAGAAAAAGAAATGACTTAAAATTTTCCTAAAAAAGAAAAGGATGAAGTGGAAAAATGAATCAAGTGGGTGATTTATGTTATAGTTTCCTATGATTAAAAGATATACAAATGGCTAACAGGTATATGAAAAGGTGCTCAACATCATTAGGCATCTGGTAAATGCCAATAAAACAGCAATGCCACATCATCTCACATCTGTCAGAATGGCTATTATCAAGAGAAGAAGTGTTGGCAATGGGGTGTAGAAAAAGGAAACTGAATACTGTTGGTGGGAATATAAATCAGTTCAGTCACTGCAGAATAGAGTTTGGAGTTTGCTCAAAAATTTGAAATTAGGGGGCCGGTGCGATAGCTCAGTGGCGTAAGTGCCTGCCTGGCAAGCGCGAGGACCCAAGTTCGACTCCCAGAACCCACATACAATAAAAGGGCAGGTGATATCGCTCAGTGGCACAGGCTCCTGCTGGCGCACGAGGTCCTGAGGTCGACCCCCGGTACACACAAAAAAAATTGAAAGTAGAAATATCTTTGCTCTATACTCCTCTGAACACTTAAAATCCCATATTTTGATAATTACTATCCTAACGGGTATGAGGTGATAGCTCCTTCTGGTTTTGAATAGCATTCTCCTGACAAATAGTGATGTTGAGAATCTTTTCCTATAGAAGTAGACTATTTGTATGTCTTCATTGGAAATATGTCTATTCAAGTCTTTTTATTCAGTTTTTAATCAGGTTATTTGGTGAGACTCCATTCATTTAGTTTGATTTTGAGATATGTAAGCTTCTTATATGCTTTGGATATTAACCACTTATCAGATAAAATGTAAATATTTTATACATCTCTCTCTCCCTCTCCCTTTCTCTCTATCTCTCTCTCTATATATATGTATATATTATGGTTTGGGTCTAGATGTCTCCCCAAAGCCTCATGCAGTCATAGGTGGGGCTTTATCAGAGGTGGGTGAATCTAGAATGTGTGATTGACTCATGGTGCAATGTTAGGATTGCACCATGCGTGCTAAGATTAAGGGTGGGAGATTACTAAATCAGTCCACTGATTGCTTTGGCACTGCTCTAATCCTGGTAGTTTAGATACAATATAAGGGACAGAAAGAGGGTTGTCTTTCCTCCCTTGCTTTTGGTGTCTTCTGCTTGCCATGAACTGGTTCTCTTCTGTGTTGCCCCTCTGCCAAGCCACCCTGCCTTGGAACCAGCCAATTATGGACTGAAACTTCTACAGACTTTGAGCTAAATAAACCTTTCCCCCTTAAACTTTGGGTGTTTGGTATGCAATCTCAGTAATGAGAGTAAAGTAACTAAGACAGAATTTGGTACCAGAGAAGTGGGGTCATTGGTGTGACTATACCTGACCATGTGGTTAAGGAGCCTTTGAGAATGGCTTGTGGGAAGAGTTTGGAAAGGTTGGGAGGTGCCAGCTGAAAAAGTAGAGCTGGAACATTTTAGGCTGTACTTGATGGCAGATTCTGGTCAGAGCTCAGAAGACCAGAAGGCTGATAGAAATCCTGCCAGTAAAGATCAGGCTTAGGAGGTTTCTGCTGGGAAGAATTGCATTGGCTATTAGAATCCATACGACATGTGTTATGTGTTGGCAGAAAGTTTGTCTGCATTTTGCTAGTACACAGAGACTTTGCCTGAGACAGAGTTTAAGTGTGGTGTACTAATTAATCTGGCAGAAGAAATTTCAAGGCAGTGTAATGCTGAGGCAGTGGTGTGGCTACTATTGGGGGGGGGATTTTAGTGAGATTTATGTGGAGAATCAAGAGCAAAAGGCCAGCAGAATGGTTTAAAATGATTTGAATTTGTCCAGAAAGGAAGCTCCAGTAAAGCTGTGGACTGCAAAATTAGAGCAGAGGTGATCTTGATTGCTGAGTAGGAACAGAATAGAAAAGATGGCCTGAAGGCATCACAAGGAGCAGCAGGACTCTGTGCTTTGCAGCCTCAAAATCGCAAAAGCAAAAGACTTTGCTTTGAAAAGAGAGCCCCAGTACACCATCTTCCAGAATGGTGGTGGCCTAGGGAAGTTGTTCCTCAGAATTTGGTTCATAAGCATGGGACCCCTATAGCAAGAGAAAAAGAAGCCTGGCTACTGCTCCAGCTGGTGGCAGACCTTGGCATCAACCACATGGTGTTGGTTTTAGGTACATGCAGAATGCAAGAGTTGTCAGGTCAGGAAGGTTTCCATCCAGATTTCAGAAGAAAGACTGGGAGGCCAGGCAATGTGCCCCTGAGAGGGCAGTGTGTGAAGCTGAAGGTGCAGTGGAGACCCCAGAAGTTTGGAGAAGGCAAGATTGTGAATTGGCTGAAGAAAACTGCAACGAGGGAGCAGAGCTGGACTGAGAGAGAAGCTATGGAAGCTACAATCACCAGAAGTGCCGTAGGGGCAGAGCCACCCAAGCCCTTTGGAGTTCACAACTTGCCACAGATTACTGGAGATGCTGGAAGTTGAATTGTGAGACTTAATATTTGCCCTGCTGTATTTTGGACTTGCTTTGGTCCCATTCCTTTGTATCCCTCTGTGGTGGATTGACAACTGGTGGTCAGCTTGTAACACCCAGCTGAACTGAATCAGCATGGTGCTGGATGTGGAGGGCCCACCTGAAGATTGTTGCCAACAGCATAAAAAGAGAACTAGATGGGAAGAAGGTGTGCTGTTGATTCTCTTGGAGAAGCTTGTCATGCTGGCTTTCCTGATATGAACTCAGCTGTTCTCATCCTCCGAGGAGCTCAGGACCTTGCTGTCACTGAGGCTGGCTGTGGTTCTTTTTTGGGGAGTTCTGGTCCTTACCTTGAGTGTCAATTCCTGGCTCCAGTGCAGATCCTTCAGGCTGCTGTCACAGACTTCGTCCCACTGGTGCACTTTCTAGCTTCCACCACTAACCTTTGGGCCTTCTCAGTGCAGATCCTTGATACAGACTTGTGTAAGACATTGTCGTGGGCTCTAGGCCTCCAGCTGGACTTGTGGAGGACATTACCATGGGCTTTAGGTCTTCAACTAGACTTGTGCAGGACATTGCCATGGGATCCAGGCCCTCAGCTGGATTCTTTGGTTCTCTAGTGTGTGGACTGATCTCCAGCACTCTTTTGCATTTGACTCTTTGAGTGAATATTATAAAATAATCCTATAAATTATGTGTCCTGTATTAAAACCTTTCCCTTGTAAACCCTGACTACAATGCCCTCTATTTGTACCTTTTGGAATTATAATGTTTATCTTGTGCCATTGTATGTTGGAAGTGTTTAACTTTCTTTTCATTTGTACAGGGGCTCACAGTTAAGAGTTTGCCACAAATCTCAGAGGGGACTTGGGACTTGGACTTTTCAGCAATGCTGAAATTGTTAGGATTTTGGCAACTCTTGGAGATGGACTAAATGCCTTTTGTGTAAAGAAACGTGCCTGAGTCTATGGGGGCCCAGGGGTAGAATGTTGTGGTTTGTATCTAGATATCCCCTCAAAGCCTCATGCAGCCATAGGTGTGGCTTTTTTTCAGAGGTGGCTGAATATAGAATGTGTGATGCTGGGATTAAGGTGTGTGATAACAAAATCAGCCCACTGATTGGTTTGGCTCTGTCCTAATCCCTAGCCTAGGTAGAGTATAAAAAGGGCAGAAAAAAACTGCTAAGATCCCCCTCCCTTATTGCTTTGCTACAATTTACCCTTCATGAACTGCTCTTCTCTGTGAAGTTACCCTGATTTGGAGCCAGCCCATTATGGACTGAAACCTCTACCAATGGTGAGCTAAATAAACCTTTCCCCCTTTCACTTTGGGTGTTGGGTATTTTGTCTCAGCAACAAGAAAAGTAATTCAGACAATATATATTACCTTTTCAATTTGTTAGTTGTTTTCTTTGGTATGCAAAAGCTTTCTTAGTTTGATGTAGTCCCTCTTGTTTATTTTTGCTTTTGTTTCTTGAGCTTTTAGTGTCCTATCCCAAAACTCATTGCCAAGACCAAAGTCATCAACCTTTACACTGTGTGTTCATCTAGGACTTTTATGGTTTCAAGTCTTATATTTAACTCTGTAATACATTTAGATTTGATTTTTGTGTGTGGTATAAGAGTTCATTTTCATTTGTGCATGTGAATATCCAGTTTTCTCAATACCTTTACTGAAACTATCTTTTTTCTTTTATGCATTCTTAACATGCTTGTCAAAAATTAGAAATTAAATGTGCATGCATGGTTTTATTTCCTGTCTCTCCATTCTCTTCCATCAGGCTATATGTCTGTTTTTATGCAGTACTATACTGTTTTGATTACTATATTTTTCTACTATAATGTGAAATCAGAACATATAATATCATTAACATATTTTTTTCTCTGCATTACTTTGGCTATTTGGACCTCTTTTGGTTCTACACAAATTTTTAAATTGTTTTCTCTATTTTTGTGAAAACTATCACTAGATTGGTATGGATTGTGTTGAATCTGTATATTGCTTTGGGTCATATGGGCACTTTTACAATATAAATCCTTCTACTTCTTAAAATTTTTCGGGCCAGTGAGATGGCTCAGCGGCTTAAGCGCCTGCCTGGCAAGCACGAGGGCCCGAGTTCGACTCCCCGAACCCACATACGAAAAAGGGGCCGGTGATATCGCTCAGCGGCACGGGCGCCTGCTAGCGCGCGAGGTCCTGAGATCGACCCCCCGGTACCCACAAAAAAAAATTTTTTTTCATAGCCATTATTGAAAATAATATGGAGGTTCCTCAAAAAATTAAAAACAGAACTACCATATGATACAGCACTACCTCTTTTTTGTGTATGCCCAAAGGAAATGATATCGGTACCTCAAAGAGATATCTAGATTTCTGCATTTATGGCAGCACTATTTGCAATAGCCAAGTAGTGGAATAAATCTAGATGTCCATTCATCAGTTTATGAATAAATAAAATGCATTAAATATGTATCCTTGTGCATGTGTATGTGTGCATTACTTTGGATTTCTACTCAGCCTTTAAATAGATGGAAATCCTGTCATGTGTAACAAATGAATTCAGAGGGCATTATTTTAAGTGAAATAAACCAAATAAAGAAAGAAAATCACTGCACTATTTCTCTTATACGTGGGATCTAACAAGTGAATTACACAGAAACAGAGTAGAGCGGTGGTAACCAGGGGTGGAGAGGTTGGAAAACAGGATAGATGTTGGTCAAAGAGTATGAACTTTCAGATTTGAGTAAGTTTTTTGGATCTAAAATACCTTATAAGCTATTAATTATTATAGTTAAAACACTGCAGTACATACTGGTTATTTGCTGGGAGAGTATGTCGTGTGTGTGTGTGTGCGTGTGTGTGTGTGTGTGTGTGTGTATGTGTGTATGATGTTTGGATTAAACCCATAGACTCATTAATGTTAAGGAGTTGCTCTGTCACTGAGCTACATCCCTAAGCCTGAGTGTAGATCTTAAATATTTTTATCATGTGTACCCAGACACACACACACACACACAAAGGTAACTTGTGTGAAGATGGATGTGTTAATTTGCTTGACTATAGTAATAACTTTATTATGTATACAATAAATATATACTATTTATAATAAATTAATAAAATATGTACAATGTAATAACAAAAATATAACTGCCATATGATTTAGTAGTCCAACTTCTGGGTATATATCCATAGAAAATAAAATCTGTACCTCAAAGATACATATGGACTCCCATGTTTATCACAGCATTTTTCACAAGAGGCAAGATATGAGAACAGCTATATTGTATCCATCAATTGATTAATAGATAAACAAATGTGTTATATAAATACAGTGGAATATTATTAAGTCATTTCAAAGAAGAGAATTCTGACACTCGTGACATGGATAAACCTGAAGTACAAACAAGATAGACATATAAAGAAAAATGATGGGGCCGGTGAGATGGCTCAGCGGCATAAGCGCCTGCCTGGCAAGCGTGAGGTCCTGAGTTCGACTCCCGGTACCCACATACGAAAAAAGGGCTGGTGATATCGCTCAGCAGCACGGGTACCTTCTGGTGCACGAGGTCCTGAGGTCGACCCCGGTACCCACAAAATAAATAAATAAAAAATAAAGAAAAATGATGCATAATTTTACTTATTTGTGGAATTTTGAAAAGTTGAGTGCACAGAAATAGAGAGTGGAACAGTGGTATGGGGTGGGGATGTAGGACAAATAGAAAGATATTGGTCACAGTTTGCAAATTTTCAGTTAGAAAATGAATAAATTCCAGGGATTTTATATATATCTTGATGACTATAGTTAATAATACTGTATTGTACACTTTGCTAAAAGGGTAGATCTTAAGTATTCTTACTATACAAAGCATAATTATGTGAGGTGATGGATATGTGAATTAGATTTATTGTGGTGATTATTTATTTATTTATTAGTACATGATTGCCACACATAATAATTACCTTCATCACAGGAAATTTTTACCTGTACATAATATATCTTGATTCTTCTTTTTATCTCATTCCCTTTCCCTTCCTTCAACCCTTCTTCCCCTCCCAATTTTTTTTTTTTTTTTTACATGCGAGTACCGGGAGTTGAACTTAGGACCTCGTGCTTGCCAGGCAGGTGCTTATGCTGCTGAGCTATATCACTAGCCCCCCCCCCTATTTACAAAAGCATTGTATTCATTTTCTCCTTCCATTTGCTCTCTTTGTAAATCCTTTTTCCCTTCCTTCCCTTCCCCTCCCCTTCCCTTGTTACCTCTATAATTTAAAACAAATCATCTTGTATATCTTAGATATATACATTTTTATTTGTCAATAATACTTTTATAATTCTGGGTAGAAATTATTGAAATCTAAAGAAAGGAATGGGTCAATCTGGGGGCATTTGATTACAAATCAAGTCCTGAGATGCCTCAACAAAAGTATTTCTTTTATCATTTGAGTATTTTTAAGAAGTAACAGGGCCGGTGAGATGGCTCAGCGGCGTAAGCGCCTGCCTTGCAAGCGCGAAGGCCCGAGTTCGACTCCCGGAACCCACATACGAAAAAGGGGCCGGTGATATCGCTCAGCGGCACGGGCGCCTGTTGGCACGCGAGGTCCTGAGGTCGTCCCCCCGGAACCCACCAAAAAAAAAAAAAAAAAGAAGTAACAAAATGATTGGTATCATGTTTCATTTCATATGCCAAGTCTGACCCCTTTATAGTGGTAAAAGCCTTATTTTATTTAATTAAAGAAAGCACCAATAAATGAAATCTGTTGAATATTATACTAAATTTGAAATATATCTATATAGATATATAGATATATGTTGGTGTGCAAGAATGAATTAGTTTTCCTTATGAATATATACATATATTTATAAATGTAAGCATTTATATATGAATACATATGTATCTGTACATCTATTTATTTTAAATGATGGATGGATAATTGCTACATCATTTGTCTTATGTTTGAAGGTGCTAAGCCATCCTATCCAAAATAGATAAAACATCTCTCTATATCCTGTGAAGAATTGTAAATTTCTTAAAGCAATACTCTACATAGGAGAGAGAGCAGTTTATGTACATTGAACCAATAATAGTGCTTTAAGATTTTAACTCTCAAAAATTTCAGTATCTACTTTTAATTAGCATCAAAATAAGGATAAAAATGTATTTTTCTACCTTTTATATGTGTAATCTTCATTTCCTTAAAAGAATTACTACATGGGTCCAATGTTTAAAATTGTGTAATATATCTTTTTCATTTTGCATTAAATTATACTAATGTAAGTGTATTTTCAAGTTGACAATTTTGGCTTCCCTTTGTACCTTATATCTCTTTTTTCACTAATTATTATTATTTTCATACTTTTAAATTAATCTTCTCATAATGCCTTTAATATTGTGAGGAAGAAAGTATAATAACCACATTTTGTATGAGATAACAGATAACTGGTAATCAATTTAGGTATTTGGTGTTAAAGCAAAACATAGACAATCAATAAACACATAGGATTTCCGTACTTTCCTCTGTCAGGTGTTAATATTTTTATTGGAATAAAAACTTTTGAATGAAGTGTAAGTATATATCAATCTGTCATTCACACATAGGAACCTTTTTAATACTTTTGTTGTTAAAAACCAAATAATATATAGGCACTTTGTGGTTTTAAATTTAAAGCCAGAAGTAATTGCTCTTACATCCTAAGATGGCTGCCTGTCTGTGACAGGAAGGAAGATAGCATTACTGGCACTCTGTAGGTCAACAAATTTTATGCTACAGTACATGTAATTCTCTCTGTTACTGTAATCAGAGTTGCTCTCAGTTGTCATGGCTGACTACCAAGTGGTGAAGTCAATGATTGTATTTTATCATCCTAAGGAAAACTCATTCAGCAAGCTATAGAACATAACTACTGTCCTGTGACTTGTTTATTTTTTTTTAAATAAATGTGTAGTTTATGAAGGAAATCACCCTTCTGTGTCTACTATTTATTTTTGAGTCAAAGAAAAATAATCTTTCGGTTGGAATGTATTTGAAAAGAGAATATTGGGCAGGACTAACAGCAGCTGTATCTAGCTGGTATAGCGTTTATGGGTTTGCTTCTCTAGGAAAGGACGAAGTTTGTATTTTTTGAATTTTGAAGTAGAGAATCTTTAGTATTGAATTTCAATGAGAAATTGTGTCTAAATGAAACAAAATAGATAAAGGACCTTCAATTATTCTACTTGGTCTTCATCAGTTAACTACAGAGCTACATTTTCTGAGTATACATAAAGTATTAAACAGTTAAAACTGTTAGACATCTCTAGAAAATGTGAAAGCCATTAAATTGTTGTAGTGGTTTTGATTCCAGTGTAAAGAGGTGTCTGATACACCAATAATTGGAATATACTTTGAAAAACGTTGAATAGTGCTGTATTCCAATTCTTAAGCAGATTAAACTTTAACAAAAAACCAAAGATTTGCCAAGTTAAAAGTGAATATGTAATAGAAACACAGCATGTTAGTTGATACATCTCTGGATGAAAAAGTAATTTGACTAGGATTTCCTTCTCAAATGGCAACCTTAGGAGCAGAAGTATAGTTGTTTGTTTTTGGCTTGGTATTCAAATTTTAAAAGGTGATAAGCCAATTTTACAAACTCTAAATCTCTGTGACAGTTTCACAACACTATACTGCCATTGCTGAATCTGATCCATTACTCAAATAAAGAATCCCAAATGAATTTATTATTTTTTTTCATTTATCAATGCATCCCTTCATTGATTCTGGCTTATAATTTTGGCCAGAAGATTTAAGGTAGCAAATATGCTAAAATACTGCATCATGTTGACATTCAAGAAAGAACTTGAGGAAAAGAGAAACAGCCTGTGATCTTTATCCAGTAAATGTTGTAGGCAGGAAACAAACAGCCCCAAGAAACAGTAACTCAATAGCATTCTACTGGTTAAATAAAAAATTCTATGGAATACCAAACTAGTACTTCTGGCCCGTCTTCTAGATGATATCAATATATCCTTTAGACATTTATTGAATGCCAAATATTTACCACTTATAAGTAGTTCACTCCCTTGTATTACATGAACTTTGATTAAATTTTCCAGGAGTGATAACATATTTTCCTAACTCAGTTGTATAATGTTGCTGGCCTTCTTATAAGCAAAACCACATGTTGTGAAACAGCTAATCAGGATAGAGGCAATAGAATATAGTAAAAATGACAGCAAATATTTATAGAATATAATTGTAGATTCATCAATACTGCTTTTATAACATGACTTCCTACTTTCTCAGCAATCTTAGAGTTATCTATTATCTTCTTTGTATATAGTTCAACAACTTTTACTGGATCCTTCTTATTAGCTAATAAGATGGTTTTGTTTTGCTTAACTTTCTTTCCTTACCTGTCATTTGTATTCCAATAACTGCCCACTGCAACAATTTCACTGATATTATCCTGATTAAAGACAATGAAAATTCCCATTTTGATCAATCCAGTGGCAACTTTTCAGTACTCATTTTAAATTTCCTCTTACTGATATAAGACAGAACATGTTTAAAATTTAGGAAAAATAGCCATCTTTGTGTTATAAATGAGGTGACTTTGGAACCATCAAATGTGTATTGTAAATAAAAATGACAGATGTGATGAATTTTTTAGGTTTGATTACTCAGAGGATAACAATCCATTCAATAAAGCTAAAACATAAATGGAGAAAATTAAGTATTTTTTAAAAAGAATAATTAGCTTGTTTAGGTGTATTAAGTGAATTGAAAACATGGACCCTTATATCAGAAGAATTAGCAAAACACAGATATACATTTAGGAATAGAGTATAAGGAGCACATGAAAGAAAGACAGGCATGGCCAAAGTGTGCAATGAAAAGAAATATGAGTAATTTTCATGAATCACTCAATGAAAAGAAACATTTAGATGACATGTGGATAGTTGTTCAAATTTATGCTTCTATTAGGCATGATTGTTGGAGAATCCTATTCTACCGTCTTATCTTACTCCACTCCCATGAGAACAGTTCCTTGAGTTTAGAAAGCAAGTCCATGAGTAAGTGAAAACAAGCAATGTGGATATTCCCTTTAAGGATATTTAAAAGCAAACTATAAGAAATGGAAAGGAGCAATGAAATTTAGGGGAAATCAGGTTGGACGCGGATTGTTTTGTTAGGCTTTTATAGTTGAATAATGTGAGTGCACACTGACACATTAGTCAGTATAGAATCTTCTGATTTTAACTTTCTGTTTTTAACTCTTACTCTCCAAAGTTAAGCTATTTTAAATATTCTTTCTTTTCTGGTACTAACCACCATATTTGGAGAATATGCTTCTGCTTCTATTCTCAAATTATCTCTGCAATCTAAAAGAGGAAATTTCTTAACCCAAACATTAAAATTTCCTTTCTCTAGTTTTTTTTTTTTTTTTTTTTTTTGTGGGTACCGGGGTGTCGACCTCAGGACCTCACGCGCCAACAGGCACCCGTGCTGCTGAGCGATATCACCGGCCACTTTTTCGTATGTGGGATCCGGGAGTCGAACTCGGGCCCTCGCGCTTGCAAGGCAGGTGCTTATGCCGCTGAGTCATTTCACTGGTCCATTTTCTTCTTTTTTTTTTTTTGTGGTCCTTTCTCTAGTTTTTGATTTCCACCTTATGCATTGCACATATTTTCTTATTTTAGTCTGTCAAAATTGACAGTATCTCTTGATTCCCAACTTGATAATGCTATTAAGGCACTGTTCTTTTCATACTTTCTCGGTTTCCATTTCCCAATTTTATGAGCTATACTTTTCTTTCTATATAGGCAAGGGTATATATAATATATGCCATATATATACACATTGATCACTGTACAAATTTTCTGGGTCTCCTCTGTGGGAAATAAAAGATCCCATTTCTTTCTGCTAGGATGAATTGTCATGATTTGAAAGATCTATTATCAAGAGCAAATGCATTTGTTTCCTTATAGCTCATCAATTGCCCAAACTAATAGAATATGTTTGTCTGTTTCTTAATTGAATTGGGTAATCATTTTATGGAAAATTTCCTTTTGAGTTCATTGGTCTTTATTTTGTACCATTTGACTTTCAAATTTTTGTTAAATATTAAGCATATAGAAATGGTATTTATAAAAATTAAATATAAAACATAAATGAATCTTTATATTTAAAGATAACTATCAATCAATATTTATGAATTATAATATTGAAACTAAAGTCAAACATAAGCATTTTATAAATATTTAATATCTATAATGTGGTTAACATACATTATTAAGTATATGTTAATTTGCTGAATTTATATTAAATGCAGTTTTATGTTTTTAGGATTAGTGATAATGTGACCATCCATGAATCAAAAACCACTTAAAAATAAAGCACTACAGGGCCGGTGAGATGGCTCAGCGGTGTAAGCGCCTGCCCGGCAAGCGCGAGGCCCCGAGTTCGACTCCTGAAACCCACATACAAAAAAGGGGCCGGTGATATCGCTCAGTGGCACGGGCGCCTGCTGGCGCACGAGGTCCTGAGGTCGACCCCCCGGTACCCACAAAAATAAAGTAAAGCACTACAGTTTACTTTATAATTCTTTTGTGGGCATTTGCGACTATCATGCCCTTCCCTCCAACTTCAGAAGCAGCCATTAACATGAATTTGATATTTATCGCACTTGACCTTCTTATATAGGAATATGTTGTTTAATTTTACATAAAAATCATAGTTTTCTTTGAGTTTATAAATTTATTTTTCTTTCTATCTTTTTGGGAAAATCATTTATGGTGTTATAAGCACTACATTCACATAATGTGTGCTTTTGACAAAATTAACCAGAAAACTAAAATTTAAGTACAATTGTTTTTTTTTTTTGTGTGTGTGTGTGTGTGTGGGTACCGGGGCTTGACCTCAGGACCTCGCGTGCCAGCAGGTACCTGTGCCACTGAGCGATATCACCGGCCCTTTTTTCGTATGTGGGTTCTGGGAGTGAAACCTGGGCCCTCGCGCTTGCCAGGCAGGCGCTTACGCCGCTGAGCCATCTCACCGGCCAGTGCAATTGTTTTTTTTTTTTTTTTTTTTTTTTTGTGGGTACCGGGGGTCGACCTCAGGACCTCACGCGCCAACAAGCACCCATGCCGCTGAGCGATATCACCGGCCCCTTTTTTGTATGTGGGATCCGGGAGTCGAACTCGGGCCCTCGCGCTTGCAAGGCAGGCGCTTACACCGCTGAGCCATCTCACCGGCCCCGCAATTGTTTTTATAGCATACAAAATGTAAAACATTTGCTATAAAACTAAATTTTTAGAAGTACAGAAATCAGTTTTTAAAACTGTTTTCAAGGAAGATGTTTTTATTATAAAAGTCAAAATTACATATCCAATTTAAAAGCTAAATATAATAATTATATTAAAGTGTTAGATCAAAATTATTTCTAATCCTGAATTCTTTATTTTTTCACAATTTAACTAGCATCAAACACTTTATATAAACAAAATTATTGACAACTACAGGGTTTAGTGTCTATCTTTCTGAAAAATGAAAGGTTTGGTGACAGGATTTATTCATGTTTCACCTAGAACTGTGATTCTAAATGGAGCAGGAGAGATTTTGCTCCCCGGGGTATATTTGGCAGTTTTTAGAGATAATATATTTCGTTTTTACAACTTGGAAGTGATGCTACTGACATCTAATGACTGGAAGCTCAGGATCCTGTTAAATATCCTACAGTGCACAACCAGTCCCTCACAACAAATAGAATTTTGGCCTAAAATATTCATAGAGCCAGGGTTGAGAAAGTCTGATCTACACTCCCTTCTATATGCCTTGTGTATAGCTGTAAGCCAATGATTTTTAAAATTTTTTTCAATACTGGGAATTGAACCTAGGAGCTCTCTAATACTGAGCTATAGTCCCCAGCACTTTTTATTTTAAATTTGTTTTTGTTGGTACTGGGGGTCGACCTCAGGACCTCACACACCAGCAGGCACCCGTGCTGCTGAGCGATATCACCGGCCCTTTTCTCGTATGTGGGTTCCGGGAGTCGAACTCAGGACCTCGCGCTTGCCAGGCAGGCGCTTACATCACTGAGCCATCTCACCGGCCCTATTTATTTTTTATTTTTATTTTTTTAATTTTTTTTATTTTTTTTGTGGGTACCGGGGGGTCGACCTCAGGACCTCGTGCGCCAACAGGCACCCGTGCCGCTGAGCGATATCACCGGCCCCTTTTTCGTATGTGGGATCCGGGAGTCGAACTCGGGCCCTCGTGCTTGCAAGGCAGGCGCTTACGCCACTGAGCCATCTCACCGGCCCTATTTTTTTAATTTTGAAATGAAGTCTTACTAAGTTGTCTAGGCTGGCCTTTAACTTGTGATACTCCTTATCTTCTGTAGATTCTCTGCCTGTTTCACGTGTGGAGTCTCCATTTTACTCTATCCCTGAGTTACCCCCACTTATTTTGATTGCTTCTTTAATTTAACGGAACACATCCTTCAAAGGAATGGTAAAAATATAGAATTTTTGTGAAGAGTCTTCCAAATTAGCACCTGAGACATTGTTTCTGTCCATTTTGTATAGTTAACACCTGCTCATCCTTTATGTATCAGTTTACATACATACTTTCTCTGCATTAATTAAGCTTACCCTTGTTTTAGAGTTTTATAGTAGTCAGTATTCCCCCTGGATATCATTATATTATATAATCCATTTAATTGTCTTTTTCAATATTTTTCTTCTCCATTAGACCATAAACACCACAATGACAAAGACAATTTCAACTTTATCATCTGCAACGTCTACCATATGCACGAGTGCACAGTATTCAGTAAATATTGTTCCACTGAATTAATGAATAAATTACTTTGTGGCATAGCAGTGGCCCAAGAAACCTTCCCAATAAAAAATTACAAGTTTTAAATGCTTAGAGTTCTACTAGTGCTTCGAATTTACTTTGAAAGTGTTTTAATGATCTCATAAAACTATAAATATATTCTGTATGGCATTCTTTAGATGCAGGACATTATTAACATAGTTTATGAATATTTTACATAAAATACAATTCCCCAAATTGACATTTGGTATGTAAAGAACATTCATATATAAATATAAAAAATTATGAATTTGTATGGCAAAAGATTATTCAATATTTGTTAGATTCTCTTGAAGCAGATACTGAGACAGAGAGTGGAGAGCAAGATGCTTGGTAGGAATTTACATTATTGAAGGAAGGAGCAGGCAGGCCTGGATGGAGAGAACTGATCTCTGATGTGGTCTCTTACAAAGCATAGGCCGGTGATGGTGAACCTTTCAGAGATGAATTACTAAACTGCAACCCAAAACCCACTTATTTAATGCAAAGTGCTAACAGTGCAATTAAACCTGAATACTGATGTTTTCAACTAGGAAAAAAAAAACTCATACATTAAGATCTTTCATCTTAAAAGAGAAAAAAATAACACATGTGACGTAGGTTCACTACCACCGGCCTAGGCTAATCCCTCAGGGGACTCTGGAACCAGTAAAGCTTATTAGTGTCTCACTCTGGCTGAAAGGCAGACTTTACACCTGTGACTGATTTAGTTACTGGGCACCAGCTGCTCTGAGTAGGGGATCACCATGGGATGCAGTAGCTGGAAGACCTAACACCCTCCCCACAGCTGGGGAGCAAGCACTTACTACTAAGTTCAACACTCTGAGTACTTGCATGTCATAACTCATTTTGTCAACAAGACATCTGTATTCAGGACAAAATATTAGTGAGTAGCAGAAGTAAAATTCAATCGCAGTCATTTCAGCTTCAGAGTTCACATTTTTAACCACTCTGCCAGTTTGTCTCCTACTCTACCCAGTAGAGAACTGTACACACGGTATGCACAAAATCGACTGTCTCAATAGTAATTATATATGGAGAGAGAGAGAGAGAGAGAGAGAGAGAGAGAGAGAGAGAGGAAGAGAAGAAAAGAGAAGCAAAAGAAGAACATTCATGCAGTTCAAGCATGTGTTACATGGTAAACTGTGAAAATATTTTAGTCTTGGAAAGGAATTGATGACATCTCTCAGTCAAGGAATATGAAAGAGTCATTTTGATTGTCCATGCAGTCAAATTGTTTTCTGACTCAAATATTCTCTATTCCAAGTCAGTCCATTGTAACTTGGTCAGTTCCTGGGTTTTGTGCCAATTTGTTAAAGCAAACATTCTTAAATATTGATGCTCAGTCTTCCAGAATGTCTTGTTCCAAGGAAGTATCTCACATTTTCAATAAAAAATGTTTCATGTTGTATCATATAGTGCTCGTGATGTATTTCTGCTCCCTCTTCCTTCCTCTCTATGTATTGGTGTATTTATGAGGTATGGCCGTGTCTACCAGGTTGCTTAGCCCCCAAGAGTGCGCCGCTACTGTGTTTCTTACTTCAGATAAAGAGTAAGTAACAATACCACAGAGTACATACATTTGCCCTGTCACTGAATATTTTGAAGATTTTTTTTTTTTTTGGATCAAGCTGCCTATCTGTTTCTCTTTTCCCTCAGGCTGAGTTCTTTGCTGAAGTCTAAGATCCTTATCCACATAGGTGTCCCTTGATCCATATGCAGTAGTTCACCAAAGTATCCTAAAATTGGTGGCTACAGCCAGGTCCATGCCCTGAAAAATGTTTTTAAAATGGGGGATTGATGATGGCAGGAAATTGACTATGGACTGCCTTCAGAATCAACTCCTGAGGTAGAGTGAGCATACCTGCAAAGGAAGGGGGAGATGTTCAAGTGTAATGCAGTCACAAGAGAAGCCTCATAACACTGAGGGAACTCCAAAGCTATGAAGCGTCCTCAGTGTTGTCCTAGAGGATGCAAACAAGGTAGATCATTTATCCCTACTTAGATTGGTCACTGGATGCTCTGCCTGTAACCTTAGGTGTGACATTTCCCTTTGGCTAAAGACAATCCCTGGGGAAATTCTCTGCTGTAACCTGCCATCAAATAACACTCTCAGAAGCAGGAGGATCGATTGCTTCCGTCCTGAAGTGCATCTGAGTGACACCTCACACCATCAAATGCACCATCCAGATTATTTGCACCACTGATAAAAGTTTTATCTTTATAGTTACATGACCATCTGAAAAATACTCCATATTAGAAATTCTAGCAGTGTATACTTTTTTATTCTGAATAGATCTAACCCACTTTTAATTTAATTTAATTTTTTTCTGTTTTGGATTGCTTTCTTTGGATGAGAATAGTCACTTAGAATAAACATCATCTTATACATGTTACACCATGTTTTTTATTTACATATCCTTTTTATTAGTACACTTTTGCAGTACATAATGATTACATTTATTGTGGTGAGTTAATACAGGTACATAACACATCTCAATTGTTTTTTTTTTTTTTTTTCGCATTCCACTCTCTTCCATCCTCCCTCCCTCCATCTCTTGGTCCCCTTCCCTAGATTATTTTTTTTCTATTTGCCACTATAATACATGCAAATACAAACATAGTGATGTTGATATTAGGAATGTAATACCCTTGACCATTATACTCTGTGTATCCTGAGCACAGTGTTTTTCATTTGCAAAGGGTTATAGAACACTCTGGCTTTAGGCAAAAAAAAAATAACGTTTTGTGAGATAAATGTTGTCCTGAGGATTCTTTGTGTAACTCACGTATGCTTCACTATGTTTGGTTCCTTTCTTCAGTAGAGCTGTTTCCCTAGGATATGATTCTTAATAACCAAATACTGGCTCTCTGAAGCCATAAGTTCCAACAGGAAACATTTGAAATAAGCCTTTTGAATTTTATTTCCAGGTATTAAAAACAAATATATATATATGTGTGTGTGCATAAACTCATTTGTATAAATACATATATCCAAATACTTTTATTAAAGTACACAGAGATACTATAGATGTTATAGGCACACTGTAAGTATTTTTAGCTTATCTACAGTTTAAGACAAAATCTATTATGTTGGACTTATTGATAATTGTGCCATGGTCTCTTCCATACTCCTTAGGAATGCCTAAGCAAACAGGTATTTGCTTACAAGAATTTTGCCAGGGGACTTTGTAGTAGGCAGGTACTTTTAGACACTTTCTCACTCTCCTGTATTTGCAGGCATCTCATGAGGCAACCAACATGCCAAAAACCCAAGTAATCAATCATCTGCTCCACATTGTCTTATTTCTGTCCTTGTGTCTCTTTCTATCCCTTATAAGTGTAGATCTTGGCAAGAAGTAGGGCAGTGATGAGATCAAACACATGACTTTAAGGTGGTAACGGTGTATTTTGTCCTTCTAAATATTTGCATTTCAAAACATGAAAATCTTCGGTGAAATTTGGGGCTGTGAGATAACAGTGAAGAATCACTTTTAGATGTTTGGCTGTGAGGAGAAGCAGAAGTCCATTCCCAGTGCTCCTTAAAATGCTCAATTTATGCAAATTCTAATTTCTATTTGTAATGGCTTGCTAATATCTGATAAAAAGCAGGTTAGTCTGTGATATAGGCATTGGACATGTAGGAATACTGAATTTTTGATGTAAGGAAAGCAAAATAGCTACTTAAGCCTGTGAAAGATCACAAAAGGATACTAACATGCTAAGGTTTTATAATTAATAGATCTTATCATTTAGTTGAGTAGCCAAAATTTGAGTTTTAAATAGTAAGTGTTTTATTATAAATTAAAATAGTATATCCCTTATGTGTGTTGAGATAGCTACCTAGCTACTCAACTAGTTTATATAGAATTTATCCCCATCCACTTGCTTATTTTAGTACCAGAAAAAACATGAGGAAGGGAATCAAATAAACATTTTATTGATGATATAGTAATAAAAAGTTAACCCTGTTTAGGATGATTAATTTTGGAGCTGCCGATTGCCATGCAAGTGATTTTTATGTCAGTTTTAAATCATTTACTATTCAAATAATTTCCTTTAGCATGTATATGTTTGGTTAATGTTGTTGTAAACAGTCTAATAATCATCTTGACAACTTTTGAAAATCTAACAAACCACAGGTTAATGGTTAATATACGGAAGTCATGCTTGTTTGTTCATCTCAGAAAGGTAGGTTATATCACATAACTTAAACCTGTGTTTTTCAATAGTGTTCCACACATGATAATTTTCCACTGATTAAAATAATGAGAAGCCCTACAGTTATCACAAATAATGATAGTGATTCAATGTAGGAAAGGCTTTCCTTATGAGTCTAAGAAAAATGAAATAGTGACTCTCACCTTCAAAAATATGCTGCAATAATTGCTGGTACATTCAGTAGAGACTTTAATTTTAGTAGTGTTTTAGCCTTTCAACTGGATGTTTCATAGGGAAATTTTTTTAGCTAGCTATATAGTGCACACCAATGACTTCATGTAATGAGACATAGGACAGTGACCGTTTAAGGTCAAAACTTTGTGAAATAAACACTACACACACACACACACACAGAGTCTGCCAAAAATATCTATACAGATTTCAGCAGTTCGCCATACTAATAAATGTCTGTAAGCTAATGGCCATCACTACGACACTTCTTGTAATTGTAGAGGCCAAAAATAACTTGTTTTAATCTCATGATGTCTCAATAAATTTAGTATTAAAATATTTATACACATTTTTCTTTTCTTGATATGTACATTATTCTGGTGGACTGTATATTATTTTAACTTTCATTTTCACTTATATCTGTATGTATTTATATTTAATACATGTCATGTATGTACATACATATGTTATATTTAGGTTATATTTAACAGTTTATATAAAATAAAACCCAAATATATTTATTTAGGTTATTTTATTTAGTTATATCTTAACCAAAGTATTCAAATCGCATTTGCTAATGTTGAGGTATATTTCTTATGGAACAGCTTTTAGTGCTTTGATAAATGATATTATACACTTTCAACCACTTGTAATTATCCCTAATAACCTCAAAAGGTTTAAAAGTGTTTTCAACCCTATTCAGAGTGGTTTGCTGGCTATTAAAGGCT
The DNA here is from genome assembly GCA_028451465.1 of Erethizon dorsatum. Lineage (NCBI taxonomy): Eukaryota > Metazoa > Chordata > Mammalia > Rodentia > Erethizontidae > Erethizon > Erethizon dorsatum. Next base: position 19,670,038 of record CM051842.1, read on the forward strand.
GAGTGCCTCTGGCTGAGAGGCATCTTGGCTGCTAACATGGGTAATTATAGACATTCCTAAGGCTATTAAACATGTAAGGCTATTAAAACATCTAATGTTTCTTAGCTTTGATTATAAGACATCTGAAATTGCTTGGCTGGGTTAGGAGTGTCTTGTATTAAGGATTTAGGTCATAAGGTCTCTAGACTAAGTCTTACCTATGTCCTAGGATATAAAGCTATACTCAAGTACTCCATAAACCTTAGCTAATTCTTACATTTTGAAAAGTTAGTATCTTCCCGTGCTATAGCTGAGCTCCTTATGGATGCAGTATTTCTATAGACAATGAAGAACTAAATCTCATATTTGGATTGTGCTGATTTTAGAATTCTGTACCATGAAAAAAAGTGTAAACACACATGGGGCAATGTTATTTGCACATCATACTGATATATGTAAATTTAAATAAAGCAATGCATGATTTTTTATTTATAAGGAACAATAGAAGTAATTCAAACTGATCCTCTATTTCTTTTTTTGTTGATAAAGCTGAGGCAGATAGAATTTGTATGATTTATACTATCACACAGCAGGTTATTCACAATACTGAATCTATATGGGGCTGTATCTGCCAATTCTCAATAGAGAAAAATAGTCCATTATGTTAATGTAATCCATTCCTTGTAAAATAACAAGCTCTTGCATTTTTATTTTCTTCTAAGTAAATTTATGGCAATGGAGGATTCAGTGGTTTCTGTGAATAAACCTGATAGTTGTTATTCAGCAAGAACACAAATAAAAATTAACAATAATTAATTACTGACAATTTTATCCTATCAAATTTCTTAAATCTATTTTAGAACACATGTACTTTTGAAGCATTCAAACCACATCTCTTTAAAATAAACTATGCATCAATTGTTTCTGGAATAAAATAATTTTACATAAAAGAGCAATGCACCCTCCATTACCTTCATTAGTTCAGATATGAAGGGTCCTTAACCTAAACGTTAATGAAAGACATAGTTAGCAAGAAATCAATCAAATTTTAGGTAGTGCAAAATTCTAAAATAAGACAGAGCTTTTACAAACTCTAGTTCTATCTATTTTATCATTTGGGGATAGCTATTTACCTCATGGAACCTCAGTTTCTTCACATGTCCAATGGAGATGATGCTAAATTAAGGTTATCTAATTTATGGAGATTAAATGAAGTAATGACTAGAAAGCATATGACATATAAGAAGTACCCAATCATGAAGAGTTATGTGTGTGTTGTGTGTGTGTGTGTGTGTGTGTGTGTTGCTGAGGATCAAACCAGCACCTCATGCATTCTAAGCAAGCGCTCTACCACTGAGCTTTCCCCGCAGCCCAGTAATGAAGATTTTCTGGCACACATTTATCACTCCTGGCTCTATAAGTAGCTCTCGGATCCTGTAAGAAATGATCCTTGACTTTTAGTAACCCAGAGTGAAATGGATACCAAATATCACCACGGAGCACTAGACGTGGATCAAGCAACTTTTCTGAAAAACAAATATCATTTATCAAAATTAGCATCAAATTCTTGGCTACTAAGGAAACAGAATTAATGGAAACTATATATTATAATGAGGACATAACTAAATCTGTAATTTAGAAGATAAAGACTATGGAAAATTATATACCAGACCACTATATACACATGAGCAGTTGATTCGTTGGGCTTTACTCTAGATAGGAGTTGATTGAAGCAAATGTCTCTAATCGCTTAACTCCTTGTCTTGTACAACTTGATGAAATTTGGTTACTTCTGAAAAACTCTAATTCGGAAGGAAGTCACTCTATTTTTTTCTTGATATTTGTCAACTCTTGCCCAAAGCACCTCCCATCAACTTAAGTTTTGACACCAATAATTTTTCATGCTTCTCCAGTGCTTTCTAGCTTGCTTTTATAAAGGATGGCTCATCCCTTCTTGCATTTTTAAAGACATTTATTACAAGGCTAATATTCAACTATTGGTGTTAGCAAAGCTACATTGAAGACTGATGCAACGGAATAAGGAAGGTTATGGAGACCATGATAGAAAAAATATCTTAAAAATTAAATATCAGAACTTCCTTTTTAAGGTAGAACGCAATAAAAAAGAGAACATTAAAGTCTCTTACTGTAGGGCCGGTGAGATGGCTCAGCGGCATAAGCGCCTGCCTTGCAAGCGCGAGGGCCCGAGTTCGACTCCCGGATCCCACATACGAAAAAGGGGCCGGTGATATCGCTCAGCGGCACGGGTGCCTGTTGGCGCGCGAGGTCCTGAGGTCGACCCCCCGGCACCCACAAAAAAAAAAAAAGTCTCTTACTGTAGACATTGAGAGTACTAACAGAAGCAACAACATAGAGCTTGCCACATCTTACTACTGTATTATGGGAAGAAAATAATTGGAGCTCAGGACAACTGAAAAAAACATGTTAGGGTACCAAATGTTGGAAAAGAGGAAAGTGCTGAGAAATGATTTCTGTGTCCCATATGCACTTTCCCTTTGTGAAGTATTTACCAAACTTCAAGCTGCACAAATACTAAAGCAAGACACAGAGAGAGGATGGGGCACACAATGTCCTTGAACTATAAGACTTGCTGTTGCTAAGATATCAATTATCCCCAAAAGGATGTATAAATTCAGTACAATCCTGATATCAACTAGATTCTGTTTGTGAAAAGTGACAAGCTAGCTTATAAATTATACAAATATATAAATGACTAAAAAGTCAAGAGTAGCTTGAAGGGCCGGTGAGATGGCTCAGTGGTGTAAGCGCCTGCCTGGCAAGCGTGAGGGCCCGAGTTCGACTCCCGGAACCCACATACGAAAAAGGGGCCGGTGATATCGCTCAGCGGCACGGGCGCCTGCTGGCGTGCGAGGTCCTGAGGTCGACCCCCGGTACCCACAAAAAAAAATAAAATAAAAAATAAAAAAAGAGTAGCTTGAAAAAAATAAAGTTGAACATCTCACACAAGCAGATAGAAAGATTTACTACAAAGCTTCCATAATTACATTTACAAATTGGCTCAGAGATAAACAGACCAATTAAACAGAAAGGGGAATAAAGAAACAGACCCACACTTATATGGTCACATTATTTAAAACAAATTTTATCTCAGCGGCACGGGCGCCTGTTGGCACGCGAGGTCCTGAGGTCGACCCCCCGGTACCCACAAAACAAAACAAAACAAAACAAAACAAAACAAAACAAAACAAAAATTTATTCTGAAGTGCAGTGGGGAAAACATGTTCTTTCCAGTAAATGGCGTGGGATCAAGTGAGTGTACAAGTGGAGAAAAAATGAAAGCTCACCTACCTCCCATTGTACAAAATATTAATTTCAAATGTATCATAATCCTAAAATCAAAGTTAAAACAATAGTGCTTCTAGGAGTTACTATAAAAGAATATCATAACACTTTTTGCATAGGCAATGATTTAATGAAAGCTGTTATGAAAATATTAATCAAAAAGTAAAAGCAATTGGTTAATCGCTTCCTTAAAATTAACAACTTCTGCTTATATAAACATATTTTTAAAGAGCGAAAAGGCAAGTCACAGAATGGAAGAAGATATTTGCAGTGTGCCAATCCCATACAGGAGTCACATTGAGACATGTAATGTATTTCTACAAATTCACAAGGGAATTGAAATTTAGGTAAAATATGTTTATGGGAACTTCACCAAAAATGATGTTAAAGATTAAATGTGTCCAAAAGATCGCTGACCTTATTTAAAAAAAGATACACCAGAGATTATTGCTCAATGTTGTTTGCTTGCACTCTCTCTCATTTTATACTTTCATGTCAAACTAAATCCCCTTTGATTGACTCTCTTTAAATATACAAATTCATTCAAACATATTTAAGTGAAATTTTGAGTTGGTACGACCAATTACATGTTGTGCTTGTTTTTTAAATTATTATTATTATTGATTGTACATATTTAGGGGGTACAGTGTGATAATCTGACATATGTATGCAATGTATTATTATCGTATTTGTCTTTTATTTTTAATTTAAGGAAATCCCTCCCATGTGCTGACTGCATAAAAACAAACACTTTTAAGGACCACTAAAGTTTGAAGTTTCTTTATTACCTTCCTACAAAAGGAGAGAAAAGGAAAAGATATTCTGAGGCAGGTAGGAATTTCCTGAAGAGTTTAAATTTATATATGAATTAATAGTGTATTCAACACACCGTATAACCTACACATAGGAACTTGGAGGCACACAGTGTGAGTACTCATAAACTTTAGGGAAAACAGAAAAGTAACCACATGCCTTAGTTCCACATTTATTGATGTTAGAGAATATAATTCCATATTATTGAATAAATATTACAAAATGTAAATAAACAGACATGTAAAGAAACATAAGATAGGGCCGGTGAGATGGCTCAGCGGCATAAGTGCCTGCCTGGCAAGCGCGAGGTCCTGAGTTCGACCCCCGGTACCCACAAAAAAAAAAAGGAAGAAAGAAACATAAGATAGAGTCCTTATTGTAAACTAAAATGGAGGATAAACAGAGTGTTCAAAACAGTAAAGATAGAAAACTCAAAGATACCAGGAAGATAACAATGAAAGATATCTGATGTAACAATGTCTCTAAGCAGGCTAAGCTGCAAGTTTGTTTAGAAAATGACTGACATGGATATGGGGATATAAATGACAGTTGATATCTATAACAGAATTTGTAGTTCGGTGGTAAATTTCTTAAGGGAGGATGATTTTTCTACCTGATAGCTTCTGTTATTTTTGTAAAACACACTAGATAACTTGCCAAAAGTGACAGAAAGCTATGATTGGGGGCTAAGGGTGATCCCAGGTGAATTCAGGAAATAGGGATTTATGCCAAAATCAATATAAAAATTGAATGTACTTCTCTCGGAACCCTCACAAGCCCAGGTAGATAGAAGAAAGAGACTCAATTATGCAGTCCTGTATGTGTGAGGTCATGTATCAAGAGAGAACAAGAGGAAGGAGGGTGACAGTGATGATGGCGCACACCGTTGAGGACAGGCAGGAGAGAAGAATGTAATTAGAAAGGAGTAAATAGGTAGAGAAAATTAGACGTCCGTGTGGATGTAGAGATGAAGAAATCAGAGAGGGAAATGAGCTGAAATAACAACGTCTGCACTGAAATACTTCTCACAATTATGAATTGGAATAAAATAGACAAATAGAAACATATTGACAGTATTCTGCTATTAAAAGATAACTTCGTTAAGTTGCAGACATAAAGACTGAGCATGTTAAGAGTAGATAATTTCTGATTCAGTGCTGTCAGTGTTCTAAGATGACCCAATAATAACCAGTATATGATTCAGAAGAAGATCAGTGGGTAATGGCTGATGGGGAAGATTCAAGATAATATCAGGAATTTCAACCATCCCCTTGAAAGGAGAGCTGTGAATTATAAAGGGGTACCACAGCTGAATTTACTCTGGGATTCATAGTTAATCCGTCTGTAAAATTAGTGTGCCAGGAATCCTTCTCCTGAGGTTTCTATTTATAATAGTTGTTGCTTATGAAGATTTGTTTTCTGGCAGAAAGGGGAAAAAATGAACAGACTCCACACTTCCAAAAGAATACAAAAAGATATAACGTGATTCCACCAATCCCATTTATACCTTGGAGATTTTGTACTTTTTATAGATGTAACATCTGAGGAATTGGGGATGAATGAGTAGAACCCATGCTATAAACACATGTAACCGCAGCAGTTCTAGAGTAGAAATATCTATATCAATTGTCCTTGATTTAATTTTAGCAGACCTGTGATATCTTCTGGAGAGGAATAAAGTGTTTGTTGGAGGTTGACTTCTAAAAGGAACAATATCCTGCTGATTCAAATTTGAGATCTCATTTTCAATTATACTTTTGATAGTGGTATATCTGCACTTATTCCCACAGAAAATAAAGCAAAAGTACTTGGCATTTATATTTGTATATAATCTGCATTTAACTATACAGTATATCTGAATTAATAGTTTTGTTTTAGTTTATGGGTTACACAGTAATCTTGTTCATATTTAAATACTATTTGTTGGTAATAATATTTGATACCACATTTGTTTCTACTTGATAGATTCATATCACACACATACATATACACATATGTATATATATTACATTCTATTATATTGCCACAGAATATGAAGAACACAATTGTAGTGGGAAAATTGGATGCATTACTCATTGAAGTGAGGGTGAAATACACACCACATGAGCTATGTGTGGCGCCTCAGCAAGATAGTGTTAGAAAGGACACGATAGAATTTGAGTTTTAGGCAGAAAATCTTGAAGAGCTTCTCAGGGCCAGAGAGTAGATTGGGTGTTGTCAATAAACCAGGGAAATTCCGTGATTATCTCACAACATCTTATCTACAGGAAGGGCAGACTACAGCAGGAATAAGCCATAAGAGGCAAAGGTGCAATATTCATTCATATTAGCCACAAGTGGAATTTTGCATCTTATAGGTGGCAGAATGACTTTGTTTATGTGTTGTTTTATCATGGTCTCAGAGTGACCTTGTCTGATGCTTGTGTTCAGTGAGATTATTTATGTTCAACAAGAGAGCAGCATGTCCGAGCAGCAGGCATCAGGTCAGCTTGTAACAACCTAGAGGCTTAAGTCATTCTATTTTACTGGACGCTGAATTTCTGTGTTTCTAGTCCCTGTCCCATCTCTGGCACTTTTTAAACATGCGGAGTTACACATCTGCCCCATAATTACTGCATCAGAATCTCAGGGATTGATTCGACCATGTGATTTGTATTACTAAATTTTAAAAATCACTCTTCAAAAAATCAAAAATAATCTCTTATTTATCAATATTAAATGCTTTCTTGCTTGTACTTAATGTCTTTAGTAATTATTTTCCTGACGTTTTAAGTCGCAACCATAAGCTTTTATTTAGGCATGGCATTTGTTTAGATATTCCTTGACAATGGCTGAGATGGGGGGCTATCTTATGAACCGCCAAGTGGAGACACATCTCCGAAGAGTTTAAAACTAGACTTTAATGATACCTGTGAAGACTTAACTTCCGTACTTCAGTCTATTATTTTCAGTTTGCTCTTAGGTTGACTCGTTATCACCTGAAATCAGCACTGCGCACAATAGCAGGACTGAGCAACCATTCCTGTTCAAGTTCTGAATGCCTGCTTTCCCATCATCGCTCTGCATCATGTTCCTGTTGACAAGCTTCCCCACGTGCTTTCAACCTGAAGCCACACAAGCCTTACAACCTAACTCTGATGAGCTTGCCCTTTAAAATCTACGCTAAAGGTGTTTTCCTTGTCCTCATATGACACTATGAAGGATGCAGGACCTACAAGAGGGTGCTCATGCTTTCAAATTAACATTGGTGACACACTTGCCTCAAGTTTTTGCAACATTAGAAGCATGTGTAATAAAAAGATGAAGTTAAAAACAATATATATTATCTTCTGTATGATTTAACATAATTATTCACACTCTAAAATATGGCTTCAAGTATAGAAAATAAGTTTTTCTAAAGCAGTAATAATTTTAATATTCTGCTTTGAGTATGCTACGGGAAATTTGGGGAAAATGAATGCTAACATGGAACATGGTGAAGATCAGTGACAGCTCAGGAAAGAAATGAATAGGTATGTTTAAGTGTATATTTAGCCACAATTTGTTGCAACATGTACTTCCATAAGAAAAGCATAGTTTCATAAGTTCTAAAAGAGTGCAGTGAATGATTACCACATTGTAGGTGTTGACAAAGTGCACAGTAGCAATGCTTTTTATACTATGCCCAGCAAAAGGTCAGTATTTTTGTTTATCTGTTTGTTCACTCACTTTTTAAATATCACTACTCACATTCCCCAAAGATGAATAATTTTAATAGAATAACACTCGGTTAATAGAAAAGAAACATCCAAACCGCAGGTCCATCTTTACATTATGATCAGATTGCACAAGAATAAACTTGCCAACTTACAATAAAAGATTTTAAAGATTTAGTCTCCATTTCTGTACTTTGTTGTGGACCAGTAAAAAATAAAGTTCACAATCTCCACACCTTGAGGGGGACTGTTTCATATCATATTTAAGCATTGTGTTTGTAAAGTGTATAGCATCATGATTTGTTAGATCTATAAGAAAGGAAATTTTGCTCCGGATTTAAAATAACATCACTGAAACATGTGAGCATGAAAAGAAAACTGACATTCTTGCTTAGGTACTTGGCAGATCTAAAAGGAAATATAACCATTTAATTAATGGATTCAGGGAGGCTAATGGACAGGAAGAAATGAGTTTTATTTAGTTTACATTGAGTATTTAGAAACATAAAGAGAAAAGAGGGATACTCTTTATAAGTTTTTTTAATGGCAGTATAAATGAACTACAGGACTTCTTTGTGATGTACTACATGTAAAGGTTAACAGCAAAGCTATATAGAACTGTGATTCACTTCTACTTCTTCCCAGAAAACCATTCTCATTACTGTGACTGAGCTTATCTTTCATTTGCCTTTCTTCCTTCCCTCCACTTCCATAGGCCATCAAGTCCAACCGAGATGGCTGCCTAATGATGCCTCAAAAGTGTAGCAACCTCGACTTTATCTCTGGAACATCCAATAGTGCCTGTCATATAGTAAGTGTTGAGCAAAGATTTGTTGAATGATCAAATGAATATATGTTCTCCACTGTGTGCCACAATGCCATGTTTTTCCATGTCTTTGTGATTTTTAAATATCCTCCTTGTATATATGGTTCTTTCTAAAAATTCTTTTTTTTTTTACTTGCATGAAGGCAAGCTCCATCTACACGACAAAAATTCTCTGAACTTTCCTCCAAAATCCCCAGAAAAAGGCCTCCTTAGCTCTGCTCTGAGCATTGAGGTATTATTTAATTGTAGTTATCCCAAAATTGTATATATTCCAAAATAGACTGAGTAATCTTGAGTATAGAAATCATGTCATTATTCTAATCATCTTATTCCATGCTTACCACAGTGATTAAAATTCCTAGGCAATCAATAAACAATATTCTATGGATGAATAATTGAATTACTCAGTGAAGTGAAGAGAAACTGCAAAATGATTTTAGTTCCACACACAAATTTATATTTGTTTCTATATTTTGTGTAAAGATTCTTGCTCACGAAGTCAAATATTCATAATTTTCAATTTGATCAATGACAAGTACACTGGGATCATCTACCTCAATTCTTCTGTTGAGTTGTCACTTGTTTGTTTCCTTGCTTGTTGTTCAGGAAGATGTTAAACAAATACTTAAGACACGCTTTCGTTAATATTCTAAAATATACAATCATCTCCCCCGAAAATAATTACGGAGGCTACACTATCAAATTTGATGTTTTCCATGTTCCGTGATGCTCTTCTAAATACCAAATATTTCTTGTCTCAGGACTGACCCCAATTTTATCAGAAGAGGTTTATAATTGAGGGCATACTCAACTGATCCTTAATGTATGTAAAGGTTATTCCCTTGAGGTTAATTGCCCAATACTTAAATTTTGCATTTGACCCTTGTACAAGAACATATTCAAAAGCATTGCAACTTTACTGAAGTAGTGGATTGCATCATTTCATAATTTTCTATTAGCTGGATAGTAAAGTAGTTCACAACAAAATCTAACCTCTTCCCAAATTTATCTCATTCTTTTCAACATCACCAGATAAAGCTTCATTGAAAAACACATATAATGTTACATCTGTTACATCTTTTGTGGCACTTTCCACTAATTTTTAGATCTAATTCCTATAATTCCATTTTAACTCTTGTTGAATAAATAGAAGATCAATAGATTCACAGTCCTCTAAGTTAATCTAGATATTTGACTATAAAACTTGGAGGGAAAATCTCATTCATTTTATATATACTGCTGGACCATTTGTATTATTGTCACACATTTTGAGTTTTCAGTTCAATTTTTCCTTAGAGCACTCTTCAGAATTAATGTCAAATCAACTCAATCTATTTTGATACATTATGAGTATACCAAATTCAAAAACAAATCAGTTAACAGTGGTTCTTATACTCATTTTTTAATGTGCCAATACAGCAAATAATTTTTGAGGACTTAATATGGAAAAAAGTTCAGGCTTTAGTCTGGAGATTCTGTGAGGAAATGACAAATGTTTCCTATCTTGGATTTATATTCCAGCAAGTACATATAAAAAATGAGATGAAAAAACTCACAAACAAGATTATTTCTTTTCTTTTTATGAGGGTACCGGGAGTCGAACTCAGGACCTCATGCTTGCGAGCAGGCTCCTGTGCTGCTGAGCAATATCACCGGCCTTTTTTTCCTTTATGTGGGTACCGGGAGTCAAACTCAGGACCTCGCGCTTGACAGGCAGGTGCTTATGCTGCTAAGCCATATCACTGTCCCAAAAAAGATTATTTCTTATCATTTATGTTGTGTAGTATATACAGGCAGATGTAATAGTGACGGGATATTTTCTTTATATAGAGTTTGTAGAGAAAGCATTTTTAATGAGATGAGCTTTAATCTGAGGCCTGAGGGATTAACAGTCAGATACAGAAAAGGGAAATTTTTCCAACAAATCCAAAGGCTCCAGGGAGGAGCCCTTAGCACATTAAAGTGATATCAGGATGGCCAGTGTGTCTGGGGTGTAATAAGCAGAGGTTGTAGTGAAAAGAGTATATGAATTGATGTCTGTAATTTGTTTGCAAGAATCAGATCACATAAGGACTTAGAGGAGAAAGGGAAGCCATGGGATGATTTTAAGAAAAGGGGAGATATACTTGGATTCATGTTTAAACAATTATTTATACTGCTGTAAAGATAATGGATTTTAAGGGGTAGAAGCGGTAATCCCAGAGGTAGGACACTGTGGCAAAAGTCCAGGAATAAGATGATGGTCACCTAGACTAGAGAATCGGACTGAGTTGAGATAAATGTGGGAAGTAGAATAGACAGCATTTGGAGGCAGATTGATTTACTGGGTGAATAAAACATAAGCATAAAAAAAGACTGCTACATTTCTGACTTGAGCAATTAGTTAAAGAATTGTGTCTCTAACTGACACATATAATTTGGGGGAGTGTTGGGGATATCTGTTATTTTTTTCCTGTTCTGCAACCATTCTGACTTCTAAATATAACACCCTGAATTTTTATTGTGTATTCTCCCCTCTACTTCATCATACTGGGTTTTTTGCAGGGACTAATTTTAATTCCCACATCCAAATACGTGTATGAGATGAAAGCCTGGCTTATCAGCATTTTAAAATCTTCCATCAAATTGATTGACTTATTTATAATAGTAGCCTGGCCAGATGCAATCTGTGATTTTGGGTTGAATTACTGGGGAAAAGGGTGGTCTTTTTTCAAAGTGGTTGCTAAGTGAATAGGATTTCAATTGGGAACAGCCAGAGGTTACCATGCTGAGAAAGCATGCCAGAGAATGAAGCCAGTGCAGACACAAACCAGGCCAAGTGTCAGAGTGAGAAACCAATTATGATGCTTTTTAAATCCCGAAAGTCTTATGCCTGAAGTCAGGTTTACCCCATGACCTTTCAGATAGATATCCTCAAAATCAGTTTTTACATGCTTTAATATGTTTGAGTTGGATTTCTCTTCCATTTAACAGAGTTCCTATTCCTATAGGTGAGAACAGGGTTTTAGGTATATTAACCTGATTAAAACACAGCCTGCATAGTTAAATTTAAATTTGAGATAAATGATGAGTTCTTCTTTTGTATCTTAAGTATGGGTAAAGTGGGTGAACCTATGCCTCACAGACACTCATGGTGAAGTACAGTTGGGCAGTTGTATGTACAGACACGACACTCAGAGAGAGGTCAGGGAAAATTTGTAAAGCAAGACAGAGTTGAGCACGTGTTCAGGCTATAGTTGAGTGGAGCCTGCTCTATCAGTTTAAAGCCTAACAGACTGAGAAGAATATATAAATGATGCAGAAGGAATAATCAGTGAAGATGGAAATAGAGGGCCAAGGAAAGCAAAAAAGAAATGAGTTTCCAGACAGGATTCTTTCACATCTCTAATAAAGATAATCAAATTTCCATGTCAAAAAGATCGGGCACCCTCTCCTCCTGATCACTTACCTATGGAGCTTTTTCAACATTCCCATCATTTTCTGTAACTATCAGATGCTCAGGTGTCTTTGGTCAGTTGAACACATCCAGAAAATTATCTCTTCCCTATAGGTACTGAGATGTGCCCTCTCTGCTGCTTTTGCTATCCAGAGACTTGAAAATACTTTTTCTGATTCTGTCAAATATCTTGAGGCTTTAAAGGCTAAGAAATAAAGAGAAATCACAGCAGTTACAATTAGCACTACATATATGTAGGTTCTGCATCTCACGAATTGAAACAAGGCTCAAAATATTTGAAAAAAATGATTGTACTGAATGTGTACAGACGTTTTTGCTTGTCATTATTCCCTAAACAATACAGGATAACAAGAATTTTCATAGCATTTATAAAGCATTAGGTATTGTAAGTAATCTAGAGATGATTTAAAGTCTACAGGAGGATATGTGTAGGTTATATGCAAATAATGCACCACTTTATATAAGGCACTTGAGCAGCCTCACATTTTGGCATCTATGGGAGTCCAGATTTCAGGGAATGACTGTATATGCCATGCCTATTTCATAAACCAAGTGCTCTGTTCCGGGGTGAAAACATGGAAACAAACAGCTCTAGAGAAAAGCTGTTCGTGACCAAACTATCAGCAGCACTGCAGAACCAAATGACCTCCTCTTTTTTCCTCTACTTCACTAGGTCCAACTGGTCTTCTGTCTTCATTTCCTTTCTTCAGGAAGCCACTAGTCACCCTCTTTATTTCTGCTCACTGATCTTCATTTTCTCCTCTAATTCGTCCTTTAATTAATGGTGGAGATGAAATACATTGTTGAAGCGGTTTTCTTTTCTTTTTTGTAATTGTCTTTTTTATTTTTAACCAAATTATTTATCACTATAAAATAAATTATGGTGGTACAGAAAGGACAAAAAATGAGAACCAAAAGCCTTTTTCTTCTCTTCTACCCTCAGCCCTATATCCTTGCTTTAAGTGTGTATATATACATTATACTAGTTTATTTAATCATCACAAAAGTCTTTTGCCAGTTAAGGAAAATGAGTCACAGGAAAAAAGATATATAATTTCCTCAAATGCATAAAAGCAGTAAGTATATAATATATATTAATATGCATTATATAAAAATTCTCTGACTAAAATCAAATGAGCAGGTATTTTCAGTGAAATCTATCTGAAAAATATTACACTGTTTTTAGCATACTATTTTTTGATACAAATACTAGCATAATATTCAAGTCTTTTGTGTCACTGAACTTCCAAATATGTTCTTATTCTTGTCTGTGACCTTGACTTCTGCTAAAGATCTGTCTACAAAATGTTCTCCTCTTATGTTATCTGTGCGAAATTTTTATCTTTGGGAGTAGTTTGACTCACTTAGAAATTCCCTCTTTTGTTAATATTCAAACCTAAAATCTCCAAAGAAAATAGATAGCACTTGCTGGCTTGCATGCACAGCCTTGGCACACATTCAGAATTCCCGTCTTGAAAATAACTTTTTCCACCCATGATATGGGGCAAGCAGTTTGTGATGGGCAAAAACACCACTCAGCTATCTCACAGAGATTTACAATTTTCTTTTCAGGAATGAAAAATATCTACAGTGTGGCTTGTAGCTTCCACAAACTCTGGGACTTGTGGTCTATTTCTGTCATGATGTGGTCATTAAGACCACCACTCCCAATTTCTGCTATGTGTATCTTGCTATTTCTAGCATTATGAATATTCTTATCCGCTCTTGTTCACTCATCCATGTATTTTTACTTAATATTCTCTGAGCACTTTGCATAGCAGTTTTAATATATTTGGAATAGGAGAGAGGAATAAATTGATGTGCTCATTTACTCAAAAGTTTAATATCACTTTTATCATGGAGATTTTATATATTTATATATTTAAAGTGCATAATCTGTTCTATCTTTTGCATTACTCTTTAATTTTTAGCATTCAATATGCTTCAAAAAGCGATACAAATTTCTTCCCTTTCCTTGTTATCTTCCATTCACAACCTTCAATTTTCATGTTTTAACTTAGGTGAGATAGAAAAAAAAAAACTTTAACCAAAAGGGTTGATCCCTTCACTTAATATATATTTTAATTACAATTTTGGTTATGTAAGAAAAAAACAAAACCTATCAACAAGGCATGATCAAAAAATACCGATAATTTCTAAATTTGAAACACGTATTACAGTAAAAGACTATTGCTATTAATCCCCCACAAAAGATACATCCTTGCTTTGAAAACAGTTATCCTGTCATTCTTTGCCACGTTCCAAAGCACTTCTTGAAGTCCTCCTTTGTGAATGTCTTTAAGTGTGCTATCATGGCTGTCTTGATGTCCTGAGTCCATTCAAAATGTTTACCTTTTGTCTTCATTTTGACTTTGAAATGCCAGAATTCTCATGATGCGAGATCCAGTAAATAAAGTGGGTTAGGGCACATTGTAATGTTTGTACAAACCTATCCTTTGGTTGGGCGGCACTTGGCGGCAGCATTCACCGTGTTATTGATCATACCTGGTAAAGACACTCATGAAAGAGAACTTCTAGATCTGCTTCAGAATGTAGTAAAAATAATGGGATAAGTGTTTGAAGTGAGGGGGAATATTTTGAGGGGATTAATGGCAATGTGTCTTTTATTGTAACAAATTTTTTAAATTTAAAAGTTCACTCTATATTTTGAGCACCCCCTCATACAGTAAGACTGCACATACTGCCTCATTTAATTCACTAGGAAAATTATTGGAAGCGAAGAATCTTCGTTTTCATTAAGAGGATATAGGAAGTAGCATACTTCAAAATGAAATAGCATATAGAAATTTTTTGTGCCTCAGAAAATCTTACAGTGTTTTCAAGATCAAGTAAATTTCTAATGCAATTGAAATATTCTTATCTCTAAAGAATGGGAAATCTAATAATTGACTTCGTCGAGGAATATGAGAGAGAAGTGTAGAGTTTAGGGTAGATGGGCTCTGGAAGCTTTTGACAGGCAGAAATTTGTTTCTATGTTTGACAAACTGATGGGATGACACTTTCATTAGGTGACATTAATTCATCTTTTTTAAAAAGCAGCTTCTATAGCTATTGCACTTCAGTTGATCCTCTCAAAACTCATCTTGTTTGAGACAACATAAGGTTGAGGTCAAAATTTGGGCTACTATGTGATTTAATATGCCATAATTTTCCTATTGTGATGAAAAGATGTGGCCCACCTTAATGCCTTCAACAGTCAAAAATCCTAGTTGAGCATCCACTACACTAGTAGTATAACATCAACTGATTCCAATTTCATTAGTCTTTCTCATTCTAGATTTGTTTTTGATTTAGGACTTTTGCTTCATAAGTATGATATACAATAAATGTCTGTGGAACCATTTCCTAGGTTTTGACAAACAACCCTATCAACAATACTATTGCATGTGTTGGCTAGGCCTTCACTTGTTGGGATATCAGAAAACAGAAAGAGAGAAAAGTCAGTAGTCTGAAAAGAAATTAGAGAGAAGTAATGAGAAGTAAAAAATTAATTCCCAATTATAAAGGGTGTCAAATGATATTGCTGACAAATTCCCTAGAAGTAGATTCCTCAAAAGAGTTTAGTGTGTCAGTTTGAAAAAAAGCTGCACATGTTTTGGGACCATGAAGTTTTGCCATTTATTTTGAAAGACCCCTGAAAATTTCCACATGAAAGCATAGAAGTTGTCGAAAAGTCTCTTACTGGCCTTAAGATTTACTCATGATACATATTTTGATTTGCTTCCAAATATTTAAAAAACTCATGTTTCCATTTTGTTTTTCCATCTAAACTTAGTAAGTTGATAACATTCTTAACTTCGTTCATGTAATTCCAATATTTACACAGGTTTTTAACATCCTCAGATTTCTTGTTAATCAGGTGATATTTTATAGTCGTTTTTAAAGATATTTTGTCTTCTTTCCCAGCTGGCACTCAAATATCTATTTCTTTGTATTGATGAACACTACAGTATGAATTAACCTGAGACAATGGATAGATTTTTTGCTATATTTTATACCTTTTGTATCCTTTTCTTACAATTGTAAAGCTTAGAAAATGATTCCTTACTTACATTGTCCTCCTGTCTAATGTAACCTAGCTAGTAAAAAAAAAAAAGCATATACTGCATTCCAAAGTCAAAATGTCAAATAGTTCTTCAGGATGATTCGATGATCCCTATTCCTAAATATTTGCATTCATTTCAGGGCTCAGGAAAATTGCCACAAATAATGACTATAATTATTACAGTACATTTGTTCCCTAAATCGACTTTAGGGAGAAAATATTATGCTGTTATTTATAGCAATGATATAAACTAGGCTGTTGAATTGAGGGATCACTTTCGAATTGACCTGAAAAGGAGACACAACTACCATTGCTTCAATTATATTAATATGGAATACCTGGCTATTTTAAGACCTAGTTTGTCTTCCTGTTTTTTTTTTTTTTTTGTCCAGGAATCACAAAGTTGCCACCTTCTGAACCATTTAAATGACCAAATAAATAAGGAAATATGATCTATTTTACATACTATTATTGCTATTTTAACATAATATGTTTTAATTGTTTATTTGTGTTGGAATTTTATTCGGAAATTTTCAGACGTAAAACTAAGTGAATTCAGAATTTAAGTCATTGTTCTCATACAGGTTATTTTTATTGATAAGATCAAACCATTCTAAATCAAATGAAATTGTATGCTATTGCTTTCAATGAAGTTCCGAACTAAGAGCTTTATTGTTTGTACCAATCTTGGAAGTTAGCTCAACAAAGAAGGTGATATAATTGGATTTTTAAATTGAATTTTAACATTTTTCTTGATTACAACCTTAAATTCCTTCCCAATGCCTCAGTTACCTGAATTTTTAAAAAATAATATGGATGTTGTTTACATATAAATGACTCTTAAAGTCTTCATTCAATTTTTCTCTGTCACATTTCATTATTATTGCTGTTTGGGCATAGTTTTTTAAATTAATTAATTAAGTTTATTGGTACAATTTAGACATACATAATGATCACATTCACCATAGGGAATTTGTACCTGTACATGATGTATCTTGATTCTTTCTTCCCATTCTCCTCCCCTCCCTTCAACCCCTACTCCCCTCCTTATTTACAAAGGCTTTGTTTCCATTTTGTCCTTCTTTTCTGCTTTTTTCCTTTTCCCTTCCTTCCTTTGCCCTTCCTGCCTGCCTAGTTCCCCTTTCCACTTGAACATGTTCTTCCTATTTCACAATATCTATTATACATTTTGGTCTTTATTTATACTTTCGGTTTCTCACACCAGAAACAATGTGATATTTACACATGTGTGTCTGATTTATTTCACTTAAGTGTATGGTCTCAAGGTGTATCCACTTGCCTAGAAATATCTCAAGTTTATCCTTCTTTATGGCTGAGTAGTACTCCATTGTATTAAAAAACCACATCTTCTTTATCCATTCATCAAATGATGGGCAGTTTCTAACATTTAGCTATTACAAACTCTATTGCTATAAACATGGGTGTGTGGGGGGAGTCACAGTAGATAGTTTTAAAGCCCAGGGTATTTGAAGACCCATAAGGACATGACTCCACTCTTTAGCACACGTGCACAATGGGATACACTTCCATAAGCATGACTTAACATACACAACCACACAAGTGCTGCACGGTTATGACAGTACAAAAGAATGTAAGCTTGATAACGGTCAATATATATGGGCTGAACAATAAAGACACTTGCTTGATGTTGTTGCTGATGTTGACTCCACATGCTTTCTTTTCCTTTGGGACCTCACCCACAAAAATACTCCTTTGGCCCTCCCACCACCCTGAAAAGTGGCATAGTCAGAAGGATGAGGTGAGTGTCCTGCTCAGGGTCTGTGGAAACAGCACCTGATGGTGAGGGAGAGCCCTGGGGCGTTGATGACATGCTTCCCCTGGCCTCCCCATAGTTACATGTAGCCTCCTTTTCAGCAGCTTGGAATTCCCTCAAAGACTGGGAAGCAGTCCACCTGATACCTGGGGACGTGTTGAAGGTTTTAGAAGCAATAGACATGCAAATCCTCTTCCCTCACTGTGAGTCGGGGGGGGGGAGGGTTCTTGGCTGTTTTTCACTCTTTTCCGCTGTGTGAGGCAAAAGGCAGAAGACCTCCTCCAGCAGGTAGGCCAGCTGCAATGGACCAAAGAGCAGCTGGAACAATGGCTGGCTGCCACAGATGTCATGTTGTGGGACACAGGGAGCACTGCCTCCTCTCGAAGCGTACGTCCTCATCAGCAGAAGAGTCTCCAGGAGAGTCCCCGGGAGAGTCCCCTGGTATTGTATGCAAGGGGTGGAGGAGCCCCTAGCTCAAGGATGGGGACCAGGGGATCGTCCACCTCTACCCGTCACACGACGTGTATGACCTACATGGCCACGAAGTTACGGGAGCTGGTGAAAAAGTTGAAGCAAAAGGTGGGTGAAACCATGCCCACTTGGCTGCTATGGCTATGGGATGATGGGTCTGATAACACAGAGTTAAGCCCATAAGAGATATCCCAAATAGCTAGCATAGCCAGCACCCCTCTATGCAACAAGTTCTACAGGATGTGCCAAGGACAGCCCTGTGAGCAGGTAATCAGACTTTGATAAACTGGTTGATGGCAGTGGCCTTCCTGGTTTGGACGAATCCAGGTGACTTGCTGGAGCAAGTCACGAAACAGAGAACCTACCTAGACTTAGTAACTGTGCTACGAGAAATGGGCATGCGACAAATGATGTTTGTTATGCAGTATCGTAGCCCTGTTAAGGAACTGCTTATGGTACTCATGAAGGACTTGATCCTAGCAAGTGGGCTGGCTGGCACATTTGGAACAGTGGCAGCCCTTCTAGCCCCCTTCACAGATTGCCTGATCCATGACGCCAAAATTTTTTTTGTAGGTTCCGGAAGTAGAACTCAGGACCTCGCGCGCCAGCAGGCACCTGTGCCGCTGAGAGATATCACTGGCCCTTTTTTCGTATGTGGGTTATGGGAGTCGAACTCGGGCCCTTGCACTTGCCAGGCAGGCGCTTAGGCCGCTGAGCCATCTCACCTGCCCAATGACGCCAAATTTGGACAGACCTACTGGCAGCTGGCTTAGCCATAGATAAGATAGATGGGCAGCCCTTAGAAGTGTTGCTGACTCTGCAGCAGCAGTTGTGCCCCAAGCAGCAATACTGGCTGATGGTTCCAAAGGTGAAAGCAGCCCCAGTGAAGCAGGAAGACATGAAACTGTCATTCTTTTATCCGGATTAGGAAGCAGGCCGAGGTACCTGGTTAATGGGGACCCTGGGAAACTAGAGGCTACATGTGGAATTGACTATTTACTGGTCCCCAAAGAATGTACAGCATGTACTAGCATTGGTGGACACCAGAGCTGAATCAACACTAATATATGGCAACCCAGACCATTTCATGGGACCTACTGTACATATAGAAGGGTATGGAGAGCCCAGGTGTCATTGGGCGCTTGGCTCCGTGCCCTTATGATGTCTGTGTTTCCTCAGTTGCTGAATACACCCTGGGGGTGGACATACTGACTGGTGCTTGGCTGGACACCATGCAGGGAGAATTTCACTTGCTAATCCGCGTGGTAAAAACCATAGTCTGAGGATATACACAACATGCACCACTGACTCTCCCACAGGCTGTGTGGGTTGTGTGTGTAAAGCAGTACTGACTACCTTGGAACCATGAAGAAATAGGACCAACTGTCTTAAAATTGGAAGAGGAGGGGGTAATACACCCTGCACATAGCCCTTTCAACTTCCTAGTATGGCACATATGGAAGCTAGATGGGATGTGGAGAATGACTGTGGATTACCAGGAATTGAATAAAGTGACCCCTTCATGTGGTGATGGTTAATACTGCAGACTTGATAGATCATTTCACCCTGACACTGGGTTGATATAACTACATCGTGGATTTGGCCAACGCCTTCTTCTCCATTGTTATCATGCTTGACACTCAACTTGCCTTCGCCTGGGAGGGCAGGCAATGGACTTTCCAGATGTTGCCACAAGGCTATTTGCCTAGCCCGACTTTGTGTCATGGGCTGGTAGCCCAGGATTTGGCCACCTGGACCAAGCCACACTCTGTGTCACTGTTCCATTATATTTATGACATTATGATAACATCTGATTGCCTTGCAGATTTGGGAGCCGCTGCTCACAGTCTGAAGGAAGTTTCTGTCCTGGGGGTGGGCTGTCAATGAAGACAAGGTCCAGGGACCTGGCTTGTCTGTCAAATTCTTGGGCGTTATCTGGTCAGGTAAGATGAAAGTAATTTCTGATCCCATTATTGATAAAATCCAGGCATACCTCAGACCCACGACAGTATGCCAATTGCAGGCATACTTGGGCTTATTGGGTTTTTGGTGGATGATCATACTGCACTTAGCTAGCTACCCTGCTGCACCCTTTGTACCAGATTACTTGAAAGGGCACTACATGGGACTGGACAGATGCAGTGAAGGCTGATTTTCAGGACTTGAAAAGGGCCATGCACAGATACAAGCCCTCTGAGTCATTGACCCTACCCTGCTATTTACCTTAATAGTGAGTGTAGATGACATTGGGTTTGACTGGGGCCTATGGCAAAAGCAAGGGAAGTGGAAGCTCCCTATTGGGTTTTGGTCACGGTTGTGGAAAGGAGACAAAAGCCAGTATTCTCTGATTGAGAAACAGTTAGCAGTGGTATATGCTGCTCTGCACGCCTGTGAGGGGATAACAGGGCAGCAGAGAGTGGAAGTACAGACCAAATACCCAAGAGAGGGCTAAGTCTGCACATGGACAACCCATTCCAGGAGTGGAGTAACCCAGGTCCCCACCCTCACATGTTGGGGTATGTACTTGCAGAGCAGGCCTCCTGTTTGGACAGACTGTTGGCAGCTGAATTGGCAACAGTATTGGGACCAGTGACTTATATGGCACAGGAAACCAAACAAGATAATGGACTACAGGTTATGACACTGAGCCCCTATTCAGAAGGAAAAGAGGTGCCTCCAGCTGACACCTGGTATACGGGTGGGTCTAGCCATGGCATTATCCCACAATGGATGGTAGTTGCTGTCTAGCCCAGCATGGAAATCCTTTGGCTTGAAACTGGGACAGGCAGGTCAAGCCAATGGGGAGAATTGTGGGTGATATGGTTACTTGTAATGCATGAAGAAGACCCCCTACATGTTTGCACAGACAGGTGGGCAGTCTTTAGGGGGCTGACACTTTGGTAACTGGTTTGTGTGGCCCAGGATTGGCAGATAGGCCTTATGGGGTACTGACCTATGGTGAGACTTATGGGAGCCTGGCCAGACAACTAACCATGTAATGTATCATGTTTCAGGACATAAGCCCCTTCTCTTGCTGGGGAACAACTTAGCAGATGCCTTGACAAGGGTAGCCACTCTCCAAGGCAAACATCTGCAGTGGGACCTTGGCTCCATAAGAAAATAGGACCCCACACCATGCAAACAGTGCAGTGATGGCACCTGCACTTGATTCCTGCTGAGTCGAAGACTGTGGCAAAGGTGCTTCCACAGTGCACACATTTGGCCCCATGGAGGAGAAAAGTGCCCACACAACTTGGCACAATACCAGGAGCACCCTCTACAGTGGCAGGGGTATTATATTGGGCCCCTGCCTCTCTCACAGAGACAGAGATATGCTCTGATTGTCAAGGATACAGCCATGGATGCAACCATGGACTGCCATGGTTACTTTGCCTACCCCATTCCCTCTGCTGACGAAGCCCATACCATTAAAACACTATAGTGATAGTGTTGACTGCTGCATATTGGATACTGCTAGGGATTGCATCTGACCAGGGAACCCATTTCACAGGAGCTCAGGTACAATAATAGGCCAAAGACAATGATGTCATATGGCAGTTCTATATGCACTACTGGCCACAGGCAGCTGTTATGATTGAAAGGTACAACAGACTCCTGAAAACGAAACTGGCCTATTTGGCTCCAAAATTCTACAGGTGGGTGTGGGTCTTACTGCAGGAGGTCCAATTGCTCAATGACCAGCCCCGACATATATATGACAGCCCATTGGATCACCTCTTGAAAGCACAGCCAGCCCATCTGCATATGCAACCCACAGAGCAAGGTCCTAAGGTGATGAAAGGGTCCTTAATCCTTCTGGCATTGGAACCTATGTGGCCAGGAGTCTGCTATCAATGGACTTGGGATAGGCATCCCTGCTCAATCGGACTGACTGGTGGCAGCAGAACCTGACTGGCTCTGCCTGGGATCAGTGACACCAGGTACAATGGCTGTGGGTGGATGACAGGAAGCCAAGTATGTTATTGGAGGTAGCCCTGCTTTTATTCAGCAGGTAAATACATCAGCGGAGTACCGTACCACAGGGTGGATACCACTAGACCTGTGTAACTGTATGTTACTGATAAATGATACGAACACTTGGTGGGACGGCCACAAGCTCATTGGTACTGTTCCTACTGATTGGCCCATTACAGAAGACTTATGGGTCTGTGGCACCTTAGGCTGGCCTTACCTACCCTCACACTGGATAGGACACTGCACCTGGGGATTACTATATATTAAGGGTACTATCAGGCCCACCATCACAGACACACCCCACAACTGGGATGCTGTGTACCACAGGTGGCACCGTACTTGTTGGGTGGCCTGGTGGTTTTATCTGGTAGCCTTGATGATACCAGGGGCAGGGATTATAGGCCTAGCCTTCCAGGTTGAAGCCCTTGCTCAACACATGGATCAGGCCCTAAATGTCACTCGCCAGGCTTTGATGTTGCTCATGGATGAAAACTCCCAAATGAGAAAGGTAGTTTTGCAAAACCGCATAGCTCTAGATTTGCTAACTGCACCACAAGGAGGTACTTGCACCCTCTTTCATATAGAATGTTGCATTTATATCCCTGACCACCAGACATAGGTATAAGAAGCCTTGCAAGAAATGGATGTGAAGGAGTCCACCATCCAGGCCTTGCAGCAGGACCAATGGTGGGAATCCTTGGGATCCACCTGGTGCTGGATGGCTATAAGCTGCGCTGTGGTGGCAATGGGGTTAGTGGCATTATGCTGTTCCCTTTATTGCTGTTGTGGTCTCTGTGCGCAGGAGTCACTGCTGTGGGCCACTCACAAGAAGCGACATTCCCCCGACCCTTGAGGAGGTGGGATGTGGGGAGCCACAGCAGATTGCTTCAAAGTCCATGGCATTTGAGAAACCATAAGGACATGACCCCGCTGTTTAGCACATGCTCACAATGGGATACATTTACATAAGCACAGCTTAACGTAGACAACCATGCATGTGCTACAGGGTTATGGCAGTACACGAGAATGTAAGCCTGATAACGGCCAATATATATGGGCAAAACAATAAAGATCCTTGCTTGTTGTTGGTGGTGATGTCGGCTCCACATGCTTTCTTTTCCCTGGGGACCTTGCTCAAGAAAATTTCCTTTCAGCACCCTGAACCTGACAGTGTGCATATATCATTGTGGTATGATGCTTTTAATCCTTTCAGGAAGATACCAAGGAGGAGAATAGCCGGGTCAAATGGAACCTCTAGTTTTAGTTTTTTGAGGAATTTCCACACTGATTTCCACAGTGGTTGTACCAGTCTACACTTCTACCATCAGGTGAGAAGGGTTCCTTTTTCTCCACAGCCCTGCCAACATTTGCTATTGTTTGATTTCTTGATAATAACCTTTCTTTCTGGAGTGAGAGGGTGTCTCAGTGTTGTTTTAATTTGCATCTCTCGAATGAGCAGTGGTGCTGAACAATTTTTCATATATTTATTTGTTGTTTGTACTTCTTCATTTGAGAAGTGTATATTCATCTCAGATGCCCAATTGTGGATTGGCTCTTTAAATTTGGGGTGTCTGATTTTTTTCAGTTCTTTATATATTCTAGATGTTAGCCCTTTGTCTGAGGAACAACTGGCAAAATTTTTTTCCCATTCTGTGGGTTGTCTCTTCACTCTGCTGGTGATTTCTTTTGCATGCAGAAGCTTTTTAATAAGATGAGATACCAACAGCCAACATTATACTAAATGGTCAAAAACTGAAATCCTTCAGTCTAAAATCAGGAACAAGACAAGGATTTCCACTATCACTACTCATATTCAATATAGTTCTGGAAACATTAGCTGGAACAATTAGACAAGAGAAAGAAATAAAAGAAATTAAGATAGAAAAAGAACAATTAAATTATCATGATTTGCACATGTCATGATACTCTACATACAAAACCCCAAAAACTCCACCAAAATACTTCTAAACTTAATGACCAAATTCAGTTGCATAGTAGATACAAAGTCAACACTCAAAAATCAATAGCATTCCTGTACACAAATGACAAACTCACCAAGAGAGAAATTATGGAAACCAAACCTTTCACAATAGCATAAAAAAAGAAATACTTATGAATCAGTCTAATGAAGGAAGTGAAACACCTTTACATTGAAAGCTACAGTACTCTGATCAAGGAGATTGTAGAGGATATTAGAAAATGGAAAGATATTCCTTGATCTTGGGTAGGAAAAACAAACAGTAAAAATGGCCATAGTTCCAAAATTGTTATACAAATTTAATGCAATCCCAATGAAAATACCAACAGCATACCTCACAGAGCTAGAGAAATCATTCCTAAAAATTATTTGGAACCAGAAGAGTCCTAGAATAGCAAAAATAATTCTGGGCAACAGAGGCAAAGCAGGGAGCATCACAATCCCTGACTTGAAATTATGCTATAGAGCTACTGTGATAAAAACAGCATAATACTGGCAAACAAACAAACAAACAAAAACAGACCTGAGGATAAATGGAGCAGATTAGAAGATGCAAAAGGAACTCCAAATACACTCAGCCACCTTATCTTTGATAAAGGGACCAAACATATTCACTGGAAGAAAGGTAACCTCTTTAATAAATGGTGCTAGTAAAACTAACTTTCCACATGCTGAAGACTAAAAGTAGACTCATGTGTCTCACCACTCACTATACTAAAATAAAAATAGATCAATGATCTAAATATCAAAACAGAAACACTAAATCTGCTGGAAGAGAGAATAGATAGAAGTCTTGAAAACATAGGAGTAGACAAAGACTATGAACAGAACCCCAATCACATGGGAAATATTTCAAAAAGTGTAGTTTTCTTCGATTACAGATATTCTTTGTTTAACTTGCTTGGTTAATGACTATTCAGAATTTTGACCCACCGCTTGGACTTACAACCTGTCTTCTTTTTGTACAGTTCTGTACATCTTGTTTAAACAGCCTTAATATCTTTTTTTGTACACTACACCTTGCTTACACAGTTTGCTAATTTTTGCTGATTGTGTGCAGTACTATAATTTTTGCTGATCGTACAGTACTTTAGTTTTATGCTCTGTTATGCAATACAGTAAGGCATACAAGAGTTGTGTAAATAAAAGCAAAGTCATCAAGTTGGAGGGTTTTTTTTTTTTTACCATTTCTTTGTTCTGAATGCGTATTGTATTGTACATACTATATACAATTCCTCATTTAGCGATCAATTCATTTAATGACCTAGTCACAGGAACGGAACACAATTGTTAAACAGGGAATGCCTGTAGTATATTTCTTCTCCAAATTATTTGTATGAAATTGATTTATGTAGGTTACAGTAAATAATTTCTGCAAGTAAAGAATATTTTCTCCAACAAAATAGTCTACATTAAAAAATATATAGTAAGAGGGAAGTAACACGAAAAGGAAGAGTAATAGCGATTTGTGTATTTCACTATGGAACAACTATACGAATAATAATAATATCAGTTGCTGCTATTGACAAAGCATTGCTCATTAGCTGTTTCACACACTTTAACTCACTTAGCCCTCTCAACAGTGGAAAAAACAAAGGCAAAAATGGTTAATTTGCTAAAGTCACTATGGGAAGATCGTCATAGAAAAATGAGAAGCCAAGATAAACCAGATTTAAAAATACAAATTTCAGAAGTGGCATTAAGTGCAGCTGAGGAATGAAAGAAATGAATATTAGAAAACTATTAAGAGATAGCAGGAAAAATGTGTCTAATTTTCAAGGAACTGAATAAAACTGAATGACACCATGAATTGCTAGAGGTAAATAAATCACTCTGCCAGAGGTTTTTATTTTATAAGTCTCAATTTTGAGGTTCAGTTATCATTTTAGGTTCATTGGACAAATCATGTTAAGTCTAGGCCTAGCTATCTTTTATTGTAACAATGAGGACTTGATGAATTTCTGAAAGCTCTTCCTCTCAGATCAAATTGATGACATTTATTTAACACTATTTAACATGGATTTGGTTTGAAAGCAATTAAAAACTGTTGGGTCACCTGGAAATAATGCGTTGGACAGATGTTGAAGATTTCATAGTCTTAATGAGAGAGACAAAGAATCCTGTGTGTTCCAGATTAGAATTTTGTAGATTTAAGTTTTTGTAATAGCCATGTGGCCATTCAACTATCCATTACCAGTAGAGCCAACAACGCTTTTTAAAAAAATTTTTTTTGTTTGTTTTTTTACTGGGAATTGAACTCTGTGGTTTGTACATTTTTGGCAAGTTCTCTACTGCCAATGAATCCCAATGGTTTCCTAAAACTTTGGATAACACATACTTTAGGTCTAGAGGAAATAGTCAAGTTGGCTAAGGTTTTTTCATTTGTCCACATATTGGTAAATTAAGGAAATAGTAAGAGATAAAAGTACATTAGAAAGAACTTCGCAGAGAAAAAGTCAGGTTCACTTAATTCCCTTGTGTCTATTGCAGTTTAATAACTACAGGGACTTTGTAAAACATTTTTGAAAATCTTTGGCTTTATTATATGATTCTATTTCCATTGAGATAATTAACATCTCACTACAGACAAATATATTAATGGAAAAATAAGACTTCTACATTTCTTGCTGCTATTGATTTATATTGAAAGATTGTAAAATAGAGAAAAAGTGTTCGTCTCTTAAAAGACTTGCCCTTTAATTTTTAGGTCCAAGTGTATAATTATTTTTAATCATACAATTAACATGCTGAAAATAATTATCAACATTTGCAGAATTTCTATATTTGAGAAACGTATGAGTTTTTCCCCCTTACTAGATATCCAACTGAGAAATTACAGAAAGCAAATACTCTTTTAAAAATATGAAGATAATGTCTAAGTGGAAAATGGGGACCATTTATTGAGACTTTTTATATTATTCAAATTAAGTGAATGATTAGAAATGCCAGGGAAACAGAAGAGTGTTTCATATGGCTCTCTGTTCAGTGTGGATTGCCAACGTGGGAGAAAATCCTTGTAAATCTTAGCATTGCTCCCACACAACCACCTACACGGATGATCACTTGACTTTCACGCTAACAATAGATGTGCTAGTAGAGCTCTCACCATCTGCAAAATGAAGTGCATTTAAGAAAAGGTAACTGCAGCAGACAGTAGTAATTGCTTATATATTGTGATTAGCATTTTATATTTACATTTAAAAGGTAGAATTTGAACTGTGATAGCTCCTAGATTAAATAAGGTCAGATCTAGATACCAGATAAACTTGTTAGAAAAAAATGAGTTTTAATTTTTTCTTCTTACAGTTTATACATATCTAAGAACGCAGATATTAATTTTGATTTACTCACTTCTTTTCCACAGTAATACTGAAAATCATGTACATTAGTTAGAAATCCTACAGTTCATATTCTATAGAATTCCTACAAAGGCACATTTATTTGAATTTCTTTGCTCTTATATCTATTTTTAATTATCATTGAGGGATGAGTATTGTAAAAAATGTTTCCATCGTTGGAGGATATGGTGTTTGGTTTCTTTTGCCTTATTTACTTTTGTCAAGTATGGAAGGGTCGTTGATTCCATTACTGGGAACTTAGTGGAAAATCCTAAGAAAACATGTTAAAAAATACATTGTCTAGATTTTTGTAGGGGGCAGAGTGGTTTAAGGGTTTTTGGATAGAACTTGTTCATATCTGAAAGGTTACAAGTAACAGAGACAGCAGGCATGTGGCTGACGGATGACAGGGTAAGGCCCATTTTTGTCCGCTTAATACAAATAGGTACAAAACCACCCTGCCTTGGCAAAGGTTCCATGTTTCCCCAATCTTCATATTTGCCTGAATGATGATTTACTTTCATACAGATGAAGACAGCAGTCCACAATATATGACTAGTGAGGGTTACTGTAACCCCAAAGATTAATCCAAATAAAAATTGCCCAAAATTCTATGATTAAATGTGTACTTCTTTATTATAAACATGACCTTTTCCAAGCCTATTTTCATGAAGCATATTTTAACAGAGTAGTACACTACAGCAATAATAACTTATTACAAGCTAGATTTATTTTAAAACTTTCAAAATACATTATAATTCTAAAATAATATTAGAAGGAAATTTAAGATTGGAAGGAAATACAATATCATCTAGTCCAAGCCCTTCATTTTACAGATGATAAAATTGAGGCTTAGCAAAGGCTCACACACCTGGTTAAGCACATATCCAGAACTAATCCCTAAGACTCCTGCCTCTGGTCCAGTGCTTTTTCCATTATACTATAATAAAACATTAAGAGAACAGTGGTCCCTTGGGTTAAGGGTTAGGGCGTGCTGAAAAGAAATAGAAAACATAAGAAGAGTAGAGAAAAGGAAGTATTCTGACATCCTCCAATTATTTTCCTAGAGTTGATCCACATAACAGAGTCATTAGCAGTATTGAATTTAATTGAATCAATGAGTTTAAACGTGTAGGGCAGTTAGAACCACAACTTGATGGTACCACTTTGCTAAGGTTTAGCAATAGGAAAAGGATTCTTAAAGTCAGGGGTGGGGAAATTTGCACCCACACCATTCTATCTTAAAAGCTATGAACCTAGAAAAAGATTCCAAGAGCTGTTCAAATACCTCCTGTACTAGCCAGATCTGCAGAAAAGCAAATTGCTTGGAATTGGGAGGTATGTAAAAGGGAGCTGATCTTTTCTAAGGTTTGAAGTTGAATATTTTTGATCTAAGTAAGAAAATAAATAAATAATAGGAACAAGCTCAAAGATGGACAATATACAACAAAGAATTCAGTTCTTAGGAGTATTTTATTCACTTAAAAAAGCTGTATAGTAAGTTCAATGAGTAAGAGTAGGCAGAAAATTTATATATGCATTGTGGCTAATCTGTGTCCATATTTTTTGGCAAACTGTAATACATTTGAAATGATAAATTATCTCCTTTATTCTTATGCTGGATTATTCTACTGCTAATCAGTTTTTATTCTAACACATGGGGCTAATCCATGGGGCCTTAGGAAATTTATTTAACCATCATTGGTCAGCTTCAGTTATATATTATTTTTGTTATTAAAAATAAATTTACTGAATCATAAATTGAGTAAAATATGTAAAAGCTGCATTGTACATAATACAAGAGATAATTATTAAATATTTTTTATATAAAATGTTTCTTATAAATTGAAACAATATTCATTTTTGTATTTTTTCCTAATTGTAAATTATATCTTTTTTTTCTTGTCTTAGGAATTGGCCTTCTAGTAAGATAGTGTGATTAGAATCAGAATAGTTTTCAGTATGATAGAGCAACACCTTCAACATCTCTATGACCTGACTTGAAACAGTAGGGTGTCATCAGAGCTCAGGAGGAAGCTACCCTCATCTGAATAAGGCAGTGTGAATGAGTGCCCCACATTTGTCAGGATGATACCAGTGAGAAGCTAAATGGAAGACCCACCTGGCCCTCATGCTGTACTGCAATGGGAGATTGCCTGTTTAAGGAAAAAAAAAAAAAAAAAACAGGATCTAGAGTTTCATAATTTCCAAAATATTCAGGATACAAATTAAAAACCATTTGTTATACCAAGAACCATGAAAGTCAGAACTAGTATAAAAGAAGACAGTCAATAAATTCCAGCATGGAGATGAACCAGATGATTAAATTATCTAACAAGAACTTTAAAACAGCTATCATAGCACTGCTTTGAGCAACAATTAAAATTTATCTTTAAACAAATAAAAGTAGACCATGTCAACAAAGAAATAGAAATTATAGAAAGAACCAAATGAACATACACCTGGAAAATATTATAACTAAAATACAGAATTTACTCAATCTGAATAACAGAGAAAATAAATTAAAATTAAAAGGAACACAGTCTCAGTGTCCTGTGGGAAAATAACAAAACAGCTAAAACTGTACTTGTAGAGTTTTAATCCCTAAGGAGAGGAGAGAAGAAGGAGAAGAGAGGGGAAAGGAGCAGAGGAGAGAGGAGAGGAGGGAAAGAAGGGAGAAAAGAGAGGGTAAGATCAAAAGAAATTATGACCCAACAACCAATGAATGGATAAAAAAGATATAGTTTTTTTATATAATGGAGTACTACTCAGCCATAAAGAAGGATAAATTTGAGACATTTATTGCTAAATAGATGGAGCTTGACACTATACTCTTAAGTGAAATAAATTGGACATACATGTGTAAATGTCACATTGCCTCTCTGGTATGAGAAACTGAAAGTGTAAATAAGAACCAAATTGTACCATAGATATTTTGATATAGGAAGAAATTTGTTCAGAAGGAAACAGGAACTAGGGAGGGTGGAGGGGGAAAGGAAGAAAGGGAAAAGATAAAATGAGAAAAGAAGGATAAAATGGAAACAAAACTTTGTAAATAAGGAGGGGAAGAGGGGTTGAAGGGAGAGGAGGGCAATGGGAGGGGAAAAAAGACAAATCAAGTTATATCATGTACAGGTACAAATTCCCTATGATGAATGTGAGCATTGTGTATACCTAAATTGTACCAATAAACTTAATTAAATTTAAAAAATAAGATTAAAAAAAGAAATAATGACACCAAATGGTATAAATCCAAAGAAATTCACATCAAGGTATATTACAATCAAACTTTTGAAAACTGAGTACATAGAAAAAAATGTTAAAGCAGGAAAAGTAAATCAATATATAATTTATAGGGAAATACCATATAGAACGTCAGTAAATTTCTCATCGGGCTACATCTAATTTTATGTAGGTAGGGAACTAGCATCCTATCAAATGTTAAGAGACAGCTAGAATATTTATGTCTATCCTAATAATGAACATAGATTTCTCTAGAGCAGGATTGCCCAGCATCCGGTAGAAAAATCAAACACACAAGCAAACAAATACATGATTTTAGATTTTCAAGAGGCCACATTAAAATACTTAAACGGGTGACTATAATGTCAATATTTATTTCATTTAATCTGAATCTAAAATCTTATCATTTAAACATTTAATAAAAATAAATTTATTAATGAGATAATTTACAATATTTTACAATATTTATTTTACAATAATTTACAATATTTTATGATATTTTTATACTAAATCTTCACTAATAAATGTGTTTTAGATTGACAACATATCTCCAAAGAGAGGAGAACCACAATTTTAGTGCTCAGTATTCACATGCAACTACTGTATTGAAAGCTTAGTTATAGAGCATCTGATACTCAAAAGCATTCAAAGTGTAGAGCTAAAAGTTCTTTAGAGATGGCTTGCAAACCCCAGATTTTGCTTTCCACAAGAATTCAGGTAATAATCACTTCTTAAATTTCCTTTGATCTAGAAATGTGATAAAACCCTGTCTCATTTTTTGCCTGTGTCTGTAAAACCACTTCTCTAATGACAGTATTTGGGTTTGATTCTTGACATTAAAGTGTACTCAAAGAAATGCACATGCCACTGGGAAAATTCTGATAGTCTGTCTATTCAGAAGAGAAGTTACCATTTTATCAGATAATGTAACCTTCAGAAAAGTAGGTTATTTTGGCAACAATGCCCAGCCATATCGTCCAGTATTTTCTTAGGTTTTCAAAGCAATGTAATTTGTTGAATATTACCAATTTCTCTTTAAAACAGTAATGCACTGGAACCATGAAAATTGGATTCAAAATGATCACTACCTATGTAACCCTAAATGTAACAAATAAGATATTTAATGCTCATTTTATTCTTCCCTACGATGGTAACACTAAGATTTCATTAGAATAATAAGGAAAGGGTTCCTGGTGAATTAGTGGAATTCAACAAATCTAGTTGAATATAAATCAGATAATTTAACATTAATGTTCATTTATAACATTAAGAAATAAATTCAAGGGCAATATTGGAAAATAACAACCAATAACAAAAAGGAATTGGAACAAAGATTCTTCAAATGGGCTGAAATTGCCCAATTACTCAGCTAACTCTTAGCACTTGCCCAAAATAAAACAGTTTATAAGGTCATTTTCAGTGATCTTTAGGCTGACGTTAAGAGACTGAGTTTGCCCGCTGCCTGACATGAATTACCCAGGAAAGATGCTTCAAATCAAAATGTATTTTTATCCATGCAAAACTAATTACAATGAGTTCCCTCTCTAGGGATGTAATCAGTGGTAAATATCTAACATAAGGGAGGAATGCATGTAACAGAAGATGCCCCCTTCCAGCCAGTATACTTCAATTTCTTAGTTGCCCAAGTAGCAGTTCCAGTGGCAGTTCCGGTTGCTTCTGTCTCTTAGAAACGGCTGGTCACTGTCATGCATAGCTGGTCACTATGATGCACATTGTATAAACCAATCCCCAACTGACAAGCCATTCTGCCTCTGTACTTCCTGTGTGCTTAACCCATATAAGCTCTAAGCTCTAGACCACCAGAGATCAGGGTCTGATATTTTGGGAATGATCCTGATCAGTGCCTGTCTACATAAATAAATCTGCCTCCAAGTCCTAGGTGTCATTTTGTTGTTTCTCCTTGCCATTGCATGCATAATTTTGAGCATAGAAGAGAAATCAAGAGGTCAAGAAATAAATTCTATTACATTTTATAAAAACATAAATAATCACCCATATCACCTCAAACATGGGACTTCATACTTTGTAAAATGTTGGCATCAAATTAGTTGATCTTTAAGTATTCATCCTCTGTCAATATTCAATTAGATAATAATATGGATGTGTATTGACTATGAATATAGTAGCAGTGTCGTGCAACTAACAAGTGGAAGAGACTAGAGTCTAACTTTTAACTCCAGTATACCTGCTCTTAAATATTGTAATATGATGATTGAAGAAATGTTCAACAATAACTATTTTTATGTAAACAATCATAATAATTTACATTGTTGGTATGTTTATAATTGTAGAAGCATTCTTAACCAACTTTTTCATATTTTCTAATACCATGGAAACTTGATCCCTGCCCCCAGTTTTACAAGGTTGTCATCACACTTTTGGTTTCTAAAGATTATTCACTCTATGTCTTGCATGTATCTCCTTAGAACCAGTTTAACCAACACTGATATTTTTTCCACTTGTTTCTTCCTTGCATGTGCCTTCTAAACCTCACCAGTAGAGCAATCAAAACTTTAAATATTCACTTTCTTTTCTCTTTTCCTTGAGCTGCCATGACTTGCTAAAGAAAAATATCACATATTTGCTAATCAATATTATTAAACTCATGATTTTGTGTCTTCTGGCTCTTTAACATTGCTTAACAATAAATTCATTTGACCCTAAACAACTGCCTTCCACTTTCCATGTATTGACTATGCCACATCTTTGTCACCTTCTTTGGGCCTCCTTTAAGTAAATGGTTTGTTACATCAGAGAGAAAACAAAGGACATAAACTATTTCACATTTATTGGATCTACTACCAAAGTATAAGAATTCTAATTTTTATCTGTGTCCGCCTGTTCTGTGAGATATGCCCTTTCTATATGCATTTATATTGGCTTTTGCTTCCTGACCCCTTAATTACAGCTTTTCCTGTTGGCATAAACACCTTCCTTCTCCACTCAGTCACATATTAGCAAATTCCATTTTATATCTTCCTGGCACCAAAACCCCACCATATATATGACTGAGTTCATTATTTTTATTCCTCCATTTTGACTATCTCATTAAAAGATTTCATTCAATTTAATCTCCCAAAAGAGAAAAGTTTTCTAAATCCTTGGCTTCTATCTCCTGCATGAACCTCACTACAAAATGAACTCTACGTATGTTGGTGAATTTTCTCTTCTATTTGGCATTGTATTCCCATAATGTGAAACAGTGATTCATAATAAATATTTGTTGAATGAATCTCAACTTTCCTCCACAAAGCCCTCCACATGGAATAATTCAATCCTATCAAATCTACTTTCATAACTTCTTCTCAAATTATCCCCTTTGTAACCCATTTCTACCTCTTGTTATCAGGTCTTAATCATCTGTCACATGAATTATCTACAAGGTGGCCAACAATGCAACTGCCTCAGTTCTTTTCCACTTCTGTCTTCTCTCCAGAGGTATTTCTAAAGAGTACAAATGTGACAATGTACCTTAAAAAAAGAGACTTCTTTCAAAATAATAACCTCAGTGATTTCGTGCTTTTCACTTCTTTCCAAAATGATTTTTCTTCTTTTATGCCAATAAAATTTTACTCAATATTTTAAAATAATTGTATGAATCTAGAATTCCCTCAGTGTGTATTTTTATCCTCTGAATTCACATTTCTTTTTGCTAATATGTATAGTATTTCACATAGTTGTGAATCAATATGTACATTTACCTTTAGGCTCAGTTTATATTTTATAAATTTATTTATTTTTTTTTTGTGGGTACTGGGGATCGAACTCAGGACCTTGCGTGCCAGCAGGCGCCCGTGCCACTGAGCTATCGCATGAGCCCTATATTTTATAAATTTATAAATGTTACCAATATAGCCTACATCTGGCTCAATATTCTGAGAAATCTCCTGAATTTGTAAAGAGAAAATCATCAGAGTCAAATAATATCTTTGTATAATACAAGTGTAAAATCCAGACTACCTGATAATTTGCAGTCATGGGAATTACTAATCAAGATAAATCATCAGGGAAATTGTTGATCAGGAATGTGACTATATACTTAAAAGAAGAGGTCCACGAAAGAAGATTAATTCACAGCTTTTTGGCACTGTACTATGGTTCTTAAAATGCCAAGTTAACAATTTTTCAATTGGATGTATTCTGTTGTGCATTATGCTTAATTCTTCTATAGAGTTAAAGCCATAATCTTTACAAAATTAGAAATTGCCTATAAAGAAATAATTCTTTCTGCTTTCAATTATAGTTAATAATATTTTTATTCTGTAGGTGGATATGATCTAGACTTTAGCAGTAAATTATTGGTTTGAGTTATTTTCTTAGTGGTTGCTCTAGGGATTAAAATTAGCACTGCAATTTGAAACAGTCTCATTCAGATAAATACTAACTTAATTTCAATGGTATACGGAAATTTTACTCTACTGTAGCTTGGATTCCTCTCTCTCTTTTGTGCTATTTATACATTATAATGTAAATATTATGCAGTGTTTTTCTTAAACCTAATAAGCTCATCAACACAATTTTATAATTACTGTTTTATGTAGGGGTACTATAAGTCATATAGGAGAGAAAAAGTTACAAAGAAAAATGCAATTATCCTATCCATTATATTTACCTATATAGTTACTTTTGCCTATGTTCTTTAGTTCTTCATGTAAATTTGAGTTACTGTCTAGTGTTCTTTTCTTTCAGCTGGAAGCACTCCCTTCAGTATTTCCTGTAGGGCAGTTTTGCTAGTGATGAATCCTCTCAGTTTTTGTTTATCTTGGAATGCCTTAATTTCTCCTTTATAGATAGATTTACCAATTATAGAACTCTTGGTTGAGAGTCTTTTTCTTTCAGCACTTTAATCCCAATGTTTTCCGGGTTTCCTGGCTTCCAAGATTTTTGGCAAGGCATGATATTTCTTCAAAGGGATGTAACAGGTAAAAAATCATTTCCCTACAGTGGGAAGCAGGCCTGACAGCTGCAGGATTCATTCAGTCCAGGAGTGATGTGGCTTTTGTTAGAGGTGATTTAATGCAAACTTAAGTCTAATGTCACTTGGAAAGGTGTTCCTTCAGATATTCAACCCTACTTAAACATGTCAGAGAACATTTCTAAATGATGAAATAGTTTATTTATATATTTATTTATTTTGGTGGGTACCGAGGGTCGACCTCAGGACCTTGCACGCCAGCAGGCACCCATGCCACTGAGCGATATCACTGGCCCTTTTTTCGTATGTGGGTTCCAGGAGTCGAACTCAGGCCCTTGCGCTTGCCAGGGAGGCGCTTATGCTGCTGAGCCATCTCACCGGCCCCCTAAATGATGAAATACTTTAAAACAATTAGACATTCACCAAAGAGATAAATTGTAGACAAAAAATCCCAAGATGGGGTACAAATTATGGAAATGAGAGTGCAGAAAGGATGTGGTTTCATTAGAAAGTATGTGGGTTTCAGCTACCATGCAGGAGAACTGTAAGAGTGGAAGAAGATGCTGAAAGGTTGGTAGTGACACATGACAGAACTCCTTTCTGATAACCCCATGAGTTGTGGACACAATATTGAGTTGTACAGTAGATAAAATTATATTTGCTTCAAGGATGTGGGATAAAGAAAGAGAATTAACAGTACATTTGCAGGCCCATCATCAGTACCGTGCAATCCCAAATCAACCTAATGGAAGGTCGGAAGCAGAGGTCAGGGGTGTGTAAAATGTCAGTTCATTTATCCATTAGCACATATTTATAAAAGAAATGGTACAGGATTAGGCATCCTTATAGGCAAGCAGGGAAAGAGTAAACCCACAAAATAAGGAAGGCCTAAGTAAAGAAAAGCTTTTTCATGTTTTGTCTTATCATTAACCTACAAGTTACTTGACCTCACAAATATAGCTGAAGTGATGATATTAAGGGAAGGTAAAGAAGCTATGGATTTGAGATCGATGTTTACAAAGGAATGTTTTCTAAAACAACCTTTAGGATCAAATTGAATTCATTTTAGAATCTGGCTTGCCCATTTTGCTCAGTACTAGCTACCTCATTGTTGTGAGATTAAATTAAAAAAAAATACAGAAGTATATGTCATTTACCGCTGTGCCTGACATTGTAAAGACTCAGTAAATTGTTACTATTCTTTAATAATAAAATGTCTCATTGGAATAAGGAATAAAGTAAAGTTTTCACTCAAGTAAACAAATTATTTTTTTCTCTGGCAATTATTTCTAGATCCTATGAGGCGCTTTGTGTCTGATGATGAATGGAAACTCCTGCAGGATTCGATGTTGGTGAGTCACCACACAATTAAATTGAGAATCATGGTGGGAAAGGAAGTCAAAGGAATACATCATACAATTACTCAGTTTTACAAATGAAACTTTGACTAAACACAATAGTTAGACAAAATTTGGAAAATAAAATGTAAAAGTCAGCCCACAGGAAACCAGTGGACTATTTATAACCATCTTATTAAAAATATCTTATTAAAAGTTGGGATAAATGTTTGAAAAGCAAAACAACCAGCCATTCAAGATAGTTTTCTGGACACTTCACTTCCTCACATTCTGATGTTTGATAACCTAGTTCAGGCTCTTATTACTCTTCTCAAATGGACTGTGGCAATAATAAACAAACATTTTTTACTGGAGTCAGATGTGTGCTTCTCAGTCTAACACACTGCTGCATTTCATCTTTCTACACATTTAAATAATTGTCCATCTACTTGCCACTGTGTTCAGTGTTGGCGATCCTTTGAAAAATAGATCAATTAAAAACTAATATACAAATACCTCTAAAATTTTCTATTCT
The DNA here is from genome assembly GCA_028451465.1 of Erethizon dorsatum. Classification (NCBI taxonomy): domain Eukaryota; kingdom Metazoa; phylum Chordata; class Mammalia; order Rodentia; family Erethizontidae; genus Erethizon; species Erethizon dorsatum. The sequence continues at coordinate 19,707,806 of CM051842.1, forward strand.
CGAAAGAATAGTCCTGTGAAAAGAGCACATACTTGTAAAATTACAGTGTAATATGACAGAATAATCATCTCTAGGGATTGGTTGAATAAATTGTAGTACACCTGGAAACTGAATTACTATACAGCCACATGTATTTATAAGTAAAAAGGCAGGTAATGAAACGATATATAATGTTTGATGCCATATTACATTGCTATCAATTGTATTCGTATAAATCATACAAATGCATTTTAGATAACTACTTCCATATGTATATATGTACTTGAAAACATCAAGAATGTTCGTTCTTGTGCTAACAGTACCATTCTGGATTGTCAGAGTTGGGGGAATTTTCACCTACTTCCTCATACTCTGTAGATTTTTTTGACGATAAACATGTATTATATGTGCAGTCAGATTTATATTTCAAAAGCTGTACAATAGATAATATCAAGCTGTGCTTGATGTGAGGCTTAAGTGAATCTCAACCCCACCTTTTCCTATTTCTACTTCACTTCCTTATCTGAATTTTGAAGAAAATTATAATGCCTTCTCCATAGAGGTTTTGTCAGTATGAGATAAAATAATCCAGATAAGAGTAAGTGTTCAACAGGGGTTAGTAATGAAGATGCTGATGATGATGGTGATAGTGGTGGTGGTGATTAATTAATTCATTTAAAATCCCTCTTATCCATGACTTTCTTGCTGAAGAGTCCCATAATCAAAGAAGAAATAGACTAGGAGAAAACAGTTCAAAATTTATTCAAGTCTCTTGAGATACTGTCAACATTTAAAATGCCCCAAACACCATCTGATTTTTAATTTGATGGTGCTGGGGATCGAATCCAAGCCCTAAGACATGCTAAGCAAACACTCTATCACTGAGGCACATCCTCAGCCCATATCTAATTTTATATGTCATGTCTCCATGGCTGTCAATTCCAAAATAGCATTCTCAGATGGCAGCTGCCTGATATTGAATTAAAATTATTTTCTTGCTTCTTTCTCCTTCTTTCATTTACCCTTAGTCTCAGCAAATTTATTTCTTCATACGTCTGCCTCTGCTCTCTTGCTCATTTCTGTTTTAAGTTTGGATTCTGTTCTATTCCATCAGTCATTTATGCCTTTTGACCATTTAAATATGGCAGCCTTTCTATTTCTCTAGGACGAACACTAACATTGCCTTATTAGCCCAATTTTGTTAACTCCAAAGATATGGAAAAAAGAAAATAGACATTTTAAACAGGAAGTGTCAGAGGATAATTTCTGAGGAAGATCAATTACTGAAAAGATAGTTCATGTAAATTGGATTTTAATAGTGAATTCAAGCAAAAGAGAGGAATGGGATTTGAAAAAGTGGATGACATGTTGGGGAGAGTACAAGGAATTCAGTATACCTGGAATTTAGGATGTGATATAAATTAGAGAGTGATATGAGTTGTGCCTGGGTAGTTTGGATTTTTACCTGAAATTAATAGATAGCTACTAAAAATTTGGGCAGGAAGTGACATGATCAGACTTTCTATAAAGGTTACTTTTGCAGCAGTATGGACAAGCATTTGAGGAGAACAATCTGTCAAGTAAAAAAAAGGCTGCTTTTAGCTGTTGTAGGAGATGGAGCAGTGTCACAGTTCTGTTTTCAACAACTAAAGGAGCACTATAACAATTTATATATTATTTTATATGCCTTGAAGTATACTAACAAGTGCTTTATATTTAGTATCTCAGGTACCCCTAGCTAGTCTGAATTCTGAGCTTATACTCTCAAACACTGCATTATAGATAAATCATCTGAAATAACATCCTATCAAAATGGAATAGTTGTAAAAATGTTTAATAACTAGCTTTCCAGGGAAATAATGCCCTGTTTTGGAACTGGTTTTCTCTTTCTTTCTTTCTTTCTTTCTTTCTTTCTTTCTTTCTTTCTTTCTTTCTTTCTTTCTTTTTTTTTTCTTTTCTTTCCTCACTCCCCTTTCTTCCTCCTTTTGATTTCTTCTTCCTCTTTGAGACAGTGCTTGGGATGGAAACAAGCACATGAGTTTGCTCATGCGAGCAAAATATTCTACCCTTGAAGCATATCCCCAGCCCAATGTTTGCTGATTTCTATTTGATAAATACTTCGATTGTGGTTGACTTCAAGCTAGCAACAAGATGTTTTCAAACACAGTTAAGAAACATTGCACAAAATAAGCTCTCATGACCTGCAGAGAGCCACCTCTAGTACATTACGGGTATTGTGAAGTCAATACCTCAATAGTCTGTAGGGAGGATATTTAGGTAGGGAAAAAGAGGTCATTCCTAACAGCTTCAGACTTTCTATTCTCATAACAAAATTCCTGCTAAAGTCCAGATATCATATCCTGTCAGCTTTTTCTCTCTCTCATAGATATCTTCCCCTATTCTCTGCTGTACCTAGTTCTTTAGAATAAAATGACAATTTTTCCCTTGTATATAATTGGCTCTCAGTGGGATCTGTCTTTGCCTAAATCAATTCCAGTAATGAAGAAAATAGGGCATGTTGATTTGTGTAAGCTGATAAGGGCTCGCACCTGGTACAAGTTCTCAAACTCAGGATGTGATTAACAGAAATAGAAGGGCGAGATGTTGAGTCACAGCTCACCACTACAAACATCCAGGTTTGAACTTTAGTTGGTGACTTTTATCTAGGAAGGAGGAGTCTAACAGTCATGGGATTAATTAAAAGAGTCGGTTTAGAATTATGAATAAAACGTTTTATTTTTTTGACTAGATTAAGCATTTCCCCAAATTTTCCCACTGGAAGGCCTCACAAGTTTCTGGTACTACTCAGATCATACTCATGATTGCTCCAGTTGAAACAAGAACCAAATTAGGCCTACAGAAAAAAATGGAATAATGAGAAATGGACAGAAATAGTCATAGGCCATAATGTCAAAGATCTGCCCCAAGTAGTTTCTTTGTGCAAATAAAAGCTGATGTCAGTATCTGCAGTGGATCAGGGCAGTGGGAAAAGAGCAATAATAGGATAGAGTTTTGGTGAAATGGGTATGGTAACAGTAAATGTGCAGCAACTTATAGTTAGTGTCTGCTGTGAAGAGTCAGAGGAAACAGCAAATAAACTAAAATCAACATGGATCAAAGATCTAAATATTAAAACAGGAATACTAAATCTGCTGGAAGAGAAAATAGGTAGAAATTTTGAAGACATAGGTAGGCAAAGACTTCATGAACAAAACATTGACTGCACAGGAAATATTACAAAGAATCAACAACTGGGATCTCATCTTATTAAAAAGCTTTTGCACAACAAAAGAAATCACGAACAGAGTGAAAAGACAACCCACAGAGTGGGAAAAAAATCTTAGCCTGTTGTTCTTCAGACAAATGACTAATATCTAGAACATATAAACAACTGAAAAAATCAGACTCCCAAATTTGAAGAATCAATCCAAAAACGGGCATCTGAAATGAATAGACACTTATTGGAAGAAATACAAATGCAAATAAATACATGAAACAGTGCTCAACATCACTGATCATTCAAGGGAAGCAAATTAAAGCAACACTGAGATTCCATATCACTCCAGAAAGAATGGCTGTTATGGACAAATCAACCAATAACAAATGCTGGCAAGACTTTGGGGAGAAAGGAACAATTCTCCACTGTTGGTGGGAGTGTAGACTGGTACAACCACTGTGGAAATCAGCATGGGGATTCCTCAAGAAACTAGGATTAGAGGTCCCATTTGACCCAGCTCTTCCCCTTTTTGGTATCTTCCCAAAAGAATTAAAAGCATCATACCACAGGGATATATGTGCACCCATGTTTATAGCGGCACAGTTTGTAATAGCTGAATCTTGGAAACAACCCAAATGCCCATCAACTGATGAATGGATAAAAAAAGATGTGGTTTTTTTTATACAATGGAGTACTACTCAGCCATAAAGAAGGATAAACTTTAGACATTTTTAGCTAAGTGGATGGATCTTGAAACCATACTCTTAAGTGAAATAAATCAGACACATATGTATAAATATTGCATTGCCTCTCTGGTGTGAGAAACTGAAAGTGTAAATAAGAAACAAAATATATAATAGATATAATAGAAATAGAAAGTAAATGTTCAAAGGGAAAGGGGAATTTGGGGGGTGGAAGGGAAAAGAAAAAAATGAGAAAAAAAAGATAAAATGGAAACAGCTTTGTGAGTAAGAAGGAGAAGACGGGTTGAAGAGAGGGGAGGGGAATGGGAAGAAAAAAGAGGAATTAAGATATAGCATGTACAGGTATAAATTCTCTATGATGAATGTGATCATTACGCATACCTAAATTGTACCAATAAACTTAATTATAAAAAAATAAAACCAGGCCAGTGAGATACCTCAGCGGCATAAGCGCCTGCCTGGCAAGCGTGAGGTCCTGAGTTCGACTCCTGATACCCACATACAAAAAAAGGGCTGGTGATATCGCTCAGCGGCATGGGCGCCTGCTGGCACGCAAGGTCCTGAGTTCGACCCCTGGTACCCACAAAAATAATGTCTTATAAAACACCCAGTAATACTATTAAGGTAAAATTACATTAATGTATTCTTCTTAATAAAGTGGGTATTATTTCTGATCTTTGTGGAGGAAGTTGTACCATTACTTCTAAATTTGGAATATAGCCATGGAGGAAAATGTGCACCAAGCATGGCAAAACGAGCTGCAGCATTCTTGTATCTGAGGCAGCTCTTGAGGCAGGAATAAGAGCATCTCAGAGGTAAGTTATGTAAAGAAGGGAGGCTGGTTGCATATGCCCTGTTGCTGTGTAAGTCTCCAAGGCTGTAAAACATTACTGTTATACGTGAAAGAGCAATAATGACTAGAACTGAATATCTCTCTCAACAGTAATGAGATGGATACTTAATTAGGAATTATAATTTTACTTATGCAAAGGATATTAAGGAATTTGATACTTGTTATTTTTGTGATTTCATGGAATGAGATTCTTGCACATTATATATAGGGACTTCATTCAGGTTTACTATGAATCCTCATAATGTATTTGCATGTTCTTTGGGAAAATTTCAATCTCTAGTATTAGAGATAATTCACTTAGAGACAAAAATGATGATCTTCTTAAAAAGTAGTGCAAAGATGTATCTGAACTCTCAGAAATACTTTAAAATTTGTAGAAAAATTAGACTCTGATGAGAATAAGTTCAAAAGAGTATAAGAGATTGCTTTAGGACTTCTGTTAACATAATGTTATGATGTACTGTACTTGTCAGGAAGATGAAAGAGAAGAGAAATGCAGCTTTGTTTGATTTTATAGAAGAGATTAATTTCTTCATGGTTTCCAAAGAATGCCTATGGATGATAAAATTTAGGATACCTATTTCAATTTTTTTTTTAAAACCAAGACATCTTTCTAGGGCTGCCAAGTATGGACTTACATGATAAAACTGAATATAGGTAAATCTATTTTGGCAGTGATGAAAATGATGACTCATCAAGAATTAAAGGCACTTTCTACTAATGATAAACATTTCTCCATAGAAAAAGACATCTGAATTTTGTTCAAAACACAATACAAGGGCCGGTGAGATGGCTCAGCAGCGTAAGAACCTGCCTGACAAGTGCGAGGTCCTGAGTTCAACTCCTGGTACCCACATAAAGGAAAAAATGGGCCAGTGATATCGCTTAGCAGCACAAGCGCCTGCTGGCAAGCGCGAGGTACTGAGGTCGACTCCCAGTACCTACATAAACAAACAAACAAACAAACAAACAATTGGTGCCGCAGAACAGGTACCGTGACTTCCATATATATATATATATATATATATATATATATATATTTATATATATTTATATATATATATATTTATTTATAATGGACATTGTGATTTTTTAAGCATACAATGCTATAGAAACTTTAAATTGTAGAGCAAAGAAATACAACAGGCTAACAAACATTTCAGTGAAAGTGACTATTAGTATAGCTTTTCCAGAAGGTGGATGAATACAAGACCACGATTATAGAAGGACTGAAGGATTTGGCTTAGAAGACACTTGCATTTTGGAACAAAGACTAATACACCTAAACCTTACCCTTTTAGAAGCTATCTAGTCAAACATAGAATTGATCTGGTGTAACTGTAGACTTTTCTCAAATAATGATGAAATTATAGGAAAGGAAGAAATTTAAAGTGTTTGCTCTTCTTCACAGATCCAGGGAAGCCAAGCAAAAGGGGTACATTTCAGTAATATCCATCCAGGTAAGCTGTTGTAGGTCAGTAAATAAAAAAAGAGGTGAAATCCCTGACTAGCAGTCCTCTTGAAAGCTAGATAAGATCACCTTTCTTGGGCTGCCTGTAACCAGTTCTCATTTAGGCACATCAATGTGTTGGATAATACCACCTGGGTGACTTAGTTTTTCAAAGGATGAATCAAACCTCATGAAGACTAAAGAAAGTATTATCTGACCTCATAATACCTGTTTCTAATTCAGCTTCTCAGGAATTAAAAAATTACAAGTACTCCTTTTTTTTTTTTTTTTGTGGGTACCAGGTGTCGACCTCAGGACCTCGCGCGCCAGCAGGCGCCCATGCCGCTGAGCGATATCACCGGCCCTTTTTTCATATGTGGGTTCCGGGAGTCGAACTCGGGCCCTCGTGCTTGCCAGGCAGGCGCTTAAGCCACTGAGCCATCTCACCGGCCCCAAGCACTCCTTCTTTTAACCTATTTATAACAGATGGATATTTTATTGCAAACTACCCATGGAAAATGCAGTTAATTGTACAGCATCTATGGTTCACTCGAGTGATCTTGGAAAAGTCATAGACATTTCTGATTGTATTAGAGTCTGCATTCAAGTAGCATTAATTACACAGGAAGCAACTGAATAAGAGAAAAGAATGTCTACCTGATCCTGGGCCTCAGTAAGTAGGAAGGCTGCCTTGCATACCTACAGCAGTCCCTCACATTCAATAATGGAAGACTGACTCCCAAAGTCTCAATCATCCACAAGGCTCAGATGTGGTGGAGGGTGATGGATTTGATGACAGTGAAAGCACAATTAGAATTTCAGAATGGAAAAGCTGCCCACATTACCTATTTTAGACACTCTTCTAATACAGCCTGAGACATCTTGTAGGGGGAAACCTGTAGAGATTGGGAAAGTAGACTCTTTAACAGAAATCACTCAAATTAGAGAGAAGAGATTCTTCAGCACACTGACTCACCTATTCAGCCACTTAGAAAATGCCAGTCTTACCTATCTGTGATAAGTATAATAGTGCTGTTGACCAAGATGTCAATGGCCTAATCCCCAGAGCATGTGAATATATTACCTTAAATGGTAAAAGAGATTTTGCAGATGTGACAATTAAAGACTGAGAGATGATAAAATTATCTTGTTATTCAAATGGTCCCAATCTAATTATAAGAGGAGGTGGGGAACCAAGAAAGTCAGAGCCAAAGAAGGAAATTTGAAAATGAAAGCAGAGATTAGAAGTGATGTGGCCATCAGTCAAGGAATGCAGGTGAGCTCTAGAATCTGGGAAAACCAAGGAAAGAATTTCTCCTCTTGAGACTACAAGAGGATTGCAGCTCTACTAATACCTTATTTTTAAACTAATAAGATCAACCTCGTAAGACCAATTTCAGACTTCTGACCTCCAGATGTGTAAGAATAAATCTATGTTATTTTAATTCATTAAGTTTGTGGTACTATAATTTGTTAAAGCAACAACAGAAAACTAATATACTATCCAAGGGAACAGAAACGAAAGACTTTAACAATAGGACAGGAGAAATAGCACTTTTCCTCATGGGAACACAAAAATTTATGCAGAAAAATCTGACAAAGTAATTTGTTGAGAAAGAAATGTATTTCTATCCTGTATTTTTTCTTCTCTTTTCCAAGTAGGTAATCAGGTACTTTTCAGCATACTTGCTTGAAGGTGAAGGAGGGCAGGCTTCTTGGGTGTAAAACCTGCACATTGTACAAGGTGCTGCATTGAAAAGGGTTCCACACTGGATTAAATGCTCTGTTGTTACTGTCTTGAAATTCATAATAATTTTGTAGTAAGGGGCCTTTAACTTCCATTTTGCACTCAACCACACAACTTATGTAACCAGTCTTGAGAGGTTTATATTTCAGGGTGTAAAGGAAACTGGACATTACCAAATGTTCCCTTCCAGTACATAGCACAGAAACTGCAGAATTCCAAAGGTAAAGGTAGTATATTGGGTGAGGCATCTCCTTGATGATAATTGTGGCCAGGCTTTTTGACTTAAGTACTTCATTGACTGAGATCCAAATCCATTATGCAACACTTTGAAAGGATGTGCTTTGAGAAGAGAGCTCCAAAATACCCTGCCCATTTACAACCAACTAGGGAAGTAAAACAGTGATAGCAATGTCAAAGTTTCAGCGAAGACCCCAGGAAGTTGGAGGTGCCAATAATGTGGAACTTCTGTCAAGGAAAGCTGCAGCCATTGAGCAGAGCTAGCCTAAGAGAGAGGTTCCATGAGGGCTGTGACTGGCAAGGCCAAAGTGGAAGGGCTGCCTATGCCCTTTGGGATTAGCATCTCACCACAACATACCTTGGGTGCTAGATATGGAGCTACAGAATTTAATGTTTGCCATGCTGGGTTTTACCACATTTAACCTCAGCCTCGCACAAAGCATTAGGATATGGGCCAAATGTCAACAAAAATCTTTGCCAAGATGAAGTGCACTTGGCTTCTTGCCCAATTTCTAATATTTTCTCCATTCCCATTTGAAGCCTCATGAACCTGGCCTTTACTTTCCACATTCCAATCAGCATTGTAGTCTTCTGAGCTCTGAAGAAAATCAGCCATCAATTTCTGCTTACAGCAATAAATGGCTTCTCTATCCTGCTTCTCCAAACTCTTCCAAATTCTTCCTATGAACAAGTTCCAAAGGCTTCTAAGCCACATGGTCAGGTTCATCATAACAGTAAACTGGAGTTCTCTTTACTGTTATTTTTCAATTTGGCAGGTAAAAGAATTTCTTTTCCTTTAGATACAACTGTGAGGATGTGGGGGTTGAATTACTGGATATCAAGACTGGTGCAATATAATCTGAAAGAATAAAAGCAGCAGAAGGCAAGGACAGAATTCTTAATCCTGCCTGTTTTATCATAATGAATAATTGAATTCATGCATTAAGATTTTTTTCTGCTTAAGTTAATGCAAGTTGAACTTTTGCATATAAAACCAAAAGACTCTGATCCATGAATATTTTATGTTCAAGGTTAATAAAAATAAAATAAAATACCACTCCCTCATTATGGTCACTGGAAAAATTTAGGTTTCTTCATATATTCACCATACAGGGAAAAGGAAAGAACTATTGTTCTTTAGAAACCATTATAAAAAGAGCCCAGAATTATCTTAATTGATTTCAGATGTTAAAAAGCTGAAAGCATATTGTTGTAATATGAAGGAATGAGTATAAACTGCAGGCAGATGAGATCATTAGGCCCTTTCTCCTATTCTTGGGTATTTATCTTTGTATTCATTTTAGTAGTAGCTGTTGCACAAGTTATTGTTTCTTTGAAAATGTATGTAGACCTTTATCAATCCCGTTTGAAAAGCAAATTTCATTTCCAGGAATGATTTTCCACCTATGAACTAATAATAGAAACCTATGCCCTTAATACATTAATAATTTTTGTGTGCTTCATACAAAATAAATTTTGGTGTCTGGTCATTTAATATTTAATTCTTCTCTATAAATCTCACAGACATTTCCTCTGGCTAATATCTAAATCACTGACATAGCAGAAAGTGTGTATCAAAAAGAAATTTATATTGGAAGACACTAAGGAAACTGTAAACATGCCTTGTTTAAATTGTACTTTTTTTTGTCCTTATGTTTCCATCTATACCTTTTTAGTTCCTAGGACCTCTTTCTCCATAAACAGTTACTACCTCAGTTTACACTTTTTCAGCAAATATCTACAGTAAACTGATGTATGTCAAAGACTGTGGTGAGTCCTAAATGGCTTTTTAGCATCTCTCACAATGTTCTGTTTTTCTCTAATGTGTGTCTTTTTTGTGGAAAACCTTCCATAGCTGTTAAATTTTTATTACACCTTCACTTATAAATGTCAATTTGACTTGATATAAATATCTAGATGAAAATAACTTTTCCTTCACTACTTTAAAATCACTATTCCCTTGCCTTTCTGTATCCAAAATGCTTTCATGTTAATCTGATTATTCTTTCTTTGGAGATCACCTGTACTCTTCGTGAAATTTTAGTACATTATACCAGTATATGTTACCATGTGGGTTTTTCTTATTTTTCATTGGCATTTTACATGTCCTTCAAATCTAAGTTATTTATTTTGTCTTTAGTTTGGCAATTTCATTTTTTTCAGCTCTCTCCTCTCCTCTCTTTTCCGCTCCTCTCCCTTCCCCCTCTCCTCCCTCCTTTCTCTTCCTCTTCCTTTCTCTTCTCTCTCTTTGTTTTTCTTTGTTTTTCTTTTCCCCAATTTGTACTTCTAGGTCTCAGTAAGTGTAGGTAGTATTCTAAATCCTATATTTTAAAATTTTTAATTGTATGCCATCTCTATATTCTTCTTTGCTTTTTTTCAAAAAAGATCATTGCATTTGTTGTTCTGCCTCACAAATGTAGCTATTTTTCTTTATTTCAATAGCCATGGATTTCATGCCCGAATTATTCTATTATTTTCACGATTGCTCTTGTTTCATCTTGTTAATGTCATTATGAACACTCAATGCATTTACCTGTGATACCTTTTTGAAAGCTTTTGGATTTTTCTCTTTTTTCTGGAATTCTGAGTGTTTCCAATGACTTAATATGGTATGGGGGGGTCTCTAGTCTTTTAGTGTGCCATTTTAGTCTTGAGGTTTATCATTTTGTTGGGGGGTCGTTTGTTCTTTGATGATTTCCTGCAGTTTGTTTTCTCTGCTCTGCTTCTGATACTTTAATTAGTCAGATGTGGGGAAATAAGAAATTGTTTATAAATTTGCTTAATTTTAGTTTATTTCCATCTTTTTGTCCTATTCTCTTTTTTGTAAGATTTTTCTCAAATGTATCTTTCAGTTTCCTATTGAATTTCCAATTCTGAATATCTTATTTTTATTAGGAATAACTTTCATATTCTCTTTTTCCTACTTAAATAAAATTCTATTTTAATGTCTTAGATGAGTTATACTTTCCTATTTATCAGATAATTTTTACATTTTTAAATTTCTTTGTGTACATTGCATATGTTTCTTGTAATTTTCTTTTTGCAAGTTTGAGGCTTTAAAATGCCTAGTAATACGGGACTCTGAGACACTACAAACTTCTGGTTGTCCCAGCTCTAAGATTACTGGATGTCAAATACAGCTTTTATTAAGGGATCTATCAGATGGCAGTATTAGGACCTTTTATTCTCCTGGGAAATTAAAATTATCCTCCACCATTATGCATGGTATATGTGTGGCTAGCTGTTCTTATTTTGGGAACACAAATGAGGAAAGGAACCAAGAGTCCCCACAGATCATTGCTCAGACTTATTCTTAACTCTGTTATTTTCTGTCCTGCTTATCAACCACAAACCATATTCTTCACTGAAACTAGTCTCTTCAGCCCAGGACCTGTGTTGTTCAGTTTCTATAGAAACTTACTCCTCTCATTCCTCAGGCCAGGTTGGTGAAAAAGTGCAGTAATAGTCAACTTTGCGATATGGAGAAGGAAATACAGAAAATAAATCAATAATCTCTGGATAAAGATTTGAAAATATCCACATAATGTCAGTCTTGTCCCTCAGCCCTACCTGCCAACCTATGTGGTAATTACAGTTGCTGAAATATTCTTGGAATATCACGGGAAACTATAATGTCTTTTTCCCCGGAGCCATTTCTTTGGTCCTGCTTACATCCAGTATCCTTCCTCTTTTTGCCTTCTAATTTCTAACATTTTTATGTGGTTACTGTGCTATACAGTTTATGTTGTCATTGATCTTGTTGATTAATAACATCTTTTTAAAAATGTAATTCATTGTCAGTTTAGTACCACTTTTGGAAGAAAAGAACATAGCCACATGTGGTGAGATCAGCAGGATAATTATAATTTTGTATTTGCCTCCTGTTACATACTTCATGATTATAAACTTCTTTGGTATTTATTTCTCTGTATTATTTTCCTATGATCTTTTAAAGTACATATTGACCAAATATTTCTTGCTATGAAGTTGTGGAAAAATCATAATTATTTTTATACCACTATTATTTGAATGTTTGTTTTTCTACTAACATCTGTAATGTATCCTAAAATAAGAAGGCTATGCTGAAGCATAGTTTTACTACCTGCAAACACTTTATATGCTTAAAGTAATCTTATTTTGGAAAGGAGTTTTATTTTTATCTTTTTGCTTTATTCATTTATCCCTCAAAAGCTGCATTAATTACATTTGTGAACCGTATTAATATAGCACTTATTAAGGCATTCATTTCTTAGTGCTAATAATTACTACCCTTTATTCTATTTTCCTCATGCTTGACATAGTTAACTGTTGTCATTTCTCAACTGGCTAAGGTTCTGCTGTGCATATGTTTTTATAGGCAATTTATATAGATTGGTCAATTCTTAATTTCTTAGACTGTTTCTCAGTTGCCATCACAAATGGACATAGTGTATCTTTACTGTAAAGTGGACTCATAGATGATAGTCTCATCCTCAAAATTCTCTGTTCTTTGAGCTCAATCAGACCATCTAAGATACATGAATATGTATCTGGAACTTGATGAGCCATACAAAATTGCCAGTTCCTGGTATGAATGATATATGTGCATTTTTCTAGAAAAGGTGTCTACAATAAGATCGTTTAAATTATCCCTTTCTCCCAAACATTATTTATAGAGTTTATACAAATATATACTGTTATTTAGTATTTTCAACATACTTTCTCCCTCACTGATAACTTGCCTAAAAGCTTGTAGGAATTTTACTTAATGTGTTACATTCAGAAATTTTACTTTAGTATTTCCTATGTATTTTTCTTTTTCCGTTAACTTTGTCATGTACCTGAAGAATTCTCTTAGTCTGAATATTTTAGCTTTGTGTAAACAAATTTTGTGTGTATGTTATTGCATAATTTACTGCATTTCACAATTCTCTTCTTAGATACTTGCAATACATGTAAGAGATATTTTTCCCTTCCTATCTTTTCTTTTTATAATGTATTTAACCACTTTATCCTTTTCCTTAAGCATTTCAAAACAGTGGAGCAGTTAATGTAATTCTCTGACAAACCCAGGGGTACTTTCTCTTTTAAAATCTTTTTCTGCTCTCTATTTTTAAAGACAAGTTCTCACTATGTAGTTCAGGCTGGGCTTAAACTCACGATGATCTTCTTGCCTCATTCTCCCAAGTGCTGCAATTACAGGTTACCACCATACCTGGCTATCTCTATTCTTAGGAAATAGAATTTTTTTTTTGTGGGTACCGGGGATCGACCTCAGGACTTCGCGTGCCAACAGGCACCCGTGCCGCTGAGCGATTTCACCGGCCCCTTTTTCGTATGTGGGTTCCGGGAGTCGAACTCGGGCCCTCGCGCTTGCAAGGCAGGCGCTTACGCCGCTGAGCCATCTCACTGGCCCAGGAAATAGAATTTAACTGGAACAACAAGCACTCACTTTGGGTATCACAATAGCACACCCAGGAATTGTGTTGATATAGTAGTCTCTATTTTTTTATTTAAAAAAACAGATATTTGAAGAGAAAATAGCCAGTTTTGGTAGAATAATTACTTATCTGTGGGGATGTGAAAAATGCTTTTTCCCTTTGTCTATTCAGATCATCCTTTGAAGGCACACTCTTCTACAATAGAGTAATTCCCCCTGGTTCACTTACTCTATACTTAGCTGGAATCCAAGGCTATGATGGAGCTCCTGAAATATTTTGTTTTTACCCTACTGGAATCATAGACTTGCCTGCCTATGGTTTCCTATGCCTTAAGGGTTTAGGGATTTTCCCAAAATTTTCTTGGCACACACTTACTGGAAGGTTACCAGTGTTGTTTCATTATTAAATTGGAAACTGACTCGTACTGATCATTCTCCACACACTCAGATCCCATTTGATTCATTTTCAAAAAATTTCAGAAGAATTCCTGTTTTATTTTTGGCATTATTATGCATTTTCTATCATTGCTGCTTTTTTCCCACTTAATAGGCTTTGGGGAGGATTGGAAAGTAAATAAGTAGGCTCAAATCACTATCTCACAATTTAAATGTAAAGTTATCTTCTAAAATGCTGGCTTTTAGAAAAATAATTTACCTTTATTCCATACCCTCTCCCATTCTCTATTTTTTTCATAGACTGGTCGCATTATGTGATATATGCTGGCCTTAAACTTGCTATGTTATTCAGAACTTGTACACCTCCTGCTTCAACCTCTGAGTGCTGGGATTACAGGTATGCAGCACTACTCCTGGCACATTACCTAATTTTTACTGTGCTCACAAAATTTAATGGCTATACATTTCCTCTAGATAATACAATTCTGGAAACTTTGTATTTGTTAGATCCCTAAATTTAGCCACTGTGCATTTTTCCAACTCTATCTCCTTTTGCTAGTCATCTTTCTGTCATTGTGATAAAATACCTGAGATAATCAACATATAAGGAAGACATTTTATTTTGGCTCATGATTTCAGAGGTTTTTTTCATGGTCACTTGGCCTCATTGGTTTGTGATTGTGGTGAGGCAGTACATCATGATGGGGAGCACCTGGTAAAGTCAGCTACTCACATTCTGGTGGCTGCATAGCAAAACGAAAAAGCAGAGGTCTCAAAATCCTAGTATCTTCTTCAAAGGCATGCCCCCATATAACTAGAAGACTTACAGCCAGGCTCTACTTCTTAAAGGTTCTATCATTTTCAACAGCACATGGTACTAAGCCTTTAATATGTGGTGTTTTAAGGGACATGTATCTAAACCATGACACTTCTCAGTTTCCCAACACGTGACTTCTTTTTCAAACAAATACATTTGTTCGCTGTTTCCCAGATCTCTTGCTTCTGATATACTTTAGCTGGGTTACCCTTGTGTCCCTGAATGTTTTCTTTTATCCCCATCGTTACAAATAATGGTTGTGCCAGGGATATAGCTCAGTGGCACAGCCCCTGCCTGACAAGCATCGGGTTCGATTCCCAGTACCAAAAATAAATTAAGTAATTAATAAAAAAAGATTGCTACTTTAAGAGCTGACTGAGTAAAACTAGAATTGAAAAGATAAAGTCAAGTAAAGTTTCTTTAATTTGACTGGCAGTGTGAAGCTCAGGTTCAAACAGGAATTGAAAATTATCTTACCCTTCAAAATTGTCAATAAATTTTATGAATACAAAAACTGTATCAACACATAAGGGTCATTTAGATAGATACAAGCCTTACAGTGATGAGATGTAGTAGTGCAAACTGATAAAAATACTAATGAAACCATTACTTTTGTAAAACCAAGTTTGTGGTTTGACAAATGACAAAAAACAAAATCACAAACCAAAGGAAGAAGTTGTAAGTTTTATTCAAAATAATGAGTAAAAAGCTCATGATTGATTTGTATTGCAAATGGATTCTAAGTGGAAAATAAAAAATGTTGTCTGTCTTATCCTTATATGTATAAGCAGAGTGTTGGAATGAGTTTGTTTTAAAGGAAATTAGTTTAAAAGAAAACTGGTTATTTTTTAATTTTGTTTTTCCAGGTCTGTTTGACATCTGGGATCTCTGGTATGTAGGAGCTGCTAGAGATGTTAACTAAATTAGTGTACTCTGGATAAGAGTCTTTTTCCTCGATGAAGTGTCCTTATTTCTCTATTTTCATCCCAATCTTTTTTTTTTTTCCTTAACTACCTGCTTGGGCTGGTGATATAGCTCAACAGCATAAGCGCCTGCCTGGCAAGCACGAGGTCCTGAGTTCAACTCCCGGAACCTGCATATTAAAAAAACAAAACAAAAATAAAAACAAACAAACAAACAAACAAAACAACTAGCTGCTTGATTAACTGGCTGTTTGAATTAGTATTTAATGGTGGGCTATTTTCCTTTATGGCACCTTATAGTTAAATCGCTCTGACTGCATTTTTATAATGATTAAACAAAACATTCCCCCTTCTGAAGAAGTGTCCCTAACTGCCATTAGGTTAGAAAGGGCAATGACCACTCTGACAGCTTTTGGCTGAGAAGGGTCAGTGTAGGGGAGACGGCAGTCAATAACTAATCTAAGGAGTCCTCAACAGAGGTTGATTTGGAATTTAGCAGTTATGGACTCTCTTTAGAGGGTCGATCTAGTGGATCTCAGTAAATGGAGCCTGGCACATTTATCATTGGTTTCATCTGCATGACCATTTGGAGTTTTACAGATTTTAAGTGAGAATAAACAAATTTTACTTAGAGACTAAGAATGTATGGCCCCCAAAAAAGGACAAGAATGAGAAGACAAAGGGGCATGATTAAAGGAAGGAGCCAAGTCCAGATACTGTTTTTTGTTTGTTTGTTTGTTTTAAATAAAAGAAGGCTATTTATTTGAAGATGGGGAAGGAGGAAAAGAGAGATGACAAAGCTAGTCCAGACAAATAGGGAGAATTCAAAAGTGAATTGCTCCCAGATCTTGTTTTTAAGGGACTGTATTAAAGATTATATAACAAACTGCATCTTAGATCTGCGTGTTTATGCAGGTTATACATGAGTCTGACTTTTTCATAGTTTTTTTTTTTTTTTTTTTTTGTGGGTACCAGGGGGACGACCTCAGGACCTCGCGCGCCAACAGGCACCCGTGCCACTGAGCGATATCACCGGCCCCTTTTTCGTATGTGGGTTCCGGGAGTCGAACTCGGGCCCTCGCGCTTGCCGGGCAGGCGCTTACGCCGCTGAGCCATCTCACCGGCCCCTTTTTCATAGTTTTAAGAGGATTTTTCCCACCTGATGTGAATTATTTACCTAAAGACAACAAGTTCGTTTTTTGTTTTTTGTTTTTTTAATTAGCATGCAAGTCTTTCCAGTTTGGGCCAGCTGAAGATCAAGAGCTCTGCAGTTTTGAGGAACTATTTTAACTATGGAACTTAAAGACTTGTTGAGCTTGTATAGCTGCCAATGTGGTTTTTTAGCCTCATTGAACTGTAAGATTGATAAGCTACAGGTGTAGCTGGAGCCTATCAGCAGGTGCCAGTGTAGTGCTTAGAGACCTCTTTTTATAGCGAGCCTATATTATTATTATTTTATATACTTTTGGTTATAATAATTGTTGGGTGTTTAAGATCAAGTTAAAGTGAGACCTGGGTCAATTAAAATTAGCCTCCTGTTATATATATTAAGGTCAGTTAGAGCTCCCCAGGAGTTACATTTGGTACCATGTGTAGAGGCTCATAGCTCCTCTAGTCTTTTGTTTACTAGTGTCATTTGTCAGGATGGTTCACAATCTTGTTTGACCATATGACTTTCCTTGGAAGGATGGGGGACATTTTTTTCTCTCGTGACCCTCTTTTTAACACAATGTACATAGGTTGACGCTTGTCCTCTGGTGTCTAACAATCTCCCTGCTTGGAAGGTTGGGTGAATAACCAGAGTTGTAGGAGTTTTTTAGGTGAGTCCCATCTTGTCTTGGGTCTTGGTTGACCTTGGAGGGCCAGGGCCAAAATTTTGCCTGTCCTCTTAGCCCAGTTATCATTTATTTTCAACTTTGGTCTCTAGGCCTCAGTCGTTGAACATCCAGGAGGTCAATTACACTAGTATTGAACTGGGAGCAGTAGGTTTAACTATTATAATGTTATCTAGATATTTATCCTTTTGAAATATAAAATATAGAAAGATAACTTAATTTTATCAATTAAAGTTTTCTTAGAAGTTAAAGTTTTATAGAATGTTAACAAGTAACAGTCATAAAGTTTTACAGGGAAAATTTGAAATCAAGCAAACATAGCAAAAAAAAGCAAACAGCATTTTGGCATAAGAATTATAATGACATTATTACAATGGAACCATTAGGTTTTTTATTATCTCTGAAATGCATTTAAAATTTTATTTTGTCATTAATAACTTTGTTAATTATAAGATTAAATAACATAAATAAAGCCTTATTTAAATTTGTAATGTTTTAATAAAGTGCAATTTAAATAGAATATACTTGTTTATAGATGTATTTTAATCTCTAGTCATTAGAGTGACTCTCTGGGCCTCATAGTATTGAGCTATTGCTGTTATAACACAATTACACAACAATTACACAAGCATAAGTGTGAAAATTTACCATAATAAAAAAGTTTTAGTCTGGAGGTCATCTGTACAATAAGATGTTTCCTGAGTTTTGTGTCCTTGAAGGACCATATACTTGGGAAACACAAATGTGATTAATATACCATAAGGATACCAACAACTAGAATCACAGGTATATAGGAATCTTTACACATGTTTACTTATTTACACCTAAGGCAAAATTTAGGCTCCTTTAACAGATTTGTAGGGTGTAACTGCACTGACAGGAATTAAAGGACATCTATAGACTTTTATACGTTTAGAAAACAGTGTTATGGATCACAAATAGACTTATTACTCAATAAAAAATTTGTCTCATTTATACAATAAAAGAATGTTTAATCAGAGCCAATAGATGTAGATTATGTTCTTTTTTTATGATTATATCTATGCAGTACATACAGCTTACAATCATCTTGGGGAGTGGGTGCATGTATATAATACAGCTTGATTCTATTTTTAATCCTCTTCCCCTTCTGTCTGACCTCCCTTCCTCCTCCTTTAAGTCCCCTTTCCCCATTTTTGTTCTTGTTGATATTATTAATCTTATCTCATATTTATGACATATAATGTTTACACTGATTAAGGTTATTAGGTTCCGTACACAGCATATCTTTATTTTACTTATTTCTCCTTCCCTTACCCATTTCCCCTCACTCACATTCTCCTGGACCCCATCCCATTTGCAAGAATTCTATCCCCTTGTCTCCTTCTATCCACCATTCTTTGAGCTCATTGCACTTTGCCTTACTCAAAAGAGAGACACTATACAATATTTAAGCTTGTGTGTCTGATTTATTTCACTAAATGTTATATTTTCCAAGTATGCCCATTTTCCTATAAATGTCTTAAATTTGTCCTTCTTTATAGCCAAGTAGTATTCCATTATGTGTAGATATCACTTTTTCAATATTTACTAGCCTGTTGATGAGTATACAGGCTGCTTGTAGCAGTTAGCTATAATGAATTGTGCTGATATAACCATTGGAATGCATGTATCACTATAGTATGATGTCTTTAGCTCTTTGTGGAAGATACCTAGATGTGGGATAGCTGGATTATGTGGAACTTCTAGATTTAGTTAACCGAGGAATCTCCATACTTATTGCCGTAATTGTACTGGTTTACATTCCCAGCAATGTAGGAGGGTTCCTTTTTCAATGCAGTCACACCAGCGTTTGCTATTTTTTGATTTCATGATGAATGCCAATCTTTCTGGCATAAGATGGAATCATCGTTGTTTTAATTCGGATTTTTCTAATGACCAGGGACAGTAAAATTTTTTTTTCATATTTTTGTAGTCATTTGTGTTTTTCCCTCTGAGAACTGTCTGTTCTTTTCACTTGCCCATTTGGTGATTGGGTCCTTTGTTTCAGGTGGTCTAATATTTTGTGTGTTCTTGATATATTCTAGATATTAGTCCTTTGTGTGAGGAATAGCTGGCAATTTTTTCCCATTTGGTAGGTAGTCTCTTCACTCTATGAACTGATTTCTTTGCTGTGCAAAAGCATTTTAATTTGTTGATTCTTACTGTTGTTTCTTGTGCACTTGCAGTTCTGTTTAGTGAATCCTTTCCTACACCTATGACTTCAAGTGTTCTACCTATTTTACCTTCTACTAGATTCAATGTTTATATTTTAATATTTAGATCTTTGATCCATTTTGACTTTAGTGTGGTACAGATGAGATATATATGTCCAGTTTCAATATTCTGCAAACAGATATCCAGTTTTCACAATGCCATTTGTTCGGTAGGTTATCTCTAACTCCAATGTATGCTTTTGCCCTCTTTGTCAAAGATCAAATAGCTAAATGTGTCAGGGATGTTTCTTTATCCTCCGTTCTGTTCCATTGATCCACCTGTTTGTTTTTCTTCCTGTGCCATGCCATTATTATTACTGTTGCTTTGTAGTGTAGCTTGAGGCAAGGTAATGTGATGCCTCCTGCTTTGCTCTTGTTGTACAAGATTACTTTTGCTACTCTGGGTCTCTCCTGGTTCCATATGAATTTTAGGAATGTTTTCCTTAGGTCTGTGAAGTATGCTGTTGGTATTCTGATTGGGACTACACTGAATCCGTATAACAGTTTTGGGTGTATGGCCATTTTGACAATATTGATTCTGCTTGGAGCAGGGAACATCTTTCCATTTTCTGATGTCCTCTTCATTCTCCTTTTTCACAGTGCAGTAGTTTTCTTTGTAGAGGTCTTTCACTTCCTTAGTTAGGTTAATACCTAGGTATTTCATTTTTTCTTGATGCTACCATGAGTGGTATTGTATTCATAATTTCGTAATCATTGAGTTCATTATTGGTGTACACAATTGCTATTGATTTTTGTATCTTGATACATTGCTGAAATTGGTTATTAATTGTAGGAGTTTTTGGTGGAGTTATTTGGGTCTTCTATGTAAAGTATTAGGTCATCTGCAAATAATGATAATCTCAGTTCTTCCTTTCCTATATGTATCCCTTTTATTTCTTTCTGTTGCCTGATTGCCCTGGCTAATGCTTTGAGAACCATACTGAATAGAAATAGTGATAGTGGGCATCCTTGTTTTGTTCCTAGTTTGAGATGGAATACTTTTAGCTTTTCCCCATTTAATATGATGTTGCTGTTGATTTGTCATAAACAGCTTTTATGAAATGTAGTATGGTGTTACATACCTATTTTTTTCAGAGTTCTTATCTTAACATGAAGGGGTGTTGGATTTTGTAAAAAGTCTTCTGTATTTATTGAAATGATCATGTGGTTTTTCACCTTGCTTCTGTTCATGCAATGCATTACATTTATTGATTTTTGTATGTTGTTCCATCCTTGCATCTCTGGGATGAACCCTACTTAGTCGTTATATATGGTATTTTTGATGATGAGATGCATTCTATTTGCTTATATCTTGTTGAAGATTTTGCATCTATGTTCATAAAGGAAATTGGCATGTTGTTTTTTTTAGGCGGCTCTTCATTCAGTTATGGAATCAGAGTGATACTGGATTCCACACATGCATTTAGAAGCACTGCATCTCTTTGAATTTCTCTGAAAAGCTTGAGGAGCATAGGTGATATAACATCCTTAAAGTTTTGTAAAATTTAGCAGTGAATCCATGAGATACTGGGCTTTTTTGGTGGTACACTCTTTATTACTGTCTCAATTTCATTGGTTGTTTTGGGTTGTTCAATAATTTTGTCTTCTTGAGTTAGTATTGGTAATTTGTATGCATCAAAGACTTTGTCTATGTCTTCAAAATTTTCCAATTTATTGGAATACAATTTTTCATTGCTGTTACTATCTTCTGGATTTCCACAGTGTCTGTTGTGATTTCTTTTCTAATTGCATTGATGTGGGTCTTTTTTCTTTCTCTTGGCACATTTGGCTAAGGGTTTATCGATCTTCTTTATTCTTTCAAAGAATCAGCTATTCAATTTGTTGATTCTTTTACCATCGTTTTAGTCTTCATTTCATTTATTTTCACTCTAATCTTTATGGTTTCCCTTCTTAATTTCAGTTTGTGCTTGGTTTGTTTTTGTTTCTGGTGTATCTTAAAGTTCCTCGTAAGGTTATTTATTTGAACTCACTCTGTTTTCTTAAAGTAAACATGAAGTGCAATAAATTTCCCTCTTAGTACTGCTTGCATGGTGTCCCAGAGATTCTGATGAGATGTACAAGCATTGTCATTAACTTCAAGAAATTTTTTAAAAATTTCTTCCTTGATTTTTTCTGTGACTCATTGGTTGCTTATTAGTGTGTTATTCATTTTCCAGGTGCTTCTTCTTTTTCTGCAGTTTATTCTGTCACTGATTTCTAATTTCATTGCACAGTGGTCTGATAATACACACAGGGTGACATCAACTATTTTGTATTCATTTTAGCAGGCTTTGTGGACCAGTATGTGATCCATTTTGGAGAAAGTACCATGTGTTGCAGAAACGAATATATATTCTGTTGCAGTAGGTTGGATTGTTCTATAGATATTTATTAAAACCTTGTGTTCAAAGATGTGGTTTAGCTCTGATATTTGATTATTGATTTTTATTTAGTTGCTCTTTCTCTTTTCGAAAGTGGCAGTAAGCATTCCCCATTAATATTGTGTTTATGTTTATTTGATCTGTTATGTTCAACAGTACTTGTTTTGTGTAGATAGGTGCTCCAGTAGTGGATGCATAAATATTAAGAGCACTACGTCTTCTTGTTGGATTATTCCCTTAACTAGTATTTAGTGATCTTCTTTGTCCCTTCTTATCAGTTTTAGCTTGAAGTTTACCATGGCTGATATTCAAATTGCTATCTCTGTTTGTTATGGGTGCCCTGATGCATGAAGTATTTTTTCACCCTTTGATTTTTAGTCTATAAATATATTTTTCGGTTTAGATGTGTTTCTTTTTTTTTTTTTTTTTAATATGTGGGTACGGGGAGTCAAACTCAGGACCTCGCGCTTGCCAGGCAGGTGCTTATGCCACTGAGCTATATCATCTGCCCTAGATGTGCTTCTTGAATCAAACAGACTGTTGGATTCTGTTTTATGATCCAGTCTGCCAATCTGTGTTTGTTAATTGGAAAGCTGAGGCCATTAACATTAAGAGATATTATTGAGATGTGTTGATTATTAACTATATTTCAACTCTTCCTCTGTTGGTGACTCTTTTGTTTTTCTTTTCCTATCAATTTTTGTTATTGTTTGTCTATTGACTTTACTTGGTGCTTTCATTTCATCTGGGTTAGGTTTCATCATTTCTATCTAGGATGTTCTTGAGTATTTTCTGGACAGCTGAATTACTATTCATACATCTTTTGAGCTGGTCATTTCATTGAAATGTCCTTTTTTCTCCATCTATTTTGAAGCAAAGCTTTGCTGGTCATGTTAAACTGGGTTGGAAGTTATTTGCAATCAGGGCTTGAAATACTTCAATCTCTTCTGGCCTTTAAGGTTTGTGTTGAGAAATCTGCTGTAATTCTAGTGTGTTTACCTAATGTGTGATTTTATGTTTTTTTTTTAATTGCTTTTAAAATTCTTTTGTTGTTGGAAGCTGGCAATTTAGTAAGGATGTGTCTTGGTAAGCTTCTTATTTATCATCATAGTTGTTTGTTTTTCTGGTAGACTTGATTACTTTAATGTTGAAATCTTTTCTCACATTTGGGAATTTTTCTGCTATAATTTTTGTAAACATGTTAATTATCCCATCTGTGTTATCTTTAGCATTTCTTTAAATTCAGTTAGCCTTAGGATAGTCTTTTTAGTGTCATTTAGCAGCTGCTGCATGGTCTTTTCTTGTTCTCTTACGTTTTTTTGGTGGCTTCTCTGAGTATTTCCTCATAATTTACCATTTTGTCCTCAATTTCAGGCACTTTTACTTTATATTGGTTATTTCTGCAATTTATGAATTCTATCCAGTTTTCTTATCTCAGGAATTTCTGATATCTTTTTAAGGGTTCTAAATCTTTGATTAATCGACCATTCATATTTTGAACTAAATTACTCAACTCTTCCAAATTTTACTTATTTCTTACGTATCCACTTGGGTAATTTGAATGACATTTCTGTGAAATTTTGCTCATTTCCTCTTGGAACTCATCTAATTTCTTCACCTTTTCTATAACCTATTTTCAGAATTCGACTACTCGGTATTTGTTTTCCTCTCTCTTTGTGTCCCCTTGATATGCCTTAGAAGAATTGGGAGAACTTGCGTGTCTTCTTTTGCCTTGCTTCCCCTTGTTCTTATGTATATGTATACCTATTTTTTTATTGTTTATGGCCCCTAGGAAATCCAGATATTAGCATAATGAAAAAATCAGTTGTCGTTCACTACTACATTACTTTGACTGTAGTAGTAAATATAGTGATATCAAATGTCACCTGGATATCAACAAACCCTAGGAACCACTCGTGAACTTTGTGTAACCAGAACTAAGAGGACTATTATTTTAGTGAAGATAATTAGACCACCTGTATACTGACCTAACAGTACTTTAAACCACTATCTTCTGTTGGATATAGGCAGAATGCCAGAGCTAAAAGATACCGCTTGACTACCTTCTTCTTCAGCACCACCCCCTCTGATCAGCTCCCCCCAAAAAACCTGGCCTCCCACAACAGAATACAGGCCATGTGAACTTCTTGATCTGATCCCAGTCCTCCCAGCACATCCCAGGAGACCCCTATTTGGCTTTCTATCTCTCCAAGCTTATCTCCCAAGCTCGCATCTCACCTGGTTTCTTTGGTAGGGTAATAATTCAGTCCTGAAGTAAAGCTCTCCTTCTGGGTGTTCATCTCTTCTTCAATCATGTGGGTCTGTTGGTTGTCACCTCTCTTGCCCTGTGATGTGGAGACCCCAGGAGCAGAGGTGGTGTTGGCTGGGAGCAGGGTGCATGGTTGTTCTCAGAGTCCTCCCTGGCTTGGCTTCTAGGCTTAGTGTTGGCTCGTGGCAGAGCACTCATAGATTAAGATTTTAATGAGAGGACCAAATGTAAAGAGACATCAAAATTTTGATTATTTTATAACTTTAAACTCTAGATGTAATTTATATTCTATAAAAGACAGCATCTATTAATTACTTTGTATCCATTAAAGTTATGAAGTCTTAACTATAAAAGCATAGAATATATATAGATAGATAGATAGATATATTCCTCTCTATATATATATATGTGTGTGTGTGTGTGTGTGTGTGTGTGTTTGTGTATTCACAAACTTCATTTATTCCATGATTCTGGTCATAAACTGAAATGGTTCCAAACCAAATGAAATTTCACCATAAGGTTCAATGCAAATAAGGTTAACCCATTCTGGCACTATGAATGTGGTCATGAACTGATTTTAGATGTAAACTGAATCAACTTTTTCTATTAGGTTCAATGTAAATAAAGTTAATCCATTCTGAACCATATGTATTTTTTATCACAAAAATATGAAATAAAGTACAGTGCAGTATGAAGAGAGAGAACACTAGCCTTGCTTGAAGCAACTTCTGGTTTGGAGGACAGGAAGGTGTGTGGGGAGGAGTTTATTGTTTGGAGGGAGAGTCCTCCTCCATAAGGCCACCAGTGAGATCTCCTCCAGCGGTTTCTCCTCTTTCCCTCTTCTTCTGGGGTTTACTTTCTTAGCTGCAGGGTCAATTTTGATGAAACATCTTTCTAATGTCATTTGTTTTTTTCTGCAATGTATAACCCTCCAGAAATGAGAGACCACGTTATCCTTCATCAGATTCAACACTGTGTTCATTACAGTAATGATGGGGTGGTGCTTCTCAAAGAAATCCTGGCATTCGTTCATTTTTCCATAATGGATTTTATCACATCACTGCTAACCTCTCTGTCTTCCTCTTCCTCAGTGGAATGCTCAACAGGAGCCTTCTGCTGCTCACTCTGGAGTTCAGCAAGCTCTTCCATCATCAATGCCTCCCTATGGTCCTCAACAAGCTCCTCTATGTTGGCACCACTGACATCCAGACCCATACACTTGTCCATGGACACAATTTCCTCCACTACCTGTGCATCAGACCCTTCAAAGTCATGTTCAGTGACACATTCTGGCCACAGTTTCCTCCAGGCTGAGTTTAAGGTCTGGTACGCAACATCTTCCCAGGCTTTGTAAATGAAGTTGATGCAGAGGAAGACATTGAAATGTTTCTTCCAGAGCTTTTTCAGAGTCAAGGACATCTCTTCAGTGACATTAAAACACCTGGTAGACAGCACCTTAGTGTACAGCTTCTTAAAGTTACAGATCACTTGCTGGCCTGTGGGCTGTAGAAGAGGTGTCATGTCGGGGGGCAGGAACTTCACCTTTATGAAGTCATACTCAGTGTCCATATCATCCACCAAGACTGGAGGGTGTGCTGGGGCATTGTCCATCAGAAGACACCTTTCTGTCAGTTGGTGTTCAGAAATGCTAGGTGTAAACACCTCATCCAGCCATTACATGAACAATTGCCTTGTGACCCAAGCTTTTGCATTGACCCTGCACAAAACATGCGGTCTGGCCTTGTTCACATTCTGTTCCTTGAATGCATGAGGGGTCTGGAAATGGTATACCAGTAATGGCTTAATCTTCAGATCAGTGCTTACATACGCACATAGCAAAAGGGTCAATCTGTCTTCTTGGGCTTGTGCCAGAGTGCTTTTACCTTCTGCATAACATAGGTTCTGTTCAGCACGTTCTTCTGGAAGAGCCCTATTTCTTCTCAGCTGAATCCTTGTTGAGTAATGTATCCTTCTGCCTTGATGAATTCTGGAAATTCTTTCTTGTAAGCTTCTGCAGCAGCTTTGTCAGAACTGGAAGCCTCACCATGTCTTACCACATTGTGGATGCCGCTTCTCTTGCAGAATTTATCAAACCACCCTCTATTGGCTTTAAATTCATCACTTTTTGCACTTGTAGAGAGGTTTTCTTGCAATAAATCACTGCAATTTCCTGGCTTTTTCACAGATCATAGCTTCACTAACACTGTTACCTGCCAGCTGTTTCTCATTCAACCACACTAACAAAAGTTTTTTTTCCTCTTCAAGTACTTCTGTCTTCGACTTGGTTAACATTGCTACTCCTTTTGCCACATCAGCTCCTTTGATGGCATATCGATTCTTCAAAATAGTTGAGATTGTTGTTTCACCATCTTGTAAAATGAGGCAGATCAGTCACAGGAATACCATGCTCATGCTTTTCTATACTTTCTTTCTTCAATTCAATGACTGTTCTTCAAAATCTTCTTCTTGCCATTCTTGCTCTACACGTTCTGGTTATCCTCATTACTGCTCTGCATGTTCTTATCACCTTTACTAGCTTTACTGTACATTATTTTTTACCACCATGCTTTCTCTGCACTTTCTTTGGAGCCATCTTGGATTGAATAATACCGTACAGTACTGTATGTGCTAAAAAGCATACACAAAAGCTTTATCGCAAGTGTGCACAGGTCTGTCTGGGACCACAATGTCAACTGGAGGAAGCCACAACCATGTGTCACAGCAGGTAAGATGACTGTGTTCATGTTTATCACCTGATGAGGAATTCACAAGTGGAAGCAAAATTTTACTGAATGCTTCTGTGTGTGAACCAAATTGTTTGTGAACAGAAGCATTCATGGAACAAAGTATTATATATATTGTCATAAACTGAAATAATAGTTGTTTAACAGTTATATACAGATTATTGAAAATATAAGCCAAAATTTAAATAATCTTTAACTCTTAAAACTCACTCTTTGGTAACCAAAAGCATATCAATGGAAAACAGAGAAAGTTTTATTAGTAAAATATAGAAACTTTGTTTCTTTTATATATCTGGTTTAGTCTGTTTAACCAAGATCATTTTAACACTTTAGGAAAAACTTGTCACTATAGACATAAAAACTTTTTATTCTCTTAATTAAAGACAACTTTAATCTAGCAAGACTCATGGATAAACTAAATAAGTCAGCCATCAGTGGAAAAACTGGAAACAAATTGGTTTAGGTGGCTGCTATTTTAGACACACAGGGGGCTTTGTTTGGCAGTTCCCCAAGTCGATGGGGTCCCAACATTTTTATCTTAACAATGATTTTTAAATGACTCATGAGAACTAATTCATAGCATTTAACAATTTTAAGATATATATCTATATATATCTATATATATCTATATCTATATATATATATATATATATATATATATATATCCAAGGAAAAACACTTAAATTATTGTGCCCAGAAAACAGTAGACACTGTATTTATAAAATAAATTTTTTGAGATTATCTTTATTGGCTAACAACCTGTAAGAAAACATATCACCAATTTTAAAAACATCTTTATTGTTATCAACCAATTTAAATTAGTCTACTCTTAAGCCACGCAAGCAGTAAGCATTTCAGATAATATCATAAATGTATATTTATCTATAAGCCAACTTATGTAGAACTTTTGAAGGATACTCAAAAGTTAATACACAAAAACATATATATTAACCTAAATCATACATACACTTTATGTTACTAAACTTTAAGGCTTCTATTTCAAAGTCACATGTAAGCTGTCAGCCTGTTAGACTTTGTCCAGTAATGTTTTAACTGATTTTGGCTACCCTCTAAAACCCATACAACTGAATTTTTATGGAAAGGAGAAAAAAAGGCAGAAGTTTACAAGGGCAAAAGTAAAATAAAATATAACATCGATATGAGCTCAAAATACTATAATGATGCAGCTTCAGGTATTTTAACTGTTTATTAAAACAAATTAACCAGCAGATGAACAGACAAGAAAACATGTAGAATGCATAAAACAATTATGTTTTATCAGGGTGTCCTCTAGATGTATTGATCATGTTGAATTACAATAACCTTTTATAACGTTAGGTCTATAAGTATAAATACACTATTCAGAAACTTCCATATGGGTATTACAGCACATTTTAGGTAAATCATAACACAGATACCTTTTAAAAAGTTAACACCAGTAAGAGTCAGCAAGGGACAGAAAAACTCTTTTACACCTATAAAATCAAGTACTCTTTTTAAGAAACACTCTAGGTTGATGGCGTACCTTAATCTTTGTAATAGCGTCTATCACAGTATAGGCCCCCTTTCTCTTGATTTTTCACTTGAGAAGCCTCACTGAGCCTTCTGTATTGGAATCATTATGGGAGAAGTTCTCTTCTCACAACCACAGCTTTTTAAAATATAAATCTTCCCAAAGTGGTAGACCTGTTAAAGGTGCAGTTTTATAATTTGTATTTTCCTTTGGTTACCACTTTACACAATTCCTAGGGGGTGCTCAGGTTAGGTATGAGTGTAGAAAATGATTAGGCAATGCTCTTTTAAAATGTGAGAGTCAAAGGAGTCACAGTGTTTTAGTACACATTTTAAAGAAGTGTGGGAAGCCAACATTGTGTTTCCCACTTTGAAAAATAAGCAGAGAGATATGTCCCATTCTCCTGCTTGTTTCAGCCACTAGCATTGGAATCTCCCTCAGTTTAGAACCTTCCAGGGCCAGTGGTTGCCTCTGGTGTTATTCAAGGAAATAGCTGTAGCTATAATGTCCATTTTTACCAGCATTTGCAAACCCCCTTTCCTAAAATTCCCTTTGCTCACATTATTGACGGTGGAAACTTCTATTCTTAAGTTAGCACTTGTCAGCCTGGAAAAAATGCTCCAGAGAGAAATTGTGCCAAGAGAAAGACAGTTCCTGGTTCCCTTTAATGTCTGTCTTATCTAATTCTGTCTTCAGCTGTTAAAGATCTCTAAAAACTCCTTTATGTTCTACTAAAGTCATTATCTGTACTGTGATGACACCACCTTAAAAACCAGTCAGTCCTCCTTGCCCAAGTGGCATTTGTGAAGGGAAAGAGAGAAAGGAGTAGAGAGTGCTATTCCCTATTTCCCAGTCCTCACTACCTCAAGTGCAAGAACATAGATGTTTGGGACTCAGAACTTGGTCAGGGTGGGTCTCTCCGGTCTTTAGTAAAATATGCCTCCAAAATATGACAAAGAAAAGAAAAAACGTGGCAGGAAAAAGTTAGAGTAAAAGTTCTTAGTGGTGAAAACTGTCCTCATCAATGCTTGCAGTGAGTTAATGGCAAAATTTGCCCAAGAGCCATCAGTCTCATCAGTGTCCCAAGACTGAAATTAAGAACATCAAGAGCTAAAATTACTCCCTTACCAGCAGAGTATCAAACTATTATAGACTGCTGAGTTAGGTAGAAATATTGTAGGCAGTCAGATAGGGCTGGGCCCTTGAGGGAGTCAGGGTAAAATGAAAACTCATTACAACTGTGGCTGGAGGCATATCTGTTGGAGGCCAGGCCTCAAGATAAAGATGGATTGACCAGGCCTGAGATAAGTGGTAGCGTGTGGTCTAGTGAAATCTAGAGAGACATCAGTCACCTCGGTGGGTTGACCAAGACCCTTGGACTCATCCCTTCCTGAAAAGATCTTTGTCCTTTCCATGTACACTTGCTACATGACTTGGTTCCCCACTGGATCAATATTACCTAAGCGACTATACTTATAATCTTACTGGTTGATCATAACAGTAACCCACTTTGTACCCACGTGGTTGTACTCTATAAAACTTCCCCTGAGAAGTGGAGTCTTGGCAACTCACTTGCGGCCCCTCCTGCCTCTCGGGAACTGTATCTCTCCCCCTCAATAAATATTTCCTAATCTTTACCTCCACTGTTCCTTAGAATTCATTCTTTGGTTTGGGGGAACATGAACTCAGCATATTTGACATCTAGCAGGTTGGGAGTTATAATATTTCCCTTATATCATATTTGAAGGTCCTGATACCATTTCCTATATCAAAACCACAGAAGAAATTGAGACAGAGCAATCTTGACATTCCTTTCCATGTGGATAGGAGGGATATCAGGCCAGACTGTCCCAGTGAAATCTCTCCTCCCAGACTTTAGAGCAGCAGCCATACTAATCACCTTTAAGTGGTTGAGGGAGTCCCATAAATTTATATGAGGCATATTGTTCCCCAAATCTACCCTACTACCAGGGAAATGAAGAAGAGACATAAGACTATAAGGCTATGCAGTAAAAACAGAGAACACAAATTTCTATCTCCTAAATGGAATCACAGTTTAACTATAACCTATCGCAAGAGAAAAAGACAATAAAACTCCCATCAGGGACTTACCTCTTACAGTATTATCTCTGATCTTGGTGGGACCTCCAATTTATGAAACCATTACTTCTATACACACTGAGTTCGTGGTTCCACAAATGATGAAGAATGAAGTAAAAACCAAGGAGGAAGTTATGTGAGTTCTATTCAAAATAGTAATAGGCAAAAGCTCATGATAGGTGTTTATTGTAAAGGGATTGTGATTTAAAAATCTAAGCTCTGTTCCCTGTCTTGCTTTACATATATAGTCAGAGTGCATGAAGGGGCTTGTTTTATAGGAAATGAGTTTAAAAGAAAACTGATTATCTTGTATTTTTTTCTCCAGATCTGGCTGAAATCTGGAGTTTAGAGGTGGGGAGAACCTCTTAGAACTGTCAAATAGTTTAGTGTACCCTGGATAAGGGTCTTTTTCCAGAAGGGAAGAGCCCTTATCTCTCTATTTTCATCCCAACCTTGAATTCTTTTTTCTTTATGTGGTTACCGGGAGTCGAACTCAGGACCTCGTGCTTGCCAGGCAGGCTCTTATGCCGCTGAGCCATCTCACTGGCCCCCAACCTTGTATTCTTTTAAAATATTTTTCTTAGAATTAATCAGCTACTTAATTAACCAGCTGCTTAAATTAGTTTTTAGTGCTGGGCTATTGCCTTATATTGGGCACTACAGTTAGGCTACTTTGAGTGCATTTTCATAATAACTAAACTAAACTACACTAATATCTGCCTGATAACACAGATGGCCTAAGAATCACAAAGCAAAACAAAATGAAAAGCTCTATGAGTAGTGTAGCCCAACACCCATGGTGTTAGACAAATATCCATTGGATACAACTCATTCTATACATAACAACTTTTAACACTTTAGTTTTTATCCAATTTACCTTAATGGAAGCAAACAAATATAATAGAAATAAACACAGTTTCTCTCAATGCCATAATAAGTGAAATGCCAGTAGGGCATTAAAAATATTCATTTCCTCTAGGAACATTCTAAATTAATCTATAAGTTTTTTCTGAGCTTCTTGTTGATAAGTAAGGTAGAAGGCAAGAAATAGAAAACCTCCAAATGTGCCATACTCTATTAAAACTATACTATCAACAATTTCAGAGATATTTTCCTAAATAAATATGAAAATGGCAAGATGATGTTTATTGTAAGGCAATTGTCTATTTCTGGGAAATTTTAATGTGGGAAAAAATGAGTATCTTGTACAATTAATGGAAAACATGTGTCCCAGTTGTTATAAAGGACTACTGCTGTGATCAGATTCTTCAAGATAAATAACACCCTGGATTCCTTGTTATGTGCTCTTTAAATTTTCAATTAAATATATAAAGTTTAACTTAGTTGCTATTTCTATATGTAGCTATAGTTATTCTAGATTTCTATCTGAGTTACTTCTCATTGTTTTGATCTGAACAGAGAGAAACTGGCATGTAAGTTTTATGTAAGGTAATATCAAATATCAACTAAAACTTAGGCAGATTAGGGCATGTCAAACTGACTGGGAAAGTGGGAGAGACCTGTTGATCACAGGGTTCTAGTACATGTGTGCGGAACTTTTCCCAAAATCCTGCACTTGGAACCAATCGGAGAGTGCCATCTTCCATTCTTCTCGTGAGAACGTAAGCAGGTTCCTGATAGGATGGCCTAGACCTGACCTCAGCCTGAGGAGTGACACAAAAGACTGTTACCATCAAGTTGGGTGCCACTGTTAACTCTTACAGTAACACACACTTTGGTTTGCAGGGTGTTTCTCTTTTCTTATGTTTAGTTGGCCCAATCTTTCTCTGTAGAGCATTTTTCTTTTATTTTCTTACCTGTAATAAATGTAGAACCTGTCTACATTCTGCTCTTCTCTTGATCAATTCTTTATTCGGTGCAGAAAGAACCTAGAAACTACGTCTAGAAGGGGATTCCAACACCCCAAAACTCAGTAACAAAAACTTTGGTGATTCTTTCTAAATGGAGTGTGGATATGGTAACAACTGCTATGGGTAGAATGGAGGGGCCAGGCATGATAAAATAATAAATAAATATTATATACATGTACCAAATTCCTCTAAGGAATGTAATCATGATGTACAGGAAACATAAAGTAAAACGTTGTATTATAACTTGTTCTGTAAGTGTTCCAAAATACAAGCAAACATTTCTAATAAATTTTAACTTGAAAAATGAAAGATGTCTTGCAATACGAGTTGTAGGTGATGCTGAATGTAACATTATCACAACTGAGTCAGTGGTTGTTCTTTCTCACTGCAGCATTGTGGGTGATCATCTCCCAACAGCAGGAGTTTATGAAGGTCTCCTCTGCAGAGGAGGAGGAGAAAAAGGTGGAGGAATCCCTCACTTCAATTGAGATTAGGCAGATGTGTAAATTGTGATGCAATATTTTGTAGAAACACCATTTGACCAAAGCTGTAGCAATGTGAGTAATGAATCTGCTTAACAACAGTGTCACATTTCTGTGAAATACTCAAAAGGAGGCAAAAGCCAGTGTCATTGATTTGGTTTCTTGTTTAAATTGCAGGAAAAGTAGGGCCAGTGAGATGGCTCAGCGGCGTAAGTGCCTGCCTGGCAAGCGTGAGGGCCTGAGTTCGACTCCCGGAACCGACATACGAAAAAAGGGCCAGTGATATCGCTCAGCAGCACGGGCTCCTGCTGG
Source organism: Erethizon dorsatum (assembly GCA_028451465.1). Classification (NCBI taxonomy): domain Eukaryota; kingdom Metazoa; phylum Chordata; class Mammalia; order Rodentia; family Erethizontidae; genus Erethizon; species Erethizon dorsatum. The sequence goes on from CM051842.1 coordinate 19,741,289, forward strand.
TGCGCGAGGTCCTGAGGTCGACCCCCGGTACCCACAAAAAAATAAAAAATAAAAATTGCAGGAAAAGTAAAAGATTTCATTGAGCCAATAGACAGCAGTGATTTTGTTAGTGATAGTGTTAAGTACAGGGGTGGTCACCTCGCCACACCATGTCACACCAATGCCACTGCTCTGTTGAAAATCCAGCTCCCAGCAATCCTAAACCCAGTACCAGTAAAGAACTAAAAACGGAGCAAAGTTTAATAAAACAAAAGATGGTTTATTTGGGGAAAAAATGATGGAAAAGAAAGGGGTCATCAGAGCTGAATGCCCAAGAGCTCTTATTCCTGGCTCCTTTTATTTAGGTTTGGTGTCTTCCCATTCCTCCCCCCACCCCCGTGGACACTTGTCCTTACCTGATCTGTTCTCTTCACTGTCTTTGACCTTAATCTAGTCATGTCCGCCTACATTTCTTCTGGCCCTTTGATTCTCCCTATCCCTTTGTAATGAATATGTGAAAGGGGGAGAGTAAAGGGTTAGGGTTAGACTTACTGATTAAGTATAGGGGACAAGTGTATATGTGTGTATCTGGTGCAATGCTACACTGATGTTAAAATGAGAACATACATAAATGTGTATATGTGTAGGTGCCTGTGTGCCTGTGTGCGTGCATGCCTTACATATTAAATAAGAGCCCTTGGGTGGTTGTTTCTTATCTCCCTTGTATTCTGTCAGGTGGGTGAGAGGAGCTGGCTTTCCTGGTCTTTCACATCCCTGGCTTCCTCATTGTTCTGTTAAGTTCTTATGATAATTGTGTTACCTGGTGTATTGCTCAGTCTAGCTTCTCTCTCCCTCCTTTGTCTTTCTATTTACCCTAACTACAGAGTCTACCTGCAGAGGCAAAAACTGTTTGTAGTAAGTTTTTCTATTGATTTAATAAAACTCAATGAGGCCTTCATTCTATCTTTTCCCTACCTATGGGACCCTTGTACCTACATTAGTGAAAGTCATCTTACACAATAAACCTCATCTCTCATCTCCCTCACATCAGCCACAGAGGTTTTCAAAGGTAAGCGCAGGTTGATTTTTTTTATTTCTCTTTATATTTTGTATTTTCTCTATTATCTTCTATTATATTACAGTACTATAATATTTTTATAGGAATATTTTTGGGTTGTGGAATGAATCATCCTTGTTTCCATAATTTCTTTTTTTTGGGGGGGGTTACCGGGGGTCGACCTCAGGACCTCGCGCGCCAGCAGGTGCCCGTGCCGCTGAGCGATATCACTGGCCCTTTTTTCGTATATGGGTTCCGGGAGTGGAACTCGGGCCCTCGTGCTTGCCAGGCAGGCGCTTACACCGCTGAGCCATCTCACCAGCCCTGTTTCCATAATTTCTTATGGGGAAATTTGCTTTGATATAAAAGTGCTTTGGATTACAAGTATGTTCCCAGAACAAATTATGATCACAAACCAAGGTCTTACTGTACTAATAAAAATAACAATTAAAAAAATTAAATTAAAAAAATTTTAAAAAAGCCTTAAGGGAAAGAGGTTAATGTTTCTGTACAGTGTGACAACTTCTATTAAATTAAAAGCCTCTGCACTTGTATCTAATATGTACATCTATCTATGACTATTGTGCTTTGTGTGTATTCAAGCAATTCCAAATTTAAATAAAACCTAAGACACCAAATTTGAAAAAGAAATAAGTACTGCATGGTAAGATATAATTTTTAGTATTCTATAGTGTCAGAGTGATTTTTAAATTCTTAATAACCTATTCAAAAAGTAGTGGTGGGAAAACTGGTTATCTATTTGCAGAAGAATAAAACTGGACCCGTATCTCTCACCATGTACTAAATTAAAATAAAAATGCATCAAAGATCTAAACATTAAAACAGAAACATTAAACCTACTGGTATATAATATAGGTGAAACACTTAAAGATACAGATGTAGAAAAGGATTTTGTAAACAGAACCTTAATTGTACAAGAAATAACAGCAAGGATCAACAAATGGGACTATATCAGACTAAAATACTTCTGTACAGCAAAAGAATCAATTAGTAGAGTGAAGAGACAAGCTGCAGAATAGGAAAAAAAATTGCCAGCAACTCTTCAGATGGAGAACTAATATCTAGAAGATATAAAGAAGTCCCTCTTCTACAAAGGGTGGAATATTTGGGGTCAAAGTTCCCAGGAAAGTCAGTGCAGGTGTGCAGATAATACTGGACTTTTCGGCACCGGGAAGATTGTATGTCCTGTCCTAAATTTTCTTTATGGCCATCTGTTCTGTTTGCTGAGGGCAGCATGGCCCTTTAGTGGTTTCCTGTTGTTTGTGGAGGGCGGCATATTTGCAGAGAGGGTCTCTCTCAGGTCAGGCATGACAGGGAGGAAAAATAATTTACTAATCAACAAGCAAGGTAGAAAAGACAAGAGTTTATTTAGATCAGAATATGCTGCCAGGAGAGACAGCAGGCAGATTTCCACGAGAGGAATGGGGAGTCAGAGGGAGAGAGATTGGAGTGTTTATGTGGGTTTGAGAATATGGAAAAAGGGTCTAGCCAGCAAATATGATTATCTAAAGAATGTTTGTTTCCTGGATCATTTGGCACCTTGCAGCTCTTCCAGATGGAGAACTAATATCTAGAAGATATAAAGAACCTCCTCTTCTACAAAGGGTGGAATGTTTGGGGTCAAAGTTCCCAGGAAAGTCAGTGCAGGTGTGCAGATAATACTGGACTTTTCGGCACTAAGAAGATTGTATTGACTTAAAAATTATATGTTTACAGTTACAATTCTGACTACGCCACTCTCCTCTGCCCCATAGATATTTACCTTTAGGTAAAGAGATAAGGACATCTAGGCATTTCATTTAGAGGAGATGGATCCTACTCTTTGGGAGGAACAAATGGGCCTGACATCATAGGTTCATTGCTGTTTAGACTGCCTACCAAGAGATGTCTTTAATTAGATTTCCTTTGTAAAACAGAGTCAGATGGTTAAAGGTTTTAATTCTTTTCATTGCCAATGGATGGCTACTAGATTGAAGTTCTATTTTGCTTGCAGATATGGTAATATTTAGAATTTAGCTTTCTTTCAATAAACATCCTGCCACTGGATGGGGTCTGAGAAGTTCCCCCAAAGAAGAGATGGGGATCTCAACTCATTCCCCTCAGGTAGGTTCTCCAGTCTCATGACCAAAAAAGATTATCAGGGCTCTTCAGTGACAGAGATAGAAAGGCTTCATTTATCACAATTAAAGACAAGACCTTTCATGTCTGTTCCTTCTGTCTCAGATAGTTTCTTTCTAGCAACACATACCCAAATATCACTTTCTACCTGCAGAAATTATAACTATTTTACGACACCCAGGAACTTCTGTCCTTTCTCTTCATGAATTCTTTTTTTGTGTGTGTGGGTACCGGGGGTCGACCTCAGGACCTCGCGTGCCAGTAGGCGCCCGTGCTGCTGAGCGATATCACCGGCCCTTTTTTCGTATGTGGGTTCCAGGAGTCGAACTCGGGCCCTCACGCTTGCCAGGCAGGTGCTTATGCCGCTGAGCCATCTCACCGGCCCCATGAATTCTTTATATCATAGATGCTTACTACATCACAATATTTGATAAATCATGAGGGCCAAAGTGGAATTTCTCTAGTTGGGTCCTCTTACTTTTATCCCCTAATCACTTCATCTTGTATTATACAATTCCTTAAACTGGCTGGAAGATGTAGCTCAGAGGAATAATATATGACTATGTGCAAGGCCCTGGGTTCATTCCCAGCACTGCTGAAATGAGAAAGAAACAAACAAAAACAAATCTGGCAGGTTTGCTGCTAACTCAGAAAATTTCTTCCATAAAGACATTCAATTTTATTTATATTTTCTTTTCTCAAAAAATATACTTCTGAAGCAAAACTAACCAGAATGCCATAGGCACTTTTAAAACAAATCCATAGTCATTATTTTGTCTACAATGGTGACTTTACTAATCTTGTTCCATGTATGTTAGTGCAGTCAGGATGGTTTGGTGAAAATAACACTCATTTGCAATGATCTAAAATAAACCTCTAAGAATTTCTGTACTTTTTAATATTTCCATTTAACGATAATTTTAGAATCCTTCATTTAAGTTATTCCTATAATGACAACATTTGGGTACTGAATTTGAGACATGTTACACAGTTTGACTAAGTTAAGAAATTAATCCATGAAACATAAATTCAGTCAGTTATTTTACTAGTAATACATTTAACTATGATGACGTTTGGCATGAAATTTTTAAGAAGGTAGTTTTTAACTAGTTGAGTCCGGCTTTGTAATTTACATTACAAATAACAGGAGCCTATCAGAACTTGCACAGGCCTCCTTCAGGAGGAGCCTAAGAACAAAGCTGGAGCCCAGCCTGCACAATTAGAGAACTCCCGAGAGACCCGTCTCAAAAAAAGATGATGAACTGGGCCTGGTGCCGAACACCTGTAATCCCAACACTTGGGCAGCTGAGGCAGGAGGATCTCTGTGAGTTCGAGGCCAACCCGGGCTAGGGAGTGAGTTCGAGGCCAGCCTGAACTGCATGGTGAAACCTCACCCTGTCCCCTCCCCCCCGCAAAAAAAAAAGGGTGAGGATGGATTAAATCCTCACATGGGGGGAGGGTTGCGGAAGTTGGTATATTTTAAGTGCTTGGCAATATTTGCTATGTATTTTTTTAATGTGGGTACCGGGAGTCGAACTCAGGACCTCGTGCTTGCCAGCAGGCGCTTGTGCCGCTGAGCAATATCACTGGCCCTTTTTTTCCTTTATGTGGGTACGAAAGTAGAACTCAGGACCTCCTGCTTGCCAGCAGGCGCTTGTGCCACTGAGTCATATCACCGGCCCTGCTATGTATTTTTTTTCTTGATGCTGGGGATTAAACCCAGGACCTTGATATGAAGCTACATCCCTGCCTTTTAAAAAAAACTTTATTGTGAAACAAGTTCTCTTTAAATCACTAAATTGCCCAAATTGAGCTCAAATTTGTGCTCCTTCTGGCTCCTAATCCCAGAATCCTGGGATTACAGTTGTCCACCACCACATCCGGGTCATCTCCTGGTTTTGAACGAAAGGTAATATGAAAACGGCTTCTGGTAGGTAATAATGTACTATAATGACACCTAGGCAACCAGTCCCAGCATGCCCTGCATGAGGGGCGGGGCTAAACCAATGGACTCCCCAGTGGTCCAGTTGAAGCACACCCTTAGGAGGAGGCTAAGCAATGGCCGCTAAACCGAAATGGGAAATAAAAAATACCGAAAACTAGTCGTATAGTTTAACACTGAACGGTGAGGCAAGCTCTCATCCGTTCATCAAGATGGAACGCTCAGAATCTAAACTTGAAGAAGATAAAGCGGAGTCCTCACACCGAAGTCAGGCCAACCTCCTCGCTGAGGAAGAAGCTGACTATGGATTTGTGAACAACCCGACTGAAGAAGATCACACGTTTATGAGGGATAACGATCTCCCAGGAGTCAGGGGACAAAGTGAAGAAGAAGATTTGCTGGAAAGACAACAAACTATGGGGGACACACCACAGGAAACAGGTGAAAGTAAACTTTTATTTCTCTTTGAGGGGGAAGTGGACGGGATGGACTAGGAACTTCAGAGTAATACAACCAGAGATTATATAAAAGTGGCACAAACTAATTTCATCCTCATGAAAGGAGTACTATGGGTTGATCTGTGGTGAGAATATCAAGTAATTTTTTCCTAGTTCCTATTTGCATAGTTTTAATTGGGCAATGTGAGAAATGGCCTTGTATTTATCAGTTTTCCTGTAGTTGTACACAGTTCCCAACACCTACAATTTGAAGGAGAGAGGTTAAATATGACTTATGGTTTTGGAGGATTTGGTACACAATCACCACCTTTAAAGGCAGAAACAGAGATTCTCCTGTTGAATCTCTCTCGTCTTTTTTTTTTTTTTTTTTTTTTTTCCGAAGAGGAGACTTGCTTCTTTCTCATTAAAACTTTTTTGGGGAGATAAATATGGATTCAAATACAGTTATAAGAAACAGTGCAGAGAAGTCTTGTTTATCTCTCACACAGTTTCCCCAAATGGTAAAATCTTACAAAACTATAGAATAGTGTCACAAACAGAATATTTCCATTGTTGTGCTGTTTGCGATTGGTCCGTGTATTTTAAGGTACTGAATTCATGAGTGTAAAAATCTTTGTATTGTTTCCTTGTAACACTATTTAAATTGCTGCAGGATGTTTAGCAATATTCTCTTTTTCAATCCTGATATTGGTGATGTGTGTTGCTTTTTCTTTTGTCAGTTTTGTTAGAGGTTTGTCAACTTTATTAAATTTTTTTTTTTTTTGTGGGTACCGGGGGGTCGACCTCAGGACCTCGTGCTCCAGCAGGCGCCCGTGCCGCTGAGCAATATCACCGGCCCCTTTTTTGTATGTGGGATCCGGGAGTCGAACTCGGGCCCTCGCGCTTGCCAGGCAGGCGCTTAAGCCGCTGAGCCATCTCACCGGCCCCAACTATATTAAATTTTTTGCAGATGCAGGTTTTTGTTTCATATCTCCATTGTTTTTGTTTTAGATATCACTGAATTCTTGTCTACATTATTTGTTTTCTTCTGCTTATATTTGGTTTATTTTGGTAATGTTTTTCTAACTACTTTCCTTACTTTGAGATTTTTTTTCTTTGTCTGAGATATCACTGAAGTGTGTGGTTTTTAGTTTTCCTGTTTGGAAAATTTCCTGTCGTCTTTGGTTGATTTCCAGTTGAGTCCATTAGGATCAGATAACATCTTCTGTATGATTTTAATTATTTTACATTTATTGAGGGTTGTTTCATTAGTCAAAGATAAATTTTATCTTGGTGATAGTTTCACAGAAATGTGAAAAATGTGTATTCTGCAGTTGTTTGTTTAAGTGTTTTATGTATATCATTTAGATTACGTTGTCTTGTCTTTGATGAATTCCTGTCTAATAAGTCTATCAGTTTGAAAGGTAATATTAATTTTCCCAAATGTAAATTTATATTTCTTCATTCGCTCGAACAGTTTTGCTGCAAATTATTTGAGGCTCTGTTATTTGGTATATAAGCTTAAGACTTTTTATGTCTCCGGATGATATGATCCTTTTATCATTATATATATTTCTATTTGCTTCAGGTAATATATTTTTGTGCTGATGTTTACTTTAGTTTATATTAATACAGTCTCTCTTGATTTCATTCTTATTACGTTTTCCACTGTATATCATTTTTATAATTTTATTTTTAACGTATGTATGTTATTGAATTTGAAGTGGGTTTCATGTAAATGGAATATACTAGGAATGTGTTTTTTATCCTTTCTACACATCTCTACCTTTTATTATAAAATTAAGGTAAATGTTGACATTGTAGTGCTATCTTTGTTTTTTTTTTTTCTATTTGTTCATTTCTATTTTGGTTTCTATATTTTTCTGTTACCTTTATATTTTATCTCCCTGTATGTTTTTGGAGTTCATGTACCACTCACTACTTCCTTTTTTTTATTTTTCTTTCTTTCTTTCTTTCTTTCTTTCTTTCTTTCTTTCTTTCTTTCTTTTTTTTTTTTTTTTTTTGAGACAGGTTCTTGCTATGTAGTTCAGGCTAGCTTTGAACTCACTATGTAACCCATGCTGGTCTCGAACTTGTGGCTATCCTCCTGCCTCAGCCTCCCAAGTGCTGGGATTATAGGCACGCACCACCATGACTGACTACTTCCTTATTTTTTATTTTTAAAATTGATTTTTATGTTTTCCAATTTTCTATTAGTACATCTTTGCAAGACCTAATGTTTGGATTCATTTTAGGGGATAGGTACATGTAGTTAACATATCTTATGTCTTTTTATTCCCTTTTCCCTTCCTTCTCTCCTCCTCTCTCCCCCTTTAGTTCCCTTCTCCATTTGCGAAAGGTTAATTTACTTTTCTAGTATTTTTTGAAGTATTTATCCTTGTATTTCTCACATAACAGAAGTTGTGCAATATTTAAGCTCATATGTCTGATTGATTTCACTTAATATTATGGTGTAAAGGTAAATCATTTTTGCTACAAATGTCACAAATTCATCCTTTATAGCTCAGTAGTACTCTGTAATGTATATATACCACATTTTCTTTAGCTATTCACCTGTTGATGAACATAAAGGCCACTTCAAACATTTAGCTATTATGAGTTGTACTGCTATAAATATGCATATGCATTTATCACTGTGATATATCTTTAAATTTTGGGGGAAAATACCATGAAAGGGAGTACCAGGCGAAAATGGAATTTCTAGTTTTAGTGTTTTGAGGGATACGTAGTTCTTTTTGAATGTATCACTTGATATTTACTTCTTACTAGTTTCTCTGGATATTACAGTATATATGTAACTTAATACACTCTGCTAGGATTGGTGCTTTACCAGTTTGAATGAAGGATAGAAATCTTAACTCTATTTTGATTCCTTTACAGTTTCAATTATAAATACTGTTTTGAGTACCTATTGGTGTTAAATTTTTTCGACTATAACATATGATTTAAAAAACTTCTTAGAAAAATAGTATTTTCCTCTTCCCATGTGCTAAAATTTTCCTTTGTCGTTTGTGCTTAGAAACTTAATTTTGCTGTTTTTTCTTTTGTAGACTTCTTTACCTTTCCTTTAGTTAGGGTTTGTTCACCTTTAAGTGCAAGACACTCTACTTTTTAAAATTTGTGTATCAGTACATATTTATAATACATAATGTTTAGCAGTTTGCAGTAGATAATGTTATGGCATAGTAGTACTCCATTACATATAAATAAATTTTCTCTAACCATTCATCTGTTGATGGATATATAGGCTGGAAACAAACCTTAGCTATTATGAATAGTGCTGTAATAAACATGGTATGCATGTATCATTGTGGTAGTATTATATTTTTAAATTTTGGGGGGAGATACCTAGAGTGGGAATTTCTCAATCTCTCTCTCTCTCTCTCTCTCTCTTCTCTTCTCTTCTCTCTCCTCTCTGCTCACTCTCTCTGCTGGCTGTCTCTGGTCACTCTTCCTCTTCTCTCTCTCTCACTCTCTCTCTCCCCTCCTTTACTCCCTCACTCTCCCTCTCCCCTTCCTCCTCCTCTGCTTTTCACCTTCTCATCTCCTTCCTTCTCTCCGTCTTGCTTTCTGATTCCCTTCTTTCCTTTCTTCCTTTGAAATATTTATTTTTACTCCCTTTACCCTGGGCACTACTGTAAGCACTTAGAATATATCAGTGCATCAAATAGACAAAGATTCCTATGTACGTACTTGTTGCAGGCAAGGCAAAGAAAGGTACAGTCAATAAGGAATTTGTGGAATAAGTTTAAAACAAGTAATATGACATTGAAGTGCAAAAATAACATTGTTACTCTGAAAACCTGGGTAGTAATTCTTAAGTAAATCTCGTGTTTCTAAAGGAAGTTATTGTTTCATTTAGTCAATTTAATACCTAGGATTTTTTTTTTTTGCTTTTCTCTCTTTACTTTTTTATTAGTACATGTTTGCCATATGTAATGATCACATTCATCATGGGGAATTTGTACCTGTACTTAATATATTTTAATTCATTTTTTCACATTTTCCTCCCCTCACCTCCTTTTAACACTTATTTCCCTCCCCATTTACAAAAGCTTTGTTTCCGTTTTTTCCTTTCATTTTCTTTTTTAATCCTTTTTCCTTTCCTTCTCTCCCTGCTCTCTCCTCCCTTGTTCCCCTTCCAATTTAAACAAGTTCTTCCTATTCCAATATCTATCCTCCATTTTGCTCAGTATTTACCCTTCTCACACAAGAGAAACAATGGGATATTTAAACTAGTGTGTCTGATTTTTTCACTTAAAATTATTGTCTCAAAATGAATCCCTTTACCTAAAAATGTCTCAAGTTTATTCTTTATGGCAGAGTAGTATTTCATTGTGTATAAATACCATATTTTATTTTTCCATTCATCTGTTGATGGGCATATGGGCTGTTTCCAAGATTTAGGTATTATGAATTGTGCTGCTATAAACGTTGGTATTCATATATCACTGTGGTATGATGCTTTTAACTCTTTGGGAAGGTACCTAAAAGTGGAATAGCTGGGACAAATGGAACTTCTACTTTTAGTTTTTTGAGGACTTTCCATACTGATTTCCATAGTGGTTGTACCAATTTACATTCCCACCAACAATGGAGAAAGGTTCCTTTTTCCCTACAGTCTTGCCAGCATTTGTTATTGGTTTATTTTTTGATGATACCCATTCTTTCTGGAGTGAGATAGAATGTCAGTGTTGTTTCAATTTGCATTTCTTGAGTGACCACTGATGTTGAACATTTTTTCATATACTGATTTGCTGTTTGTACTTCTTCAACTAAGAAGTGCCTATTCATTTCAGATGCCCATTTTTGGATTGGGTCTTTAAATTTGGGGGGTCTAATTTTTTTGAGCTCTTTATATATTCTAGATATTAGTCCTTTGTCTAAGGTGGACTGGTAAAAGTTTTTTCCTATTCTTTGAGTTGTCTCTTCACTCTGTGGGCAATTTCTTTTGTTGTGCAAAAGCTTTTAATTTGATGTGATCCCAGTTGTAGATTCTTTGTAATATTTTCCATGCAATCTGGGTTTTGTTCATAAAGTCTTTGCCTACACCTATGTCTTTAGGAGTTTTACCTATTCTGTCTTCCAGCAGATTAAGTGTTTATGTTTTAATATTTAGATCTTTGATCCATTTCAATTTTAGTTTACTGCACAGTGAGATATGAGTCTAGGTTTAATCTTCAGCATATGGAAAGGCAGTTTTCTCAGTACCAGTTTTTAAAGATGCTATTTTTCTTCCAGTGAAGATTTTTGGCCTCTTTGTCAAAGATAAGGTGGCTGAGTGTGGTTGGAGTTGTTTCTGCATCTTCTATTCTGTTCCATTGGTCCTAGGGTGGTTTTTATTTTTATTTTTTAGTACCATGTTGTTTTGATCATGGTAACTTTGTAGTATAACTTCAAATTGGGAATTGTTATGCCCCGTGCCTTGCCTGTGTTGCCCAGCATTGATTTTGCTGTTCTAGGTCTCTTCTGGTTCCATACAAATTTTAGGATTGTTTTCTCTAATTCCATGAGGAATGCTATTAGTATTTTCATTGTGATTGCATTAAATCTGCTTAACAGTTTTGGAAGTATGGCCATTTCCACTATATTGCTTCTTATTATCCAAGAACAGGCAATATCTTTCCATTTTCTGATGTCCTCTTTGATCTCCTTTTTCAAATTACTGTAGTTTTCAACATAATGGTCTTTCACTTCCTGTGTTAGATTCCTAAGCACTTTATTTTTATTGATGCTATTGAATACACAGCAGTTTTAAAAGGGCTGTTCATAAATACAGTGGACCCCAGAAATTTGTGGGAGTTATGTTCCTAGAGTACCTGTGAACTGTGAAAAACCATGAATTTCAGATTTGGTTGGAAAAATGCCTATAAATGCCTATGTTTATAGTTTAAAGCCTTCATGTGCTATGTCTTCCACAGTTATGTAATTTTATTTAACAAATACTGTATATACTACAGTAATAATTTAATTTAATAAAAATGCTGTACAGTAGTTTAACCTTCTCCTGGAGTGTCTTAAACTTCTCCTGATGCTTAGGTTCATTGCCAGAAGCCTTAGAAGCTGCAGGGCATTTTGGCCACATTTTAGGTATCTTAGGGCTTTAAGAACAAAACTGAGAGACTCAAAATAGTTACCTGAGGTGCAGCAACCTGTTATGATGCTGGAATGCTGGTCCATCTACCAGAGATGGGTTACAAGGCAGTAGCCAATCAGCAGCAAGGAGAACTGAATAACGCTCTTGGATTGGCTACTTGCAAATCTCCAGCCAAAATAAACCCCAAAAAACAAAAAATGAAAAACAAACAAGCAAAAACAATAGCAGAGGATACATGAGATGCATGATCATGTTTCACTCCATTTGTGCTGTACTCTAATTTCTCTCTCACGCCAAATGTCCTTAGATTCATCTTTTTAGTGTCATCTAATATCTGTTGGTTTACTTTTTCTTGCTGTCTTGTCATTTTTAAGGTATTTCTGTATAAATCATCCTGTGTTTCCATTTTGTCCTCAACGTCTGATACTGTCTCCTCACATTGGTCAATTCTGCTATATATGTATTCACTAGAATTGTATATAGCCAGGATTTCTGTTTGGCACCTTTTCATGGAATGTATATATTTAGTAAATTTGACACTCATGTTTTGATTAGTTTTGATCAGCTCTTCTAAGATTTCATTTGCTTTTACTATAACCACATTTGTCGATGTGTTAGTTCCACTATATTTTAAGTTAATGTCATATTTGAGTTTACTGTTTCTTTATTTTTTATTTAATCATTTCATGCAGCTCAGCTACTTGATGTTTGATTTCTTCTCCATTTGTGCCCCTTGGATTTGATTTGGGAGATTTGGGAGTCTTTGGATGTTGCGCGCCCTTGCCAGCAAGGAACACACGAAAGTGGAACTTGTTATTAACAATTTATTAACGCTGTACAGGGACCGAAGTCGCACCCAAGCCGGTTCTCAAGCTAAGCTAGCTTCTTCCAGCTTCTTCTTCCTAGCTTAGCTTCTGCCTACCTAGCTTAGCTTCCTCTTAGCTTCTTTAGCTTCCTCTTAGCTTCTTTAGCTTCCTCCTAGCTTCTTTAGCTTCCTCCTTCTTTAGCTTCCTCCTCCTTCTCCCCTGGACACTCTCCTATATAGGAATCCATCTCCAATCACCTTCTGCCACGAATAGCACACCCATTGGGCGCCGCCGCAAGGATCCGCCCGCTGCCCAGAACCTTCCCTAATAAGGGAACATAGAAATGCGGATCAGCTGATAGGAAGCAGGCTATCCGCGCCATGTTGGTGGCGCAGTAAGAAAAAGGCTCCCAACATTTGGAGGAATTTTGTTGTCTTGGATTTTCCTGTTCTTGTTGTATTTTTGTATATATAATAAGAGTTGAGGAGTTGAGGTCTAATAGAGTGGAGAGAATGTATTTAAATAGCATCATTTGTATTCATGTTGAGATAACCCTTAACATGATTCAAGGTTTTCAAACAAAACTAATCACAAAAATGCTAACAGGTTTAGGTTCTGTTTTCCAGTGATGTGATCTTAGCTTTATTTATCAAAAGGTATTTTTACTATTTTCCCTTCTCAGTGTAGCTGGAATAAACCCAGTCACTGTATTGTAGGGAAAGAATTACTGCTATTTGTAACAACAACACAGATGCAACAATACTTCAATCATAAACATTAAAACTTATTTTTACACTCTTGCACTTTTATCAGTGCCTCATATAGACTACAATGTATAGTTATTGGTGGTTAGTCTGGGGTATGGAGGGAGAAAAGAAGGATAGAGAAGGGGAAATAGAAGGGGATAAGTCAGTAGGAGAAGAGGGAGATAAGCTAAATATTAAAAGGTAAAATACAGATAGAAGTTCAGACCTGGTTGGCGGTATATTTCAGCTGGAGTAAAGGCTTAGCATTTAGGGAGTTTAAGAAAATATTTTTGGAGGTTGAGGGTGGGATGCAAGAGGAGGGAAGTGTGAGTAGAGATTGAGGAAATTTGTGAGGCTGTTGATACCTGTTAATATATTAGTGTTTAGTTTTTTTTGAATCCCTTGAATCATGTTAAGGGTTATCTCAACATGACTACAAATGGTGCTATTTAAGTTAAAGCACCACTGTGTTCTTTTTTCTTTTGTTATTAATTATGTATTTTTATTAGTACTTGTTTGCAGTACATAATGATTACATTTATTGTGGATAATTTGTACATGTATGTAGCACATCTTAATTCTTTTTTGTCCAATTCTCCTGCCATAACTTCCTGTTCACTCCAGCTCTTGATCCCCTTCCCATTTAAAAAAGCTCTATTTCCATTTGTTTCTTCCATTGTTTTTTTAAATCCCTTTCCCTTTCTTTCCTCCCCTCCTCCATTGCTTGTTCCCCTTCCCATTTGAAAAAAGTTTCCTTACTTCCTATTAACTATTCTTTATTTTGCTTGAGGCTATAGGGGGAAAAAAAGGAACACTTCTATATTGTTGGTGAGAATGTAAACCAGTACAACCACTATGGAGATCAGTATGGTAATTCTTCAAAAAACAAACAAACAAAAAAAGAGATTCCATTTGATCCAGCTATTCTCCTTCTAGGAATCTTCCCGAAAGAGTTTAAGACACCATATTACAATGCATGCCCATGTTTATAGCAGCACAATTTTTCATAACTAAATCTGGGAAACATCCCATATATGTTCATCAACAGATAATTGGACAACAAAAATGTGCTATTTATACACAATGGAGTACTACTTTGCCATAAAGAAGGATAAACTTGAGGCATTTGTAGGTAAATGAATGCACCTTGAGATCATAATGTTAAGTGAAATAAATCAGGCACACAAATTTAAATATCACATGGTTTTTCTTATATGAGAAATGCAAAATATGAATAAAACACTACTCTATTCTTATTCTCTTTTGTACATATACAGGCACCTGTTGTATGTATGTCACATGAAGGGTAAAGAACAAGTGAAGGAGGAGAGGAGGAATACGTAAAATAAGGAAGGGTGAAGAGCATAGAATAGGGAAGAATGTATGTGAAAAAGAGAAAAGAGAAGAAAGATCAAAAGAGCACATAATAAAGGAAAAAAAACTTCAAAAATAAAAAAATTAAAGTTAAAAAATAATATTGATATAGGGGCCGGTGATATGGCTCAGCGGCACAAGCACCTGCCTGGCAAGCGCGAGGTCCTGAGTTCAACTCCTGGAACCCACATAAAAAATAATAATAATAATAATATTGATATAGAAGCAAGAATCAAAGAGAGGGAAAAAAAAAAAAACAAAAAACGAACCCAAAAGAGACACATAAGCAAGAAAACACCCCTCGCCACTAGCTTATAGCCAGAATGTTCACACAGTTCCTTTCCTGCTGTGGTCATAGTCCATTTCTAAGGAGCCAAGTCGATTTTTCCTCTTCCTTTTGTCTGCTCGACTACCTGCCTGGGAGTGATAAGGGCTGTCCCTCTACCTGGATCCACCTCCTGGGTGCAAGCAGTGCTTTGGACATAGTTAAGCACAGACCTGTGTCTCTGTCCTGAGAGCCAACCACTTCAATTAATTTGGGAAGAGGAGTATGTAAAATAATTTTCCCTGCATCAGAGTTCCCTTCAACTTCTGCAAGTGCCCTCTCAGTCTAGCTCCCCTTGCTTCTGGGCAAATCTCATGTTTGTGTCCATGTTCTTGTAGGAGCTATCTGCCTAGTGTAGCACCAGAAGCTCTCCGCTCCAGCCAACACCTTCTGTTCCTCTGCACTTAGATTCGTGATCCATAGGTACCTGCCAGCAGGCTTGGTACAATCCACAGTCCACAGTGTTCAGTCTCTCTCTGCCTAGAGCAGAGGTCTTCCCTTGTGGATGCGAGGTGGTGGGTGGTGGGTAGGATGCTGCCAAGGCACAGCATTCCCCAGTGTTTGGGAGGATGTGGGGGAGCTATCCATTTGCATGTTGCTCTCTCTCCTTTTCTCCATTTACAGTTTGTGGCTTTCCTGGGGCCCCAACCACAGTTTGCTCCAGTACCAGATTCCCCCCCCCCCAAGTGGGAGGGAGAGTGTGTGGGGAGTTTATCCTGAGTCTGGACTCTGCACTGCTGTCCCCTTCCCTCATGCTGTTTGACTGCTCCCAACAAGGTGTGCTCCCTCAATAAAGGGAGGCACTGCCCAGTGGCAAATCCGCTTCACTTTTTCAACAACCCAAATATTTGGTTTTGATCTAGAAGATTTATCTTTCACATTGCTTTTCCACTTCTGGGTATGATTGCCTCCCCTAATTCAGAATACCCGTGATATATTTTTTTTTGTGGGTACCGGGGGGTCGACCTCAGGACCTCGCGCGCCAACAGGCACCCGTGCCGCTGAGCGATATCACCGGCCCCTTTTTCGTATGTGGGATCCGGGAGTCGAACTCGGGCCCTCGCACTTGCAAGGCAGGCGCTTACGCCACTGAGCCATCTCACCGGCCCACTGTGATATTTTTTGTGACTCTTCTCTGAGTATCTATAATGAACCTGCTCTAATCAGCCCTGTTAGAATCCTAGTTAAATGCTTTGAAACACAGGAAACTTCTTTAAATTTGCCAGTATCTAGGAGAGTTTATATTGTAAAGCAATCCTGTGTATTAACAAAGCAATCAGTCAAGAACCTAGAAGTATTATTGTAGACTAATGAAGACTAGAAAATAATATACAGTATTTTGAACTAAATACTAGAAACCACACTTTGAGGTTACCTTGTGTAATTGTATTAGTATTTGGACAGTGGACTGAAAGAAATATATTCTGACATGCCCTATACAGTGGTATGTGAGACTCTGTACATGACAAAAATATTCAAAATAGACTTTTTTTCAGATTCCCTTTTATAAATCTATCAAATTATCAAGGATTCGCTCAGTCTTTTCAAATGGAATTGAAACTATGCTGCCTTTACTTATGAATTTGGACTATGTTATTTATGAAAGTGTTAACTGTGCAAGTGTAAAATATGCTGAAAACTAGAAGTCTTTACGCATTCATTCTTTTCTTATTTTTTTTGAAACAAGGTTACAGAGTAGTATTTTGTGATGTTTTTAATTCCTTAGTTCTTCTTTGACCTGCTCCTATTTGTGGTGACAGGTGCACAAATGTCTCCAGATGACCTTTGGGAAACTGTGGAACTTTCCTGCTTGGAGCAAACTGAGCATATGATAGAAAGTGCACAAAGATATAACCCATCTTGGACATTAGAAAGTCAGGGTAATTGTATTAGTATTTGGACAGTGGGATGAAATAAATATATTTTGACTGACAACATAGTGGTATGTGAGACTCTGTACATGACAAAATATTGAACATAGACTATATTCAGAATTTCTTTTTGAAATCTATGAATTTATCAAGGATTAGCACAGTCTTTTCAAATGGAGTTGAAACTATGCTTCCTTTACTTACAAGTTGGACTATGTTATTTATGAAAGGGTTTACTGTGGAAGTGCAAAATATGCTGAAAACTATGAGACTTTAAACACTCATTCTTTTATTTTTTTGAAACAAGATAATTGAGTAGAATTTTCTGATGGTTTTAATTTTCTTACTTTTTTTCTGACCTACTCCTATTTGTTGTGACAGTTGCACAAGTTTCTCCTAATGACTACTATAAAACAGAGGAACTTTTTTGTTTTGAGCAAGCTGAATGTATGACTGAAAGTGACCAAAGAGATAATTCACCTTGGACATTAGGAAATCAGGGTAAATGCATTAGTATTTGGACAGTGGACTGAAAGTAATATTTTTTGACATGCCCTACACATTGCTGTGTGAGACTCTGTACACTACAAAATATTGAAAATAATTTTTTTTCAAATTCTCTTTTTTAAATATATGATTTTCTCTAGGATTAGCTCAGTCTTTTCAAATGGAATTGGAACTATTCTGCCTTTATTTATAAATTTGGACTATGTTGTTTATGAAAGTTATAACCGTGTAAGTGTAAAATATGCTGACAACTTCGAGTCTTTAAGCACTCAGTCTTTTCTCATATTTTTGAAACAAGGTTATTGAGTAGTATTTTACGATGTCCTTAATTTTCTTAGTTCTTTTCTGACCTACTCGTCTTTGTGTCTCCATATGACTATTTTGAAACAGTGGAAATAACCTGTTTTGAACAAACTAAATATACAACAGAAAGTGAGCAAAGAGATAATCCACCTTGGACATTAGGAAATCAGGGTAATTTTATCAGTATTTGTACAGTGGACTTAAAGAAATATCTTTTGGCATGCCCTACACAGTGGTATGTGAGACTCTATAAATGAAAAAATAATGAAAATAGACATTTTTCAGATAGCCTTCTTTAAAATCTATGAATTTATCAAGGATTAGCTCAGTTTTTACAATGGAATTGAAACTATCCTGCCTTTACTTATATATTTGGACTAAGTAGTTTATGAATGTGTTGTGTAAGTGTAAAATATCCTGAAAACTTTGAGGATAGAAGCACTCATTCTTATTTCTTTGAAACAAGGTTACAGACTAGTATTTTATGATGTTTTTAATTTTCTTAGTTCTTTTCTGACCTCCTCCTATTTTGTAGTGACAGGTGCACAAGTGTCTCCATATGACTATTGCAAATCAGTGGAACTTTCTTGTTTGGAGCAAACTGAATGTAGGACCGAAAGCGAAGAAAGAGATAATCCATCTTGGACACTAGGAAATCAGGGTAATTGTGTTAGTATTTGGACAGTGGACTGAAAGAAATATCATGTGAAATACCCCAGGCAGTGGTATCTGTGACTCTGTACATGACAAAATTTTGAAATAGACTTTTATAATATTTTCTTTTTCAAATCTATGAATTTATCAATGATTAGGTCTGTCTTTGCTAATTGAATTGAAACTATCCTGCCTTTATATATAAATTTGGACTAAGCTGTTTATGAATGTGTTAACTGTGTAATTGTAAATTATCCCAAAAACTTTCAGGCTTGAAGCACTCATTCTTCTCTTATTTTTTGAAACAAGGGTACAGACTAGTATTTTAGGATGTTTTTAATTTTCTTAGTTCATTTCTGACCTGCTCCTATTTGTGGTGACAGGTGCACAAGTGTCTCCAGATGACATTTGTGAAAATGTGGAACTTTCCTGTTTGGAGCAAACTGAATGTATGACAGAAAGTGAGCAAAGAGATAATCCACCTTGGACATTAGGAAATCAGGGTAATTGTATTAGTATTTGGACAGTGGGCTGAAAGAAATATCTTTTGACCTGCCCTACACAGGGGTATGTGAGACTCTGTACATGAAAAAATATTGAAAATGGACTTTTTTCAGAATTTCTTTTTGAAATCTATGAATTTATCACGGATTAAATCAGTTTTTTCAAATGGATTTGAAACTGCACTTCCTTTACTGATATGTTTGGTCTATGTTTATGAAACTGTTCACTGTGTAAGTGTAAAATATGCTGAAAACTTTGAGTTTTAATTACTCATCCTTTTCTTATTTTTTTTGAAACGATATTATTGAGTAGTATTTTATGATGTTTGTAATTTTCTTAAGTCTTTTCTGACCCGCTCCTATTAATGGTGACAGGTGCATAAGTGTCTCCAGATGACTACTGTGAAACACTGGAATATTGTTGTTTTGTGCAAACTAAATATATGACAGAAAGGGAGCAAAGAGATAATGCATCTTGCACTTTCGTAAATCAGGGTCATTGTATTAGTACTTGGAGAGGGGACTGAAAGAAGTATCTTTTGACATGCCCCGCGCAGTGGTATGTGAGACTCTGTATGTGACAAAATATTGAAATAGACTTTTTTCTGATTCTCATTTTTAAATCTATGAATTTATCTAGGATTAACTTATCTAGGATTAACTCATTCTTTACAAAGGGAATGGAGACTACCATGCCTTTACTTATAAATTTGGTTTAGGTTGTTTATGAATGCATTAACTGTGTAAGTGTAAAATATGCTGAAACTATTGAGGCTTGAAGCAATCATTCTTTTCTTATTTTTTGAAATAAGTTTACAGACTATAATTTTATGATGTTTTTATTTGTCTTATTCTCTGACCTCCTCTGCTTTTGTGGTGACAGTTGCACAAGTATCTCCAGATGACTTTTGTGAAAAAGTGGAACTTTCCTGTTTGGAGCAAACTGAATGTATGACAGAAAGTGACCAAAGAGATAATCCGTTTCAGACATTAGGAAATCAGGGTAATTGTATTAGTATTTGGACAGTGGACTGAAAGAAATATCTTTTCACATGTCCTACACAGTGGTGTATGAGACTCTGTACATGACAACATATTGAAAATAGACTATTTCAGAATTTGTTTCTTAAATCTATGAGTTTAACATGGATTAGCTCAGTCTTTACAAATGGAATCGAAACTATCCTATGTTTACTTATAAGTTTGGACGAAGTTGTTTATTAATTCGTTAACTATGTATGTATAAAATATGCTGAAAACTTTGAGTCCCTAAGCACTCATTCTTTACTTATTGTTTTGAAACAAGGTTACAGACTAGTATTTAATGATATCTTTAATTTTCTTAATTATTTTCTGACCTGCTTCTATTTGTGGTGACAGGTGCACAAGTGTCTCCAAATGACTATTGTGAAAATGTGGAACTTACATATTTTGATCAAAGTGAATATACAAGAGAACTTGAGGAAAGAGATAATCCACCTTAGACATTAGGAAATCAGGGTAACTGTATTAGTTTTTGGACAGTGGACTGAAAGAAATATCTTTTCACATGCCCTACACAATGGAATGTGAGACTCTGTACATGAAAAAATATTGAAAATAGACTTTTTTCAGATTATCTTTTTTAAATGTATGCATTTATCAATGATTATCTCAGTGTTTACAAATGGATTTGAAACTATCCTGCCTTTAGATTTAAATTAGGACTAAGTATTTTATTAAAGTGTTAACTGTGGAAGTGTACAATATGCTGAAAACTTGGAGTTTTTAAGTACTCATTCTTTTCTTCTTTTTTTGAAATAAGGTTACAGAGTGTTTTATGATGTTTATATTTTTTCTTCTTTTCTGATCTTGCCCTCTTTTGCAATGACAGGTGCACAAGTGTCTCCATCTGACTCTTGTGAAACAGTGGAAATTACCCGTTTTAAGCAAACTGAACTTAGGACAGAAAGGGAGGAAGGAGTTAATCCATCTTGGACATTAGGAAATCAGGGTAATTGTATTAGTATTCGGACAGTGGACTGAAAGAAATATCTTTTGCCATGCCTTACACAGTGGTTTGTGAGACTCTGTACATGTGAAAATATTGAAAATAGACTTTTTCAGATAGTCTTTTTAAATCTACAATTTTATCAAGGATTAGCTCAGTCTTTACAAGTGGAACTGAAACTATCCTGCCTTTACTTATAAATTTGGACTAAGTTGTTTACGAATCTGTTACCTGTGTAAGTGTAAAATATGGTGAAAATTTTCAGTCTTTTAGCACACATTCTTTTCTTATTTTTTTGAAAGAAGGATACAGAGCAGTATTTTACGATGCTTTTAATTTTCTTAGTCATTCCTGACCTGTTCCTATTTGTGGTGTCAGGTACACAAGTGTCTCCAGACGACCATTGTGAAACTGTGGACAATACCGGTTTTGAGCAAAATGAATGCATGAAAGAAAGTGTGCAAAGAGGTCATCCATCTTGGACATTAGGAAATCAAGGTAATATTAGTATTGGGACAGTGGACTGAAGGAAATGTCTTTGGACCTGCACTACACAGTGGTATATGAGACTCCATACATGAAAAAATACTGAAATAGACTTTTCTCATAATTTGTTTTGAAATATATAAATTTATCACTGATCAGCTCCGTCTTTTCAAATGGAATCTAAACTATGCTTTCGTTACTGATAAGTTTGGGCTATTTTGTTTATGAAAGTGTTCACTGTGTAAGTTGAAATATGCTTAAATCTTTGAGTCATTAATTACTCATTATTTCCTTAATTTTATGAATCAACATTATTGAGTAATATATTCTGATATTTTTAATTTTCTTAGTTCTTTTCTGACGTGCTCCTATTTGTGGTGACAGGTGCAAAACTGTCTCCAAATGACTATTTTCAAACAGTGGAACTTTCTTGTGTGGAGCAAAGTGAATGCACGACAGAATGTGGGCAAAGGGATAATCCATCTGGGACATTAGGAAATCAGGGTAATACTACTATTTGGGTAGTGTTCTGAAACAAGTATCTTTGGACATGCCCTACAAAGTGGTATGTGAGACTCTGTACATGGCAAAATATTGAGAATACACTTTTTTCAGAATTTCTTTTTGAAATGTATGAATTTATCATGGATCAGCTCAGTCTTTTCAAATGGAATTGAAACTATGCTGTCTTTACCTGTAAGTTTGGTCTACGTTTTTTATGAAAGTGTTCACTGTGGAGGTATAAAATATGCTCAAACTTGATGTCTTTAGCACTCATTCTTTCCTTATTTTTTTGAAACAAGGTTACAGGGTAGTATTTTACGATTTTTTAATTCTCTTGGTTCTTGTCTGACTTCCTCCACTTTTGTGGTGACAGGTGCACAAGTGTCTCCAGATGAGGATTGTGAAAAAGTGGAACTTTCCTGTTGGGAGGAAAGTGAATGTATGACAGAAAGTGCTCAAAGAGATAATCCATTATGGACATTAGGAAATCAGGGTAATTGTATTAGTATTTGGTCAGTGGACTGAAAGGAATATATTTCTATATGCCTTACAAAGTGGTATGTGAGTCTCTGTACATGAGAAAATATTGAAAATAGGCTTTTTTCAGATTTTCCTTTTTTAAACTTTTTAATTTATCAAGGATTAGCTCAGTCTTCACAAATGGATTGGAAACTATCCTCTCTTTAGCTTTCAGGTGGGACCAAGTTGTTTATGAAAGCGTTAACTGTGGAAATGTGAAATCTGCTGAAACCTTAGAGTCTTTAAGTACTCATTCTTTTATTTTTTTGAAACAAAGTTACAGAGCAGAGTTTTATGAGGTTTTTATTTTTCTTAGTTCTTTTCTGACCTCCTCCTCTTCTGCACAAGTGTCTCCACATGACTATTGTGAAACAGTGGAAATTACCTTTTTTAAGCAAACTGAATATATGACAGAAAGGGAGAAAGTAGATAATCTATCTTGCACATTAGGAAATCAGGGTAATTGTATCAGTATTTGGACAGTAGACTGAAAGAAATATCTTTTGCCATGCCTTACACAGTGGTACATGAGACCCTGTACATGACAAAATATTGAAAATAGACATTTTTTCAGATAGTCTTTTTTAAATCTATGAATTTATCAAGGATTAGCTCAGTCTTTACAAATGGAACTGAAACTATCCTGCTTTTACTTATAAATTTGGACTAAGTTGTTTAAGAATGTGTTAAGTGTGTAAGTGTAAAATATGCTGAAAAATTTGAGTCTGTAAGCACAGATTCTTTACTTATATTTTTGAAACAAGGATACAGACTAGTATTTTACAATGCTTTTAATTTTCTTAGTTTTTTTCTGACCTGCTCCTCTTTATGGTGACAGGTGCACAAGTGTCTCCAAATAACCATTGTGAAACTGGGGAACTTTCCCGTTTTGAGTAAACTGAACGTATGACAGAAAGTGCGGAAAGAGGTAATCCATCTTGGATGTTAGGAAATCAAGGTAATATTAGTATTGGGACAGTGGACTGAAAGAAATATCTTTTGACCTGCCCCACACTGTGGTATGTGAGACTTTGTACTTGACAAAGTATCAAAATAGACTTTTTTTCAGAATTTCTTTTTGAAATCTATGAATTTATCATTGATCAGCTCAGTCTTTTCAAATGGAATTGAAACTATGCTTTCTTTACGTGTAAGTTTGGACTATGTGTTTTAAGAAAGTGTTAACTGGAGAAGTGCAAAATATGCTGAAACCTTGAAGTCTTTAAGCAGTCATTCTTCTCTTATTTTTTTGAAACAAGGTTACTGATAGTATTTTATGATGTTTTTAATTCTCTTAGTTCTTTTCTGACCTGCTCCTATTTGTGGTGACAGGTGCACAAGTGTCTCCAGATGACTATTGTGAAACTGTGGAACTTCCCTTTTGGGAGCAAAGTGAATATATGACAGAAAGTGCGCAAAGGGATAATCCATTTTGGACATTTGGAAATCAGGGTAATTGTATTAGTATTTGGACGGTAGACTGAAATAATGTCTTTTGACCTGCCCTACACAGTGGTATGTGAGACTGTGCATGACAAAGTATTAAAAATAGACTTTTTTCAGATTATCTTTTTTAAATCTATGAATTTATCAAAGATTATCTCAATCTTTACAAATGGAATTGAAGCTATCCTGTCTTTACTTATAAATTTGCCCTAAGTTGATTATGAAAGTGTTAGTTGTTTTTGTGTAAAATGTGCTGAAAACTTGAAGTCTTTAAGCAGTCATTCTTCTCTCATTTTTTTGAAACAAGGTTACTGAGTAGTATTTTATGATGTTTTTAATTCTCTTAGTTCTTTTCTGACCTGATCCTATTTGTGGTGACAGGTGCACAGGTGTCTCCAGATGACTATTGTGAAACTGTGGAACTTACCTGTTTTGAGCAGACTGAATGTATGACAGAAAGTGAAGAAAGACATAATCCACCTTGGATATTGGGGAATCAGGGTAATTGTATTAGTATTTGGACGGTGGACTGAAACAAATATCTTTTGACCTGCACCACACTGTTGAATGTGAGACTCTGTACATGACAAAGTATTGAAAATAGACTTTTTTTAGATTTCAAATAGTCTTTTTGAAATCTATGAATTTATCCAGGATTACATCAGTCTTTTCAAATGGAATTGAAACTGTGCTTCCTTTACTGATAAGTTTGGAGTATGTTGTTTATGAAAGTGTTAACTGTGGAAGTGTAACATATGCTGAAAACTTGAGTCTCTAAGCTCTAAATCTTTTATTTTTTTGAAAGGTTATTGAGCAGTATTTTATGATGTTTTTAATTTTCTTAGTTCTTTTCTGACCTCCTCTTCTGTGGTAACAGTGTACAAATGTCTCCAGATGACTACTGTGAAACTGTGGAATTTACCTGTTTTAAGCAAACTGAATATATGATAGAAAGTGAGCAAAGAGATAATCTACCTTGGACATTTGGATATCCAGGTAATTGTATTAGTATTTGGACGGTGGACTGAAAGAAATATATTTTGACCTGCCCTACACAGTACTATGTGAGACTCTGTACATAACAAAATATTGAAAATAGAGCTTTTTTCAGATTCTCTTTTATAAATCTATGACTTTATCAATGATTAGCTCAGTCTTTTGAAATGGAATTGAAACTATGCTTCCTTTACTTATAATTTTGGGCTATGTTGTTTATGAAATGTTAAGTGTGTTAGTTTAAAATATGCTGTAAACTTGGATTCTTTAAGCACTCATTCTTTTCTTATGTTTTTTGAAACATGGTTACCGAGTAGTATTTTCTGATGTTTTTAATTCTCTTTAATTCTTTTCTGACCTCCTCCTCTTTTATCGTGTCAGATGCACAAGTTTCTCCAGATGACTCTTGCGAAAAAGTGGAACTTCCTTGTTTTAAGCTAACTGAATATATGACAGAAAGTGAGCATGGAGATAATCCAACTTGGACATTCAGAAATCAGGGTAATTGTATTAGTATTTGGACAGTGGACTTAAAGTAATATCTTTTGACCTGCCCTAGACCGTGGTATATGAGTCTTTGTGACAAAATATTGAATATAGACTTTTTTCAGATTTTCTTTTTTAAATCTATGATTTTATCACAGATCAGCTCAGTCTTTTCAAATGGAATTGAAACTATGCTTCCTTTACTTATAAGTTTGGACTATGTTTTTCATGAAAGTGTTAACTGGGCAAGTGTAAAATATATTGAAAACTTGATATCTTTAAGCACACATTCTTTTATTATGTTTTTTGAAACAAGGTTACCGAGTAGTATTTTCTGATGTTTTTAATTCTCTTAGTTCTTTTCTGACCTCCTCCTCTTCTATTGTGACAGGTGCACAAGTGTCTCCAGATGACTACTGTGAAACAATGGAAATTTCCTGTTTTGAGCCAAGTGAGTATATGACAGAGAGTGAGAAAATTGATAATCCCTCTTGGACATTAGGAAATCAGGGTAGTTCAAGCACTAATGATTCCAGGAGACCAAACTCAGAGCATGAACATTTTTCATTTTCAGGACGACTCAGAGAACATATGGAAAATCCACAGTCTGATTTGACATTTACAACTCCATGTACATCCCAAGAAAGTACAACTGAAGCACTAATTGAAGAGCCATCTACCAGAACACAAAGACGATCAAGAAGCAAGAGACCAAGAAATCACAGTGATGGAGGAAGAGATGAAAGTAGTTCACATCCAAACAAAAAAAGGGAACTGGTAATGAGATTTCATGACAGTATATCACCTGAAACTTCTGAGTCAAATGAGACTGAGACATTTTCTAGAAATGAACCAAATGAGATAACGAGACACCAGGTATCTAGACCTGTGTCACAAAATAGAGATAATTTTGCAGCTTCTGGACTATCCAGTCATTTTTCAGGAGAATATTCTACACACACAACCAGAAATAGGGAACCTACGCAATTGAGAACAAGACGTACATTTTTAGTTCCTGATCTTCAAATCACACTTTTTCCTGGAGAAGATTCTCCAAGTGATGACATAAATAGCATAACTCCGTTCATACCTGAGACAGTGTACAATAGTGATTCTGTAGAAAGTGTTCTAGAAGAGATCAGAAATATTTTTTCACGTGCTGAGGAAGCAGGTGTAAGAAGTAATGTCGGTACGCTGAGAATACCTGCTTTCAGAAGTTCAAACACTGGTTTAAATGATACAAGGTCTATTGCAACTCCTAGAACAACATTAGAGCAGACAATGTCAGGATTTAGTGGGTCCAGTAACCTTATGGACACTGGTGGTGATTTACAGTGTGGTGGCTTACCCCCAACTCAAAACGTGCAAAGGGCAGAGTCACAGAATAGAAGAGATGGTTCTAATTTAAATCCTAGTTATGAATCTCATTCTGTTTACAATCCAAGCTTCAGCTACATTACTGGTTCTAGCAGTAGCCCTGTGTTCAGTGCCAGCTCTCATAATGAATATCCAGAAATTGCTCCAATGATGGTTGAAGACATTAATGAAAGGAGTGCATCATTAGGCTCACAATCACAGCCCAGACAAGCAAGTCAACACGCACGCTCAGAAATATCAAATGAAAATGAACCCTGGCTCCCCGTAGGTGAGCTAATCCCTATAGATGAAAGTATTTTTCACCCACCTGGAAGACTTACAAAACAACAGATTGACCATTTGCCTGTAAGAACATTTGACAAAAATGATGCTGCGAAGTACTGTAGAGTTTGCATTACACGATACAGAAAAGGCAGTAAGGTCCACATACTACCATGTTCCCACGAATACCACATTCACTGCATTGATCCTTGGCTGTTGGAGAATTCCACCTGTCCTATTTGTCGCAGTGACATAATAAGTTATGAGAAGAGAGAAAATTCTTAAATTGTGAACCCTCAGCAATATCAGATTACAGTGACGGACAAACAATAGTCTTGCTTTATGTTTACTTTTGAAGTGATGCTTATATACACAGTAACAACCTGAACTGAATAATTTGTTAAAGAACAAATTACCCCAGTTTCTGTTTCAAAATAAAAGGAGATTTAAAAAATTGAGTCTTACCTGACTTTAAATGACAATTCCACATTAGAGCAGGTCAGTGAATTTCAGTAAAAATTTAGCAGTTATACTGGGTGGGGATGCTCCTGATTTCATGAAAAATTTAACATTTTCAGCCCATTGTCAGTGGGCCCTATTGCTTTAGGCACAGTATAGGATGGCAGGAGCATGGGGCGGTGGAAGATGCTCCCTTCATAATGGCTGGGAAGCAGAGAGAGGAAGGGGCTAAAGTCCCAATACTTCTTCAAGGGTAATACCTCCAATAAAAATTTTCATCCACTAGGCCCCATCTCATAGGCTGGAGATCAAGGTGTATTAGCATTCCTGTTGCTGAGTTAGAATACCTGTCAACTGCCACTTAAAGGAGGGAAGGTTTGCTTTGGCTCACAGTTTTCAGAGGATTCAGTCCATGGTTGATTGGCTCCAAGGAAGGAATGACATGGCAGACAAGCATAGCAGAAGAAAACTTCACCCTACAGCAGCCAGGAAGGAGAGAGAGAAAAGGGAGGAGCCAGGGACAAGAAAACACCCTTCCCAGGTCATGATCCCAGTGAACAACCTCCAACAACACCCAACTTCCTAACAGCATATGAACTACTGAATTCATCAGTAGATAATCCACTGAGTATAATACCCCCATGATCCAGTCACCTTTCAAAAACGCTACTTCTGAATACATAGACTGATGGGGGACGTTTAGATCTAAACCATAAAACAAGCCTTCAATACATAAGTTTATAGAGGACATGCAAGAACCACTATACCTTTCACCCCTAGCCTGCAAAGACTCACATCTGTAACCATAATGCAAATGAATTTAGTCCATCTCGAAGAGTCCCCTAAGTCTTTAGTGTTCTAACATTGTTCAAAAATCTAAGTCCAGGGCCGGTGAGATGGCTCAGCGGCATAAGCGCCTGCCTGGCAAGTGCGAGGGCCCGAGTTAGACTCCCGGAACCCACATATGAAAAAAGGGCTGGTGATATCGCTCAGCGGCATGGGCGCCTGCTGGCACGCGAGGTCCTGAGGTCGACCCCCGGTACCCACACACACACACACACACAAAATCTAAGTCCAATGTCTCCTCTGAGACTCAGTGTGAACGCTGCTGTAAGCCCCTGTAAAACTCAAGTAAGTTACATACTTAAAAAATACAATGTCACAGGGTAAGCATTCCCATTCCAAAAGGGAAGAATAGGAAAATAATAAGAGTCCAACTGAAACAAGACTGATACCTAACAACAAACATGAAATCCATGAACAATATCAGGCACACACATTGGCATAATATTATCTCCAAAGGACTTGAGCATCCCTACCCTTACGACCTTGCTGGCTAAAGCCCATATAGCCACTCTCTTTGGCTATCTCTGCTGACTGCTGGCAGCTTCCTCAAGCAAGCATCCCATGTTCATGCCATCTCTGATTTCCTGGGCTCTCTAAGGTTTGGTTTTACCCTCACAGTATCTTAAACCACTCCAGCACTATTTGCAAGGCCTCTGACCTTACCACATATTACCTGGCTTCCCAAGCTTTCCTGTCCATGGAAGCCTTCATGGCCCCATAATTCTTATATATTTTTTGCCTGCATAACCAGCATAAGGTGAACAGTGTCAAATTCTGCTGATGCCAGGAGCTGAACCATGGCTGCAGGGGCCACTGAGTGACTTGCTGGCTGAACATGGGGAAATGAATCCCAGGGAAATAATTTCCTAGCCAGCCCTGTCAGCACAGGGTAACCCAGAGCTCTCATCCCAAAGGAAAAGCCTTTGAAATGTGGTGAATGTCACATGTCATGGGACCACACTTGCATCTGCCCTGCCCATTCAGAGAAGCACAACCACATTATCTTTGCCCCAGAATTCCTTAAGGCAGCAAACTCCTCCCCTTCCCTTTAAGTCCTTTGTTCTACCCTCACTTCCTGCTGATTCCACTCTCCAAACTCAGCCTGCTCCCACAGGAGTGAATAAACAGCCATGGTTGCTTATACAGAGCTTTCTCAGGGGCTCTCTCTCCCCTCTGTGACTTTAACATATATGGTGCCAAAACCTGGGATAGGGTACACTCCTCTTAAGAGGGATTTCAAGCCTTATCTTGAGCTCTCCGTGTCTTAAAGAGGCCACCCTGTGACTGACTTTTCAGACAGTGCCCCAGACACTTCCTTTCAGCTTCAGATCAGGTAAGACTTCTCCCTCTCCCCTCTCCTTGAATTTAACACCCTCTTTGTCTTTAAGACTTTTCCCTCTGTCTCCAGCTCCCTTCTCTCCACCCTCCACAGCCTCTGCTTCACAGAGGGAGGGGAGCAGGAGGAGCCCAGAGCAAGCCTAGGTCATGTGCCACTGCCACATGACTTTTCCCTCCTCCCTGCCACCACTGTTCTCCTTGAGGCAAGCCCCCCGGGCCAAGCCTCAGCTTCCCCTGCCATGTGCCAGTCCTGGGCTGGGGGTTCCAGGCTGCATAGCCCCAGGACCAAGTGGCTGCACCTGGCATGCCCAGCCTGCCTCACCCAGAGCACACATGCCACCCTCACAGCCCTGGTGGCACGTTATAGCAGACACACAGTGTTGCCATAGAGGGCGAAGTCCAACCGGTGCTCCTGCACACAGTGGGACCACAGCACCTGCTGCACAGCCTGCTGTCTGGTGCCTGGAAGCTGCACACAACTCCTGGACACACAGAGCTCTGTCCATACAAGCTCCCTCAAGCACAGACTGGGTAAGGAAAATGTGGGCCTGTGCCCTACTTGCCCCACCCTGCACCACCAGACTCTCACAGGCAGCAGGCCATGCCCATGGCTGCATCCCCAGCCATGGTGCCCACCCCCAGTGAGCTCACACCATGCTGCCCTCACCCTCCCTGATGCTGCTACACTTCAGCTGCCTGGCTCCACAAGTAAGCTGATCTGCACCTGGCCTGAGCCCACCCGGGGCTGCCTTCCGAAGGCCCACTGCCATTCACAATGCCACGGGTCCAGACTGTGGAGCTCCGGCTGCCCGGGGTGCATGCTGCTCCTTTAACCCTGCGCCATATGTTCTCCCAACCCGCACCTTGCCACACACCTTGTCCAGACTAACAGTTTCACCTTACTCCCTTGCCCTCTGCCCTTCTATACCCCCTCTACAAACTAGTGAGAACAAAAGACAGTCTAACTCCATGTTCCTCTCTCTGTCAAACCTCTCCCAGGTCAGCCAGTGTCTGAGGTCTTTCTTTTCAGACTCTTAAAATCCCAGTTTTTCTCAAACTTGATGAAAGTTAACTTAGATCACAAGACCTTTCTTCACTTGTATTTTCAGACCTTAAAAGAGGCCCTGTTACCCCTAGAAATGCTCAAAATCACTAGAAATGCCCCACTCACCCTATACTAATCCCATAATCTTCAGGGACTCATGTCTTCCTCCCACTTCTCACACTTTCTCATGGTCCCTCTTCTTCTTTTCCACCTTTCTGCCCACTGGGACAGAGGGGGCTCACCCTACTTTCTGTGCTGTGTAAACCCAACGCTGGTCACAGAAACACCCTCCATGAAGAACTGTCTTGCCTTGGTGTTTGGCTAACTGTGGGGACACCTGCCTTGGCCACTCACTCATGCTCTTTACGGCCCCTGAGTCCCAGCTGGAGACATCTGTTGTGGACCTTTTGCAGCTGTCCTTTGACAGACCGGGCATGACAATTACTTCTTGCTGCTCTACATGGGAAACCTTCCTTCTTCAATTCCCTCTTCCCCTCCCCTAGCCTGTCTCTTAAAAAACCTAAAACCTCTTCCTCTGTACCCTCATCTGAAGCCCAAACATCCAATATTCTTCTGCAACACTGAATGGCCACAGTACAAACCAGGCAATGGCTCATACTAGCCAGAAAACAGCACTTTTGATTTCTCTATTCTATGGGACTTAGATAATTACTGCTGGAGATTAAGCAAATGATCTGAATTGTCCTATGTCCAGATATTATTTACACTCGGTAATATTTCCACTTTGTGTGCCTCATGTGATTCCTCTCAAATCCTTCTTTCCTGGCTGTCTGCACTCCCTCCACCAGAGGCAGACTCCTCCCTGACAACAGATTCAACTGACCTTGCCTTCCCCTGGCAGCCCCCTGAACCTCCTGCAGTGGCTGCAGGCACCCTTGCTCACTCTCCTCCCCCAGAGCCTCCTGCCACAGTGAAACGCACCACTGCTCCCTCCCTTCCCCCTCAAGCTCTGCCTGCCACAGCTTCCACAGCCTCTCCTCCCTCTCCCTCAGAGCTTTCCGCTGCTGCTGCTGCTGCTGCTCCTCCTCTTTCCCCAGAGCTTCCTGCTGCCGCAGACCTTCCCTCCCTTCCCACAGCTCCTGCCAATTTGTTGCCTGTCTCTTCTATCTATCTGGCACTTCCCCTTGACTCTAATCCTCCTCTGTATGCCACACCTTGCCCCTCCCTGCTTCACATCCAATCTGGATTGCTGTTTGGCCCCAAAACCTTGCCCCCACCTCCCAGTTCCCAGTCTGATAGTCTGAGTTCATGTCCCTTTCTCCCTCACGGATCTCCCCCAAATTAGTCTGCATCTGGGCTCCTTCTCCTCTGATCCTATAAGGATCCATCCAGGCATTCCAATACTTACCCCGGTCTAATGATCTCACCTGGACTGATTTAAATATTACCCTTAGCTCCACTCTTTCCCCAGATGATTGCGGATAGGTAATCTCCCTTGCCCAGTCATATGGGGATGAACATAGGCTCTTCTTGGATGACCTGGCAGGCACTGAGGCTGTTCCTGGGGAGGAGCCTAAGTGGGACTATCAGGCAGGAGCCCAGGATATAGCCAACTGATATTGCATGGTCTCC
Source organism: Erethizon dorsatum (assembly GCA_028451465.1). NCBI lineage: Eukaryota > Metazoa > Chordata > Mammalia > Rodentia > Erethizontidae > Erethizon > Erethizon dorsatum. The sequence continues at coordinate 19,773,396 of CM051842.1, forward strand.
TACCTAGTAGAGGGACTTTGCAAGGTGGCCCATAAGGCAGTTAATTTTGACAAACTAAAGGAAGCTATTCAAAATAGGGATGAAAATCTGGCTCAGTTTATGGCTCCCCTGGCCGCTGTCCTCTGGTGATTCACAGCATTAGACCATCAAAAGCCGGAAGGACAACTTATCCTAAAGTTGCATTTTATTATCCAATCAGCCCCAGACATTCGTAAAAAAACTACAGAAATCAGAGGCTGGCCCTCAAATCTCACATCAGGAACTAATTAACTTGGCCTTTCAAGTTTTTAATAATAGAGATGACAGTGCTTGAAAGCAGCACATTTCTGAGCTGCAGATGCTCACTTACCTCCACCATAAGACCACAAAGGGATCAAGAGTGCCCTGACTTTCAGCACACCTCCAGGACCTTGCTTTAAATGCCACCAGAATGATTACTGGGTTAGGGAATGTCCAGCCCAGGATTCCCCCTAAGCCACGTCCCTGCTGTGGGGGATCCCACTGGAAGTCAGATTGCCCAATGATGGTTGCTTCAGCTGCCTCTGGGTCACGACCCCTGGATGGCTCCTTCCCAGGCCTTCTTGGCGGAGCAACCAAAGACTGACATCTACTGGAGGTGCTGGAGGTCTCTTGAAGCATCTCGGATGCCAAACTCCGACCCAAGTGGACAAGACCCTTCCGGGTCATTTATAGCACCCCCACAGCTGTTTGTCTGCAATACCCTCTGCAATGGGTACACCAACCCAAGACAAAATTGTGCCCTGCTGACAATTCTCCTGACCTCTCCTCCTGGAAATCACAAGTAATCTCCCCTACTTCCCTCAGGCTGACTCAAATTCCAGAAGGCACTTAAAAGCCTTGCCCTTGCATCTCTTGCTGCTTCACCTACTTCCTCCTTTAAGTCTACTTTGCTCTTGGTTTCTTAACACTCCTGTATATAAACCTTTTACCCAAAATTTCTCTCCCAATTAGGCTGCCCACACCACCCCATTTGTCACGCACACAGTAGACCTGAGAAACATCACCGGCTTTCCTGCCCCTCTCTGTATATAACAACAAAATGACAGGAATGCAGTGCCTGACCTGAGAGAGACCCTCCCAGCAAACATGCTGCCCTCCACAAACAACTGGAAACCACTAAAAGGCCATGCGCCCTCAGCACCCAGGACAGATGGCCATAAAGAAAATTTAGGACAGGACATACAATCTCCTTGGCACTGGAAAGCCCAGTACTATCTGCACACCTGCACTGACTGTCCTGGGAACTTTGTCCCCAAACATTCCACCCAGATTCCTTGGGATTATAACTCCATTCCCAAACCCTATACAAACTTCACTTCTCCTCTGGCCAGCTGCTGAAATCATTCAGTCTCAGCTTCAGATCTCAGACAAAATAAACCCAGGCTTTTGCTCACATAAATCCTGTGTCTAGGTGGTTTCTCGTGCACCATTGGTAATACTGCCCCCATCATCATCACACATAAGGAAAAATCTTTGCATAGCAAAAACCAGTTCCTAAGGCTTTAACCATGTTGTCCTTCAAAGTTCACCTCATCTGGCCTAATCTTTAGACCAGCTTCTTACTGTCTGTAAACTCTGGGTTTATATTAAACGTAGTGTATTTGTTTTAGAAAATTTGTCATTATGTATTCTTTCTCTGCATCTTTGAAATGTAAATATATTTAAAAGCTTCTTGTGAGTTTTACACCTCAGAAATATCTTTCTTCGGGACCTAGGGAGCAATTCCTTTGAAATGTAATCATCAAGAAAGATAGTACCTCGATCTTCCAATCTCTCTGAGTGGGTGGGAGACTGACTTTACGGCCACAATCAGTGAACTCTGAAGGCCTAATCATAAAGACACACATTGACAAACTTTGCCAAACTCAGGAAGCTGATTCTCTGTGGTCAGTGTACCAAACTGACCTACCTCTCCCCATTGTCCTCCAGCTGTATTTTCCATTAGCTCATCCCTATCACTTTAATACTCTCCAGCCCTAAAGAGTAAAAACTGCTCCTGTGCAACTGAGTTCAGCCTCAATTTTGGCTTCTCTCCTCTACAGAAATATTGCTGTCTGTTTAACTTGGTCCATGAAACTTTGTTTGACAATTTTACTTTATTAATCTAGCCCCTCACAGAAACAAATACATTGTTCTAGATATCAATTATTGATATTTTGTTAACTTTTCATGTAACAATATCCAAGTTCAATGTTATATCTGCTTTAAAAGGAACTTTTCTGGAAACTAAGTAAATATGGTTTTAAAATGTAGCTATCTTAATTAACTATGGCTGTTGCAACAAATTACCACAAATTTAAGTGGTTTAAATCTACACCAATTTATTATTTTACAGCTTGGGAGGTCAGAAATACAAAATGGGCAAAAATCACTGCACTGAAATTAAAGTATTGGGCAGGGATGATTCCTTCTGAAGGCTTTAGATAATAATCCATTTCCTTATTTTTTTCTAGTTTCTGGAAGATAAAGGATCAATTATGTGTGGAAAAATAGATGTAACACTGTCTAGGTAAAATAAATGTGTCACAATTATAAATATGTGAAAGAATGAAGTAATCACAGTCTGGTTTGAGATATACACATATAAAATATAAATGAATAGGGAAAATTGAGATATATCAAGACAGCAAACAAATGAGTAGCTCTAGTAGTCAAAGTGGCTCTCTGATAGAATTGAAATGAGTAAATGTATTTTTTATCAATTTCTTTTTTTTTTTTTTTTTTTTTTTGTGGGTACCGGGGGGTCGACCTCAGGACCTCGGGTGTCTGCGCGCCCGTGCCGCTGAGCGATATCACCGGCCCCTTTTTCGTATGTGGGTTCCGGGAGTCGAACTCGGGCCCTCGCGCTTGCCGCGCAGGCGCTTAAGCCGCTGAGCCGTCTCACCGGCCCGTATCAATTTCGAGAGTGTTGAAATCTCCAATTTCTTTTTCTGTTTACTGCTACTATGTATTTATATTTTGTGCACACTAGAAGAAATAAAGAATGTCTTTTTAATTTCTAATATTTGACTTTTTTCTAACTTAGAATGTCTACAGCAAGTTACTTGTTTTTGCATATGATTATATTTACTTTTTAAATCTTAATATTTATAAAAATGCTGAGAACACCAAACTTACTGCCTCCATTATATGGTTCAGAAAACTCTAAATATTTTGTTTTATTGAGAAATATCCACATTAAACAAAATGATATGCTCATTAAGAAATGATTATATTAGTTCTAGAACTGACTTAATAAATGCATGTTTCAATAAAATTTCTTGCCAGCTCCATACCTTTTTCACATATATGTAAAAACAAAGTAAACGGGTAATTCAAGGAACTTCATTTTTATTATTGAATATAATGATTTAATATTAATGATTGAACAGGAAGACACTATTATTAAAAACTTTCAAAGCCTAATAATTACATTTTAAAAGTAAAATATAAGTTTTACAACTTTAATATTTGTTTTTAAAAGTATACTACACAAATATTTAAAATTTAGAACAATGCTTAATGATGACATATCACAAAAATAGCACAAAATTTTTTGTGATTTTTCAGAACAAATAGCATTACACAGCAGATTATTCTGTATATGACAATTTTACTTAAAAATATCACTTAAAGATATTTTCTCTAGAAATAATATCATTTTATTTATGGATACAATAAAATGCTTATGCATATAATTTATTTGAATAGCTTGCTGTTAACACATTTAGATCAGTTCCAATGTTCACTTTTATAAATAGCAATTTAATAGTTTTCCATGTGGTTGCATCTGGAGATATTTTGTAAGAATACATTTTAGGCTAACTGTTAATACTGCAATTTTAAAATAAAATGGGATACAGTAAGAATATTTAAATTGTAGATATTTTTAAAAATCGCCATTAAAATGATAGCACTAGTGTATCTTCTTACCCATAGTGTATGAAAATAACATTTCACCACATTCTTATCAGCACAAATAAATTTCGTTTATAGTTTAATTATTTCTTATAGATTTCTGGTTTTCTGGCTAAATTACATACTGAATCATATCCTATACTGGTATTATATTTATATTTCTTATGTTTTTGTTGGGTGTATTACTGTTTTCTTTTCTGTAAATATTTGAACCTAATATAAATGTGCTGTTTGAAATTAAGTTAGGAACAATTTTTCAAATGATTAGACCATTGATGCAATAACTTTACTAAATACACAATCTCTGCTCCTGTGAATTGATATTTCGTGTTTATCATGTGCCAAGTACCTGAATATGTTTATAAACTATGTATTCTATTTAAACTGCCCATCCTTGTCTTCTACTCTTAAATATTCCTCATTTTTAAAATTTCTTTGCTATTTTATTTGTCCAAATAAATTTTACTGTTATGTTTTATAATTTCTTAAACCCTAGTATTGATATTTTCATGCAGATTACAAAGATTTCATAAATTGCTTTAAAGAGATTGGTCTCTATTTTCAAGAAAAAGTTTTCCAAACAATAACTGTGGAATTTTGTTTGTTATAGAATTATATGTTCCTTAGTAGGTTTTATCTCTTTGCTAGGTGTAAGTTCAGCATATTTCTTGTTAGAATTTTTCTAGATATTTTCTCCTCTTATTTGTTAATATAGATGGTATATTTTCATTACATTTGTTACTGGTTATTATTTGCATATAAGTAAGATGTTTGTATGTTTAATATATATTTTGTAAACAGCCACCTTACCAAAATCATGTTTTCTTGCTAACTACATTTTATTTGACCCTAGCCTATACATTTTATTTCTTTTAAAAAGTAGTATAAAGTAACACTTCAATAATAATTTAACTAATATTGATAGAAAGCTCATTCATGGCTTAATCGTAATGCTGCTAGGGTTAAGCGTGATTCTGGGGATGAGTCAAAAATACACACAATTTTTGTATCTTGGAGATAAAATGTCCTATTAGAGTAACCACATTATAATGAGAAATGAGTGATGGCTTTAAGTAAATGTTTTTCAGATTTTTTATTTTTTTGGTGTGTAGTGAGTTATGAAATTTGTATGTACTTTTTGTTTGAATCCCATGTAGTTGTGATGTTATATGTTTTGGTATACTATATGATATTATAAAGGTTTGATAATATGTGATTTATTTTTATTGACATTTGCATGCTTTACTTTTTTTCCTATTTTGAACTATATCATATTTTCTTGTGTTTATCTGTACTCTGCCTTTAAATATTTTGAGTGCTTCACTGTCTTCTTGCTCTGAAAAATTTCCAAATAGTTTATAATAATAATATTGTGTCCTTGAAAGTTTGAAATAACAATTAATTCACACACTAATTTATCAAATCCAGTGCAATGAAACCTCGGATCATGAATACTTTGTTTAGATTTCTTACACTAGTTTATTAATAAAGTAAGTTAATATTACTCTTGGAAAACATTTAAGATTATTAAAAACTCTTTAATTTTTATTAAGCTAAATTGAATCATTATTCTGACTTATTTTTATTTCAATAGTGATTATGTTTAGTAGTGTTTCAGTGTAAATAAAATTCTCAAGGTTCTTAGCAGACTTACAGATTATATCAAATCGTTAATTAATGCATAATAATTAGATTTTTTTGTGTGTGTGTGTGGGTACCGGGGTTGAACTCAGGACCTCGTGCGCCAGCAGGCGCCCATGCCGCTGAATGATATCGCCGGCCTTTTTTTCATATATGGGTACCAGGAGTCGAACTCGGGACCTCGCGCTTGCCAGGCAGGCGCTTCTGCTGCTGAGCTATCTCACCGGCCCAATAATTAGATTCTTTAGGGGAGAAAAAGTAATATCTTTTGCATACCCAGTACAAGGTTCATACCTGGCATCCCTATAACAACAGACAGATTAATAAGAGAAAAGTATAATCAATTTATTTAAGTAAAGTTTTATGCGACATGAGAGCCTCTAAAAATGACCAAAAGACTTAGGGAAAACTGTGTATTTTTATGTTTAGGTATAATGAAGGACAAAGGGTCATGTAGCTGTATGATTCGTCAAAAAGTGTGACCTAATGGTAATAAATTTGGTGTAACTTAGAAAGAACTGTTTGTTCAGTTTCCTGGGCGTCTCTGTGTAACTTTCCTTTTCTCCAGTATATGGTGGGACACCTGTCATGTAACGGTGTGATGACTAACTTTCAGGCACATTGATCAGAAAATTGTTTTATGGGTTACTCTTAACAAAGAAAGGCAAAAGGAAGAGAGTGATCTTTCTGTTGCTGCTGTTTTGTCAGTTTCCAAGGTATCATATTTTTAGTTAGCATATCTTGCATTCCATCAGGGCCTAGATAATTTCTAAATAAAATTGAGTATTCAAAAATTGATTCCTAAACATAATTTTAAGTTTATATGCTTATGTAGTTCCATTATTTTTATATTACTTGCATTAGCTATATTTTGGGTAATATTAATGAACATGTCCATTTATGTCACTTTAAAAGCATGTAAAATTGATTTGTGTGGCTGCAGGTAATGAGTTTTCTTAGACCTCTAAAGGCTCCGAAAGAAACATTTCAAATACTAGACCTCCAAAATTTTTTCTGAGGTACAGAAGTTCATCTTATTTGTTAAATTTTGTAATTAATATGATTAGCTGAGTTTACACTAGGAGCAATAGTACAAAATAAATGTTATTGAATATATAAGAAAATGGGATGAAGATTTTATCTAGAGAAAAAGGATAATTTTGCCTTAAATGGTCTAGTTTTTCCAGAATGTCAAACAAGTTAAAATAAAAAGCCTAAAGTATATAGAAAAATGTAAAACTTTTGAAGAAAGGTAGTTTTTCTTCACCCTCATTTAAAATATTTGAGCATGTAAACAGCAATTAAATGAATTAGAATTCTTCCAAAGTTGGCTTATTTTGATGAGTTTATTCATGAGAAAAAGAACATTGCAACCTTCACTGCAAAATATTACATAAATGCAAGACAAGAATATAGGTTTTTCCTGTGATAAATTGATTAACTTTTCTTAGAGTTTTTTTTTTTTGGTACCGGGGGTCGACCTCAGGACCTCACACGCCAGCAGGCGTCCGTGCCACTGAGCGATATCACCGGCCCTTTTTTCATATGTGGGTACCGGGAGTCGAACTCAGGACCTTGCGCTTGCCAGGCAGGCGCTTATGCTGCTGAGCTATCTCACCAGCCCTCTTAGAGTTTTTAACAGGAAGTAATACAAGTTATTTATTTTCTATAGATAATTCCCAAAAGATAGCGTTCTTTTCCACTGTGTTACCTTCTTTTTTTTTTTTTTTTTGTGTGGATACCAGGGGTCGAACTGAGGACCTCACGCGCCAGCAGGCGCCCATGCCGCTGAGTGATATCACCAGCCCTTTTTTCGTATGTGGGATCCGGGAGTTGAACTTGGGCCCTCGCGCTTGCCAGGCAGGTGCTTACGCCACTGAGCCATCTCACCGGCCCTGTGTTACCTTCTTATATAACATTTTAAAATATTGTATTGTTAGTTTCATTAAGTAAGTCACCACTGATTGATTTGTAGGCGACCATAACTCTATTTAAATTGATTGACCAAATGTCTGAGAACTTTCAATTTTACTTTCCCACAATAGGATCTAACTTGAGAAAAAAATAAAACATTACCTATTTAAAGATATCATTTCTAGTCTTTAATGAAAGTTTGTAAAATCCTCAATACCTGTTATTTACCTTGTGAAACAAAATATACTAGACCATAAGTTTGTTTGATAAACCCATATTTTCATAATTAGTTCAACACTATTATAAAATCACATGAAACAAATTGTCAAATTGGAAGAGATCTCCATGCTTCCTAAGGTTGTTTGTAGAGATAAAATGCTACTAATAACGATATTTTAGAGATTATACATTTTATGGGGAAGCCTTAGGACTTTGTTAATGTCAACACGGACATAATACATTTTTATCTCTAGTGAAAATGTTTGCCAAACCCTTACCAGACAATTGCTGACTAAATCCCAATAGAAAATTCTGATATTATTAGCACTATGACAAAATTAACCACAGCTTCTTAGTGTCATTTCCAAATGGTTTTCTATGCTCTGGCATTTGACTAAAGCCTTTAGTATAAGCTAGAAGCTAAAACCTGTGTCTTCAATAAAGAAGCAGAATCTCAGAGCCTCTTGGAAAGGAGTGTAATAGGCACTCGGAACTATAGAAACTTTAAAGAACAGACTTTAGACTACAGCCTTCTCAGCTGTCATGGCTTAAACAGTTTTTTCTGTACTACTGATTCAAAACCATGCTGCTATAAACAAAATGTTACTTTTCAACAATATCTGAGTCTTACTAAACTCTAAGAACTCATAAATAAGCACTTTTAGTTGAGTGTTCTTTTGAGTATTATTTTTATTAAAAACAATAAGCAAATGTCCTCTTTTTAATCAGAAATAACTGAAAATATTGTGTAACCATGGCTATCCCTAGAATATTGTGATTGCAAACAGTTCTCAGCAAATCAGATATATTAAACCCACTTTTAATAAATGGGTATTGCCTTTATATGTGGACCAATTGCCCAACAGTCCCTCTGAAGAAAACTGGCTGTTTCTGGCTTACATGGTCAAGTTACAGGTGATAAGAAAAGTCCTTCTCTGGCAGGCCAGGCATCACAGAATGGTTTGGGAACCATGACACTTTCAGGAAAAAAATCTTTTTGTCTTTACGCACCAGGAATTCTTAAGGATAATTGCATTTTTGATTATTTTGTAAATACAAATTTTTTAATTTACTCAGTGATGATCTCCTGACACTACACAAATACGATTTCTATTACAACTCATCCCTCACATTATGGTAGTCTTTCTTTAAATTACAAAAGGATAAGTCACTGCACAAAATGATCCAGTATTTCTATAATTTTTCATCATTTTGGAAATGATGGTTTGTGTGTGTGTGTGTGTGTGTGTTATTGGAGATTGAACCCAGAACCTTTGCACTGAGCTACATTCCCAGCCCTTTTTATTTTTTATTTTGAGGCAGGCGGCAAAGACTGGGCTCCAACTTTTAATATTCCTGCCTCAGCTTCCCAGAGTACTCACAGCCCACAGCTGTGAGTGACCATATCCATCTCTACTTTAAAATTCTTTTCATCTTTATTATTTTTCTGAGGTAACGAACTGTAGAATTTATCGTTTTGTCATTAAAAACACTAATGTGAAAAACTTATGAATAAAACAGGCTCATATTTTAAGTGTTTGTATATATAGATTGAAACATTTATTGAATTTTTTAAAATTAACAAAGTAAGATGGCACAGTCTGGCAGAAAATCTCCCAGCATTTAATTTACAGGGAATTTGGAAATTGGAAAAGATAAGGAAATATCTTAAAGATTTGGCTTCCATAAATTATGTGTATATTTCACTATTTTAATAGTTAAATTCATCAACTCATTGCAGAATAAGAATAATTATAATCAGAAAATTATGATTTTTAAAATCTAAAGTCATAAGCGATTTATGAATTAATAGTTTTCATTTTATGCTAGGATACATTTATTTCCATGAAATTCACTTTGAGTAACTGTGATTGTCAGAAAGAATGTTTCAGATATTTAGAAACTTTATTAGTATACAAAATTTTAAAATGTTCCCATTCCTAGAGTCATAGAAATTTAAAAGAATAGACAACATACTATGCTCTTTAATTTATACATTCTTACATTTTTCAAACTAACTAGTTATTTCCACTTTTTCTGCAGTTCTAGGGATAAAACCCACAGACTCATGTATGCAAAGCAAGCACTTTCAATGAGCTACACAAATGTTTCAGTCAATCTCTTTAATTCTGATTCAAATACATTTTCCAAGAAATGATTGTTCATTAATTTTATTACAAAAATACCTGCCTTCTAATTAATGAGTTAGAAAGTTCAAAGAGAACCTATCCCCCAAGAACAGTCTCTTTAATTCGAATACCTGTGGTGTACATATCTTGTCACCAAGGGATTTGATCATTCATGCCAAAATTTCTCTCAGTTCACTACCATATTTACAAGCCACTAAGGTGAATGTTCTTTCATTACCTTGTCTCTGTAAATTAAATCGCATTTGTTTTCTAAAAATAGCAATTTTACAACCTAGAGCTTAAGTTTCTAAATCTTCATTTAAAAATTCCCTTTTTCTAAAAACTAAAGTAATTTCCTATGTAACATTTATAGATTTTGTCGTAAAAAGTAACATAACTTCCATTCAAATAATATAATTTTTATATATCTTAAGATTACAATCTAATATATTTCAGTATTTGCACCCACATGTAATTGTTGAGCAGTGCCACCACAAGTAAGCAATAAGGTAAATATAGCTTTAAAGAAAAACTATGTATAGATCAATGTCCCTTGGCACATTACCATACTTTGCAAACAGAATTTGTGACATATGATCTAAAAAGTACCAGTCTCAGTATACTTATGAAAGCAATGACTAGAGTATTTGATGGCAGGTTCATAACTTTTATATTAGGCTATCACAGTAAGTGCTAGGAATTGTCATGGATGAGTAGAGTCACACATTACTTAATGACAGGTACATATTGTCATGTGAAAATCATAGAGTGTACTTACAGAAACTAACATGGGTATGACATCATGAAGTGATGCAATCCTATGAGCCTATCATTGTATATGCATTCTTTCACTGACCTAAATGTTGTCATACAATTTATATATATATATATATATATATATATAATGTGTGTATATATATACATATATATATGTGTATATATATGTATATATATGTGTAACCTGTAGAGAAGATTGTGGGTGTTCACATGTCACCTGAATGGCTGTATAATTCCTAGGTAATTGATTCAGGCTCATATTTATAATCTACAAGTTCTAGAAGAATGGATATTATATGTGCATGGATATAAATACATTTCACAAATGCAGTGTGAGAATTAAACTAGTACACAAAAAGCATCTGCAACAGTATCAGGGTTGGAGCCAATGTAATCATATTTATTATATATCTTTATTTAATTCTGTTCACAAAAATATTAACCTTGAAAGAATATTTATCAATGTTATATGTGTATACACACATCTATACCTGTGACTTTATCTATATGCCTAACTGAGGTTAGGTATACATATTATATTTTTTACTTTGCTTGACTCTAATCCACTTGAAAAGATTTATTCTGCTCTGCCTCTTTACTGATACCACTATCCGACATCAAAAACTCAGTGCATGACTTTTTAGGAATATTGCTTCCTGCAAACAACTTCCAAATAAATGTTGATTACCAAAACTGTTATTTGTACAGGTTATGTGTAGATATTCTAGTGTAAAATAACTTCATTATTAATTTGCAACAAAAACAAATTTACTATGCATTCATATTCAAAGGCTATTAATGAAACTACATTAATATGAAGTAGACAGTGAAAAACCGGATTACATTCAGCGGCTAGTGACCTGAATGGCACTGTTGATTTTCTTCATTCTATTGCTTTACAATTGTGTCTAGCATTAAAGGTACTAGTGGAGTTCAGTAGTCATACTCCTGTGGATGGTGAAACCCAAAATATTATGTTATAATCACAAATAAAAATACACAAATAAAAAATACACAAATAAAAATCACAAATAAAAAGGGAGAATTGTCCAGTTTTACTCGTAGTCTGTGACTTTATATTTCATTTATATTCATTTAATCGATCAACCTTTCTGTTTGTGATTAATTATACAAACAGTATGATTTTACTATTCCCCAAGTTGTAATATGCATCGTATGACAAAAAGTATTCTATTTTGGAAACCCTGGACTAAACAATCTCAAACCTTCTTTACTATAGTACTGCATTTCTCTGTGACTTTACTCTGTATGCTTATGCAGTGGTGTTCTAAGAAGGAAGTATGGTTTGAAGCACTTTCTACACTTGTTTGGTGATGTAATGCTCATACTCCAAACTATTTCTTAAGCTTGAATTGGAGACCACTATCCTAGCCCAGGCTTAACAGATCATTTATTTTGCTCACACTGTCAAATAATACCTCTTGATTATTGTATTTATACCTTTTTCTCATACTTTGCCAAGATTTTCCATTCCAGTTGGATATCTTCTTATCATGAAGTATTTTAAATTCCGTGAATTTGCAACTGTGAGGTCTAATAGATTTTTAAAGAGTTCTCAAAATGATACTGCTGTGACTTTACAATATGGCCTTTTATTTAGTTTTCCTCCCCACACCCACTCTGCTCTGTATATGTAGTAAGTGGCCAGTTTGGTGGCATTTTGGAGTGGAAGATAGAATCAAGTTCAGTAGATTTATGAGGTAGCAAGCACAATCCCAAGTGACCATGGGATTTGGATCTCTGGTGGCCTAACACTCTTCTTCAGTGCCGTCATCAATCGCCTCAGTATTACTATATGCGAAAGCTAATAAGAATGCTCCTTAGAGTTGAAGGTATCTAAGTGGGGTATGGAAGCTATACCTACTGGCTCCCCGCTGATCCCTGACTTCATCTCAAAAATGAGTAGGGCCAACGCTTAACAGAATGTCGCACACAGCCTGGGCTAACCTTGATTGCTTCTAAACTGAAAAAGAAGGCCCTTTGTCAGGGAGTTCTCTTCTACAGCAAGAGGGTCTCAGCAGGTAGCTGATCGACTCACATACCTGAAAGCTTTTATCATCTTATTAGTTTCCAATTGTCTGCTCCTCAGAGCTCTCACACATCATTTAACTAAAGCCTCAACTAGTCTTTGTCAGCTCTCATCAGGAGATCTGCATCCCAGTTATATCAAATTGATTTTATATCACAATATAAGTCAAATTGTAAGTTTGCTTGGCCAGCATCTATGAACTACTTTATAATAACTGAAATTCAGCATTTCCAAAACCTGTGTTTTGAAAATACTGCCAGGTGAAGGTCCATAATGTATTTAGGAAGACCAATTAATTAGGATACTGTTTCATCTGTCAGAGTTGTTTAGCAATATCCAAGTTAACAGCCGTGTGTTGCTTCCAGGTGTACTGCTCAATTTCTAAACTTTCTTGTTGGCATTTTTAGAAGACTTTAAAGCATCTGTCCTCAAACTTGGTTTCACATTAGAGTCATCTAGGGAGATTTAAAAAATACTGGTGCTGAGATTCACCCTCCAGAGATACTAATTTAATAGATCTAGGCTGAGCATTAGGCACCGATAGTGCTTAAAAAAACTTTCTATGAAATTCTAGCATGACACCAGAGGTGAAAATCACTGGTATATAAAAAGAGCGGGTATTTGAACTTTTCTGTGCATCATAATAAGTTTCTGTAAGGTCAATTAAAAAATTCTATCAAGAGAAAAAAAATATTTAATTGAGCAGCTTTTTTTTTTGAGACAGGGTCTCACTATGTAGTCCAGGCTAGCCTTGAACTCACTGTGTAGCTCAGGCTGGCTTCAAACTCCCAGTGATCTCCCTGCCTCAGCCTCCCAAGTGCTGGGATTATAGGCATGCGCCACTACACCTGGGCACCTTTTAAAGTTTTTTGTGGTACTAGGGAATTGAACCCAGGGCCTTATACATGCTACCCGAGTGCTCTAACACTGAGCTACGTCCCTAGCCCTCTTTTCATTTTTTAAACTGATGTATTTCTCTATGGCCTCTAGAAAGTCCACATTTGAAAACTCTTTTTAGTTTGGACTTCCTTTAATCCTTAATACAGCAGATTCTGGGTTAACCTTAGAAATGGAAAATGCACTAAACAACTGCCAATTATTTATTAAGCATCTACTATAAATTGAATAAAGTCTAGGAGAAAATTTAGAAATATAAAATATGTGGTTGATCTTAAGGCATATCATTTTATTTATGGAGGTATATTTATCTGAAATAATGACTCATAATAGAAAAGTGAAGTGATATATGTAAATTAGAGACAGACACTACTATTTACCAACCTAGCTGGCCAACAGACAGTTGGAATTCTTTCCCCCAAGACTTGAGAGTGAGAGACCCATCAAAGGGTTGCCTTAAGAGATGCTTCATGCAAATACTATGGATTATATGGGAATGTATGTGAAGTTTTAAAAATTGGCCATATTATTCAAAGACCAGTGACTGAGAAACATTAAGAGACATAATTGTCACCAGTACATTGCAAAACTGGGCCTGGGTTTTTCTTGTATTTATAAATTGTTATGGTTTTCTCATGTATTCATAAATTGTTATGGTTTTCTCCTTTTATGCTGGATTTGGGAAAGTGATTTAGCAGCTATAGGACTCTCATTTCTGCTTGCCTATTGGGCTTCTGTTATAACCATGGGAAAATGCTGTTACTAGCCTGTTGGAGGTGTAGAGAAATGTGGACCCAACCCATCATCCTAATAAACAATCCCCAGAAATGTGGAAGAAGCACAGCTAAGGTAAACAGAGCCATCTAGCTAACACCTGGGTGACCCCAAGCACGTGGGCAATACACTCACAAAGATAAAGGCTGGTGAGATGGCTCAGCGGCATAAGTGCCTGCCTGGCAAGCACGAGGTCCTGAGTTGGACTCCTGGTACCCACATACGAAAAAAGGGCCAGTGATATCGCTCAGTGGCACGGGCACCTGCTGGTGTGCGAGGTCCTGAGTTCGACCCCCAGTACCCACCAAAAAAAAAAAAAAAAAGAAGATAAATAAGATTCCAATATGTAGGGTGGGAAAATGGTATGACAAGCATGTGTCTACTATTTTATTCATCATTCTGGTTTTAAAATGTGAAAATTCTCCAGAATATAATCACCTTTCTAATTGCTACTTATACTACTACTTATTTCACAAATAGTTTTAGGAGTGTTACTGAGTATTCAATAGAATACATCCACCTTTGTAAGTTATCTGCTAGCCAGCTACCCAAACCTTTTGAAAAGATGAAGCCTTATTTTTAGACACAATTTAAACTTGCCTCATCACACAGAAAAATGGGAGAGGAGATGAAGAATTTCACTCCTCCTTAGTGTAGAAGTTGGATTTGGAGGAGAAAAGGTAATAATACCTTCTAAACTTAATTTTCTCTTCACTGATCTAGGTTTTCAAACCATGCTCAGTTGCTCTTAAAAATGGCTCAAAACATCAGGTTCATTAGACTGTTGATACTCTCAGGGATAGACTCACCCATAAAACAAACAGATTTTTACAGAAATTCAAGGGCAAAATGATACTCAGTGAACTTCATGGAAGTAATAAAGAGCAAAGTGTTGGCAGAGAATTTAAGGAGGTACATAGTAAAGACACAAAAATCCTTAATTCACTGCTGGTGTTTTTATAGGCTTACCATTGAACTTTTTCTGTATATGTACTGCCTATTCCCGGTAGCAGTTCATACAGGCTTCACACAGCAGATCATAGGGTCAGAGGACTGAGGATCAACGCTTCAGTTCCTGGTAATCCATTTCTGGAACATCCATAACATCAGAACATAAAGAAGTATTTTCTCTTCAAATTCTTATTCCTTGAATTTTTCTAGGCAATATATGTGAAGTTCATGCAAAAATTCAAAAAAAATCTCAATCTTTAGCATAAACATTCAGTTTATGTTTTCTAACATACATTCAGTGTTGATCTAGGAATGAACACGTTTCATTATTCACTTTGTTAGAGATACATAGGCCTTTATGTTTCTATTTGTTTATTTATGTATGCTAATTCTATAAGAACCATATAAATCACCAATCATCAGGAAAAAGAGAATCTTAGTAATAACTTGAATCATTACTTGTTATCCCATATAAACCATTTTTCTTTCTACCCTTCATCTAATGGTACAAATGAAACTATCCTTTAAATCCTGTATGCATCTTTCCTTAGGTTAAATTTCATACAGCTTTAAATTATCTATATGTAAATATAGATATGTAAAAAGTGAATATGGAGACATATGGACGTAGTTGTAGATATTTAAATGTAGATATATCAGGTTGTACAGTATCTTTTGAGGTTTTTAAAGTTAAAAGTCCTGAGACTTGGGGCTGGAGAGATAGCTCAGTGGCACAAGCGCCTGCTGGCAAGTGCGAGGTCCTGAGGTCGACCCCCGGTACCCACATAAAAAAAAAAATCCTGAGACTTTCACATATATCATGTCTTGCTTTAAACTATTCATTTTAACTGCTGTACAGTATTTCTTTGTGTGAAAATACACAGTTCATTCATCTATTACCCTCTTAATGGATACTGCTTATTTCCATGTTTTTGCTCTTCCAAACAGTAATACTATGGACATTCCTACAAATGTCTCTGAATGAAAATATGTGAGATTTCCTTCGAAATGGAATCACTGATTCAAAATAATATGTATTTAGAATTTCATATGAAAATGTCGAATGTTTTCCAAAGTAGTTGGATAATTTAGATTATCCATGTGTAATCTCTAAGTGATAATGTGGATCAATGACTTCTCCGATATGTGATATTGTCAGACATTTGTATTTTAATTTTCACCAATTCAAATGAGAAAAAAATTGGATCTTGATTTGCATTTCACTTATCATAACATACATTCAGAAATTTATTAACAAGAAGTGTTTTATCAACTATCAAATACCTGTTCTCTCTTTTTCCTAATTTTTTACTGGATAATTTTTATTTTCTTGGCTATTTGTGAAAGAATTTTACATATTCCTAGTATGTATTGTTTGTCATTTGTGAGGCTACAAATATATTACCAGTGTGTAAATTGACTTTTACATTCTTTAAGGCATGAGTTGATAAAGAATTATTTTGCTCAAAGTGATTATATTTAGTATTCTGAAAATTAAAGAAAATTGAAAAGAATAGTATAATAAACGCCCATCTTTTACCAGTGTTCACTCAAGATGAACACCAGTATGAACCAGTTGTTACAATTTTGACACTTTTGCTGTGTTAACATATTTTTATGTGCTTGTTGTTTTTCTGAATCACTTGAAAGGACATTTTTGGCATCTGATACTTTACTGTTAATTACTTCACTATGAACTTCTTAATAGCAAGGATCTTTTCCTACATAACTGTATCATTTTTATCACTTACAATAATAATACTTTCCTCTTTTCTTTTTTCAAAAATAATAATTTCTACAACTTCATATAACATAGTGCCAACATTCAAATTCCCCCATTTGTCTTTAAATTGTTTTTTAGAGCTTTGAAAAATACAACCAAAGCAAAAAATATTATTTTAATTTTAATATTCTTTTTTATCTCAAGCAATTATTTTGCCTTTTTGTTTTTCTTATTTTCTTTGTAGCCTTGTTTTTCATACCATTGAGATTTTGAAGAATATAGTCTGTTGTTTTTAATAATGTCTTTCATTCTTAATTTTAGTGATTGTTTCATCATTAGACTTAGAACAAACAGTTTTTCCATAAATACCTTTTAAAATTTATTCATGTGTTTTATTTCTTTCTTAGTGCATATTTGCAATAAATAATAATTGGATTCATCCTGTGGAGGTGGTACATGTACATAATATCTTAATTCTTTTTTCATCCCTTTCCTCTCCCCTCACTCCTCCCTCTCTCTATCTCTTGGTCCCCTCCTCTTTTGCAAAATATTTATCTCTCTCTTTCCCACATTTTGTATTGCTCTTTATTTATATTTTGGATTTCTCATATAAAAGAAACCATGTGATACTTAAGCTCCATGCCTGATTTATTTCATTTAACGTTATGGTCTCAAGGTGCATTCATTTCCCTCAAGTTTATTCCTTCTTTATACCAGAATAGTACTCCACTGTGTGTATATACTACATTTTCTGTATCCATTCATCTGTTGAAGGACATATAGGCTGCTTCCAAGATTGAACTATTTTGAATTGTACTGCTATAAACATGGGTATGCATGTATAATTGAAATATGATGATTTTAACTCTTTTAGGAAGATATCTAGAAAGGGAATACCTTGGTCAAATAGAATTTTTACTTTTAGTTTTTTGAGGAATCACTATACAATTGCCATAGTAATTTTACTGCTTCACATTCCCAACAATGTACAAGTGTTCCTTTCTCCCTGTAGCCTCTCCAGCATTTGTTATAATTTGATTTTTTAGTGATGGCCATTCTTTCTTGGATAAGATAATATCTAAAAGTTGTTTTAATTTGCATTTCAGTAATGACCAGTGATGCTGAACATTTTTTCATGCATCTGTTGTCAATTTGCATTTCTTCTTCTGAGATATGTTTATTTATTTTAGTTGTCCATTTTATTTATTGGGACTTTTATTTTGGGTGGTCAAATTTTTTGAGTTTGTTAGGCATTCTAGGTATTAGTCCTCTGTCTAAGGTGTACCTGGCAATATTTTTTCCCATTCTATAGGTTGCCTCTTCACTCTGTTTGTTTCCTATACTGTGAAGAAGATTTTTAATTTGATATAATCCCACTTTTTAGTTATTTATGTCATTTCTTGTGCAATTGGAATTCTGTTCAGAATGTTTTTGCCTACACCCACGTCTTTAAGAACTTCACCTGTTTTATCTTCCAACAGAATAAGTGTTCCTGTTTTAATATTTAGATTTTTGTTCCATTTTGATTTTAGTTTAGTACATAGCAAGAGAAATGGGTCTAGATTCAATCTTCTGCAGGTGGATAGCCAGTTTTTAAAGCATCATTTGCTAAAGAGCCTGTCTTTGTCCAGTGTATGTATTTTGTGCCTTGTACAAATATCAGATAGCTGAATGTGCCTGGGGTGGTTTCTGCATTATTTATTCTATTTCATTGATCCACATGTCGACTTTTTTCCCAGTACTACGCTGTTTTTAACATTGTGGCTTTGTAGTATAACTTGAAATCTGGGATGGCGATGCATCATGCTTTGATCTAGTTGCCCAGGACTGCTTTTGGTATTTGACTGTCCATAAAAATTTTATAGTGAACATAATGGGCTTCTTATTTTGTCACATCAGAAACCCATTAATATCGGTTGTCCCACTGTTGTGGTACTGAAGTATTTGAGTAACTAGTTAAAGCACTGCTGACCAGAAGTTTTCATCACGAAGATATTTTCCCTTTACATTTAGGAAATAATCTGTGGCATTGTAGTAGCAAATAACTTTAGCTTTTTTTAAATTAATTACCTATTACAACTATTACATTAGAAGTTGCAAAATGATCACTTTCTAATTCAGTTAGCCCTTCCACACTTTTTAGTTAATCCTATTAATAAACAACTTTACTTTTGCCACGTTTTTAAGGAGATTTTTTAAAGACTAGTTTTAGGTTCAACAACAAAACTTTACAGAAAGTATATACCTCTGACCCCACATATGTACCTAGCCACTTTTACTATCTTCATCTTCTACAATAAGGACACATTTGTTATAATTGATGAACCTATATTGACACATTACAGTATTATCCAGTTTATATTAGGGTTCATCCTGTAGATTGTGCATTATGTGACATTGGCCAAATATATAATGACTTGTATTTATCATTATATTATCATACAGAGCATTTTCACAGCTTGCAGTATGGAGATGCCCCCCAAAATTAATGATATATCTACTACATGATCCAGCTAGTCCTTTTCTGGATATATGTCCAAAGGAAATGAAATCAGCAGAGCAAATAGATAACTACATGCACTTCTTTATTATGACATAATTCACAATAGCATCTAGGTGTCCATCAAGGGATGAATGGATAAATACAATGTGGTGCATCCATACATAATAAAATATTATTTAAAGAAGAATGAAATACTGTCATTTGCAGCAATACAAAAGTAACTGGAAGACTTACATTAAGTAAAATAAGCTGGGCACAGATATGTATTTCATGTCTCCTTTTATATGTGGAAATAAAAAATGTCATCTTACATGTAGAATGCCAATTGCTAGAGGTTGGGAAAGATGAGAAGCATAGAAAAAAGAAGGACAAATTTGACTAGTGCACACTGTATGTATTGAAATATCACACCAAACCTCATTATTATGTACAATTAATATGATTAATCAAAATTAAAATAAATAATAATGTAAAAATGCATGTCATGTAGTCTCATTTATTTTCTTTAAAATATAATGGTATATGATCAGTTACTGTGAATATTCTTTTATTTAGTTATTTTTTTCCTCCGAGCCATGATCTCCCACATTTTAAAAATTATATTAGTACATGTTCATATTACATGATGTTCTGGTTTACTTTTGGAAGTTGGTACCTGCATTAAATTCTGTTACCCATTTCTTCTGTTCTTCTCCCCTCTTGCACGTCCTCTTCCCTGTCTCCAGAAATCTACCTCCTGGCTTCTTGTCCTTCCTTTAAATATTTATGTATTAATCTACATAATATTTAGGTTTCTCATGTAAGAGAAATCATATGCTATTTAATTTTCTGTGTCTGGATAATTTCACTTAACATGAGGATTTCTAGTTCCATTCATTGACCTGAAAACGATGATTTCATTCTTCTTCATGGCTGAATAATAATCTACTGTATACATACCACATGTTCTTTACCCATTCATCTGTTGATTTCCATCTGGGCTGTTTCCACAGCTTAGCTATTGTGAATCGCCTTGCTATAAACATGGGTATGCATGTGTCACTATAGTTGGTAGTCTTTAATTCTCTTGGAATTATGCCTAAGTGTGGTATAAGTAGGTCAAATGGTATTAACATGTTTAGTATTGTGAGGAATCAATATACTGCTTTCCATAGTGGCTGTACCAGTTTATACTGACTAACAATTTAGGAGGGTTCCTTTTCCCACACACTCTCATCACCATTTATTGATTTTTGTGTTCCTGATAGGTATTTTGACTGTAATGAGATGGAATCTCATTGTGGTTTTAAATTTATTTTTCAGATGGCTAGAGATACTGTACAGTTTTTCATATACCTTTTGGTCATTTGAACCTCATCTTTGGGAAGTACCTGTTGAGTTCATTTGCCCACTTTTTATTGGGGTCATTTTATGCAGGTTAATTTTTTTAAGTTATTTATATATTCTAGATATTAGACTAACAAAAGAGTAACTAAGAAATATATTCTTCTCAGTGAATTGTCTCTTCAATCTGCTAATTATTTTCTTTTCTGTGAACAAACTTTTTAATTTGATATAGTCCCATTTATTGATTGTTGTTATTATTTCCTGTGCTTTTGGAATCGTGTACAGAAAGTCTTTGCATGTGAATTGAAGTGTTTCTCTTAAGTTGTTTTCTTTCTTTCTTTTTTAATGTGGGTACCAGAGTCGACCTCAGGGCGCTTGCCAGCAAGCGCTTGTGCCACTGAGCGACATCACTGGCCCTCTTTTTCCTTTATGTGTGTACTGGGAGTCAAACTCAGGACCTCGTGCTTGCCAAGCAGGTGCTTATGCCACTGAGCTATCGCACCAGCCCTAAGTTGTTTTCTTAATGTTTCTGCTTTTATATCTACGTCTCCACTCATTTGGGTTTCATTTTAGTACAGAGTGAGAGATAGTGATCTAGTTTTAATTTTCTACATGTTGATCTCAAGTTTTCCCAGCACTATTTGTTGGAAAGATTATCTTTTCTCCAGCATATGTCTTTGGCCTCTTTGTCAAATATCAGTTAACTTAGTGCTCGCTTTGTTTTTGTGTTTTCTATTCTATTCCATTGGCCTACATTTCTATTTTTGTGTTAGTACCATGTAGTTTTTGTTAGTATGGCTTTATACTATAGCTTGAAGTCCGGTACAGCAATTCCTACAGCATTGTTCTTTGTGCTCAGTGTTGCTATGGCTATTCTGGGTCTTTTCTGATTCCAGGTGAAATTCAGTATTGTTTTTTCTAATTCTGTAAAGAATGTGCTTGGTATTTCAATAGGGATTACATTTAAATCTATAGATGGCATTTGATTTTAACAATATTAATTCTGGAAATCCAAGAATCAGGGATGCCCTTGCATTTTATAATGTTCTTTTCAATTTTTTTCCTCAGAGTTATGTAATTTTTTATTATGGAGGTCTTTTGCCTCCTTGGTTAGGTTGACTCTCAGGTATTTAACATTTTTTGAAGCTAGTACGATTGGAATTAGTTTTGGGGTTTCATTCTCATTAGATTCATTTTTGGTGCACAGGAATGCACTTGATTTTTGTGCATTCATTTTATACCCTGCCACTTTGATGAATTTGTTTTTTCAGATCTAAAAGACTTCTGGTGGAGTTTTTTTAAATCTTCTATGTAAAGAATCATATCATCTGCAAATAGGGGTTATTTAACTTTTCCTTTGCTATTCATAAATCTTTTATTTTTCTCTTTTTTCTGATTGCTCTGGCTAAAATATCAAAAAGTATATTGAACAGGAGGGTGCGAGTTGGCATACTTGTCTTATTTGAGTTTGTAGAGTGAATTATTTTAGTTTTTCCACAATTAATATGAAGTTGGATGTGGTTTTGTCAACAAATAACTGATATTTGACAGAGGCCAAAGATATAGATTTTATCATTTTGAGGTCTTTCTATACCTAATTTCTATACCTAAGATGATTATTTTTTTTGTGAGTACCGGGGGGTTGACCTCAGGACCTCGCGCGCCAGCAGGCGCCCGTGCCACTGAGCAATATCACCAGCCCCTTTTTCGTATGTGGGTTCCAGGAGTCGAACTCGGGCCCTCGCGCTTGCCGGGCAGGCGCTTAAGCCGCTGAGCCATCTCACCAGCCCCCTAAGATGATTTTTATCATGAAGTGGTGTTGAATTTTTGTCAAGGGCTTTACTCAGCATTTATTGAGGTGATCACATACTTTTTATCTTTGATTTTGTTTATGTGGTGTATTACATTTATTGATTTACTTATGTTAAACCATCCTTGTATCCCTTGGATAGAAGCAAATTTGGAACGATGTTTGATGTCCTTAATGTGAGATGGAATTCTGTTAGTATCTTGTTGAAGGTTTTTGCCTCTATATTTATTATAGATATTGGTCTATACTTTTCATTTTTTGCTGAGAATTAATCTAGTTTTAGTATCAGGATAATGTTGTCCTTAAAGAATAAATTTTGGGGAATACCTTCCCTTTCTCTTATGTGTAAAAGTTAGTGGAGCATTAATGTTAGTTCTTCTCTAAAGATCTGGTAGAATGCACCTCTAAATTGATCCAGTCTTGGACTTTACCTAGTTGGTAGATTTTTTAAACTACTGCTTAAATCCCATTGTTATTGATCGGTTTATATATATATATATATTTTTTTGTGGTTACCGGGGGGGTCGACCTCAGGACCTCGTGCGCCAACAGGCACCCGTGCAGCTGAGCGATATCACCGTCCCCTTTTTCGTATGTGGGATCCGGGAGTTGAACTCGGGTCCTTGTGCTTGCAAGGCAGGTGCTTATGCCGCTGAGCCATCTCACCAGCCCCGGTTTATATATTTTATATTAGTACCATTAGGTTTTAGTTATTACCTATGAAATACATTTACATTTTATTTTATCAATTGGCTTTGTCCATCTCTTTTTTCCTATTTTCTGTCTTTTATTTTTCTCTTTATTGACATTATGGGCTTCTCATATTAGAAAAACCATGTAATATTTAAGCTTGTGTGTATTTCACTTAAAATTAAGGACCCAAGGCACATCCATTTTCCTACAAATGATTCAAGTTTATCTTTTTATAGGAGATTAGTACTCCATTGCGTATAAACACCACTGTTTTAATCCTTTCATCTGTCAATGGACATATAGACTTCTTACGAGATTTAGCTGTTAGGAATTGTACTGCTGTGAGTATGGGTACGCATGCATCACTGTACTGGGAAGTACTGGTGTTACATCTTCACTAAACTAAACTTTCAGGAAGATACCTAAAAGGAGAATAGTTGGATCAAATGGAATTTATATTTTTAGGTTTGTGGGTATCTCTATACTGATTTCCATAGTGGTTGTACTAGTTTATATTTTTCCAACAATGATGAAAGTTTCCTTTTACCCCACAGCCTTGCCAAAATTTGTTGTCTGATTTCTTCATGATTTCCATTCTTTCAGGAGAAAGATGGACTCTCAGTGCTGTTTTAATTTGCGTGTCTCAAATGGCCAGAGATGTTGAATATATTTTTATATATTTATTGGCCATTTGTACTTCTTCTTCTGAGAAGTGTCTGTTCATTTCAGTAGCCCATTTTTTGTTTGGATCTTTTTTTTTCTTTTTTTTTGTGAGTACTGGGGGTCGACCTCAGGACCTCGTGTACCAGCAGGTGCCCATGCCGCTGAGCGATATCACCCGCCCTTTTTTTGTATGTGGGTACCAGGAGTCGAACTCAGGACCTCGTGCTTGCCACGTTTTTGGGTCTTTTATTAAGGGTGGTCTGATTTATATCCTAGATGGTAGTCCTTTGTCTGAGGACTATCTGGCAAGATTTTTTCCCATTCTATAGGTTGTATCTTCATCCTGATTGTTGTTTCTTTTGCTATGTAGCTTTTTATTTTTTTTTAAGAGAAGAAAAAACAAAACAAATCAAAAGAAGAACAAATTTTCGAAACAACATAATAAGAGGGTAACAATGGTTAATACATTACGTATTACTATCTTTAAGTTAGTTATTCAGGATACCAGACATTAACATTCAATTGTTCAAACATTATTGGCACAAACCTTACTCTTCAATGAACTAAGTAAAATTGGTAGTGTATCTATCTTAACCATCTTACATATATATACAATTTTTTTCCCTTTCCCTTCTTTCTTTTCCCTATTCCAGTCTCTCTTTCCTTTTGACCAGTTTCTTTTTGATTCACCATGTCTATTGTACATTTTGGATCTTATTTACTCTTTCAGTTTCTCATACTAGAGAGACAATACGATGCTTACACATGTGCGTCTGGTTTATTTCACTTATCAGTATTTTCTCGAGTTGCATCCATTTACCTATAAAAGTCTCCAGTTTATCCTTCTTAATGGCTGAATAGTACTCCATTGTATAAAAATACCACATCTTTCTTATCCATTCCTCAGTTGATGGGCATTTGGGTTGTTTCCAAGATCTGGCTATTACAAATTGTGCTGCTATAAACATGGGTGCACATATATCGCTGTGGTACGATGTTTTTAATTCTTCTGGGAAGATGCCCAGAAGGGGAATAGCTGGGTCAAATGGGACCTCCAACCCTAGTTTTCTGAGGAATCTCCACACTGACTTCCACAGTGGCTGTACCAGTCGACACTCCCACCAACAGTGGAGAAGGGTTCCTTTTTCCCCACAGCCCCTCCAGCATTTGTTATTAGTTGATTTCTTTATAGTAGCCATTCTTTCTTGAGTGAGATGGTATCTCAGTGTTGTTTTAATTTGCATCTCTCGAATGACTAGTGATGTTGCACATTTTTTTGTATATTTATTTGCCATTAGTATTTCTTCATCTGAGAAATGTGTATTCATCTCAGATGCCCATTTTTGGAGTGGGTCTTTAAATTTGGGAGGTCTGATTTTTTTGAGTTCTTTATATGTTCTCGATAGTAATCCTTTGTCTGAGGAACAGCTGGCAAACATTTTTTCCCACATTGTGGGTTGTCTCTTCACTCTGTTGGTGGTTTCTCTTGCTGTGCAAAAGCTTTTTAATAAGATGAGATCCCAGTTATTGATTCTTTGGGATAGTTCCCGTGCGGTTGAGTTTTTATTCATAAAGTCTTTGCCTACACCAATGTCTCCAAGGTTTTACCTATCCTACCTTCCAGCAGATTTAATGTTTCTGTTTTAATATTTAGATCTCTGATCCATTTTGAATTTAGTTTAGTGCATGGTGAAAGATATGGGTCTAGTTTTAATCTTCGGCATGTGTAGAGCCAGTTTTTCCAGCACCATTTATTAAAGAGGCTATCTTTCTTCCAGCGAATGTGTTTGGCACCTTTGTCAAAGATAAGGTGGCTTAGTATGTCTGGGGTTGTTTCAGCATCTTCTAATCTGTTCCATTGATCTTCAGGTCTGTTTTTTTGCCAGTACCACACTGTTTTTATCACAGCAGCTTTATAGTATAATTTCAAGTCGGGGATTGTGATGCCCCCTGCCTTGCCTTTGTTGCCCAGAATTGCCTTTGCTATTCTAGGTCTCTTCTGATTCCAAATGAATTTTAGGATTGTTTTCTCTAATTCTGTGAGATATGCTGTTGGAATTTTGATTGGAATTGCATTAAATCTGTATAACAATTTTGGAAGTATGGCCATTTTCATTATATTGGTTCTTCCTATCCAGGAGCAAGGGATATCTTTCCATTTTCTGATATCCTCTTCAATCTCCTTTTTCAGAGTACTGTAGTTTTCAGTATAGAGGTCTTTTACATCCTTTGTGAGGTTGATTCCTAGGTATTTCATTTTTTTGGATGTTATTGTGAAAGGTATTGTTTCCCTAATTTCTCTTTCAGTAAGTTTGTTATTTGTGTACAGGAAGGCTATTGACTTTTGAGTATTGACTTTGTATCCAGCTACACTACTGAATTTGCTTATTAAATCTAGCAGTTTTTTAGTGGAGTTTTTGGGGTCTTCTGTGTAGAGTATCATGTCATCTGCAAATAATGATAATTTAACTTCTTCCTTTCCAATCATTATTCCTTTTATTTCTTTCTCTTGTCTAATTGCTCTGGCTAAAGTTTCCAGAACTATGTTGAATAAGAGTGGGGACAGTGGACATCCTTGTCTTGTTCCTGAATTTAGAGGGAAGGCTTTCAGTTTTTGGCCATTTAGTATAATATTGGCTGTTGGTTTGTCATAGATAGCTTTTACCAGATTGAGATAAAGACCCTCTATTCCAATTTTCTGTAGGGTTTTTATCATGAAAAGGTGCTGGACTTTGTCACAAGCTTTTTCTGCATCTATTGAGATGATCATGTGATTTTTGTCTTTGGTTCTGTTAATATGGTGTATGACATTTATTGATTTATGTATGTTGAACCATCCCTGCATCCCTGGGATGAATCCAACTTGGTCATGGTGTATAATCTTCTTGATGATTTGTTGGATTCTGTTTGCCAGTATCTTATTAAGGATCTTTGCATCTATGTTCATTAGGGAGATTGGCCTGTAGTTCTCTTTCTTAATTGGGTCCTTCTCTGGTTTTGGTATCAGGGTAATGCTTGCTTCCAGGAATGAATTTGGGAGTATTGCTTCCCTTTCAATTTCATTGAAAAGTTTGAGAAGTAGGGGCGTTAGGTCTTCTCTAAATTTCTTGTAGAATTCGGCAGTGAATCCATCAGGGCCTGGGCTTTTCTTTGTTGGGAGGTTTTTAATTACATCTTCAATTTCATTAGTTGATATTGGTTTATTTAGGATTTTTAAATCTTCTTGATTCAGCTTTGGTAATTCATACGAATCTAGGAATCTGTCCATTTCTTCTGCATTTTCCATCTTAGTAGAATATAAATTTTCAAAATAGGTATAGATGATCTTCTGGATTTCTGCAGGGTCCATCGTGATATCACCCTTTTCATTTTCAATTGCATGGATTTGAGTCTTTTCTTTTCTTTTTTTAATAAGGTTGGATAAGGGTTTGTCAATCTTATTTATTCTTTCAAAGAACCAACTTTTTGCTTCATTGATTCTTTGTATTGTTTTTTTATTCTCCAATATGTTAATTTCTGCTCTGATCTTTATAATTTCCTCCCTTGTATGGGCTTTTGGCTTAACCTGCTCTTCTTTTTCTAGAAGCTCGAGGTTCACCCTTAAGTTGTTTATTTGCGCTTGCTCTATTTTCCTGATATAAGTATTTAATGCTATAAATTTCCCTCTTAGGACTGCTTTCATTGTATCCCATAAGTTCCGGTATGTTGCACTGTCATTATCATTCAGTTGTAGAAAGTGTCTAATTTCTTCTTTAATTTCATCTGTGACCCATTGGTTGTTCAGGAGGGTGCTGTTTAATTTCCATGTGTTTAGGGAGTTTTTGTGAGATCTTTTGCCATTGATTTCCAATTTCATTGCACTATGGTCTGATAATATGCATGGGATAATTTCAATTCCTTTGCATTTACTTAAGCAGGTTTTATGAGCTAGTATGTGGTCTCTTTTGGAGAACGTCCCATGTGCAGCTGAGAAAAATGTGTATTCTGATGTTGTGGGATGGAACACTCTGTAGACATCTACTAAGTCCATTTGTTCAAAAGTTTGGTTCAGTTCTACTATTTCATTATTGATTTTCTGTCCAGTTGATCTGTCTTTTTGTGACAGTGGAGTATTGAGATCTCCAAATAGAATTGTATTAGTGCTTATTTGATTTTTCATGTCCTTTAGTACTTGTTTTATATAGCTGGGTGCACTGGTATTTGATGCATATATATTTATGATCATTATCTCTACCTCTTGGATTGTTCCCTTTACAAGGATGTAATGACCGTCTTTATCTCTCTGAATCCTTCTTGGCTTGAAGTGCACTTTGTCTGCAAAAAGAATAGCTACCCCTGCTTTTTTCTGGGTTCCTGTGGCATGGAGTATTGTTTTCCATCCTTTGACTTTCAGTCTATGAATTTCTTTCTGAATTAAATGTGTTTCTTGTATACAGCATATTGTTGGATCTTGCTTCTTGATCCATTTCGCCAGTCTGTGCCTTTTGATTGGTGAATTGAGACCGTTAACATTGATGGTTAAAACTGATATATATTGACTTATACTTGTCATGATATTTTCCTGTTGATGGTTCCCACTCTTTGTTTTTCCCCTTTCCTGCTATTTAATTATCTGCCCGGCCTGGTGGATTTCTTCTGTTGGGGTTCCTATCTCTTTCTAGAATGTCCTTCAGAACATTTTGGAGTGCTGGTTTGGTGGTCATAAATTTTCTCAGATGTTCTTTGTCATGAAAGTATTTTATTTCTCCATCAATTTTGAAAGATAGTTTTGCAGGGTACATCAATCTGGGCTGAAAATTATTTTCATTTAGAGCTTGAAATACATCATTCCAAGCTCTTCTTGAATTGAGGGTTTGTGCTGAAAAGTCAGCTGTGATTCTGATGGGTTTTCCTTTATAGGTGATTTGTCTCTTCTCCCTAACAGCTTTTAAGATACTGCCCTTCTGTTGAATTTCTGGGATCTTGACTATAATATGTCTGGCTGAAGGTTTTTTTTGATCATGTCTAGTTGGTGTTCTAAACGCTTCACTTATAGGGGCGTCAAATTCCTTTTCTCTTCCAGGAAAGTTCTCCCTGATTATGTCTTTGAACAAGGTTTTAATGTCATTGATGCTATCTCCTGCTTTTTCATTTATTCCAATTATTCTTAAGTTGTTTATCTTTGAGTCATCTAGCAGCTGCTGAATTGATTTTTCATGGTCCCTTACTGTTTTTAAAAATTCTTCCTTTTCATGATCACTAATTGCAAGCCTGTCTTCTATATCTGAGATCCTGTCCTCGCATTGGCTTAATCTGCTACAAATACTTTCAATGGAATTTTTGTTCTTTTGGATATCTGCTTGAATTTGCCTTATGGATTCCATTTCTTTCCTATGCTGAGCATTCATGGTTTCTATAGTTTTCTTAAGCTCATCTATTTTTTTGTCTGTATCAGCTATAGTGTCCTTAAGCATGGTCTTCATTGTGGACATTATCTCTGTAGTTATCTGTGAGATTATTTCTGTTTTAATTTTTTCCAGAGCCTCATTCAGTTGCTTTGTTGTTACCACTTCAGACAGGCCAGGTGGGTGGCTTTCGGATTGTCCCACCTCGTTGCCCCCTAGGTTTGCCTTTGGTGAATTGGATGTGTGGGGTTGCATCTTGTTTAAGTGTCGTCTCATTTTTTCTTTCTTTAATTCCTGGGGTGATGTTTGCAAATTACCTATGGTAGGTTACTTTATTGCTAGTGTTTAAGATCTTTAGAAGATGACTACTTCTCTGCAGTATCTTCCAGGTGGAGCTTGCTTTTGGGTTTTGAGCTTTCTGCCAGATCCTACCTCTTCAATTTGTTGGATATGCGAAGTTGCTACCTGTTTGGCCCAGTCCTTGATTCTTTGGTACTGTGCCACTGTATTTTCTGTGTCCCTTAGTCAATCTCAATCACTAAGTATCAGGAAGGAAAGATGTTTAGAACAATTATTTCACATTTGGCTATAATGTTAACTTTAGTTTGATGCTTTAGCATCAAACACAGCCTAGAAAATGACAGACTGAGCTAACCAGTTATTTACCACTTTTAGCTGTATAGAGTTGCGGTTATATAACAAAATCTAAAACACACCAGAAAAAATATGCAGTATACAAGTCCTATGTATGTCAACTTTTCCCTGAGGAGTTTAAATTTAAAATGAGTTAAGGAGGAAATAGAGTGTTGGGAGAATAGAAAGGAATTAGATGTAAGGTTAGAGGACCAAGAGGGATCCCACTAACATTGGGACACTGGTGCAGAGGACTGGTGGTAAAAAGAGAAGGAAGGGATAAAAGGAAGAACAGATCACAACCACAATCACAAAGAAGTTAGAGGTGCTGTTTACACTCATATAAAAAAACCAGAGAGAATAATGAAGGAAAGAGCAAATACACATACAGAACCAAAAACGAAGATAAAAACAATAAAACAGACAAAACAAAAATAAAACCCAACCAAAAAAAAAAAAAAAACCCTTCGCCAGAACAAAAAAACAAATGAGTGAGAAAAAAAATTAAAATTAAAATTAAAAAAAATACAAAGTAAAATAAAAAGAATCAGTTCCAGGTGTTGACTCTGCTGTAGGCAGGCACCGTGTGGGGACAGAGTCCTGTTCCGTGCAGGTCGGTCCCAGTAAGCCAGGAGCGGCCCTCTGGTGGTCGGTGAGCAGAGGCCCGTACTTTCAGGCAGAGACCAGTCTAGCTCACCCGCTGCGCTCAGTGCCCTTTCACTATCCCTGGGCCTGAGAGGTGCAGTGCGCTGTCCGGAGCGCGGGTTCCCTGGACTGGTTTCCCGCCTCTGATTTTCGCCACGCCCCCCACAATGGCGCCGGGCCACTCGCTCTCTGGCGCGGGACAGGTGCGGCTGAGAAACCAGTTTCGTTCACCCGCTGCCCGCAGCACACTCTCGTGGGCCTGAGAGGCCCCACGCTGCCCTGTCCGGAGCACGAGTGTCCAGCGCTGCTCTTCTTTCACCGCGCTCTGATTTTCGCCACACCCCCCACAATGGCGCCCGGCCGGTTGCTCTCTGGCGCGGGGCAGCTGTAGCTGAGAGACACCCACTCACCGCCGGCCAGCGCAGTTCTCCGCCGCTCCCCCGCCTCGCCGCTGTCTCAGGATCTTCCGTGGGGGCTCCCTGGGCACCAGCTGTCACCGTGTGTCTGTAGAATTGAACTTCTGTAGCGCTGCAATTCCTGGGATGGTAGAATGTGCACGCGCGATCTGCTCCTTCTTTCCTTCTTCTTTGTTGGAAAGTACCCTTCACTGGTGCCGGGGGTCCCAGATTGCGCTTCAGAACTTTTCTGGGTTCCGGGGAGGCATCTCCCCCCCCCCCTCCTGCGCTTTCCCGGTCGCTATATTCCCGTGTTCCAACAGTAACTTTTAGAGAGAGTTTCGCTGCCTGCTTCTTACTCATCCGCCATCTTTTTCCCCTCTGTAGCTTTTTAATTTGATATGGTGATCTCGTTCATTTTTTCTTGGTGTTATCTCTTGTGCAACTAAAGTATTGTTCAGAAAGTCCTTGCTTATGGCTATATCTTGAAGAGTTTTATCTATTTTATCTTCCAGCAGGGTTTTTTTTTCTGTTTTAATGTTTATATCTTTGACCCGTTTTGATTTTAGTTTAGTGTTTGGTAAGAGATATGGGTCTAGATTCAATCTTCTACATATAGATAGCCAGTTTTCCTAACACCAATTATTAAAGAGACTAACTTTGCTCCCATGTAAATTTTTGGCCCCTATGTCAAAGACCATGCAGCTGAATGTGCTTGGAGTTGTTCACGTATTTTCTATTCTATTCCATTGATCCATCCAAGTCTGTTTTTTTTTTCCCAAATCCACACTGTTTTTAACATTGTAGCTTTGTAATATTACTTGAAGTTTGGGATTGTGATTCTTCCTGCCTTACTCTTGATACCCAGAATAGTTTTTGCTATTCTAGGTCACTTTTGGTTCTATAAGATTTTAGGATTTTTTTCTCTAGTTCTGTAAGGAATGCTATTCTTTTTTTATTGGCATTGCATTAAATCTGTATATCAGTTTTGGATGTATGGACATTTTGACTATTCATTTTACCTATCCAGATATAGGTGATATCTTTCCATTTTCTGATGTCCACTTCAACCTCTTTTTTATGGAATACTGTACTTTTCATTATAGATGTCTTTGAATTCTTTGGTTAAGTTAATTCCTAGGTATTCTTTTTTTTTTTTTTTTTTTTTTTTGTGGGTACCGGGGGGACGACCTCAGGACCTCGCGTGCCAACAGGCACCCGTGCCGCTGAGCGATATCACCGGCCCCTTTTTCGTATGTGGGATCCGGGAGTCGAACTCGGGCCCTTGCGCTTGCAAGGCAGGCGCTTACGCCGCTGAGCCATCTCACCGGCCCAATTCCTAGGTATTCTTAACGGCATTTAAAAGGTATTACTTCCCTAATTTCTTGGTCAGTGAGTTTATTATTGGTTTAGAGGGAATTTATTTATTTCTATGTGTTGAATTTGTATCCTGCTACTCTACTGAATTTATTAATTCTAGTTTAGTGGAATTTTGGAGTATTTTATGTAGAGTATCATGTCATCTGCAAGTAATGACAATTTGATATCTTCCTTTTCTATGCCTCTTTTATTTCTTTCTCTTGCCTG
Source organism: Erethizon dorsatum (assembly GCA_028451465.1). Taxonomy (NCBI): domain Eukaryota; kingdom Metazoa; phylum Chordata; class Mammalia; order Rodentia; family Erethizontidae; genus Erethizon; species Erethizon dorsatum. Next base: position 19,806,028 of record CM051842.1, read on the forward strand.
ATTGCTCTGGCTAATATTTTGAGAAAAATTTTGAACATGAGTGGTGATAGAGGACACCCTTGTCTTGTTTCTGATTTTATTTTATTTATTTTATTTTATTTTTTGTGGGTAGCGGGGGTCGACCTCAGGACCTTGCTCGCCAGCAGGCGCCCGTGCCGCTGAGCGATATCACCAGCCCTTTTTTCGTATGTGGGTACCGGGAGTCGAACTCAGGACCTTGCACTTGCCAGGCAGGTGCTTATGCCGCTGAGCCATCTCACCAGCCCTTGTTTCTGATTTTAGATAGAAAGTTTTCAGTTTTTCCTCCATTTAGTATGTTGAGTTTATTCGGAAATTGTTTTATCAGATTGATATAAAGTCCTCATTTATTCTTTTGAAGAATCTATTTTCTTCAGGATTTGTATCATGAATTTATGATGGATTTCATCAAGGACATTTTCCCCATCAATTGTTTCTGTTTGTGTGATATATTATATTCATTGATTTATGTAGGTTGAACCTTACCTGCATCACTGGGTTGAGTCCTAGTTTGTCATGATGTATGATCTTTTTGGTGATTTTTGCATCCTGTTTGCCAGTACCTTCTTGGGAATTTTTGCATTAACATTCACTGAAGAGGTTGTCCTGTATTTCTCTGTTTTGGTTGGGTTCTTTTCTGGTTTTGGAATAAGCATGTTGCTAGCTTCCAGAAACGACTTTGGGAATGCTCTACTTTCAATTCCATTTTAGATTTATAGGAGTACTGGTGTTACATCTTCACTAAAGTTCTTGTACAATTCAGGAGAGAAATCATTAGGACCTGGGATTTCTTAGTTGGTAATTTTTACTTCTGCAGTTTCATTGCCAGATATTGGATCATTCAGGTTTTTGTATCTTCTTGGTTCAGCTTTGGTAGTTCATATATATATTTGGGAATTTATCAATTACTTCTGAATTTGTAATTTTAATAGAGTACAATTTCTCAAAGTAGTTACTAATAATCTGGATATCTGCAGAGTTCATTGTGATTTTGAATTTTTCTTTTTTAATTACATTGATTTGGGTCTTTTCTTTCCTTTTTTTGTAAGATTTGGTTAGGAATTTTTCTACTTTGTTTACTTTTTTCAGTGAACCAGCTGTTCTACTCAGTAATTCTTTGTGTGGTTTTTTAGTCTGTTTTATTAATTTATGATCTGTTCTTTATTTTTTTCTTCCTTATAGTAGCTTTTATTTGGAGAGTTCTTGTTTTGCTAGAAACTTCAGGTGCCTGATTATATTTATTTGGGCTCCCTATTTTTCTGATGTGGGCATTCAGAACTATAAAATTCCCTCCTAGCACCCTTTCTTTTTATACCATAGGTTCTAGTATGTTATACTGGGATTACTGTTTGATTCTAGGAACCAACTTCTTCCTTGAATTCTTTGGTAACCCATTGATTATTCAAAAGGATACTGTTTAATTTCCACATATTTGCCTAATTTCTCTTGTTTCTTTGGCTGAAACTATTTCCAGTTTCATTAAACTGTGGTTTGATAATATGCATGGGATAATTTCAATTATTTTTCATTTACTTAAGCATGTTTTATGGGCTAGCATGTGGCTAGCTTATCGGCTATCATTTTTTTGGAAAAAGTTCTATGTCCTGCTAAAAGGAATTTATGTTCTGTTGTTGTAGAGTGGAACACTGTATATATCTACTATGTGCAATTTTTCTAGGTTTTGTTCAACTCTGGTATTTCTTTGTTGAGCTTTTGTCTAGTTGATCTGTCCATTTGTGACAATGGGGTATTTAGTTCCCCCATTACAATTGTATTGGCTTTTATTGATTTTTCATTCCATTACCATTTGTTTTATGAAGTTAGATGTGACAGTATTTTGTGCATACATGTTTATAATTGTTATCTCTTCCTGTTGATTTGTTCCCTTAACCAAAATGTAGCAGCTTTCTTTGTCTTTTCTAATTACTCTTGGCTTGAAATCCACTTTGTCTGAAATTAGGTTAGCTACTCCTGCTTTTATTCCAGGTTCCCATTGCTTAGAATATTGTTTTCCATCCTTTGATTTTTAATTTATGAGTTTCTTTTTAATTTAATGTGTTTTTTGCATACTGTGTATCACTGGGTTTTGTTCATTGATCCATTCTGCCAATCTGTGTATTTTGATTGGAGAAGCTAGATCACTGACATTGGGAGTTATTACTGAGAGGTATTAACTTATTGTGTCATTGCATTATTTTTCTGTTGCTGATTCCTTATTTTTCCTTTTGACTAGCTGTTCATCCTACCAGGCATATCTATTCTTTACGACTTCTTGGCATTGTTGCCTTTATTGTCTCTTTCTTGGATATCCTTGAGAATCTTTTGTAGTGCTGGTTTGATGACCCTGAATTTACTGAGGTGCTCCTTGTTATGGAAATACATTATTTCTCCATCAATTTTGAAAAAAAAGTTTTATAGGCTATAATTCTTCATTGGAAGTTATTATATTTTAGGTTTGAAGTGCTTCACTTGAAGCTATCCTGGATTTTAATGTTTGTGTTGAAGAATATGCTGTAACTCTTATTGGTTTATCTTTATATATGATTAGTTGCTTCTTTTCTAACAGATTTTAAAATTCTGTCCCTGTGTTGAACTTTGATTATAATATGATGTGGTAAAGTTTTCTTTTGATCATGGCTATTTGGGATTCTATATATTTACTTATCTATATATTTAATTCTTTCTCAATATTTGGAAAGTTTTCTTCTATTATAGCTGTGAACAGGTTTTTGATACCCTTTGTGCTGCCTTCTAATTTTTCTTTTATTCCAATTTTTCTTAATTTAATAGTCTAATAGACTAATTCCCATTAGTCTTCTTTGTGGTATCTGGCAGCCATTGGATCCATTTTTCATGTTCTCTTGTTGTTTTTAAGGTATCTCAGAGTAATTACTATTTGGTAGCATCCCTATCTTCTATTTCTAATATTCTGTTTCCACACTGGTCACTTCTGCTGCCCATACTTTCCATATATGTATATATATTTTGTTTGTTTATTTTTTTGTTTTGTTTTTGTTTTTTGAGACAAGGCTTCACCGTGTAGTTCAGGCTGCTCTTGAACTCATTATATAGCTCAGACTAGCCTCAAACTCACTGTGATTCCCCTGCCTCAGCCTGCTGAATGCTGTGATTACAGGCATGCACCACCATGCCTATTTTCAATAGAATTTTCAATCTCTTAGATTTCTGTTTGGAAGTTTTTCATGAAATTGATTTCTTTATTAAACCTGGTCATTCTTCTTCTTCTTTTTTTTTAAGCTCAGCTAGCTTTTCTTTTTAGTGTCTTCTGTAAGTTCCCTGAATTATCTCCATTATCTGATTAGTTACACTTTGTTTGAGCCTGCCAAGCACCTCATTGATCTGCTTTATAATTTCCTCTGTTATCCTTTGAATAATTCTGCTGTGTGGCTTTTGCATCCCTCTTCCTCAATACCCCATAGATCAGCTTTGGTAGAGTTGGGAGTTTTGGGAGGCACCTCATTGTCTTGTCTTCTCATGTTTCTATTGATTTTGTTTGCTTGTTTTTTTTTTTTGTGTGTGCTTATGCTTGCAGTTGCTTATAATGGAAAGACTTTATTGCTAGTATAGAATTCTCTTTAATTACTCTGTTTTTCAATGATGCACTCAGGGCATACCTAAGTATAGGCCTTTGCCTCTTTCCCAAGATCTGATCACTTCTGTTACTATGGGAAGAGGGATGCAGTGTAATTGGCCCAGAAATCCCCAGTTCTCCAGAAGTGGACTGCAGTATTGTTAACATCACAAAAGTAATAAAGTTATTAGCATATAGAGAAAACCTGATAATAGGAACAACAATGTGATACTGGCAATAACAAATAAATCAACAACAGTAATATCATCCAAATCACACTGGGTATTTACATACCATAAGAAACAATAATGTACTACTTTTAATCTTAGACAAGAGATCTACAATTATAATAAACCCTAAGACAATCTAAATATTGATGTACTAAATATCTACTAAGTGAAATAACTATATCTACACTAATGTTAGAAAACAATTCAACAGTAATAACAAAATTGAGTTAACTATCTAAAGAGTAATAAAGCTTAATAGTTATACTATTAAAGATATGTGGGTTTAGAATGGGAGAATGTAAAAAGAAAAATTTGAAATGTTTAACCATTGGAGATGTGTAGCGAAAAATTGAGACAAAGAATCTTATAATTGAGTAAAACCATATTTAGAGAATGATATAAAGGTAACAGTAAAAACAAGAAATAAAAAAGAGAAAAAAGAAATAATATGGAGTATAAAAAATTAAAAAATGAAAATGAAAAAAAGACAAAAAAGTAAGACAAAGAAGAAAGAAAAAAGAAGAAAAAGAAAATGAGTTCATAAATAGTTAAAATTTTTCTCTGTATTTTTGAGTAAGTGTTTTGCTTCTAGGATCTGCAATTTTGGAGTCCAGCAAGTCTCAAGTTTTTTCTACCTGGCCTTATGGCCTGTAGATTTGTGAAATTCACTCCATTATAGAGACCCCTCTGTTAACCCCAGGCTGTGTCAACCTCCATGCTGAGATGTGTCATTGCTCACACTGGTGGATAGGGAAGGCAATCAGATGGCAGATCTGAGCTGGATGTAGGCTGCCGGGGAAGTCTTTAAGTACTTAATGTTGGCAAGCACTTTCAGACCTAGCTGTTTCTGAGTACAACTCAAGGTGTCCTGGCTTCCAGCTATGGGGGAGTTCCCTTGTTCTTCCCATCCTGAGTTTAAACTTCTCTGGAATCGCTTTCTATCCTGCTCCTTGTCCATGGCTGTCTCCCATGGGTGTCTCTCACCCAGTTACTGTGGGAGGTAAAACTGGGAGCCCTGATCGAACATTGTTTTTTAGTTACTCTGAGTCCCAGATTTAAACAATCAACCCCTTTCTGAAATGCTACCTGATCCAGTTTTCTTTGACAGTATGACAGTTACCCATGCTTGAATCCCTCTTTGGCTATTGCCTGCTGTGTGGAAGGAGTCCCCTCAGAGTGAAATCCCTCATCGTTTCTACAGTTCACAAATGCAGTTGCCTCTGCTGCCATTTCTTCCTGAATCTTGCCGTCGTGGGTGCTTACCTTGCTTTTTTGGGTGCCAGTTCCCCTTGCTGCAAGCCATAAGACCTGAGGAGAAGACTCCAAATAGTTTCTTTCTTTTTTCTGCTTTGTAGACCATCTTTACAAATTTTCTGTAGCTTCAAATTTTTTTGCTGACAGTTACTTCCCAGCAATCTGCTTTTAAAATTTTTCTTCAGCAAATTGTTATTTTTCAGTGTTCCACTCAGATTTAATAATTCTTCTTGGATTCATTTAGGTAGGTCATACATATATAGGGAATTATTCATTTTTTTCCAGAATGTACAATTTGTTGGTTTATAAATTTTGAAAATAATTTCTAAATATCCTCTGGATTTCAGTGGTGTCTTCTAATTTTTTCTTTTCCATTTATAATTTTATTAATTTGAGCCTCTTTTGGTAAGTTAGGTTAGGGATTTATTAACCTTGCTTATGTGTCCAAAGAATCAACTCATTGATTCATACTTCATATTAATTTGTGTTTTAATTTCAATAATTTCTGCTCTGATCTTTATTATTTCTTTCTTCCTACTGGTTTTGGGTTTGGTTAGTTCTTGCTTTTCTAAGACCTTGAGATGCAAAATTAGGTCATTTATTCAGGCTCACTTTGTTATTGTAATATAGGCATTCATAGCTATAAACTTTCCTCTTAGAACTACTTTTATCATGACCCACAAATTCTGATATGTAGTGTTACAAATATCATTTGGTCCAAGGAAGTTTTTTAATTTTTCTCTGATTTCTTTAGTGGATCATTGATTTGTTACATGTATATTATGCAATTTTCGTGTGTTTGTTTCATTTCTATTGTTTCTTTTGCTGTTGATTTCTAGTTTCATTCCATTATTGTCATATAGGACGTGTGAGAGTATTTCAATTTTTGTATTTACTGAGAATTACTTTATGGTCTACAATATGATCTGTTTTGGAGAAGGATCCATGGGGCGCTGAAAAGAAAGAAAGTATATAAACCACTCCAAAGATATCAGTCAAGCCCATTTAGTCTAATGTAGTTTAATTCTTATGTTTATTGATTTTTTGATCTAGTTGATCTATTTGTTATAGTATACCATGATTGTATCAGGGTTTACCTATCCTTTTATGTAAAGTAGTTTCTTTTTCTTATGAAATTTGGTGCACTAATGTTCAGTGTATATATATTTACAATTGTTATCTCTTCTTGGTGAATTTTTCCCTTTACCAATATGTAGTGGTTTTCTTTTTCTCTTCGGACAAGTTTTGGTTTGAAGTCAACTTGGTCATGAATATATGTACTGTTTTCTTTCTAGTTCCAGGTGCTGGGAGTATTATTTTCCTTTTTCTTTTCCTTTCAGTAAAAAGTGCTTTGACTTTCAGTCTGTGTATGTATTTGCAGATGAGGTGTATTTCTTGGTGAAACATATGGATGGATCTTGTTTTTTATTCACATTTTTGATCAGTGTGTTTCAAATGGAGAGTTAAAACCCTTTACGTTAAATGTCATTACTGAAAGGTGTGTTCTAATTTATATCTTTCTTTCTTTCCTTCTTTCTTTCTTTTGGTGTTTCATTCCTGTCTGTTATTCTTTTCCTTCTTCTCAGAGTTATTGTCTTTGTGGTCTGTGTTTAGGATTTCTTTATTTTTTTTGCAATGCTGGCTTTGTGGTCATGAAAATTTCTCTATTTTATACATATGATGGAATGTTTTTACTTCTCCTTCAACTTCAAGGATAGCATTGCAGGACGGAGTGATCCAAACTGGCAAGTATTTTCTTTCAAAACTTGGAAAACTTAATTCCAAGCTCTCCTGGCCTTTACATTTTATGTTGAGAAATCTGCTTTTATAGTGAGTGTTTTGCATTTTAGGTGATTTAACTCCTCTCTCCAATGGCTTTTAATATTGTTTCCTTGTTCTGAATTTCTGGCATTTTTACTATGATATATCATTGGAGGTTCTTTTCTGGTCATGTCTACTTGGGGTTCTAAGTGCCTCCTTTACCTGGGTATTGATTTCATTCTTCAGTTTTGGAAAATTTTCTGCTATAATTCAATGAATAGACTTTTTAAAACCCGCGTTTTTCCCCAGTGGGTTCTTCTATGCAAATAAGCAATAAGTTATTTCTTTTATGTTTATCCAGAAACTCTTACATAGCTTGTTCAGTGTTACTTATTCTTTTTTCTTTGATCCTGACTGCATGTTCTATCACTTCCACCCTTTTTTAGAACTCCTGATATTCTTTTTTCTGATTGATCTAGTCTATTTCCTACACTTACAACTGAGCTTTTGATTTGACTTACAAAAATTTTCATCTCCAGATTTCAGCTTGGTTCTTTTATGAAACTTCTATCTCTTTACTGAAGTTGTCTTTAGCATACTGTATTGTTTTACTTAATTCTATCAGCTATGGATATGTACCTTCCTTGAGCTTATTGATTATTCTACTAATTGATTAATTCACCTGCTTACATTTCTCTTCTTTGGTTTCATTGATCATTTAAACTATCAGTTTTTAAAAATTATTTGTGTATAATTTTATCAAAAATTGTATGTGGGGCTGGGGATATAGCTCAGCGGCACAGCACCTGCCTGGCAAGCACAAGGTCCTTAGTTCAGTTCCCAGTACCAAAAAAAAAAAATTGTGTATCAAATCATTGTGTATATTTTATTTTTGTAACTGTGGCACCAGCTTTTGGGGAGTTATGCATTTTTGGAGGCACTTTATTGTTGTTTTTCTCATTTTAGTTGAGAATTTGCATGGAGGTTTATAGGTAAGATTGGTAGAATGTCTCTTCCACTGTCATGCGGGTTACTTTATTGTAAGTGACTTTTTCTTTGTGATGTGCCTTGGGTTGTAGGTTTGTCTCCATCTGAGTTTCCCTCAGTCTGTGCTCAGTGCTACGTCCGTCCCCTAGTACCACTCTGAGAAGAGAGTCACTACCAGTAATAGCAACCCTTGAGAAGCTAACCATAGATTATCTGATACCTAAGAACTTGATAAAAATATTTCTACTATTACACTAACCCAAGATAAAACTCAGCAAGTAATATGGTATAGTAGATTAGACAAACTGAAGAACTGCAGATACTTAGAGTCCTTCAATTAGTATATAGGTAAAATAGAGACAGCAGGAAAAAATTGAAAGAAAAAGGAGAAGTAAAACTCAATAAACAGTGAAAGTAATATAATGCAAAAAAGGAAAAAGAAAGGGGGAGAATTAGAAGAACAAAAGCAAACATGTGGGGGAAATTAAAGGGTGTAGAGAAAGGAAGGGAATATAAATAGGTGGTGAGATAGGAGAAAAGGGGATTGTATCCAGTTGTTGATCAAAAAGTCAGGTGAATATATTTTTTAAGGATTAACTGGTTGTGTGGAAATATATGACAACACAAGGTAAGGTGTCAATGAAGTAAAAAGCCAATACTCATAGCTTTAAAAAAAAAAGCTATGGTCAGCAGAAATTTGTTGTCCAGAACTGCTTTTATACATACATACATTTAAAAAGCTGGCCCTGGGGCCGGTGAGATAGCTCAGCGGCATAAGCACCTGCCTGGCAAGCTCGAGGTCCTGAGTTCAACTCCCGGAACCCACATAAAGGAAAAAAAAGGGGCCGGTGATATCGCTCAGTGGCACAAGTGCTTGCTGGCAAGCGCGAGGTCCTGAGGTTGACTCCCGGCACCCACATTAAAAAAATAAATAAATAAAATAAAATAAAATAAAAAGCTGGCCCTAGTCATACAACCAAATTATTGATAAAGAGGCAAAAATGAAGAACATAACAGAAAATAGAAGAAAAAAGGCAATTATTCTTTTTTGTTGAATAGGATGGTTATACTTATGCATTTTTTCACTGCCATCATCCTAACTTACTGCACACTGGTGGCCTGTCATGTTCTTAGGGGTCAGTGATGTGACATTTACTCTGCTCCCTCTGGTAGTCCCAGCCTGAGGTTCTCAGCTAGCCACAGCCTTGCAGAATGTTCCACCATGTCCTTCTTTATCTCTTGTACTTCCAGGTCTTTTGTCTCAGCTTACCTATATCCTGTACTTTTAGTGGTTTCTGGGGTTAAGGAAGAAATTTTCTCTTCTGAAGTAGGCTGTGTCTCTCCACCCTTGCTGGCTGCAAGTCTGTTACCCCAGACTTTGAGATTATTTTTGGCATTTATTTATCCTTGTGCCTAGAGCCAGGAAGGCAAAAGCCTAAGACAAGAACGTTCAGTCCACTGCTCCTTGATTTTAGCTCCAACTCAATCCTTTGAGAATGGCTTGGTCTCTGCGCCTGTTGTTGGAATCGTGCCTGTGAGCAGGGAAGCACCTGTTATTATGGCAGACACTGTGCTGTGTCCTCATGAGCGAACCATGTGGCTTGGCTGGTTCTTGTGGGTAGTGGCATCTGGGGAGAGTGCACATCTTCCACCACTCACTGACTTTTTCCCCTGGAAATTTTAGGCAATTCACAGAATGGCACAGCCCCAGACCCATACTGGGAGCAGTGCCCAGGTTTGAGAGGGTGGATTTTCTTCTTATTTCAGCTTTTTCTCTTTCTGTATTTCACCTGTTGACTATCATTTTCAAGTTATATTCCAGGGTTGTCTTCTCTACCTCCTCATGTAGCCACACACTGACTGACCTTGGTGCATAACTAAAAGCTATGTCTGAGTGCAGCCTCCTTTACACCACCATGACACTCACTTTCTCATGAAATTTCTTTTAAATTTAAAATTGTTCTAAATTATGTTAGTGGCACCAATCCATATCACCAGTTGTCTTTTTACGTGACTTCATTTAACTTTGAAGATATCCTTGATTTTTGGCTAACAGAAGTTCCAAATTTACCTTACACTTTTGTGCCTAATAACTAATATCACCTGAATATCCAAGGAGATGATCTTGGCTACTAATTTCATTAGTATATTTAGTTATTTTATCCTAAATATATGTTCAATAGTTTACTAACAGTACAAAACAGGGATTATTAAATTTACACACATTTCTGGGTTATTTTATTCTATTAATCCATCTACTCATGGACTGTTATTATGATTTTTGATTATGTACGCTTATGAAATATTTTAAAATTGGTATAGAAATTCCCTCTTACTGCATTCCTGTTGCAGAATTTTAACAATGTCTTAACTTTAAGGTAGTGAAATATATAATGTATGTAGAAACCCACATTATATTCACAAATACTCAATGTCCCTCAAGTGAAACAATTATACTTCATTATTCTGTTGATTTACTCATTATCTTATGATTTATTTTAGACAATTGGGAGCAGAAATGAAATTTGTCATTTCCAGGTAAAAAATTTATAAGCCACCATAAAATTAAACATACTTGCTTATATCTGTCTTTATCATTATGAAATTATTATCCAAGATGAGGCCTTGCTTAGCTTGGGTCTCTGCATAATTATGAACACAACACCTTGGTATAATAGACATACAGTGTGTTGTTTTTAAAAATCTTATTTTTCTTGGTATTGGTGGTGGCACTGTTTGCTTCTCCAAGGCCTAAAATAGCATTGCCTATATAGTAATGGTTTTAAGATTTTATTCTGGAAATTTAAATTCTTAACCTATGTGGAGTTAATCTTTTTTAATGGTGTATGACAGTGATGAAATTTTAGTTTTTATTCGATGAAAGTGAATATTTTTTAAATAGACCTATTGAATAATTCTTCCTTTTTTAATGCAAAAAAGCTCTGTAGTACACCAAAGTTCCATACAAATATGTTCTGTTTCTAGGCTTTGTTTTCTACCTCATTGATAAACCTTTCATGCTCAATCTTATGATACACATAATTAGCATAGATTTATAATAATTAAAGATATACTGGAAGAAGTCCCTTCCTTTTTTTCTCTTTGGAAATGTCTTTTTCTATAAACATTATATTCAAGTTATGAAATTGCATGAAAATCCTTGATTGAATTTTGAATTTTTTTTATTTTAAAGAGAAAAAAAAAACAAAAAAAATGGTACAAAATTTCAAAACAAAACTGTAGGATAGTAACAATGGTTAGTACATTGCATATTGATATTTTCAAAGTAGTTGCAAATATTACAAGATATAGGCATGAAAAATCGATCAAACTATAGGCACAAACCTTTCTTTACAATGAACTAATAGCAGTTAGTAGTATAACTATCTTAACTATCTTGTGTATATATATGTATGTATATATATATATATATATATATATATATATATATATATATATATGTGTGTGTGTGTGTGTGTTTCCTTTTTCCTTCCTTATTTTCTCCTTTTCCCCATCCAAGTTTCTCTTTCTTTTTGGACAGTTTCTTCCTATTTCACAAAATCTATTGTACATTTTGGATCTTATTTCTCTTTCAGCTTCTCACACTAGGGAGACGAAGCGATGTTTACACATGTGCATCTGGTTTATTTCACTTATGAGTATGATCTCCATTGCATCCATTTCCCTATACATGTCTCAAGTTTATCCTTCTTTATAACTGAGTAGTACTCCATTGTATAAAAATACCACATCTAGGGCCAGTGAGATAGCTCAGCAGCATAAGCACCTGCCTTGCAAGTGCGAGGTCCTGAGTTCGACTCCTGGTACTCACATAAAGGAAAAAAAGGGCCAGTGATATAGCTCAGCGGCACAAGCACTTGCTGGCAAGTGTGAGGTCCTGAGGTTGACTGAATTTGGGGGGTCTGATTTTTTCAATTATTTATATGTTCTAGAAAGAAATCTTTTGTCTGAGGGACAGTTTACTAATTTTTTTTCCCAATTTGTGGGTTGTATTTTCACTCTGCTGGTGATTTTTTTTGATGCGCAAAAGCTTTTTCATAAGATGAGATCCCAGTTGTTGATTCTTTGAAGTGTTTCCCCATGCAGTTTGGGTTTTGTTCAGGAAGTCTCTGCCTACCCCTGTGTCTTCCAGATCTCTACCTACTTACTCTTTCAGTAGATTTAGTGTTTCTGTTTTAATATTTAGATCTTTGATCCATTTTTACCTTAGTTTAGTGCATGGTGATAGACATGGGTCGGGTTTTGGTCTTCAGCATGTAGAGAGCCAGTTTTTCCAGCACCATTTATTAAACAGGCTATTTTTTTTCCAGTGAAGGTGTTTGTCCCCTTTGTCAAATATAAGGTGGCTGAGTGTGTTTGTAGTTGTGTCTGCATCTTCTAATCTGTTCTACTGGTCCTCAGGTTTGTTTTTTGGCCAGTACCATGCTGATTTTATCACAGTAGCTTTGTAGTATAATTTTCAGTCAGGGAATGTATTGCCTCCTGCCTTGCCTTTGTTGCCCAGGATTGCCTTTGCTATTCTAGGTCTCTTCTCCTTCCAGATGAATTTTAGGAATGTTTTTTCTAGATCTGTGAGGTATGCTAATGGTATTTTGATCAGGATTGTATTAAATCTGTGTAACAGTTTTGGGAGTATGGCCATTTTCATTATGTTGAATCTTTCTATCCATGAGCAAGGGATATCTTTCCATTTCCAGATATCCTCTCTGATCTCCTTTTTCAGAATACTTTAATTTTCAGTATATAGATCTTCCTTTGTTAGACTGACTCCTAAGTATTTCATTTGTTTGGATGCTATTGAGAAGGGTGTGATTTCCCTAATTTCTCTCTCAGTGAGTTTGATGTTTGTGTACATGAATGATATTCATTTTTGAGTGTTGACTTTGTGTCTAGCTATGCTGCTGAATTTTATTATTAACTCTAGGTGTCTTTTGGTGGAGTTTTTAGGGTCATCTATGTAGAGTGTCATGTCATCTGTGAATAATGATAGTTTAACTTCTTCCTTTATTATCCTTATTCCTTTTATTTCTTTCTCTTTTCTAATTGTTCTGGCTAATGTTTCCAGGACTATATTGAGTAAGAGTAGTGAAAGTGGACATCCTTGTCTTGTTCCTGATTTTAGAGTGAAAACTTTCAGTGTTTGTCCATTTAATATGACGTTGGCTTTGGTTTGTCATAGATGGCTTTTATCAAATTGAGGTAAAGATAATCTATTCCAATTTTCTGTAGGGTTTTTATCATGAATTAGTGTTGGACTTTCTCAAAAGCTTTTTCTACATCTATTCAGATGATAATGTGATTTTCCTCTTTGGTTCTGATGATATGATGTATTACATTTATTGATTTGCATATGTTGAACCATCCCTGCGTTCCTGGGATGAATCCTACTTGGTCATAGTGTATAATCTTCTTGATGATTTGCTGCATTCTGTTTGTTAGTATCTTATTAAGGATTTTTGCATCTATGTTCATTAGGGAGATTTGCCTGTAGTTCTCTTTTTTTGGTTGGATCTTTCTCTGAGTTTGTTACAGGGTAATACTTGCCTCCAGGAATGAGTTAGGGATTATTTCTTACCTTCCAATTTCATTAAAGAGTTTGAGGAGTACTGGCGTTAAATCTTTTTAAAATTTCTTATAGGGCCCGTGAGAAGGCTCAGCGGCATAAGCGCCTGCCTAGCAAGCATGAGGTCCTGAGTTCGACTCCAGGTACACACACACACACACACACACAAAAGAAACCAACAACCATATTTCCACCCCTGGTACCCACAAAAAAATAAAATAAAAAATAAAAAACAGACTGGGGCCAGTGAGATGGCTCAGCAGCATTCGTGCCTGCCTAGCAAGTGCGAGGGCCCGAGTTCGACTCCCGGAACCCACATACAAAAAAAGGGCCGGTGATATCGCTCAACAGCACAGGCGCCTGCTGGCGTACGAGGTCCTGAGGTTGACCCCCAGTACCCCAAAAAATAAAAAAATTTTTCTTATAGAATTTGGCAGTGAATCCATCAGGACCTGGGCTTTTCTTTGTTGGTAAAGTTTAATAACATTTTCAATCTCATTAACTGATACAGGGTTATTCAGAATTTTTATATCTTCTTGATTCAGCTTTGGAAATTCATACATATGTATGAGTCTTTCCATTTCTTCTGTGTTTTTGATCTTATTAGAATAAAGTTTCTTGAAGTAGTTATTTATGATCTTCTGAATTTTCACAGTATCTGTAGTGATTTCACTCTTTTCATTCCCCAGTGCATAAATTTGAGTCTTTTCTTACCTTTTTTGGGTAAGGTTGGGAAGGATTTATCAATTTTATTTATTCTTTCAGAGAACCAGCTCTTCAGTTCATTAATTCTTTGTGCTGTTTTCTTTGTCTCCATTGCATTAATTTCTGCTCTGAACTTTATAATTTCCTCCTATGTGTGGGCTTTGGGTTTGTCTTGCTCTTTTTTTCTAGAAGCCTGAGGCATAACATTAGGTTGTTCATTTGTGCTCATTCTGTTTTCCTGGTGTGAGAATTCACTGCTATAAATTTCCCTCTTAGGACTACTTTCATTGTGTCCCATAAGCTCTGGTATGTTTTATTTGCATTCTCATTTAGTTGTAGATATTGTTTAATTTCTTCTTTTAGTTCAGCTATGACCCATTGTTTGTTCAGAAGGGTGTTATTTAATTTCCATGTGCTTATGGAATTTTTGTGGTTTCTTTTGTTATTAATTTCCAGTTTCATGCACTGTGGCCAGATAATATGCATGGGGTAGTTTCAGTTCCTTTGCATTTACTTAAGCATGTTCTGTGGGCTAGTATATGGTCTATTTCAGAGAACATCCCGTGTGCAGCTGAGAAGAAGTGTGCATATTCTGCTAATGTGTGGAACACTCTGAAAACATCTACTAAGTCCATTTGATCACATGTTTGGTTTAGTTCTGATATTTCTTTGCTGATTTTTTGTCTAGTTGATCTATCTCTTTGCTATAATGGGGTATTAAGATCTCCCATTACAATTGTGTTATTGCTTATTTCATTTTTCATGTCTATTAACAATTGTCATATATAGTTATGTGCTCCTGTATTTGTTGTATACATATTTATGATTGTTATCTCTTCCTTTTGAAGTTTTTACCTAACAAGTATGTAGTGACTTTCTTTATCTCTTTTGATCATTTTTGGTTTGAAGTTCACAATGTCTGCAAACAGAATAGCTACCCCTACTTTTCCTGGCTTCCTGTTGCATGGAAGATTGTTTTCCATCCTTTGATTTTTCAGTCTATGAATTTATTTTTTAGTTAAATGTGTTTGTTGTATACAGCATACTGTTGGATCTCATTGCTTGATCCATTCTGCCAGTCTGTTTCTTTTGATTGGTGAATTAAAGCCATTTACATTGATGGTTATAACTGATATGTATAGGCTTATCTTTGTCATGGTATTTTCCTGCTGTTGGTTCCCTGCGTTTCCCCTCTGTTTAATTGCTTGCCCTGCCTGGTGGTTTCTTTCCATTGTTGTTCTTGAAATTGTGGTCATTTTATCTCTGTCTAGAATATCTTTCAGTACTCTTTGTAGAGTTGGTTTACTGGTAATAAATTTCTTCAGTTGTTCTTTGTCATGGAAGTATCTTATTTCTCCACTAATTTTGAAAGATAGTTTTGCAGGGTACATCAATCTGGGTTGGAAATTGTTTTCTTTCAGGACTTGAAATACTTCTCTCCAAGCTCTTCTTGACTTGAAGGTTTGTGTTGAGAAGATTTCCATGATTCTGATAGGCTTTCTTTGCAGTCGATCTGTTCCTTATCTCTAACAGCTTTTAACATTCTGTTCTTGTGCTGAATTTCTGGAATCTTGATTATTATATGCTTTGGTGTAGTTTTTTTTGGTTATGGCTTTTTGGAGTTCTATATGCTGTGGTGATGATTATGACCCCATACAATCACAGTGTTATCATACAGGGGAGAAAAACTATTTATCACATGTATGACATCCTGGCTAAAGTAGTACAGTTAGTAATAACAATAGCTTCAAGTACAGCTTAACTATTGACAAACTATGGTAACCATTAACCTGCTACCTCTGACCACAGGAGCAAATTCTAAAGATATAACAAAGTCAGACATATACTGTGCACTTGCATGCAGTGGTTTTCCCCTTGGTGGAGTGATTTTACCCTTCTGCAGGGGGTGGGGGTGTTATGATGGGTAGGGGACAGGCTAAAGTGATGAATGAGGTCAAATATAGTGTACTCAAGGCTGGAGGATGCCTTGGAAGGTCACCTGAGTTTTGCGAACCTGGAGGATGCAGGAGGGAAAGAATGAAATAGAATGTGAAGGGCAGAGACAAAGTTTACTCACTTGAAAGTTTAAATTCAAGAAGTAGTTGACGAAGGAGAGAAAGAGGATCAATAGAAGAAAATGAAAATGAAAGTTAATAAATCTAAGCAGTGAAAATAAGAAGGAAGAAAGACAATGAAAAAGAAAAGAAACAAAGAAAAAGGAGACCAGAGAAAGAGAGGAGAGAAACAAAACAAAACAAAAACAAACCCCAAATACAAAAATAACCACAGAATAGAAAACAAAACAAGATGACATCCAACCAGACAGGAAAATGATAGCCAATCAGACAAACAAGGGAGAATAAAAGTAGGAAAATACCTATGGTGTTTACGGTTCTTGACAGTGTCCATGTTTAATCCCAGAAATGTGTAGGGTGTGGAGCTGATCTTGGCCTCTGGATGTGGGGGCTGGGACTGATCTTTTGTTGGTGGGGTTCTCCAGATTCCAACTGCTGGCTCCTCACTACTTCTTCAGACACTTCCACATTGCTGGTCTTCCTGATTACTCTGCCCTCCAAAAGCATGTGTGCATCCATGCCTCAGGGGACCAGCTGTTGTCCTGGGTCTTGGAGTTCCAGTTGGTCCACCTGCCAAAGGCGCATGTCCTTACACTCTTCTTGCAGACACCATCTTCCCGGGGCAACGGAGGAAGCACAAAGTGTGGACTTACTCTCTTCTCACAGGCACCTCCATGCCAGAATTTTGAATTTTTGTTGAGATGTGATAAGAATCACATGAATCTAGAGATCAAATGAATGGACTTATATTATCTTTAAATTTTCTTCCTATCCTTGAATATAGTGTATTTCTCCACTTATTTAGGTCTCTTTGAATGTCACTTAATAGAATTTTGTAATTATTTCCTGTGAATTTTGAAAAAAATTTGTTATTCTTAATATATGATACCCTATAATATTAGTGTAAGGAGTCCTCCTTAAAAACATTTTGAGGGCCGGTGAGATGGCTCAGCGGCGTAAGCGCCTGCCTTGCAAGCGCGAGGGCCCAAGTTCAACTCCCGGATCCCACATACGAAAAAGGGGCCGGTGATATCGCTCAGCGGCACGGGTGCCTGTTGGCGCCCGAGGTCCTGAGGTCGACCCCCCGGTACCCACAAAAAAAAAAAAAAAAAAACATTTTGAATTGTTTTTAATGTATAGCAATATGATTGATTTTTTAAATTAATCTAATAGCTAACCAACTGAGACACTCACCTACTATTTCTACTAAATTGTCTTCATATTCTTCTGACTTTTCTCTAGAAATTATTGTTATTGTATCATCTCTAAATAATAGAACTTTTATCTTTTCTCACTAGACCTTTTGTCACTAACACCACTTGATTGCTATTTTGCTAACTAAAAATGTAGTACGATATTGAATTGCAGAGTTAACAGTGGGCAACCTAATCTATTTCTAGATTTAAAAGGAATTTTGCTAAAATCGGTCCACTTGGAGTAATTGCTGTTATATACATATATGAAATATATATATTTCAGATTATTAGAATTCTTTTCTATTCTTTATTTACTAAAAGTTTTTAAATTAGAGATTTGTGTTATCGGTACACATTTTATTGCTTTCCATGATTATATGATTTATTTTTAATTCACCAAAAATTGATTATCCAAAATTAAAACACCTCTGTATATCTGAAATAAATTCAACTTGCACACAATTTGTATATGTTTATACATTATTTGAATTGATTTGTTAATACATATTTTCAGAAATTTTCATGAGAAAGAAGTCTGACAATTTTTTTCTTCTAATATCTTTGTTTGGCTTTAACACGAGTATTCCAATCCTGTAAAATGAGGTAGAAGAATATCATTGTCTCACTCTCAAATGATTTTTTAAAACAATGATATGAGTTAGAATGGTAATTTTTCCATATGAATCTATCTTGTATTTAAAATTCTTTATTAAATTATGAAAAATTTGTAAGTATTTTCCAATTTGTCTATATTTTTATAATTATTCACATATTGCAGTGGGAGGAATTCTGTTATTGTTTCAATTTCTATGGTATCTGCAATTGTGTTTCCTTTTTAATTGTAATAATGTTTCTTTGTGTCTGTTTTCTTTTGATCAATGTTGAAAAGATGTGTTAATTGAGGCTTTAAAGAACTAACTTCAGGTATTGAAAACATAATCCCTCTACTGTTTCCTTCAAAACTTCAATTATGCTCATGTAATCAACTAATTCCTTGTTTTTTTTGTTTTTTTTTTTTGTGGGTTCCAGGGGTCGACCTCAGGACCTCGTGTGCCAGCAGGCGCCCGTGCCGCTGAGCGATATCACCGGCCCTTTTTTCGTATGTGGGATCCGGGAGTCGAACTCGGGCCCTCGCACTTGCCAGGCAGGCGCTTATGCCGCTGAGCCATCTCACTGGCCCCCTCCTTCTGTTTTCAAAGATAGTCTACTGTTCATTTTTCTCTTTCTTAAGCTGGAAACCAAAGTTATTACTTTTGAACCTGGGTTGTAGGTGTAGCTACTTGGTAGAGTATGTACTTAGTTTGTGTGAGACTCTAGGCTCATTCCCCAGCACCGAAAGAAAATTGTGCTTATATTCTTCACAGTATGAATATTAAAGACTTTAAATTACCCTTTATGTACCACTTTTACTGCATTCTATAATTTTAATATGCAACATTCTCTTTTCACTTACCTTTTTTAAATTTTTCATTATGAATTTAAGATTTTTATCATTACATTTTTAAGTTTCTGATTGGGAGAATTTATTATTAATTAATTATTAATTTTATTATTAATTTTAATTTTGTTATTAACTTCTAAATAATTTTCAAGTCATAATACATGAAGAATATGATGCCTATCATTTGAAATTTGCTGGAATTTACTCATCACATATAGATCATTGGCTTAGAATATCTTCCATGGGTTCTAGGAAATAATTCATTTTCTCTTAGTGCTGGGTGGAGAGTTCTATATTTGTCTAGTGGGTCAAGCTTGTTGTTAATATTTCTCAGATATTTCATATTATTGCATTTTTTACATCTTGACATATCAAAAAGCAGTATCTTATAATCTATTACGGTAATAGTAAATTAATTTCTCTTGAGTGATATTGTATTTTATGTGTATACATACATACAATTTTTGACTTTCTGATGGGCCATAACTTTTATCACCATGTCATTAGCTAATCTATTTTGAATAACATTTCTCTTAAATCTCTTATTTAATATTAATGCAGATATTTTTGTTTTTGCTAGTGTATACCTAATATTATTTGCTTTTCCCTTTAATTAATTATTTAATTTACTTTTTAAAAAATATTGCTATTATTTTCTTTTTTAAAATTTTTAAATTTGTAGTTCTATCTGTAGTTCATGTAGTTTACAATTGTCTTTGGGAACAGTTACATGTACATGTTATAGCATGTTTCTTTCTCTTTTTTTTAATCCCCCTCCCCTCCCTCCAACTCCACTTCCCCATCTCATTTTTCATTCCGTTGATATTATTTTTCTTAGCTCATGTTATGAATATAATGTTTACATTATTTGTGATTATTAGGTTCCTGTACATGGCATATCTTTATTCTTCTTATTTCCTCCTCCCCTCCTCCTCATCCCTCAGCCTGGTACCCCTGGACCACTTCCCTATTGCAAAAGATCCATCCCCTTATACCTTTCTAGTCATCCTTTATCATTTTCTTTGTTTCTACATTGCATCACTCAAATGAGAGACATACTATGGTATTTAAGCTTGTGTGTCTGGTTTATTTGACTCAACATTGTATTTTCCAGGTGCATTCATTTCTTACAAATGTCTCAAATTTGTCATCTTTATAGCTGAGTAGTATTCCATTATTTATAAATACTACATTTTATTTATCCAATCATCTGTTGATGGATATACAGGCTGGTCCAGGACATACTTACTACAAATTGTGCTGCTGTAAACATTGGTATGTACATATTGCTGTTGTGTAATGACTTAAGCTCTTTGGGAAAGATATTTAGCAGGATAGATAGGTTGTATGGAATTTCTAATTTCAGTTCTTTGAGAAATCTCCATACTGATTTCCACAATGGTTGTACTATTTTGCATTTCTACCAATGAAGGAGGGTTCCTTTTTCACCACAGCTATGCCAGCATTTGTTATTATTTGATTTCTTAATGATTGCCTTTCTTTTGGGAGTAAGATGGACTCTCATGCTTATTTTAGTTTGCATTACTGTAATGGCCAGAGATGCTGAACATTTTTTCATGTATTTGTTGACCATCTGTTTTCTTCCTCTATGAGGAGTCTGTGCATTTCTTTTCCCCATTTCTTGAATGTGTCTTTAATTTTAGATGTTTTAATTTTTTTGGAGTTCTTTGTATATTCTATATGTTAGTCCTCTTTCTGAGGGGTAGCTGGCAAATTTTTTCCCATTCTGTAGGTTGTCTCTTCACTCTACTAATTGATTCTTTTGCTATACAACAGCACTTTAGTCTGATATAATCCCATTTGTTTATTCTTGTGTGATTGGAGTTTGGTTTAGAAAATCTTTCCCTACACCTATATCTTCCAGTGTTTCACCTACTTTGTCTTCCAGTAGGTTTAATGTTTCTGTTTTAATGTTTCCATTTTGATTTTAATTTAGTATATGTTGAGAGATAAGTGGCCAGTTTCAATCTTCTGAAAATAGATAACCGGTTTTCCCAACACCAGTTGTTGAATGGGCTCCTTTTTCTAACATATGCTTTTGCCTCTCCCCTTTGTCAAAGATCAAATAGTTGAATATATCTGGGGAGGTTTCTGTATCCTCAGTTCTGTTCCATCTATCTACATATCTCTTTTTGTTCCAGCACGATGCTGTGTTTATCACTATTGCTTTGTAATATAGCTTGAAGTCAGATATTGCATTACCTCCTGCTTTGCTCTTATTGCCCCAAATTATTTTTGCTATTCTGGGTTATTTCTGGTTCCATATGAATTTTAGATTTGCTTTCTCTTGATCTGTAAAGTATGCTGTTGGTATTTTGATTAGAACTACATTGTATCTGTATAACTGTTTTGAGGTATGAGCATTGTGACAATATTGGTTCTGCCTATCCAGGAGCAGGGTACTGGTGTTCTCTTCAGTCTCTTTCTTCAGAGTATTGTAGCTTTCTTTGTAGAGGTCTTTCACTTAATTGATTAGGTTACCTCCTTGGTATTTCATTTTTCTTGAATCTACTGTGAATTTCCTTCTCATCAAGTACATTGTTGGTGTACACAAAAGCTAATGATTTTTACTTGTTGATCTTGTGTCCTGCTACTTTGCTGAAGTTGGTTATTAATTCTAAGAGTTTTTTGGTGGAGTTCTTTGATCTTCTACATAGAGTATCATGTGATCTGCAAATAATGTTAATTTGAGTTCTTTCTTCTCTATATGTGCCCTTTTTATTACTTTCCCTTGCTTAATTGCTCTGGCTAATATTTCAAGAACTATGTTGAATAGTGGTAGTGGATATCCTTGTATTTTTCCTGATTTTAAGCGGAATGCTTTTAGTTTCTATTCATTTAGTATGTTGTTGACTGTTGGTTTGTCATAAATAGTCTTCATCGTATTCAGGTATGGTCTTTCTGTACCTGTTTTCTTCAGAGTTTTTATCACGAAGGATGTTGGATTTTGTTGAAAGCCTTTCCTGCATCTATTGATATGATCATATGGCTTTTGAACTTGCTCCTGTTTATGTGATGTATTACATTTATTGATTTATGTGTGTTGTACCATCTTTGCATCTCTGGGATGAAAACTATTTGATCATGATGTGTCTTTTTTTGTTAATGTGCTGCATTCTATTCGCTAATATCTTGTTGAAGATTTTTAAATCTATGGTCATTAAGGAGATTGGCCTATAGTTCTCCTTTTTAGTTGGGTCTTTATCCAGCTTTAAGATCAGGCTCATATTGGCTTCCATAAATGTATTTAAGAGCACTTCATCTATTTCAATTTCTTTGAAGGAGTTAGGGAGTATTGGTGATACAACATCTTCAAAATTTTGTATTATTCAGCAGTGAATCCATCAAGTTCTTGGCTTTTGTAGCTGGTAGATTCTTTATTACTGGATCTGTTCCATTGCTTGTTATTAGGTTGTTAATCATATTTATGTCTTTTTTGGTTAGTTTTAGTAATGTGAATGTGTCTAGCAATCTGTCCGTTTTGTCAAAATTTGTTAATTTGTTAGAATATAATTTTTGAAGTAGTTACTATCTTTTGGATTTCTACAGTGTCTGTTGCAATTTCACCTTTTTCATTTCTAATTGCATCAGTGTGAGTCTTTTCTACTTTCTGTTGGTGAGTCTGGCTAAGGGCTTATTTATTTTATTTATTTTTTTGAAGAACCAGCTCTTTGATTCACTGCTTTTTCTATTTTTTACAAATTTTTGTCTCAATTTCATTGATTTCCCCTCTCATATTTACAATTTCCTTTCTTAATTTCACTCTGTAGCTAGATATTTTTTTTCTCAAGTATCTTAAGATTTCTCATAGTGTTATTTAGTTGGGCTTACCCTATTTTTCTAATGTGAGCATTGACTGCAATGAATTTTCCTCTGAAAACTGTTTTCATAGTGTCTAAAGGTTTAAGTTGTACAGTCATTGTCATTAGCTTCCAAAACTTTCTAAAGTTCTACTTTGATTTCTTCAGTGACCCATTGGTTGTTTAGGAGTATGTTGTTAATTTTCCAGGACCTGTTGTCTTGTCCAGAATTTCATCTGTTGATTCTAATTTCATTGCACGGTGGTCTGACAGTATGCATGCAGTGATTTCAATTTATGTATATTACTTACACCAGCTTTGTGGCCTAGTATGTGATCTATTTTAGAAAAATTGTCATATGCTGCTGAAAAGAATGTATAATTTGTTGTAGAGGGGAGAAATACTCTGTATATTCCTATTAAATTGATATGTTTAAGGGTATGTTTCAGCTCTGATATTTCATTAGTTTTTTGTTTAGTTGATCTACCTCTTTGTGAAAGAAGAGTGTTAAAATCCGCTACTATGATTGTCAGTGTTTATTTGATCATTTAATCTCAGAAGTTTTTGTTTTATGAAGACAGGCACTCCAGTATTTGGTGCATATATGTTTATTAATGTGATCTCTTCTTGTTGGGGTGTTCCTTTAACTGGTATGTAGTGACCTTCTTTGTCACTTCTAATCAGTTTTAGCTTGAAGTTTACCATGTCTGATGTTAGAATTGCTACTTCTTCTTGTTTTGTGGGTCCTGGTGCATGAAATGTTGTTTCTCATCCTATAATTTTTA
Source organism: Erethizon dorsatum (assembly GCA_028451465.1). Classification (NCBI taxonomy): domain Eukaryota; kingdom Metazoa; phylum Chordata; class Mammalia; order Rodentia; family Erethizontidae; genus Erethizon; species Erethizon dorsatum. The sequence goes on from CM051842.1 coordinate 19,829,477, forward strand.
ATCTAAGAGTATATTTTTGGATTTTATGAGTTTCTTGAGTGGAGCAGACTGTTGGATTCTGTTTTTTTGTTTTGTTTTGTTTTGATCCAATCTGCCAATCTATGTCTTTTAATGTGAGAATTAAAGCTATTAACAATGAGAGATATTAATGAGATTTGCTGGCTATTTGCTATCATTGCCTTCTTTATCCATTGGTGAATCCTTTGTTTTTTGGTTACTGTTTATCCATTGACCTCAATAATTTTTTCTATGTTTTTAGCTATGTCTACTTCGAGATTTCTGTCATAATACTCTTAAGTATTTTCTCAAGAGCTGGTTTAGCACTCATATAACTTTCAAACTGGTCTTTTTTGTAGAAATACATTACTTCTCCATCTATTTTGAAGGTTAGCTTTGCTGGATAAGTTAATCTGGATTGGAAGATATTTGCTTTTATGGCTTGCAATTCTTCACTCCAGGCTCTCCTGGACTTTAGGGTTTGTGTTGAGAGGTCTGCTGTGATTCTAGTGGGTTTATCTTTATATGTGACTTCTGTTTTTCTCTGCCTGCTTTTAAAATTTTGGATTTGTTACTGGATATCTGGTAATTTAATAAGGATATGCCTTGGTGAACTTCTTTTGTCATCATAATTATTTGGTTTTCTATAAGCATCACTTGTAGTTTAATCCCTTATCTTATACTTGGGAAATTTTTCTTCTATGATTTCAGGAAACATGTTAGTAAATCCATCTGTGCTATCTTCTAGTTTTTCTCTAACTCCAATTCACCTTAGATTGGTATTATTGTCATCTAGTAGTTGCTGGGTAATCCTCTCTTGTTTTCTTATTTTCTTTTTGGCTTTTTTGAACTCTTCATCATAATTCACTATTTTGTCCTCAAGATCAGACACTCTGACTTCATATTGGTCCTTTCTGCAATTTATGAATTTTATAGTTTTATATTTGAGATATTTCTAACATTTTTTGAGGATTCCATATGCTTGTTGAATCTGCTATTTAAATTTTAAACTGACTTTGTTAACTTATCCAGGTTTTACCTATTTCCATGAAATTCACCATGGGCATATTGAGTGAAATCTCTGTGAACTCTTGGTTCATTTCCTCTTTGAACTCATTTATTTTCCTTTTCCATTGTATAAACTTCTCATAGAGTTCTGCTACCAGGTATTTGTTTTCCTGTCCCCTTTGTAACCCCTTGCTCTGCCTCGGGAGAGTAGGATGAACTCATGGATATTCTAATGTCTTGCTTCCCCACACATGTATGTGTATCTGTGCTTGATATGTCTATATCGATATCTATATGCCCCCACCTTTTTCTCCTCCTTTTGGGGGCGGAGTACTGCAGATTGAGGACTAGAAGCATGAGGATAGTTTATGGTTTATATGGAGACTTTTAATAGAATGTTATCTCCTCATGAATAATTTCCAACTTTGTATGTCCAGTTTGAGTATTTACTCCTTCTATTATTTACTTTTAGTGATTTGTACTCTCTCCCTATGTTTTGCTGAAAGAATCACTTTTGGTTATAACAGCATCAGCAGATTCAATTATACAACACTTCTATATGATATTCCTTGCAGTTACACTTTCCCCCTTTGTCTATCCTTTATGCAGAATATGACCATTTATTATTTGTGATTGTTCTGCAATGAGGTAGGTGAAATGGAGGGAGGAGAATGGAGTGTGGTTGAATGAGGTGTGTAAGACACTACATGAATGGTTTGTCAATGTTTACTGTGGAAAGCTACTTTGGGAGCAGTATCCTGTATTTCCCTTGAAGTTTCTAACTGCCTGTGAATCTCCCAGTCCCCATGTGGTTCTCTCTTCCTTGTGGAATGTTCTACAGTTGTCTCTGAATAGTTTACTTTGGGTTGTAATCTTCAAGCAGAATTAGGGTATGATCACCAAATTGAGTTTGGTTAATCCATCTCTCATGGCTCTTTCCTTTTAAGATAGATTCTCTTCCTCTCTGTATTTTTTGTTGATGTTTTCTGAGTCTCTCTGACATGGCTCCTCCTCTACACAGCCATGTTGGATCTTTCAGATCATTCTTCCTAGTGTATCTTTCCTCAGTTCCTATGATGTGACTCCTCTTCTAGTCAGCCATGTTGCACCCCTTATTCCAGATTTTTATCTTGTCCAAGATCAGGTGCATTGTTTGGTGGCACTTCTGCTGTCCCATGCAGAGGGGAAACAATGTAGACCCAGCTCCAAGTTGGTGATAGCTGAGCCAAGGTGTGGAATCCACAGTTGTAGAGTTGAATGAGGACCAGCCCACTGGTTTGAATATTGCCTGGGGCAGCAAGTACGAGTTTTCTACCAGGGCCTATCCCTTTAATTTAAACATTTGCTGTTTTTTATGCTATAGCACTCATCTTTGATGATAACATATATGAATTTTTAAAGCCTGTCTAAAAGCCTATTTTAACAGGTCAATTTTGTACATTTTAATTTATGATATATTTATTCTGGCTTCTAATATATTTTTCTTTGCTCTTAATTTTCTATATTTCTTTTGAATACACTTTTTTCTTTTCTAGTTGACCATGTCACTCAAATTTTATATTATTTGACACTTACCATGGAAAGATATTAAGATAAGTACTTGAGGGAATGTTGAATCCTGTGTACCTCATAATGCACAACTTTTGTCCATGAGAAGTGCTTATGCCAGCTAAGGATATGATTTTTAAAATAAATGTTTAAATAGGTATTTAAATAATCTTTTAAAGATCAATAGAATACCTTATCTTTATCCTAGATGATTTATTACCAACAGAATATACGGAGATCTAAATGCTTTTAACAGCATTGAGAGGAGAGAGTCAGTTTTTCTAGGCTGAGATATTTAGCACAAAATGATTTGTTTAAAAAATTATAGATTTTTTTCAAAAGTGAAGGGGATCAAGGAATGGAGGAGGTTGGAGAGTGGGCAGGGGAAGGGGACTCCACACAAAGAATCTAATCATTATGTACTTCAAACATGTACTAATTAAAAATAAAACCTGAAAAAAAAAAGAGTTTTCATGTGCCATATATACTGTTGTGGAAGTGGAGATTTAATCATATTAACCATGATATGTTTATTTGTTTCCTTCTCAATATACATTTATTTCATTGAATTGTTACTTCCCTGTGATGAAGGGGTGATTGTTTACTATTTTCTATCTAGAAAAATAATCTGACTTCTAGTTCTTTAGCTTCTTCCAAAGTAATTTTTGGAAGTTCCTTTGAGAAGCTATTAAAATTCCTTTGCATTCAAATTTATTTAAAAGAATTTAAAATAGACCTGGACAAAATAATTACATTTCTAAGATAATTTCTTAGAATTAAGCCTGATTATAATTCCTATATGTGTGATAATGGTTATACAAACCTATCTACTGTCTGTCTACATTTGTTACACTCTTAGACCCTGTATGTAAGAACTTATGAAAGCAAATAGATTCCTGGCAAGCACAAGGTCCTGAGTCCAATTCCCCGTACCAAAAAAAAAAAAAAAAAAAAAAAAAAAAAAAAAAAAAAAAAAAAATGAAAAAGCAAATGGAAACTAATGGGGGAATCTGAGCTCAAAATCTCAAGAGAAGCAAAATAACAAAGAAAGAAATATAACTGAAAATAATTCAATAAACCAACTATAAACTAAAAGAGATTGTAATAAATTAATTTCTAAAAATTCCTGCCAGTATTCAATAAGCATTTCAATTATTAATTAGTTTACATGCATATATTCTGTGTTTTAAAGGCTGTTAGTGATAGGATGGCTCAATTTATTATTGGTATTTGTTGGCTACATTTTAGTGTCAGAAAAACACCAAGATATATACAAAGGAACAATGAAATGAAGAAAGGGTTCTAAAGGAACTCGTTTTTATCAGGATAAATATGATGAGGTAACAAATTCCTGTCATTTCTGCTCATTTTGTTGAAACTATTCACATAATTTCCAGATCCTACAGCGGTATTTACTATTATTCTGATTTTTCTAGATAAAGGGCAATGCAGTGTATAGAAGCTGAATATAAGATACAGGCACAGTAATTATCCCTAAAGTGAGTGCTCCTCCAGGGTATTTATTCCCTTTGCAGCAGAAGGGTCATTTTATCTTAAGGTCATGCCTACCTAAATTTTCCCATTCCCTGATGTTAGCATCAATAACCCATGCTGGGATTAATACAGTGTACCTTCCTAAAATAACCCTCTATTACAAGGTTGGATAGTTCTCAAAACTGACTTCAATATCAATCTTATGTAATGATGAAAAAACAAGATTAGAAAGTTTAGATTTAATATGAATCTGTGAGATTCATAATTCATAATAACACGGGATGATATTGATTCAAGTTAATGGACGGATCTATAGCATGCTATTGATTGCTTCAATCTACAGATATAATACTTACAAATTAGGAAAACTCTTCATGGACTAATAGCATGGACGCATTTAATTACTGTACTGGGTGCATAAGTAAGCTCAGCTCAGACTCTCTACTGCTTCAAAATTTTATTTCATACCATTTTAGAAATGGTTTTCTTTATCCAATCTGGATAATTAGAACATATTTATTCTGGGAAAGGTATACTAAACTTATTTTTCATATATAAAGATATATGTTACAGAAGCTATGCTAGGACAGGAATATAGTATAGGGCAAACAACAACATTTGAAGCAAATACATTTGGGTTCAAATTCTGGAAAGATCTTAGAAAAGATAATTATCCAAGTAATTATAATCCATTTGCGAAGGTTTATAATGATATGCCTCACACAGGATTGATATGAGGATTCAGTGAGAGTACCTATAGCCACCCAGGTAATTGATGCTTTAATAGCTTATTTTCTCTTAATGTCTTCAGTAACATATTTTTGAAATGTTTGAAAGAGTAGACGCCATTTAAAAGCTGTAACAATTCAGAGTTAAAGACTATTGTTTGGGATGCAGAGGGAGTACAGTGTTATTAGGACTTTTTAAGTATAATTTCTGCTGAAGGGAGAAAAAATTGGAGACCGTTATCATTTCCAAATGCTGATCTTTATATACATAGAATATATACAAATACATACATATATATGCTCTGAGTATAAAACATAAATACAAAAGTAGAAATACATTATATAATCTGTTCTATTTTATACATCACATTATGCATTTTGCATAAATATTATATAAAGCATGTTACATATAATGTATCACATTATGTTATAATTATATATCATACATCAAATACATCAAATATACAGGTATGTATTATGTCATATAATATAGTATTCATCAATGTATTGCAATATTATTTTATATTATATAATTACTCTGCCTTATATACTGTTTAAATCCATTATGCATTAATGTGCTATTGTTAATTTAATGTATATTATGTTATATATTTATAAAATACATTATCTCAGCATATAAATATATTGATTTATGTATGTGTTTATACCTAAAATAAATACTTACTGTACTTACTTTCTTACTTTTCCTAGTTAATGAAGCATACTTTATTGAGTAAGGGCAATAAATTTTTTTACACTAGTGGCTGCTGCTTTTTAGTGAAAACAAGTTACCTATTTTTTAGGATTACATTTTAAAAATATCAAAATAGATTTAAGAAAATGGGAATATAGTCTCATGATATATTCATTCAAATAGTTTTATTATTGTAAAACAAGAGTTGTACTTTATGTGGTTCTTCTTCCTAGCTCTCATTTAAAAATTTGTTTGTCTCTAATTCCTATTTTTTTTTACTTGATTTTAAGCAGGAGTTAGATTTATTCTCTCAATGGATCAAAAAGCTCTCCCTAGTTTATTTGAAGATTTATTTTGTTTGTATATCAGAAATGATAAATGTGCATCCTGCCTATTCGAGCTATTTTGATATTATCAAGTACTCCTGTTACAGAACATCTAGATAAATTTAGTATTTTGAACAAATAATCTGTGTTCCTAAAACAGTTTCTAGTGACAAAATACTCATGTTTTTGCCTTATTCTTAATTTACTGAGCAATTAAAATTATTCATTTAATATTACACAACTTGTGAAATTATACATTTACTATAAAAATTCATTGTAACTTTTTAAGACAATAAAAACTTTCTCTCATTGTTTTATTGTTGTACCAGTAGGGTTTTTGAATGGAACTTACCCTAGAAAGAGTATATGGTAACATTCTGTACAAAGAAAAGACACTAATATATACCTAAAAATAATGAACACAACCAAGAAAAATGAACAGATCTTTCAAAGCACTCTAATTATCCCTGCATAAAGTTTCTTTCCAGTGTTTCCAGAAACTCTAAATACATAGGAGAGTGCAGAGTGAGGTTGGAGATGCTTAGGTGTCAACTGGATGGGATTTAGAGCCTCATTCTGGCACATATGAGCTACATGACATTTCAGGAAGTCATGTCGCCTCACTAAGCCTCAAAATGTGTTTTTTTTTTTTTTTTTGGTTCATTTTCCCACAAAATGGAGACAATAATGACTACATGAAATATTTTATGAAGGTAAATTGTGAGTAAAATATATAGCACAGAGCCAACTCTATAATCTGCAACCTATAAATTACTAATTACACTCCTTTTATATTGCAATAACCTTCCAATTGTTCTTTTAGCTTCCAGTCCTCTTTAATAATCGGCCATTTGCCGAAACTCATTGCTTCATAGGTTTTCAGGGGAGAAACTTGAACTCAGGGCCTCATGCATACTAGCATGTGTGCTACCACTGAGCTATACCCCCAACCCCTACAAAAGATTCTTTTTGTTAACTTTTTTTTATTTTATGAGAAATAACACAATTTCATAATCAAATAATGAGAATGACAAATTATTACACTGTGTATCATTATCTTCAAAGTACTTAATAAATTCATACCAAACAATTACAATCTTTCTAATGTTAATTTTAAAAATTCTTCCCTCACAACAAGGTTCATGTTCAAATACATAGGCCTACTCACTATTTTTTAATTCAAGTAGGACATCATGGCTCATAAAATTCATAAATAAATATTTAGAAATTCAAAAAAGAAATTTATGAAACTGAGCTCTAATTACTTAGCACTATGCTAGATAGTGAGGGAAGATGAAGATACATCAGAAATAATTTCTTTTTTGAGGGATAGGGAGCTTTCTGTCTATAGAGGATTATATTTTGTTTTTAACTTAGATTGTAACTACAAATCATATATAGTTGAATTTTTGCAAATGTTAGTCATATTGTAATAGTCCAGGTTTGTTTTAATAATTGTAATAATATTAAATGTCTGAAGGGTTTAACTTAATTTTCTATTTAGTCTTACAAGAGAAAAGCATAGAGTTTAATATTTCTTTCATAGCAAAAACTCTGATAAAGCTATAGCAATGATGAGCTTTCAAGGTGCATGGTAATGTAAGCAACATGTATAGAAGCTACATGAATTCATAAAGACACCTCTAAGTGAGATTAAGCTCACTCTTTAAGAACCCATTTGCTCCATATAGATTAAAATCCAAAACTAAAAGCAGAAAAATCAAAGTAAGCTTTCACAGAGTGTATTACTCAGCTTTCCTATCAATGAGACTCAATTACTGAACTGCACAACTGAAAGGAGGAAATGTTTACTTTAGCTCACAGCTTCAGGAGGATGAGTACATGGTTGTCAAGCTTCAACTTGGAAACCTTGTGGCAGAAAGGCAGAAAATGGCTTCTCAGTTCACAGATTCCGGGAAGCAGAGCGAGGGAAAAGTGCCAGAGAGAAATGAGTAAGGGACCACATGCAGTACTCAAGGCCATACCTCAGTGACCCACACAGACATACTATGGAGCATGCTCTACTAATCTGCTAGGCATCTCTCAACACAATGAGGTTGACATGTCAGGATAAATGATCACACAGATTTTAATATTCGCAACCTCAAAAATCACCTGAAACTCAGAACACTTCAAGAGAGATATTGTTTTTAAAAGATTTTAAACATCTCCTCTTGTGTGACAACTGTCAGACACCATCCATGAGAATGAAAGAAGGTAGAGGAAAGTTCAGGAGACACTTTTAGATGTTTATTTTGCATGTTGGGCTATAAATAATTAAAAAGTCCAAATTACTGTATAGATAAGCATTACTTTCAAAAGTTAGAAATTAGAACTCCTTTCAAAATTTTCTACAAAATGCCCACATAGTTCCAAACTAGTAAGAAAACTTTTTGGAAATACTGTACTATATTGCCTTTCCACCTGCTGTGGCTGATCTTTTAGCAGGTCAACAGAAGGAAGAAATAGGGTCTAAAGTTGCTGTTCAAATTGATTCTGCTTTCTCTCCATTTCCTTGTCCTCTAGTGCTCGGAATTCAATTAAAAGACCTATATGTCTTCTTTGCTAATAAAATTCTTTCCTAATCCTTTACTCTCTCTTGAATCATGTAAAGATATTTTATGGCACCTTGGGTATTCCCAAGTGGAGCTTTAGCTTTTACTACCTGTGGCCCCCAAAACCCTATTAATTAGAAAGGTAGACTAAAATGCACAGAATCTGGCCTGTGTCTCAAGGAATTTTATTATCTACAAAGATCAGTCAATCCTTTGTAACAAAGGGATTAAAAGTCAGGAGTATTAAAAGCTGATCTAGTCTAACTACCCAACAAAACTAGCATCTCTATTTACAGAGTACAGGAACATTATAAAACCACCAGTGATTGCACCTTGCTAGAGAACACGTTAAGCTCTATTAGAAGGAGTCTTATTTAATTGTTGTGTATCTTTAATTATTTAAAACATTAGATTACACAGAGCAGAAATTAGCCTTCCTGTAACTTCTATTATGTCCAAGGATCATTTTCCTCCTCTACACAGTAATATATTCTCAAGTATGTACATTGTACCTACAAAGCATATTGAAGAACTCAAATGTTGAGTTACAGAGTACTTTGGCATCAAAATTTGTGTTTTGTAAGGAAAATATTTTTAAATCAAATAGAGATCAGCATCCTAAATTGAGTATTTTTAATATAATTTCTTTTTGGTCAGTGGCTTCATGTTATCTCAATTATTAGAATAAATTATTGTCTTTTGCTCTCATGTATCAAGAATTTAAAAGTATATGGGAGTTAACAGAAAAATTTGTACCCATACTACATGTTATTAGGATGTTTTTCTTGGAAGCTTTTCTTACTTTTTATATTGATTTTTCCTTTTTTTTTTTTTTACTATCTGATTATGAAATCTTGTCCCCGTCACTGTGTCTGCCTGTGGCTTAACCTTTGTGCTTACATTTATTTATTTATTTATTCATTTATTTATTTATTTTATTATTTTATTTTTTTTGTGGGTACCGGTGGTCGAACTCAGGACCTCACGCGCCAGCAGGTGCCCGTGCCGCTGAGCGATATCACTGGCCCTTTTTTTGTATGTGGGTACTGGGAGTCAAACTCAGGACCTCGCACTTGCCAGGCAGGCGCTTATGCCACTGAGCTATCTCACCAGCCCTGTGCTTACATTTAAAGGACATACTTTTAATATTTTTTATTTATTTTATTTTTGTATTTTATTTAGATTTTTATTTTAACTGACAACAAATTGCATACATTTATAGGACACAATGAGGTGTTTTGATATATATATATACACTGTAGAATGATTATATCAGGCTAATTAACATATCTGTCCTTTTGCATCCTTATTTTATTTTTGGAGAAACTTACCTAAAATCCATTCTTTAGCAATTTTGAGGTATACATTATTATTAATTATGGCTAATAATTAATAATAATTTTACATAATAGATTTCAAAAATGTATTCCTCCAGTCTAACTAAAACTATGTATCCCTTAGTCAACATCTCTCCTTTCCCCCTCCCACCCTCAAACCTCTCAGAGTTTCAACTTTTTTAGATTCTATAAGTGAAGTCATGCAATATTTGCCTTTCTGTATCTGGCTTATTTCAGTTAGTATCATAATGTCATCCCAGTCCACCCATGTTGTTGCAAATGACAGAATTACCTTAAGTTTTAGAGCTGTTGTGTATATAAACCAAACATTCCTTTTCTATTGTATATATACCACATATTCATATATGTATTCAATATGTGTGTATATACCATGTATTCATTTTCTCTTGTGTCTCTATAACAATGGTATCTTGGTTGGCAAACTTAATTCTGTCCAGAATTCTGGTTGCAAATTGAATTGGATGAGAACTGAATCAAATTTCCCCATATGGTCAACATTGAACCTAACCATTGAATTTAAATCCATCCAATTTAGTTTCAGACCAGAATCATGAGAAGAATTAAATTTGTAAACCAAAGCACCATTGTATCACAGACTCTTTATTATTTTACCTATTGGTGTATACTTAGGTTGCTTTCATATTTAAACTATTGTGAATAGTGCTATAATGATCGTGAAAACTTAGACATCTCTTACATACTTATGTGTAGTTCAAATCTTATGTGCCTTTAGAGCTTAAATAGCCCAGCACTTCTCAAAGACCTCTAAAAGTGTGAGTCTGTCATAATTAAAATGTATAAACTTAAATTAATGCTGTAGTTTACCTACTCTGAGGTGGCCTCTGTGATCCCTGTCCCATGGTATCCAACTCTTTGTTTAATCTCCTCCTCTTGTGTACAAACAAGACTTGTTACTTGCTTCTAAATGATAAAATATGGCAAAGGTGATGGAATGCCACCCATTTGGTCAGGATACATTATCTGGCATGATGAACGGATTTTGGGGGTGTAATTAGGGTCATAAATAATATCAATTGATTTTGAGTTGTGAAAAAGGAGTTTGTTCTGGGTGGGTCAGATTTAATGTGGTGAAGTCTGGGCAGGCATGACTTAATCTGGTGAAATTTCTCATAAGATACTGGCCCCTTCTGGAAATTGGAGGCTTTCTCTCCACTACTTGTTTTTAAAGAAGTATGTGGCTATGTCATGAGTGGGCATATAATAATGACCATGTGGCAAGGAATTTGAGGAGGCCTCTAAAAACCAGTGGCAACCAGTGACTGACAGCCACCAAAAAGTGGAGACTCTTCAACAATGTGAGTGGGGTAAGAAACAAGTCTTTCCTCAAACTCATGGTGAACTATAGCTGCAACTGACATCTTCATTGCAATCTGTGAGGCCTTGAACAAAGAACCCAACTAATTGGAGAATCTGGCCTCCTACAAAATCCACCATCTTCCCAAACCCCAAGTTCTACACGGGAATTCCAAAGGCTATTCATGTGAGGTCATGCAAATGCCCTGACACAGACAACAGGGTATCATCCAAATCCTTCTTTTCCTTTGGTCTGTTTCAAAGGCATCTCACCCTAGGTCTAAGATACTTACTATCTTGTATGAATATATATAACCCAAGTAAGAAATATCTTCTCCTAATCACAGACAATGTGATTTAAAATTGGCATTGTGTCAATGACACAATGAGGAGTGTGTAGCTTGGTGCCCTTGCTGACATGGTGCTCCTCAAGGAATGCAGCTTTTTGCAAACCAACACTGGTGCTTGGCACTCCTCTTGCTTTATAATTCAACTTTTAATTCATGATGATTGACTAAAGCCTCATCATCAGTAGCATGAACATCACCTTAAGAAATGCATCATTTCAGGCCACCCCACATTAGAAATGCAGCATCTCAGGCCACTTTGGGGAACTATAGGATCAGAGCCCAAATTTTTGGAGGTCATGAGTATATATACACCAAAGTTCTAACAAAAACTGGGCTAAAGGACCAATACCTGAGACAGATATATTAACACTTTCTAGATCTGTCACAAATATATAAACTCCTACAACCTGTATTCTCCCTGCTCCTTTGTACCCTATTTTTCAGAATTTTACAAATATTCTTTGAAAGAAAACATCCATTTCATTTTTAACAACACAGGATTATACCAAAAGTCATTGATTTATTTCACTAGAAACAGTTTTACATATATAGTAGGAAATTAGATATATTACTACCCATTATAAGTAGAAGCCCCTTTTTACGTCTCTTTAAATCCCTATTATTATTTTTTGTGTGTGTGAGTACCGGGAGTCGACCTCAGGACCTCGCGCGCCAGCAGGCACCCGTGCCGCTGAGCGATATCACCGGCCCATTTTTCGTATGTGGGTTACGGGAGTCAAACTCGCGCCCTTGTGCTTGCCAGGCAGGCGCTTACACTGCTGAGCCATCTCACCGGCCCTAAATCCCCATTATAATGATTTAAAATGTGCATCCATTTTAATCCAGCAATTACATTTCAAGAAATGTATGCTGATGATACACTTACAAAGTATAAAAGGACACATGTTCTGGGATGTTCACTGCAATACATTGAAAATACTACCGACATTTAAATATTTAATTTTTTATGAATTGAGAACGGTTAAAATAGTTTTGATATAACTGTATAATCTACACACTAGCAAGTATGAAAAAATCTACCTGTGTCCCATGGGGAAAGATATTTAACAAGTAATTTAAGGACAAATTCAAGTTACAAATTTATACATTATATGCTATCATTCAGATAAAGAACATATACTTTATATATGTATATATATGTTACATAGAAACTGTAGCTGCATAGCATGTAGGTTTATATTATATCTATTTTCAATTTCTTCACCCCTACCTATCTTTATTATGGAAGCTGTGAAGGATTTCCCAGACTCCTGTGGAACTGTGAACTCTCTCTGGATAATAATCTATTATCAGAAGTTTACTGTGGCTGCCTTTTCACCTTCATTTACCTTGCCTGCCATGTCACTGTGAAATGTGATGGCAGAGCAGTCATTTGGTGCTCATGAGGCACCAAGCATGAGGTCTAGAACCATAATGCTAGAATGAGAAAAAATGTAATGACTTGTTTCTCTTGTCAAGCTAGGTCAACAGCAGCAGCACTCAGAAACCTACCTCTGTGCATTTTGCTATGAAAGATAATTGAATCTTTGCATATGAAGCCATTATATAGGGATTTTTATGGTGATGATGATAAGAAGGAAGAGGAAAAAACTTATTTCTAACTGATAGAAGCATTAACTCTACAGAATAAGATGAATACCAAAGGTGGTTTTTTACTTTCTAAAATTTAACTTTTGCAATGCGTGATATTTTTTCAGAGAAACTTACATATACATAAAACAAACTTATTTTAAAATGTAAATTAAGTCGGTGAGCTTTATGTATATTTGTCTCCAGCCTTGGCTTAAATGATAACCGTATTGAAAAAAATTTTTCTAGTATTTATACTAGTATATAGATAATAACAAAAAATTTAACACATCTTCCCCTAACATAGTTACTAAAAGGGCAAATATTATATTAGTGATTGTACAACATAGTTGACAAATGGTTGCTCGTCTCTAGAAGAAAGGTAATTTTTCTTGTATTGTTTTAAACGATGTTAGCTAACCATCCCTGTTTCCTTTTTGTTCTCATTTTTGATGTTTGGACAAAGATAAAAACATGACTTGGGAGAAGAAATGAGCTAAACATCTAAGTAATTGTTCTTCATGAAGCTGCTCTCCTTTTAAAGCAGTAGACACAGGATATGTTCCTGTGTAACAGTGAGTAAATTCAACAGATCTAAATGACTCAAACTGCACATTACCAAGAAAGGCCCATTTTCAGGACTGGCCTTTGGCTGATTCCTGGGATTTGAACTTTATATTACTGGAATGTTCTGTCTATACTAGGTTGACCATGGAGTGTATATTAACAATGTGATTTATGATGGACACCTCTTCTTGCTCTGGGGATCTGGAGTGTGAGTAGCAGGCATGTTCGACTCTCAATAAAATCCTTGAACATAAAAAGCAGTGCGACTGCACTGGAAAAGAATACTTGGAAGTTTATGCCTGATTTCTCCTGGATTTCACCCAGGAATCTTTCCTTTTGCTGATTTTAATCTTAATCCTTTTGTTTTGCAAAGCCATAATTATGAATCTAAAAGCTTCAGAGTCCTGTAAATCCTCTACAAATCACAGAGCGTGAGGGTGATCTTATGTGTATCTGACAGTTACTGAAAGTTAGATAGCCACACTTGTAAATACTAATATTTGATTGATGTTAAGTAGTAGTGAAGTTATGAACAGCCATCTTTTCCTTCCAGAAAATTGATTCATGGATAAAGGTGTATTCTAAGAAAAAATATATGTAAGTCTGCAGTAAAAACAGGAATCACAGCAACTAATGATTGTTGAGATTAATTTAAATCACATTTTCTAATATTTTGGTTTAACTCTGTAAATCATTTGTCATTAGATAAAATAATTAGGTTCAAAAACGTATTATTATTTTAGTCATGTCAATGGGACTAATTAGACACTTTATACAGTGTCTATAGTAAAGGTAGTTAAGACAGTGAGACAATGAGGGAGAAACAATCTTAAGAGGTAAAATGTTGTGCCTAAATTAAAAATAACTTTATGAATAGGCTTAATATAGTTCATCTGAATACAAATGTTTAGATCTTTTTGTTTTGTGAATTGTTTACCCTTCTGAAAAACTCTCCTTGCTTTCTAGTCACAGATTGACACATCTGTTTTAATCACATATATTTTATTTTTTTTTTTTTTGTGGGTACCGGGGGTCAACCTCAGGACCTCGTGTGCCAGCAGGTGCCCGTGCTGCTGAGCGATATCACCGGCCCCTTTTTCGTATGTGGGTTCCGGGAGTCGAACTTGGGCCCTCGCGCTTGCCAGGCAGGCGCTTATGCCACTGAGCCATCTCACCGGCCCAATCACATATATTTTAAATGTATACATATACACATATTTAACAAAAGATAATCTGCATAAACATAATCTGAAAATAGAGAATAGAGTGAATATTAAATTTACATTCTCCTTAGCTTAATAAAATTATTTACTTATTTTGCTTGTGTTTTATTTATATTTTACCCGGTCTTTTTTTCCAGAAGACTCAACAGTCAATTAAAACACTTTCAGAGGGAAAAATTTTATTTTTACTTAGAAAGTGGGGAAACTGAGACATACTATCCCTTAATGAGAAATATTAAAATTCATAGAAGGAACACTACATTGTTAATAGTAAACTACAGAAATAAATAATTTTACAGCATATTCTCAGAATCTGGAATAAAATTGGCAGAAGCCTAGGAAGAATTATCCTAGGAGGCTAAAACTTAAAAAATCATGTTGTATAAGAAAAACAAACTGTTTGTCTCTATACTTATACTCAACTCAGAGCTCTTCAATTCTGAAAACAGATGTGTGTGTTTTCCACACCAACCGGTTATTCAATTTAATTCAATTCTGACATTATCTACCTGGAGTTAGCACAAGTTAAGAACTCAGTCCCAGAAAAGTCCCCTCAAACTTCTGATATCAATTACAAGTGGTAGGTCCCCAAGTTACCCTCAACTTCTCTTCCACTTGGCTACAAATTGGAGGTTCCTGCAACCTCCTCAGGTGCAATCATTTGTGAGAATCACTCACAGAACTCAGGAAAACACTTACTGTACTTATATGTACTGATTTATTATAAAGGATATTACAAAGTATATAAATAGCCAGATAAACAGGTACAGGTTGAAGTTGAAAGGATCTCTATCTAGCATAGGAGCTTATGTGCCTGTGGATTTGGGGTGAGACACCCTCCCAGAATATGGATGTGTCCACCAACCCAGAAGCTCTTCAAATCTCCTACTGAAGGGATTTTTAAGGAAGCTTCCTCATGCGGGTGTTATTAATTATTAACTCAATCTCTAGTTCCTGTCTCCTCCCCAGAGGACTGCACATAGTGCTGAAAATTCCAAACTTCTAATCATGGTTTTGTCTTTCTGGTGGCCATCCCCCATCCAGTAGAGAATGCCTCAACAAAAGGTCCTTTGATAATCCAGGACATTACAAAGGATTTGGGAAATCTAAATCAGGAACCAGAGTCAAAGACCAAATATTAAAACAAAAGATAGTCTTTGTATTCGTATTGCTTAGGAAATGATCAATGTTGAAGAAACTGTGTCAGGAACCAGGGTCAGACAGCCATGTACATACTTATTATTGTTTCACACATAGCACATGTGGACATTCATGAATTCATTTCTTCAACAAATATCTCTTCAGTTTCTCTTGTGTGCCAAACCTGCTGTACCATGAAAGGTACCAATAAAACGATTGTCATCCACGATGTTTACATTTTACTGGATAAAATAGTTAATGAAAAACTTTACAAATAAAACACTACCTGTGTCAGATGATGCAAAGTGCTATCCAGAAAAATAAAGAAAGAAATTTAGGGACATTGCTCATAAGTTTGAGCAATCTAAATAATATGAAGGTAGACATAGTTGTGCTGATATACAAAAATATGTTTGCTTGGGAAGGCAACCAGAAATTATATCTGTAGACTCAATTTAAAACAAAGTTGAAATTACAACATATATTAAGTTTGCATCATAGATTAGATCAAGTTTGGCATAATACTATTCACAAGTAGGATCTGTAATATAAAAATAAAACAAAAGAAACAAAGTTATTGGAAAGGAGGTTGCTAGGGTTTAAATGGCTGTGTCCCCTCCACAATTCATGGTGAAACATAATTTCTAGTGCAACAATATTAAGAGGCTGCATTTAGCAGGTGTTTAGGCCATAAGAGCTCTGCCCACATGGATGGAATAGAGCCTTATGTAAAATGGCTTGAGAAAGTGAGGTCATCCCTTTCATCCTTTTTGTCCTTCTGTCCTTTCCATCTTGTGAGGACAAACCATTCATCCTTTTGAGAGGATGCAGCAAAGTGATACCATCTTAGAAGCAGATACTTGTTCCTCGCCGGACATTGAACCTGACAATTCCTCTTAGAATCCCAGCATCCATAACAGTAAGAAATAAATTTGTGCTGTTTATAAATTACCCTTCCTCAGGTATTTTGTTAGAGAAGCACAAAGGAACTAAAACAGAGGTAAAGAAGTATTGTTTATTAGAAAGATAAAATATGTTGGAAGGAAGGTCTAGAAAAATTGTTAGAAAGATAAAATTTCTATGGAATGATTTCTACTGAAATAACACAAAAACCCCTATTTTTCAATCAGAAGAATGTTATACACATACATCATCACAAAACTACATTGCAGCTGGATAATTTGGACACAATAGTAATTCAAGTCAAATTCTATCAAATAGATAGCCTATATTGTTATACAACTGAAAATTAGGAACTGGGTATCTTTGAGAGGCCACCTTCTAAATTGAATTCCAGTGCCCACTATCCCACCTCCTAGTATTTTCAGTTTTGTCTGATTTCTTTCCTTTGAGTGTAGACTGAACCTAATAATTCATTTCTGACAAATAGAACACAGCAAAATGATGGCATGTCACTTCCAACATTAGGTTATAAGACAGATTTTTGTTTGGTACTGTCACTTCTCTTCCACTTTGGTAAACAAGCTATGATGTTTTGAACTGTACTATGGAAAAGACCAAGTGACAAGGAACTTAAATGTTCTTTGACCACTATCCAGCAAGGAATCCAGGCCCCCAGTTCAGCAGCCTACAAGGATATTAATTCTGCAGACAACTACTTAGTTCAGATGCAGATTTGGGCTCTGAGATGGCTATGGCCCCTCCTAACCCTTGTTTTCAGCCCAATGAGAACCTGAGCTGGAGGCTTTACTTAAGCTGACCCACAAAAACAGAAGATAATAAATATAATAAACCACTATGGTTTGAAGGAATTTTTTTTACTGTAATATATAACTAAGATGTTAGTGTTCTCTCATTTTCTAAATTACCTATTTTCTTACACCTGGAAATATAATATAGTATGTGTGCTGGCTATTAACAATCATTGAAAAGATTATGTAATTTAAGCCTGGTCAACTTATTGGTATGTAAATAGTTGGTAAATTAGATCACATTGCTCCCACTAAATTCTTCAAAATGATTGGAATTTGGAAAATTTAAAATATTAAAATGTAAGACTTTTATCGTTAGCTCTCATTAAATGCTTTTTACAAATTCAGCAAGAAAGAGAAGATTAGTATAGGAATATAGATGAATTGATAGAAGCCTTTCAGTTTATAAAGTCAAAAATAATAGTACCTAACAATTTTAATATGTTCTATAAAAACTACTTGATATGCAGTCACTACAAAGTAGGAATAACCTGTAAAATATTGTGGTAATGACAGAAAGAGAAAATTGGAACAATAGATGAATGTATATTTGCTGCACACATGCAGACTCCTTTCCCATATTTATGGGCTACAGAGATAAGGACCTGGTGTCTCTGGAGGCCATTTATTCAGCCTACCACACCAACTGACTTTAAACTGAAAAATAGTACTATAAAATCTGATTCATAGCACCCTTGCATCGTTGATTAATAAAATAGGTGTGGGAGCTACAAACTTTAAAATAGATTTGGTTTTCATCAATTTGGAGGAAAAATGAATTCCACAAATAGAAACACTTCATGGGAAATACCTCATATTGAAGGTCACCTCATTATCAACTTAAATACCACAGTTATTTCAACAGCTGAGTCAGTGCCCACGAGGCAGATTAACTGGAATGCCACCAAGCCCATGAGATTCTGAGTCACTAAATTAAGAGCATCAACATTTATCAGAACGCAGAACCAAGCAGGTAGCTCCTTCACTCTTAGAAATCCCTAAGTGACAAAATAGCGATTAGATGTAATTATCTATATTTTTAAAAGGTGCCTGTTTACATTCACCTTTTAGTGAGTCATATAATGATTCACTACACACTTTTACAAGATAAATTCCATTAACTATTTTATATACACCTCTTTGATTCATCCATATAATTTTGTGAGGAAAACTATTCAGTTTCACTCATGTGTATAGGCTCATTTATATTTGTGATTACTATGTTTTCCCTCTTTTTCTCTCCACTTATGTATGTATGCATGCGTGCATCTATCTGTATGTGTCTATTTACCTACCTACTTTCCCTCCCTACCAATGCAAACTACGTAGTTCTGAAATTATTTTTTAAATCACTTATATAATAGGTAGAAGCCAATATCTATTCTTGTTTACTAGTACATACTATTGAATTTTACGTGTTAAAAATCCATTATTCCTCCCCATTACTGCTATTACAAACAATGTTACATTATTTTGATAAATTCCCATTGGGAAGATTTATGTTACTTTGGCCATTTTGGGGTTTAGGTTTATTCAAATATGTTAATATAAAATATTTGTCAAATTTAAGTAATCAAATCTCCCAGACTTTTCCTTTATGTTTTCTGAACATTTTTCCTAATTTAAGAATTAATTTCCCAGAAAGAATACGTATCCTTTATATTATCTAGTAATTTTAGAGTTTTGTTTTTATATTTATAATTCATAAAGTATTTAATTTCAAAGTAAATAATGCAAAATAGAGGTCTAATTTTTTTTATTCAAAGGGAGATCCAAGACCTCCTTAACCATGTATATTCTAACTATGTGAAATACCCCCTCTTTTATTAATATGTCATTCATATGCTGACACTCCTCCATCCAAAATTAATTTCACATTTTAGCCCCATCACTACTTCATCCTTGAAGCCCTTAAACCAAGATCAAAACCTCATATAATATTGTGTAGTGTAAGAATTATATCCAAAAAAGCTGTTACAATATACACATGAAAATAAGCTGTCATAACAGCAACTACCTCAGAAATGTAACACATATTATGATTTATTTGTATAATTGTTAATGAGTGTATGCTCAGAATAGATTGCAAATATACTCCATAAAGACAAGGATGATAATTTTGTGCAAGATTAAATTTCCATTACATGTAGTGTTTTTGATAGAAGGTGGGCTTGCAATGAATATGTGGTGAATGAATAAATTAATGCAATATTGAATGAATATTTTATCTTTTGTAGAGAAAGTTCCTCCCATTTTTAAGCTGTTCTTGTTTAATGATCATTATTTAATTTTTAATAAGTTTGGAGATATTTAGCAAGGCTGAGCCTTAGAATAGAATATCATGTCTCTTTCCAATTATTAAAGACTGTATTTATTCAGTAAAAGTTTATTTTATTGTTATTTTTTTAACTTTTCTTCCCTGTGGTGGTAATATATTCCTGACTTTTAATGAGAAATTATCAATGGTAAACTGATATCTACTCTTCTTTTCAATAATATATGTATAATACATTTTTCAAGGTCTTCCACAATGATTAGTTGAAAACATTTTGATAATTTATATTTTACTAGAAAAGAATTCACTTAGTCTTGATTTTCAAATCAGTTTCCAGTTTCATGTGATGTTTTTGTAATTATTTCAAGATCTCTAATATAGCTGATATGCTCTCTTTCATATATACATTGTTCATGAGCTATTTTCTACCCTCTGTTGCAAAGAAACAAATTGGAATTCATCTCAAGACCATTGGATTGCAGTAATATGTTCACATCTATCTTAGAGAAGAAAAGTCCACCCTGTAGAAAGATAGCATCACCTAAAGCCCTTTGGATTTGTTACACCTTATGTCCAGCACTTGATCATACAATATAATATTGTTTTTTAATAAAAAGAAATGATATCAAACAATGGAGAAACACAGAAAAGCCTTAAATATGCATTATTAAGTGATAGAAGGCAGTGAGAAAGCCTATCATCCAGACTGTATCACATTGTGGAAAAGACAAAACTATAAACAGTAAAAATATTAGTGGCTGCTTGAGGTGCAGGAGGAAAAGGAAGTGATGAATAGGTGAAGCATGGGAGAAGAGATATTTTTGGAACAGTAAAACTATAGTGTATGACTCCTTAATTGTGCACATATGACATATGTGTTTGTCAAAAGCCATTGAAATATACTGCACAAAGAGTGAGCCCTGATATAAACTGTGAATTTTAGTTAATAATGATATTATCAATACTGCTTTATCAATTATAAAAAGTGCATCACATTAATGCCAAAATGTTAATAAGAAGAAAGGGAGAAGTGTATATGGGAACTATATATTGCTGTTCAATTTTTATATGAGCCAAAAGCTGCAAAAATAATGAACACTAACTAAAAAATAATTACTGTACCTGTGAGAAGACAAGACCAAATAATTGAAAATTAAAACACAAAATATTTTAAAAATCGGTCAATAGGTAACCTAAGTTATAAAGTTTTCACATATGGCATTTAATATAAAAATATTAATATATGGAAAATAATAGATAAAAATATAATTTTGCCACGTCACTGGGACCTATAAGACAGAATTAAATGAAATTATAAAACTAAAACCATGCTGTTTTCTCATTGTAACCTTGTAATGTAACTTGAAACCTGGTACTGTGATGCCTCCTGCTTTGTTCTTAATGCTCAGGATTGTAACTGCTGTTCTGGTTCACTTCTGGTTCCATGTAAATTTTAATATTTTTTTTCTAGTTCCAAGAAGAATGCTGCTGATATTTTGATTGGGATTGTATTAAATCTAAGTATCATTTTTGTTAATATGGCCGTTTTGACAATACTGGTTCTGCCTATCCAGGAACAGGGGATGTCTTTCCTTTTTTTGATATCCTCTTCAATCTTTTTTAAGAAAATTACAGTTTTTATTATAGTGGTCTTTCACTTTCTTGGTAGGTCAACTCTAAGGTATTTAATTTTTTGAAACTGTTGTGAATAGGATTTTTTCCTGATTTCCTTCTTGGCAAATTCAAAATCTTTGCTCAATGTGTAGCACTTAAGGTAAGCCAGCTTAAGGAAAACTAAACAAAAATCAAAACAGTGAGATTTCAGTGAGCACTGGGGTAGAAACAGCAGTCTTATTCACACTTATCCTTTATACTACTTTCAGATTTTTTTTTTAATTAACAAAGCTTTCTGCAGTAAAAGCCTTACTCTTTCTATAGTATCTATCGGAGTTCCCTTTTGATTTCTCCTGGATTTTTCCAAGATTTATAATTCTACTTAGGAGAGAACAGGGAGCACTATTCTATGCTATTCTTTTAGATCAAAAAGTTGCTATTCATTTGTAATAAATTTTAATAATTTGTTCCTGCTTGTCCTCCATGTGAAAATATTGTATCTCTTTAATACAGTGCTATCCAATATAAATATAACATGAGCCATGTACAGAACTTGAAATTTGGGCCGGTGAGACGGCTCAGCGGCTTAAGTGCCTGCCTTGCAAGCGCGAAGGCCCGAGTTTGACTCCCGGAACCCACATACGAAAAAGGGGCCGGTGATATCGCTCAGCGGCACGGGTGCCTGTTGGCGCGTGAGGTCCTGAGGTCGTCCCCCCGGTACCCACAAAAAAAAAAAAAAAAAAAAAAAAGAACTTGAAATTTTCTAAAGGCCACTTTTTAAAAATACAGTGGTACACTGGTTCATGAACTTAATCTGTTCCATGATTCTGGGGAAGATGGCTGTGATCATGTTTGTCACCCAATGTGGAGTTCCTGAACAGAAGCAAAATTTTGCCAAATGCTACTGTTTGCAAACCAAATTATTCATGAGCAGAAACATTTGTGAACCGATGTATTACTGTATACAAGAGACAAAATTATTTTTAACAATACATTTTATTCAAGCCAATATATCAAAAATCTGGTCATTTTAACATGAAATCAATATCAATGTTGTTATTTATGTTTTGCTTTTTTCATAACAAGTTTTCAAAATCTGATTTTTTACTTATAGCACATCTTAATTTAGCTACTGACTGTGCATTAGAAATACTTTATTTGAATTTAGATTTCATAACTTACCCACATTCCAGTCAGTTACAGTTCTCTAATAATTGATCTGAATACCAATTTTAAAGTTTAAATTAAGTAAAATTAAATAAAATTTAGACTTCAATTATTTATTCACATATGTAGCTCACATGACTAAGTGGCTATGAAACAGAAAGTGGTCAAATTTAATCTATCTTTCATCTCACTGTTTTTCTCCTTTTTTCTTATCTTCATTTTTCCTTCTCTACTCTCCACTTCTGTGTTCCCCTTTTTCTTATCCTCCCAAAAATCTGCTTTTGAACTAGAGAAAACAATCCTAAAATTCATTTATAACCACAAGAGAGCTAGATATTTTCAATATTTAGATCTTTGATCCATTTTGATTTCAGTTTAGTGAATGGTGAAAGATATGGGTCTAATTGCATAGGAGATATTACAAAGAATTAACAACTGTGATCTCATCATACTAAAAAGCTTTTGCACAGCAAAAAAAAAACCCACCAACAGAGTGAAGGGACAACCCACAGAAGGGAAAAATATTTTACCAGCTCTTCCTCAGACAATAGACAAATATCTAGAAAATATGAAGAACTCAAAAAAACAGACCCCAAATTTAAAAAAGCAATCCAAAAATTGGCATCTGAAATGAGTAAATGCTTCTCAGATGAAGTATAAACAGCAAATAACTATATAAAAATATTGTGATTATTATGTATATCTAAATTGTACCAATAAACTTAATAAAAAAATTCAACATCACTGGTCACTTGAGAAATGCAAATTAAAATAATACTGAGATTCCATCTTACTCCAGAAAGAATGGCTATCATCAAGAAATTAACCAACAATAAATGCTGCTGAGGCTGTGGGGAAAAGGAAACCCTTCTCCACTGTTGGTGGAAATGTAAATTGGCACAACCAAAATGGAAATCAGTATGGAGATTCCATAAAAAAACTGAAATTGGAGGTTCCATTTAATTCAGCTATTCCCCTTCTTGATATCTTCCTGAAAGCATTAAAAGTATCATACTGCAGTGGTCATGCACTCCCATGTTTATACAGCACAATTTGTAATAGCTAAATCTTGGAAACAACCCAAATGCCAATCAACAGATAAATATATAAAGAAGATATGGTTCTTATATACAATGAAGTACTACTCTGCCATAAAGAAGGATAAACTTGAGACACGTGTAGGTAAATGGATGTATCTTGGGACCATAGTATTAAGTAAAATAAATTGGGCACACATGTTTAAATATCACATTTTTTCTCTTGTGTGAGAAATCAAAAGGGCAAATAAGAACAAAAATGGATGACAGACATTGGAAAGTAGGAAGAAAATGTTCAAATGGGAAAGGAAGCAAGGAACACAGAAGGGGAATGGAAAGAAAGGAAAAAAGAAAAAATAGAGAATAGAAGAGAAAAAATGGAAACAAAGCTTTTGTAAATAAGGAGGGGAAGAAGGGTTGAAGGGAGGGGAGAGGAATGGGGAAAAAAAGAAGTAGCAAGGTATATTATGCACAGGTACAAATTCCCTATGATGAATATG
The DNA here is from genome assembly GCA_028451465.1 of Erethizon dorsatum. Lineage (NCBI taxonomy): Eukaryota > Metazoa > Chordata > Mammalia > Rodentia > Erethizontidae > Erethizon > Erethizon dorsatum. The sequence continues at coordinate 19,853,674 of CM051842.1, forward strand.
ATCATTATATATATCAAAAGTGTACCAATAAAATTAAATTAAAAAGAGCTGCTGCCAAAACAGAAGTGATCAGACACTACCAAACTCTCATATTAATAAGGTGGAATCCCGGGAATATGCAAATTCTCTCCCCCACATCTTCAAGCTTCAATATTTTACCATTACCCTCCATTGGCTGAATCCAACTGAAAGCAAGAGAGAATGGGAACCTAAGTAGATCACAGAAGTCATCCTCTCTAGGCTTTGGTCAGAACAGAGAAGGATAGAAAGAAGCACTAAAGGGCACAGCTTTATCAGTAAAATAATACATTTGAATATACAATCTCATTATAAGTGTATTTAAATATATAAATGATTAAATGTGTCCATCGGTCTATGTAGTTAATAAAAGTAAATATTACCTCCTTCTTCTTATTTTTATATAAAAAGCAAATGTTCTAAGCTTTTCCCCCCATAGTCTTAGAGATTGTTTAAATTTTCCTAATGTGTGCTTATCCACCTTTGAGAATAACTGTTCTAATTGATATTTTTTCATAAAATATATTACAAATTGTTGTAAACTATAATCTCCCTACTGTGATAGAATACTAGAAATGATTCTTACCATCTAAATGAATCTTTGCACCTGTTATCCAATCCATAAGTAGGTATAATGAATTTGGGACGATTAAAAAAAATAAGTCTAAAATATTAATTTCCTATTTTATCTTTACATGTATTTATTTTTATATTGTTAATTAAATTACCATGTAATTCTCATCACTTAAAATTTTTGCTTTTTCCTCAGTGTCTAAAGGATAAAACTCAAACTCTTTAATAATGCTCTTTATAGCCTAGAGTGATCATATTGTTCTCCTTTCTCACCATCCAGCCTTACCAAATTATTCACTTTCCTCAAAACAAACCCCATCATAATCTTACTTTGCCCTATCATTAATTCTTATTGCAATGGTCTTGTCCTTGTCCATTTTCTCAATCCATTTTCCTCTTCATCTCACTTTCTCAATGTAAGTCTTCCTCCAGTAAATTGCAAAATAACAGGCACTTCTTCCTTCTTTAACTATGCTCACATGCCATTTTATTGTATATTACTTGGTACTTGATATGGTTTGGATGTGATTTTTCCCCACCAAAACTTATGAAAATGGATGCTGAGAATTGGTTGGACCTTTAATAATAATTAGGTCATGGATGCTCCATCCTAATGAAAGGATAAATTTAGTTATCCCAAGACAAGCTTGTAATAGAGTAAGCTTGGTATTTCGCCTCTTGCTTAGAACTCTCTTACTTTCCTTCCTACCAGGTGGTCACTTTTTCCATGCATTCGTTTTTCCTTGCACAAGTGGCTCGTGCCTGAAGCTGAGTGGATGTTGGTGCCATGCCCTTGGACCTACAGAACTATGAGTCAAAATAAACCTTGTTTATAAATTATTCCACCCCAACTATTTTGTAATAGCAACAGAAAATACTCTTAGTACTGAAATGGTTTGTTTTTCTGATTAACCTAATATACTGAGGGCAGGGCCCTTTTCTTAATTTAACTTTTTATATTCTGGGTGTACCTCAAAGCTATACATATTAATGACACAAAAATGTAGAATTATTTAATCAATTATCTATACATTGCCTCAGTCATCATTCTAAGTAATAATCTCCTCCTTAAAATGAGCATTGCTATAAAATGTGGAATAAATTTAACTGCATTTTGATTTTCTCAAGCATTTTTTAAAATCCACAATTGATGTTGTTATAATTTTTCGAACTCCATTAGACAGCTAGTGTCTCTTCAGAGCACTACTTTGAAGTGTCATTATTATTTTTGGAGAAGGTACAAAATGCTTTGCTTTAATCAATGATAAATGGTATTAGTATAATAAATGTATGAGACTGATAATTGGACTTGTGCTATCAATTTAGCATCCCAGCCTTAGTTACTTGCCTAAATTTGTGGTGTGAATTTTGTTCATATCATGTCTACTTTTTCACAGAAAGATGCATCAGATGCAAAGAACAATGCATGAAGAAAAGATAAAGTTAAGAATTTCATATCAAATAGTACTTAAATTAAGTTTTGATAATGTGTGAATTCTACATATTTTGTAAAACATGCACAAGATCTAGTTTACCATCCAATCATGCTATATCGATTTCTGTCCTTACGTGATTGATCTCTTTGATATCATGAAGTACTAAGTGATTTATTATCAAGCGATGGCTTTGAAAACAAGATAGTATATTAATAGAATAATGTCTTATCTTTTTATTTTAAAAACATAAAAGGAAATCATGCAGAAACAAAGAAACTGTCATGAAGCAAAAAGTATGCGATGCCCATGGATCAGTAACTTTATTTATAGTCATTCAAATATCATAAGGGATAGAGGAACTACTTAGAAATGCTCAAAAATCCCATATCTGTAGGTTTTTCTGTTTATACTCCCTTGAATCACTGCCTAAAGAGAATTTTATGGCAAGTGCATGGTCTCTGAATCTTACTCAGACACAGAATAGCTCTCACAGATAACCTATGCACTCCTTATGGGTAATACATACTTCACTAGAAGTCTCAAAAGACTACCTCTTGTGAGTGCATTTTGATTTTCATCCACTTGCTCCACAATCTAAACTGACAAAAAATGTTATATTTTCAGGAATATTTAGTATGCGTCCTTGTATGTCACATTTGCTTTTCTTTTCCTCCTTTTCCCCTACAGTTATAGAAATTTTCTTTAAAGACAATGTGTCTAATTATAAAAAAGTGATTGGAAGGGTATTTGACAACATTCATAAATTTTTGACTAAATATTGAAAGGATATGCCTTCTGTGTGAGAAAATATTTTTAAGGGAAATATTAAATTAGGCTTCTTCTCTTTCATTTCCCATGTGGAAAGTGAATTTTTCAATGCATGCAAGTCTAAATCTGTATTTGTAAAATATTTGTTACGTAGAGATGTTGCTCATTCTAGAGAGATAATGGACATTTAAAGAAGTGAAATGCATATTAACAATGTAAAAGACAGCTATTTTGAAATTGGTGCTCACCTAAATCTCTTCCTCATACTCAAAATCCTGATGGAAACTTATAAACTAGTCATGTTTATATTCTGTTGACGACCTGAACCTTACTTTCTCTGAGGTCTCCTAAGTATTAGCCATATTACAATCTTGTTTGAAAATCTTAATAATAAATTTACTATTTCTGGTAAAATAAAAATTATATTGTATTTCATTAAATTTATGCTTCGTAAAAAACAACTTTCACATACACACACTCATGGAATTCTCACAATTATGTGTGTTTAATACTATTGTCATTGCAAGAATGGAAATCACAGAAAACTAGGAATAGTATTTAATACATGTATATGTCATAAAAATGAACTTTTCACTGGAAGATAATGTATATTTCATAGTAAAAGAAATGCTTATTTTCTTTAAAAGGGCACATATAGTTTAAGGATTGATGCGTCCTGTACCATACGAATTTTGACATCATGTTAGATGACTAGCTTTTATTAAAAGAAGTTAGGTTCAACAACTATCAAGGGGTTGTTATTGCATTCTAGAAAAAGATTGGTGAATGAGGCTTTATTTAAATTGAATTTATCATTTAACAAAAAGTCCCTTATCTGTTAAATGAAATAGCTTAGGGCAAGGACGCCGATGCTTAAGTTATGGGAACGTGGGACCCAGAAACATCTCATGAATAGTTAAATATGTTGCTTGCTCTCACAAGTTATTTCTTTTTAGAAATATAGCACTTATCAACAACAAATCTTTAATATAGGGAACCACATCATCAAACACAAAGTTGAAAGAGAGGTCAAAAATCATAAAGTTTAAGTTATTGCCTCTGGTGTCTTAATAGACTAAGTAACCTGAACAAACCTTTCAGTGAAAATAAACAAACAAAAAAGATGGAAAGTACTTTAAAATATTTAAACCACATTCAAGGGTTGAAAAACTGGTAAAGAAATACTCAGAAGTCAATAAAATAAATATAAGCTGGAACCTAGGGGAAAAGTAAGTTGACAGATGACTTTTAATTTAACAATACCAAATATGTGAACTTGGATTTTGGTTTTCCTATCCTCTCAAGTCCCAAGGGAGAATAGAGAAAGCTCAGAATTTAGCTAGGGCAAGATACCCAGTAGGAACTATGCCCAACATAGAAGCAGGACCCCAGAAAACTATTACTTCGAAGTAAGACTGTTATAAGCAGGATTGCCTCACTCTCTCCCTACCTCCAAAATAATACAAGAAAAAAATTCTAGCTGAATTTTGGCATTGCAATCAGTGAAATAACAACAAATTTTCCTTTAAAATGTGTAGTCAAATTATATCCTCTTCATGCATTTACAGGCCCAGGGATATAGCTCAGCGGCACAGTGCTTGCCTAGCAAGCACAAGGTCCTGAGTTTGATTCCTGGTACTAGAAAAAAAAAAAGATACATGCATTTACAGTCTAAATTCCAACTACATGAGTAATTTGAAAAGACTCTAGCAAAGAATTTAGTGCCCAGAACATGTAGAACTTCCTGGTAGATTGCCAAAGGTAATAAAAATCCTCTCTGAAGAGGCTCACCTAAAACCCAGACTACAAAGAATACCCAGAGGCAAAGTTTCCAGAATTGTGAACTCAAACTTCGAAATCACCAAATGCAAAATAAAATAAAGTACCATGTATGAAAGCAAGAAAAATCATTATACTGTAGAATCAGATTTGCAGATACTCCACATATTTGCATCATTAGAAAAAGAATGTAAAAGTAAGTAAAGTGATAGGTTTAAACAATAAAATAAACGATGAAATAAGAAAAATAAGTAAATATTAAAAGGAACACAGGTAAATGGCCATATTCAACTTAAAAATTAAACAAAATAATATTGGATAATAAGAATTCAATAGGTATAGAAGACATGAAGGGCGCAACTTGAGAACATAATGTTAAATGAAACAAATCAGACACACAAGCTTAAATATCACATGGTTTCTTTTATATGGGAAACAAAAATATAAATAAAGAGCAAAATAAAAGGTAATTAACAGGAAATAGGGAGATAGATCTTTCTCAAAAGGGAAGGGGACCAAGTGATGGGGGGAAGAGGAGGAAGGGGAGGGAAAGGGGAGGAAAACAGAATTGAGATGTGTTATGTACATGTACCATCTCTGGACAAGGAATGTAGTCTTTATATACTGCAAATATAAAGTAATAAAAAATAAAAATTGGAAAAAGAATGATTTCAAAAGAAGTAATAGAAGGAAGCTTCTTCAATTTGATAAAAGATACCTCCACAAATCTACAATAAAAATTACAGTTAATGGGAAATATAACAAAGTGTTCCCTTTAAATTCAGAAACATGTTACATCTATTTTACATACTGAATTTAAAAGCCAGTGCAACATTAGAAAAATAGATCCAATGATTTAAAGGAGAGAAACAATATCATTTTTCTTACATAATGTTGTATTTGAAAAATTCCATCCTATGGGTTATTTATTACATTTCATAAGAATTATTTTTTAAAATTACATAACAAAAATCAGCATATTAAATCCATTATGTTCTAATCACTAGTCATAAAAGCATAGAAAGTGTAAATTTTCAACTTCCAAGTTTATTTAGATTTTTTCCAATTCTGAAATTATTTTTATATTTATTTATTTTTTAATTTTTATTTTAAAGAGAAAAAAATAGAACAAAATTTGTAGAGCATAAACCTATATCCCCACAGGTAAACAAACATTAATGGAATGAAGAACCATGCAACCAGTAGTCACGAAGCTGCAACTCCATAAACATTCCGGTTGATCACAAAGACCTCCTTCCTACTCTGTAACCACCATTCACTCTGATTTGGGGTATAAGAATTTTCTTATTTTTACTGTTGGTTTTTAACATATGGGTTGGCACTCAAAAGCTGTATAATTCAGCATTGCTTGTTTTTCATCTTTACATAACTGTAGTAGTCTTTCATGTTTTGTCTTTTTCTTCATCAATAAGAAATAGAAAGTACACTTGAATAGGAATTTTGCAGAAGAAACTTGAGTATGAATAAACATAAAAATAAATATTGTAATGACATAATTTATTATTAATAAAATATAAATTAAAGCCACAAAGAAATACCATTTCATGTTTAACATAATAAAAAATGGTTTTAAAAGTCAAGCATAAGCCAGGCACACTGGCCCATGCCTATAATTCTAGCACCTGGGAGGCTGTGCCAGGGGGATCACAAATTCAAGTTCTACCTGGGCAACTTAGTGATAGCCTGCCTCAAAATAAAAATTTAAAAAAGGGCTGGGGAAATATTTCAGTGTGCAGGCCCTGGGTTTAATCCCCAGAACCACAATTTTTTAAAATAAAATAAAATAGTCAAGCATATATGGGGATATGGATTAAGTAGAACCCTATATACTGTGGCAAGAATATAGTTTGTTTTTTTTTTTTTTTTGTGTGTGTGTGTGTGTGGGTACCGGGGGTCGACCTCAGGACCTCGCACACCAGGAGGCGCCCGTGCCGCTGAGCGATATCACCGGCCCTTTTTTTGTATGTGGGTACCAGGAGTCGAACTCAGGACCTCGTGCTTGCCAGGCAGGCGCTTATGCCGCTGAGCTATCTCACCGGCCCCAGGAATATGGTTTGGAACAACCACTTTGGAAAATAAATTAGTTTTATAAACATATATATTCTATGTAGCTATTTGACTCTCTGGTATATAACCTAGAAAAACTCTTATTTACCTAATCAGCCTGATTGTTTTTAGAGCAAACCCCAGAAACAATGCAAATGGATATCAACAGCAAAATTGATACTTGAAATAATATAGGAATCACAATACCATGTACAAATACTGTATAATAATATACAAATACTATAAAATTGATGAGTTAATCAGGGATGGTAGTTCATGTCTTTAATCTCAGCTACTTTGGAGCCTAAGGCAGGAGGACTGCAAGTTTGAACACAGCCTGGGCAACTTAGTGAGACCCTGTGAGTTACAGCTACAAATAATGAAATGATGAATGCTTAAATCATAAGATTTTCAATACAGATTAATTCAGGAATATTATGCAGAATTTATGCAGAATTTAGCTGGCTTCATTTATGTAATTTGTTACATAACTTTCATTTAATCAAAATTTTTGTCTGCAAAGGAAGAAGTCTCTGTGGTTCATCCCAGGCAGAACTCATGGTCAAGGTCAGTTTCAGACCTGACTAGTCACAGGATTTACCAAGAAATAGTTATCATCAGGGGAAAGAGTTGAGGAAGTGCCCTCCCAAGGGGGATGCTGGAATTTCAAAACTGAACAGACAAGAGAAGAGCAGGGAGAGAAGCAGTTGATGAGTAACATTTGAAGAAGGTAAGCTCCAGGCACTGCATGTCAAAACCTACTGGAAGGGAAGGCGCAGTGCAAATAAGGTAGTCCTGTTATTTCCAGTAAAAATGTTTCCTTACAGTGGTGGAACAACACTGGATATTTTGAATGACCTTAAAAAGGTAAAAACAACCAAGTCCATTTGAGAGTTGGAGGCAAGGAGACGAAATGGATTTTCAGCAGGTTATACATTGAACATTAATTTCCAGTTACTTTTAGTATATTTGAAAAATCGACTACCTAATCAGTAGCATGAAGGAGAAGCACTGGTATCAAAGATGAGAGTGCAGAGATTATATCTAAACATGGGAATATGGATCACTGCAGTAAATGTCTGCTCAAACTTTTGATATATTTTTAATGAAAATTTAACTGCTGAGCATTCAGGTCAATTTGATTCTGTCTACTGGCTGACAAGGATCTCCGGATAATTCCACACTGTGCTTTTTAATGCTATGGTTTGAATGCCCTCTCCAAAAGTCATGTTGCAATTTAATTGCCACTGTGATGGTACTGAGAGTTGACAATCTTTAAAGTAGATTAAAGCATTAAGGGTCTCTCCTTGTAAATGGATTAATGCCTTTATCATCGGAGTAAATTAGTTATAAAAAAGATTAGCTTCTCTCTCTCTCTCTCTGTCTGTCTGTCTGTCTATCTCCTTGTTTTCCTCCTTTCCTCCTTCCCTTCCTCTCACTATTTCACATTCTATGTCCATGTGATGCTTTGCCCCCTTGTTATGACACAACAGTAAAACCCTCACCAGGTGCACCTCCTCAATCTTGGACACCCTCACCTCCAGAACCATAAGCTACATAACCTTATATAGTTCATGATTTCCCTGGTCTGTTATACTTTGTTATAGAAGCAGAAAACACAATAAGACATTCAACTACTGGCTGTTAGATTACCAGGCTATTCTTTTATTGTTTTGCATCCACAACCGTCTTCGCCCCTCATCACCTGCAGCAGTTTGTTTCTGTACCTTCCTCATTTTCCTTCTCATTCTTGGATCCAGGCCAAAGAAAAGCCACTCAATTTTAGCATTTTGGACCATCTCTGTAAATTGATCATGATCAGATCAAATGACCCAAACCCCTTCTCCAAAATTTATTATTATCCTTATCCTAGGTAAGCAGAAAGGTACAGCAGTTCATATATCTTTGTCTTTGCAAAACATTGAAAGATAAAAGACAAACATGACCCACAAATAACTTAATATCTAATTTTAGGGGAGTTGAATTGGTTTTCCTAGAAGCAAATACAGGTGGGGATTCTTGAGCAAATTATTTATTCAGGTAGTGCTCTAGAAGGAAGTAAGTTAAGGATGCAAATACAACAGGTTAGAGAAGGTAAGAAAGAACATAGGGTAATCTGGAGTCTTGATGGAGCCTAACCTCACATAGCACGGAGAGCAGGAATTGCAAAATAAAGTATAGCACTGAGGCAAGGGGACAGCTTTTAGTATGCCCCTACCACTCAGCTATTGGTCAATGGCTGTCCCTAGGAGCAGGAGGCAGAAAAGGAGAGGGTAGAGTTGGGAGAGATAAGGAGAGGGTGTAGTCTTCCAGGCAAGATGAGAAACTATCTTCCAGCTTTTTCTGGAGAGGGACCAGCTATAAATGTTAACAGTCAATGTTCCTAGCCATAAGGGATAGCATAACTTGCCAGTTAATGTGCATCTTGGTGTGGAACCAAAAAGATATTCTAGAAGTTTCCTAGAAATACTGCCAGTGTTTGTTAGATCATGGAACCTATATGATAAAAATTACCTAATTTGAATTCTGTGTAATATGTTGCTGGGTACTTCATATGCATATTTCAATTTACTAGAATAAGAGACTGATCTTTTAGAATAATTTCAATTTAAATTGAGAAAGTACCTACACTTTTAGGGCATAACTACTAATAGGATTTTACCAAGCAAAAATAATTATGAACTGAATAACTGGTAATTCTCAACTGGAAGAAGCCACACCAATACAAATTGCAACATTTTGAAATATTGGACAGAATAATGAGGATATTGGGTATTTCAAGACTTTCATATAGGGGCTGGTGAGATGGCTCAGCGGCTTAAGCGCCTGCCCGGCAAGCACGAGGGCCCGAGTTTGACTCCCGGAACCCACATACGAAAAAGGGGCCGGTGATATCGCTCAGCGGCACGGGCGCCTGCTGGCGCGCGAGGTCCTGAGGTCGACCCCCCGGTACCCACAAAAAAAAAAAAAATAAAAAAAAGAGACTTTCATATAATCATGGAAATATAATATTTACAAAATAAAAGTAAGTTACATTTGTCAGACCAAACAACAAGGAAATTTCATAAAGGGATATATTTCCCTGGAGAACTTGGAGCAGAAGCATACAGTTTTTCCTCAAAAAAAAAGAAAAAAAAATCTAAAACCAGTATTTATCATCCATCCTAAATCAGATATAATTTTATTTTATTTTATTTTTTTGGAGGTACCGGGGGATCAACCTCAGGACCTCGCGCACCAGCAGGCGTCCGTGCCGCTGAGCGATATCACCGGCCCTTTTTTCGTATGTGGGTTCCAGGAGTCAAACTCAGGACCTCGCGCTTGCCAGGCAGGCGCTTATGCTGCTGAGCCATCTCACCAGCCCCAGATATAATTTTAAAAAGAACTACTGCTAATGAGTTTTATGATCATTTATGAGCAGAAGAGAACACTAATTATCATAATTGGTACCAATTATTCCAAAATCAATCAAGATTTTAAGCTGCAGCTAAGGCTCCAGTTGCTGCCCAGTCTTTTCATATGGGGACTTTAACTCTTAGCAGTTTTTCATTCCTCCCATCTCAAGTGTCTATCCTTCCATACTCCCTAATGCAGAATCCAGAAGCATCCTGGTTCTGCTATTTCTTGACCCTTAAACAATGTTCCAGACATATGAAATACTGCCCTATTCCACTTCAATTCATAATTTTGCTGTGTTCAAAGCAATAGTAACTTCTTTTCATGGGCAAAGTGTAGGACATCAATAGTTGTTGAGTATCTTCTAGAAAACAATAAATTTACATATTTTTTTTGTGGGTACCGGGGGTCGACCTCAGGACCTCGCGAGCCAGCAGGCGCCCGTGCCGTTGAGCGATATCGCTGGCCCTTTTTACATATGTGGGTTCCGGGAGTCGAACTCAGGCCCTCGTGCTTGCCAGGCAGGCACTTACACCACTGAGATATCTCACCAGCCCTACATATCTTTTTTTTTTTTTTTTTTTGTGGGTACCGGGGGGTCGACCTCAGGACCTCGCGCGCCAGCAGGCGCCCGTGCCGCTGAGCGATATCGCCGGTCCCTTTTTCGTATGTGGGTTCCGGGAGTCGAACTCGGGCCCTCGTGCTTGCCGGGCAGGCGCTTAAGCCGCTGAGCCATCTCACCGGCCCTACATATCTTTTAATAAAGCAGTAATATTCTGATCCATGATGTGGGAAATAAGCTTATAAATTTTTATCTCATTGTATCTCTAAGTAAACTCAAGTTAGGTAAATTTAAATAACTCACCATAAATCACACAAATAATAAATGATGGGACAGACATTTAAGCCCAAAGATTGACCTTTAAGAAAATCTGTGTCCTTTTTACTATACCAGTTATCAAAATATGGTGCCCATATCACATGCATCAACATTACCTCAGAACTTCTTCAAAATATGAATTTATGTACATTGGTACAGAACTAATTAACTAGACGATGCCAGAAGTGGGACCAAACATGTGTGTTTTAATATGCTCTTCATTATATTCTGATGCAGTCCAAACTTTGAGAATGTCTGTCCTGGTGGTATATTGCTTTTTTATTCCAACAGAAAGGAATGGGAACTATGACAGCACAGATTCTGTTGAGATTTAAACACTTCAACAAGTGTTTTCAAAGTTTTGTTTACTTTGATTTTTTTCCTGAAGCTGGCAAATAGATCTGTTCTCTGGATATCATCTTCTGTCACTTTATGCCTACTTATCCAAGGACTCTTACATGTAACAAAAATTACTTGAAAGTATTTCATGCAGCATGAATTGTGCTGGGCAAGATAATGTCCCCCCCAAAGATGCCCATGTCCTACTACCCAGAAAATCTAAGCCTGTTTTGTTACATGGGAAAAGGGGAATTAAGTTTGAAGGTAGAATCTAGGTTGTTAATCGGTTGCCTCAAAAACAGTCAGATTTTCCTGGGTTATACTAGTAAATCCAATGTAATCACAAAGGTTCTTAAAAGGGAAGAGAAAAATGTGATTATGGAAGACAGTACTAGCAGTATAGAAAGGACTCTGCTAGTTGTTGCTGCCTTTAGTGATGGAAGAAGGTGCCATAAGCCAAGTAATGCAGGTAGGTCTGGAAGCTAAGAAAGGGTGCACTAAACTAGAATTTCCAGAAGGAACATGTCACTATCAATACCTTGATGTTAGCTCAGTGAGATCAGACTTCTGTTCTCCACAAGTGTAACAGCACATCAGACTTCCAATTTCCAGCAGTGTAAGATACTAAATTTGTATTTTCTAAAGGCAGTAAGTCTGTATCAGTTTTGTAATAGAAGCAAGAGGAAACTACTATAGCTGCACTCCTTGTCATTGGAGATATGGAGTAAGCAAGAGAGATTTAGTCCTAATGCTCAAGTAAGAGAGAAATTTATACTCTAGTAAGTGAGATAAACCAAATGATTAACTATGGTACTATAAATGTTATACTAGGGATCATTTGCCTTGAGGAAGGGGAATTGAAGCCCAGATGCGAATACTGAATAGAATAATAGAAGTAAACATGCAAAGAGTGGTCATAGCAAATATGCTTGTGAAACTGCATGTTCAAAGAACTGGAATGAAAATTATTTGTGCTTCAAGAAGTGTCAGATTATGTTTAACAACCCACAGGACCCAAATTAGGTGGGTAGAAAAGTGTCTTCTACAGTTCTTGAGAGAAATGCCAAATGATTGTAGATACTTATAATTTAGATTTCTGCATCAACACAGTAATTCAAATAGTAAGTTAGTTATTCCATAGACCCAATTTTTCTCCCCCTATTCTTTCCTACCCTAGTCATGTTTTTATTTGCTACCATCATTGTGAAATAATATGTAAGAGACAGGAAGAGAGAAAAAACTGAAAAAAATACTATAATTATTTTATTACAACTGGTCAGAGTAATGATACATACATACAGCTACATACTGAGGAAAAACCAATGAAAACGGATATTTATCCATTCTCCGTTACATATCCAATTAGGATGAATAACAGAAAAAGTAAATTTCCAGTAAAATATCAATTTGATCCTAGCTACAGCCATTCTAGTCCATCAAAATATTGTGATGCTGCAGAAAAAAATTAAATGTCACCAAACATTAAGTACTAGAATAAAAACTATAACTCCGTTTTTGGCTTAGGACATTCAAAGAAAAATAGCTCTGCTCAGAATGTATATTTGTGTGTGTGTATGGGTACTGGGGATTGAAATCAAGACCTGCACACTGAGCTGCCTTCCCAGCCCATTTTTTAAAATTTTTATTTTGTGATAAAATCCTGCTAAGTTGCTAAATTGCCCAGGCTGACATCAAACTTGTGATCCTCCTGCCTCAGCTTCCCCGAGTCCGAGAATACAGATATATGTCATCATATGCTCAGATCAGAAAGAACGTTTTTTATTAAGTATAGAACATAGTTTCTTAGGGCAATTGCCAATAAGCTTTCACTGTAAAGTGCCAGAGAGTAAATAGTTTTGGTTTTGTAGGTCATACCATCTTAGATGCAACTACTGTCATTGAATTGCAAAAGCAGTTATAGACAATACGCTTTAATAAAACTTTATTTATAAAAACATATTGCAGGCTTATAGCTTGGTGACTCCTATACTAAATAATTTTCCTTTCTTCCTTTGTTTCTTCGTTCCTTTGCTCCTTCCTCCCCTTCTTCCTTCCCTCCCTGTCCTCCCTTCTTTCCTCTTATCATAATAATTCCATTATGTGACAAATTTTTCCATTTTTCCATTAGAGGAGAAGACCAATCTCTTGTCGGAGAAGGTTGCACAGGAGAAAATAAGGAAAACGTCTAAGATATCATTCTTCATTAAAAAGAAAAAGTTTCATTTCAAAATCAAATTTAGGTTGCTTTAATGCCAGTTTCTTCCTTAACATTTCTTTCACCAATATGAGTGTGTGGGACAAGAAACTGTTTTTCTAAATTGCTTCTAAATGATTTTTCTTTTCTAGCTACAGACTTTGAAAAATGTTTAAAACAGTTTCACAGCATACTCTTCTGGATGACATCTTTCCTTTGATGCAGAGGAGTGACTTTTTTTTTTTTTTTGTGGGTACCGGGGGGTCGACCTCAGGACCTCGCACGCCAGCAGGCGCCCGTGCTGCTGAGTGATATCACCAGCCCCTTTTTCGTATGTGGGTTCCGGGAGTCGAACTCGGGCCCTCGCGCTTGCCGGGCAGGCGCTTAAGCCGCTGAGCCATCTCACCAGCCCGGGAGTGACTTTTTAAAAGTACTTTTTAAATAGTTGCTATCCCCAAGGCAAATGTGCCTCAGTCTAATATCTCCTCAGCCTTGTGACCCTTCAATTTCCTTTGTGTTTTCAAGTCTTTTATCACCCTTGATACAATTTTCCAATATTTTATTAAATGGGCTGCACCAAATGAAAAATTTTATTTTCTGTTGGCATCAATTTAGACATTATAAGAAAGATCATGTATATAACATGACTCAATTTTTGTCTGCCCTTGATTTTCATTGCACGTTCTAATGAAGTCATTCATTAACTATTTTGTTTGCTTTTTAATAAAAAAGATATAAAAACTTACATCTACATGTTTGGAAGTAGTGACATAAAGGGTAAAGATGTGTTTGGTTTAAGTGTTCAACAACTAAAACTAAAGAAAAGAAATGCTATCCTGGAGTTTCACTGCAGTACCCACAGTAACAAGAGAGGGATTTCATATTTACTATGATCTTTCTTTATTTTTCACCAAACTACATAATGTAACTTGAACTTTCCATGTTTAGTTAATAGTGTGGAAACATATTTGTGTACAAACTTCTTTTGAGAGAGTTCAAATCCCTTTCATAACATTTTCTTTAACCACATCAATATTCTCCTTGGAAGGCTTGAATATTTATTTTCTTCCCAATGCTATAAATGAGAAAATGATGCATAAGTACTAAGGATATTTGACATGTATTCATAAGTCTGAGAAATGATTAAATCAAAACTGAATTTTCAAGCTAATTATCAGTTCAGCTTTCATTCTCCCTAAGTTTAAAAGTATTCTTCAGGGTGAGATACTTCCTCTTGTTTTGTGACTGGATTACCTCCCTCCATAAAACAAACTTAAAAAGATAAAAATAGGTATTTAAAAATGGTTTACAGACACTATATATCAGGTTACATAAAACAGTGATCCCTAAGACAAGGAAAAAAATGGTGTAAGCCTGTGATGGTCCAAGCTTAGTGTCAGAGATAGTTCCTATGCCTCAACACAGGAAAGAGGAGATTAAACAAAACCTGTGTTGAGGAGATGGGCCTAAGGATCTTGAAAGTTTGCATGAGCAAAAAGTTGCACAGAAAAGAACTCCATACATCTTCCTGAGTCCTTCATGTGTTCTGCTAATTATAGGTCAATAGATATATTTGAGGAAATTACCTGGTATCAGGGAAATAACTGTTTAGAGACAAATCTCTGTCTGTGTATGTGTTAGTCCTCCATGCCTGTGATAGCAATGCCACAGAATGGATATTCTAAACAACAGAAAATTTTTTCTCACAATTCTGGAAGTTCCAATTCCAAGATCAAGGTGACATCAGCTTTGATTTTATACTGAAACATTTTTGCTTGGCTTACAGATGCTTGCCTTCTTTTTGTGTCTTCACACAGCCTTTTCTCTGGGTGAGTATATAAAGACATCTCTGTTTTCTTTCTGCCTCTTCTTGTAAGAAACTCATTTAAACTTAATTACCTTTTTAAATGCCCTATAGCCAAGTAGAGTCACATTGAGGGTTAGAATTTAACATAAAATTTTAAAAGGACATAATTTAGCCCATAATGGTCTTTCATATTTGCATGTCTTACAAACAATCACTAACTGCTTTTGCTCTTGCATATTCCTTCATGGATGTCTTATATTGAATTATCTGAGAAGATGGATATGGTGAACCTCTTGGATGCAAAGGACAACCATGCTTACTGTTCAGTATAAAATTCCTAGATTTACTAAACTCAGGAGTTCTTTGGTATAATACAACCTATCCCACATGCAGAAGTCATCTAGTCCTCTTCACATTGCCCTGTAAGAATTGGAGCTTAAAGAATTGGTGAGGGCCAGTGAGATAGCTCAGCAGCATAAGTGCCTGCCTGGCAAGCACGGGGTCCTGAGGTCGACTACCGGTACCCACATTAAAAAAAAAAAAAAATTGGTGAGCTCTTCTCAAGGTCTTGTGTTTCCTGTTAGCATCCATGAAGATGGGGCTAGAAATACTCTTAGCTAGTGTGTATGGCAAAAGATCATACTCTTCATCAATCTTCAAAAGAACTTCTTCATATAATTAGAGAAAACAATAACCAAATCATGTTCCCACCAATCAAACTAGAAAATCTTTTAAATTGCATGGTGTCGGGGAGAGTACACATACTGACATTTCTGCAGTAATGTAGAAAATCTAGCCATAAAAGAAAGCCACTCTAGTCTCATCTAGCAAAACCTAAAAGCTAACCTTGAAAGAATCAAACTGCTTCAGAATAATTTAAGAATAATCAGGGCCTAACAAGTAATATTTGAAATTTCTGGCATCCAAATAAAATTACATCTTTCAAAGAAGTAGGAAAGTATTGCCCAAAATACAGAAAAATAAATCAATAAGAACAGTTTAAGAAATCACAAAAAATGTTAGAATTACTAAATAAAAGCCTTAAAGCAATCATTAGAACTTTATTCCATGTATTCAAGAAGATAGACAAAAGATTGAGCATATTACATAGAGACAAATTCAGAGAAATAAAAAGTACAACGTGTGAGAGAAAAACTGCATCAGATCACATTAACAGGAGATTAGCCACTGGCAGAGGGTAGGGGGAGATGTGAACATGAAGACACACCAATAAGATCTAAAGTAAAACAGATGAAAAGACTGAGAAAAATGAACAAACCATCAGTAAGCTGTGAGACAACATTGTTGGGTAATATATATGCAATCGGAGTCATGAAAGTCAAGCAAGGATGAAGTGAACATAAAAAATACTTCAAGAAATTCTAGTTAATTTTTTTCCAAATTTGACATAGACAAAATCCCAAGATCCACAAAATTCAATAGCCCTCACATAGAAGAAACATAAAGAAAAAAATATACCATGGCATATCATAATCAAATTGACCTCAACCTTTGACAAAATCTTAATAGGAACCAGAGATAAAGATACCATATATACAAGAAAATCAAAATAAGAATTAAACAGACTTTTGTTTAGAATAAATATAAGTGAGAGGACACTGGATCTGCATCTTTAAAATAATAGTATAAAAAAACGAAAGAACTGGGCCGGTGAGATGGCTCAGCGGCTTCAGCGCCTGCCTGGCAAGCGCGAGGGCCCAAGTTCGACTCCCGGAACCCACATACGAAAAAGGGGCCGGTGATATCGCTCAGCGGCACGGGCGCCTGCTGGCACGCGAGGTCCTGAGGTCGACCCCCCGGTACCCACAAAAAAAAAAAAAAAAACGAAAGAACTATAAATCTCAAGTTCTGTATCTAGTGAAAATGTTTTTTATAAACAAGAAAGAATCAAAGCCTTTTTCATAGTCACAATCTGAAACAATTCATCACTAGTACATCTGCCTATAAAAATGCTAAAATATCTTCAGTTAGAATAAAAAAACCTCCTAGACTAAAATCTACATTTTCACAAAGGAATGAAGAGCACCAGAAATTGTAAAACTATAGATTTTAATTATTTTAGCTCTGTTTAGAACATAATTTTCTGTTTAAACTTAAAATCATAACAATTTAGTGTATGGCTCATACTATATATGGAGGTAGAATGCACGATAAATACAGCATAAGATTTTAGAGGTCAAAAGGATAGTGTAACTTGTAAAGTTTGTATAACATAAGTGAAGTAATAGGATGTTACCTAAAAGCAACAAGTTAAGATGTATAACCATGAGTTATCAAATAACCATTTAAAATGAAAACTTGTAACTAGTAAGCTAAAGAAAAGAATGAAATGAAATTACAAAACATTCTTAGTCAAAAATGGAAACAAATAATTGATTAATTTATTAATGTATAATCAAAAAGCAGATTAGTCAAGAGTATTGTAAATTTCAAAAGAAGTAAACATTTATTCTTATCACAAAAATCATACATTTTTGAGGTGATAATTATGCTAATTTGACAGATTTGATCATTCTACAGTTTATCTTTGTATTGAAACATAATTTTAAACCTTAGAAATATACACACTTTTTGTGTGTATGTGTGTGTGTGTACCGGGGGTCAAACTCAGGACCTCACATGCTAGCAGGCGCCCATACCGCTGAGCGATATTACCGGCCCTTTTTTCGTATGTGGGTACCGGGAGTCGAACTCAGGACCTCGCACTTGCCAGGCAGGCGCTTATGCCACTGAGCTATCTCACCGGCCCTACACTTTTTAATTGACAACTAAAAATAAAACTAAAAAGAATTGGTAAACCCATTTATAATAACATTAATTTTAAGTGAGTTAAATATCCCAACTAAAAGTAGAGATTGTTGTATTGTTTAAAAAAAAAAATAAAACCATAAGTTGAATCAAGAAACCCACTTTGAATAGGAAGACACAAGTAAGTTAAAAGAGTGAGAAAATGTATGCCACACTATCACTCATCAAAAGAAGGCCAGAGTGGATATATTAACATTACAAAAAGCAGATTTCAGAAAGAAAAATACTGTGTAGGGTGAATCAGAAGCTACTTTTAATAACCTAATTCCTTTTTTTCTTTTTGTGGGTACTGGGAGTTGACCTCAGGACCTCGTGCGCCAGCAGGCGCCCGTGCCGCTGAGCGATATCACCGGCCCTTTTTTTGTATGTGGGTACCGGGATTCGAACTCAGGACCTCATGCTTGCCAGGCAGGAGCCTATGTCGCTGAGCTAACTCACCGGCCCAATAACCTAATTCCTGAAAAGCAACAATATATTGTGAGTTAATAACTCAAACATGAATAGTGGTCACTATCCATGTCCGTTTTCTTTTCTGATTTTTTTCCCCAGATATGTGATAAGGGATTTAGAATATAATATTTTTTAATTCTTGAAATTAATCAGAAGTTTTTCCATGCCTGAAAATTGTCAAACTAGTTAACAACTCATGGCTAATGATTTTGATGGTTCATAAAAGGGATTAAAATGACCTTTGCAATTGTCAAATATCTTGAAACACTGGAATTCTAGGGTTTTATATCAGTGTCAGTAAATTAGTATTTTACAGAAGTACATAAGTTATTGACTAAAACAAAGATCTCACAACTCCTCAATGGTAGTTTTGTTGGTGGACCCAAACAAACAACACACATATCTCACACACACACACACACACACACACACACGCAGATACACACACTATTCCTTGAAAGCCCAATTAAACATTTTAAAAAAGAGTGTTTCCTTCCCATTTCAACATTTGTAGGTACACCTAGAAGGAGATGAGGAAAACGTGTTTCAGTGTCAGGCAACAGATGGCAGATAAATATATTATCATATACCTTCAACTAGGCAGGATAAATTGTTCAAACATACTTTTGCAGTTGGCTAAAGCAAACAGAGGTACAAGGGAAGTGAACATATAAACAAATTAATTCCAAATGATATTATAGAGCTATGTATTTCTGTACATTCCAGCCTTTAACTGTTCTCTTTAAACTTTTAGTACATCTACCAACCGTGTCCTGGTGCCATGCTCTCCTTAAGGAACCACAAAAGAAGCTGCAGCAATCTCCCGGGCGAAAGTGAAACTCAGTTTGACTGAGGTCAAGTCAATTTGCAGCCAGAGGAGTGACTGTCCTTAACACTGAAAGACATATCCTACTTGACTCCTGGGATTGCCTTGGCAGGCTATAAGGTTTGAAGTCATACTGAGCAACAAGGTGGCATGCTGAGAAGAAAAATAGCCCAGGAGTCAGGAGACAGGTCTTGCTTCTGGCAGTGACAGTGATGGGAGGCCTGGTAAGTCACTCACTGCTCCATTTCTTTATCTACACACAGGGAGAAATTCCTGCCCTATCTCACAGCTTCTTAATGGGAATCAAATCATATAAAACGTAAGTATTTGGTAATATTGAATAGAAAAGAGAAAGTGAACGCTAACTAGAGAACAATGTAGTATTTAATTATTCTAAATGAATTTTAAGTTTGTTGTCCATATTACAATTTTGACATATTTTATTGTTTTTATAATTTCATGTTTTATTATTAAAACTTCACTTTGACTTATATAAGGAACATATTGCTAGTTTTCTAAAAAGGAAACTGACAAAGGGGCGGGCACATTCAAAACCTAATTCATAACATATTCATTGACCAATTTTCTGAATATGAAAGACCTTCCTGAACAACTTGAACTTTCCAGAAAATGATACACCCTGTCTCTGGAGATAATTAATTGCACTCCTGTGGATAATATAGAAAGGATTATTCCTACATTAAATGGAAAGAGATAAATAAATATTACATGAGTCCTGGCTGCCAAAAGGATCTATGTCAAAAAAATGCCAAAGAACTCAAGGATTTAGTGATTTTCTTTCATAATGGGGCTTAGCCTTCATATGCAGGAAAGGGGTAGATTCAAGGAAAGTATGAGATAAGGGAGAGGGAGGCTTTGAATAAACTGAATTTTTATATGAGCTGAGGAAAAAAAATATATTGCATCATCCTCTGGATTTAATACGTAAACAACCTGTATCCCAGATGATGACAGAATGTTCTGGTGTCCACTTTAAGCAGATGAAGTTAGCTGCCACTGCACTGGCACATTAACCAAAGTAGTTAAAGTTCTGGTTGTTTTCATTTGACAGTCTTAAGGTCAATCTCACACACACACACACACACACACACAACACACTTACAAGAGGTTGACATTTTACCAAAGTAGTAATGACTCCTGTTTCAACACATTTAAAATATTAAATTATGTCATTTTTAATGCCAATATGTAGCCATAATTAATACTAAAAGTAAACTCTCATATCTCTGTATAATCCAAACAATGTAGCAGACAAGTGTTTACCTATAAGGTGGTCATGTTCATTGAAGAAGAAAATCTTTCTGCAATTATACTCTGGAAGAAAAGTAAATACTCCTTAGCAGTACAGGTCCCAGTATTTCCCTCATTTTTAAGTAGCACTTTTAAATTTACAAATTTTTAAGACTCCACTGTCTTTTCCACCAAATTAATGAGAAAAATTGTAATGTAGTAATGACATCCATAAAGATATTAATAAGAAAGATAATGGCAATTAATTAACCAGCTACTAAGGCTCACAAAAACCCTATGATAGACATTATTATTGCCTCCATTTCAAAATAGGAGTTTAAAATATAAGGAGATTAAAGTGTTTGCTTAAGATCACAAAAATGGATAAGCCTGGTTTTAAACTAAGTCACTAAGAATTAGATCATAGCTGTATGTAAGGGCTGAATGGCAAGAACCACAGTCAAGAATGTGAATGCATTGTTCTATTTAATCCTCCATAACTCCATTAATTCAGTAGTATTATGATGATCCTCTTTGTAGATGACAAATTGAGATTAGAGAGATCTAAGGTTAGGTTACAACAGATCTGGATTTCTGTACAGGTGGTTGAATCAATTGTCAGCATGTAAATCCTGCACTCTACTGTTCTGCAAAGGACAAGAAGTACTTAAAATGACTTGTATATAGAAATAATCTGGCCAGTTTATCCTTTTCACGGAAAAGCAAAAATTCTTCCAATTCTTCAAACTTTATTTTGTGTTTCATTTGTTTTGAGTTACTTTCTTAAGGACATGGTATACATTAAAAATTTTAAGAACAACCACTCAAACTACCACGTTGGATTATGTAGCCTTACATTTTTTCAATGTGTGAGTACAATATCCTTTCAGAAAAGAAACTCTGTGCTGTTAAAAACAGCTTCATGGTAAAAGTCTTTCATATTTACAGGGACAAAAACTTAAAAATCTAAAATGCAAGAAAGCTGAAGAAATTCATTTTCAAAATATTATTGACCCTTATTTCACTTTTTTCAAGAATAAGGAGTCATTTAGCAACATTTTCTGAAAACCCCAAACAACACTGTATTTAGTTGTGCCTTCTAAAATGTGCATCTCACAAAATCACTTCTGTGGTATTTCTGTCAAAAACGTATAACCTGAAAGTAGTAATCAGGAAACAACAGTCTAAGTAAAATTGGGGACATTCTGCAAAATAACTGCTCAGAACTCTTCCAAAATGTCACAGTAATAAAAGACAAATAAGGACTGCAGAAGTGTTAAAGATTAAAGAAGACTAAAGAAACAAGACAAGGAAATACAACATGTGATCCTGCATTGACTCATGGACCAGAAAGAAAAACATGTTTTTTTTTTTTTGCTAAAAGTAAAGAGTACTTTTAGGATGATAGTTAAATTTGAATCAGATATGTAGATTAGCCGATAATATATCAAATTTAATTTCTTTATGTAGGTAATTTTACTGTAGTTTTGTAAGAGAATATCTTTGTTTTAAAGAAATCATTAGCAGCAAACAGACATTATTTTTGTGACCCTTAATTATTTCAGGAAAGTTATGTATATCTCCATTCATGGTTTTTATGGGACTGGTTTTGGACACCTTAGTCCATGGACTCATTATATTTCCAAGAGTTGATTTGTTATTATTTGAAGTAGGGGACATGCCTTAGCAGTTTAGAAGGCACAAGCATAATATAGGCAAAAATGTTTCCTATGCCAATGTTATGAAAAATCTGGCTTTGAATGATTACTTTGCTGTAAGCTACATTTGTAGTTTGAAACTCAATTATATCCTAAAAGTTGGCTTGGCTTCTCCAAGCAACAACATGGGAAAGTTGGGGGTGTGATGATGATATTCAGTCAACTCCGTTATCCTTCCAGCTATCGTCTGTGTCAACCTTAACTCAGAGCTGCATTGGGCGATGTCTTAGCCAGCTCTGAGTATGCTGGAAAATTTGTAAGAAATTGAACTCTGATCCCCACATGATTCAGTCTCTGTCCATTTACTAGTCTTGACATGTCTCCTACCTAATTGTGAGTCTCTAATTATTGAAAACATCTAAGACCTCAAAGTATGAACTCAAAGTAAACTATGACCTCAAAGTAAACTATGACCTCAAAGTAAACCATGGCAAATTGTTTCCAGGCATATGTATATCTTTACACTAAAAAAGGAACATTCACATTTCAAATCCTCCATATCCTTGTCCAGTTAAGAGATACAAATATTCCCAATTTTACTAATTATTAACTTCTTAGATAACTTAAGCATCAGTTTCTGAGGGATAACTTTTTCAAAGTAATATAGACATATTTTGTAAAATTAATTATCCTTCAATTATAATATAAAACAAAAGTGTTAGCAAATGTAAAGTTCATATTTTCTTATGTATGGTAAAAATAAATAGATCTTTTATGATTCTCCCTTGGGAGTAAAAGCCTTTGTTAAAGCAATCCTCAGATCTAATAACTATGAATCTGATTCTCCACATAATGTGAATATAGATAAAAGAGAATTTAAATATTTTCAAGCCCTGTCTTTTGGGGAAAATATACCATTTTACAAGATGCTACTGACTATAAAACCTTTAACTATCCTTACTTTGAAAATAGACATCTTAATTCTTTAAATGTTAAGAACAGTCATCTTAACTCTTGGTTGTTAAGGCGGACCAAAGAGAGACTAAAGGAAAAAATAGATATCCAAAAACAGTAGTTACATTGGTTTACTTTAAATATATAGTCATTTCTTATTTTAGTAGAAAAATTCACTGTTTCAAAAAGTTTTTAAACTTGCTTTCTAAAACATAGTTCAGAAGCTTCAATCTTATGACTTCAACTTCAATGTCAGGACACTCTACTTTTTGTTCCATCATAGTTCCCGAGCATATTACATCTTCTGTGCTCTTATACCTAGTGAATTTTGCTTATCTTGTTTCTGTGTTTTGTAATGACCTCATTAAGTTTACTCTCTTAAAGTCCTGGGTTTTGAAATTTCTTATTCATCCTTTACTGTCAAGGTTCAAATATCACCTTTCCACAGACAACCTTCTCCCCACAAGATAAAATTAAATGTTCTCTCATGGGCATCCCACAGTACTGTTACATGTACCGACTGGGATATTTCAAGTGGCTTTCATTAATACTGTATAGGTGTGATAATTAGCTTCATATGTCGACTTGACTAGGCCACACTGCACAAATTTTGGGCAAAATAATATTCTAAATGTTTTTGTGACAATTTTTTTAGATGGCATTAACATTTTTAAAAATTGTATTAATACATGTTTAGAATATGTAATGATTACATTCGTTGTGAGGAATTGGTACATGTACATAACACATCTTAGTTTCTTTTTTCCCCTTCCCTCCACTCCGCTTTTATTTTCCCAGCATCACATACATGTATTTATCTTATAAGTCATTATAAAGTTAATCATCATATATACAGATTATCAACCAGACTAATAAGCCAAAAAACATAAAACTTATAGAACAATTATACTAAATTTAGGTAGACTTTTCGATATATGTTGTCCATGCTGGATAGCAATAATTTTTTTCTCTCTCACTTTTTTCTTATTATATTTTATTTCCTACTTTATTTATAAATTGTGTTTTTAAAATAAGAGATACAATGCAATATTTAAGTTTGTGTGTCTGATTTACTTCACTTAAAATTATGACCTCAAGGTGGATCCATTTTCCAACAAATGATTCAAGTTTCTTCTTCTTCTTGGCAGAGTAGTACTCCATCATGTATAAATACCAAATTTTCTTTATCTACTCATCTGCTGATGTACATGTAGTTTGTTTCCAAGATTTAGCTAATACGAATTATGCTGCTATGAACATGGTTATACATACATCACTTTAGCATGATGTCTTTAACTCTTCTGGGAAAATGCCTAGAAGGAGAATAGCCAGGTCACATGGAAATTCTATTTCTAGTCTTTTGAGGAATCTCCATAATGATTTCCATAGTGGTTGTATCAGTTTACACCCCACCAACAATGAAGAAGTGTTCTTTTTTCTCCATAGCCTCGTTAGCACTTGCTATTGCTTGATTTCTTGATGGTAGTCATTCTTTCTGGAGTGAGATGTTGTTTTAATCTCAGTGTTGTTTTAATTTGAGTTTCTAGAGTGGCCAGAGAGGTTGAATTTTTTTTTTATGTATTTATTGACCATTTGGGTTTCTTCATCTGACAAGTGTCTTTTCACTTCAGATGCCCAGTTTTTAATTTGAGTCTTTAAATTTGAGGGGTATATTTTTTTCAGTTCTTTATATATTCTAGATATTAGTGCTATATCTGAGGAGTAGCTGACAAAAACTTTTCCCATTCTGTAGGTTGTCTCTTCACTCTGCTGGTGGTTCCCTCTGCTGTGCAGAAGCTTTTTAATTTTATGTGATCCAGTTTGTTGATTCTTGATATTATTTCTTGTGCAACTGAGGTTTTTTTCTGTAAAGACTTTGCCTACAGCTAGGTCTTCAGGAGTCTTACCTATTCTATCTTCCAGCAGATTAAGTGTTTCTATTCTAATGTTTAGATCTTTAATTAATTTTGATTTTAGTTTCATTAATGGTGAGAATGGGGATATAGGTGCAATCTTCATCATGTGCGTAGCCAGTTTCCATAGCACCATTTGTTAAAGCGGCTGTCTTTCCTCCAGCGAAAAGATTTGGTTCCTTAGGCAAAGATAATGTAGCTGAGTGTACCTGAAGTTTTTTTTGCACCTTCTATTCTGTTCCACTGACCCACAAGTCTGGATTATATTTTGCAATACTATGCTGTTTTTATCAATGTAGCTTTGTAGTATAACTTGAAGTTTGGGACTCTGATGCCCCCTGCCTTGACCTTGCTGCCCAAAATTATTTTTGCTACTTTAGGGCTCTTCTGGTTCCATATGAATTTTAGTGCTACTTTCTGTAGTTCTGTAAGGAATGCTATTGCCATTTTGATTGGGATTGCATTAAATCTGTATAACAGTTTTAGAAGTATGGCCATTTTGACTATATTGTTTCTGCCTATCCAGGAAGAGAGAATATATTTCCATTTTCTTATATCCTCTTTCATCTCCTTTTTCAGAATATTATAGTTTTCACTGTAGAGAACTTTTACTTCCTTGGTTAGGTTAATTCTTAAGTATTTAATTTCTCTTCATATTGTGAAATTTACTTTTTCCTTAATTTCCCTATCAGTGAGATTTTTATTGGTGCACAGGAATGCTATTGACATTTGAGTGTTGACTTTGTATCTTGCTGCACTACTGAATTTGGTTATAAATTCTGGGAGTGTTTTGGTAGAGTTTTGGGGGTCTTCTATGTAGAAGATCATATCATCTGCAAATAGTGATTTATTTATTTATTTATTTATTTATTTATTTATTTATTTTTGTGGTGCTGGGGATTGAACCCAGGGCCTTGTGCATGCAAGGCAAGAACTCTACCACTGAGTAACATCCCCAGACCAAATAGTGATAATTTAACGTTTCCTCTTTTATCCATATTATTTTTATTTCTTTCTCTTGTGTAATAGGCAATTTGCACCTTAGTTCGAAAAGAGATGAATAATTTCTTCAGATTAGCCATGTAGGAAAGTCAGTAGCAAAGACAGAAGCTATGGCTAACTGAAGAATGCATTCCCTATTTATAAATAGTAAATTTCTGTTGACCCCCTAAGGACACATTTTAAAACTTTTGAAGATATGTCAAATTTTGTTTGAAATAGAACAAATTTTGAACGGTAGCAAAAAAAAAGAAGAAAAGAAAAGAAAGAGAGAGAGAAGAAGAAAAAGAAAAGAAAAGAAAAGAAAAAGAAAGATAGGAAGAAAGATAGAAAAGAAAGAAAGAAAGAACTATTGTACTTTTCAAACAAACCAACCACTGAAGACTAGTTTCTGCCCTCAGGCTGATAAACTTTAAGAACCTATTTAAATTCTCCAAGAGAATTTGATTTTAACATATAGACTGAGAATGTCATCTGTTAAGAGTGGCCCTGTATACTCCTGCAAGTTGTTTAATAGGTTATAAGTTTCAGAGCCAGAATTAAAGAAATGTAAATATCCAGTAATAAATCACAGTTTACTTCACTGAAAGCAAAGTGGTTCTAAGGTCATCTTAACTCTGTTCAACCAGTTCAAGGGATTATCCAAGAGATCTTTTGCTTTCATAATTGTTAGAACTGGTAATTTTCTAAGATATTTGGTACCACTCACCCATGGGGAATATTTTAAGTTCTCAGAGTGATGGGTAAGACCTACAAGGATGACATAGAAAGAGGTCCAGAAGTGTTCCAATTTGTGCCAAATATAAGGAACTATCCTGCCTCCCATGACTTTCAAACATGTCCAGTCAATTTCATGAACATTACTTGCATCTTTATAATTATCTATGAGGATAGTCTCCTTCCATTTTACACAGAAACATATACTACTTGTAAAGTTTTAAAATAACTTAAATTTTCTAGAAATACACTCCCACATAGATTCAAATAAGTTGAGCTTTGCTCTGTTCAGAAGGTTACCAAGAGTCATACACTCTTCCAGAAAATTATATCAGTAAAATGATTTCTCCTCAGAATATTTGAGCCCAGAACACACAGCTTTCTTTGTTAGTATTTATAGCTGTCACAAGTCCAGTGATAGTATAAGAGATTTAAGCATCTGACTACTTCATTGTGGCTTTCAGGATGGACATGCCTCAGGATTTACATACTGAGATATATTTCTAAAATAAAGCGGATATAGTGCCTTAGCAGAACAGTGCCTGCCTAGCAAGGGCAAGGTCCTGAGTTCAATTCCTGGTACCAAAAAAATATTAAATATTTTGGATTTATGTATCCTCCATATTAAAATGATAGCATTATAGTGCCTTTAAAGTTTATTTGGAAATAGGTTCTATTACATATAAAGTTTATTTGAGAATATTGAATGTAGTATTAATGTATTTATTATTTAAAAGGATTATTAGGTCAACTAAATTCAGAAATACTAACACAGAAACTATCCTGATTGATAAGCCAAATGTATATCCATGGCCTCATGTTTAGAAATGCAGTATAATCATTCCATCATTGAAATAAAATATTTTATTTCTGTGAAATTATGGGATTATCATGATATGGAGCATCATCTTTTAAACATGAAAACTTTCTGTTTTAAAAATTCAAGGACCTGATTTCTCACCTAATTTTTTCATAATTATTGAATAGGATTTAGGCATACATCTTCCACCATTCTTCGTTGTTATGGTCTGTGCTATATCAAAGAAGAAATTTTAAAAAGCACAATTTATTCATTAAACATTTAGAAAATGTGATTTACGTTCACACTTTTACTAGAGAATTTCAGTTATTAACGATTCTTTGGAGACTTTGTTACAGTATATATAGTCAAAGCTGTGGCTACACTCTCATCCTCTAATTTTTATAATGTGTATAAAACACGAGGCACATCAAGGTTAAAATATTAGATTCTTCCTGAGATTTAACTAATAATCCCATTATGATGGAATAGAAATAAGTCTTTGTTATGAATGATTTAAAGTAACTTAAATTCTCTTTTAAATGACCTTGAGATCTTCTTGGAAGATCTTGGAAATTCTATCTGGAAATGACCTTCGACTCTATGTTTATCAAAACCATTTAAGTAAGTCATCTTCTTCAGTGAACCCTGAAACTTCAGAAAGAAAAGAGGAGTAAATATAGGATAGGGCCACCCACCTGGCCTGCCAGATGAGCTAAATTAATTCTGGATAAATCAGTAGGTAAGGCAGCCATAGCCCAATTTCTTCTGCCAGAAATACTTTCCCACAATGTCATTTGAAGCCACCAAACCTGTTCAATCAGCATCAGGCATTCACCACTTTGTGCTCTTGTGAACTCCTGGACACCTTTAGAAAGAAGCATAATAAGCAAGCAAACCAATAGGTAGATGAATGAAAATTTCTCTCTCCAAACTTTTTGTTTTCTTTGCCACTGTCACAATTGCCTATTAATTTGACAGTAGAGCAGATTTATATCTTCCTTACCACTTCACGTTACATCTACCCCATTGCTGTTTTCATTACTTAATTAAACGATAAAGCTCTACCCCTTCCACTCTTAATATTTATCCTCCCATTTTTTTCTAATAAAATCTCACATTGTGCCACTTTTCAGTGGCTACAAAGTAAAAATCTCTGAATCCTATAGTATTGAACAATCTAGAATCAGAGCTTTAATAACATTTCCTAAAACAGCTTTAACTCCCTTTGCCTTGTTTTTACAGTTTTATTGCAATATAAGTCACATGCCATAAAATTCATCAAAAGTATATACAATTCAACTTAAAACAGATCTTTTATATCTAAGCATTTCCAATCTCCACCCCCCAGCCTTAGTCAACAATAATCTACATATTTTTTCCAGAACTAAGGGTTGAATCCTGGGCCTCATACATGCTGGCAAGTACTCTACCACTGAGCTATATCCCCATTCATTCTTTTAAAGTTACTTTAAGACAAGGTCACTAAATAGCCCAGACCTGCCTTAAATTTATCATCCTTCAGCCTTAGCCTCCCAAATAGCTGGGATTACAGGTGTGCACCATAATACCTGGCAATGCTAATGTAACTTCTCTATAAATTTACCTATTCCTGACATTTCCTATAAGTGCAGCCATATGATATGTGATCTTCTGTGACTGAATTATTTTACTTATCATAGTGTCTTCAGGATTCATCTATGTTTTAGCAGTATTAGTATTTCATTCATTTTTATAGATAAATAATATTCTATTGTATGCATGTGCCAACATTTGTGTATTCACTTATCAGTTGATGACATTGGAGTTGTTTCTATTTTAGATTCTTATAAATAATACTGTTAGACCATTCTTACAAAAGTTTTGTGTGAACATATGTTTTCATTTTTCTGGGGCATATGCCTAAGATATATTGCAGACTCCGTGACAATTCAATGTTTAACCTTTAGAAAAACTGCCAAAAATTTTCAAAATAACATCACAATTTTGCATTCTTACAAGTAAGGCAAAAATTTCTAATTTGTCCATATCCATGCCAAATTTTGTTATTGTCTATTTTCTTATAGACATCCAAGTCAAGTGTGAAATTGTATCTCATTTTGGTTTTGATTTGCATTTTTCTAATGACTAAAGATATTGAGCATGTTTTGTATACCTATTGTTCATTTGTATATCTTATTTAGAGAAATATCTATTTATAACCACACACAGGATAGAAAAACTGTAACAACAAATCTAGTATCCCTAAGAAAGTTCTAATCATGGTGTGTCATCAGGCTTTCCCTACATTAAATTTAGGAATTCCATTTTGTCTAATACAGATATTTTCATAATCATAACAGTAGCCATTAAGTTCCACATGCTTTACTAGCAACATAAGATGATTGTATGTAATGATTTGGAGGAATCATTAGATATTTACATAACATTAGACATGTCATCATTTGGATTTTAGTTTTCTCATTAGTAAATAGTAACATAATAGGGATCTTAAAGGGTTATAATAGTAAGTATTAAAATGCATGCAAAGTGTTCAGCATAGAATTTGGGACTTGGTAACCACATTACATTTCTTTAATAATAATAACAGTATTATTATTATTATTATTATCACTATATCATTTAAACTACTGAGCGAATTATCCTCTTGCCAGATTGCATTAAGATCTTGTCAGGAAAACAGTATTTCAGTAGAGGTAGTTTAATAAAGGGAACTAAGTGCAGAGGTATTAGAGAAGCTGACAACATGAGAAGTTGAGGAAATTCAAAGAATAAAAATTGTGCACATTCCTACAGTATTAGTGAGCTTTCCCAATGCTGGGACCCAATACTCAACACCCACAAATTAAAGGAGGAGGCTTTTAATTTGTTTCATGATTTCAAGGGGATTCAGTCCATGGTGTGCAAGCTCTGAGGCAGAAACATCATGGCAGAATAGATGAATGGATAAAAAAATATGTTATATATAAATAATAGAATTTTCCTCAGGCATAAAAAAATGAATTCCTGTCATTTGCAGAAAATGGCAGGAATTGGAGGCCATTATATTTAATGAAATAAACCAGACACAGACAAATATCATATGTGCATGGAAGCTAAAAATGTTGATCTGAAAGCAGAATAGATTGGCAGATTCTGGGAAGCGTTTGAGGGGAGGAAGGACAGAGTTTGGGTAATGGGTACCAAAATTGAGTTGGAAATGAGGAATGATTTCAAGACTTCTTCAGCATGATAGGATGAATATAGTACACAATAAATCAGTATGTATTTTAAAAATAACTACAAGAGAGGAGCTTGAATTCTCTATACATGAAGAAATAATGAGGTGGAAATAATAACTCTGATTCCGTTAGTATACTTTCTGTACTTGCATTGAAATATCATACAGTACCCAATAAATATGTACCAACATTTGTTAATTAAAATGAAGAATAAAATAAAATTAATAATAATGTTGCAATGAACATAGGAGTGATGGTATATCTTCAAGCACTTGATTTCAATTACTTTGAATACATACCTAGAAGTAGGATTTGCAGATCATATAGTACTATTTTCAATCACTTGAAAAACACCCATACCGTTTCCATAGCTGCTGCAGCATTTTACATTCCCAACAATGTATAATTTCTCCACTTCCTCATCAGTACTTGTTTTCATTTTGTTGTTGTTGATAGCCACCCCAATAGGTGTGTGGTGGTATCTCATTGTAGCTTTGATTTGCGTTTCCCTGGTAAAAAATATTGAACATCATTTCATACACATGTTGGTCATTTGCATGTCTTCTTTTCAGAAATATCTGTTCAAGTCAATCACACATTTTTATTTGGTTATTTGGGTTTTTGTTATTGACTTATAGGAGTTCCTCATATATTTTGGAGATTAACCTCTTCTTGGACATGTGGTTTGCAAGTATTTTCACCTATTCCATAGGTACATCATATTGAATGGTGAAAAATTAAAAGCATTTTTTCTAAGATCAGCAACAAGACAAGGATGTTTGTTCTAGACCATTATTTTCAACATAGTTTTGGATGTCATAGTCAGAGTATATAGGCAAGAGAAAGCAATGCCATTCAAATTGAAAAGGAAAATATAGAATCATCTGTTTGTACACGAAATAATTCTACATGTAAAAAACCCTAAAGACTATATAAGAAAAACTGTTAGAACTTAAATTAGTACAGTTACAGGTTATTAACAAACTAAAATCACTGGTATTTCTGGACACTATCAGTGATCTATTAAAAAATAAAATTAACAGCAGATTCAAAAAGAATAAAATACTTAGAAATAAGCCTAAGTTGGCGAAATACTCATACATTAAAAACAAATGAAAAATTGGTAAAATAAGGAACACAGATAAGTGGAAAGACAGTACATGTTCATGGATTTAAAGACTTGATATTGTTAAAATGTTCATACTACCCACAGCAATCTACAAATTTGATGAGTATGTGTATTTTAACGCATATAAAATACGTGTTACTTCTCATTCTATTTATTAATTTTTGTCACTAACCACCATCATTACTTTTAAGATACACACATGTTACTTCTTGTACATCTAATCTGTTGCTTTTAACAGCTTACAACATTTCAAGTAGAACATCCACCACGTTTTACCTGAACACTAACCCAGGGATACACATGTAGTATATCTCCATTTCCCAGGCATACCATCAATACTCAACAAACAGTACTGGACGTGTACCCTAATGCACCTTTATGAAAATTTCCCTGGACCATAAACTCAGGCACAAAATTGCTAAAGCTTAGGTATGTATGCATTTTATTTTACTAAGTACTGTAGCTTGCTCTCCCGAATAGCTGTATTGGTCTGCAGTTTCAAAAGTAATGACAAGGAGCTCCAGGTTTGCAAAAGTCTGAACATATTTGGCCCCATGTAGCTTTCTAAATACTGCCGGTCTAAAGTATGTAGAGTGATTTCCTTTTCTATACTACCCTGATTAATGATCATTTGGAGATTCTTACATGCATGCTGCCTTTTTGGTTTTCTTATCATTAAATTGCTTGTAGATACCTTTGATCCATTTTTTTGTAATTAGGTCTTTTATATGAGATAAGTTACATCTTTATGTCAGATATTAAAAATATATTTGCTGATTTTTAATTATAAATTAAATGTTAAATAGAAATTCTTATTTTTTATATAATTAAATTCATAAAATATTTCTCTTGTGATTGTTTTGTTTGTTTGTTTATTTGTTCATTTTGAGGCAGGGTCTTGCTGTGTAGTTCAGCCAGGCCTTGAAATCACTATGTAGCCCAGGCTAGCCTCAAACTCATGGCAATCCTCCTGCTTCAGCCTCCTGAGTGCTGAGATTACAGGCATGCACCACCACGCCCCGTCTGTGATTAGTGTTTTTAAAATTTTAAGAAGTCATGCTCTATGAATCACGCCCTTCTATATTTTCTTCTATTGATGTTATTGTCTTACTATCGAATTTTAGCCTTTACTCTAGTTACAACTCAGCATTATATGTGGTTGCAAATAATAAACCAGTTTTAATTTAACCCATATAGTGATCCAGTTTTCTTAACACCATCCATTAAATAATCCATATGCCCATTAATGTGTGTGTCATACCTGTGTCATTTTCCCATCTATGTTTTTCTCTGTTCATCCTTTGGTGTTTTACTTGTCCAGCTTTTCTTGCTTTAGTAACACAGTCTTTATTTCTGTGACTTTGTTTTGTGTTGTAATATTGAACAATCAGTCTTCCATCTTTATTCTTCTCATTAAAGACTAACACAGCAATTCTTGGATTTTTACTCATCTATAAAATTTCAGCGTTACTTTATCAAGTGCCTTAAACAAAACCCTGTAATGTTGACTATGAAATATATGAATTAACTTGTGGAGAAAAGATATTTTACTGTATTATGTTATTTCAATTGAGAACATATGTTTCACTATTGTTCTTTATTAGAATTTAATTCCCTTATAAACATCTGATGTTATCTTGCTTAGGTTAACTCCTAGATTACAAATGGCATGCTATTGTTTTATTACGAGTTCTAATTGGTTATTGATGTTCTTATTGGATGATGCTGTTTTCATCCACACAGCTGCCTAATTTATTTTTATTAATTCTGAGAGTTTCTAGCTGTCAGATTTCCTAGGAAAAGAATCGTTTCATCTGCAAAAATTCAAATTTATCACCTTACCTTTTAATCCTTACATCTGTTTTTCTTTCTTTAGTTTAGGCTAGGTCTTCCTTTCCTAAATTAAAATGTAACAATGATAGTAAACCACATTGCCTTGTTCCATATCATAAAGAAAATGCATTACAGTTACTCCAATAAGTATACTATTTGTTGTGAGGTGTTACAATACAAATTTAGCAAGATAAGGTAGTTGCTTGATTTTTCTAGTCAGAGAGGTTTTAATTTTAAATTGATAAAGACCTGAATCAAATATTTATTCTGTATTGGTTAAAGTAATTACATAAATAGTCCTTTAATCTACTTATATGAAGACTAATATTGTTAGCTTTTCTCCTGTACTTCTGTGATAACATTACTTGATTACTTTCTATTATTTAATGTATTTGAATTTGGTTGGTTAATATTTTATTCAAGATATTGGCATTTATGCTTATAAGAAAATGTGACTTTTAATTGTAGTATTTGAAATTGTCCTTATTGGATTTTGGAATCAACACTGCACTATCCTCAACAAATGAGCTAGACAAATGCACTAATTTTAAATTTGGTCCATGAGATAAAAGAAAAAATAACTACTCTTTGAAACTCTCATGTAAAAAAATACTGTTTTAATGCGTTTTGAGAAAAGAGGGCTTAACAGTTATTTCATTTGCTTTGATACTATTGAATTTGTCTGTATCTTCTTGCATGAATTTGGATATTTTGTATTTTTCTGGAAGATAATATACATTAACCATATTTTCAACTATGTTAGTATATATTTCCACATGCAGTTATTTTCTAAATTGTCTGTTGCATATAAATTTTTCTTCAATCTAATTCTGCATTTTCTTTATTTTATATTCTTTTTTCTCAAGTACATTGTCAAAAGACTACTTAATTTTTTGATGTTTTCAAAGTGTAATCTTTTCTTAATCTTCTATACTAGATTAGTCACTATTTTACTGATTTATACCCTTACCTTTTCACCTTTATTTTTGCAATTTTCTCTTTATTTATCAAACTACTTGAAGTTAAATATTTAATTCATTCACTTTAAATATTTCTTGTTTGTCAAAAATAAAAATTGAAGCTCTAACATTTCCCCTACATATGTTTCTGGTTGTGTTCCTTGCATGGTAATATGTAGAATTTTGATTGCCAGTCAGTTCTAAATGTTTATTAAATAATATTATGATCTCATTTTTAATCAAAGGATTATTTTGTAGTGTGTTTTCATGTTATCTAAAAATATGATCTATTTAAACTAATCTTGTTAGGAATTTCTATTTTGTTGCAGTGCAATGCGAAAGCATATGTTGACATTGATTACTTGGACTTCATTAAGACTTCCTATAAAGGCCTAAATTTTGTTCTATCTTTTGTAATCTTTCCAATATTTCCTTAGAAGAGTTCAATATGTATCTTAAAACCAAACCGTGTTACTCAAATCTTTAACACGTCCACTGATTGCTTGGTCTATTTTTGTTAAGATAGAAGTATTAACAATCTCAAGGTACATTTGATGATTTCATTACTTCTTTTTTTTTTTGCTGACATATATATTTTCCCATTTTGAAAAGATCCAATTTTCCATGACATTTTATGTTAAGTATTTCTTTTGTAGATTATTTTGATAAGTAGTTTTTTAATACACTGATATTGTATTTTAGAACTCATTTCTTTCCTTAGTTCATATTTTTTCTTTGACTTTCTAATTTACTTTTGCTCCCTTTCTTGCTTTCCAATGGCTAGCTTAAAAATGTAATCTCTTGGTTTTATATTTAGCTACTCTAATTTGTCCTATCATTAATTTTCCTTAAAATGTGATATATATGTATTTATTTAGCCCCATTGGTGTATAAGGTATACTAGTTGTTATAGTGTCTCTCTAAAAAACAAGTATATTAACACACATTTTTTCTTCTAGTTTCCCACTCTAATGTTATAATATCTAAAGTTTTCATTGTTGTTATTTTTTTGTAACAATATAATTTTACCACATTTTGATTTATTCAGAGTTGATATATATCTTGCATTTTCTCTTGGATGTGTTTTTCATTAATTGCAATGAGGTGTTTCAATACCAATTTGTGCATTTAACTTATAGTAAACAAGAGTTTTGCTTTAAAAGATTTAAAGAGAATGGACTTTCAAGCAAAACAAAATATGAAAGAGAAACATGAAATCATTTTTCTTTCTAGATGTCTTACTATACAAGGAAGGCAAATAAAAAATGTTAAATTCTGCCTTCCAAAATTCTTGATTTCAAATCCTTTTGAGTATTTTTAAAAGTGTAAAAAATTCTCTATTTTGCTATAGTAATTGAACTTTCACCAATACGTGAACTGGTACTGTGATTAACTTCAATTATAATTATAGTACCATATGATTTAATGTTGTTTTAATTGAAGTATGTAAATTATTTATGAGTCAACTAAGGGCATAAGCCTTAACAATTTAAGCTCTTACATTAATAATTGTCTTCAAAAATAATTAAGCTAACATTAAAATTCAGAAATGCACAGGGATATAGCAAAATCACAGTGAAGTCAAGTGATATAACTTTACCTTTAAATATAATAATTTAGGAAATAGAGAATACCCACTTTATCAGTACAAAAGGCAAAGTTGGCTAAAAAAAATAAATCAGCAGAGGTATATGGGAACTCTGTACTTTCCACTCAAATTTGCTGTGTACCTAAAACTACTCTAAACAATCAAATCAGTGGATAACCTCATCATGCTAAATATCCACCAGTAATATTGGACCTAAAGATACCTTTTCTTTTTTTTCTTTTGACTTTTATTAGTACCTGTTTACAGTACATAATGATGGTACAGTACATTCACTGCAGGGAATTTGTTCATGGACAAAACACATTTCAATTCTATTCTTTTTCCTCCATATTTCCACCCCATTTTATATTTCCAGCATCAGATTCATTTATTTATCTTATAAGATGTTATAAAGTTAATTATCACATATATGGATTAATACTAGACCAATAGGCCAAAGAATAGATAAACATATAAATTTAATTGTACTAAATCAAGGTACACTTTCAGATACCATTGTGCATACTAGATTACAATATATTTGTTTTTCTTTATCTTTTTTCCTATAACCTGTCTCTTATTTCATATATATTTAGGTTTTTGTATAATAGAAACCATATAATATTTAAGCTTCTGTGTCTGAGTTACCTCAATGTGATTTCAAAATGCATCTATTTTTCTACAAATGACTCAAGTTTATTTTTTTCATTTATTTATTTATTTTATGGAAAAAATTCTTTATGACAGAGTAGTACTCCATTGTGTATAAATAGCCCCATTTTTAAAATCCTTTCATCTGTTGATGGAAATATAGGCTGTTTCCAAGTTTTATCTATAATGAATTGAACTACTATAAGCATGGACATGCATACATCACTGTGGTATGATATCTTTAATTCTTTTGGAAAGATATCCAGAAGAGGAATAACTGGGTCACATGGAATTTCTACTTTTAGTTTTTGAGGAATCTCCATATTGATTTCTGGAATGGTTGTATCAATTTACATTCCCACCAACAATGGAGAGGGGTTCCTTTCTCTGACACACTAGCCAGTATTTGTTATTGGTTGATATCTTGATGGTAGTCATTCATTCTGGAGTAAGGTGGAATGTCAGCATTGTTTTAATTTGCATTTCACCAATGGATGGCAATGCAGAACAGGTTTTCATGCATTTGTTGGCCATTTTTATTTCTTCATCTGAGAAGTGTCTTCCACTTCAGATGCCTAGATTTGGTCTTTCAATTTGGAGAGATGTATTTTTTTTTTGAGGTCTTTATATATTCTAGGTATTAGTCCTTTGTCTGAGGAGTAACTAGCAAAACATTTTGCCATTCTGTAGGTTGTCTCTTCACTCTGTTAGTGATTTCCTTTGCTATGCAGAAGCTTTTAAATTTGATGCTATCCATTTGTTGATTCTTAGTATTACCTATTGTGCAACTGGGTTTTTTGTTCACAAAGTCTTTGCCTATACTTATGTCTTCAAGAGTTTTAGATATTTTGTCTTCCAGAAGATTAAGTGTTTCTGTTCTAATATTTAGGTCTTTAATACATTCTGATTTTGATTTAGTATGTGGTGAGAGCTATGAGTCTAGGTTCAACCTTTAACATGTAGATAGCCAGTTTTCAAGCACCGTTTGTTAAATGGACTTTCTTTCCTCCTGCGAAGAGATTTGGCCCCTTTGTCAGACATAACATAGCTGAGTGTGCCTGGAGTTGTTTTTGCTTCTTCTATTCTGTGCAGTTGATCCATAAGTCCATTATTTTGCCAATATTATGCTGTTTTTATCAATGTAGCTTTGTAGTATAACTTGAAGTCTGAAACTGTGATGCCCCTGCCTTGCCCTTGTTGCCCAGAATTCCTTTTGCTATCCTAGGTTGCTTCTGTTTCCATATGAATTTTAAGATTGCTTTTTCCAGTTCTGTAAGAAATGTTAATGGTATTGAGTCAAATGGTTGATGGGATTGAGTTAAATCTATATAACAGATTTGAAAGTATGGCCATTTTGAGTATATTGGTACTGCCTATCCTGGAACAGGAGGTATCTTTCCATTTTCTGACATCTTTTTCAATATCCTTTTTCAGAGTAATGTAGTTTTCATTGTTGAGGGTTTTTTTTTTCCCTTGGTTAGTGAATTCCTAAGTACTTCATTTTTCTTGATGCTGTTGTGAAGGGTATTGTTTTCCTAGTTTCCCTCTTAGTGAGTTTATTATTGATGTACAGGAACGGTATTGATTTTTGAGTGTTGACTTTCTATTTTGCTATACTGATGTATTTGGATATTAGTTCTAGAATTTTTTTGTTTATTTTATTGCCACATTTTAGATATACATAGTGATCAAATTAATCATAAAGAATTTGTACCTGTACATAATATACATTGATTCTTCTTTTTCCCCCGGTCCCTCCTCCTCCCTTCAACCTCTCTTCTGCTCCTTGTTTACAAAAGCTTTGTTTCCATTTTTTCCTTCTATTCTCTTTTTCTCTTTTCTCTTCCTTCTTTCTCCCCTCTCTCCTCCCTTGTTCCCCTGCCTATTTGAACATTTTCTTCCCATTTCCCAATATCTATTATACATTTTGCTGCTCATTTACACTTTCAGTTTCTCACACATGATAAACAAAGCAATATTTAAATATGTGTGTCCGATTTATTTCACTGAAGAGTATGGTCTTAAGGTGCATCCATTTACCTATAAATGCCTCAACTTCTAGGAATCTTTTGGGGGAGTTTTTGCGGTCTTCTATGAAGAGAATCACATCTTCAGCAAATAATGATAATTTAACTTCCCTATCCATATCCCTTTTACTTCTTTCTCTTGTCTTATTGCACTAGCTAATGTTTTGAGAAATACAGAAGTAGTGATAATGGACATCCTAATCTTGTTCCTGATTTTAGGGGGGAAAGCTTTCAGCTTCTCTCCATTTAGTATGATGTTGGCCATTGGCTTGTCATAGACGGATTTTATCATCTTGAGATAAAAACCTTCTATTCCTATTTTCTTCAGTGTATTTTTTTATTATGAATGGATGTTGGATTTTGTCAGATGCTTTTTCTGCATCTATTGAGATGATCATGTGGTTTTTGTCCTCGCTTCTGTTTATGTGGTATATTACATTCATTTCTTTGTGTATGTTGAACCATGCCTGCATTTCTGGAATGAATTCTACGTGGTCATGATGTGTGAAATTTCTGATGATTCACTGCATCCTGTTTGCCAGTATCTTGTTGAGTTATTCAGCATCTCTGTTCATTAAAGAGATTGACCTGTAGTTCTATTTTTAGTTGGGTCCTTTTCTGGTTTTGGTATGAGGGTAAGGCTTGGTTCCAAGAAATACTTTGGGAGTAATGTTTCCCTTTTGATTTCATTAAAGAGTACACAGAGTACTGTCATTAGATCTCTGAAATTCTGATAGAATTCAGCAGTGAATCCTTCAGGAGCTGGGCTTTTCTTAGTTGGTAGTTTTTTAAATCACTTCTTCAGTTTCACTGACTAATATTGGTTTACTCAGGGATTTTATATCTTCTTGGTTTAGCTTTGGTAGTTCTTATGTATTTAGGAATTTTTCCATCTCTTCTGAATTTTCTATTTATTACAGGACAGGTTCTCATAGTGGTTACCAATAATCTGATTTTCAGTAGAATCCTTTATGATTTCACCTTTTTCATCTCTTTGTGATTTTTCTTTCCTTATTTTGGTAAGAGTAGCTAAGGATTTGTTTATTTTGTTTAATCTTTCACAGAACCAACTCTTCTTTGTATTTTTTAAGTCTCAATTTCATTAATTTCTGCCCTGATCTTCATAAATTCCTCCTCACATTACCTTTGAGTTTTGATTGTTCTTGTTTCTCAAGGACTTTGAGGTGCATTACTAGGTTATTTATTTGAGCTCATTCTGTTTTTCCGATGTGGGAATTTTCCTGCTATGAACTTCCCTCTTAGGACTACTTTCATTGTATCCCATAGGTTCTGCAATGTCATACTGGCATTACATTTGATTATAAAAAATGTATAATTTCTTCTTTAATTTCATCTGTGACCCATTGATTATTCAAGAGGGCATTGTTTTATTTCCATGTGTTTGCATAGTTTCTGCAGTTTCTTTTGCCATTGATTTCTAGTTTCACTGCAATATAATCTGTTAAAATACATTGGATAATTTCAATCTTTTTGCATTTACTTAAGCATGATTTATTGGCTAGTATATGGTTTATTTTGGAGAAAGTCCCATGTGCTGCTGAAAAGAATGTGTATTCTGTTGTTGGATGGAACATTCTGTAGATATATATTAAGTCCACTTTTTTAAGGTTTGGTTCAACTCCAATGTTTTTTGTTGATCTTTAGTGTAGTTGATCTGTCCATTTATTACAGTGGGTTATTGAGGTCCCCTATTACTATTGTATTGATGTTTATTTGATTTTTCATGTCCATTAGTGTTTATTTTATGAAGTTCGGTGTGCCAGCATTTGGAGTGTAGATATTTATAATCATTAACTCTTCCTGTTGAATTGTTCCCTTAA
This sequence comes from Erethizon dorsatum, assembly GCA_028451465.1. Classification (NCBI taxonomy): domain Eukaryota; kingdom Metazoa; phylum Chordata; class Mammalia; order Rodentia; family Erethizontidae; genus Erethizon; species Erethizon dorsatum. The sequence continues at coordinate 19,894,576 of CM051842.1, forward strand.
CTAATATGTAGTGACCTTCTTTATCTCTTCTGATTATTCTTAGCTTGAAATCCATTTTGTCTGAAGTTAAGATAGCAAATCCTGCTTTTTTCTGGATTCCCATTGCATGGAATATTTTTCTACATCTTTTCATTTTCAATCCGTGAGTGTATTTCTGAAATAAATGTTTTTCCTGTATGTGGCACATAGTTGGGGTTTCTTTCTTGATCCATTATGCCAATCTGTATCTTTTGTATGGGAAAATGAGGCCATTTACATTGAGAGCTATTACTAAGAAGTATTGACTTATTCCTGTCATTGCATTATTTTCCTGTTGCTGACTTTCTTATTTTTCCCCTTCTGCTTAGCTGCCAATCCTGCCATGTGTATTCATTTTTTTTTATGTAGTTACATTGTTGACTTCATTGTCTCCTTCTAAGATATTCTTCAGAATTTTTTGTAATGCTTTTTTGGTGGGCATGTTCTTGAGGTGCTCCTTGTTATGGAAAAACCTTATTTCTCCATCAATTTTAAAAGAAAGTTTTATAGGACACATAATTCCAGGTCGGAAGTTGTTACCTTTTAGGGCTTGAGACACCTCACTCCAACACTTCCCAGCTGTTAAAGTATGTGTAGAGAAGTCTGCTGTGACTCTAAGGGGTTTACATTTGTATGTGATTCATTGCCTTTCTCTAACATATTTTAAGATTTTTGTCCCTATGATATACTTCTGGATTTTCAGTATAATGTGGCATGGAGAGGTTCTCTTTTGGTCATGGCTATTTGGTGTTCTACATGCCTCCCTTATCTGAACATTTATTTCTTTCCCTCTGTTGTTGAAGTTGTCTGCCATTATTTCTGTGAACAAGTTTTTTATGCCATTTGTTTTGTCTTCTGATTTTTCATCTATTCCACTTATTATTAGATTAGTCTTCTTTGCAACATCTAACAATTATAGGGTCAATTTTCATTTTATTTCATTGTTTTTAAGGTGTCTTTCACTAGTTGGTCTTTGAAGGCATTATTGTCTTCTAGTTCTGAAATTCTGACCTCATATTTATCCATCCTGCTGCCTATACTTTCCATATGATTTTTAATCTGGATTTCTGATTAAAACCTTTTCATGGACTCTAATTATTTGATAAACTGGTCATTTATGTTCTGTATCATTTTGTTTAGCTCATTTCACTTTCTATTAGTGTATTCTGAAAGTTCCTGCACCTTTTTGGCTATTACTTCCATTATGTGTTTACTTATATCTAGCTATACCTTCCCTAATCCTGCTGAGTATCACTTTGATCTGTTTTCTAATCTCCTATGCTATGCTTTCAAGTAATTCAGGTGTGTAGCTTATAATTTTTCACCACTTGGTGCCCCCTAGATTGGCTTCAGTGAAGTGAGGGGTTGGGGGAGGCATTTTGTTGCCTTTTCTTCCCATGGTTCTATTGTTTTTGTTTGTTTTGTTTTGTGCTGAGGTTTGTGGATGCTTATAGTCTGAAGACTTTGTTGCTAGTATAGAGATCCCTTTAGTTGGTTTTCAGTGACATGCTCTGGGAATGGTTAACTATAATCCTTTGCTATACCCCCAATATTCAGCCACTTTAGTTATTTTGAGAAAGGAAGATGCAATGTAGTTAGCCCAGCAACCAAGTTCTCTGGGAATATACTCTAGTATTGTCAGTGTCTCAAAGGCAATCTGAGTGTTGGCTTACAGAGAAATAGCAACAATTATGTGACCCTGTTAATATCAAGTGAAACAGTTACAGTAGTAACCAATTAGATGTTAACATACCATAAGAACCACTTTTGTGCCACTCTTAATCTTAGAGAAGAAACCATCAATTATGATGTAAACTTTAAGGTAACCCAGATATTGATTTACAGCTAATATATACTAAATGTGACAGCAATATCTCTGCTAATAGTAGAAAAGAATGCAACAGTAATTTTACAGAGTTAACTATTAAATGATTAACAAAGCTTTATGGCTATACTATTAAAGATTTAGGGTTTGGTAATTGGGAGATGCAGAAGGAAAACTTTAAAACCTTAAAACTCTATGATATGAGAGGGAAAAGAGAGAATTGCTGCAGTGGATCATATTGGGGAGTAGAAGGGTGTCTATAGAATTAGGTAAAGGTCGGACAAAACTGGAAAGAGATAGGAGATAAATAAAAAGAGAGAGAAAAAGGAAATAAATTATGAAAGAGTAGAAAAATAAGAGAGTAGTTACTAAGGGAAGAAAATTTAAAAGGTAGAAAAGAAAAATAGAGATATTTAAGAAGAAAAAGAGATTACAAGCAAGGCTTAAGTAAAAAAGGAAGATTACTCAAGCCCCAGGAAACTGGTAAAGAAGACAGGAGGGAGGGAAAGAAGAAAAAAGGCAAGAGCAAGAATAAAACAAAGCAAAACAAAGCAAAAAAACCCCTAAAAACAATATTTATCCTTACAAGAAGCCAAAAACAAACAATAAAAAACCAAACCAAATAAAAAATAAAAAATTAATAACAACAAATGAAACAAATTTCTCTGTGATTTCAAGCCTATGGTTATTTTCTGGGTTCTACAGTTTGGACCAGTGTCCAATTCAAAGTGTGACTCTGCTGTCACTGATAGACAAAGGAGTCAGTCAAAGCCCAGATCCATGCTGAATAATAACCAGTAAACTATCAGTACAATTAAGGCAAGGTTCTGTGACTTCCAAACAATGGTAATTCAGGATGAGCCTGACCTCTGGTGGTGGGGACAGTCTAAGTCATTTAACACTCTGGCTGTTTCGTGCCAGTCTCATCATGGCTCCCTGACCATGGATGTCTCCCATGGCTGTCACTCACCCAGTCACTGTGGGAGTTTAACATTGGGAGCCCTGAGATGAAGTAAACACTGCTCCTCTGAGTCCCAGGTTCAGTTGACCCCTCCCTAAAAAGGTGTCCTACCAAGCACTCTGTCCAAGGGATATGGCAGTTTCTTGGACTGGAATCACTCACCAGCTATTGTAGTGGACAGCATCCACTACTCTGTTCCACTGGTCCATTTCTTCCTGAAGGCCTTTGGAGTTGCCTGCTTTCGTTATGTCTCTTTTCATTTGATTTTCCTTTCTTATGATCCAGGAACCCAGGAGCCAGGGAGAAAATGCAGATTGCCCTTTCCATTGTGATCTGTCTCTTCAATTTCTCTATAGGCTCCAATTTTCCCATCAGACCCTCCCTGCATCCCAGGGATCCACCTCCATCCTTCTTTCCTTCTCCAAGTTGTTATTTTCCGGTGTCTGGATTCTGAATCTGGGAGAGGCTGATTTGTTACTGTTTTTCAATCTGCCACCTTGCCAGAAGTCAGAACTAAAGATATTTTTTGAAAATGGCCATTATTCACTTTTGAAAAAGGATTAAGGCAAAAAAATTTAACATTTCTCTCATTGATCTGTACATACAAGAATACTCCTTGGAAATGGGATTACTAGTACAACAATGATTCTTTCCCTGCTTGGGTATGAATAGATTAATGAATACATGCTCATTGATAAAATAGTTATTAGTAATTATACAAAATCACTCTGGAGAATGCTGGGCAAACTGCAAATGTTATAAAAGATATTTGCAATCAGTTAAAAATGTAGGTAGAAATTTAAGGCAGAAGTATTCAGTACCACTAGCTATTTCAGTATTTATGACTTCTTAAGTGAAAATCTATGACTTTCAGATATTCAAGTTCTCCTAGTATGCAATAGCTTTAAATAATTTCAATTTTGTGAACAAAATTTACTATTACTATGTTAGTTACTTTTCTCTTGTTGCTGAGACAAAATACCCAACACCCACAAATTAAGGGAGGAAAGGTTTATTTTACTCACAATTTGTAGAGTTTTCAGTCCATAATCAGCTCCACTCTTAATCCTAGCAACCTTAATCCAACCATTGCACCATGAATCAATCACACACTCTAGATTCAGCCACCTCTGTAAAAGCCCCACCTATGACTTCATGAGGCTTTGAGGGGACATCTAGAAACAAACCGTAACAACTATCAATGCAGGTCCTATCCAATTTAAGCATATGTGGTTATATTTATTTGGTCAGGAATCCTTTGTAATCAATGCCATTATAATGTACATATTCAATATTTAACAAATGGCATGCTACCAAGCCTAATGAAAAAGAAGTCATGGCTTTTGATTCTCTGCCTGATCTGCAATCTTGGTATTCCCCATCATCAGGGAGTTTCTGGTGTTGGAATCTGGCCATACTATTTATTTGTAGTATTACCCAAGGCAAAGTTACTTAACTCTGAGTTTACTTTTCTATTACTAAACAGCTGACAGTAAACTTGTTTTATGAACCAATTCTTATATACCTATAAGAATTCTTACATTTCTATAATTTGATCCTAAAATAAACACAGAACAATTTTATTGTTATCCTCATTTTTTAAAATAGTGATGCACTGAAACTCACATGCCTTGACCATGATAACCCACTTGTTCTGTGGCCAGCATTGGTACCTACACAATCTGATTCCAGAATAAACATAATAACTCATGGGGCTGCTGTGATGATTAAATGGTAGAAACTATAAAGTATTAATACCAGTGATAGGCCTCCAATAATTACTTACTAATTGTTAATTAATTAGGACATAGTGTATGTGTGCAGAGAATGGAGAGGATAAGGCTAACATTTTGAATTTTGATGTGAAATAAAGTACAGTTATCCTAGTTGCTTCTTTCTATGCCTAGATATCACTTTGTTATAAGAAAGCATTCAAATTTTACAATTACCTTTTTAACATCTATTGACATTTCTTCATTTTGAAAATCTTCTAATATATATCAAAAACTTTAAACCCATACAATGAAACACTGTTTAGAAATAACATATAATGAAGTACTGATACATGCTTTAAGTGTAAATTTCAAAATATTATGCTAAGAGCAAGAAGCCAGACACAAAGAGCATGTATTGTAAGATTCAAATTATGAAATGTTTTTAAAGACAAATATGGAGAGACAGAAAGTAGATTAATGACTACCTAAGGCTGGGAAGGGCATAGGAGTGACTGTAATTGGGTACAAGAATTTTTTTAATGATAGAAATGTTCTAAAATTAGATTATGGCGATGGTTCCACAACTCTGTAAATATGCTCAAATTCATTGAATGGTACACTAAAACTAGCCGAAATTTATGACATGTATATGATTTTTACAATAGAGTTATTAAAGAATACAGAAGTACATAAGTCTCCCCCAGCCTCTGTGACCATCTGAAATTAAATGTTTTGATGACCTTAAGTAATTTTCTTCTTTTGTTTCCTCATTCTCTCTGGAACACTACTTCATTTCCTAGCACTCCTGTCCTTGGAGACTGGAGGTGATGTCTGCTTCGACTTACCATTTTATCTCTATTAGGCACTCCACACATATGTTTAGTAAATAAATAGTATTTTCTTATAGATCAAGACAGATGCTATTTGACTTACTGTGAGGTTACATACTGATAAACCCATCATACCTTGAAAATATCTTAAGTTAAAAAGATGTATTTATGACACCTAATGTGCCAAACATCGTAGCTTAAAACACTGTACAGTACAGAGAGTATTGGCAGTTTCTCCTCAATATCATGAGGCCAGTTGGAAGCTGTGGCTTGGTGCCACTGTCCGGAATCATGGGAGATTGTTGTAGTACCCATTGCCAGGCCTGGAAAAGATCCAGGTTAAAACTCGAATTGATTTTCCATCATTGTAAGGTCAAAATTTTTAAGGCAAACCATCATGAATTGGGAACCATCTGTACTAATTCCAAACAATGAGCATTGATATTTGGGTCCTTCAGTCTCACATAAACAAAGGCTAGGGAAGGTTAGCTAACCTGTAACGAATCATATAGTAAGAATCTGGAGGTAGGATTTAACTCAGGTGTGGTCAACTGTGTCTAAATTGTATTAGACTTTTATGTGTTCTTCTTCCATCAAAGATTGAAACCTTCTGTAGAAAAGACATGTATCTCTTTAGTATAAACTTGTGAGGGCTCTTCAATTTGGCTTTACTTTTCCCAGAAATGCAGAATTTATTTGGCTATAATGGGTAGTATTGTTTTTATAATGGCCCATATCTGGCAGAGATTTTATTTATGTCTGATTTTGAACAAGGGCCACCACCCTATTAGTATCCAAACTGAATGAAAAGTGGCATGATGACAGGTGTGATGTCTCATGCCTGTAATCCCAGCACTCAGGAGGCTGAGGCAGGAGGACTGCCACTAGTTTGAAGCTACCCTGAACTAGTGAGACCCTGACTCAAAAACAAAAAAACAAAAACAAATGTGACTTCTAAAAGAGCTGAACAATTATAAAACTTATGTCCTGAAAATTGTGATTATATACCTTTATTTATTATTTATCTTTTAAAACAGTTTGAAATACTTTAGAAATTTTTGTAAAATTAATTTTTACAGTAAATAAGCATGTCTCCTCAGCAGCTTTTGTTATGAAATTTAAACTATAAGAAAATAAGAATAAATATATAAGAAAATATAGATATTTCTATTCTGGGGAATGAATGGTAAATATTAACATCACTTGGAATCAATAAAAACACAAAAACTATCTCTGAGCAGTGTGAAGAAGAGGCAAGAATGACCGGTGGACTGACCAAAGCCACTTGTCACTGCATCCCTTGTCCAGCTTCTGTGTTCACGGCCACCATGCCCAAGAGAAAGGCTGAAGGGGATGCTAAAGGAGAAAAAGCCAAGGTGAAGGCTAAACCACAGAGAAGATTCCCAAGGTTGTCTGCTAAACCAGCTCCTCCAAAGCCAGAGCCCAGGCCCAAAAAGAAGGGAGAGAAGGTGCTCAAAGGGAAAAAGGGAAAGCCTGACATCAAGGATGGGGTAACCCTGCAGAAAATGGAGAGGCTCAGACAGACCAGGCACAGAATGTGGAAGGGGCTGGAAATGCCAAGTGAAGTGGGTGCATTTTTGATAACTGTACTTCTGGTGACTGTGCAGTTTGAAATACTATTTTTTATCAAGTTTTCACTTTTTTTTGAAGCTATGTTGTTAGCACACAGAACACTTCATTGTTGTTTGGAGAAAGGAACATAAGTCACTAGTTCAATGTCTCCAAAGCTGGATTGATGTGGGGAAAGCATCTTTCCATGGTAGTTTTGAGAAACTCTTTCTTGGCTCCCAGGAGGAGGGATTCCCTGAGGTTGACACATGTGGCTACCTTGGCATGAAAGCCTTGTGGTATGGGAAAACTCCCAGTTCATTGTACGTCCTCCTTTTCTTTTCTGCCATCAGCATAAACTTAACTCCCTTAAGCCCAGAGACCTACTCAGACCTGACTCTCAAAAATTGATGTTACCAGTGTGTCAGGCAATCTGGACTTGACAGTGATGTTGAGATGGTGTCCCACAAGAGCGATGATTTCCTTTTCTACATTGTGACACTTCAGCTTGATAATTCTGCCATTTTCATCTCCTGAAAGTCAGGGTTGGCTTTTGAAAAGTTGTAAAACAGCATGCTAAATGTAAAATGTCAGCCCTCATTCTAAACTTCCCCTATTCAGAGCATCAAATGAAGTCTTCAGTGGATTTTATAGTGGCTTTCTGATTTTTGGTAGTCCATCCAAGAAGGGAGTTTGAAAGTTATTGTATACTGTTAACGATTATGTGCCCATGTCCTGCCTGAAATACGAAGATTGTTTATGAAAAGTATCTTTAACAAAGCTGGATACAGTTTGGCTTGGAAAAAAAATCTCTGTATATATATAAAACTGAGATTTCTGTAAAGCAGTAAAATTTTGGAGTTTAGATATAAGGAGAGTGAGGATCAACCTACAATTTTGAGCTTATTTTTTTTTATCAGAGACAGCCCCATAAATGAGAATTCACACCCTTTATTTAGAAATCTAGTGCCATGTGTAATTCTCGACCTCAATGAGCTCATTTCTAACTTGCTTTTAAATACATTATAAAAGCTAATGCCAAGATAAAGAAAAGGGATACAGGGTCAATAACATAAAATATCATTTACAGAATTCCAAATAATCAAGTAATAACAATAATAAGAAGCAAGAAAATGATAAGAAATAAATTTCCCTTGTATTTTCTCTGTATAAATAAAAAAGTCACAGAAATAGACACATTTCATGAATACTCAGTGTTATAGCAAAATACACAGGCTAAGACCACTTATTTACTACATCAAGCCAGATACTTTTATTTTTAATCAAACCTTTCTATTTCTACAAAGACAAAAATAATACACATACTTGCAAATAATTTTAGATAATAAATGCTTGACCAATGTTTCAGAATTAGTTGATTCAAGACTGTAATGAATTAGCAGCCAAGAATGATATTTTTTTCTTGGACCTTCTAGAGTAAGTATCTCCTGTATCACTTTTCACCTAGTGTTTGCAGCCATTCTTTATATTGCTGTCTAGTTTTATTATTCATTCCTGTACAATGATTTATCATCTATTGTCATGACCTATACCCAGTCTAAATTGACACTCCTTATGGAAAAAGGCTGAGTGTAATATTTCTAAATATCCTCTACTGCCTCAAAACCAAGTGCAGCATGCATGGCAAACCATCAATACTATCAGTTGAATGATTACTGAGAACTTGCTAAGCATTGCTGTTCAGTTGAAGGAGAGGATAAACTGATGGAGTGTTTCTTCTATAATATATAAGAGATATTCCCCATTTACAATTGCATGCACAAATGGATAAGACCTATTTTTCATTCCTTCTGATATTGTTCTTAAAGCCACGGAAATTTTGCTTAGACATTTGTACATTAAAAATTACTTCTAGGGCCGGTGAGATGGCTCAGCGGCATAAGCGCCTGCCTGGCAAGCGCAAGGGCCCGAGTTCAACTCCCAGAACCCACATACAAAAAAAGGGCCGGTGATATCGCTCAGCAGCACGGGCGCCTGCTGGCATGCGAGGTCCTGAGGTCGACCCCTGGTACCCACAAAAAAAAAATTATTTCTAACAGACTAATAGAAGAATACAAACTTTCTAATTGATGTCAAGCTAATTCAGAAAACTGAACAGTTTCCTTGAGAACTGTGTTCATGCTTCTTTCCTAAATTTTAATTAAAATTTCATGTCAAATAAATATGCATTTCTTTCTAGTGAGGTAGTCTACTGTTTGAATCATTTCACATGTCTATTAACAAAATGTATTAAATAATTTTTTACATGAAAACAATCTTCTAATCTTTGTGTAAGTCAGAAAGGCCCTAAGAAGAAGCAAAAATTTTAAAATCATAAGGCTTCCATATTGCATAACACAAATCAACTAAGTAAAACATTGGGAACTTAAATTTCAGTAGATACACTAAAAAAAAATAAATACACTGAGAAAATGTGAAACTTAGCTTATTTCCTCTTTATTTATTTGTATTTGTACTTATTTGTGATTTTGTAATACATAAAATTTATGTGTAGACATTTAATACAAATACTGAGATATTTTATAACTTTGCTACAATAAACATGAATTATTTAAATATTTTATCAAATTACTGTAGTATATTATTTGTCTCCTTGTCTAACTGAAATATACAATCTACTGAAAGCAAGCACATATCTTTTACTTCTCTATTTCCCACAGTACATTGCAAGAGTTAATATTTGATATCTTTTGATCTGATTTTGATCACAGAAGAAAAAAAATCCCTAATTTATAATTCTCTGCTTTTTGGGAATTTAAAAATTCCCAAATGAATTTGTTAGAAGAATAGGTGTTATTAAATAATGAAATAGGTTTTTATCTTTTTAATTTTCTAAAGTACTCCTCAGACCATTGTGACAAACTACTGAACAATGTAATTATGAGATCTGTATTTAGAATGAGGTGAAATTCTAAACTGAATAAACATTAGTGTGAAAGCATTGTGCTTAACTCTAGTTTTTGTAATATATGGAAGGTGTCAGTCAAATTGATAATGAATCTCAATGGTTGTTGTGAAAAGCCAAGGAAAACAAAGAAACAAAGAAATCTACCTTTTTTTTTTTTTTTGGCATGATGAAAGGCAACTTTACCTCCACATATTCAGGGCAATCAAAACTTGGCACATGATACTGTCTGTTAACCAAGAGTATTGATGCTGCTGTTAGAGGTGTATATTTATTCCCTGTCACAGGGCTTTGGCTTTCACCACTAATTGATTATTTCTTAACAGATGAACACATAACAAAGGTGTGTTTGAAATAATAAGAAACAAAGATTTACACAGAGAATCAGGATTAAATAATGACCCAGCAATACAACCAAACCTTTAATACCAGGGTACAAATATACCATTGACTTGTAAACATTGCTAGGACAACTCTTTTAAACTTAAAATACTGGACTCTGGATAAATATTTGTTGAATAAATTAGATGTATTAATAGCTTCCTTCTTTTCTGTTGGTTTTTTACATGAACAAGAATAAAACTTTCTGATTCATGTCCTTTTCAATGCCTACTGCAAGAATTCCTTTTTAGTTATAAAATAAATGTCACTAAATATATGCCATACACACAATTTCCCACTATATTTTATAATAATAAATCAATACTTACAAATGCATGAAAGTCAGCATTCAAGAATATTTGGTGTGAAATCTTGTCCTATGATGTGAGCAGAGATATTAATTCTCCAACTTACTTAAAAGCCCACATTTAACTCTTATGTATCGTTTGACAGTCTGCACATCCATTAAGTCTGCAGAGATTTACTTAAGTGCCAATCTTTTGTGATGTGTATTAACTTCCAATGGAAAATGTTTCAGAAAAGTTAATAGAAATGTATTTTTAAAAGTCTATTTCAAGGGCCGGTGAGATGGCTCAGCGGCTTAAGAGCCTGCCCGGCAAGCGCAAGGGCCCGAGTTCGACTCCCAGAACCCACATACGAAAAAGGGGCCAGTGATATCGCTCAGCGGCACAGGCGCCTGCTGGCGCGCAAGGTCCTGAGGTCGACGCCCCGGTACCCAGAAAAAAATAAAAAATAAAAAAAATAAAAGCCTATTTCAAGATATCAGTCTATTTTTGTAGGAAATAATGTGTGGCATCAACATTTTCCTACGGGTTGGGAAATTTATTTAATCTATCAAATTTAATAATACCCATGCTTAGATTCTATCCCAAGGAGACTTTAGCAAAAAATAAAAGTTTATCTGTACTCAATCTTGTTCTCAGTCTTATCCAGTTATGTGACACTAAACTTATATTTAAAAATTCTAGAACTTATTTTTTCATCTATAAAATAGAGATATTCATAACCTCTGTGGTTCCTATTTATTCTCAAACTTTATTTGCTAGTTTAGAAAATAGACTACACTTTCACTAAATATAAGGGACAAAAGGATGCTGGTTTCTCAAGATAATTTTTCATCATTTTTCTTACATGTGATGACAGTTTTTCATGCTGCTTTCCTTAAAAGAACTTTATTGCCATAAATGTAACACTCATGAAAAAACTAAAAGATGTACAGTTCAGTCATACAAAACAAAGCAAGGCACCACTCTCTTTTCCACATTTGGAACATTGTAACTTTTATCTTTTCCTTTGTAAGTTTTATCTTTTCCTTGATTGTCTACAAACTCCTTGAAAACATCATTTCTTCCATGTGTCAGTCTGTCTAGTTCTCTCTCCCAATGTGTGTAATAATTACTTCTTACTTTTTTTGTATGATTTTACTAAGCAAAAGTGAATCTCTAGATTTCCTTGTGTTTCACAATTTATATCTATACAATTATCTATCATGTAACTTTTATCTACCTTTTTACATTCAGCATTATAAATGTGATGTTCATGTATGCTTTTTATGTTTGTCCAAGTTTTTGTAGCTCCCCTCATTATTCTATAACATTCCATTGGATAAACATAGAAAAAATTTGTATTTATTCTACTGATGAATATATTTGTTGTTTCCAGTAGTTGAGTAATGGATATGAACATTTATGCACAAGTACTGGTGTAGGCGCACATACATTACTGTTAATTATGCTTGTAGACAGGAATTACTAGTTAAAGATTCTAAAGTACTTTCCAAAGTGGCAAATATCAATGGCTGCTTATTCCTTTTCTCATAATTTTATTAATATTTTAATTTATTTTTATTAGTGAATGTTTGTAGTACACAATTACATTCTTTGTGTTTAGTTACATGTAATAGTACATTTTAATTTCTTTTTTTAATCCCCTTTCCATAACCCCCCTTCCCCTCCCTCCACCTCTTGATCCCTTTTCCACTTGAGGAAGCTCTATCTCCCTGTTTCCTGTTATCTATTTTTCTTTTGCTCTTTATTTATAATTTGGGTTTCTCATATAAAAGAAAGCATGTGACATTTAACCTCGTGTGTCTGATTTATTTCACTTAACATTATGGTCTCAAAGTTCAACCATTTCACTACAAATGACTGAAGTTTTTCTTTATGGCAGAGTAGGACTCCATTGTGTATAAATACCATATTTTCTTTATCCATTCATCTCTTTATAGACATATAGGCTGCTTCCAATATTTAGCTATTGTGAACAGTGCTGCTATAAACATGGGTACGGATGTATCACTGTAACATGTCTTTAGCGCTTTTGGAAAGATACTAGAAGGGGAATAGCTGGGTCAAATGGAATTTCTAATTTTAATTTTTTGAGAAATGTCCATATTGACTTCCGTAGTGGTTGTATTAGTTGACATTCCCACCAACAATTTCCCTGCAGGTTCACTAGCATTTGCTATTATTTGATTTCTTGATAATGGTTGCTCTTTTTATTTTATTGTCAGTAATTTTGATATTAGCTATGCCATGAATGCAACAATATCTCATATTTTAATATCAATTACGTAGATGACTAAATGAACTCAAATCCCAGGCAAAAATTTATTAGACATTTGAATATCATTTTATAAAACATTTAAAAATTTTTCTACTTTAAAATTCCCAAGAGACGGGCTGGTGAGATGGCTCAGTGGGGTAAGCGCCTGCCTGGCAAGCACGAGGGCCTGAGTTCGACTCCTGGATCCCACATACGAAAAAAGGGCTGGTGATATCGCTCAGCGGCAAGGGCGCTTACTGGCGCCCAAGGTCCTGTGGTTGACCCCCAGTACCCACAAAAAAATAAATAAATAAAATAAAATAAAATTCCCAAGAGGTATAAAAACACCAAAGGTTTGTATTTTTGGACTACCACTATTTAGCCAAATATTTCTGACCTTCAAGAAGATATTTTCAGTATTTTTTTCCTGTATTATTAGCTATATTCTGATTACTAACTATCGGCAGGTTAATTTTAGATACCTATTTCACCAATTATACATAACAATTGTATCGTTTTTTATGCAGTGATAGCTCTAGCAAAAGCTATTGGGGGAATACATATCTACACTTTTCCATCTTATGCCAAAAACACAAACCTCTTTTTGAAAGTCGTCTTTATTTTTTCTTGTTAGAAGTCTCTTCTTCTGTACTCATAATCATGGAGTTCCAAGACATCAATTCTTCTTCAATATTTGGTGTCTTTAAGACCAATCAAGAGTAGAAAGGAAGGTTAAAGTAGGAAGTTGTCTAGAATTAGGCTCCTATCAGAGTTTTTGCTCTCTGAATCAGTTGTTTTTCCTTCTCTATGCCCGAGTATTCTTAGCTCTTATTTATTAAATGAGATCACCCTATTCTGCCTTGCATAGGCTTCTCAGCCCAGATCTTCAGTTTTATCTTTTCCTTGATTGTCTACAAACTCCTTGAAAACATCATTTCTTCCATACATTCCACTTATTTTTGCTCTTTGAGTTTCCCTTCAGACTCACTGATCAATGAGACTAATTCTTATTCAATTTACTCAACAATTGCCAAGTACTGAGATAACATTTGAATACTTACCAACACATGATAGTCTTTCATTATTGTCCAATTTTCATACTACTTTTACGAGTTCTTTTTTTTAATTTTAAAGAGAAAAAAGATAAACAAAAAATGAAACCGAGTTTCAAAACAGGTGAGCAGAACAGTCACAATAGTTGATACATTGCGTATTGTTTTCTTCATAGTAGTTATTCAGAGTACAAGATATAGGCATGATATCTTGTCTAAACAATATTAGCACAAAACATTCTTTTCAAGGAACTAAGAGAAGCTAGCTGTATAACTATCTTAACTATCTTGTGTACACATATTTTTTTCTTTTTCCCTTTCTTCCTTTCCCCTTTCCCCCATCACAGTTTGTCTTTTACAGTTTCTTCTCAATTCACAACCTTGGAAAGCAAAGCAAAAACACAATTCCCCTAATTTTTCTACTGACTGCTTAAACCTGCCTCTTTAGTTTAGGTTTCCACCAGTATTGCATTTATCTAATTGTCAGTGGGTCACAAAATTAAAATCTATCTGCTAAATATCAGTTGGATTTCTCAAATCAATATTTTAATGGCACTAATATTTACACTGTCAGTCAAATTAGTAGTTGGAATGCTATTTTGTTCTTAAATTGTCACTCATTTTTTTTTATTTTCCATCCTCATTGCCAGGAGTATAGACTTGGGCTTTTTATTCAAAATCTACAGCTTTATAGGTTCATGACAGAGAATCCACAAATCCGCAGAAAGTAATGATAATTGTATATATACCAATTTGAACTTATAAAGAAAGACCATTAGCTTTTATTAGTTTCTCAAATGATTAAGGACAAACGTTCCAGATTTTAATCACCTTATACCAGTATGGCTATGATATCTCTTGGTTTTAATAGATTTACTCTAAATTTGGCTTTTCTTAGAAATAAATTTTTAAAACAGTGTTTTCATATCTGATATTAACTCATTAATTTAACAAATATTTGTTGAATATCTCTTATTTGCCAAATAATATTATAAGTTCTTTGGTCATATCATTAAACAGAATAGAAAGTCCTTGCTGTCCTAGAGGTTATGTTTTAGTGAATCAATAAAAATCAAGTAATAATGAACAAGGAATCAAGGAAATACCAATTAGTTATATTTACTTTAATGTAATTAAATGGGGAGATTTCACTCTTACTGGGTAGCTATTTCAAAATGGGTGGGCATGGAAGAGACTGTCTGGAAACCTGTCAGCTCTAAATAAGATAAAGTCCACTATGAGGTAGCCAGAGAAAAGCATTTTGGACAAGTACACACTAACGCAAAGGTGGGAATGACCTTGGTATTTTAAAGGAACAAAACAAAACAAAAGATAGTTGCTAATTCATAATGAGCAAGATGGAAAAGTCAAAGGTTTATGTAGGGAAGATCACAGAGGACTTTGGAAACTAAAATGAGGGATTTGAATTAAGCCTGAAACACAATGAAAAGCTTGAGTAGCAGAGGCAGAATCTGATTATTTGAAGAATAAATGCTTTGCAACAAAGGCAGGAAAGAGGGGCAATCACAGAAATCCAGTGGCAGATTATGGAGGTTAAGTTGTTTGCCTTTGCAAAACTTAGTTTATTTTCCTCATGAATCCTCAATGTGGTCATGCTGACCTGTTTTATATTCTTTATCTATTTCAAATTGCTAGATCACTAAGTTGCCCAGGTTGTCCTTGAACTTGAGATCCTCCTGCCTCAGCCTCCTTAGTGTTGGGTTTACAAGGCACCTTAATTTCTTTCTTCAATGTCATCTTTCTTTTACATTTCTTCATCATGTGCCAGCTTATCCCTTGTTTTTCTAAGCATTGGTGTCCAATTTCATCTGTATGCATGCATTTTTGAAAGTATTTGATCTATAGGCAAAATTTAAATGTTTTGTGACTTTCAGTCACATTAAATATTTTAAAAACTAAAATGGGAAAAAGCAACATGAAAATCACATTGTGTTGATTCCTAGCAGATCATTATGGCATTTGCAAATTGAAAAATAAGAGCTGATCAAATACATTTCCATTTCTTTATATTCAATTTCTAGTTAATCTTTTTACAAAGAAACAATAACAACAACAAAAGATTACAATCCTGTCTGTCTTTTCTTATTGCTGAGACAAAACATGCAACATCCAAAGTCAATACAAGGGACAGAAAGAGGGCTTCTGTGGTCACTTGCTTCTCATTGCTTTTGCTGTATTCTGCCTGATGTTGACTGGTATATTTATTTTCCAGCCCTATTCTTTCTTGGCAACCAAGTTATCCTCTGCTCCATCTTTGTAGTCCACAGTTTTACTGGAACTTCCTTTCTAGCCAAACTCAAAATGTTTTAAATCCTTCTGCTGGGCTCTTTGCTCTTGATTCTTGACATAGTTCTGTCTAAAAGACTTCAACAGTAGCCATGCAACTGCTTCAACATTAGACTACCTTGAAATTTCTTCTCAAGATTAATCAGTCTTCCACCCTTAATCTCAGTCTCAGGCAGTCTCTGGACATGAGCAAAATGCAGACAAGCTTTCTGCCAAGCCATAACACACATCATCTGGAGTTCAACAACCAATGCAACCCTTCTTCTCAGCAGAAAACTCCCAAGCCTGGTCTTTACTGGCAGCATTTCTGTCAGCATTCTTGTTTTCTGAGTTCTAACCAGCATCTCCCATCAAGTATAGCCAGGCATTCTTGGGCTGCTTCTTCAGCCTGCATCTTTGAACCTTTCCAAACTCTTCCCACAAGCCAATTCCAAGGGCTCCTGAACCACATGGTCAGGTACCGTCACATCAATGACCCCACATCTCTGCTACCATATTCTATCTTAGTTACTTTTCTCTTTGCTGAGAAAAAATACTCGACACCCAAAGTTAAAGGAGGAAAGGTTTATTTAGCTCACAGTTTATAGGGGTTTTAGTAAGGCAAGGCGATATGGCAGAGGGGCATTTCAGAGGAGAGAGAAGCAGTTCAGAACATTCAGAAGGCTGCAAAAGCAACAAGCAGCAAGTAAACACAGCAGCCTTCTTTCTGTCCCTTATATTATATTCATACCCAGGGAGGGCCTTCCCATTATCCACACTCAGAACTCTGCCAAATCAATCAGTGGACTTATTTAGTAATCACACACCTTCAATCCCAGCATCACATATAGATACATCCACCTCTGAAAAAGTCCCGCTTATGACCACATGAGGCTTTGGGGGGAAATCCAGACACAAATCACAACAAATCCCCTGGAAAATTAAGACTTAGAATACCCCTAAGGCTTTTGTCAGTCAGACAAGTTAGTTTTATGTAAGTAAAATTCAGAAATTATCTTGAATATACAGAATAAAGGTAGTAGACAAACTAAAAATTCCATCAAAATACCATCAAAACTGAGTATCCCTGATTTCTACACTGAAGCTAACAGTCTTAAATAAATTTCAAATCAGTTCACAGCTACATTGAACTTGTGATTGTAAAACAATGACCAAGCTGTATTAGTAAAATGCCATTTCTCACTCATTCACTTTCTGAATTATTAAAAGTTAATTAGCCCTATATACAATATTAACCATTTCCATAACCATATTCCTACAGCACATTAGTTTGATTCTAATTTTTACTTTTTCATTTTGTCCTATATTATAAATAGTTACTGGATCATATGCCTAATTTTCCAATCACATGAGAAGCTTCATCCATTACATTTTCTCTCAGTCACCATAACATTTCTGTGAGGGAAAAACAATTGAGATCTGATATTATTGATAAGGAAAGTAAGGCTCCTTCAACTGCTTGTAAAATTTATACTTGAAAGGTAAATCTATTCTTCCCAATTACAAGGCTGTGGTATATTCACTATTCCATAATGCTATCCAGTCCTCCTGTTCAGAACTCCTATCTCAGGTAGAGGAAGGGACTTGCTTTTGCTTAAGAAGTTCCTTAATATCCTCAGCCAAAGTTTCCCAATGTCATCATTGCAAGTCATCCTAAGTTTCAGGAAGGAATCAATAATGTAATCTTTAATATTGGATCTGGAAAGAAATAAATACATATGTAACTTCCAGATGTCCTGGATCTTAAATATCCCTAAAGGCTCACATAGTGGTAGAATCTGTGGGAGGTGGGTGTTAGTGGAAGTAAGTTAGGTCTTTGGGACAATCCTTGAGACCCTAGGAACCTCAACCCCTTTCTCTCTCTCTGTGTTTCCTGGCTTTCATGAGATAAATAGACTTCCTTCTCCACAAACTCCTGCTACCATGAGGTACTATGGTACCACAGGATCCAAGCAAGTGACCTAAGTGATCATGGACTGAAATTTCTAAAAGTATGTGCTAAAATGAATCTTTCCTCCTTATAGGACTTTTATCTCAGGTATCTTAGTACAACAATGGACAGCTGACTAACACATTTCCCCAGTTATCATCAGTTGACAAGTCACTTCAACTGCTTTTGAAATTGCATTTGATATGAGTGTAATGACAAATGAATTAAATACAAAAAGAAAATTCTCAAGTAAATAAATACAAACTGAACAAAAAAAATTCAATTATGTCAATTCATAGTAACATTTATTAAAATATTATCATATACTGTGCTAAACACAAAGTTCAGTTTTCAGCCAACTTCTTTATAAAGATTAACTGTCAAGATATAATTTCTCCCTTAAAAATTACCAGTACATTCATTTATACAAATGTAAAGTACCAATGATTCTTAGAAAATATTAATCAATGTCTTTTGTTTGAAAAATGTAACTGATGCACATCATGAGTCGTGGTTATGAATTTATGTAAACTGCCTTTGGCTAATAAACTAGAACAATTAAAATAAAAATGTACTGAGTGTCAACTGGATCAATGAAAATTAATTTGTATGGATTTAAATTATATATCTACCTCAGGCAATCATCAATTTCTTTAATAACTGGGTTGGAACATACTTTTGAGCAATTAGAACTCAACTACTATCAAATAGCTTAGATTTTAAAATGACTTTAAAAATTAACATTCTTGAACATTTAGAAGAAATTAAACTCTTGTTTATTTCTGATTACTTATCATATAGGTCACTGAACATCTCAGTTTAATTTCAATAATTTAATTTGTTATTTTCTAACATTCTTCAAATTTCTCGGTTTTAATAATGGGGTTTAAAATAAAACACACCTTTGATATAAAATCATATAAACAGAATTTAATTCTTCTCAAATAAAAAATTGACCAGCCCACACATTTATTCTTCACTTAGAAACTCTCAAGTTTAAATGAAAGAATTAATTTTACTAAGAAAAGTTCAAGTTAATTTTTTCCTCCTAACATCTGGGAAAATCAAAAGAGTATACGCCATGCCAAAAATAAGAGGAAAGATATTTTGCTCAGATTTACTGTGTCCTCTACTGCAATCAATTTGGTTTCAGGGAAAAAAAATCACTTACATCTCCTCCATCTTTATCCAAGTACGCATTAAGACTCAAATAACTTGAAGAGTTTAAGTTCGAATTCCCTTTAAAAAAATATCTGTCTGTCTCTCCTACCTTCCTTTTTCAGGGCCAATATTTTCATGCCTTAATTTGAGAGGACGATTAGTGATATATGCTTTTCTTCCTTGTGAGTCCATAAAGATATAATGGAGCCAGAGCTCTGAGATGTGATCCCTGACAGTTTCCCATCAATCTGCAGTAAGGGCTTTCTCTAAAATTTTGATATTTATCTGAAGAAATTTCTTATTGAAAATAAAATATTGAAACCAGTGTTGTTGAGACTTTGACTTCTGGAAATGGCATACTAGAGAATAATCAATTCTTCCTTTCTGAACAGCTAAATAGCTTTTAAAGTATGAAAAACATGAACTAGATAACAAGATAGTTAGGAAAATCTAGGAACAAATGAAAACCTAGAAGTTAAACTGAGTTTCAAAACTACTGAAATAAGAAGGTATTTTCTGTTCTGAAAGAAATAGTTGAGAATGAAAGCTGAAGTTCTTTTGTCCTCAAAGGGCAAGAGTGAAAAACCAAGTCCATACCCTTCCTAATATAGTGAATCTCTTAAACCACTCATTGAGAATTGAGTTATACCCTGCTTCTTTGGGATATTAGCAAACTAGATTTAACAATGCTAGTCTGAGCTGTGACACCTGAATAAATGATCTCAGACTAATAGTGCTCATATATTCCTGGCAGGAGAAAACAATGATCCTCTTAGAAAGGAATCATCAAGAAAATCCAACAATTTTTTCCTACACACACTTTTCTAACAAAAGTAAAGTTGAGATCTGGTTGCAGTATATAAGGAACTCAGATATTTTCACTCTTACTAAGAAAAGATTAGAAATAGAATGAACTGAAAATTTAGCAACTCTTCTTAGGTTCATCACACAGGTGAGGAACAGGGCCATCCACTGCCCTGAGAGAGGCAGGTGTATACAGAGAATCACAGCTCACCAGAAGAGAAATCCATGAGCAGAAATCACTGTGAGAACTAGTAGTGGGCAAGAAACACAAACTGAACAGACTGAACGAGCATCACAGTCAGAGTCACTTATGGCAGAAATATTGCAATTATCAGATGAGGAATTGAAAAGAAAACCCATTAATAATGTTAAGAGATATAATGGAAAGTTATAAAACATATGATGACAAATAGACACTATAACAGAGAAATGGAAAATCTATGACTCAAAAGAGATATAGAGATAATATCATTACAAGAAGTGAAGTATGTCTTTGATTGACTAACTTGTACACTGGAGATAACTGAGAAATAATCTCTGAAACTGAAGAATTGGCAATAGAAACATTCAAATTGTAAAAACAAAGAGGAAAAAAACTAAAAAAATTGAACAGGGTAGCCAAAAACAATGAGCCAACTATAAAAGATATAGTATGTATAATGGATATACCAAAAGTATAACAAAAAGTGAAAAGTACAGAAGCAATATATAAAATAATAATATACTAATGCCTGAGATTTTCCACAAGTGAATGTCAGGCACTAAACCACAGATTCAGGAACCTTAGAGAACATCAAGTAGAATAAGTGGGAAAAAATCTACAGAGGAGCTAAGAGGAGAATTATATCTGATTTATCAGAAACTATGCATCCAAGAAGAGAATGGAATGAAGGAATAAAAGTGTTGAAAGAAAACTACAACCACCTAGAATACTATAGCATGAGAAAGTGAAGGAGAAATGACTTTCTCAGAAAAACAAAAATTAAGAGAATATGTTAACTGTAGATATGCCTTGAAAGAAATATTTTAAAAAGTTTTTCAAAGAAAAGTAAAATTATACAAGTCAGAAATTCATATCTACACAAAGGGAGGAAGAGCACTGTTGAATAAGTGAAAATTAACTAATATACTTTATTTTTCTTATTATAAATTGACATAACAATAGCAGTTTCCTCACAATAATAATGGCAAAGTAGTATTCAACTGTCGAACTGAACACATATAATACATGCATGTGTTTGAACTGAATTACATCAATGGTAAGGGGGACAGAAGGGAAGAATGAAGAATATTTTGTTGTTATTAGGTACACACTACCTGTGAAGCAGTATAGAGTTATTTATAAATGGACTTTGCTTAGTCATAAATGTATATTGTAAACCCTAGGACTACCACTTAAAATATTTTTAAAATTAAATAATATGTTAGGGAAGAGGAGAAAGTGGACTCATATAATACGCAAAATTAAAACCAGAGAAGGCAAAAAATTGTGGAAGACAAAAAGAGGAACAAAGAAAAATGTCAGCAAGTAGAAAACAGTAACAAATATATTAGATGGTAATGTAACTGTATTATTACTTTAAAATCAATGGTTTAAATAGACTAATTCAAAGACAGAGATTGCATAAATGGATCAAACAATAAGACAAAACTATATCTTGTTTAGATCAATTTCACTTTAACTATAAATCATATATATATAGATAAATGAATGGAGAATGATATATCATGATAATCAGAAGAAAGTGGGAGGAGCGATATTGACTTCAGACAGGGTATACATCAGAGCAAGGAAAATATCATGGATAAAGAGAATCATTGTGTAGTGATAAACTGGTCAGTATTCCAAGAAGACATAACAATTTCTACCGTATAGGCACTTAAAAACAGGGAATCAAAATAAATGCACCAGGGGCGGTGAGATGGCTCAGCGGCTTAAGCGCCTGCCCGGCGGGCGCGAGGGCCCGAGTTCGACTCCCGGAACCCACATACGAAAAAGGGACTGGTGATATCGCTCAGCGGCACGGGCGCCTGCTGGCGCGCGAGGCCCTGAGGTCGACCCCTCGGAACCCACAAAAAATAAAAATAAATAAAAATAAATGCACCAAAACCTGGACGAGCTGCAAGGAGCAATAGATGAAACTGCTGTTTTCATTAAAAGACTTTTAATACCCATCTCTCCAACAGACGTAAAATCTCTAAGGATACAGTCTAGCTCAACAACACCATCAATCGACTACATATGATAGACGTCTTGAAATTTCTTCACCCTACAATAACAGATTACACTTTTTGTTGTTGTTGTTGTTGTTCTGGGAATCAAACTCAGGGCCTTGCACTTGCCAGGCCCTGCACTGCTGAGCTACATCCCCGGCTCAGATTACACATTCTTATCAAGGTTAAATGGAACATTACCGAGATAGCCATATTCTCAAATTTATGACACACGTAAATATTTCAAATTACTGTGAATCATGCAATGTCTTCTCTGAGATCACAATGGGATTAAAATAGAAATCAATAGCATAAAGATAAATGGAACAATGATGAAATACATAAAATTCAACAACATATGTCCTAATGACGTGTGTCAAATAATTCTTATGAGAAACTTTAAAAGGTTTTTGATTAAGTGAAAAATGATTATCAAATATATAAAAAGTTTTGGGGTACAATGAAATTGATGCTTAGAGGAAAATTTATAGCAATGAAGGAATGTATTGGAAATTAAGAATGATCTAAAATCAATTATCTTAAGTCCTTAGGAAAATAGAAAAAGAAGAACAAATTAAAGCTCACGAAGTAAGCAAAAGAAAACATTCTGCTTACCCTAATAAAAATTAGAACAGAAATCAATAAAATAGTAAAGAGAAAGCCAGTAGAGAAAATCAAGATAATAAAAATTCAGTACTTTGAACAGATCAATAAAAGCTTAAACTATAAAATTGCAAGATTGAAGTAGAGGGAATACTTCTGATTATGGATTTAATGTTTTTACTCCCATAAAAATCCATACATTGAAGCCTAATCTCAATGTGGTGGTATTTTAAAGTGGGGTCTGAGGTAATTAGGTCATGAAGGTGAAACCTCATGAATGACACTGTTGACAGAAAAGAGATTTTCTATTAGCCATGTGAACATATAGGAAGAGTGGGTTCTTTACAATCCAAAACTCTGGCCAGCACCAAAAACAAAGTATAGGCAGCCTGATCTTCAATTTCCAGTTTCTACGAAAGAGAGGAATAAATGTACTTTTTACACACATATTCTATGGTATTTGTGTCAGTTTAAACTGACTAAAATATCCTAATTCATTCAGAGGCAGACATCATCCTAATACTAAAATCCAACACAATTCAAAAAGAGAAATAAAAACACAGACTAATGCCTCACAAGAAGCAAAAATCCTAAAAAAAAAAAAAAAAAAAGGGGAGCAAACTGAATCCAACAATCCATTAAAAAATCATGTATCACGACTGATTGGTATTTACCTAAGGTGTACAAGGCTGGTTTACCAGTTGAAATCAATTAATGTTGCCCATCATATAAACAGGATAGAGAAGAAAAATCACATATCACATCTGTAGATTCAGAAAAAGAATTAAACACCCACTCATGGTCATAGATCTCATCAAACTAGATGTAGTGGAGAGACTTCTCAACCTGATAAAGAACATCTCCAAAAAGCCTATAGTTAAAAGTATTTACTAGTTTTAAAAAAATTGTAGTGTTTTGCCTATGATAAAGAACATGAGGGGCCGGTGATATATCTCAGCGGCATAAGCGCCTGCCTGGCAAGCGCAAGGTCCTGAGTTCAACTCCCAGTACCCGCATATTAAAAAAAAAAAGAAAAAAAAAAAACAAAGAACATGAGAAGTATATGTCCTCTCACCTCTACTTTTCAACATTGTGCTAGAAGTTGTAGTGATAGCAGTAAGCCAAGAAAAAGAAAGAGAAAAAAAACCATACAGATCAAGAATAGAGAAATAAAACAGTTTTTCTTTCAGATGTCATAAACTTCCACGTACAAAATCCAAAAGAATTGATAAAAACTTCTGGAATTGAGAAGTCATTATAGAAAGTTTGCAGGATACAAGGATAATATACAAAATTAAATTGCTTTCCTCTATACCAGCAATGAACAAGTGGACTTTGAAAACAAATACATATTACTATTTAGATTAACATCACATAATGTGAAATATTTAGGTATAAATTTAACAAAAAATGTATAGGATCTAGATAAGAAAATCTCTGTACATTCTTCAAATTGTTTCTTTGAAATTAAAACTGCTCTATAAAATAAAGTCACCCAAAAAAGAAAAAGAGCTATATATCTGTAAAGGAAATAAAATAGAATCTGGAAAATATGTATGGCAAAGAAGGAATGCTAAAAAGTAGAGGAGCATGTTTGAGAACTAAGATAATAGTCCAAACTGTAAAATATAATGAGTGAATTTGAAAAATTTTAAATAGGTACAACTGAAGAGACATTTCAGGATCAGAAAAAATATTCAGAATCCAACAAAAAAGACAAAAGAGGGCCGGTGAGATGGCTCAGCGGCTTAAGCGCCTGCCCGGCAAGCACAAGGGCCCGAGTTCGACTCCCGGAACCCACATACGAAAAAGGGGCCGGTGATATCGCTCAGCGGCACGGGTGCCTGCTGGCGCGCGAGGTCCTGAGGTCGACCCCCCGGTACTCACAAAAAAAAAAAGACAAAAGAGATGAAAAATGTGGAAGAGATGAGGCAAAGAATTCCAGATAGAATGTCTAATTTGTGTTTAGTTAGTGTCCAGAATGAGAGGAGAAAAATAATGGGGCAGGGGCAAATTTTTAGGGCTTAAAGGCAAATATCCAAAACTTAGGAAAGTTTACTAATCTACAGTAGAATACCTGCACAGGCACCCACTGCTCTCACTCTCTGTGTCTCTCTCCCCCTATTTATCTATTCATCCATTTACACATAACAGGTTCAAACAAAAAACACAACAAATGTCCATGAGACATAGGATGCCTAAATAAACTGTGATATACACATTTAGAAGATAATACAGAGCAATAAGAATGAACAAATTTCTGGTTCACCTAATATTAAAGATCTTGCAAGCACAATAAAAAATAAGAGAAATTAGACTTAAAATTATACAATATTATTAGATTTAAATTCAAATAACTTAACTCTATGTATGACACAAAATTACAAAGACAAGCAAGTAGGTGCTGAGCTATCAATGAGAGGTCAATTTCTGCTCCTAGTTCACCATTCTTACCTCTATCCATAGCCACAGCCACTTTCTCTGACCTTGTCTTCTGCCTTCTCTTGTAATTTTAAGTATCCATCTTATTATACTGAACCCACCTTGATAATCTAGGATAATGTGTTTATTTTAAAGTCATGTGACTAGTAACCTTAATTCCATCTGCATCATTAATTCACCTTTGCCATATGACATTTACTCAATGATTTCAGGAATTGGTATATAGCATCTTTAGAAGAGTTGCTTTCTGCCATTTATATTCTTTTTTTATTTTTGTGGGTACCGGGGGGTCGACCTCAGGACCTCGCGCACCAGCAGGCGCCCGTGCTGCTGAGCGATATCACCGGCCCCTTTTTCGTATGTGGGTTCCCGGAGTCGAACTCGGGCCCTCGCGCTTGCCGGGCAGGCGCTTAAGCCGCTGAGCCATCTCACCGGCCCTGCCATTTATATTCTTTTTTTTTTTTTTTTTTTTTTGTGGGTACCGGGGGGTCGACCTCAGGACCTCGCGCACCAACAGGCACCAGTGCCGCTTAGCGATATCACCGGCCCCTTTTTCGTATGTGGGTTCCGGGAGTCGAACTTGGGCCCTCGCGCTTGCAAGGCAGGCGCTTACGCCGCTGAGCCATCTCACCGGCCCCCTGCCATTTATATTCTTGATGGAAGTTTTAAGTTGCATTTCTATGACACAAGATTTTTTGTGCTAATTTAAAGTCACATTCTGAAGAGAAATTCATATTCAAAATTGTTTTGAAATGTAATGTCAAATTTCACTACTATTCCTCCAGTGACTTTTTCCTCCACTTCCTTGTTATTTTTCCTTTGCTCTACATTCGCAAAGTATCTGGATTCCACAAATACCAATCTGTGGCCACTGAAGCTAACTTTGGAAGTGCTAATTACTATGCCAATGGAAAGTAAGCTGAATAATTCTCTCATCTACCTCAAAGGTAAGTATAAAATAAAACTAAATATGTGGAATTTTTAATAAAAATATATTGCAACTCTGGCACACTTGTTGGCATTGTTAACATGCCTTGATTATCAAATTGTAATATAGACAGAACTTGTAACAAATTGTAACTATTGATAAATGCTGTTCTGAGAGACAAAAAAATTTACCATATATAGAAGTGTCAGTTTAGAGTTCTACTGTAATGAACGAAATGAGAAATATATGTATATGACATTTCTATATAATTTATTTGAAATATATGCAAAATATATAATATTTATTATAATTATATGCACACAGTAAAATGCATAACACTATGAAATTTTTGGCTATAAGTCTTCATTTGTTATTCTCAGTTAACTTAAGTTCTTATCTTCCTGGTAAGGTGGGTTAGAAAGTAATTTCATTCTTACCACAAAAGACTTCCTCAGTTTAGCATCAATCTATTTTCTACATATGCAATAAATAAAAATGTGTTTCTATTTTTCCACACAGTAACAGAAAAAAAATTAATGCTATTTTTTTTTTTAGCTAAACTTGCAATGACACAGCCAAAACATTTACTCTATTGAATATCGTTTTGATCATCACATTATGGAAGGTATTTCTGTACTAAAGGCTTGGAAAGTGACATCTGATACAACCATTTCATGTTTTTAATAAGTTACTTGAAATACAGTGAATTTGATTTCTGCAATCAAAGAGTTGTTAACAGAACTTGGATTAAAATTCATCAACAATCCAAACACACTATCTTTGACAAAGGGGTCAAACAGGTTCACTAGAAGAAATCCTCTTTAATAAATGGTGCTGGAAAAACTGTTTTCTAATACTGAAGATTAAAAGTAGACCCATATCTCCCACAATGCACTAAATTAAAATCAAAATAGATCAAAGATCAAATATGAAAACAGAAACACTAAATCTGCTGGAAGATAGAATAGGTAGAACTCTTGAAGACATAGGTGTAGGCAAAGACTTTATGAACAAAATCTTGACTGCATGGGAAACATAGCAAAGAATCAATAACTGAGTTCTCATCCAATTAAAAAGCTTTTGGACAGCAAAAGAAATCACCCATAGAGTGAAGAGACAACCCAGAGTGGAAAAAAATGTTGCCAGCTGTTCCTCAAAGGACTAATATCTAGAATATGTAAAGAACTCAAAAAAAAAGGCCCCCCAAATTTAAAGACCCAATCCAAAATTTATAGACCCATCTGAAATGAATAGACACTTCTCAGATGAAGAAGTAGAAACAGAAAATAAATATAAGAAAAAATGTTCAACATCACTGGTCATTAAAATAAGAGATGCAAATTAAGACATTGAGATTCCATCTCATTCCAGAAAGAATGGCTTTTATCAAGAAATCAGGGCCGGTGAGATAGCTCAGCAGCATAAGTGCCTGCCTGGCAAGTGCGAGGTCCTGAGTTCGACTCCCAGTACCCACATAAAGGAAAAAAAGGGCCAGTGATATTGCTCCGCAGCACAAGCGCCTGCTGGCAATCACGAGGTCTTGAGTTCAACTCCTGGTACCCACATAAAAAAAAAAGAAATCAACCAATAACAAATGCTGCCAAGGCTATGGGGGAAAAGAAACACTTCTCCACTGTTGGTGGGAGTGTAGGCTGTGGGAATCAGTGTGGAGTTTCTTCAGAAACCTAGGACTAGAGGTCCCATTTTACCCAGCTATTCCCTTTCTTGCTATCTTCCCGAAAGAATTAAGAGAATCATACCACAGCAATACATGCACACTAATGTTTACAGCAACACAGTTTGTAATAGCTAAACCTTGGAAAGAGCCCCAATGCCCATCAACCAATGAAAATAAATATGTGGTTTTTTTTTACACAATGGAGTACTACTTAGCCATAAAGAAGGATAAACTTGAGATATTTCTAGGTAAATGGATGCACCATAAGACCATACTCTTAAGTGAAATAAAGTGGATACACATGTTTAAATATTGCATGGTTTCTCTGGTGAGAGAAACTGAAAGGGTAAATAAGAACCAAAATGTATAATAGATATTGTGAAATAGAAAGGAAATGTTCAAATGAGAAGGGGAACTAGGGAGGGGGGATGAAAGAAGGAAAAAGAAAAAAAGAGAATAGAAGGAAAAAATGGAAATAAAGCTTTTGCAAATAATGAGGAGAAGAGGGGTTGAAGGCAGGGGAGGGGAATGGGAAAAAAGTAAGAAGCAAGATATATCATGTACAGGTACAAATTCCCTATGATGATTGTTATCATTATGTATATCTAAAATATACCAACAACATTAACTTCAAAAGAATTTAGTCAAGAGCACTTAATCCACAGAAAATGTGCTAGGCCTTTGGTCACCTGATAGTGCTTTGGCAAAAGAAACGATGAAGATAATTCCCTCTAAACTGAGGAGAACAACCCATATATCCATCCTCACATCTCTTCCCCTTCTTTGCTGTGCTCCCCACTATCCACCCATCCTCCCATCCATCCTTTTATCCATCCATCTATCCATCCTTTTTCATTATGTAGCATAATAGCATGTACCACAATTGAATCAAATTTTAATTAAAAATATGTATACTCAAAACCTCCATAGAAGATCATTTAATTTAACTTTTCAAATTTTTGGGAAATAATCAAAAAAGCACACTCCTTAGACATCTAATATTACTTTTCTTTACTGTAGAAAATAATTTTATAGAGTAACTACTTTGCAGTTATAATTCCACACTGAAGGAATATCTCAAGTGTTTTTAAAATTATATACTTGGAATGATTTTAAAGCTCAGTGACTTATTCATTTTTTCAGTAAATATTAATTGGGTGCTTACAATATAAAAACCACTAAAATTTAAGATTTTAAAATACAATCAGAAGAGCAATTAAAATATCATTTCATTTGATCATTCCAATCAAATATATTTTGCCTAAAGACTTTTTTTCACAGTTTATAATTTTTCCAAATAAGACGAATGGCATCTCTAATTACTAGAGAGATCTGTTTAATATTACCCTGAATTTCTAACTAAAAATCTATTAATCAACATAATCCTAAATTTGAAATTCTGTACATCACTGATGCCTTGATTAGCATTTTGAAATCCCCCTTTCATATCCATATATTACATTTAAAATTTTATCACCTTTCAAATAAAGAATTTTTGTTCGTATGTGATTTAGAATTACAATTTGGTAACAATTTTTCATCTTGATTTTGAATTTCTTTGAATTTTGCATAAAAGAAAATAATTACAACTTTCCCTACACAGATCAGAGATTAATATCCTAAATATACATTTTTGGTGAAAACTTACATATCTAGGTCTCATACTTAAGTGTTGCTCATGCTTTAGTAATACATCCAGAGTGCGGTAACATAGAAGAAGGTGGCACATTATCTCTTCTATGAATAGTTTCCAGGTCTGGCAAATTTTTCATGTTATATTGGCTTGACTACATTTTCACCTAATTCTACAGCAATTTGAGTGATAGCAAATATTTAACATAGTTATAATGCATAGCAATTTGCATCCCAAACAAGATAGTTATTTCCCAAGGCAAGCAATTAAAAGAAATAAGCACAGGACAGAGGTCTGAAGATCTGGTATTGCCTAGGTCAGTGAAGCTCAGTGATGCCATCAGTCTTGAAGATAAGGATCTACGTGAGGAAAGAATAAACTAGAATTTCACCAGATATAAAAAGTCTTCATATGTGTTGTCTGAATACAAGACCAATGTATTTTCTTCATAAGGATGTGTGACATTAGAGCTATCATGTGCAAAAATCCCAAGGACCCCATTTAGAGTAGTGGTCTCAAGGAATTCCTAATTGAATGTATTGTTTCTGAGCCTGGTAGAGATTCAGGCTTTGAGTTTAGAACATGAAGTGGACAACTTAATGGGCTCATAGGCCTTGGCCATAAACTTTACAGTATTTTATAGTTGAAACAAAAATGGCAAGGAAAGTGGAAATATTTCCAAAGATAATACATTTATTTTATCCTTATGAGGGTTGTGATGTGCTATGTTTTGTCTACCAATCGCAAAAGCCTGAAGACAACCAATATTGTTTCTATGAGGAACCTAGAGGATAATATTTTCTGATGTAAGTACATCTCTAGGAGAAAGACGATTGAACTCTGAGTCACTGGTTGATATTTCCATGAACAGTTTTCCTGACTGCTATGGTGGGGCTGGAGGGAATGTGGTGGTGTACATTCTGACAGCCAGTCAGCTACAGTTGAACCCATAAGGAGGTACCGCTGAGCTGTGCCAGCACTCTACCTTTCATGGAAGCTAGGATGTGAACATGAGAAGCTTTATGTTGGGAAAACAGGAAGAATCATTATAAACAACAAGCTGCCCTTCCAAGACAAAAATCAGCAAGTTAATGGCTCTTGGAATCCTTGTGCATTGCCGTGCATACACTGAATCCCTTAGCAAACATTTATTGAGCACTTACTATATGCTAAGTGTTGTCCTAGATAAGAGAAATCTGTCTGAACAAAATATATAAAAATTCTTGTCCTTGTTAAACATCCATTTGTCAAAACAAAACTTTGCACATAGAAACTTGGCTTTAAGAAAAAATAAAGCAAGACTCATACTGGAATTTAAGCAGTGGATTCCAGGGTTTAGGTTAAAAACTCAGGATTTGAAAGTGTGGTGGAGCTGGGCCACAGCTGCAGGGCACAGGAAGAAATGAGTGGCAGGACATTGAGTTAGGAATGGAAAACATGCAGACTCTCAGAACCATCAAGTACTAAGCCATGGACTAATAGATAAGAACCAGATTTTAAAAAGTAAAAGCCATCTATACAATGTAGACAGGCTAGATGAGTCTTAATAGAGTTAGGAGACAGAGATGGGATAGCGCCTGAGAGAATACATAGGAAAATAATGTTTTATTCAATAGCTACGGCTTCATCCTGAGCAGATATAATGCTATTTATCAAGAGCACTAAGCTCCTTTACACAAACAGAAATGTTGTGACTTAATTACGTGTTAATACTGATTAGCTATACAAAAAAAAGCTTAAGACTCTGTTTTCTGAAATATTTTCAGAACAAGTTCTAGCCTTAACTGCCCAGCTTTATTCACTAGATTTTAATAGGATGGCTACATAGATGTGGAGAATCTGCACCTTCTTGTCAAGAGACTTAACAGTGTTCCCTTGTCAACCTCCTTTACTAAACTATTTAAGCTAAACTTTGGTGTCATTATCATTAGATTCATGGATCTATCACAGTGTCTCATTTCATATTGGGCAGGGCCACCTTACATAGTTGCTCACTTTGTACACTTCTAGGAGTATCAGACTCATAAATATGATGTGAGTACCACTTTTCTTTTTGTGGTACTGGAGATTGAACCCAAGGCCTTTACACTGAGCTACGTCCCCAGCCCTTTCTGAAATTTCTCATTTTGAGACAGAGTCTCACTAAGTAACTAAATTGCTCAGCTGAGCTTGAATCTATGACCGTCCTGCCTCAAGCTTCAAGGGTGCTGGGATTACAGGAGTGCACCACCGTGTCTGGCAAATGGCATTCTTGAAGATGTACAGTGTGCAACCTCACAAATATTGGTAATGGGCCTGGAAAAATCAAGGTTTGTTGAGATACACAAAATATTTTTTACTGCTAATAATTTGTTGTCAGATGACAGATAAACATGCCAATTTATGATGCACAAAAGAGTACATGACAAGAACAATGGCATAATAGGGTAAATAAAACTAATTTTTATTTTAATCTTATGCTAAAAGAGATGGTTTTGAAAATTCATGTTGATTACTTACGGAGATGACAAAACAAGAAGACCTTTTAAATAAAGGTAAAACTGACAGCTGTAGAATAAGGGGATTCCAGTTTTCCATGAAATGCATTCTTTTAAAAATTGGAAGTTTTAATAAACTTGACTTAGCAAATTGGGAGATTCACTTAGTGAGTAAACAAAAATCCTGGGGAGTAAAATGTATATGTTAATAGAATTTGATCTATCCAAAATATCATCACAAAATATCTTAACACGTATGCTTAGAGAATGTAACATATGTACACTACAGAGCTATAAAAGTTATTTAGAATATTTTCCTCACATTAATTTCAAATCCCCTATAACAGATACAAAATAACAATAGGTCAAAGAGATAAATATCTATTTAGGCTATATGAAGTGACTAAAAGCTTAGTTTATTTTTTTAAGCTAAATCAAAACAAAAAATATTTAAAATTTTGTATTAGTACATATTTGCATTAAATAATGTTTACGTTCATCTTAGAAAGTAGTTACACATACCAAATATATCTTGATTCTTTGTATTTACCTTCCCTTCCTTTCCTCTTCCCTCCCTCCATCTCTAGATTCCCTTCTCACATTTTCATTTCTTTTTTTAGTTCATGTTTGTCACACATAATGATTACTTTCACGGTGAGTAGTTCGTACATGTACCTCACATGTACATATTAAATATTTTTAAGTTCCCTTACACTCCTTCCTCACCTCACTCTCCATAACTTGGTCCCCTTTTCATTTGCAAAAGATCTATCTCCCTATTTCCTTTTATCAGTCTTTTATTTTGCTCTTTACTTATTTGTGCTTTGGATTTCTCATATAAGAGAAACCATACGGATTTATTTCACTTAACATTATGTTTTCAAGGGGCATCCATTTTCCTACAATGACTCAAATATATCCTTTATGGTACAGTAGTGTTACATTTTGTACAAATACCACATTTTATTTATCCATTCATCTGCTGATGGAAATATAAGCTCCCTTCAAGATTTAGCTACCATGAATTGTGTTGTTATAAACATTGAAATTCATGTATCCCTATAATATGATGTGTTCAATTCTTTTGGGAAGATACCTAGATGTGGAATAGCTGGGTCAATGGAATTTCTATTTTTAGTTGTTAAGAAATCTCCATACTTAGTTCCACAATGGTTATACTAGTTTGTCCAACCAACAATGTCGGAATATTTCTTTTCAACTGCAGCCTCACTACGATTTGGTATTGATTTCTGGATGATTGCTGCTCTTTCGGAAATAAGATGAAATCTGCGTTGTTTTAATTTGACTGAGTCTTTTATTTTGGGAAGTCTAATTGTTTTAGTTCTCTATATACTCCAGATAGCCCAAAAATAAAAGATTCAGTCAAATAATGGACAACTAAAATGAACAGACATTTCTCAGAAGAAGAAATGCAAAGGGCCAATAAATACATGAAAAAGTGTTCAGTTTCTCTGGACATTAGCAAAATCCAAACTAAAACAACACAAATCTTTTCCCATTCTGTAAGTTTTCCCTTTACTCTGTTTGTTGTTTTCTTTGCTATGTAGAACATTTTACATTTGCTATAATCCTATTTGTTGACTTCTGCTGTTATTTCTTATACAATTGGATTTCTGTCCCATTTTACCTACTATGTCCTCATTAGGTCAAGTGTTTCTGTTTTAACATTTAGATGTTTGATCTATTTTTATTTTAGTTTAGTACATGGTGAGAAATATGGGTCTAGCTTCAATCCTCTGTAGGTAGATAGCCAGTCAGTTTTCCTAGCGCCATTTTTTAAAGAGGCTATCTTTCCTCCAGTGCATGCTTTTGGCCCCTTTGCCAAAGATCAGGTAGCTGAACATGTCTGGGGCTGTTTCTGCATCCTCTATTCTATTTCATTAATCCACATGTTGATTTTTGTGTTAATAGCGTGCTGTTTTTTATTATTGTAGCTTTGTAATATAACTTGAAGTCAGGTATTATGATACCTGCAGCTTTGCCCAGGATTGCTTTTGCTATTCTGAGTTTCTGGCTCCATATGAATTTTAGGATTGTTTTCTCTAGTTCTGTGAGGAATTCTGTAGGTGTTGTGGTTGGGATTGCACTAAATCTATATATCAGTTTTGGAAGTGTGGTCATTTTGACTGTATTGTTTCGGCCTATCCAGGAACAGGAGAGATATTTTCATTTTGTGATGTCTTTCCTATTCAATCTCCTTTTTCAGAGTACTGTAGTTTTCATTGTAGAGATCTTTAATTTTCTGGGTCAGGTTAACTCTTAAGTATTTAATTTTTCTTGATTCTATTGTGAAAGGTATTGTTTTCCTAATATCTTTCTCATTGATTCATTATTTTTGCACATGAATGCTACTGATTTTGCATGTTGATTTTGTCTCCTTCTATATTGCTCAATTTGATTATTAACTCCAGAAGTATTTGTTGGAATTTTTTGGGTATTCTTATAAAGGATCATGTCATCTTCAAATATTGATAATTTGATTTCTTCCTATCCTGTATATATCTCTTATATTTCCTCCTCTTTCCTCATTTCTCTGGCTAATATTTCGAGTGCTCTACTGAACAGAAGTAGTGGACATCCTTCTCTTGTCCCTGATTTTAGAGGAAAATCTTTCAGATTCTCTCCATTTTATATGGTGTTGGCCATTGGTTTGTCATAAATGGCTTTTGTAAGATCGAGGGAAGGTCTTTCTATACCTATTTCCTTCAGGGATATTTTTTATGACTAATAGTTGTTGGTTTTTTTCAAAAGATTTTTGCATCTACTGATATAATCATGTGGTTTTTGGCCTTGCTCTGCTTATGTAGTATATTGCACTTATTGATTCGCATATGTTGAACCATCCTTGCATACCTGGGATGAAACCTCCTTGTCATGATCCTTTTGATGATTTGTTGTATTCTATCTGTCAATATCTTATTGAAGATTTTTGCACCTGTGTTCATTAAGGAGAATGACCCATAGTTTTCTTTTTTTTTTTTTTTTTTGCATCTTTGTCTGCTTTAAAAATGAGAGTGATGAATGCTTTCAGGAATGACTTTGGAAGCACTCCTTCCTTTTCAATTTCATTCAAGATTTTGAGGGGTATGGGTTGTGTTTGTCATTTTTTTGTTTAACTACTTGTCTCACTTGATGTGTTTATTCCAGCTGATTTTTTTTTGCTTTGTTAGCTTCATTGTTTCTTTTTCATATTCTTGAGTAAAATTTGGAATGCTGCTTTGGTCTTTATGTATTTCTTAAGCTGTTCTTTGTTATGGAATGTCCTTATTTTACCATCTATCTTAAAGATAGTTTTGTAGGCTATATTAGTCCTTGTTGGAAGTTGTTTGCTGTGAGAACTTGAAACACTTTACTCCAAGCATTCTGGCTTTTAAAGTTTGTGTTGAGAAGTTTGCTGTAATGGGTTTACCTTTATACACATATGTATTTATTTACTTATTTTTTATTTTTTATTTTTTTTCTCTAAGAGATTTTAAGGCTGATTCTTTTTGTTAGACATCTGGAATTTTGACTAAGATGTATCATGAAAAGCTTTTTTTTTTCATCATAGGTGGTGTCCTGTAAGCCTCACCTGTATGATAAGATCTTTCCTCATAGTAGGAAAGTTTCACACTGTGATTTCAGTAAACATTTTTATTCATTGTGTGCTGTCTTCTAGTTTCTCTCTAACTTTAATTAGCCTTAGGTTAGTTGTCTTGGTGTCATCTAGTAATTGTTGGATGAATTTTCCTTGTTCTCTTATTGTTTAAATGGCTTCTCTTAGTAAATTTTTGTTATTTACCATTTTGTCCTTGATTTCAGAAATCCTGTCTTCACAATGGTCATTTATGGAATTTATGAATTTTATCCAGTTTTTTAATTCTGGCATTTCTGTGTGACACCTTTTCATGGAGTTTATATCTTTGTCAGTTCAAAAACTTGTCACAGAGTTCAAAATTTTTCATGGAGTTCAAAACTTGTCATTTATGTTTTGAACCATGTTGGTCATCTCTTCCCATATCCACATTGGTTAGTTCCTTCATCATTTTGGCCATGTCCTCTTTGAACTCGCCAAATTACTTTACCTCTTCTTTAATCATTTTGTGGAGCACTGCCACATAGTTTTGTTTTCTTCTCCATCACTGCTCCCTGGATCTGCTTTGCAAGAGTTGGGAAACTTTGGGGAAATCTTCTTGCCTATTTTTTATATATAGGTGCTTGGGGTTGAGGTCAAATAGATTGAGGAAAAATTATAGTTGATATAAAGATATTCTTAGTTAGATTCTGTTTTCCAGTTATGTGTTTTTATATTTACTCATACAGATAGTGTTCAATCCTTGACCTATTCCATTTATATAGGTTGTACTCTGTCACTGTGCTGTGAGGAGAAAATTTCTATTGGTTATAACAGCATCAACAGATCCAGTCATAACTCACTTGTATGTATCAAATCTTTTTTTACACTTTTTTACACTTTCACCTTTATCAGTACCCTTTACAGTCCATACTACATTGCTATGGGCAGTTACTATGCAATGTAAAAATAGAAGGGAAGGGGAAAGGAGGAGGGGAAGGGGAAGAGGAGCATGAGTCAGTAGGAGAAAGGTAGATAGGAGTAATTACAATAGGAAAAAATTAGGAGACATACTCCGTTGGAGATCTTTTATAGTTGTATAAAGCATTACTTCTGAGGGGTTTAAAGAAGGTATTTGTTGGGTCCTGGGTGGATGTAGGGAAAGGGAGGTATAATTTGGGATTGAGGAAAGCTGCAAGGTCATTAGAACCACTTGATACATTTGTGCACATAAAAGATGGAGAAGAGGCAAGGAGAGACAAGGGGATATGTAAAATAAGGAAGAGCAGAAAGAATAGTATAGGGAGGACAGAAGGCTAATACCAGAAATGATAAGAAAGACAGAGAGCAGAATACAGGCACAAACCTTTAAAAGAAAAATTTAAAAAGTAAAAGAAACAAGTGAAAAAATTGTATTAATACAGGAGCAAGAACTGAAGAAAAGCAATGACGAAAATGTAAGGCAGACAAAAAGGAAACAAACACACAAAAACTAAAACAAACAAAAACTCAGCAGGAACTAAGAACAAACACTCCAACAAGAGAACGTACAAGCAGTTCCCATGTGGCCACTATGCCACAAAGTCTAAAAGTCCACACAGTTCCTTTCCTGCTTTAGTTGAATTATGTTTGCATGAAGCCACACACATTTCCCACCTCTCTATATGTCGTTTGTATCAGTTTCTTGAAGCCCACTTCCTTATGCAGGCTGTGCTAAGACAGTGGTTAACTGCAGTCTTTTGTCTCTCTCCCAAGATCCAACCACCTCAATTAATTTGAGATTAGGAGGTTGTGAAATCATTTTCCTGACAATGAGCTCTCCTTCACCTTCTGCCAATGTCCTATGACTCCTATTTCCCTTGGTACTGGGTGAAACTCCATGTTCTCCTCTCAGAGACTTTCCAAGTAGTTTTTCACCAGTTCTCTGCCTCAGCCTATCCAGTCTTTTCCTTTACACTCACATCACAAACTAACCCAGTCCCAAGAGCTCCCTTTTCTAGCCAGTAGAATCTGATGCAGTCCCAAGGCTTGGTTTAGAGGACCCCCCCACAAAGCACATGTTTGTGGTCACTGTTCAGGATTTCCTTCTAACTCAGATTTTTCCAGTCTGTAAAAATGGCAGGGAAGAGCTTACTTTTGACCGACTGTTCAGTCTCACACCCTCACTTCTGCTTGCTGTCTCAGTGCCATACCATTGTTCTTTGCCTAGATTGGAGAGGGGGGCTTCCTTTGCCCACAGTGAACCCTGGAGAGGATGTTGCCAAGATGCAGTCAGTGTTCCCAGTTTGGGGGAGATGATGGGGAGAAGGGGCTGGTATGTGCATAATGTCCCAGTAGTCT
Organism: Erethizon dorsatum; assembly: GCA_028451465.1. Taxonomy (NCBI): domain Eukaryota; kingdom Metazoa; phylum Chordata; class Mammalia; order Rodentia; family Erethizontidae; genus Erethizon; species Erethizon dorsatum. The sequence goes on from CM051842.1 coordinate 19,932,509, forward strand.
GGCCTCTGCAGAGATGCCTAGGTCCCTCGGGTTATTAAGGTCAGTCTCTATGTGGCTGCTCCCCAGAGAGAGCCGGGAGTAGGGGTGGGGGTGGTATGGACAAGCCATGGTGGCGCCCCTTCCGCTTTTCAAAGATCCAGATATTTTGTTTGATCTACATGGATCGTTTTTCACATGGAGTTTCCATTTTGGGCTGTGATTGCCTGCCCTGTTTCAGAGTACCTGTATTTTGTGTGATTCTTCTCTGGGTACTTCAGATGTGAGACCTCCTCTAGTCAGCCATATTGGATAGACATTTTTATTGATGCAAGAGGTTTAGAATTTTGGTTTCTTAACATTTTTGGCTATGAATGCTTGCTCATTTACTAAGTTTTAAATTCATATAAACTTCTAATACAGCTGTGTTTTGTCTTTAAAGAGTATATTCAGAAGTAGTATATTAATTTTTATCCAATAAAACTTTCTATTGCTTAGATCTTCCCATGATGAAACTTTGTAATCATTTCTAAAACCATGATTCCGAAACATTATATAAACACTTGCAGTAAAAAAAAATTGACTAAGTTTATTTTATTCACAAACCTGATTCCTATAGAACAACTTGACATGGTGTGCTCTTGAAATGTAGCATTCTCAACTGGTCTATATTTGGTATCACTGAAGGGAAATCAAAATATGGCTGACCACCTATAGGGACATAATTCTGTAAATGAATTTTCTTCCGTGAATAAAAACCGAATATACTGATAGCTATAATGACACTCAAATTCCATGTAAAACAGGTACTTTGTAAATCCAAGTAGAGATAAATAAATGACTAAAGAATCCAAAGTTATGGTAGAAAACACTGCATCTCAAAACAGTGACCCATATATGATCCCCCCCTGGAAGTCTTAAGACCACCAAAATAAGAATAATGGATACTGGTTAAAAATGTAGACTTCTACAATCAAATCCAGAGTAGAATCTCAGGTGAGTGAATCTGAAGTGAGAATGTGATCACTAAACAAGCTTCCCAGGACATTTCTATACATGCTGCATTTTGTGAATCACTGATTTAGAGAATTGTATTTTGGTCTATGTGATAGCTTTCTTACATTCATGTAGGCAGCAAAGTTGGAATATCTGCTTTCTGAATATGAAAATTGTACCTAAATTATATATATATATATATATATATATATATATATCTTTAAAATGAGACTCATATTTAGTAATATTTCCCTTGTAATTAATCATGTTTGCTAAAATGCTGGAATTGAGTTTACAAAATAAGAATCATGATTTCAAGAACAAGAAAGGGTCTGAGATTTTACTTTCCTTTTATCCAGCTAATAAGCCTATCACAGCTTTAAGGCTGCTTGCAGACAGGTGTCTACTGGATCAGAAACTTTGAAATAGGGAGCTTATTCTAGATTACCCACGTGTGCCTGATCTAATCACATTACTCCTTTAAAGTGAGGAAGCTTTCCGGGATGGAGTCAGAGAAAGATATCTGAAGACCAAATCAGGACCAGACAAATACTACCTTGCTAGATTTGAAGATAGAGGAAGGGGCCATAAGCCAAGGAATGAGGGCAGCCTGGAGAGCTGAAAAGAAGTAAGAAAATTAATTTTTCCTAGTGTTAAGACAGCCCCACTAACACTTTAATTTTTGCCCAGTGAGACCTATATTGATATTCTTCAAGAACTATAACATAATTTTTTGTGTTTTAAAACACTAAATTTGTGGTAATTTTTCAAAACAGCAATAGAAAACTAATGCAGGACTGTCACCATTTTTGTGCCAATTTCCCATGCTCCAGTTTTCTGTAGGCCAGTGCAAGGAAGGCCACTTGTCAGGTTAATTTACAGGAAAAGAACCTTGAATTCAGGGAGTCTGATTTTTCCTCATGAGAAGTAAGCATGCCTGTCCTTTGCTCCAGAGAAACACTCTGTTTTCCGAGGTTGTTTGTTATACCAACAGCCTTGAAAAGATTGTCTGAAACAAAAAACAACTGGTGTCTCACTTGCAACATGTGCAGAAATACAAGGGACCCATGGGGAATTGTCTCCCAATACAGTGTCATCCAAATTCTCTACTCTAGTTTTTCTACAATATCATGGATTATTCATAATTGGAACTAAGTGATTGTTTTCTAGCATAACAATAAGTGATGAAGTTATGAGCAGTTGATACAGCATATAAGAAATGTCTGCTAATAAAGTTTAAAAGAATAAAATCCATTATTATTAGATAAAATTTAATATGAGTATGCATTTGTTATATTTCTAATGATAAACACACAGAGACCTGTACTTCTATTACTGAAATTGCTACAGGTGAGAGAGTTTTGTTATTGCTAGTTTGGAGTTTTTTGAACTGTAAAAATACTTTCTCACTCTAAAAAGTTGTTTTTATTATGGATTTTTTTTAATAATATGAGATTTCTTAGTACTTTCGCTATCATAGCAAAAGCAGATTTTGCTTTTTTGGAAAATAAGATTTATTTTTCTGTAAAAGGTAGATAACAGATGTTTATTGGAATCTGGGTTAAATTGGCCAAAGTTGCAAGGGATGAGTATGAGTTGCATTTTCCAGTAAAAACAGCTGAAAATACCACAGTGAATGGTAAACCTTATCCTCAAGTTGATAGCCTAAATTAAGCCCTAATTACTCATTCTGAAACTATTTTACATCCTCTATCTATTACTAAATGAAATAGTATCTATAAATGAAGATATATTTTCAACAGCAATGGAAAAATATAGTGGGTCATGTAATTTGCCTCATAAACATTGTGTTATAGTCACCATGATCACCATTATAATGCCTGACGAAGAAGGTGCTTTATTCTCAGTGTAGCCAATGCTGTGAAATCTCTTTTTTGTCATCTTCTATGAAAATATACCTCCTTCTCCAGATCTTGTCTTGTAGATGGCCAGGGAGTTTTTATGTCCTCTCAAAATTTAGGAGAAAACATTCGTGTTTGCCAGTCTCCCTGAAGGCTAAACCGCACTAGAAAAACTAATCAGCTCCTCAGATTCTAGTTCAGATACCTCTCCTCAACCCCTGCACTACTGGTTCTTAAATTGTTGTTTCTCAAGTTCAAACCCAACCCTCCACACTCTGCTTTGTAATGTTTGAGCTAAGATCCTGAAAACCCTATTTCTGCTAGAAGCTGCTTCATGTTAACTTTTCACTAATACAGAGTGTTGTGAGGAGACAGCAGAGCTCAAAGTGGAAGGGATAAAGAAGGATAGAGGAAGAGTTAAAGGTTGTTCTATGAGTACCTACATTTGAACTTCTAAATTATAATATAACACCCACACACACACTTTTGATCATAGGGATGACATCTGTTTTACGTAGTTCCTTCCTTTCTGATACCTCAATGTTCCATTTTGGCCTTTTCTGTTTCTTTAATAATTGAAAATTAATGATTCTTTATTTTTAAATTCTTTATTTGAAAATAATTGGTTTACCTTTGCATTATGACTAGACCCTGACTAATACAACTTCCACCATTAGAATAAAACAACTCACAATTAACTCTGAGTAGAAATATACACAATTTGGGGAAACAAATAGATCCCAGATCACATAGCCCTTGCATAGTCCATAAATTGCCTGGTACTTGATACCAGGTGTGAAGTGTTTAGTAAACATGAATTGAATATCAACTTTTTCTCAACCACAGTTTTTTTGTGTATGCACATAGATACACTTTAATCATTCCCCCACCTTCCCCTAGTTTCATATTTGAGGGAGATTTGATGTGGATAATGTATTTGATCATATTTATCTCCGTTACTCCTCTTATATTCCCTCTATCTCTCTCTTATTCTCTTCCTGTTGTCTAGTAATAGTCTCCGCTGTTGTCATCTTTTTTATATTCCACATATTATGGAGAACACGTGATATTTGTCTTACTGAGTCTGGCTCATTTCACTCAATATGATGATCTCCATCGATAATTGAAAATGGATAAAGAAAATGTGAAATATATATAATTAAGCCATAAAAAGAACAAATTTTTGTCCTTTGAAAAGCATGAATAAATCTGGATATCAGCATTAATGTTAGTGAGAGATGAAATTTCTTCTCAAGTCATTCACTTCCAGTATAGTGATGGAACATGCTATTATATTATAAAATCCAATTAGTGTTAAGATACAGAGAAAAGCAATTAAGTCATGATAGCAATAAAAGGGGATACCTAAGATGAAACAAAAGACTACTAAATACTTCCCGTAAAAGTCAGTCTAGAAAATTGTTCAGATAGATAAATCAGGCGTCACCAGTAAGCAGAAGACCTGTCGTACCCCCGATCCCGTAATTGGCCCCAATTAATTTTTAAATCATGGGTTAGTTTGGCCTCCTTGTGTGTGTGTGTGTGTGTGTGTGTGTGTGTGTGTGTGTGTGTGCGCACTTTGAAACAGGGTCTTGCTTTATAGGTCAAGCTGGACTTGAACTCACTATGTAGCCTAGGCTGCCTTGAACTTGGGGCAGTCTTTCTGCCTCAGTCTCCCGAGTACTGGGATTACAGATGTGTGTCACCATGCCTGGCAAAATGTATTTTATTTAATTATTTGTTCTAGCTTCTTGATACAGGATCTCACTAGGTAGTCCATGATGACCTTGAATTCACTATGTAGCTCAGGCTGGCCTTGAACTTGCTATGATTCTCACACTTCAGCCTCCCAAGTGCTGGAATTACAGGCGTGCGCCACCATACAAAAGTTGGCCTGCTTTTGAATGTTGTGTAACCTGAATGAAACTGTATGGCACTACTTGTTTCTATCTTCATTGGGTCAGCATTGTAAGATTCATCTACCATCTTGTAAAGATTTGTCGATTTTCATCACTTCGTAGCTATCTGCTATATGAATATTTCACAGTAATTTATATTCTATTGTTGATGAACATTTGAGTTATTTCCAGGTTTTACTTATTTTGAATAGTATTGCTATGAAAACTCTTGTTCTTGTCTTTTTTGGTGAATACACATACACATTTCCATTGGGCATGTACTAAATAAGTGGTATGAACATGTGTATGTTCAGTTTCAATAGACAGTGGCAAAGTAGTTCACACTCTCACCAGCAGTGTATGACAGCTCCAGTTCGCCACATCCTTGCCAGTATTGATATTACCATTCCTTTGTATTTTAGCAATTAGAATGGGTCTTTATTTTTTGTATTTGTTTTCCTTTTGCAGTGCTGAAGATTGAACCCAGGGCCTTTAAAATGAACTATATTTCTAGTTTCCCTTTTTTTTTTTTTAATTTTAGACAGGGTCTCGCTAGTCACTAAGTTTCTCAGGATGGACTCAAAGTCAGAATCCTCCTGCCTCAGCATCCCAGAGTACTGTGATTACAGGGATGTTCCACCACACCCAGCTTTTATTTGTATTTTACTGCAATTTCAATATGTTTCTCAGATGTCTCAGTTGCTTTTCTCCCTACTGAGACAAAATACCTGACAGCCAAATTTAAAGGAGGAAAGGTTTATTTTGGTTCACAGTTTGTAGAGGTTTCAGTCCATAATTGGCTAGCTCCCAGGCAGGGTACCACTGCAGAGGGGCATCACACAAAAGAAACAGTTCATAGCATACCAGGGCAGGAAGGCAGCAAGTAGCAAATGACAAGCAGCAACAGCAAACCTCTTTCTGTCCTTTTTATTGTGTCCAGGCTAACCGCCCTTGTGGTGGGGGGCACTCACACTCAGGGTGGGGCACTCTTAATCCTAGCTATCGGGAACCTGGCCAAGATCCCCAACTGCCTGTATGAGGGGTACGGTGAAGGATGAAGAAAAAAATAAAACAAATTATTAATTAATAAAAGGGGGACTGGGAGGTCAATGCCTCAGATTGGGCAGGGACAATGACAGTCCGAGCTAGCCACTATTTATTGGGTGCACACAATAATCAGAGGGAGTATTGGATGACTTAGAGAGCTGTGGTGACCTTAAACTGATGAGGATCTTATGTTGATGAGGATCAGTTTAGACGACTCAGAGGGCTGTGGTGATGTTATGCTGATATAATATCTCCCTGCAGCGTCACAGCATCACAGGACCATTAAGGCCTCCAGGCCCTAGCCTCAATTTATAGTTTGCGATCCCCCACACTAGCATCACAACAGGAATAAATCCCAGCACCACATCTTTAATCCCAGCATCACACACTCTATCTAGATCCAGCCACCTCCAAAGACCTCCACCTATGACCACATGAGGCTTTGCAGGTTATCTAGATACAAACTATAACACCAGATAAATTATATTGAGCACATTTTCATGTTTTATTGGTTACATGAGTATTTGAATAAGCTTTATAAAGTGACTAAGATTTTTTTCTTATTTCTTATTTATTCTTTTACCCATAGATTTTTTTGTAATGTGCAATTTAGCATTTAAATATTTGGTGATTTTCTAGGTATCTTACTAATTTCTAATTTAATTGTTCTGTGTTCATAAAACGTAATTTGCATTGATTTTAGTTGTTTGTAATTTATTGAAACCTGTTGCATGACCTATAATATGTCCAAGTGTATGTTACATGCACACTTTTTAAAAATACATATTTTTAAAGCTGTTGAATGCACTGTACAAAATGTATCAATTAGGATAAGAGTTTATTGATAGTGTTTGTCAACCCTACCAGGTTGCATTATCTAAAAACAGATGCTGAGCATAAAATTTCCATGTAAGATATTTATTAGAGATCAACACCTGTTCAGGGACTGGGGAGAAATTCTAATATTTGTGGCAACATAGGTAAACTTGGAGGGCTTTTTGCTAAATGAAGAAAACAGACTCAGTAATACAAATACTGTATAATCTCTATATGGAACCACAAAATGTCTAATTCATAGAAACAGAAGAGAATGGTGGTTGCCAGAACTGGGGCAAAAGGAGGATTGGTGAGCTATTGACCAAAGAGTATAAGCATTCAGTTACAACACCAGCAAGTTCTTTTTTTGTGTGTGTGTGTGTGTGTGTGTGTGTGTGTACCGGGGGTCGACCTCAGGACCTCACGTGCCACCAGGCGCCTGTGCCGCTGAGCAAGATCACCGGCCCTTTTTTTCCTATGTGGTTTCCGGGAGTCGAACTCCGGCCCTCGCGCTTGCCAGCAGGCGCTTATGCCACTGAGCCATCTCACCGGCACCACCAGCAAGTTCTTGCAAGTAATGTACAGCATGGATGATGAAGGTTGTGTTAATTAATTTCATTGTAATATTCATTAAACAGTGTATGCTTCTATCAAAGCATGTTGAACACCTAGAATATAAAAATCCTTAGTTCTCAATTCAATATTTTAAAATAATAAAATAATTAAGCAAAGGGAGAATTTGAATTGGATTTTAGCCCCCCTTTTAGGACTCAGATAATCCAGTGGGGCTCACTAAAATGTACATGGCTTGTCAGAATTACCTTTCAGTGGGCCGGAAGGCCTTAAGAAGCCATAAAATGTGTGTTCCTGCCTGATCAAGAATGAGATCTAGGTCTTCCAGGTTAAGGAACTCCTTTATACGAGGTCGCTCTCTGCAGCTGAGGCAAAATGAGTGAGCTACAATGAATTCTATCTTGAAAGAGCTTTTGGTAGTGCATTCTTTTTTTTTTTTTTTTTGTGGGTACCGGGGGGTTGACCTCAGGACCTCGCGCGCCAGTAGGTGCCCATGCCACTGAGTGATATCACCGGCCCCTTTTTTGTATGTGGGTTCCGGGAGTTGAACTCGGGCCCTCGCGCTTGCCGGGCAGGTGCTTAAGCCGCTGAGCCATCTCACCGGCCCTAGTAGTGCATTCTTGTGTACATTAATGCTACTTAAATCTCATTTGTTCTTGTTGATTTTTTTCTGTTAGTTCTCTTATGTTGGTTTCATTTATTTTGAAGCTAGCTTTTTTTAATCACGTATATCTTTATTGATGAATTGATCATTTTGTATTATAAATTGACCTTTTTAAACTCTGACAGTGATTCTTGTCTTGGGGTCTATCATTAGACTTATTAATTAATAAAAGGGGGACTGGGAGGTCAATGCCTCAGATTGGGCAGGGACAATGACAGTCCGAGCTAGCCACTATTTATTGGGTGCACACAATAATTAATGTTATGTCTTCTATGTAATATCTAAATACTTGCTCTAGTAATAAATTACTTTATCATAGTCTATCCTAATATTATAAGAAATTTAAAATAGTATTATTCTATTTATAATTTCTTCAATAATTTACTTTGGTAATGTCTGCCCCTATGGCTTTCATTGTATTTGGAAAATTGCAATGACTCTGAAAGATATCTTTTCCTAAGATATTTTCAGGGAGAGAGAAAGAGTAAAGGCAGATTAATCCGACCAGAGACTGAATTAACCAAAAACTAAATTGCAATTTTTTCGAAATTCTATCTTCTCTATTTTACATTCATTTTTGCTGTGTATGCCGACATGGATCCCAACTGAGACGGTGTGTTAAATCTTTAATTTCAGTTCTGTCCTCTCTGCGTTATGATACAGATATAAATTGTTTGTCTTTCCTTTGGCAAGACAATGTATGTTCTCATAATTTTTGGTTGTCATAAAGAAGTGGATCTATGTTCCCTTGAATCAGAATGGACCTACCTGTATGATGAAGACAGTGCTATGTCATTCCTGTGAATAAGTCATAAAAGACATGACTTCCTTCTACCAAAGCATATTCTCCCTTGGCACCAAACCAGCAAGGTATGAAGAAGCAAAATCATCTCATAGAAAAGCCATAGGAGAGTGTTATGATTACAACCCCTGGGTCTCAATCAATAGCCAGTATGAACTGCTAGACATGTAAGTGGTGAGGAAGTGAATGTTACAGGATTCCAGCCCCCAGTCCAAGCTGACAATGACTAAAGTAGGGACAGTTTCACAATTCTAAGCCTTTCCCAAAAATCATGAAACAATTAATGTTGCTGTTGTTTGAACCTACTTGGTTTTGAGATGGTTTACTACTTAGAAATAGATAATTTAAACATACAACTTGCTGTTTCAGTTTTTTCTTTTTTTTTTATTGTCTTAAGAAATTTGAACAAATACCTTGACAGTAGCACTGTGAAGTATTGGAAGTCACTGGTCTGCCACTCTTTTCATCAAGACCTCAGCCTTCTCCAATGTTTTATTTCTTAAGCCCCAGGATATGGTCACACTCTCTGTTGTCTTCTTTGTTTTTTGACTACATCTTTCTGACAAAATTCATAGTCTCTTGCCCAACCCTAGGATATGTCAGGTGGTAGATTAGGCAAAGGAGCTTATAGAAAATTTGGTTTAATTCTCTATATTTCCATTCACTCAGGGATCTCAGCCTGTTAAGTATTTTTTGTATTTATTTTCCAGGTTTCTATTTGTTATCAGTGGCAACACTGGCTGCCCACAATTACTCAATTAGAGCTGAAAGAAGAAGTTCATACTGGATTTTGAAAGACCTTCCTAGGTTTAACATAGAGAATGAATTTTCAGGACAATTCCTTGTAGCAATGGACAATAATATGGGGTGGGAATTGATGATGGACAGAGCAATATTAGAAGCAGCAGGACTAGAAAATATTTATTAAAATAATTAATGAATGATTAGATCATATATTTTGCAGGGTTTGGTATGAGTCAAAGGGAGACAAAACTATTTGGGATCGTAAAATTCTTTCATAAACATTGGAATGAAAATTAAAGTTTTTCACTAAGATGAATATTTCACATTGGGGGTGCTTTACAGAGATGCTGTGTTAAATGTGGGTATTTTTAAGTTTGAACTGTTGTTAGGATTTCTTGGCATGACTTTTTTTTTTTTTTTTAATATGCGGGTTCCGGGAGTCGAACTCAGGACCTCATGCTTGCCAGGCAGGCGCTTATGCTGCTGAGCTATATCACCGGCCCCTTGGCATTACTTTTGAATTAAGAAAAGAGACCTTGAGTAGAGGTAGAAACAGAATTGAAAGTTTGCAGAATGTCCATGACATTGTGACACATGAATGTGGAATAAAATCATGCAACAACACATATGAAGAAAGAAAATAAGAGAAGCTTGGAGAGAACACACTTGTTTTCATACGCCTTAGATGAAAATAAGATAAAGTAAAAACAAGAGCATGAGTTTCATTGTTTTATTCTTAAGTTTCTCATATTGCTTTGCTTCTCCAATATAGATTTAGATGAATGTATCCCAGTGTGTAGAACACCCTTTTTTAAGTGAAAAGAGTGAAACATTTGGAAGCGATATGATTCACAGGGAAAGAGAACAGTTTCCTGTGGTTTTCAATTTTAAACAATATAAAGTCGGTGAAATAACTTGGATAAACAATTACTTGCCCATATTACAAGTCTTGCTTATGATCTTGATTGACTGACAGGGAAAATAAAACAGTCCAGAAAACATACAACCATAATTTCAGTGGATTCATTTCCAAAAATCAAAATGAAGTTATTAGAAAATTTATGAAATATAGGTAAAACAACAGTGGCAAATAAAGGGAAATTGTGTGATATTATAAAATTTTTTGAAGGCTATCACAACTGAAGTTCTATTTTTAGAACTAATATAGAATGTATTCCCTAGTCTAGTGTGCTATTTCAACCATGTGCTTTCAATTGCTTGAAAAAATCATTAAATTCTATTTTAATTCTATTCATAGTTTCACATAATGATTAAACTTTTTACAAATACTAAAGAAACTCCCATTTGTAAAAATACACAAATTACTGAACCACAGATGTATATGGTAAATGAAGTAATATGAAAATATATACTGTATACTGTGAACATATATGTTTGTAAATCTATTGTCCATTATTCTTTATTCTAATAATAGAATCTCCATTTTCATTTAGACCACCAAATCTGCTCACTTATCTCCTTTTAGAATTAGTCCCTGAGGCAAATAAACATCCTAGTCTGACTTCTCAGTGTAATACATTTTCCTAACCACAGAAATTGGCTCATGAATGGTCAGAATCAAGTACAGGGCTTTCTGAAGCTGCAAAGTGGAAATGTGTAAATCCGAAGTTGCTCCTTTTAATTTTATTATAGTCCCATACTTCCCGATGGGTCAGAACAATCCTTACTCATGCTTGTTGTCACGGTGGTTTTAGTAATAATACTGTCCTCGTTTGGGCAATAAGTTATACGGTAACTTTATTCTTTGAAAAAAAAACATGAGAATAGCTTTAAAGTTTAACAAAGAAAACCTAAGAGACGGAAAGTTACCAACAAATTCTTGAAATATCATTTGAGCAATCTGAACCATGGGTACCTGAGACCAGGTCTACCCTTGAATATTTTGTTATGTTAGCATAAATATACAAATAAATAAAATTTCCTTTTGTTTCATAATGATGTTTAAGTTGGATTTCTGTTTCTTTCAATTTGAGCAGTACTAATTAACAGTATTAACAATATTAATATATTCCATATTAAAAGTTTGCTTCATGATAAGAAAACATATACCTTTATACAAAGATTTCACTACTCTAAAAGACTATTTTTTTTTTTTGTGGGTACCGGGGGGTCGACCTCAGGACCTCGCGCGCCAGCAGGCGCCCGTGCCGCTGAGCGATATCACTGGCCCCTTTTTCGTATGTGGGATCCGGGAGTCAAAGTCAGGCCCTCGCGCTTGCAAGGCAGGCGCTTACGCCGCTGAGCCATCTCACCGGCCCTAAAAGACTATCTTAAGTGTACAAGTTTCAGCCTTTTTTCATTATGTCAAGAGCCTATAATTTCTTCTGATATAAATCACTAAATCTTAGTCTAAGTTACTTTTTAAATTTTGATGATTTATAAGGAACTCATGTTTGAAATACCATCCTATCTTTGATTATTAACCATTCCTACTGATCTTTCAATGTTTATGAAGTAAGATTTCTCCCCTTCAGGATGCTTAGTTGAACAACCAGGTGGAAGAGCATGCTCTCCTGTGTGTCTCCTTGTCACAGAGTTCTATGACCTCTACCTTATTACCATTTGCCAGGTTATTTTTAAGTAAGCTTAAGATATGTTTTACATAGATTAAAATCTGCCATTATAGGAATAGAGCTATGTGAGGTTTTAATTAATAAATAATAATTGTGGATCTGCATAGAGTACAATGTCACATTTTGATATATGTACACATGGTGGAAAGATTATATCAAATTAATTGCCTTATGCATTGCCTCATGAACTTACCATGTTTTGTGGCGTGAGCATTAAAACCTATTCTTTTAGTAATTTGAAATATACAGCACATTATTAACTGTGACCATGGTGCAGTACAATCGATCACTAAATCTTATTGCCCCAGTCTAGCTGAAAATTTTTGTCCTTTAATCAACACCTTCCCTTTTCTCCTCTGCTCCCCTACCCTACCCTCTGGTAACCAACTGTATGATTCCTATTTTCATGAGATCGGCTTTTAACATTACACATACAAGTTTTGGCAAATGCGTATAGTTATGTAACTGTCATGAAAATAATGTACAAAACATTTCTATGTCTTCCAATGATTGCTCTCTCCTCTTTGCATTCAATCTCCTTCCTTCATTCCAGCCCCTGGCAATTACTGATCATTTCTCTGCTACGATAATTTTTTGTTTTCAAGAAATAAATTATTGTGTCTGATTTATTTTAATTAGAATAATGATTTCAGATTAATCTATATTAATAAGAGTATCAATATGTTTTCCTGAATAATATTCCTGTTTATGAATACTATATAATTTGTTTATCTACTTACCTGTTGGTGGACATCGGGCTGTTTCCAGTTTGGGAGAACTTTAAGCAAGACTGGGGTGAACATTTATGTATATATGTTTATGTAAACATATGTTGCAATTTCTCATATAAAAAATCCTGATATATGGCTACGAATAAACCATATTAATGTAAGCTATTAATAGGTTAAAGTGGATGTAAAGTATATGAGAACTCCTGGTGTTATTTTCAAAACTTTTTTTGTAAATCTAAGATATTCTGAAATAAAACTTTCATTTTATAAAATAGATAAAATACTTTCATAGCCACTACACCAATAAATACTTATAAGTGACAAGAACAGAAAAATTTTTTTTCTCAATATTAGTAATCATGGCCAAATGTAAATTAAAACCTGTTTATAAAGATCTGCTTTAATTTTTGTCAGTGATTATTTAGTTTGCAGTGAGAGACAATGCACATGTTTTGCTAAATTTACCCCTAGACAGTTTAGAACTTTCCACATATTTATGTTGTTTGCAAATATAGTTGTATATTTTCCTTTCTAAAACGTATTCCTTTTATTTTTCTCTTGCCTTATTGCATTAGCTGCAGCCTCTAGGACAAAGCTAAATAAATGAGTTGAGAGCAAAGATCCTTGTTCTTTCTTCATCTTAGGGGAAAAATATTCATTCTTTCACCGTTAAGTATGGTACTGACTGTTGGTCTTGGAAAATATATTTTTGTCAGGTTAAAGAAGCTACCTACCATTCCTTCTTTCCAAGATGGTTGTTCAATTTTATCAGATGCCTTTTCTTTTCCGAATGAAATGATACTCTTTTTAAATTCTGTTAATATTATGAATTATGTAGTTTTATTTCTACGGTTAAACACTGTTCCTGGGATTAAATATGCTTGGACACAAGTCATTATTTTATTTACATAGTGCTAGACTCCATTAGGTGATATATCCATAAGGACTTTTACATATAGATTTATGAGAAATATTGGTCTACAATTTCACTCTTGTATTGTACTTTTAAAATTCTGGTAATGGTAATGATGTGGAATATTGACAACAGAATCTTCATTATAACATCAAGATAAAAAAAAGGTCACTCCCTTTTTTTTTGTGGGTACTGGGGGTCGACTTCAGGACCTCACACGCCAGCAGGCACCCGTGCCGCTGAGCGATATCACCAGCCCTTTTTTCGTATGTGGGTACCTGGAGTCGAACTCAGGACCTCGCACTTGCCAGGCAGACGCTTATGCCACTGAGCTATCTCACCAGCCCACTTCCTTTTTGTTTAAAACTTAATATAAGAAATATTATAAAGCAAACAGATATAAAAAATGAATACAATAACCTTCCCAAAATATCAATTTTTATAACAAAGTTTTCTTAATATTTTATGTCAATTCAATGTAAAATAAAATGTAAAAGTTAAGGTTCATATAAAATTGAAATAATATAGGTTCTAAGTAGGAGGACTTGGGCCATGTTTTGTTTTGTTTTGTTTCATTGCTCTTTTCTTGTATTCACTTGTTCTTTTTGTCATTGACTCACTGTGTTTTAAATATGGTCAGTCTAGCATGCCAATTAAGAAACCACTACAGAATTCTAAATTTAAGATGCTGTTTGTTATATATTCTGTGTAATAAAAAAATTGAAGAGAAAGAGAAATAGTTAATAGCACATTTACTGGTACGGTGGATTAACTAATGGTCAACTTGTGACACTCAGTTGAACTGAATCAGCATGGTGCTGGGTGTGGAAGGCCCACCTGAGAATTGCTGCCAACAGTATAAAAAGAGAACTGGAGGGGAAGATGGTGTGCTGTTGATTCTCCCGGAGAAGCTTGTCGCTCTGGTTTTCCTGATGAACTCAGCTGTTCTCATCATCAGAGGAGCTCTCCCTCAGCCTGCTGGCACAGATCCTTCATCCCACTGGCACAGACTTCCTAGCTTCTGCCACTGACCTTTGGGCCTTCCCAGTGCAGATCCTTGAAGCAGACTAGCATGAAACATTGTTATGGGCTCCAGGCCTCCAAATGAACTCGTGGAGGACGTTGCCACGGGCTCTAGGCCTTCAGCTGGACTCCTGCAGGACATTGCTGTGGGATCCAGACCCTCAGCTGGATTCTTTGGGTCTCTAGTGTGTGGTCAGATCTCCCACACTCTTTGCGTGAATATTATAAAATAATCCTATGAATTATTCATTAAATCTTTTCCCTTGTAAACCCTGACTACGACAACTGGTTACATCACCATTTGATTAAACTGTGAACTTTGAACATAGCATGTCAAATCTGTAATGTCATATGAAGAATGGAAAGGAATACAGAAAATTTAAATACTGGGGAGCTTCAGTGTTTGTGTTGTAGGTGATATCATTTGTATTTCCTCTATTTGCTTTTTTAACTTTGTTTGCCCAATAAATGTACATTAGAAAAAATAGAAAACATTTATTTTATAGTTTACAAGTTACTTTTTTCAAATAGTTCATTCTTTCTGATGGCATCCTTGTTTTGATCTTGCTTTTTAAAATATCAGTTGCATGGTAAAATATTCTTCATATTCTTTAGTATTACATGACAAGTAATTGCATGTAATAGGCCAACATTATAAATGGATATGTGGAACAATCAGATGCTAATATCAATTGAGTAGATAAACTAGGCTCTATTTACCACACAAAGAAACCAATGAACTCAGAGTAAATAGTCGAATCAACTGAAACCAAAATCCTTACCAGTCAGGTGCGTACTCAAGATAAGAATATATATATATGTAGGAGGGTCACTTAAGAGAGAAAAAAAAGTTATTGTAGTCCACCGTGGACAACGTATCTAAAAGTGTACTTGATTTTGTATAACTATCTTACTTTATATATTTTTAGCCCTTTAGTCTGGCTTTTGATCTATATTTATAATAATTAATTTGATAAGGAGGTAGAAAATAAGTAAATTAATCTAATGTTAGCAAAAAAAATTTTAAGGGGGATGTGGAGGGGAAAGAGAAAAGGAAAAAAGAATTCAGATGTGTTATGTACATATAGTAATTCTCTTCAGTGAAGGTTATCATTATGTACTTGCAAATATGTACTACTAAATATAAAAAGGTATTTAAAAAGGATTCTTTAAGCCCGAATATCCTGTTCTCTGCCCAGTTTTATATTTATACACTGACTTAATTACATATGTAGTGGTGTCTTGATTTGTACTTAATACTAATTCATCTGTATCAGTAGTTCCTCATCAAACTAATTATACAACATGTAGTATATTCAGAAGCCACTACAGTTCAGGACAGAAATACATGAACATCTCCAGTCTCCTCATCTTCCCGGAGTGACTCTAGCCATGTCCAAAAACATCCCTGAATTTTATATACTATGTAACTAAAGTGAGGATAAGTTATCCAATTGTAGTTAAGCATCATAAACCAGTTCTTCCACTACACAGAGAACACACCCTGAAATATGTTATCATAGATTTTTCTAGGATTTTAGCATATTAGTATCTTCAATTCTGTCTCCTA
The DNA here is from genome assembly GCA_028451465.1 of Erethizon dorsatum. Lineage (NCBI taxonomy): Eukaryota > Metazoa > Chordata > Mammalia > Rodentia > Erethizontidae > Erethizon > Erethizon dorsatum. Next base: position 19,948,718 of record CM051842.1, read on the forward strand.
CTTTAATCTCTAGATTTCATGTACTGATAGTTGTCCTTCCAACGAAATGCTTGATCGTATTTCATCTTTGCAGTTTCATTAAAGACAAATATAACAGTTCTAAATAAGCTGTGATAATCATATAACATGCAACATGTAAAATACACCCAGGTTAAAAAAAACAAATGTATGTCACATTTCATTTCAGTAGTATAGTCTCAGCTTCTGAAAATGTTGAGATTTGCATTGTTTTTTCAAACAGCTAAGCATAAGACAAGGGGCACAATTTTTACTTTTGCTTCACTGAGGGATGCAATTACTTAAGATTAGAAGCTCTTGCATCAGCTCATATGGAGGATTATTTAGGAAAAATAACTATTTTAATCATTAAATTTCAAAATGTTCTTAGAGCATTGTCAGTGAGGTAGAAATTCTGGGTGAATAGAAGCTGAAATATGTAAATCTACATATTGAAAGAGCTTGAATAATTAATTATGGCAGAGGTGGAGTTTACAGTACAATCATTTTCATTATATATTTCTATATTCCTATGTGTCATAATTCAGGCCAGGGGTTTTGAATGGGCATATATAAAACAAAGGAAAGCTGTTGCATGGGATGTGAATGTAATTAATTCATGTAAGAAAAACTACATGCAATTATAAATTACAAGTGAAAAAAAGACTAATCCAAGGATTGATAAAGTTGTGCTTATCTCAACAAAAGCTCAAAAGACATTTTATGAGATAGGATTAGTGAATAACATATTCACAGTCAGTTTATTAATATGACGTTATCAGGTTGAGAATGTGGCGAAGCAACAGTTGAACCTATTTAAGCCTAATTTGAATACAGTGGAAAGACTGTTTTGCACAGTTAAGTATTTTGATTAGAGGAGTTATGAGGATAAAGTGTTTGAGAGATGCTTTTTAGAAGCAATGCTTTAAATTAATTAGTGAGAAACAGAAGGGTCAATAAGAAAACAGCCACACGTTATCAAGCCAGTATCTATCTTACTTTGAAGAACAGGAAATGACAAGCATTATAAAACATGTAGATAAAAGAGGGAACATTTTTGGAAGTGTACACAAAAAATAGGTAAAAATTTAAGACCTTGCCAACCTTGCCTGGAAGCAGACAATATACTGAGGCCACAGTGTTAGTGAAAATGTGCAGAAAAAAATGTATCTCTTGCAATTACCTCAAAGTAGTTTTCATTAGTCTAAGTAAAAGTGGGTCCTGATATTTCTATATTTTTTCAGTAGTGCTTGTGTACATTTTAGTGAATCCTATGCCTTATCTCTTCAGTCAAATTAACATTATATTAGATAAGTTATTTATGAACGATCTAAAAACATTCTTCCTTGAGAGTTACATTCATTGGTGCTTTGAAGTAATTGAAAAACATGTTTACAGTGTTAACATTTCTTTAGAAAACCTTTTTGGGTAAATCAGGGTGCAAAAGCTTCAGAAGAAGACAGTGGACAAAATGTGTCAACTACTTGGTCAAATTGAGCTCCTGGTTATTTCTGTGTGCTATTAAATTAGGGTAGGTGAAAAACAAAACTCAAATACAATAAAACCAGCAAAGATTTTTGAGTGTTCGTTATGTACAAGGCACTTTACTAACCACTAATAATTCAGGCAGGAATAAAACAGTTGGCTGTTCAAGGACCCAGATTAAAATCTAGCTATTAGGTAAATTGGGTCTACAGGTCCAATTTTAATAATATCCAGAGTGTGCCCACTTCCCAATCCAATTAGTCTATACAGAATATGAACTGAATGTGAGGTGCAAGACACTGCTGGAAAATAGTATAAGCTACTTCATTAATTTTAACTATGACCAGGCCTAGAAATATAGCTCTGTGCCTGATTATGTACTTAGCATGCACACAAGGCCCTGGGTTTGATTCCTAATGTTTAAAAAAAGGTATAAACATAGAAGTTAATGAGTTATAAATACTTCGTGTTACGCACAAAACACACACACACACAGACACACACAAACACATACACATACACACACACTCTGTCTCTTCATTTTGGATGTGAACTGCAGGCTGTAGTCGCTGGCTTTTCCAAGTTATCTTTCAGTCTATAGTGGGTGGCTAATAAATACAGATCAGTACTGGGCGAGGGATTACAGAACATCATGAAATAATAAACTTAAGGTAACTCTTCAATTGTCATTGATTTTCTTCTCCATTCACATTCTGTTGCTCCTCTTCTCTAGTTTCAGAAATGATTTGCAATGGGATATTTATTTCTTTTAATGAGTATTAAAATATGCAAAAGAACTTTAAACAAGTGCAATTTTTCATGTTTACTTTAAAATAAAATGCTAATTTATTGTACTATTAACAAGGCTTTGCTTCTCTCTAGTATGCCATTCACAGTCATTCAATTAGTTCTCCATGACCATAGAATAAATTCATATTACATAAAACACAGTGTAGTTACTATGTACTCTGTTGTATGATTATTGCTTCTGTAATATATTCTGTGTGATCTAATCACGATTCTTTGATAGATATTTTTTTAATTACCCAATATTGAGGGCCAAATTTTAAACTCCATACTTGGTTAAATAAGTGGATTGATATATAGAAACATGAATGATATGACACCTCTTGTGTACTGTACTACACTTAAATATTCCCTCTGACTATCATAGCTTAGGTGTTCTCTATTTTTCCAGTCCACTACCTATATTGTGTTATTTTATATGAAAGCTCCACTGAAATGACAGGAAAAGGTGGGGGAATTGAAAATTTTATAAACCCAGAAAGAAACCGAGGTTGAATGATAGGATAACACTGGGGAAGGTATGTCAGCCCATTTTTGAAAGAGAAAAGACAGAATGAAGTTATAACTCATGAAGGGTAGCAAAGGAAACTAAAACCAAAGTGCTGCTGAGGCAGATACTGATGAGTAACAAGTCTATTTGCAGAATGCCAGAGGGCATAGGACCTGATGGTAATAGCTCGTAAAGAGGACTGAGATGAAGCACTCAGATGAAGACCTCAGTCACAAAACTTTTGGATACTAGAGGTTTTTCTGTGGGAAAAAAATAAGGGAATCTGGATTCTGAAATGATAGAAGTATGAAACTCTATGTGACTGGAAGTCACGTGCCTAACAAATATTGAGAAACATAGCTCCCTCCGCTCATGTGTCAACGTATTACCCAAATATCTTCAGATAGAAAAGTTTAGTTTTCTTCTCTTAAAAAACTAAATACCCACAAAGAAAAAGGTTTACCAATAATGTAAATATAGCTCCTCCTTAATTACTCATGAGCTATGGCCTATAACATGTTTTTGTAAATAAACATTTATTAGAAATCAGCCATGCCCATTCATTTCCACATTATCTATGGTTATTCCTAGAAGACAACAGCATCGTTGAGTGCTTGTAACAGAAGACATGTGGCCTAGGAGGTTCACAATATTTACTCTTTGGCTCTCTACAGAAAAATGGCCGACTTCTGAAGAGGGAATCTCAATCAATTATCCACAGGTATATTGAGAGAACAATTACTTTTATAAATGTCTTCAATATAGAGACCAATAAAGATCACGACACACTGCACATAATTTTCTGACAGAATGTTTGTCAAAAAGTACGACATTATAATTAAACAGGAGGAATAATTTACTGATCTTCTACTGTAGAGTTTATGTCACTAACATTAATGCATTGAAAAATCTCAAAATAGCTAGGACAGAGTTTTGAATGTATTAATCATAACAAATGATAAACATTTAAAGTACTGAATATGCTATTTTCCTCAATTTTATCATTATTCAATGTATACATGAATCAAAACATTACATTGTATCCAATAAATATAATTATTATGTGTCAATCAAAACACAAAGTCAAAAAACTATCCAAAATTTGTTGCATAAAAGATGAGAAAATATGTAATAGACAAAACATTAGAAGTAAGTGAAAATAAAAATTCTAGCAATATATCTGTTAATATTCTAAATAAGAGGTAGCATTTCATGCATGAAACACAATGGTGATATTCTATAAAAGGAGCATCAGAGAACAAAGAAGAGCTACTAGAAGTGTCAAATCTCATAGCTAGAAATAAGGCAAGGAAACTTGTAGAAACTGTTTTCTTTTTTTCTCCAAAGCCATTTTTTCATATATTTTGCCTTTCGTTATTTAGACTAAGGGATGGAAATATGTCAGTAAAAGAAAACTAATTTTTATCTTTCTCTTACCTCTGTACATTCTTCCTTTTTCTTGCCTAAAACATAGATGAAGATCCTACTTTAGGAACTGTGGCCCAGAAAGATGAAAAACACCGCTATACCTGATAACAGCATTGAGCCTGTTTCAGTTCTAAACTTTCTTGTGTCATGAGAAGCAAATGGAAACAGAAAGAAAAATAATTTGGGGTTAAGCTACTCTACTCTGGTTATTTTCAAAAGAATGGAAATATTAATTCCTAGGTGATTCAATAGGCAATAAAATAAAGTCATCTCTCAAAAAGAAAAAGAAAAAATAATGATGTGAAAAGAGGATAAATGAAGGGCATCTAACATAAATTGCAAAATGCATGTTGGCAGGAAGGAGGGAGGGAGGGAGAAGAGAAAGAGAGAGAGAGAAAGAGAGAGAGATATCTAGGCTGTCTGGTGTCTGAGCAATCAAAATTATAGAATGGTCTCGTAGGTAAATTTGGTTGGACCGGTCAGGATAAGGATATAGTCAGACATAAAAAAATTCAACTATTTTTACCTTCTGCGTACACTTCTAAAGAAGTTCCTGGAATATATGATTTAGGAACAGGGAAGGAGAAAAGTGAGACACATAGAAATAGGCTGCATATGGGTTGTCCCCAAAGGTTCACAGGCAGAAAACTTGGTCCTCAATTTGGCTGTGCTGAGGTGGTGGAAACTATAAGGGGTAGGGTTTAGTAGGAGATGATCAGGGTGGGGCACCATCTTCGGAAGTGATTAATGCCCAGCTCTGTGGAATGGGTTATGTCTCCTGAGAATAGATTAGTTCTTTTGAAAGTGGTCATTGTCACATGGGGTCATTGTCCACAGGCTTGGCCCCATCTACGTGCAGCTCATTTTGCTTCTTTGCCATGCTGTGACTCGGCCAGGAGTGGCCTCGTCAGATGCCAGTGTAATGCTTTCAGTCCACCAGAATTGTGAGCTAAATAAACTTCTTTTTATACACCAACTAACATCTGGTATTTTGTAATAGCAACACAAAACTAAGATATGAGAAATCAGGAAGAAAAAGATTAATACTAATGGTGAAATAAATTATCAGGATGGCAGAGAACACAAACATTCAAGAGCAATAGTTGAGTCTGAAGAGAAAGAATGGATAGTTTGGGGAAAAGGAATCTGAGAAAATAAAATGTAACTAATAGAGTGTTGAGAATGATTGATCACTTTTGAAAAAATAACAGTAGACTTGTGAGAGATCTGTTGAAGCATTTGGGAGGAAATATAGATATTCAGAAAAACAATTAAATTGTGACCATTAAGTAAAAACATGGCCACTATGACTGTCAAAAAAAAAAAGAAAGCTATTGTGATAAAGTGCATCAAAATACTATAGTTTATTAAGTAGAAATTATTTTGATTAATTTTATAAAGAAAATGAAAAGGAAAAACTTACCATACCTATCACACAGTATCCTGCTGTGACCGTCATGAGATGTTAACTTGAATGGACTAAGAAATGCCTAGCCGATTAGTCAAACAAAGTTCTAGGTGTGTCTGTGGATGATTGACATGGAGTCCAGCAAACTGAGGGAACTGAAAAAGAACCACGCTGGATATAGGTCGCTCCAGTCGATAGGCTTATACCCTGGACAGAATAAAAAGGGAAAGAAGAAGGAAGTGTCCTTATTTGGAAGAGCTCCAGTCTTCACCATCAGTCTCCAGTTTCTTCAGGCTTCCAAAGCAGACTAATAGGGCAACATCTCTACAGCTTCCAGGCCTTCAAACTTGGATTAGCACTGCATCCTTTATTTCTTTTGTCTTGTCACTTCCATCTTCTTGGGTTGAGCAGCTACTTGATCCTTTGTCTCTCCAGTATGCAAACAGCCATTGTGGTCTCTCTCACCTCTGATCCTGTAAGCCTACTTAATAAATCCCCTTGTCTTACCCAGATAAAAATAAAAAGGAATTTAGATTCTTTTATTTAAAATTTATAAGACTCTAAAGAAATAACTATAGTATATAATTCTCTAAGATCCTCTAATATGGGAATGTTTTTTAGTTTCCTCTGGAAATGCAAATAAAATAAAGCCCTTAATAGAGCACTCAGAAGGAACACTTACTTTATACCAATGATATCCAATTATTTGATGCTTTAAAATCCTATACCTATTCATTTAAGATTAAAACACAAGCACTTGACAAAAGTGCATAATTGTGTACTTTTATTTTCATATTTCATTGAATTTCAGTCTAATTTATTGGAATTTTTAGTGTCTAAAATTACTCTTTCATAAAATTGTTAATTGTATCTAACCATAAATGTTGTGGTTTTCAAGGTCTTTTAAACACATTATCTATGGGAAGACAGTACAGAAATATTTAATCTCATGGGATTTGGAGTAATAAAGAAGCCTGGTTTCAAAACATGTTAGTTAGTTAGTTAGTTAGCTAGTTTCTCAACTATTTATTAAACTTTATTTATTGATTTTTTGTGTGTGGGTCCCGGGAGTGGACCTCAGGACCTCGCGCGCCAGGAGGTGCCCATGCCGCTGAGCAATATCACTGGCCCTTTTTTTCGTATGTGGGTTCCAGGAGTCGATCTCCGGCCCTCGCGCTTGCCAGGCAGGCGCTTATGGCGCTGAGCCATCTCACCGGCCCAGTTATTAAACTTTAAACAAATTACATTGCTGTTCTTAACATCTGTTTTGTTCGTAGTAAAATGACAATGGTAATACATCTATGTTTATGTTGTGAAGATTAGATGAGATAATGTGAGAACACATAGTACATGTCATAAATGAAATCAAAGGAACTTTTTCAGGACTTGATAAGGAATGTATTGTATAATCTCCAAGGTTGTGATTTGTCCATAAACGTAATCTTTGCCCATAAACACAATCCAGTTCTTGTGAATGGCAAAGTTTAAAGAAAAGTCTAGGTGTCTTTATTCTAAATGGGCTATTCTTGTTACAAAAATCTTAGAGAAATTATATTTTTTGAGATTCACTGCCTGCCAGAGGTCTAATCTCTTCTGTTTGGGCAAATTTGGGCCTTATAACTGTTTTATTTGTTAGTATATTTTGTAACTTTGAAGACCTTTGGATATGTATATAGTCTCACATTTATCAGTGTCCCCTGAATATCCAATATCCACCCAAATATTGACCTGACTCTTTTAGCCCCCTACCCCCAATAAGTTCAGTGTGCTTTCTTAAACCTATTTCAGGAGATATTGGTAAAAGGCTATCTTACTCACTTCCCTCTTTTACTCAAACTCATGGAAATATTTAAAATATAGGTAATGTTTTAAGTTCATTTGGGCTGCTGAAACAAAATGCCATGGACTGTGTGGCTTAAAAACAACAGAAATGTATTCATTTACAGTTCTGGAGGCTGGAAAGACCAATTTCAAAATGCTAGCAGATCCAGTGTCTGGTGCAGGCCCGCTTCTTGTTTTGCAGATGAATACCTTCTCATTGATGTTTCATGCCGTGGAAAGCAGGGAAAGGAAAATCTCTCAGCTCTCCTCTTATAAAGGTATTAATGCCATTATGAGGTTTTCATCCCAAAGAGATAGTCATCTCCTAAACACCCACCCCTAATACCATCACCTTGAAGGTCAGAATTTTAACATTCAGATTTCGAGTGGAAACAAACATTGAGACATCGATGCTCATAATGGTGAAAGATACAATCCCAAAAGCCATAAACCCAAATATTGAAATTCCAAAAGTCAAAATACTGAAAACCACAATTCTAATAAAAATAAGATGCACAGGTATATATGGCATTGAAAGCTCAGTTATGGAGAAGAGATTAGTACATTTTCAGTAATACACAAGATAGTTACCAAATTTCTCAACATGTACTACTGCAGACCCTTCAAACATAGTGCCATGCTTGCCTTCCAAGAATAACATTTTGTCAGATAATAAAAATAATTCAACAAGCTCAACAACCTTTTGAACCAAAGACACTTGCTGACTTAGAGGTTCCTTCACAGTTATAAAACACATTAGGTGGTAAACTATCCATGGTTAGGGATTTGACAGTCAAAGAAGATAGGCTTTTTCTTTTAGTTGGCTTTCCATCACTGTAACAAAATATCCAAGAATAATGTTTAAAGGATCAAAGATTTATTTTGGCTCATGATTTAAGAAGTTTCAGATCATGGTCAGATGGCTCAGGTGCTTTTAGGTCTGGTAAGGCAGAAAAATCATGGCAGAAGGATGTGGTGGAGAAAAGCTGCTCACCTCATGGTAGTCAGAAAATCGAGGTAGGACACAGGGCTAGGGACAAGATATAGCCCAAGGGCATGCCCCTATCTTCAACTCCTTCAACTAGGCCCAATCCATTATGAGTCCATCAATGGACTAACCCACTGATAAAGTCATTGCCCTCATGATCCAATCATTTTCCAAAAGCCTCGCCTCCAACATCGCTGCATTGGAGATCAAACCTCCAACACATGGCCCTTTGGGAGGGCATTTTAGATCCAAATCATAGCATTTCTAATATTTGCCACTATCTCTAACACAGAAAAACTAGTCTGTGTTCCACCTTGGCTAATGAAGGACACTTTCCAAACTGCTCTCATTGGAGTTTTTAAATCAAATATATAATATTCATGTTCCTGTTGTATCCAAAAATTCTAGAACATATCCACTTGTTCATGTATTAATGACTGAAAAAAGTGAAATATTTTATATATGCCTAAAGATTTGATGGACTTTACAGAAGAAAATTAATTTCAATTGAATCCCTAGCCATAATGACAGATTTGGGATCAGGTGAGAGCAAGGCTTCTGAAAGTGAATTTCAATATGTTACCAGTAAATTTGTTTTTTTCCATTCATTCCAATATATTTGCTGTGATGTTCAGATGAGTGGATTGACTGATATGTATGACAACAATGAAAACTTCAGTTTAAAAATGTGTTATTTGTCTGCATTGACATTTCTTCTAGCTGATTAAATTCTAGGAGCTTTTAATGAATTACACCTGCATTTGCCCGAAGAAACCCCTGAAGTTACTGACTGGTTCAAAACTAATCATGTACACAGCAGGATATCATTTCCACAAAATTTTGGTCTCTGTATGAATATAGGTGCAATGGATTTCCACACACCCAAAACAACAAAGAAACATGTCCCAGAAGATGACAGAATTTAAAAGGGAATCCTCATGTTGCTGTATATTGAATCACGGAAGAATTTCAAAAAGAACAGTGTCGTGAAGATAATGAATGTGAATGTATTTTTTGAAGAGAGCCATGTCCTAAATGAAAAAAAAAAATAAGTAGCCATGTATGGTCATATAAAACTTCTAAGTACAGTAAATGATCATGAAATTTGACTAGTTCTTACGGACTACTTTCTTGCCCATAATATATCTCTGTAATACTCTTTTAAATATGCCATTTTTAAGGTTTTCTTTTAGCTTTTATTCTTTTTCTTCCTTTTCATTTTTTTCCTTCCTTAGGTTATTTCCAGTATTTTAAAGTTGTCCACATAGATTTTTACAATTCGCTATGACATATTTTATTTTTGCATGATTTTCAATTCTGGAGGTATAAACTATGCAAAGACTTTCAGAGAATTCTAACTAGATTTTTTGCATTTTTGCAAATTTGACTCTTAAAAGTGCTAAATAATACATTGACATTGTACATAAGCATTGTCCATGTATGTGAGAACATTGAAAAATCCTCAGTAAATGAAGAGCTGTCTTTTTGTAAATCTAGTTGGTGAAAAAGATCTGAACTGCATATGTGGTGGAGACTAGACCCGGTTTTTGATGTATCATGTCAAAAGCATTTGCCCAGAAAGGTTTTCAGATGATTGGACTTATTAAAATGAGTACGCACAACCACCAACCACAGTGATATGCATTTATACATTTGTTTCTTTTTTTTTTTTTTTTTTTTTTGTGGGTACCGGGGGTCGAACTCAGGACCTCGCATGCCAGCAGGCGCCTGTGCTGCTGAGTGATATCACCTGCGCTTTTTTCTTTTTTTATGTGGGTTCCGGGAGTCGAACTTGGGCCCTCGCGCTTGCCAGGCAGGCGCTTACGCCGCTGAGCCATCTCACCGGCCCTATATATTTGTTTCTTGACCTACTTCTTTATGAACATGTTTCTACTCACGAGTGTTTTATCTATGCAAATGTCACTATTATACATGAATGTTTAGGTTCTCAAAAATATGAATGCTATTATTGGTTATTTTATTTTGTAAAGTTAATGTTTACAACCTATTAAATGTTTTATAGGTTTTTTTTAGATTTTTAAAATATAAAAAAGTGTATTTATACTTTGAAAATGTAAATAAATATTTTTAAAATAATTTATAAAATTATTTTTCCAGAATTTTAGTTTCAGGATTCCAAATTTTCACTTAAAATCATTATACATGAAACAAAGTATTATTCTACTGTTACACACAGAACCTGATATTAGAATATTTCTTGTTGTTGTGCCCAAGAAATGGAAATGAAATCACTGTCATTGGCACCAGACTTTTCCAAATAAAAAGACAAAAATAACTATACTTTTTCTTTTGAAAAATAAATTTACTGATGGGGATATAGCTCAGTGGCACAACGCCTGCCTGGCAAGCACGAGGTCCTGAATTTGATTCCCGGTACCCAAAAAAGAAAAAAAAAGAAAATCTGAAAAATGAATTAACTTATAATTTGTAATGTCTATCCAGGAAAGCTATGTTGATTACAGAGGAGAAAATGTTTCCATAAACAGGTTTTTTGTCTCTTTTAAAAATATGATGGGCCGGTGAGATGGCTCAGCAGCGTAAGTGCCTGCCTGGCAAGCGCGAGGTCCTGAGTTCGACTCCCGGAACCCACATACGAAAAAGAAAGGGTCGGTGGTATCGTTCAGCAGCACAGGCGCCTGCTGGCACACGAAGTCCTGAGGTTGACCCCCAGTACCCACAAAAAAATAAATATATACGATGCTACGGATTTTTAAATGCATTTTGTATATATATATATATATGAAATCCAGTGTCACGCGCTTCTGCTCGTCCAGCGAGAAGAATCACACAACACGGGTCGGTGAAAGCTTGCTTTAATCGTTCACAGCTCCAGAGCCTCTACAAGCGTCCGCCCTGTGGCGGCTCCATCCGTGCTCTGCTCCTAAAGGGCAGCTTTGCATGTTTTTATAAGGATAGGGGTGCCAATAGCAATACAGCAGGAAATGAAAGCTCATAGGCTATACTCATCAGTCTCTAGGCAGACTCACACATTTACAGGGCGCGAGCAGCAATGACCGCAACCAGGAAGCAGGAACCAGGCGCCATCTTGCCCAGGTCGATGGGAGGGGTAATTTAGCGCAGGCTTTGAGTCAGAAATACAGGCCGCGCCCGAGGCCTAACTGTGATGTTGGCCCCCAACATTTCCCCCTTAAAAATCACATAATAAGGCAGATGTAGCCCGTCTCGAGTGAATGTATTGGCCTGCACCCCACTATTAGCCCGGTGGTCGTTTGCGCCGGCTGCAGTCCAGCATCGACCATCCTGGGCCTCATCCTTTTTTGTGGGGCTAGGAAGTAACTGGATGGAACCTAGATGCATGCAGGCATGCATTAGGTGTTCCGCCATGAACCCCCCTGCGGAGCACCTCGTGACTTTCCTAGTCACACACTCGACGGCGGTCGCCACGCAATGGGATGGGGCCTGTCTTAGGTTGAGTCAAGGCTGGGGATCCTTGCTCTTACCCGTCTTTGGCTCACCCACCCAGCTAAAAGCGATGTTCTGCGACCCTGAGCAGGTAGGCAGCCGCTGGCCTGGCTGTAGGGCCTCCATCTGCCAACTGCATGGCAGCCATTGCTGTCAAGCGCACCTGTTGTTGAGTCTGCATTAATCTATCCAGCAGGCACTTGATAACAACCAAGACAACAAGAATACCGACTCCGATTGCAACCCAAGTTGCCAGACTGGGCCAGCTAAACCAGGAGGTGACCTTTTCCCACAATTTTGTGATGACAGTTCCCAAACTGGACAGGTCAAAAGTAACAGGCTGTAGTTGTATCTTTTTTACATTATCTAAGCCAATAGAGACCTGCTCTGAGAGATTTTTGAATGAGGGCAAGTATGTATTTTTGAGCCAGTCAGACATCTTGGACAAGGTCCGTGACCTATTAGTCTTAAAGGGTCGGAGGTCTACACATCCTCCTAGGGGGTTGCAAGCTTGATATTGGCTGAAAACCTGGACCCCCCAATTAAGGTAATGGAGCTGGATCTCTCTACATACCATAAAATGCCCCCATACGTCCCCCGATGAACTGCAGTTTTTTTATCTTGGTGACATTGGGTGGCCTTACGGGCCCGGTTGTCCATACCCCCCACCCCGAAGGAGAGTTTATCCTAGCGGTGCCATAGCACAAGTGTCAGGTTTGTTAGGCTGACACTGTGCAGTAACGTTAGCATAAGAAAACACTAAGGTATCTGGAGTAACTGGGAAGCTGGTATTAAAGGCAATGGAAAGGGGCTAAACTGGGTGGATGGTGCCACAAAGCCCACAGGTACTCATCTGTGCCCTCACTCCGACTCTGGAGGGTCAGAGATGACGAGGTGCCGAGCAGGAGCCAGACAATCACCATCGGCGGCAGTGGAATACCCATCTTCCTTGGTGGTCTGGTCTTGGTGGGTTTTTGGTATATTTGCGGTCCTCGTCAGTCTTTCGGGGACCCACACCGGCTCCCGTCCAGGATCCTGTGGGAAGACACAAACCGCACCTCGGACCCAGCTGACCACCGGGTCCGGGCCCATCCACTGCCCCGTGATGACATCCTTCCAAGTGACCATCCCCTTATTTTGGGGGGAAGGATTGTAATGTTCCATCGCAGGGGAGCGGTTGTCCGAATTTAAGCTCAAAAAATTGATGGTAAATAGAGCAAGGGAGAGCTTCCTTTTTGATGAGAGGCCACGGCCTATCCCCTCCTTTTGTTTATTTAGAGTATCTTTAAGCGTTCGGTGTGTTCTTTCAATAACAGCCTGGCCCATTGGGTTGTATGGAATGCCATGTTTAAGGACTATTTCCATGGTTGCACAAAAGCTTTTGAAGGCCGCACCTGTATACGCGGGCCCATTATCTGTTTTTAGTATTTTAGGCTTTCCCCATGCAGCCCAAGCCGCAAGGCAGTGATTGATAACATTAGATGTCTTTTCTCCCGTTTCTGCCATGGCAAAAACAACTTGAGAACAAGTATCTACTGAGACATGGACATATTTGACAGACCCAAATTCTGGGATGTGTGTTACATCCATTTGCCAGATATGACCCGGTCTGAGTCCTTGTGGGTTAATCCCATCGGACCGCTGGGGGCGCATCACGGCGCAGGTACCGCAATGCCGGACAATGTCTCGAGCCTGGGCCCTGGGGATCTTAAAGTGAGCTGCCAAGGTCTGAGCATTGACATGAAATTTTTTGTGAAACTGTTGGGCCCTCTCAGCCGGGGATGAGAGCGTACATATCCATATTGGGCGCGTGGCTGCATCTACCATTGCATTGCCCTCCGAGAGCGGGCCTGGGAGCTGGGTATGTGCTCTGATACGAGCCACATAAATTTTGTGGGTTCTATTTTGTAATTGTGTCTGGATAGTTTGGAGTATAGTGAACACCGAAGAGGTGGAATTTATCGGGCCCGCAGTTTCCAGAATCTGTAAAGCATTGACTACATATTTGGAATCTGAGAGGATATTAATATCCGTGGGGAATCTTGTAAGCACCACTGATACAATTTGTAATTCCATTAGTTGGGGCTGGTCTGGTTGGAACTGCACCAACACAGGTTTAGAGCCTGATATCATATATGCTCCAATTCCTGTCTTTGACCCATCTGTAAAGACTGTGGGAGCCCCTATGATGGGCTCTTGAACAGTGGATTTTGGAAAAATGATTGGATGTGATGTGACAAATTGTAAAATAGGATCCTTGGGGTATTGATTGTCGATCGTGCCCTGGAAAACACACTTGAGAATGGCCCACGCATCCAGGCAGGCTGCCAACACTAAAATTTGTTGGGCAGTATAGGGCACCCGCACAGCCCCGGGGTGTAATCCAATTGACATCCCCCATCAATTTCTGCATGTCATAAGGGCCTTTGCCAAGCAACATGTCTGCATTCCACCGCCTATTACCTTCCCTGTTGTTGCGATCAGCTCGGTCCATGCAAAGGTCGGTATTCCATGCTTTCCAATCAATAAACTGCCCAGGGGAAAGACACGCCCTTGCAAGCTGTGTCCAGTCCCCAGGGGTCATAGGAGCAGTCGCTATAGTCTCCAATACAGCGAGTGTGAAAGGGGCATTAGGGCCATAAGAAGAGACTGCTTCCTTTAGTTGCTTAATAAGCTTAAGGTCAAGGGGTTGATGGTATGGTTGCCCTCCCTGGCCGGCGAGGACCGGATAGATCCCGTACGGGCCCCAGTCAATGCCGGGGACATCTCTGGTCCCTGTTTTCTTTATGACCTCCCACGTGGGGCAGTGGAAGGTACGGCAAGCGGAGAGCAAAGGGCCATCTTGGAACGGGGGAGTCGGCTCCCAGGGCGGGGCACTGGGCATAGGTCCGCCCCCCCCCGCCGCCCCCCCTGACGGGGGCCGGCCTATATTTAGCTCTTTAAAGTCACCACACAAATCCCGGAAAGGATTGGAAGTCTGCCACGTAGCAGCCGTAGCGCCACGTCTCGGGGAGGGGAGGCTCTTCGTTGGCGCCGAGTCTTTATTGACAGCAGCCTGAGGCCCCCGCTCTAACCCTTCTGTCCCTTCCGCCTCTGAATCTGAAGAGGAAGAATCCGACCCCGCCCTAGAATTAGCCCTCGAGCTCTCCGAGCGAGCCCTCTCAAAAGCCTTGTGCACCTCTGAAAGCGGTACAGACCCGCCTGGGCTGTCCTCTACCTTAAGGCAATATCTAACCATCTCCCAGAGGGGGCGCACAGAGGGGTCAATGACTCCCTCTTCCTCAGCAAAGCTGATAAAACGAAACTGCTCCAGCGACACCGTCCCCGCCGTGAGCACGCCCGATATATGGGCAACCCCCGCCTCAGCAATTGAGAGCGGAATTTCCCTGAAAGTGCGTCCACCCAGGGCCAGGTTAAGCCTCCCGCTTACCTGAAGGTACGTACCGTCCTGTGACTCGATGCAGCTCCACCAGACCCCGCACGAAGGGTGATCAGTTCCCCCTACGGGCCACCAAATGTCGCGCGCTTCTGCTCGTCCAGCAAGAAGAATCACACAACACGGGTCGGTGAAAGCTTGCTTTAATCGTTCACAGCTCCAGAGCCTCTACAAGCGTCCGCCCTGTGGCGGCTCCGTCCGTGCTCTGCTCCTAAAGGGCAGCTTTGCATGTTTTTATAAGGATAGGGGTGCCAATAGCAATACAGCAGGAAATGAAAGCTCATAGGCTATACTCATCAGTCTCTAGGCAGACTCACACATTTACAGGGCGCGAGCAGCAATGACCGCAACCAGAAAGCAGGAACCAGGCGCCATCTTGCCCAGGTCGATGGGAGGGGTAATTTAGCGCAGGCTTTGAGTCAGAAATACAGGCCGCGCCCGAGGCCTAACTGTGATGTTGGCCCCCAACAATCCAGGAGCCTGAATTGTCATTAAAGCATTTCTAACCAGCCATATGATGTCAGGCATCTCTGGGAATTATTGGCCTTCAGGTTTCTCTCCTTTAAATACAAGTTGGTCTTGATACCTCCTAGATTGTGTCGATCTCTAAAGGTCATTGATTCTCTTGCCTATAAGAGAGTCACTGAAATTATCTACAAGGTAAAATAGTTTTTAGTTTAAGATAAAATGACCTAAATGGACTTAGTAGATGTCTACAGAGTGTTCCACCCCACAACATCAGAATACACATTCTTCTCAGCTGCACATGGGACATTCTCCAAAATAGACCACATACTAGCTCATAAAACCTGCTTAAGTAAATGCAAAGGAATTGAAATTATCCCATGCATATTATCAGACCATAGTGCAATGAAATTGGAAATCAATGGCAAAAGATCTCACAAAAACTCCCTAAACACATGGAAATTAAACAGCACCCTCCTGAACAACCAATGGGTCACAGATGAAATTAAAGAAGAAATTAGACACTTTCTACAACTGAATGATAATGACAGTACAACATACCGGAACTTATGGGATACAATGAAAGCAGTCCTAAGAGGGAAATTTATAGCATTCAATACTTATATCAGGAAAATAGAGCAAGCGCAAATAAACAACTTAAGGGTGAACCTCGAGCTTCTAGAAAAAGAAGAGCAGGTTAAGCCAAAAGCCCGTACAAGGGAGGAAATTATAAAGATCAGAGCAGAAATTAACGTATTGGAGACTAAAAAAACAATACAAAGAATCAATGAAGCAAAAAGTTGGTTCTTTGAAAGAATAAATAAGATTGACAAACCCTTATCCAACCTTATTAAAAAAAGAAAAGAAAAGACTCAAATCCACGCAATTGAAAATTAAAAGGGTGATATCACGACGGACCCTGCAAAAATCCAGATCATCTATACCTATTTTGAAAATTTATATTCTACTAAGATGGAAAATGCAGAAGAAATGGACAGATTCCTAGATTCGTATGAATTACCAAAGCTGAATCAAGAAGATTTAAAAATCCTAAATAAACCAATATCAACCAATGAAATTGAAGATGTAATTAAAAACCTCCCAACAAAGAAAAGCCCAGGCCCTGGTGGATTCACTGCCGAATTCTACAAGAAATTTAGAGAAGACCTAATGCCACTACTTCTCAAAATTTTCAGTGAAATTGAAAGGGAAGCAATACTCCCAAATTCATTCCTGGAAGCAAGCATTACCCTGATACCAAAACCAGAGAAGGACCCAATTAAGAAAGAGAACTACAGGCCAATCTCCCTAATGAACATAGATGCAAAAATCCTTAATAAGATACTGGCAAACAGAATCCAACAAATCATCAAGAAGATTATACACCATGACCAAGTTGGATTCATCCCAGGGATGCAGGGATGGTTCAACATACGTAAATCAATAAATGTAATACACCATATTAACAGAACCAAAGACAAAAATCACATGATCATCTCAATAGATGCAGAAAAAGCTTTTGACAAAGTCCAGCACCTTTTCATGATAAAAACCCTACAGAAAATTGGAATAGAGGGTCTTTATCTCAACCTGGTAAAAGCTATCTATGACAAACCAACCGCCAATATTATACTAAATGGCCAAAAACTGAAAGCCTTCCCTCTAAAATCAGGAACAAGACAAGGATGTCCACTGTCCCCACTCTTATTCAACATAGTTCTGGAAACTTTAGCCAGAGCAATTAGACAAGAGAAAGAAATAAAGGGAATAATGATTGGAAAGGAAGAAGTTAAATTATCATTATTTGCAGATGACATGATACTCTACATAGAAGACCCCAAAAACTCCACTAAAAAACTGCTAGATTTAATAAGCAAATTCAGTAGTGTAGCTGGATACAAAGTCAATACTCAAAAGTCAATAGCCTTCCTGTGCACAAATAACAAACTTACTGAAAGAGAAATTAGGGAAACAGTACCTTTCACAATAACATCCAAAAAAATGAAATACCTAGGAATCAACCTCACAAAGGATGTAAAAGACCTATACACTGAAAACTACAGTACTCTGAAAAAGGAGATTGAAGAGGATATCAGAAAATGGAAAGATATCCCTTGCTCCTGGATAGGAAGAACCAATATAGTGAAAATGGCCATACTTCCAAAATTGTTATACAGATTTAATGCAATTCCAATCAAAATTCCAACAGCATATCTCACAGAATTAGAGAAAACAATCCTAAAATTCATTTGGAATCAGAAGATATCTAGAATAGCAAAGGCAATTCTGGGCAACAAAGGCAAGGCAGGGGGCATCACAATCCCCGACTTGAAATTATACTATAAAGCTACTGTGATAAAAACAGTGTGGTACTGGCAAAAAAACAGACCTGAAGATCAATGGAACAGATTAGAAGATGCTGAAACAACCCCAGACATACTAAGCCACCTTATCTTTGACAAAGGTGCCAAACACATTCGCTGGAAGAAAGATAGCCTCTTTAATAAATGGTGCTGGAAAAACTGGCTCTACACATGCCGAAGATTAAAACTAGACCCATATCTTTCACCATGCACTAAACTAAATTCAAAATGGATCAGAGATCTAAATATTAAAACAGAAACATTAAATCTGCTGGAAGGTAGAATAGGTAAAACCCTTGAAGACATTGGTGTAGGCAAAGACTTTATGAATAGAAACTCAACCACACGGGAACTATCCCAAAGAATCAATAACCTGGATCTCATCTTATTAAAAAGCTTTTGCACAGCAAGAGAAACCACCAACAGAGTGAAGAGACAACCCACAATGTGGGAAAAAATGTTTGCCAGCTGTTCCTCAGACAAAGGATTACTATCGAGAACATATAAAGAACTCAAAAAAATCAGACCTCCCAAATTTAAAGACCCACTCCAAAAATGGGCATCTGAGATGAATACACATTTCTCAGAGGAAGAAATACTAATGGCAAATAAATATACAAAAAAATGTGCAACATCACTAGTCGTTCGAGAGATGCAAATTAAAACAACACTGAGATACCATCTCACTCAAGAAAGAATGGCTACTATAAAGAAATGAACTAATAACAAATGCTGGAGGGGCTGTGGGGAAAAAGGAACCCTTCTCCACTGTTGATGGGAGTGTCGACTGGTACAGCCACTGTGGAAGTCAGTGTGGAGATTCCTCAAAAAGCTAGGGTTGGAGGTCCCATTTGACCCAGCTATTCCCCTTCTGGGCATCTTCCCAGAAGAATTAAAAACATCGTACCACAGCGATATATGTGCACCCATGTTTATAGCAGCACAATTTGTAATAGCCAGATCTTGGAAACTACCCAAATGCCCATCAACTGAGGAATGGATAAGAAAGATGTGGTATTTTTATACAATGGAGTACTATTCAGCCATAAAGAAGGATAAACTGGAGACTTTTATAGGTAAATGGATGCAACTCGAGAAAATACTCATAAGTGAAATAAACCGGAAGCACATGTGTAAGCATCGTATTGTCTCTCTAGTATGAGAAACTGAAAGAGTAAATAAGATCCAAAATGTACAATAGACATGATGAATAAAAAAGAAACTGGTCAAAAGGAAAGAGAGACTGGAAAAAAGGAAAGAGAGACTGGAATAGGGAAAAGAAAGAAGGGAAAGGGAAAAAAATTGTATATATATATATAAGATGGTTAAGATAGATACACTACCAATTTTACTTAGTTCATTGAAGAGTAAGGTTTGTGCCAATAATGTTTGGACAATTGAATGCTAATGTCTGGTATCCTGAATAACTAACTTAAAGATAGTAATACGTAATGTATTAACCATTGTTACCCTCCTATTATGTTGTTTTGAAAATCTGTTCTTCTTTTGATTTGTTTTGTTTTTTCTTCTCTTTAAAATAAAAAAAGATAAAATAACCTGATCAATATTCTGGAAGGATAAGAAATATATCATTAAAATCGTATTGTTTTATATGCATATTTATCTTAACATTTTTAAAAAATAAATTTTTTTTTTGTGTGGGTACCGGGAGGTCGACCTCAGGACCTCGCGCGCCAGCAGGCGCCTGTGCTGCTGAGCGATATCACCGGCCCCTTTTTCGTATGTGGGTTCCGGGAGTCGAACTCGGGCCCTCACGCTTGCCAGGCAGGCACTTAAGCCGCTGAGCCATCTCACCGGCCCTAAAAAATAAATTTTTGAAGGCAAAACTATTTTAGTTTATTCTTTCAACAGTTTCTAAAATACCAACCTGAACACATAAAACATTTCCTGATAATAATATGGACCAATGAATATTTTAAATCATTTTGAAATGTAATCCTAAAATAATAACATAAGAAATGCTAAATCTTGGGCCGGTGAGATGGCTCAGTGGCGTAAGCGCCTGCCTTGCAAGCGCGAGGGCCCGAGTTCGACTCCTGGATCCCACATACGGAAAAGCGGCCGGTGATATCGCTCAGTGGCACGGGCGCCTGTTGGCGCGCGAGGTCCTGAGGTCGACCCCCCGGTACCCACAAAAAAAAAAAAAAAAAAAAAAGAAATGCTAAATCTTATCTACAAAATATTTTGAGACAGCAAAACATGTGACAGTATGGTAGCTTATAGATTCCCTTGGGTTGTCAAATAAAAATGCAAGTATTTATTTTGAAAAGATAATATAAGATGTAATTAAACATGAATTAGAGTCTATTGCTAACTAAAATATTCTGAGTGCTATTTATTTACAAACACTCACCAATTAAATTGGACAGTCTCTCATTCTGTTAAGAATTTATTTATTAAACATTTAATAATGTGGAAATGTGTTAGGCACTTTTAAGTGCTAAAATATCACTTAAGTAGAGACTTCTAAATGTATATAGGAAAGCAATAAGAAAGGTTGAAAAGGAAAACAAGATGGGGAAAAAAACAATGTAGACATGACAAAAGAACTTCACATCTACCACTAAAATAACTTTATATCAATTTTTGTGGCTTCTATAAATTGTATCCATTGTGCATTAAAGAGTTTTTTAGCCATTCAAGGCACAAATGAGTTGAATTAGAAAGGATATTCTTAATACCCCATTCACATCCTCTCTATCAACCTGCAGAGGATTTCCATCTTTGTTGAAGAGTTTCTGTGCATGTAGAGACCTTCACTCTTCAAGTGCCTGGATCTTTGACTGCAGACTTTTTTCTAGCCACAAAAGCATACTTGGTCCATGCACAGGGCAATTAAAGGTGATAGAGTGAATGTCTTCAAACATACAGAAAAGAACCATAAGTACCCCCAACATCTTCACTTGTGGATGGGAAAGTGGCGAAATGTATTTTATACATTCTATCAGAGGGGACTTAGAGAAGTTAAGCACTACTTTCTCATGTAAGTACCCTGTTCATTAATACAACATTCATTGTATTTCCTCCTTTCTTTTGTTTCCCTTCTGTACTTCCTGTCTCCTGGCATCATATCTCAAATTAATCAGATCCACGCACATCATTCTCTAAGGATCTACTTTGTTGTTGCCTTCATGTTACATCCTCTGAATTTTAGCCCTGAATTGCTTAAAAGTTTGTACAATTTAGAAAAAAGGTAATGTCTTAGATTCAAAGTAAAAGTCATGAATGGCTGCTAAAATTACCGCATAAAAGCTTGATTAGTATCAAGATATTTACAAGTAACAATACAGTCTCAAATTATCGCCCACAATGAATGTATCAGTTGCAAAGAGTAAAATAACTTTATAGGAAAGAAACATGAGAAACAACCTCTTAACAATGGAAAGAAAATAATGGTTCTTCCAAAGACATACACATCCTAATCCCTAGAATGTGTAACTATTCCTTACATGGCAAAGGAGATTTTGTAGATGTCATTAAAGGAGAAATCCTTGAAATGAGATTTCCTGAATTACACAGGTAAGCTCGATCTATCACAAGAATCCTTAATAGTGGGTAACTTTCCTAGCTCTGGTCTGAGCGAGATGTGACAAAAGAAAAATGGTCCAAGATGTGCAATGTTGCTGGCTTTGAACAAGGAGAAGGACCCACAGTTCGAGGAAGGTACATGGCATTTAGAACCTGGAAAAGGCGAGGAAGCAGATTCTTTCCCAAAGTCCCTAAAAAGAAAACAATTCAACCAACACTGATTTTAGCTCAGTGAAATCCAATGAGATCTGTTTCTGACTTCTGACCTACACAGATGTCAGATAATATACTTTTGCTGTTTTAAGCCAGTAAACTTGTGATAGCCTGCTGCTGCAGAAATAGGAAACTATTACATTAACCAAGTGACCAAAGCTAGTGAAAGTATTTGTGAGGAAAATCAACACCAAGTGAAACCTAACATGATGCCCTTAAAAGAACACTATCGTGTTGTCTTAATCCCTCCAGGCTGTGATAACGAACTGACATAACTGGATAGCCTACACAATAGAAACTTCTTCTCTTGGTTCTGGAAACTGGAACATTCACAATCAAGCCCTAGCAGATCTGTGTCTGGTGAAGGCCCATGACCTGGTTTACAGATTGCTACTTTTTCACTGTCTCTGGATATAGTGGGGAGCAGAGAGAAAAACTGTAGGGTAAAATGTACCAATCCTATTCACAAGGGCTCCATCCTAGTTATCTTACCAAAGGCCTCACCTCCTAACACCATCACATTGAGATTAGTCTTTCAACATATGAATTTGACAGAGATAAATCCAAACATTCAGTCCCATAGCACATGTATCTGGTATTCCTGCAGTAAAATGCATAATCTGATACTAATCACAAATACCACGTCAAGACAAATCCAAAGTATGTCACTTCCTATTTAAAAAAAAAGATAAAAAGATTTTATGAGTTTTTTAAATATTCAATCCAGAGCTTTCTTTTTCTGTAAAAGACATTATCAGACCAACTGGTGAAATTCAAATGAAGTCACCAGATCCACTAATAATTTGTATCAATATTAATTTCCTTTCTTTTATTATACTGTGTCTATGATTGTCCTTTATCCTTATGTACTCCAACATTTTGAAGGGTAAAGAAATATCATATCTTCAACTTGTTCTCAAACAACTCAGGAAAAATATATAGATAAAGAGAACATGTTAAAAGTTGAGGAACCTGAAGAATATATAAAAATTCATTGTATTACTCTTGCAACTTATCTGTAAGTCTAAAGTCATACCAAATACTTTTTCAAGTAAAGTTTTAGATATTTTAATTGATGCTGAAAATACATGGAACAAATTAACATGGGCATTTAAGGGTAAATAACCATAAAAGTGATTAAGTTTAAACAAATATTTCTTTAGTACCTGTGATATGCCATTATGCTTTAGTGCTAAAAAATGTAATGGTGAAAAAATTTCAGCCTTTATGAAACTTATATTTTGTGAGAACATAGATCTTATGACATCATTGAATGGGGCAAGCCATTTGCCTAAATGAATCATTTCTCAGGGTTTTTAAAATCACATTTTCAGTAGCTTGAAATACTTTTCCAATAAGAATAATTCAAATAATATCTTTGGCTTGACTGCTGTCTCTCCATTGAGTTCCCCCAGTTATGACCCAATTTTAGCTATTTGAAAGATTTCTTGAAATCTAAATTTTCATCATTTTTTAAACGTTGATTAAAGTGTACCATTTTATTATGATACTCTTGCTTTGCACCAGAATCCTAGCCCCCCAAAACATCTGTTTTCTAATTCTACAATTCAATTTATTTATGTATCTATATTATTAAAATATCAATGTCATTAATTTAGTAGGACTATTGATATGTTATTATTACTATTTTTTGTGAAAAAGTTCTTCTGCCCATCACATATACTCTAAATATCCAGTCAGTTAAGACAAAAATAAACTTAATGCAAATATACATTATAGAAAACGGGCTTGAGAAAAGCCATTGCTAGGTATAGGTAAAGAGTTCACTACACAGACCACTGGTAATCAAGTACTAAAGGCAAAGTACCCCACAGAAAAATAGACTGTGAAATACGAAGAAATCACAGGGACAGGAGAAGAAATGAAGAAGGGCTCTATAGGAAACAAAAATGGTTATACTATCCTTGCCAAGTAACTGCCCCAGAATTCAGCACCTAATTTGGAGTATAGATGGAAGATGTGAAGCTATTGCTTTTAAATCCCAGATATTCAATGCCAAATATACTCACCAACTAAGTGATTGGGTATGGGTGTGTATTTAAAGATTGGTGTGGTGGGGTACTGATAAAGCCCTAGAAAAAGGGCTTTACTAAACTATGACCCCCACAGTAAAGTAACATTTTATCTAAATTACCTGAGTGGCAAAAGAATTTCAATGCCACCATCACCTACAACCACCACCACTGCCATCATCATCATCAGCAGCAGCAGCAGCAGCAGTAGCAATGGTAGCATTATCACCATCATTGCTAATCATTTTAGCAGGTTTACATGTTAGTCATTGTTTTAAGTATTCTGCATGCACATTTACTATAAGGCCAAAAAGAATACCACCTTCGGTTTTTAAAAGAGGAATATAAGTTTGCTCAGGGGCTATATAATTTAAATGGGGTCAAGCACCACGAATCAGAGACAGGATCCAAATATAGGTACTTCAGAAGGATAAATTAATAGAAGACTGGTTTCTCATACACTATATTTCAATATTAGTCTACTTTTAGTGAATGGAAAGCAAGCCATGAAAATCTCAGAGACACTGATCTAGAGCTATGGCATATGATGCTTAGTTTTCTACTAACCGGCTTCATGTTGTGTGAGATAGTAAGTTGTTTATCATCTTCTTTTATTTGCATTTGGTGCAAGACTTGTATTACTTGCAGCTGGGAAATTTACTCTTCTTCCTAAATTTCTACTGTCAGACTTCCTTGACTTCTCTCATCTTCTCTTTCCCCTATACAGAACTGGAAATATGAGTGTGGCTTAGACTGTTAGTGTTAATGAAAATAATTTGTTTCTTTCATACCACATTCCTTGCTGTACATATAATCTACATTAATATGTTATGAATGTTCTTTACTTACTATGGATACCACTTGTTCTTATCCCTACCTTCAACCTTTTTTCTCTAACTCTCCATAATACCGTGTGCACAGTTCACTTTTAATATTATCTTCAATATTATCAATATTTTCTTCTCCTCTTATTTTGTTCTCTGCAACACGATAGGATTTTTATAATGGTTTATCATTCCACCAGCAAATCTTGAAAAATGAGAAACTCCTTGGAGTAAGAGCACATAGTCTTAAGGCTTTTAAAATTATTGTTTTATTTTGATTTTTTGGATGGCATTATCTTACTGGATTTTATTGCAGATTTTGTTCTCAATCATTGATGACACACACTTTAGTATGGTAACTTTTCATTTCAAAATTTTATTTAGCAACACAAACCCACCATAAACCTAATTAATGGATTACCAAAATTTCCATATGTCCTGTATGTCACTGACTTCTTCAGAGTTTTGAATGAACATATACAACATTTACAAATAGATCTTTCAAAGAAGAATTTGGCCTTGGGGGAGGATTTTTTCTAAAATTTTACTTTTTTGAATATATAATTACCACACTTGACAACCAAAGTATCAATATGTTTTTCATCATGCAAAGAGTAGTATCGTTACAGGTGATTATATATTTTTAAAGCATAATCATATCATCCACCCACTACTAAGGCCTTATAAGTAAAGAATAGTACTATGTTTTCATACTAAGCATTCAAAACTACTGAAAATTAATGTCAAGTTATTTAGAAATAAAATAATGTAATCATAATGTGAATCCTGAGTAATTAGATGACATATCTGATAAAAAGCAATCTTCAAACTATTTTCTCTCTTTGAAACTTCATTTGGACAAGATAATAATTGACCTAAGCTCCTCGTCTAATGAGAATTCTAATAAAATATTTATACAGTGAGGTAACATCAGCTATATGAAATGCTAAGTTCACAATTAAACGCTATTTTAAAGAATTATTTTAAGGTGTGCTGGGAACAAAAGGTATTTACAATTCCTTACCTGATTTTTAAATGATTGTAGCCTTACTGATCTTCCTCTGAGAATTTAAAAGATTTAGAATGTGAAATGGAACATTTAGGTCCCTCAGTTCTTCCAGCACTGTGTGAGGTAAGCCAGTGGTTTTCAAAGTTGGTTCTCAAATAGCAACATTAGCCTGTCTTGCAAACATGTTAGAAACTGAAATTCTCAGACTCTGTCTCACACCTACTGAATCAGAAATTCTTGGGGTAGAGCCCATCAGTCTATGTTTTAACAAGCCCTCTAGGTGACTGTGTTGCAACTTCACGTTTGAGAGCCCCTCATATTAGACAACTTAATTAGTGATTATCTATTTTCTTGACTTCCAAATGTATTTAAATCTAAAAATCTCTTAGAAACCTTTAGTTGAGTTTAAACTTGACATTTTGCTGATTAAATTTTGCACATAGTTTACTGGCTTACAGAGCTTTTCTAGTAGTTGCCATCTTTAAAATTAGTGTATTATTTAATTGCTTTTTTATAACTTTCAGAAGAGTCAGCCTCAAAGTTTCTTTCTCTAACTTATAAAGTATCCATAATTAACACATTCAATTGTTTTGGTTACCCACAGAGCAGCTTACTCCTCATTGGCTATTTATCAAAGATAAGTTCACTTACTTTTTTCCTACAAGAAATGGCTCAGAACTACATTGTGTCACAAAAGCTATCTTTGTTACTTCTCACTATATTTGTCATAGTCAGATCGTGCAATTTGGAGTGATGCTGCTACATTCTGAATCTCTGGCCTGCTGCCCACTTTTGCTCCAAGCAGTAAATTCTTTTTATTAGGTTTTGCTTCTTGATTCCAGTCTACAATGCACTGCATCCTGAAAGCCCCACATATTTTCATTGAATTACCAGCTTTAACATTATACAGTCATTAATTTTACTTTTCCTGGAGTGATTTGATCATAGTGACAATTTACAAGTGTGAAATTGGACACCTCGTCTCTCAAAGCACCAAATTAATAGAGTAATACCTTTTAAATATAGTCATGTTTATTTTTTAAGAGAGCTCAAAATCAAATATGTAGAGATTCACTGACCTAATACACTTTACTTCTTATTGCAGACTTCTTCCACAAATAGTTACATAATAGTAAGATGCAGTAAGAAGAGTCTTATGTTTTTAAATTGGATTCTGTGTACTCTTTCAGCTTCATATTCAAAGTAATGGATAGTAAAAAAAAAAGCCATTCATATTATCAGAAATTCACTACTGGAATTTAAGTATCTAATTACATATGCAATTAGATAATACATCTGGTTTCATATAGACACATATATACATGCTTAAGCCTGAGGTTAAATTGTTTCCAATATTCTACAAATGAGAAAAGCAAAGGCTCAGAGAGAGTAAGTGAAAGTCCAAGGTCACAGCTAACACTTGATTTACAAATGCTATTTTTCTCAAAATTACCTTTCAGCAAACACAGGATAGTTTTCTTCTAGATCAGCAGTCAGCCAACAGCTTCTAAAAGGGCAAAATAAGTATTTTAGGGTTTGTGTCCCATAATGGTTTCTGTCACAGATCTTTATTTATCTCTGCAATTGTGGTGTAAAAGTAATCATGGAAATTAATGGCTTGACTGTGTACCAATAAAACTTTATTTACAAAGCCAGGTGGTGGGCTACATTTAACCTTTGGGTCAGTGTTTGCCTTATCCCTCTTTATAATGCCTTGCTTCTCAAACTTTAATGTAGATGGAAATCTCCTTGTGGATCCTGCTATAGTGCAGATTCTGACTCAGTAGAACTGAGTCTAAACATGTGCTCCCAGCTGATACTGGACACTGCTGTAAGACCACACTAGGGAATCTAGACTTCACAAAGCCATTCATATTATCAGAAATTCACTTGATACTGTTCTTACATAACAAAGCTATGTTTCAGAAAGTCTAATTAGCCTGAAGTTGCTTTAAGCACAACACCTTTGAGATGTTTAAATAATAAACAGATTTAGGAATTATTAGGGCATAACCTCACAAAGGCGGGTGCTGGATATTTTTATAAATAAATATTTATAAAAGTTGGTGACCACTGATTTACTACTAAAAGCCGTACTATAAGTACTAATGTTGTGTAGATAAAAAGTTACAGGAAAGTAATTTGAAACTGTACTAATATCATGGAAATGGTTACTTAAACCATGAAAAAATATTTTTAGTGGCAATATAAAACTCAGATTCAAAATCTTAAAGCTAAGCAAAGATTACATGAAATGATTATGCAATGATAAACTGTTATATGACTCAAAAAGTGGTTACAGTAAAGTTTTAGATACCATTTAAGGTATCAAAAGCAAAAACACACATCTCAAAGTTTAGCAGATTGAAACGTTTTTTAAATTGACAAAAATTACATATAATTATCACAAAGAACATGATGTTTTCAAAAATTGTTAAAATGTGGAATGGCTAATTAAGCTAAATAACATATGCATCACTTCATATAACTATTTTTGTGGTAGGAACACATAAAATCTACTCAGCAATATTCAAGAATACAATACGTTGCTATGAATTGTGGTTACAATATTGTACAATAGATCTCTTAAACCTATTCCTGCCTTCTAACTAAAATTTTGTAATCTTTGATCAACATCTCCCCAGCCCCACCCTACCAGACCTGGTAATCATTCTATTGTATAACGTTTTACTTGCTTGAGATTTTGCAATTTGTGTGAGATTCGTTGGAGAAGGTGTATATCTGTTCCACATGACACAGTCTAGAGTCAGCAAGTGTCTAGGAGTTTGGCTGGAGCTTGTATGTCCAAGATATCCTTCTATTTTTACATTTAATATTCTTATCTAAGCTTAATAACAGCATGATATCTGGCTTCCATGGTGAGCAATAGAAGCTTGAATATGCAAATGACTATTAAGCTATTGTTTACATTATATTTTCTAAAGTTCCATTGGTGAAAGCATATCACAATGCTAAGCCTAACAAGGAAGGGGACTGCACAACTGCCAATGGCATGTTTCACTGGGGGCCACAAATGTAACAGTTCACCACTGATAATATATCAAAGATGTGAAAGGATGAAAGATGTGAAGAGTTGTAATAAACTTCCTTTATGTAATGTGAATGAATCAAGTATATTCAAATAGTATATTCAAATATATATTCAAATAACATGTATTTAAATACATAACTGAATTTTTAAATGTATGAAGTAGAGACTTGATAATTTCATCTACAAGCTAATGCATTCATGTTTATATAAATATTTATAACATCTTACTGGAAAAAAAAGGGAGGTTGACTTATATTCAGGATTCCTTTATTATCTTAAGCTGTGTTATGTAAGACAAGCATCTGAGCTTTTCCTTCTTTTCTAAATAGAAGATATAGTGCCCTTGAGATGGTAGTAGGAGTACCTACTACCAGAAAGCAGGTACTGGAATTGATTTAGAAATTTGACCAAGATACAGAAAAGCAGCTCTGTAGTAGAAAAACGTACTGAGTCTTTTTTTTTTTTTTTTTTGTGGGTACCGGGGGTCTACCTCAGAACATCACGCGCCAGCAGTCGCCCGTGCGGCTGAGCGATATCACCGGCCCTTTTTTCGTATGTGGGATCCGGGAGTCGAACTCGGGCCCTCGCGCTTGCCAGGCAGGCGTGTACACCGCTGAGCCATCTCACCAGCCCTGGGTCTTTTTTTCTTAAATTTGCATTTCTATGCTTCATGCTAGAAATTAAGAGAATAAGGTAAAGCTGATGAGTACCTATAGAAAGTAGTAGGGTGATTATAATGAATGGGATAATATTTGTAAATGTTATTTACATAAGGTCTATATAAAAGTAAAACACTACTAAGCAATTTTGTGGAAAAGCTTACAACATCCTTATTTTGGCCTTGAGCTTAATTATACAATGCTCTTGTAGGGCAGGATGCTCATATTCATCTCCCACTTAATGATCTCCCATTTAATGAAGACATCTACCCAAAGCATGTTTATTTCATGGATTGAATTAGACACCATGGCACATAAACTATTATCAATTCATTTCCCTATTGAAAGAAACCAGGAACCACTAATGCTAATTTTGCTCACATAGAAACAAGAGATAGAGAGAGAAAGAGGGAATTTTGAACCATATTTCTATTGTGGAATGAATAAGTGATGACTTTTGTCTTAAAATGAATAAACTTAGTCCATTTTGTGCTCCTGTAACAGAATACTGAAGACTAGGTAGTTCATAATGAATGGAGATGTATTTGGCTCTAGGTTCGAAAAAATGGGAAGTCCAAGATTGAGGGGCTGGCATCCTGGAGGGGCTTTCTTGCTGCATCATAGCAGAAGATAACACATACATGAAAGAAAAAGAGAAAGGACCTAACCTAATTCTCCTATAAAGAAAATTTTTCCCTAACAATAAACCTACCCCTGAGAGAGGAGCATTAATCCATTCATGAGGGCAGAAAATTTGTGACCTGACCACCTTTTCAAGGTCCATTTCTCAACACTGTTGTATTGGGGATTAATTTGTCCACACATAAACTCTGGGGTACATATTCAAACCATAGCAAACTATAAGGAATTTCTTATCATCTACCTTCAAAATTCTTCTGCATTGATTAATCAAATAAGATGAAGGGATGCTATCAAATAAACTTGATAGAAGTCATTCAGTTAACTTATACTTCACTCAACTATACCTGCATTATTAGTGAATTCTGAAATGACCTCTATTACTGTTGGTAATAAAAGAGGGCAAGCTTTCAATTTGAAATATAGTGGAGTTGACTTTTCAAGAGCAGATAAATAGGAAATAAACCTTATTTGTGTTTATATATTAATTTTTTCAAGTGACATGCGTTGTGAATAACATACGCCATATCAAATGCCTGAATTTTGGTAATGGAGCCCTCTTTATTTTTTTTTCAGTTTTTTTAAGCATCTTTTAAATTCCTCAAATATATTCATTGTTACACACCAATGTATCACTTACTTGATTCTAAAAATATTTATTATTGATCCTTCAACTTGCACATGAATTCCATGCTGTTTTCCTAGTCATCTGTATTTAAAACCATTATAAAAACTGGAAAAATATCACTTGCAGAAGATTAAAAGACTTAAAATGATCCAGAAAAACAGTCAAGCAATGCCCTAATTTTATATACATTATGAAATCTCATTTCTATTTTTATTTCTTATGCTACATTAAATTGATTTTAAGTAAAGTAAAAGTAAACTGAAAACAAAAGCTCTTTTCATGTCAAATAAATGGTTCTTTTCTTAAGAAGATGTATCCTAGAAGATTTCCATTAACTTAAGAAAGAGATCACGGAAAACTCTGAAAATCTGGAGTCATTACATATTTTTTTATCCATATGTAAAAGAAGACAACATTGATCAACTTTTTGCTTTTACAAAAGATGAGGATGTAGGTGCTCACTTTCTCTCACTCACCCCCGATCTCTATAATACTCTTTGATGCTAGCAAGATATATAGAAAGTAGAGTTTTACCTCAGTGGTAGATGTACACAAGGGCTTGGGATCAATCTCCAGAACAAGGCCAAAAATAAATTTAATCCCAGATACTGGGGAGGATGACGCAGGAATATCCCAAGTGCATGATTAGCCTGGGCAATTTAGGAAGACCTGGGCTCAAAAAATAAATAAATAAATAAATAAAAATAAAAAGTGCTGTGATGTAGATCAGAGTGTAAAAGACAGTTTAGTTAGTTAGCTTGTGAATAGGGAGCCAGTTAGACAAATGGTTTGAGATGGAACTGGGTGGTCAGCCACCCTGATAAAAATTAAAATAAGAGTAGGCAGTGAAAGTAGGACTTTGCTTGTCAGGCATCATGGAATATAATCCCTCCCTACCTTAGGGGCTGAGGAACGTAAAAATGCTTAATAACTGGTTTTCTCTTAAAATCAGTTTCCTTTAAACTCTACATACCAAGGGGCTAGTTTAAAAAGCCAGAGTTCCAACTGGTCGTTTTAAGCCCTGTAATAGGTGACCACTGTTTAGTCCTTTAACTGAGCAATTCCCGTGCTCTGCTTATCCATTAACAGTTCTGGACTGAGGGCCCACGTGGCACCCCACTTTCTGGGAACCCTCCTAGCTACTGGAGCCTTTTTTTCCTTATTTTTCTAATAAATTCTTCCTTTTAACCTCCTTTCTGTCCACGATTTCTTTCTTTGATTTAGTGAGAAAGTAGCTGAGATTTATGCTGTTTGTATGGAGTTAGATATTTCAAGCCCTCTCGGAGTTCAGTCCTCAGTAACACACACATACACACACACATATCTCTGTGTATGCGTGTGTGTATATATATATATGATTCTATTGCATATATATATACTGCTTTTTATTTTGGCAGCCGTAGATTTACTCACAATTTAGTATTAATAATTATATTTTGAAATGATTTAGTCATTTAGTTCCTTCATAAATGTGTGGCCAGTGGTCTGGATTTTTTCTATTCCAAGTGTTTTAACTTTTGTTTTTAGATCACTGACTACTTTTTTAATCTTTCAATTTCAATAACCAGGACATGTCTTAATATTTCCTGTAGTAGAGTGGTTTTTCAAACTTTTGATTGCTCTTAAATTTCAGGGAATTTTTTACATGTATAAGGCTTTGTTATTTGATTCTCTACTTTAAGTGCATATATTATTTTTACTCTGACTCATAATTGTCAACCCTCTATTAGTCTTTCTGTAATTACATTAATCCCTTTGTTTTTATTTTTATCCACATTCACTGCAGTTGTATTTAATAAGGAAAGAAAACATAGAGCTAAGTAGAAAGGAGACAAGGAAATTTTAGTTTTAAGAAAATCTGCAGCTTCAGGACACAGAGTTACCCGAAGTTATTGGTTTTTTCCCTTTCAGAAAACTCACTCCAGTAGCCGGGCATGGTGGCACGAGCCTGTAATCCCAGCACTAGGGAGACTGAGGCAGGAGGATTGGCCCAAGTTTGAGGCCAGCCTGGGCTATATAGTGAATTCAAGCCCAGCCCCCGAATTGCATAGTGAGACACTGACTCAAAAAATAAATAAATAAGTAAATAAAAGTCAAAGAAAAGAAAACTCGCTCCAAATAAAAAAATTCCTAAACCTGTAAATTAGGCCCATCTTTTCACCTGTAAGTCAAGCCTGCTCCTTTTCCTTCCACAGACTTCCATCTTGAAAGAAGCAGCATTATTAAGTGGGAAGAGTATCTCTAAATTTCAAACACATGCAAATTGTTTGCACTTTAACCTAGCCTGCCCAATGCGTAGCCTGATAGACAGTACTAATATACATATTAGTGCTTCTAGATCATTCATCTGGAGCATACCCACAAGACCATGTAAGAAAGTCCCAACCCTAGACCATACGTGCTCCACCTGAGGGCCCTCACTCCTCTCTGTGTACTTTTTTCTGCCTAGTAAACCTTTTTATGCCTCTCACTGACATGTCCTGAAATTTTTTTGTCTGTGTTGGAAAACAGTGAACCTACTCCCTACCCAATGCATCCCTTTGGGGACATCCTCAAACCCCATCCCATGCCAGTATCAGCCATTTCCCTATGCCAATTATTATTCATTTTGATTCTGTCCTCCTAGAATATTTATGCTTCATTTATTTGTTCTGAATAGTACTGTTTGGTCCTCAGTATATTATTTCTTTTGATCTACAGTCTCCGTCCTCATCTCATTGTATTAAGCATATCATCTTTGAGCTACAGTTGAATCAAATACATGCATTACTTCATAATGTAAATCACAGGTGGGGAGTTGCCTTCTTTGGGAGTTTAATTTTATTTTCAGCTGAATAATTTGTCTTTTGCATCAAAATTCCCACTTCCTGCCTTACTCCCTTCCATTCTTTCCTTCCTTTCCCCATAGTTATCATGTTATTTCTTTTCATCTTGATGGTACATCCACACCACTCTATTTATCTTTTTTCCCTGATATCACATAAGTGACTTTTTAACTCTTTTTCTACCATACCAGATTCTTTTTCACCCTGAGTTGCAGGTTGAGGGAAGTTTATAGAGCCCCTTCCCACTCTGCCCTGTCCCAAACCCCCTCCTCACCACTGCCTGTTTCCACATGAGATCATAGAAGGCAGAAATTCCGTTCAAGCAGGGATGTCTGTTAAAATTCCTTGGGCTCAGTTTATTCTTCTGGGAGTTTATCAAGTGTTCTGTTAACATTTATTCCTATGTCGAAAATAGTGCACACCGTTGCCATAGAGAAATAAACCTATGAATGATAAACATAGATTTTATTCAGTAGCTACTGACTGTAGAGGAAAGAGTTAAGCTCCATTGCAATTTGCAGAGGCTAGTGGGTGCTTCAAAGGGATAATAAGGAAGGGGGATGCTTAAGTAAAGTCAGGGAAGAGAAAAATGAAAGTGTTAGTGTAAATGAGATGAGGGCCAGTTATGTTAGGACCCTACAGAGACTGAGAGACAGAGGCCTTATCAGTTTTGATGATTACATTTCAATGGGATGGCTTTCAGGTCGCTGAGAAACTCACCTCTGAGCTCTAGGAGATACACAGACATCTCAAAGGGACAGAGAATTATAAGACCTTTTTCGGTAATGCTCTAAGAAGGAAGTTGGGGGCTTATCTTCAGGTGTTGGCTGAAACAGCAGTAAGTTATTTTAACAATCCGGGACTTTTTAGGACAGGAACTTGAAAAGGAGCTGAATTATATACTAAGGACGTTGTCTTAGGCTGCCAGTAGTCCTGCTAGAGTTGATCAAATCCCTTTGTACAGGGTTTGGATGATGTGTTGCTGCTGAAGGTTTTTGCTGGTCTCTAACCTCAGAATTCTAATTGTTCTCGATTTGGTGGGGCCTACAATCATCATTTCCATTAAAAAGATAGTTGTTTTGCAAATCAGAAAGGGACCAAGAGATGGATGGAGTGGAGAGAGAGGAAGGGCAAGGGGACTTAAAAAAAGAATTAAAATGTGTTATGTACAGGTACCAACTCCCCATAATAAATGTAATTATTGTGTAGCACAAGCATGTACTGATAAAAATAAAAATTAAAATAATTCAGCACTGTGTATCATTTTTTCTCCCTAAGGAGCCTTTGTCCCAGATCCATAGTGAGAGGAGGAAAAAGATAAGACTGTTCACTTTGTTTCCTCATTTCCAAATTTGGGGTTTTGGTAAGAATTTCTGGAGTATTTTCTAATTTACCAGTCAATATTTTGGGGGGGGGGCTTGAACAGGGGGGAATAAAAGTTATGCTCCTCAAAGCTGATCCAGAAATCTCTTTTTCTTTCTTTGACCTCTGCTTTCAGACTATCCCCCTGACAATGGTGAGTTTTACTTGATCTTTATGCTTCTGAAAAACACTGATTAAGAAATCCCCAACCCTATTGTGTTGCCAGAAGTGGCTCCCTGCAAAGGTCAGGTTAAGACCCATCTATCCTTAGTAACTTCCTGTCTTTCCTCAAGTATTCCCCCTCCCTTTTTAAAAATAAAACTGCAACTCTTTTTTCCAACTCTTTTGATAAGTTCTCTAATAAATATTCTCATTATTGCAACAGCCTAAATATATCATCCACTTGGTGCATTTTGTCTTTTATATATCCCTTACTTTGTGTGTGGTGCTGCTGGTGCCTTTCTCTGAATTTTTAAAGTTTATGTTTGTGTGTTTGTTTTTGTTATGTCTCATGTCTAGATGTCCCCCACCCAAAACCTCATGCCCTCATAAGAGGGGCTTTTCAGAAGTGGCTGGGTCTAAAGTGTGATACTGGGACTAAAGGTGTGTTGATACTGGATTAGTTCACTAATTGGTTTATCATAGCTCTTGGTGTGGATAATGGGAAGGCCCACCCTGGTTGTGGGTGGCTTCACCCAAAAGGGTCGCAGCCTGGATGGGATAAAAGGGAAAGGGAGGCTGCTGCTGCTTCTTGCTGGCTTCTGTCCACCTTGCCGTGGACTGTTTATTTATCCTCTGTGATTCCCCTCTGCCATGCCACCCTGCCTTGCAGCCAGCCAACTATGGACTGAAACCTCTACAAACTGTGAGCCAAATTAAACCTTTCCTCTTTTAACTTGTGGATGTTGAATATTTTGTTCCAGCGATGAGAAAAGTAACTAAGACAGTTCTATTCACTTGGGTATTGGAAGAGATTATGTGATGAGGTATTCTACCAGTTTAAACTGGAAATCCAGATGTAACTTTTGAATCCTTTATTTTCTAACACAGGAAAGTAATATTTAAAGGTGAAATGCAAACCAGCTGGGAATGAAAATGACAAAAGTATCCAGTTAGCCTGGATTATCCATGTTACCAAATTTTTTTTTTTTTTTTAGTTTAAGTCTTGTAAATGATGTCACTCAGGCATTTAATTGTTAGAGATAAAAATGTAAGGATTTAATGCAGAATTTAAATCTGGAGGGCTTGGGGAGAAAGCATTGAATATCAACAAAGATTTTTTTTTTCATGATTCACATTCATTTACTTCTCTCCTATTATCACAGCATCTCTTGTCCCTACTACAGTGGTCTCAAGTTGTTACCACCTGAGAGACTTTGTGCCCACTCCTGACTGCTCTACCCTTGGATAGGATAACTACATAGCTTGTTCTCTGTCTTACTTCCTATGATCAAATGTTAACACTTTAGAAAGATATTTCCTTTATCGTATAAAAATAGTGACATCTCCCCAACATAAAAATCCCTTCCATATCCTCCTTTATGATCTAATACATAGTAAGTGCTACATGAATGCTTGTTGAATGAATATATTTTTGCACTTAACATCTGTGTTTTCAACTCTAATAAATGTTCTGTTGGTCAAAGAGAGGATATTTATAGGGAGGATGCCTGTGAGCAAATGTTTTATATGCATGTATGAGAATACCAATTGTCTTAGTTACTTTTCTCTCACTGATGGGACGAAATACCCGACACCCAAAGTTAAAGGGGAAAAGATTTATTTGGCTTACAGTTTGTAGAGGTTTAAGTCCATAATCTGCTGGCTCTAAGGCAGGGTGGCATCACAGAGGGGCAACAGTTCATGGTAGCGGAAAATGGCAAATGCAACAAGAGCAAAAGGGGAGGAGCAAGACTCCCTTCCTCCTCTACATTGTATGCAGGCTACCAGCCCTGCGGCGGGTGCAGCACTTGCATCCTTAATCCCAGCACTGCACTACGAATTGATAACAAACTCCAAATTCAGCCACTTCTGAAAAGCCTGCCCTCCATGACCACATAAGGCTTTGGGGGGACATCAAGACACAAGCCATAACATCAACTGAAACTTAATATTTTATAAAATCAATAAAAATATTCAAGTATATTTAAAAAGTAAAAAGATAATATTTGGGTGATTATGCATTTAAATTGGATTAGTATTTCCTTATGCCATAAATATAACTAAATGAGTGATACTTGCTTAAAATTCATTAACAGAAACAACCCTCTCTTTTATGGGGAGGGATTACACAGATGCGTATGGTACTTTTAAAAGTAAAATTATAAAATCTACAAAAAAAGATATTTAGTGAAAATCGATCAGTAATGATAATTTAAAGCCTATGAACTACAGAAAATCTAAGTTTGTGGAGAGTATCCAGATATCCAAGGAAGCAATAGAGAATTCTATTTAGTCTGGCTTTTTGCACCCAATATATTCATTTTTCTTTCTGAATTTTGTGATATTTTAAGATCTTTTTAGTAAATCTGGAAAAGATGTGGTATAAATACTGTTTTGAGGGAAGAAAAAAATAGGTGAATTTTTTTCTTTTTTTAAGGAGAAAGATGGGGCCACTCATATTAAACCTAGTTAATTTCTAATTACCGATTTCCTTGAAGTAGAATAAGTTTCATCTGCCTATTTCAAGTCTATTTTTCACTTCTTAGTAAATTATAATATATGTATATTTTATGGGTAGTGTATATTCAATATTTTTAAAATGCTAACAAAATTTACCAAGCTAAAATTATTACACAATTTCTTACAATTTCTATGTTGAAATCAGGATAATCTCAACTCCAGAAATCCAATAAGCAACCAAGATTATTTAGAATAATGAAATAATTGTGTGTCTATTTGTAATGACATACTTATATTTTTTGCTGAACAAGCCTATTGTAGGAGTTAATGAGGAAATTTGAATGCATTTTTTCTTTCTTAGAGAAGGTATTATCTCTTAGAGAACAAAAATAAGTTGTAACTTTATTCATTAGTTGCAATTCTTACAAAAGTTGCAAGAACTCTCCAGACAAGGGCTTACAGAAAGAACATTAAAAGAACAAAAGATTTTGTATTACAAAGTGATTGAAGATATAATACAGGCTATGATTTTCATCCTCTAATAGGACATATCATTCTAGAATATAAATTCTATACGAATATGAACTAAAACCTTCAAACTTCTTTTAAAAAAGCCTCAAGAGTGGGCCGGTGAGATGGCTCAGTGGCTTCAGCGCCTGCCCGGCAAGCGCGAGGCCCCGAGTTCGACTCCCGGAACCCACATACGAAAAAGGGGCCGGTGATATCACTCAGCGGCATGGGCGCCTCTTGGCGCGCGAGGTCCTGAGGTCGACCCCCGGTACCCACAAAAAAAAAAAAAAAAAAGCCTCAAGAGTTTCTGACTTTGTTAAAAACTATGCAAGCTAGTAGTATTAAAGTAACACTACAGATCTATAGGCACTTAATACACAGCTGCTAAAAATGGTCATTATTTTAATTTTTTTTTAGTGATGTGTAATGCACATGCCACAAAATTTGTTCATTTTGTACACACAATGCAATAGTCATAGTAAATTAAAAGTGTTATGCAACCTTCTCTGTAGTTTAATACATTTCCATCATTCCAAAAATTTCCCTCCTTTGTATTTACAGTTAATCTCCACTCCCACCTACAGCCTTAGGTACCCATCAATCTGATGTCTCTATAAATTTGTCTTTTTTAATACTATCTTATAAAAATGGAATCATACAATATATAATTTATTACATTTACTGTCTTTCACTTAGTATGATGTCATTCAGGTCCTTTCGTGTTTCAAATGTGACAAGAGTTTGTTCCTTTGGAATACTGAATAGTATCCTATTATGTGACTATATATACCATTTTGCTTTTATTTTTATTAATATATATTAGTTATACAGAACAATAGGTTTGTCTGGCATGTTCAGACATTTATATTAACTACTTTTATTATTTTCACTCTCCCCCATTTTCCCCATTCCCCTTTTTTCCCTCCTCCCCTGATCATCTTCTCTAATAGTTTCCCTTCTATTTTCCTCTCTCTCTCTTTCTCTGTCTCCTTAAGATTCCATATATAAGAGAAAAATGTGATATTTTGCTTTCTGAATCATCTCTAATTCCATCCATTTTCCTACAAGTGACATGATTTTATTCTTCTTTATGGCTGAATAATATTCCCATGTGTATATATACATATTTTCTTTATCCATTCATCTGTTGATGGGCACCTAGACTGCTTGCATAGCTTGCTTAATGTGAATTGTGCCATAATAAACACTTTGTGCAGGTATCACAACATAGTATGCTAATTTAATTCTTTGGGGGATATACAGAGGACTGGTATAGTGCATCAAATGGTAGCTCTATTTTTAGTTGTTTGAGAAACCTCCACACTGATTTCCCTTGTGACTTTACTGATTTATATTCCAACTAACAGTTTAAGATGTTTCTTTTTTTCCCTCACATCCATACCAACATGTACTGTTTTTGTATTCTTGATGACAGCCATGGTGACTGCAGTGAAAAGGGATCTGAATGTAGTTTTAATTTATATTTCCCTAAAAGCTGAAGAATCTGAGCATTTTTGCATATACTTAATGACCATTTTTCTTCTTATTTTGAGAAGTATATGTTCTTTGTACTTGCCTATTTATTTTCTAAAATTATTATTTTTATATATTTTAATTATAAGGAGAACTATAACAAAATTTAAAAATAATTTTTGCTATTGCTTATTTGTCAAATTATTATTTTTAAAGAATTTAATTATAAGGGGAACTACAACAAAATTAAAAAAAAATAATTCTTGCTATTTCTTATTTGTCACCCAAAGAGATGCCTTCTTTAGTTTTGTTTTTTATTGTTTCTATTCAGTTTTTATTAAATAAATTTCCAGGACTGGACAGTGTTATTCTACCCAGGTTGACTAAACAGTCAAGTTTATAGGTTATAAAATTCTATGCTATTTAAAAAAAAATTCCCTACTACCATGTTGAAAATTTTATGACTTGCTTGCCTTGCACATATAGATACATTTTTATTTCAATCCCAAGATTCAAGTAGAAAAATCCAAACATTTTAATAGAATTCACATCTTAAAATTTTTCTGAATAAAGAAAAAAATTATTTTATTTAGTATACTGATTATCTCTTTATATCCACTGTTTTATAAATAATTTAAAATCTCTTCAATTGTGATTAACATAGTTTTGTACTCATCTGATAAATACCTTCTCATATCCTGCAATATCTCAAGGTAAAATATACTGTAATTACTAGAGTAAACTAGTTTTTCTAATATTATAATCATGAATTAAAATTCTAAAAAAGTAAGGTTCTTTGCTCTCCATCATCTGAGAGAATTTACTTCTTTGGTAAACAAAAAGAAAGTGAACTAAAATGTCTAGGATAATTGTTAAGTGCCTAATGTTTATATAAGTGAGTAAACCCAAATAGAAATAAAGAAAATTGCTAATTATCTGAAGGGATGAATAAAAGGACAGTACCTCCCATATGATAGAAATTATCCATGTAAGATTGGGCAGTAGTGACATTTCAACAATTTCCTAGGCATGTTTTTCTAAAATGGACAGTGCAAGCAGATTAAAAACAGAGTAAAGTAACATAATAGTAAAAGAAATCTGAGTAGGAAGACTTAAATCTAGTCTTCAAAGAATAATAAAAGAGGCAATTTAAAGCAAAATAGTATACAGGCACAGCACTGAAAGATCCAGAGTCTAGAAACTTGTTAGGAAATCTGCAATACTAATGTTCATAAAAATAAGGGCAGTGAGAGAGGAGAATAGGGGGTGGCAAAACTGGCTGGGGAAGTAGGCGTGACCTGTTAAATTACAAGATCCCGGACGCATGCGCAGAACAGTTCCCAAGCTCTGCAAGTGGACTTCTTGAGCACTCCAGCAGGTTTTCAATAGGGTGGCCTAGACCCGATGTCAGCCTGAGACATGGGATCCCAGCACCTCGTCTCATGACCCATATGTAGAAGTTCTCATGGGTTTCCTATAGAATAATATAAAGAACACACATATGCCATTGAAGAGCTTGCTATCATAACTTTCCGTGATAACCCAGGCTTCATTTCCCAGCCGAAGCATGTACTTTTATTTTTGCTTTTACCCATTTTTTCTCTTTTACTAGGCCCAGGTTTGCTTTGCAGAGCCAGTTTCTCCCCCACGCATCACTTTTACTTTCTTGAATAAACCTAGCCACTGCTTTTTGCTCGTTTTGCTCAATTCTTTGTTCAAGTTGAGAAGAACCTGGAATCTAAGTCAAGAGGGAGAGGTGAGCAACCCAGAATCCAGTAACATTTATTTGGTGAACCACTTTTAGAAGCAGGCTACCCAGGGCCGGTGAGATGGCTCAGCGGCTTAAGCGCCTGCCTGGCAAGCACGAGGGCCCGAGTTCGACTTCCGGAACCCACATACGAAAAAGGGGCCGGTGATATCGCTCAGCGGCATGGGCACCTGCTGGCGCGCGAGGTCCTGAGGTCGACCCCCCGGTACCCACAAAAAAAAAAAAGAAGCAGGCTACCCAATAAATCTATTTATATATATCGTTCTGTATAGCAGAAATCAAACATCAAACCAAGGGTTTTGCAGAAACTTCTCATTTAATTGGCAGAAAACCAGATGAAGTTTGTATTATTATTATTGTCATTTTACACATGAAGAAACTGATCATTTAGAGGACTGACTATATCATAATGCTCAAAGGCATTGAGATCTAAAGTGTTAAGTAATAAAAGTGTTTGTTTAGGAAATTTGAATTACACTATTTTATATCAATTATAGTATGTAAACTATGACCAAAAAAATCAGAAAAGGGATAATTAGAAAACTCAAATAAGAGTAAGTAGGATCTTTGCAAGGGACTATAAGTGAATTATGTGGATTTTAGCAGAAGGAGACAGTGTTTTAGGAGACATAAACAATGGTAAACATTTAGATGAAACATAAATGGATGAAAAGACTTTATTAAATGTAACAGCATATTGTAAACATGTACTAATAAAAGTAAAAATTAAAAATATAATGTATCAATAATTCATATTAAGGGATAAGTAAACATCATTGCGTTTTTTCATTCACCAGTCAGTGGACATTGGGATTATTTCTACTTTTTGCTGTTATGAAGAATACTGCTATGGACATCTCTTTACATATCTTTGTGTGGACATACGTTTTCACTTCTCTTTGGTAGAGTCTTAAGAGTGCATTTGCTTGGATGTATGCTAAGTTTATATTTAACATTTTAAAACACTGCTAAACTTCTTTCCAAAAAGTAGAAACCAGCAGTGCCTGAGAATCCCTATTGTCATTGGAAACACTTAGAAATATTTTCTTTTTTGGTATTGTTATGGCTTGTATCTAGATGCCCCCCAAACCTAATGTGCTCATAGGTGGGGCATCTGAGAGATGGCTGGATCATGGGTGTGTGATACTGGATTAGTGTGTGTGACTTTGGGATTAAGGGTGTGTGATAGCAAAATTGGTTTAGCACAGA
The DNA here is from genome assembly GCA_028451465.1 of Erethizon dorsatum. NCBI lineage: Eukaryota > Metazoa > Chordata > Mammalia > Rodentia > Erethizontidae > Erethizon > Erethizon dorsatum. The sequence continues at coordinate 19,991,225 of CM051842.1, forward strand.
TCTGGGTCCAGATAATGGAAGCCCCACCCTGGGTGGCTTGTAGCCTGGATGGGATAAAAGGGAAAGGGAAGCTTGGCTGCTTCTCTGTTTTCTGCTTGCTTTGCCATGCACTATTTATCCTCTGCAATGCCCCTCTGCCATGCCATCCTACCTTGGAGGCAGCATAGTATGGACTGAAACCTCTATAAAGTGTGAGCTGAAATAAACCTTTCCTCCTTTAACTTGCAGGTATTGGACATTGTGTCTCAGTGGTGTGAAAAGTAACTAAGACAGGTATGTGTATAGTCTTTCTTGTATGTATGTAGTGGTTTCTCATTGTGGCTTTAATTTTTATTTCTCTAATGAGTAATAATGATAAGCATATATTCATCTGCCTGCTAGATTTTAGTGTATCTGTGGTGAGATATCTGTAGAAATTTTTGTCCATTTTTAATTGTCATATTATTGAATTATGAGTATAGATACCTGAATATAAGTCATTTATCAAATATATGATCAGCAAATATTTTCTCCCAGCCTGTAACTTGTCTTTTAATTTTCTAAATAATGTGTTGTAGCACAAAATCTTGAGGTTTTTGAAATCTAATTAATCAACTTTATCTTTTATGGGTTGTGCTTTTGGTTTGGTATTGTATCTAAAAACTCTGCCAAATTTAAGGTCATAAAATAATTTCCTATGTTTTCTTATAGAAGTTGTTTCCATTCTGTAAAGAAGCCTATGTTTTTGTAAAATAAAATTTAAACATTTTTAAGAGGTAAGGTTCTTAATTCATTATTTCGCAAGTGGACATTCAATTATACAAGCAAAATGTTTTAAAAGATTATTATTTTCCTAGTGAGTTATCTTGATAACTTTGTCAAAAATTAATTAACCATAAGTTTGCAAGTTGGTTTCTGAATTTTCAGTTGTATTCCAATTGACTATTCTATACCAATATGGCACAGTCTCCATTACTGTAGACTTGTAATGTATTTGAAATTTGGGAGTTTAAATTCTCCAACTTTGTTCTTCTTTTTTTCAATATTATGTTGGCTATTCAGGGTGTCTTGATTTCCATGTGAAATTTAGGAGCAGCTTGTCAATTTATATAATAATTACTACTAGAATATTTATAAGAATTGCAGTTAATTAGATCAATTTGTGCTAAATAGCAATCTTCTCAATAGTGAGCATTCTCATCCTTGATCATAAACTATCTCTCAATTGTTTTAAATATTCTTTAATTCTCTAGTGTTTTTTATAGATTTTAGTGTAAAAACCTCATATTGTTCAAATATATTTCCAAGTACTTTATTCATTTTTACACTACTATAATTAAAATTGTTTCCTTATTTTATTTTTGGAATGTTTGTTACTAGTACGTAGAAATACAATTGATATTATTAGTCTTATGTCCTGAGGCCTGATTAGACCCACTTCTTAATTCTAGCAGGGGAAGGGTTGTTGATTTCTTTGGGTATTCTAGAGAAAATATTTTCTACATAGACAAGCATATTTTCTAGGAATGAATACAGATTTACTTCTTTGCTTCCAACATGGTAGCTTTAAATAGGTTTTTTGGCATTTTACAGTTGCTAGAAATTTTGGCACAATATGAAATAGTTTGAGAAAGCAGATATTCCTGTCTTGTACCTGATATTAAGCTAAGGGGATTTAGTCATTCACAATATGATGTTACCTGTGGAGTGTTCATACATGTCTTTTATCTCCATTATTATTTGGAGATACTGTAGCATATAAAATACATATCTTGTCTGTGTTCACTTTTCTTTCTTACCCCTAAAATCATTGGCCAATGCCAATTCAGGTGGTCATCATGGAATTTTTAAAAGATTGGTAGAAGTTTCATGAGAAGGGAAAAGTCCTGCTAAAAGGTCACTGAAAAAAATAAGTACTAAAGCCAAACTGTTTTCTAGGTATGTGGGAGTATATTACTGTAACAACTTATTCTATGGGAAAATTTGAGTGTTATACAGAGCTTAGGAGTTGAATTTGATCATGTTTTCCAAACTTCCAATAAATGTTACAGAAGCTACTTTTATTTAATCTTCGCAAATTTTATAGTTACAAACAGCATTTAAAATATATAACATATGGCCCAAAAACAGACATGTGAATCAGTGGAACAGATCAGAAGATACAAACATCCTCAGACACATTCAGCTATTTGATTTTCCACAAAGAATCTAAAAACATATGTTAGAGAAAATATAGCTGATTTAACAAATGTCGGTGGGGAAAATGGATCTCTATATGTAGAATATTGAACCTGGACACGTATCTGTCACCATGTACTAAATTAAAAACAAAATGGATTAATGATCTAGGCATTAAAACAGAAATAATAAACTACTAGAAGATAAAATAGGTAAAAAAAATCAAAGTTATAAGTGTAGGGAAAGACTTTCTAAATAGAACTGCAATTGCAGAAGAAATAACAGTGATCAACGACGAACGGGATTATGTCAAATTAAAAAAAAAATTCTGTTCAGCAAAAGAAACAATCAGTAAACAGACAGCCAAAGGTATGGGAAAAAAATGTTGGCAACCATTCCTCAGACAGAGTTTTAGTGTGTAGAATAAATAAAGAAGTTAAAAAATTAGACCTCCCCAAAATAAAACCCCAACCAAAAATGGGAAACCGGAACAGACACTTCTCAGAAGAAAGAGTACAAACGGCCAATAAACATATAAAAAAAGTTCAAAATCTCTGACCATTAGAGAAATGCAAATTAAAATAAACTAAGATTTCATCTTACATCAGAAAGAATGGCATCATCAAAGAAATCAAATAACAAATGCTGGTGTGGCTGCAAGGAAAAATACAGCGTTCTGCATTGTTAGTGGGAATGTATACTAACACAACCATTGTGTAAATCAGTATAGAGATTTCTCAAAGAACTAAACTTAGAAATTCCACTTCACACAGCTATTCCCTTTTTAGGTATCATTCCAAGAGTGCTAAAGACATCATATTACAGCTCTAGATGCATACCAGTTTTTATAGCAGCACAATTCATAATAGCTAAATGCTAGAAACAGCCTGTATATCCATCAAGAGATGAATGGATAAAGAATATGTGGTATCTATACATAATGGAATTCTACTTGCCTATAAAGAAGGATAAATTCAAGAGAAAAAGAAGGAAGGAAAGAAGGAAGGAAGGAAGGTAGGAAGGAAGAAATGAAGGAAAGAAAGGGAAAACACATGAAGGGATTAATAACAGTTTGCCCATTGGCCTCTGTAGCCCGTGGAACATAACACCAATTTTGTCATAAAGGTACATTATTATGGGTGTATAATACCCATGTTTACTCCTTAAAATTTCCTATGGATGAATTATTAATTTAAATTTTATGAGTTTTATTATATTAAATAATGAGTATTTAACAGAAAAAATATCAAAAATAAAGTATTGATTTTTTAATATTTATTGACTATACAAAAAGCATCAAAATTTTCAACATCAACTCTTTTTTGGTGTACAAAGTCTAAAAAATAAAAACAGAAATACATTCCTATATGAACTACAATGAAAATACTAATAGAACTCTATAAAAAATAATCTTTACTTCAATTATCACACCTAAGGCAGTCTTCACATGTAACAACAGCATGTTCCATACACACGTATTGCTTACACTGACCACACATGTGTTTTGCTTTCCTGGCCTTTTTGTAGGACATACTTGACATCTTGCTGGTATTGCCATTTTGTCAGGAGGTCCTTATCATAGTATACAATGTGTAGTTAACAGGAACATAAAATATCAATAAAATAAGGTCTTAAATTCTTCATCTGTATTGCATGTTTAGAATAAACATGAACATTTTCACATCAGCTGTGTATTTGCTTACAAAACCTAAAATATAATATCAGAAATAAATTCCTATATGAACTGCAAAATACCAATATAATGAAAATACCAATAGAACTCTACAATAAAGATAATCTTTGCTTCAGTTGTCGAACCCCAGGCAGTCTTCACCTATGACAATTGCATTCTTCATGCACACGTCTCACATACACTGAGAGCACATGTGCTTAGATTTGCTTTCCTGTGTGGCAGGCCATTCTTCTCACCTATCTTGTCTTCCTGTTCTGTCAGGAGCTTCCTACTATATTGTACAATCTGCACTTAGGAAAATAAGATATCAGTAAAATAAAATATCAAATATGTAATGAGTGCTTAGAATAGACATCAGAATTTTCACATTAGCTGTTTATTTGCTGCAAAATCCTAAAAGATAACATCAGAAATAAAAACCTATGTGAACTACAATGTAAATACAAACAGAAGTCCACCACAGAAAGAATCTTTGCTTCAACTGTCACACCCAAGGCAGTCTTCACACATGAAAACTGCATGTTCCATACACATATATCCCTTACACTGATAGCGTGTATGTTTTGTATTCCTGTCTTTTCCTGTAGGGCACAGTTGACATCTTTTTGGTGTTCCTGTTGTCATAGTAGGTCTTCGTGATGCTGCACCTGCCATTTCATCTGACAGCTCACCAGTGTGCCCCACAATTTTTTTGTGTGTAGTTTTCTGGGCAGAAACATTTTGTTTTTCCTCTGCTGTAAATGATCTCTTATGAGTTCTAGTGCCAATTGTCTAAGAAAATTTCTCAGTGACATTTTTCACTTGTTATTTTCTTTGTAAACTATTAAACTACATCACACACATTTAGGATCAAGCAGAACACAACCACTGGTGAACACTTTAGGTTTTGAGTACATCATAATTGCTGCATAACTCATCAACAACATCTCCCCTGCCTTTGGTTTTCTTGTAGAAAGTGTCCATCTCATGTTTCCATTTCGTTGAGATTCCCCTATCAGTATTTCCATCATGGTGAAATGTTGAGATCAGTAGTACCAGTTTGTTTTTCTTTGCCATATACCAGGCCAATATTATAGCTTTCTGAAATCCAAAGATTGTACTATACAGTTCTCTGTTTTGAAATTGAAGCATTTAATTTGGAATTTCTGTTTTGTTCCCATGTACAGTTCCTATACTTGTCAACTTGTGCTGAGCTAGAAACTGTAACATCAATTGGAAACTGGTAAACCAATTGTTGAAGGTCACATTCTGATTAGTTTGGGAGATGGGAGCAACAAGTCTGTTCGCAACATCATTTTGTTTATTACTATACAAATAAGGACCTGATGACTGAATTTCAGGATAAATTTCTAAATTGAAAGCATAATAAGTCTTCACACCAACAGGAGCAAAATTATCCCATATTTTGAAGTTTTTTGGGGAATATACTGCCTGAAGCTACAGCGACCAAGAAATGCGGCAAGATGTTCGTCAGTTGTCGTGTATTCAGATGGTCTGTAAATTGCTTGACAATTACCCACAAATCTCTCAAACCATAAGTGGATAGCAGCCAGATTATTAGTTCTTTTTCTTTCTTGGTGGGTGGTTTTGTCATCAAACTTCAGGCGATTTTGAAGGAAACCAAATCTCCTCAGGGTCATTGTTATTCTACAAAACTGAAACCCACATCTATTGCTTTTCCATTAAGTTTTTATGTTACTGTTATTACCATAAGAAAGCCCTGTTAAGTACAGCAGACCTATGAATGCTTTCAGTTCAGCTAGTGAGGTGTCATAAATACTTTTTTAAGTATGGCTATTGGTGCATACAGAACGTTTTACTTCTATTTCAGCATTTGTTTATCTCACAACATCTTGTAGCATTTCATCTCTTGCAAACAGTTTCCAACATTGAATGGCAGTGCTGGCATTCCGTCCAATAGATTTCACCCCTGCCAAGATCCTCACTATATTTTCAGACCTAGTTCTAACATTGGATCATTCCACTTGGTTGCATGACCATTTTGTACCATTTCTACTAGTCAAATATGCACTCACAGTGTTGTTTTCTTTGTCATCTGAATCAAGGAGGTCTGCATTCCCTGTGACTATTAGTCTATTCTTGCTCCATTTCACTCTCACAAGAATTTTGGCTCAAATGGCCATCATCAAAGTCATTATCATCTTCATCATGTATGTATGAATTATCTGATCATTCACTTTTGAAGTCCTCCAAAACTTGCAAATGTGTTTGTTCATGTGCCATTGTACTGAATTGGGCTACTTCTATCAGAAAAATCAAAGAAAACTTTTTTTTAAAACAAATTCTGGGGCCAGTGAGATGGCTCAGCGGCATAAGCGCCTGCCTTGCAAGCGCGAGGGCCCGAGTTTGACTCCCGGATCCCACATACGAAAAAGGGGCCGGTGATATCGCTCAGCGGCACGGGTGCCTGTTGGCATGCGAGGTCCTGAGGTCAACCCCCCGGTACCCACAAAAAATAAAAATAAAAAAAATAAAACAAATCCTATGGCTGATGATATACCTCAGTGGCATAAGCGCCTGCCTGGCAAGTGCGAGGTCCTGAGTTCGACTTCAGGTACCCGCATATAAAAAAAAATTCTAAATACACAGAAATGTAGCAATGAGTATTTCATGGGTAAAGCTCACATATTGCTGCTTTAGACCTCTTGTATACATGTGGATGTTCATCTGCCAAGTGGGTGAATCCACAAATTGGTTTTTGCTTTCCCCAGGTGCAAGTACTGTGAGTCACACCCACATTCCATTTATGGTAAAATTCATGTTTACGGAACAGAAGAGTGGTGTAGGTGTATATTACCCCCTGTGATGCTAAGGTAAACATATGTAAGACCTGTTAGATGGAGCATTATGTTGCTAAAAATCCCAGTTTGACACTTATGCACACATGCACATACCAAGTTGGGTAAACAAAAGATTGCTTCCTGTATCCCCCAAGTGCATCTACTGAGATGTGCAGGCAGCTACTATTATGCTAAAGTACAAATTTACAGTAGAAAAGTATAGGATGGGTTCTTGTAACCCATTATGTCCCCAGGCTTCTTTGCAGCTAACAGTGACCTTGTGACTTATAGGTAGCCTGCAGAATAAAAGCAGAAGCTAGTGTTTGCATGTTGGGGGTTCCAGGAAGTTATTTTTCTGATAAAAGTAAGAGTCTCAGGTAGCATGCAAATTCTCTTTACCCTGTCTAAGTTTCCTTGCTGCCTGAAATGAGGACTACATTTTTAGAAGTAGAGTAGCCATCTTTGTGATAATGAAGAGTCAACCTGAACATCAGATTACCAGGGGCTGAGGGTACAGAATGAGAGATGGTGGAAAACAATTAGTGTCTTCTATTGTTTTATAAATTTAAGAGGAAAGCCTAATGAACAGTTGAGGAAATAGTTGACAATGCAGGAAACTTTTCTCAAGAGCACAGTCTTTGGGAGCAGGGGTGGTGTCAACAATCTAGTACAAACTTAATTGACTTGGTTGTGTAACAAGTATGACTTTAAAATATTACAGTGACAAGGATTTCTGCTACTCACTATGAAAAACAGCATATATCAGGCTAAGTCTTGCATGGAGACAAGTTCACAAGATAAATGAAATACAGAGAATAATTTTATGAAAGCATCATACAGCAATTAAATTTGATAGAAGAAGACAAACCAAGATTCAGGAAACAAAGGACATAAAATGATATTGAACATGCATTTGCTCATATTTTCCCTTTGGAAGCCTATGTTTATTCTCATTGGATCTAGAGGCCACATCAAAAACCGCAGCCTAAAGCTTACAACAGTCTCACTAGAATGGAGAAACAAACTTTGGCATTCACAGCTACAAAGACAGCCAGTACTTCAGGTGCCAAGACCTCAGAATCTGAGAATATCAAAGAACCCAACATGTGCAGTCAATTACCCTTGAGAAATGATTGCAGTGAGAGGCCAAGAAGCCAAAAAAAAAAGAAAGAAAAAACAGAAAAAAAAGAAAAAAAAAGGAAAAAGGAAAAGAAAAAAAAAAAGAAAGAAAAAATCAGCAGCTAAGATGCAATAATGCCAAGTAGATATTGAGGCAGTCTTACAGTGCTAGAGACACATACTCTGGAGCCCAGGACCTGCCAAAGTGGAGGCTGCTGAATGATTTGTTCTAGGAATAAAGCAAGCAAATATAAATCAAGTTTTCCAAAGCTTAACATGCAGCTTTGAATCATGTGAATATGTGAGACTGAGGTTATCTGCTCTAATTGTATATTGGAAAAAAAGGCATTTTACCCAAAATTGTAACTCAGCTTAGTAAACAAAATTGATCAAAAGCCAAGAGGGAAACCATACATTGAAATGGATTAAGCCAATATGTTTTAAATAGATTTAAAAATAACTATGACTAGTATATTAAAAATTACAAAAAATGAAGATATTCTCAGTAGAAAGCTGGAATATGTATATATAAATTCATTCTAGAACTGAAATATACTATAAGTGAAATTGAAAATGTGATAGATGGGTTAACCTACAGAAATCAATGCTAAAGAAAATATATATGAACTGTAAGATAAATCACATTTCTGATAAGAGTAAAGAAAATTTAGGTAAATATGGAAAAAGTATGAAGGCTATCAGAAATGATGAAATATAATATTTCATGCAAGCACAGGAGAAAAGAGAGAGAATAATGATAATAAATAAGATGCTGAAAATGAAAGACAACATGAAAATTTCAAACAATGAGACTGAAGAAGAAACATTAACTTTAGAGAATAAGACTGACAGACGACTTCAAAACAAATGAGAAGCCAGAAACCAACACAACAGTAATCTTAAGGATCTGGAAAAACTGCAACTGATATAGAATCAAATCTAACCATATGGGTATTATGCTAATTTTAAATATGTGTAATACTTAAAGACAGTAATATTGGATTAAATAAACCAAAATGTAATCACATATTGTTTATAGTTAGCACACCTTAATTATGAAGAAATATAAAAGCTGCAAGTAAAACAACTTAAAAAGGCATGCACATTAAACAAAAAATCTAACTGGAAAAAGAGAAAGAAGAAATAGACAAATCTATAATAATAGTAATCCATTTTAACATACCTCTCTGTAAGCAATAATCAGAGAAAAATCAGTAGAAAATATTACAAAATTCACAACGAGCATAGCAAACACAATACTCTAAACCTGGAAAATTAAATTTAAATCTCCGTAAGGTGATTTTCATAACCTGTTCAAAGAGATTAAGTAATTTTTCTCAAATTATTTAAGGTTAGCATCAGAAAGAGTCAGGTTGAAAACTAAAATTTACTTCAAAGTTAATCCTCTTTTGTTTAAGCCATTATATTGTGATAGATTTAAAGTGTATTTTATAGTGTGCTGTTCGTCATCTTTCCTTGTATGTTTTACTTTTGAACAATCTGTACATGGAAAGATTATGGGGAAAAAAAGATTTGCACACAAAAAGCATGCAAAAAAGATTCCATAGCCTATTAAGAATAGTTCACCCCTCTCTTGGCACTATCCAATGTATGTAATTTAGCCTAAAATCCTCAATGTCATGAAATCTATTCAGGTTTTTTAAATCTAGTGTTTTGTAAATGTGTTTGATCTCAGGCTTAATACTGTACAATTACACACATTGCTTTCTTTTTCTTTTTTCCCTTTTTGTTTTCTTCTGTTTTTCTTTCTCACTCTCTTTTTTTTCTTTCCTTCCTTTATGAAGTCTATCAATATTATTTAGTAAAATGTGTATTTTTTTTTTCTTTTAAAACATTTGGAAACCTTCCTTAATAACAACCTCTTCTAGTCTAATTACATTACTTCAGAAATTTTCAAACTTTTGTAGTGAAGAAATTTTTCTTTTTCCAAATATAATGATATCTTAGGGTATAGTAGAAAGATAAAAAGGAGAAATGAGGCTAATACTAACAATACAATCTGCTTGAGCAGGGGCTGGCAGAGTCACAACTCTGCACTGAGATTTGTAATGACTGGTAAGTTAAAATAGTGGAAATTAAAAAGGTCCTGCATCAGAGGAGACTATTGGATTGCAGTTAACTTGATGGGCATGACTCTGCCTGTTTTAACTTTACAGCTTATATCTCTGTTCTACTCCAATCTTATGTCATGATTTTGCACAATCATTTATCTTTTCTAGAAAAGCACACCTGAATAAAAATATCTGATCTTAAGATGCTTTTGTATTTTTTACTACTCCCATGCATAAACATATATCCAGCCTTGGGACCTCCTTTTAACAGATTTGTTTCACTGAAGAATTAATTGTAAAATATTGACCGTATGTCAGAATTTTTAAATTTTTCGTAAAGTTATTGTTTACATGAAATACGATAGCTTTCAAATATAAATATTATGAAAGTACATGTAGCTTCAAAGAAGAATCATGAAAGAGAAAATATGTCATTGCCCAAATGAATATATAATAGGTATAAATTAAAACTCAAAATATCTGAATGAAAATATATTTTTTTTTGTGGGTACCAGGGGTCAACCTCAGGACCTTGTGTGCCAGCAGGCGCCCGTGCTGCTGAGCGATATCACCAGCCCATGAAACTATTTCTAAAAGAGAAGGAAGAAGAAAACAAAAGAGTAAAGTGAAAACCTTCAGAATGGAAAAAATGTTTTTACTAGATATTGCTTCAACATAGGTCTAATATCTAGAATATATAAATAACTCAAAAACATTAGACTGCCTATAAAATCCCAATCAAAAATGGACAACTGAAATGAATAGACTAATACACATAAAATAGTATAACCATTATGGAAATCCTCATAAAGAGTCCTCAAAAAATTAAAAATAGAAATTCCATTTGATCCAGCTATTTCCCTTTTACATATATTCCTGAAAGAATTGAAGACATCATATTAGAGCAATATGTGCATATCCACGTTTATGGCAGCACAATTTATAATAGCTAAATCTTAGGAGTGGCCTGTGTGTTCATCAACAAATGAATGGATAAAGAAAATGTAATATTTACACACAATGTAATACTACTCTGCAGAAGGATAAACTGAATCATTTGTAGGAAAATTAATGAACCTTGACACTATAATGTTAAGTAAAATAAATTGGACTGACAATCTTAAATTGTGCATGGTTCTTCTTATATGAAAAAGCCAAAATGTACATAAAGATCAAAATAAAAGGAAATAGGGAGATAGAGCTTTGTCAAATGGGAGGGAGACCAAGAGATGGAAGGAAAGGGGAGGGAGTGAAGTTGAAGTGGATGAAAAAATAATTATGATAGGTTATGTACTTCTGCCAACTCCCCACAAGGAATGTTATCATTATGTACTGTAAACGTGCACTGAAAAAAATAATTTTTAAAGAGGACAAAGAGAAATGTTCATATTCAATATCAGTCTTTCTTCAAACACATTTTTTAAAAATTATCAGTCAATAAATATAATCCAAAACAGTCTCAAAAGCATTGTAAGCCACAAGAAATTCAACAGCAGAATCATTCACATTGACTCATACTTTTCAAATTATAAAAGAAAATTAAACACAATGGCCTACTCGAGGAAAAACAATATATACATACATATACATAGACACATTTGGATTAGCAGCTGACTGAAAGCTTGATTCACTGTTGGTAGTAGAAAAGTATAATGTGATTGGCAGCTTTGAGAATTTAATAAACCATGTCAATAGTTTTTTACCATTAATTCCCTCCAAAATTCACTGTTTTCGCTTAATTATGTGTTCTTTCTCAATAAGTGGTAGTTTATTCAAATCTAGGAAACAAATATTTCTCAACCAAATTATGGAGATCATATGCTGGTCTTTATGTCTCTATTAAATAAAACTCATTCAATTATTATTTGAAATAGCTATGTGCCAAATCCTGTCTTATCTGTTGTAAGATGTAAAGAAAAGCAATTTATGGATGCTACCAAAAATCAGTCACAAACTATTGAAATCTAGTGAGCTCTTTTTAATTCAAATAGAAGTCATACTGCACTAGGAGATGTTTCCAGAGTGTTTTAAAGTATGACAGGAAACTTCAGCATTTGGAAATCTTTCGATTTTCATGAACACTATGTCATACATTTTTCAAAGTTATTCAGGGCCTTTCAAACTTTGAACTGGTGCAAGCATTTATTATAATTTGTAATCTGAATTGTACAAGAATACTCAATTCTTATTCCCCCCACCAGTCTATTACAGTAAAAGGCACTTGAAGGTGAATGACTTGCATCATGAATAAATTCAATTGTTCAGCAGACAGTTCTTTAATTACGAATCTTCAAATGTTTAGCAGGACTGTATTTGAGTTCCTTTCACACAATGAAAAATTGTGAAAATACAACTTTTGTATTCTATAATTAGGAGAAGGTATTGCTAAAGAAGGCCAAAGGGCAAATTCTTTCTTTTAAACTGTACATAATGATACATGTTTACATATTTTCTTTGCATAACATTTAAAGTCATATTTATGCAGAAAAGATGACAAACTGTCTGAGTATTAAAAATATATTCTTTCTACAGTATAGAACACTTTAACAAAGTAATTCTGGATATGTTTCAGCTCACTAACTCTAATGGCATTCTTCAGTTTCTCATATTACCAAGCCCTCAGAACAAAAGTGCCACTATCAATAGGGTACAATTTTTCCCACTAACTCATTTTGATTTCCACTGAAACCTTTTCTTCATTCTTACATGGACTCTCTAAAAAGTCTTCAAGCTTTTTAAATATTGGATGTGAAGACTAAAGCCAAAAGCTATTTACTTGGGAAATGAATTATCCTAATCTCTTGAAACCATTTCCACATGATAAAAATGTAGGGAAGAATGAAGAATAACAACTGGAAGGAGGAATGAGCAGTGACAATACTGAATCCTCGTTTGTAGGAAATAGTTTTAGATGTCCAAATGAGGGTTTCACAGTAAAATTCAAGACTATTGAAAACTAGTTATCTGGTGTGTCATTGTTAATATGTAATTGAATGGCCTTGTTAAATTGGCTTAGGAATTTATAATATCAAATTAGTCACAATTTAAATCTATATGGAATACACACGTTTCTAATCAATGGATCAGATGCATTCCTCACATTTCTTAATGTATACTAATATACCCAGCAATGTTTCTGGTCAGTGGTTCTTAAACTTCTGATTGCATCAGTGTCCCCTGGTGGGCTTTTAATGACACAAGCGGTTGAGCTTTAACTCCAAATCGTCCTATTTAGTAAGTCTGGGGTGGGAACTATCACTCTGTATTTGGTATTCTGACAAGTTGCCTAGTGTATTAGTTTGCTTGGGCTGTCATAACAAAATACCAATTCTAGAGTGTGGGAAGTCCAAGATCAAGGAACTTGCAAGATAGGTTTCATTCTGAGGCCTTTCCCCTGTATGCTCACATGACTTCTTTTTGCATTCACAGGGAAAGGCAGACTTCTGATGTTTCTTCCTCTTATGAGGATATCAGCTCTATTTGATGAGGGCTTACTTTCATGACTTCAATTATTACTATTTACCTCTTTAAAGGCATTACCTCCTAATACAGTCACTGTGAAGCTGAGGGTTTTGATTTATGTATTTACAGAACACATAACACCAGGAGAACCTTCTGCCCTGGTTTCAGAAACCAAGCTTCAAGAACTAGTATGCTAGGTACTGTGATGAATATACAAGTATGTTTACAAAGCTTCTTCTATTAGACCTTCTTCTATTTTCAATAGAAAGGTCCAACATGTACAAAACTTTTAGAAAGAAAAATAAGACCACATAAGTTATGTGCCTAATTTTATGGTAGTGTCAAAATATAAAGTACATACTATATATGAGTCGAATGTCAGAATGTCAGGATCTTAGGAATACATCAAAGTGTTAGTAAAATACTAGCATTACCAGAATTGGTAAGATTTTGAAATATAAATATGAACAAATTATAGGTGTAAGAATTTACCAAGGAATGTAATACGGAAGAAGTGGAGTTTAACTTGGCAGAAAAATGTAAGGTTTTTTGTTTTGTTTTGTTTTGTTTTGCCTGAAAAAAATTTTGTGTAGAATGTGGTGGGAGATAACATTGGTAAATTTGATCAGACTGTGGAGAGTAAGAATAACTGGCCCTGTAAAGTTTGAAAAAGAAAGAAACATGATGAAAGCACAGGAAGTAGTGAAAACTGAACAAGAATGAGATGTAGATGGCTCAGAGGAATATCTAAATCTTACACACTCTCCTCTTACTCTTTCTTTGCTGTATTTCATGATTTTTTAAAATGCAAAACATTGGGACTGTTGACATAAATTATTTCTTTGAACTGTAATGCATGAAATTCTACTGTAACGTTTGGCTTGCAAAAGGGAATCTACAATTGTCCTCCATATTACAAATTATATAGTGTCGAGTAGCAAAGCTCAAACTAACTATAAACATATTACAAATTATATAGTGCCAAGTAGCAAAGCTCAAACTAATTACAAACAGAATTTTGTCCCTTTCCACTATGTACTGTACTTTTATTCAACATCATCAAGAAATTCTTGTCTAGAATTTGGCAGACACTATGGAAATGTGTATGCATTAACTTATACAAGAGTTTAACTCTAAGTACTGTATTTATAGTGTATATAAATATACTGCTATGATGCATTATTTTTCCTCTGGTGTCCATTTTTAGTAAAGAGAATAGACATTATTATGCTCATAGTTTTATTCTTCTTGTAATGATATTTATGATATTGTGATTGTATTGTTATGACATATATATTGAAAATCAATTTTTAGGTATGCATGAAGAGCAAAATAATCACATTTAATACTTATATACTCTGATTATATCAATAAACCTTATTTTCAGCTTTTGTTCACTTGGATTGATTTGAAGTAGCGATGTCTTAGTTATTCTGCTTTATAATTATAAAAAGGCTATCTCCAAAATGAAAGGAAGGAAGAAGACAATAATTTCATTGCTAATCTGTGCATGCAGAAACAAATCATTTTAATTGAGACAAATTCACAATGTATAAAGAAAGGCTGTGTTTCTTAGAATTTGTCTTATGTTTCCAAGGAGAATTATCTTCTACAAACAAACATTCTTATGAGCAGACTATCACAAACAGTGTTGGTGAATGGAATTATAACAGTATGAACATATATAAGTGTTTACTCAATGTGAGAATACAACAGATAAAATTATTGCTACTAAAAACCATAGGAACTAATTTACCACCAATATTGACTTAACTTGTTCTCTGGGAAAGTACTTTTTAAATCAACACATATTAGTTGTACGTATTTCTTGATGTGGTATTAGGTTTAGGAAACAAATTACAAAACATCTAGTCCTTCCTTCCTCCCTCTTTCCTTGCCTTGGTCTCTTTTTCTCTCCTTCCTCCCTCCCTCCCTTCCTTTCTTTCTTCCTTCTGTGAAACTGTTAGGTGCCACTTGAACTATTTGTTCCTTGAAGACTGGGGTGAACTCATCCATGGATTCTATTTCAGTGCTTTTCTGCCAGGTTAATTCTTTGACATATAAGTGAATTTCTTTTATAGTTCTTTTTATATTCTGGTTTCTGGACTTTTCTTCAGTCAGTTTTGTTAATTTATATCTTCTAGAAACGATTGATACAAAGAGGTATTTACATTTATTTTTATATAATTATTTTTATGTTTTCTTATAACATTTAAATTATTCTCTGTAAATGATACTAGGCTTACAATATACATGTTCCTTTAAAATTACCTGTGCTGGAACTTAGACTGCAAGGTGATGGTATTAATTTCCCATGAATGGTTTCCACATTTGTGAAGCGACTTTGTCACATTTCCCCTTCCATAATGTGAAGACACAGCAATAATATCCTGGCTTGGGCCAGTGAGATAGCTCAGCGGCCCGAGTTCGACTCCCGGAACCCACATACGAAAAAGGGGCCGGTGATATCACTCAGCGGCACGGGCGCCTGCTGGCGCGCGAGGTCCTGAGGTTGACCCCCCGGTACCCACATAAAAAAAATAATAAATAATATCCTGGCTTGAAAACAGAGTTAATCACCAGACATTGACTGGCATCTTGATGTTAGAATCTCTAGCATCTTGGAAGTGTGAGAAATAAATTCCAGTTGTTTATAAATTACTCAGTCTAAGATATTTTGTTACACCAGTCCAAAATGGACTAAGATACGTAGTTGTATATTTTTCTCACTCATATTTTCATGTACTTCATCTTTAATTCTTTACACTTTTGTACTTCTATTAAAATTCTATTAATTTCCTCTTTTCCAATTTATTTTAACATTTTATCTTTTTATAATTTTAAGAAATTATTATCAGCCTTTTTAGTAATTTATATTTTAAACTGTTTTCAAATTTTTGTAGTGAGTAATTTTTGCATGTGCAAAAATGTAAAATTTGTATGTAGAAATTATTGTACAATAAAAATTTTTTCTCTTCCCCATCTGATTTCAACATTTCTTCTCCCTGTCTAAACACTTTGAAAAGTGTATTTATGTCTTTATGAAGATTTATAAGCAAATATTAGCAAATATAAACATATATTATCCATTTTTCTAACAAAAATGTTCATTGCACTGTTTCACAGTTTGATTTTACTTATTTCTTGGAGGACTTTCTATATCAATATAGAAGGAGCTTCTTTATTATTTTGTCCAGTTACTATACTTATGGATATACTGTAGTTAATGTAATTTATATTCCATTAGTAGACTTTCTGTTTTTCTGCTTTTACCATTTCTCATAATCAATGAATGAATAAAGTCTGCATATGTGGATTTCATATAATATCATATCTGTAGGATAAGCTACAGAAAGAAAAAATTATTTGATCAAGGAAGTAATTGTGACAGACATTGTTACTGAGTTTTGGTGCACTGTAGTCTCCTTCTGGAGAGGGTTTCTAGGTTCTTTCCATCCTGAACAAAGAATTGATCAAGACAAGCACAAAAGGTAGCAAGGTTTTACATTTATTATAGGTAGGAAAAGAAACATGTTCTGCAGAGAGTTTGGGACAAGAAAAAGTAGGAAAAGGAGTACACTAGACAGCGTGAGACTACTGTGAAAGAACACAGTAGCAGAGAGCTCAGTGGTGGCGGTCTTTTTGTATCTCCCACTTTTCAGCTGACATCAGGTCCATACTGTCCTATCAGAAACCTGTTTGAGTTCTCACGAGAATCACTGAAGACAACATTCTCTGATTGGTTCCATGCACAAGGCTTGGGAACTGTTCTGTGCATGTGTTCCGGGACTTTTAACTAACAGAGCACACCCACTTCCCCAACCAGTTTGTCATACCTTAATCTCCTGTCTCATTATTAACAAATGACCATCCACGGGGTTGTATAAATTATAATTATCACCACAAATGTGAGTACATGTTTCCCTATAGCCTTTTCAGCATTTTCTATTGTCACATTTTACATTTTTTCTAAATCAGTAGGTAAAAAATAATACCTTAAAATATTTAAATTTATACCTGCTTTTAACAGTAAAATGGAGTTTATTTCTTTATATTTAAGAACCATTTGTATTTCCTGTTCTATGAGACATCTTTTTACATCTATTAATCATTAAGGGGACTATATTCAGGTAATAGGTAGAATATCTTTATAATATGAATTGCAAGCCTTTTTTCACATTCTGTTATTTTTCTTTTGACTTGCTTATCACATATTTTAATACAGATTTTTAACGGTATGTAGTTGAATTATCAGTTCTTTATATGTGGCCCCTTAAATTTGGCCAAAGTAAAAAGATGTTTCTCAGTTCCTGGTTGTAAAGAAATTTTAAGTGTCAAATTAGTTTTTGTATTCATTTTGTGTATTTAAATCTTTTGTCCTTTGAAAATTGTACGTAGTATGAAGTAGAGAATGATTTTTTTCTCCACAAAATTACCCAGCTATCAAAACCCACTTGGGTTTTACACTATTTTTTATTAGTGAATATTAGTTATGTAGATTCATGTATTTTATTTTGGGAAATTCATACATAAATAGAACATACTTTGATCATTTTCACCTCCCATTATTCTCTTAGTCTTCCCTCCTCACCTCATTCCCTTCCTGTTCTCTAGTATTCCTCTTTCTCTCTGATTTATATATCTTTATTCCACATATGAGAGAAAACATAGGATATTTATCTTTTTCAGTCTGGCTTATTTTGTGTAACATTATGATCTTCATTTCTATTCATTTTTCTACAAATGGCACAATTTCATTCTTAGTTATGGGTATAGAAGATTCCTTTTGAATATCAATATTCCTCCTAACATTTTTGTTGTCCTGCCTCATTTTCAGGCTGTCTGGCTCTTCTGGTAATATGAGCCTCAGCAGAAGTAGTAAGTGGTCTAGAATGGCTTCACTTGATTGGTACCCATTTGTCAGTAGTTTTCTGGCTGTGGGCAAACACTTAAATCTGACATTTTATCAAGGAGATAATTTTTGTAATTTGCCACTAGGAGAATTACTTAACAGAAATTCCCTTGAAATGGGTGAATATTTCTCCACATCTAATAATTTAAAATCCTTCCCATCCATCTACACTATATGTTTCCTAAGGTTTTCTTGCCTGTCCAGAAGATTTCATAATGTAAGTTGAGAAAACCTCCCCATTTTGTGTTGCCCCTAACTGTTCATCTGATAAAGTACATTTTACAAAAGCAGAATGTCAACAACCATCCTTTAGAAAGAATCCCCACTCAAGTATTCAAATCTTCCTTTTATTTACTACCTAGAAATTAGAAGCTACAGGGAATAAAATTATTTTTAAGTTTCTTTTTTCTGAATCCTCTATGGTCATTTTATAATTCACTCTAAGTATAACTGGCATTGAAATCAAATAGTTCCAATTAACATCCTGTTGATAAAATATCAATTATTTACTTCCGGTATTTCCTTATTACTTGATCTTTAAAAACATTTATAAATTTTAAATAATCTACCATGTTATTATTATCTCAATTGTATCTTCTATTTCTGTGCTAGTTTCTTATTGCTGCTGTGACAGATCAACAAAAATTTATTTGTTTAAAGTATAACTATTTTATTTTCTGAAGTGAAGGCTCAATAAAGTGTAGCTATTATTATTTTCTCTTTTTCCCAGAAATTCTTTCCCCTTGATCTTCTGTTCTTTGTTTTACTCATGAAACATCTTTTATTTTCTGCTTTTCTTTAGTTTGTTCTGATCTTTATAGAGTTTTTCTATACATATTGGATTTCCTGAATCTGTCCCCTAGGTCTTTATCTTTTTATTTGTCACATTCATTTCATTAAATTTTTCCTGTGACTTCTGACAAAACATCTCAAGTCAATCTTTTAAATTAATTATATGGATTTCTGAAACATTAAGTTTGTTCGTTACAGTCTCTTCTTAGTTTTTCTTTTTTTTTTTAATTTGATCATACTGTCTGCTGATTTGTAAAGGCTTAAAGAGTTAGGTTAAAATCCCTCACGATGATTTTTGTTTTGACAATTACTTGAAAATAATCATTTTGAATTTCTGATTGATTCCTTTTCATAGTCAGAATAATAATGCAGTTAATTTTAAGGCTAATAACTAGAACTTTTACAGATACTTTCTTCTTTTTATAGGAAAATATTTACTGTGTTCACCAACATGGTGAAATGTTTACACTTTTCATATATCTTTATCTCCCTGATGAAGCACCAAATTATAGATTAAATTTTATCAGAAATTAGATATCCATATTCAAATGTCTAGTAGATGAAGAAAGAGGGAGTTTTTTTAATTGTTAAAGTGTGACTTTATCTTATACAGATAATTGTATTTGCTGTGCAGTTAATTTTCAGCAGTTTGCATATAAAGTGAGTGAAATTTCCAAAACCTTCCTGAGATTCAAATTTACTCATTGCTAAATGCTCAAGGTGAAACTTTGCCTCTAAATTCAACAAATCTGATCTTGGGGTAGTGTGTTTCACCAGTTGTAACATTCTTCAGAAATATGCAAGTACTTTTACTTATGTGCTGCGTGTAGTACTTTAACTTATGTCCTGTGTGTGTGTGTGTGTAATTATGTGGTTTTAGCTTGTTGTGGAAACCTGACATTCACACTGTCTGCATTACCATATGTTATCTCTGAGTAACTTGCCTACCATCTTAGGGAGGAAAGTAAACAGTGCTGTACTCTGTATATGAAAACGTGAGAATACTGCCCAGTCTTCTTACCTGGTACCCAAAAGTCATTCCTAAAGTCTATTTTGGTTTGTTTTTACCCAAACTGATGGCTAGGAGCAAGTTTCTATTGCTCTATTTGGCTTTGTTTCAGAATCTTATCTAATGTATTATATTTACAATTCTTTTCCTGTACTATTGAAATTTTAAATGTTTGATATTACAGCACCATCATATCTTAGAAATTATTCAAAGTTTCTGACCTCTAAATAGCATCATTCCCTGTTTTTATATTTCTTTGATAACTTAAATGAAATGTCAAGGGGAAAGAAATGTACCCATAGGTTCAAATTGCAACTTCAGAGAAAAACTAATTTGCTTTATTCCTTTCAAAGTGCATCACAAGTGTCTGTTCATCTCAATAAATATTTACCCATTCAAATGTTTTAATCACTTAAAGAAAATCTAATTCATCATTTTTTAAATTCCAGATTAGAGTTGATCATTATTTAAGAATTTCCAGCAAGCTGAGAAGTACTTGGATAGTTATAAACAATATATCACTTTTTTATAACAATGCCAACTGAAAAAAATCCACACTAATTTTTTCTTTCCACAACAAATTTTATTCCCTCTTAAGTAGCTATATCTATGAATAAGCTCTACAAGAATAAAAGCAAAGGATGTTGTATTGGTTCTCACTTTTTAAGATGCTTTTCAGGTGTAGAAATTGTAAGTCATCATTAACAAAAACAAACTTTTATTGATTCAAGTATCATGGATACAATACTAAGGTCAATGGAATGGATTTGGATGGGTAGCCTTGCTGGAATTTACTCAGAGAATAAGGCATCAGTCTAAAATTTTTATGACAGCCTTAAAAATAAGGTATGTGACAGGAAATCATCTCCCTAAAGTCATCTAAATTTTAAAATAGTATGAAATAGAGGTATTTGGCATAGACAAATCATACTGGGATTCTAGCAATGTTTGCTGTTTGAGAAAAAGAAGATTTCAGACTAGGTGGGAAAATGACCTGTGTGCAGAAACAGACTCATTACAAAGAGTGGAAACTGTGTTCATGTTATAAAGGCGCAGGTAAGAAACATTTTGGAATTATTGTAAATATACACATTGCACATATGTGTGTACATATGTATCAGTCACCAGACTCTGCATTTTAAAAAGGACAAGAAGAATGAAAGGAAGAAAAAACTCAAAGAGGGAGAAAGGAAACAGAAAGTAAAGGCAAGGAGGAAAAAGGAAAGAAACACATACTTCCTGTTTTTTATTTTAAAAATATTTCAAGCAAGGGATATATTTCAGTGGCACAAACGCCTGCCTGGCATGAACAAGGGTCTGAGTTCGATTCCCAATACCAAAAAAAAAAAAATTTCAAATGTATTACTGCTGTTGCATACTAATTCTATTTTTGCAGTTTTGTTGATATAAATAGACAACTTAAAAGTATATATTTAAGGTGTACAACATGATCATTTGATATATATATATACATTATGAAATGATTATCACAATAAAGCTAATTAATATATTCATCACCTGTCATAGTTGCCCATTCTTTGTGATAAGAAAATTTAATATCTACTTTCCTAAAACATTTCAAGTATATAATACATTATTGTGAAATATAGTTGCCATGCTCTACACTGGATACCCAGAACATACTCATAACTGAAAATGAGTACCTTTGAGCAAGATCTGTCTTTCTCCCTCCTCATGTTAACACCTGGAAAGCAGCATTCTATACTCTCCTTTTATGAATTCAGTTTTTTTTGATTCTACATTAAAGTGATATCTGTGGTATTTGTCCTTCATTTTCTGGTTTACGTCACTTAGCATAATGTCTTCCAGGTTCATTCATGTTGTCACAAATGGCAGGTCTGTTCCCTTTTCCCCCTCCACCTCTTTCTCTCCTCTCCTCTCCTCCTGTTTCTCTTTCTGTCTAACATAGGGCCTAGTGACTCTAATACATATACACACACAAACAAATCTCTCTCTCTCTTTCTCTTATCTATTTATATATAGATATAGATATAGATAGATAGATTAGATAGATACATAGATAAATATGTCAATAATTTTCTTTATGTATTCATCCATTGATGAACACTGCTTAGTTGGTTTTCATACCTGGACCATTGCAAATAATACTGCAATGAACAAGGAAGGGCAGGTATCTCACTGAGATATTGATGTCATTTCCACTGTATATATGCCTGAAGTGGAACTGTGGAATCATATGGTGGTTCTTTTTCTAATTTTTGAGGTACTTTATACTATTTGGTATAAGGCCTGTACCACTGCCCATCTTCACCAATAATGTACAAGTGTTCCTTTTTCTCAATACCCTTGCCAACACTTTTTATTTGTCTCCTTGAGAACAGACATTTTAACATTTGTAAGGCTATGTCTCATTTAGGTTTTGATTTAACAATCCTCTGGTGATGAGCGATGTTGAGCACCTTTTCATATACCTGTTGCCATTTGTATGTCTTCTTTGTAAAAACCTCTACTAGAAGACCCTCCCTTTGCTACTGCTGGGATCCAGGTGAACCATGTGGGAAGGCCCAGAGACCAGCAGGAATGCCAGCCACTCAATAGAGCCCGCAGCCAGGGTGCTCACGATGGACAGGCAGGACTGTGTGAAATCGTCAGAAGCAACAGTAACAATACGAGCCAGCAGGTGGTAAGTTAGGTGAACCAGCACTGTGCTTGGGGATAAACACACGGAGTGGAAGTGGGCTGGGCCACCTCTTACTTTTTTTTCTTTACTCTTTTTTGCTCTGTTTCTGTTTTGTCCCGTTATGTTTTTTCTTTCTGTATGTTTGCTGTTTTTCAGTGTGTATGGCTATTTTTGTTTCCTGTGTTTCTTTTTGTTTTTTTCTTTCTTCTTTCTCTTTCTTCCATGATTAGATCTTAATCCTTCTTTTTGTTTTATTCTACTCGTCTTCTTCCTCCTATTGGCAATTATCTAATTTGATTTTATGATACTTTCATGTGAGTAAACAATGTCTCTTCTCTTTCTGGTTCACTTCAATACTCCTTGGCTTTCTTTTCCAATCCTTCCTTCTTGTGTCCTATAATTACCCAAATCTTGGATGATCATCCTATGCCTCCCCAAGCTTACTCCAACTATATTTAACCTCATTCATCTCTTCAACCTACCCACATCCCTTTTAAACATCCCATATAACAGGTAAAATCACTCTATTAAGTGGAAAATCATTGCAAACAAGTTCCTGGTATAAGTTGGATTATATTATGTAACTGTAGAATTTGCTCCTATGGTTAAAGGTATCAGGCTAATAGTTACCACAGTTTGTCACTAGCCATGCTGTGCTTGAGTTTATTGCTATTGCTAATTGTACTACTTCAACTAAAATGCCATACCTATTAAAATTGGTTTTTCCCTTCTATATGACAACACTGAGATTGTAAGGGGTCATAACCATCAGTATAGTCAAGTACCAAAGGAATGGGCTCTGAATCAAATAGATAGCAACTTCACATTCCTAGTATATTGAGAAAGTAGGTTCTTGGCAGAAACTTAAAGACCTACATCGTACCACCTACATCTAGAGGACACCCTGAGGAACAGACATTTCCTAGGAAAGCCTCAACACCAGGGATAAAGCTATCTAACATAAGAAATCTACAAGCATCAACTCAAAAAACAAAGTAAAATAAAAATAGAAAATAGAAAATGACAAGATGAAGAAGCAAAATGCAACCCCAAGGACAAGTCCGCAGCACAAAGAGATAGAGGAAATCGGAAGCCAACTCTCTGAAATGATAGCAGTAGAAGTGAAAAAACAAATGGAAAAGGCCATAAAAAATAATTTCTGAGGTGCAGAAAGAAATGTTGATCAAAATTAAAGACATCAAAGAAGATACAGGTAAAAAAAAAATAGAGGCGTTCAGGAAAATGATGGAAACAGTGAATGACCAATGTAGAAAAGAAATGGAATCAATGAAACAGATCCAAACAGAAATCCAGGAGATCAAAAACTCCATTGAAAGTATATGCAACAGGTTAAATGAAGGCAAGGATAGAATATCACATCTGGAAGACAGGATAGCGACTAGCAATCAGGAAAAGAAAGAGATCTTAAAAATAACAAGAGGCCATGAAAAATCAATCCAACAGCTACAAGATGAAGCAAAGAAGAACAACATAAGATTGACTGGAGTCAGTGAGACAGCTGGACACAGGGCAAAAGCCATTAAAAAACTCTTCACAGAAATAATGGCAGAAAAATTCCCAAAAAATGGATGAAGATTGACATACAAATTAACGAACCCCAAGTACCCATGACCAAAATAAATCTACACCAAGGCATATAATAATCAAGATTCCAGAAACTCAGCACAAGAACAAAATATTAAAAGCAGCTAGAGAAAAGAAAAAAATTCACCTATAAAGGAAAGCCCATCAGAATTACAGCAGACTTTTCAACACAAACCCTCAAATCAATGAGAGCTTGGAGTCCAGTATTTCAAGCCCTAAAATAAAACAATCTTCAACAACCCAGATTAATGTATCTCACAAAACTATCCTTCAAAATCAATGGAGAAATATGATACTTCCATGACAAAAACAACTGAAGAAATTCGTGACCAACAAACCAGCTCTACAGAATGTTCTGAAGTACATATTAGATAGAGATAATGAAGAACACAAATGCGAGAAAACCAACAGAAAGAAGCTGCCAGCCAGGGCAAGCAATTAAACAGAGGAGAAAGACAAGGAACCAACAAAAGGAAAATAAAATGAAAAAGATTAGCCAATACATAACAGTTATAACTATCAATGTAAATGTTCTCAACTTACCAATCAAAAGAAACAGATTTGCAGAATTGATCAAGAAACAAGAGCCTGGGGCCAGTGAGATGGCTCAGCAGCCTACGCGCCTGCCTGGCAAGCACAAGGGCCCGAGTTCGACTCCCGGCTCCCACATACGAAAAAAGGGGCCGGTGATATCGCTCAGCGGCACGGGCACCAGCTGGCACGCCAGGTCCTGAGGTCGACCCCCGGTACCCACAAAAAAAAAAAAAAAAAAAAAAGAAACAAGAGCCAACAATATGCTGCATTTAAGAAACACATTTACCCCAAAAAGAAATTCATAGACTAAACGTAAAAGGGTGGAAAACAATTCTCCATGCCACAAGAACCTAGAAAAAAGCAGAGGTAACTGTTCTATTTGCAGACAATGTAAACTTTAAGCCAGAACTGATCAAAAGAGAAAAAGAAGGTCACTACATACTTGTTAAGGGAAAACTCAGAGAAGATGAGATAACAATTATAAATATATATACACCAAATACTGGTGCACCCAACTACCTAAAACAAATATTAATAGACCTGAAAAACCAAATAAGCACTAACACAATTGTAGTGGGGGACCTTAATACCCCACTCTCACAAATAGATAGATCAACTAGACAAAAAATCAGCAGAGATAACAGAACTGAATCAAGCATGTGAACAAACGGACTTTGTAAATGTCTACAGAATGTTTCACCTCAAAACATCAGAATACACATTCTTCTCAGCTGCACATGGGACATTCTCCAAAATAGGCCACATATTAACCCACAAAACATTTTTAAGTAAATGTAGAGAAATTGAAATATCATCTCATGCATACCATCTGAACATGGTGCAATGAAACTGGAAATCAATGACAAAAGATGTCACAAAAACTACATAAACACATGGAAATTAAACAACACCCTTCTGAATAACCAATGTGTCACAGAGGAAATTAAAGACGATATTAAAAAGTATATACAATTAAATGATAATGCTGATACAACATACCGAAACTTATGGGACGCAATGAAAGCAGTCCTAAAAGGGAAATTTATAGTGATGAACTCTCACATCAGGTAAACAGAATGAGCTCAAATAAACATCCTAATTTTGATCCTGAAACTTGTAGAAAAAGAAGAACAAATCAAACTTCAAACTCCTATGAGGGAGGAAATTATAAAGATAAGAGCAGAAATTAATGCAATTGAGAATAAGAAAACAATACAAAGACTCAATGAATTGAAAAGTTGGTTCTTTGAAAGAATAAATAAAATTAATAAACCATTAGCCAACCTCATCAAAAAGAGAAGAGAAAAAAAAAAAACACAAATTCAAGCAATTAGGAATGAAAAGGGGGAAATAGCAACGGATCCTAGAGAAATCCAGAAGATTATCAGTACCTATTATGAGAACCTATATGCTAAAAAGATGGCAAATACAGAAGAAATGGACAGATTCCTAGACACAAACAAATTACCAAAACTAAATTGAGAAGATATAAAAATTCTAAATAACCTGATATCAGCCAATGAAATTGAAAATGTAATAAAAAACCTACTAACAAAGAAAAGCCCAGGCCCTGACAGATTCATTGTTGAATTCTACAAGAAATTTGAAGAACAAATGCCACTAATGCTGAAACTCTTTAAGGAAATTGAAAGGGAAGCAATACTTCCAAAATCATTCCTGGAAGTAAGTATTACCCTGATTCCAAAACCAGAGGAGAACCCAACCAAAAAAGAAAATCTCTGTAATGAACATAGATGCAAAAATCCTCAATAAGATGCTGGAGAACAGAATACAGCAAAAATCTCTGCTAACTTCCTTTACCATTTTGAGTTTTTGTTTATTTATTTTCTGTTGCTATTATGTTGCGAGTTCTTTATATCTTTTGGATATTAACCCCTTATCGGTTATATGGTTCACAAATATTTGCTCCTATTTTATAGATTATATTTTCATTTTATTGATTTCTTTGCTGTACAAAAATATTTTAATTTTATGCAGCATCACTTCTTTATTTTTGGTTTTTCTGAGAGTGTGTTTTTAAATTTTATTAATGAACATTAGTTATACATAATAGTTGGTTTCATTTTGGCATATTTGCAAATCCATATAACATACTCTGATTATTTTCACACATGCCCCCACATTAGCTTCTTTATCTTTCCTGCCAACCTTCTTCTGATCCCTTTTCTCCTAATAGTCTCCTTTCTACTTATTGTCCATGTTTTTGCTTTCCAAACCAACATAAATTATCTTTTACCTTGTTTTCCATAGGATTATTATGGGTTTAGGTCTTACATTTAAACTTTTACCTTTTTTTCTGTAGGATTATTATGGGTTTAGGTCTTACATTTAAAGTTTCACCTTTCTGGAGTTAATTTTTGTGATATTGGTAAAATTTTTTGCATGTGAACATGTAGTTTTTGAACATCATTCATTGAGAAAATTACCCTACTCCCACTCTGTGTTCTTGAGGCCCTTGTCAAAAATTTGTTAGTGTATGTACTTGAGTTTATTTCTGAACTCCATTTCATTCCATTGGTTTATATGACTGTTTTTATGCTAGGGCCAAATTGTTTTTATCACCATAATTTTGTAGCAGATACATTTTGAAATTGTGATGTTCAATGTGTCCAGTTTTATTCTTCTTAATCAAAATTGCTTTGGCCATTCAGTGTGTTTTGTGGTTTCATACCAATTTTAGCATTGTATTGCTGCCCATCAACAAATAAATGGATAAAGAAAACGTGGTAGATGTATGCAATGGAATATTATTCAGCCATAAGGAAGAATGAAGTCATGTCATTTGCAGAAAAATGATTGGAACTGGAAAACATCATGCTGAGTAAGATAAACCAGACTCACAGGGCTAAAATTACATATTTTTTCTTATATTAAAAATCTAATATATAAATAAATGAACAAATAAAATAAAGGAGAAATGATAGGGAACTAGAAGGCAAACACTTGGAAATAAGAAAGAGAATCAGGGAAGGGGAGAGGAGGAAGAGGGTGCTAATGGGATTGAAAATAATTGAGAGATATTACATGCATATGTAAATTTCCCCAAATGAACATAACTAGTCTGTATTACAAGCATGCAGTAAGTTAAAGAAAAGAAAGTTACATTTTCTTTTAATTTCGTCACTAAGTGGGCCATTCACAAACATGTCCCTTTAATTTTTATATTTGTACAGGTAACATTTGAATAATTTCTAAGTTCATATTTGTATAACTTATACTTCAAGTTAATTTCCATTTACATTTGTACACTTTCTAAAGTTCCGCTTGTTGATTTTCGTATTTATTCTCTTGCCGTCAGGTAAGTTACATGTCATGAATTAGATTTTTTAAATTATTAAGACAAGTTTTGTGATCTAATGTGTGTTCTGTCACAGAGAATATTCCATATGCTGATAAGAACACTGTAATCTGCTATTGGATAAAATGTTATGGAAATAACTTTTTAACATCAAAGTTAAACATCAAAGTTTAACTTTGATGTTTGTTTGTTGTCATTGTTTTGGTCTGGAAGATCTGTCTGTGGATGAAAGTGGAGTGTTAAAATCCTTAGCTATTATTATGTTGGCGTCTATCTCTTTTTATGGAGCCAATAGTGTTTAGTTTATATCATTGGTTCCTCCAGCATTGGGTGTGTGTACATTTCCAATTGTTATTTCCTCTCCAATTGATTCCTTTATGATTCTATAGTGTAATCTTTTCTTATAGTTTTTAATTCGACATATATTTTATGTGATATAAGCATAGGTGCTACTACTCTCTTTCAGTTCCCACTTGTGTGCCGTATCTTTTCCATCCATTTACTTTTAGTGTATGTGTGCTTTCTGGTGAAGTGAATGTCTTGTGAGTATATCACTGAGTCATTTTTTATCTAGTCATTCTATCTAAAATTTTAAACTAGATAATATAATCTGTATACATTGCTAATTATTACTGATGACTAGAGAAATATTTCTAACCTGTTATTAACTTTCTTTGTTGTTTTGTATAGCCTTGGCTTCATTTTTCCTCTCTTGTGGTTCATCTTTGTAGTTTTGGCATTTATTTTGTCTGACCGTTATTTCACTTGTCATCAGTGTCTGTGGGTGTCTCATTAGCTTAGGCTACAAGGGTCTTTGCCTCCTTGGATGAAGCAATTTTATGTGGGCCAGGTTTACTTGTAGTTCTGAATGTGATGTGTTTAGCTGCAGATGTAGGCCTCCTGTTAGTTTCCATGGGTTGCATGAGAGTGGGGATGATCTCATATGCCTGTGCAGGCAAAGCACAGCTGGCATGGCAGCAAAGGCAGGGCACCTGTCAGTTTCCAATGTCCATGCACGTGTAAGGCAGCTCAGGCAGACCTGAGTGGGTGCAGTGCAGCATGCCTACTACAAGGGACAGGGTGTTGGTCAGTTACTATGGGTTGCATGGCTGCTGGGCCATGCCGGTGAACCACTTTGTAGTATCTATCAGTGTCCAGGAGCCATATGGATATTTTCACAAGGCCTTGTGGGATCAATCTGCCCAGAATGTGCTTTTCAACTGCTTCCTAAATCTGAGGCTTCGTGGGTGGAGCTCCTGTCTGCTTCATTAAGGCTTTGGTGAACTAAAGTACACAGGGAAAGCTGTTCACTTGCTTCTTGGGCCCATGGGTGAATGGGAAGGTGTCTACAATGTAAGCTTTCTGCATCTTCAGCAGACTCGATTTCTCACCATTAGTCTGTCTCTCTGTTTCTCAGGTATCTCATTGAACCTAGAGACTTTGAACAGGATTCCAGACTACATCCTGGTTTGATGGTAGAAGTGTGGAGCTGCCAATCTGCTTTTCATGGGGTCTTATCAGGCCAAGCTTATGAAAGCAGGCTGGTTGGCTAGCTTCAGGGTTTGATAATGGTTGGATGGTGTTGCTCAGCTACTTCCTGGAGTAGCAGAAAGGTTGGCAGGACTGCCTGGCTGCTTCCTGGAGCAGAAAGTAGGATAAGCAAGGCTGTCAATCTTCTTCCTGGAGTCTCAATGACTTTCTCTTCTCTGAAAACTGCTTGGTTACTGGGAACCTCGTCCCTATTTTGTGACTCCATCCCTGTGGTTATGATAGCATGATCTCGGGGATGGAATCAGGCCTCAAGCCTATCAATCAGATACATTTTTCCTTGGGAATTTTAAAAGGGAAGCAAGCTAGGAATTAGTTGAGTGAGTTATGCTATTACCTGTGCTCATGTTGATTAGGTATCTTAAATCTTTCCACAGAGGTCCACTTCACTCTTTTATTTTGCTATAAGTTCTTCCTGTGTGTGTGTATATATATATATGGACATCATATATACGTGATGCTAACCAGAGTTGATTTCTGTTACTTTCAACTCAAATCAAACTTCAGAATTTTATTGACTTTAATGCTAAGAATAGTTTGTGGTAAAACTGTAGACTGAGTATAATTCCAAAGAGAGCAAATGGTGACATTTGGTTCAAATGAATGTACAAACACCGGACCATATCAAAAAACTGTGAGCATTTCCAAATATACCAACTGTTCTGCTTTGGTTCTCATGGAGAGTTCATCTACGTATAGGAGAAATCAATAATATCTGGGAAGCCAATCATTATTTATTTCAAATATATTATAATTGGATTTTTAGCATGATGAAAAAAATCTATCCTTTTTTATTATTAGGATATTACAATATACTTTTATGTTACTTCATATTTTAAAAATCCTTAACCATAACTTATAAATTAATCCTGACCATGTGGTTATTATAATCTCATATAAATAATTTCATACAAAGAAATTCAAGCACAGAGAAGTGTCCTTAACCCAGGCTTTTAATCAAGATTGTTGCTGAGCCAGGAAAACTGACAGCATGTAATTTCTAGGCCTATGAAATTGAATCTAAATTATAACAGCTTCCTTAGAACTTGAAGAATACCCTTAGTAAAAATTCAAGGGTGTGTTCTACCATGGGAGTTACTTGTCTGAATGTATTTTAACATTACCCAACATGCAAGTTGCTCTCTGAAGATACATGGGAGTTGTAAATCAAGAACAAATGCAGTCTGTAAGAATTGTAGCCCCTGCTATATCACTAACCCTAACTTGTTCTTTGTGAATTGGTTTTATGGGTTTTGCAATCAGATAAATGATAGATGAAAGATAGATAGATAGGAGATGAAAAATAGATACTGTTTGGATTTGAAATGTTCCCCAAAGTTTATTTGCTAAATGCTTGGTTTTTGATGGTCTTCTGGGAAATGATTGCATCATAAAGTCTCTAAGTTCATCAAATGGATTAGTTCAATGGTTAAGTTATACTTTTGTGGGATTATTTGGAAGTAATGGAAACAGGAGATGGGTCTTATTTGAAGGAAGTGGCCCACAGGACATGACATTAGAGACTACATCTGATCCTTGGCCCCTTCCTCTTTGGCTCTCTTTCACCCTCTCTGCTTCCTGGGTGTCATGAGGTAAGCAAAATTCCTCTGACTTGCAATTCTGCTGTGATGTTTCTGCCTCATCATAGGCCTAAAGCAACAGAAACAACTCATTTTGGACTGAAACCTCTGAAACCATGAGCCAAAAAATCCTTTCCTCCTTTAAGTTGATTTTCTCAGATATTGGTCACAATGATGAAAAGCTGACTGACTCAAAGATAGATGATAAATGGATAGATGATAGATAGATAGATAAATAGATTGATAGATAGATAGATAGATCTAAATATCCAGATATTTTATTACTTTTGTGGGCATCACCACACAAATATCAAGTGCAAGTGTCCTATCTTTTACATGTCCTTTATTTTAACATATATCTTTCACTTTTTTCAGACTCTGTAAAGAGTCACTTAAGGGACTTATAATTGTAGCCACATCATATAATATTTGGTTCGACTGTGGGAATTCCAGGGTTATTCATACACAGATGCTTCTGACTCCTCCTCTTCTGTAAAAGCTTTTGATATAATAATTCTGCATAATAAACAATTCCAAAATTTCATTCGCTCATAAGAAATGTTTATTTCATGGATCACTGGGTTAGTTGCCTGCAATGACTCTGATCCAGGTAGAATTCAGGTTCAATGACTTCTCTTTCTTGGATCCAGGCTGCTATCTATAATGGAGTATTCTCATGTGGATGAAAGAGCCTAAAAGGGTGACAGAAACTTACTGTGCCTCTTAAAGCTTCTCTTCGAAGTGCCTCCGTTTAGAAATGACATTGTCAATTTCCCCCACTTTCACTGGTCCATTGGCCAAAGTAAGCAGGATGGTGAGCCCATAGTCAATGAGGTGGGGAAATATACTACTGTTATAGTGGAGAAGGAGAGAGAGGTGAAGATTTTCTAAACAATAATGCAATATATTGCATATTTTCTATCCAAGACGCCCCCCCCAAAATTAATATTCTGCTAAATTGTTAGGTAAGCCTTGGGAACCCAGACAATTGACAGATTTGAAATGATAGCATTTCAATGAAGGTAAAAAAAAAATACAAGGATTTTGGAAGCTGTGTGAGTTTTGGGGGAGATTATGAAATTTTGAAATTTTAAGTGATTGACATACATGTTACATGACTCAAAACCAATATTAGTTCAGGATATTGATTTATTATCTCCACTTGACTTAGTGTTGATTTTCTTCAGCATATATCAGTGGTGTATATCTAAGATACGCTAGTTAAGACTCCAATATAATATTTTAAACTTGAAGTTTAAATAAGTGATATGTGTTCATCACTTTTATGTGCTTTCTCTCTGAAGGAGAAAATTAAAATTGGAATTCATTTCCTCAAAAAGCTGTACTCTGAACACAAACATCTTCCTCAGAAGTATGGCAGTTGATAGAACATGCATGCAGAGATGAAGTTTAGGATGCTGTTTATTGCCATTTTTATTTTTCCCTGCTTTAATTAAAGCTTTCATTGATGGTGAAATTATTGGTATTGGAATGATCCTTGACAAGGTCTGAAAAGAACCCTTAAACTCATTGTTATATACTGCTTTTGAACTAGCTAACAAGAAAAGAATAGCTATTGCACTGCATATGACAGCTAAATTTTTATTTGGTAACTGCCTCAAGGAGTTTAACTCAGAAGATACTGAAATGTCTGTAAAGTCCTAGTTAGTTGACAATTTATCTTTAGGTTTTTTTTTTTTTTTAAACATGGGCTACTACATCTATCACTGTATTGAATTTTTTCCATATTCAGAAAAAACAATATTGTGCATCATGTTTTTCTAGTCAGAAAAGTTTTAAAAGTTATTTGTTTTAAGCAACAAAATTATTAAATTTTACTTTTTGTCATTATACAATGTGTTAGTTTTTTTTATATAAAACGTAGCTGTTTTTCATCTGTTACTTCCACTACTGGTTGTTTTTGTTTTGTTTTCTTTTCTTTTCTTTTCTTTTGGATGTTTTTATAGCTGCTTCATTTCAGGGTGCTATTTCTCTTGTAGTAAGCTCAAAATATAATTTCTGGCTCAGATTAAAGTTCAAAACTGCATCCACTATCTGAATCCAAGTATATCACTATTAAATATTTCAGTAGATTTCTCTGAAATCTACATATTATCTCTGGAGAATGGAATATTCAAAGCAAAGTTAGAGTTGTGCTATTGGATTTATAGTAAAGCAAGGCAGAACGGCTGGTTAAAAAGATACATGGAACACCACCAAATTACAAGTATGAAGCTGCCAACCTCATGCTCTCCTCTTCAGAAGAATGTGCTCAGGATTAGACAAGCTACTATCACCTAAACTGAGTGGCTCCCTCCAATTAAAGAGGAAGCCCCACAAGGTCACAAATGGCCATTTCTGTTAGGAAAACAAAACGAAAGGAGCTGCATTATATTCTCAGAATATGTACTTTTTTCCTGGTGTTCTACTAACTTTATTTGGAACCCCAAATATGAACCTCAACATGACCTGTTATCTTGCCTGATAAACTCACCACTTACTTAAACTGTCTTGGCTGGTTTTCCTAACACATCTTTTATCAAAAAACAAAAAAGGCAAGAATGTAAAGTATAAAGTAAGGGGTTTAGGCTGAGATCCTGACATTTCTGCTTTACATATCCCATTTTAGCAAACGAGTTGAGGAACAGCTCACAGCTGCATATTCCAACTGTCTTCCTTGAACGGCTGTTTAATCTATGGTGTACAGAAAATAGATTCTAACTTTGACTCTTAACTCTGTCATTGTGTGATCCTCATCATATTACTTACCTGTACTTCTGAGTCCATGTTATTAGAACCAGTGCACTAATAACATTCACATTGTAGAGCTGAGATGAGGAGTCAATTAAATAATATATAGAGAAAGCTCTTCACACAGTAATTGAGCCATAGTAGGCAGTCAATAAATGATAACCTACAAAGATTTTTCCTTCTTATCCAGGAAGAAAAACAAAACAGTAAAAAAAAATCTTTATCTGATTATGTCTAAGCCTTATACTTCTCATAATGAGAATCAAGTTGTTCTAGGGAAACAGAGAAAAATTTAATAAGTTAGATTTTTGGTCAGCCACCTTTTTCTCCTTTTAGCATGCTGTTCATGACTATGAGAATAAGCAGTTTGGTAGGGTTGCAGTTTGTAGGTGCTTCTATTCTGAGAAACAGTGCTGTTCAATAGAAATATAGTACAAACCACACATATGATTCTGATATTTTAGTAAACATATTAAAAAGAGCAAAAAAATGAAAATCTTAGTGTATTTATTCAATATAATATATCAAAAATATAATTTCAATATGTAACCAGTATAAAAATAATTAATGAAATATTTTACATTTTTCCCTCTTCAAAATTTAATATGCATTTTTAAACTTGTGACACATTCCAGTTCTAACGAACTACATTACAAGTGATCAATAGCCATACGTGGCTACTGGCTACCATAGTTGATGGTACAGGACTGGAGGATGGATGAGGGAGAAGAGTTGGGAGGAAATGAGATTAGAGGTTGTGCAATGTATTGATGTAAATTTTGTGACCAAATACTTTGTTTGCAGGCTGAATTATATCAGAGAAGCATTCTCAAAGCCGCTGTAAGCCACATTAACCAAAGATGTAGGTATGTCTCTTAAGAAAATTTCACTACCTTACTAAGACTTTGAGCTTAGATAGTATTGAAGGTATCTTGTGCTGCCTACTTATTAAAATTGTAGGGGATAACAGCTCTAAATTGCTCACTTCTACCATGAAGGATATAATAAAAAGGAAAGAGAATTCCTTCAACATGGTTTATTGAAACTCCACTGTATTCTTTCCTAGCCTTATCTCAACATTCTATTCAAAATGTACTACTGAGGTTCACTGTGTAACTGAGACTATGTTCATTGTGCTGCATATGGGAATATTGATCAGTTTTATCTTTTTCTGTTCAAAATTGCACATTTTATTTTACTAATGCATCTTACAGTAACTTTTGTATTAAATCAGAACTTTAACATTATGATACATAAGTAGCATGAAACTTGGTACCCATAAATCACAGCACTAAATTGGAAGTTTAAAGTTAAGATTTATAAACTAACATACTAAATCACAACTCTAAAATTTAGGATTCATTAATAAGAACTTTTGTATGCATGATGTATAAATCAAAGCCCTGTACCTGATTCTTGGAAGTTAATGCATGTAAATCAGAATTCTGAAAGTTAATATTAATAAATCAAGTAAAATGTATTTTACTTGGTAAGTTTTATTTAATGCAATAGTTCCTATAGTACATGATGGAAGCTATCTTCTCAAAAATATAAATCTCTGCACTTCCCTTGATAGCCATTTCCAGATCATCTTTCCTGTTTTATTTAAGCCCATTTCTCTTGTGTGAATGTGGAAATACATGATATGCATCTTTTTAATACAAACTCTCATATCCTTAAAAATAGTAATTAAGTCAGAATACAGGTTTTCCATTTTTAGGTTAAAATTGTTCACAAAATATTGCTTTCTTCCTTAGCAGCTATTTTCTGCACTTTTGATTATTTTTAACAAGTACCTACAGTCCTTTTGAAGGTGATGTGTGGAAACCTGGACAAATGTTACACGGGTCCTTTTAACACACTGTGGTGGATGAAGTTCTTTTGAACCCTCATGCATCATGTCTGTTTGTAACAGTCCATTTATATATCAGCCAAAACAACAGGAACAGCTGGAGTCTCCCATTGTAATGTGTTATTGTGATCTCAGAAGGGAGAATTGTTTCACTCTCTTCATGGCTAGATTCTCTGGGCTCCTGAGTAGCCTACAGCAAAGTAGATTCTGCCTTTTCCACTACATTAACACTGTTCTTATGGCATTATAGTTACCAAAGACCTCCATGGCTCCAAAAGCCGAAAACCATCTTGAATCCTTGTCTTATGTGAATATTCATCAATAGTTGGTACTGTTGTCATCTTTATCATCAGTATCTCTTCAACTTTCTCCTACTTTCCAGCAGCTCCACCCAGTCTTCTTTATGGAAATTCCTATTCTAATATCTCTTAAATAGTAAGATGCTTCCTCCTTGAACATCGTATTTTGTTACTATATGGGTCTTCACATTTTTGCCCGCTTAAGTGTTGATCACTTAGTGGAGCTCTTTCTATGATCTAGAAATATTTAATGGGTATTTCTTCTCTGATATACTACTGGCCCCTTTTTAATTTACATTCTCAAAATGGAATTCATTATTTATTTTACTGAAGTAGCTTCTCTTTTTCAAATCCAACCCCCAAACTCCATGTCTAATCAGCCAAAAACTTCTCTCAATTTTCTTCTATCCATTCTATTTCTACAAGACACTATTGGAGCTCAGCACCACAACCCCCCTTATTTCTTCCTTGGGTTGTTCTCAAAGTTTCCTAACTGCACTCCAGCCTTCAAGAATAGAAATCTGATCATATAACTCCCTTATTTAGACAGTTGCATTTCTATTGTTTACTCCTTATAAAGGTGGTCCATAAAGATACATATTCTTCTGTCTTTTCAACCCTATTTCTGATTCCCACCATATTCTATACTTTTAACCTGGGGAATTTTGTCCCCCAGGAACATCAGCGATGTTGCAGCAATGTCTGCAAACACTTTTGGTTTTCACAGTTGGTGGTGCTGGTGCTAGTGGCACCTAGTGGGTAGAGGCCAGTGTTACTGCTAAACATCCTACAATGTACATAACACCATAACACAACAAAGAATTATCCAGTTCCAAATGTCAGTAGTGCAGAATCTCAGAGACCTGGCTGTAGACAAATTCATGCCTATTTCACCCTAGAATTGAACCTACCATGTGGATTAGAGTCTCTGAACATACTGTATAAATGCTATGTCCTTTATCTGAAGTGTCCCTTCCTTATTCATACTCAGGTCCACTCTCTTCTTCACCCTGGAAATCCCAGTCCACTGTCTCCTTTGCTGTCAGGGGATTTGCTCCTCTTCCCAAGCCCTGTCGGCATATCAATATGGGTTTTGTAAATAACATACAAGAGATTCAGAGTTAGAATACTGGTTAGAAACATGCCTCTACCTTACTAGTGGTTTGTACCTGAGTAATGTAAATTGTTGAGCCCAGTTATTTCTTCTGAGAGTCATGAATACAAACATACCAAGGCAAAAAGTTTATTATTTAAATGTAATCTGATATTGATGCAAGGTAAATCTAGCTTAAGGTTGGTCACCCCACTGCAACAAATATTTACTTGACTGGTCTTGTAGGTTGTTTCTGGCATAGTAAGAAGAAAGAAAGGATCTTCCCACATAAATGATGCACATTTCTCAATGAAAATAACACACATAATTTGGTTTGACAACTAGACCCATCTAAGATGCTTTCAAGGTCTATTTATAGATGAATATAAAACAAGTGGGATAACAGTAAAAACTGTCTGTCATGAGCTACACTTGGATAACTGGGTAGTTATAGCAAAGGAACGGTATGACATCTGATACATCTAGTTTTAGAAATTGCTGGATCTTGTGGAATATGTAATGACACATGAAAATTTTCAATTTATTTCAAAACAATAAAATAAAATTGTAAAATGAGCAGAAAACTGAACACTATAGTATATAATCAACCAGTAAATAATACTACCAAAAAGTGCTACCTAAATACTTTTCTATATAAATTTTTAAGATAGTGAAAAAATGGCACTTACAACTAGAGTGTGAAATAGATGACAGTGTAGTCATCCTTGTATGTGTGTGAAGGCATGTATGTGTCCATGGATGTATTTTTATTTTCTTCTCCAATGGACATTCTTCAATCTATTTTGTAGCATGGAAAGGCAGTTTTATTTATCTGATGTTACTGATATAAATTTATCAGAGATGTAGAACAGTAAGGAAGACATGTAAATGTATTTGAACTCATTATCAATAATACAACCATGATTTAATTATTTTACTGAAACTCCTGCAACAAATATTTACTTGAGAATTTTTGAAGCTCTTTTAAAACTTGTGATGAATTCAACATACAGTAAGCAGAGTTATTCTGTCTGCACTAGTGTTCTTGAATTATCTAAGCTATTCCCAAAGGAAATAATGGGAGAAAGGAAAACCAAGGAAAAAAATAACTTTTATCAGATCTACCG
This sequence comes from Erethizon dorsatum, assembly GCA_028451465.1. Classification (NCBI taxonomy): domain Eukaryota; kingdom Metazoa; phylum Chordata; class Mammalia; order Rodentia; family Erethizontidae; genus Erethizon; species Erethizon dorsatum. The sequence goes on from CM051842.1 coordinate 20,029,612, forward strand.
CAAAAGGCTTCTCTGACATCAAGGAGGTATGCAGATTTCCTCGATAGCCTGACTCCAGATGATTTAGTCTAGTAATTTCCTTACTTCCCTTCACTTATTTACTCTAAGTATTGACATCTCACTATATCCATTTATGCATAACAGTGTACATATTATGAGGGAATAACAGCTTTGATACCATTTAGAGCATATCCAAGGCATGCTTCATGAAGAATTTAAGAACATATATTTGTGATTCTGAGAGGCTTATTAGTTATATAATTTGAAATAGAATTAGTTGTCATATTTAGCTACTTTTTATTTTATTATCCATTAATGTAGGCAATAAAACTTTGAAACATTTATATTATTAGTTTAAGTTGTCTGAAGTTATCTGATTTTCCTTTAAATGTCGCTTCTTATTACCAAATAAGAAAAAACTAAAATATTCTTTCCTCTTGAGATTTATGTTCCTTATTGAAATCATATAGTCTAGAATCTCATAATATAAAAGATGTACATTAATATGAATTTATTCCAATCCTAAATCCCAAAAACAGCATTTAAAGTGAAATTAAATTACAACCTAAAAGAAAAGAAAATGATACATTAAGAAAGACAAAGGTTTATTAGTTTAATAAAGTTATCAAAAATTAAAAAATGGGAAATTGTACATTAGTAAGAAATACTGCAAGGAGACATAAACAGGTAAATCAAAAAGAAGAAAAATGCAGATAGTTAATAATGTAGAATTCAATTTAACTCACCAGGTATTGAAAAAATTACAATTGAAACAGCAAGTTAATATATTTACCTGTCATATGGGTCATTTTTTAAATGCAGCGTTACTACCCAGTAAAAATGAGCACACAAGGGGTGATTAAAGAATATGGCGCATGTTTAAATTTTTAAAAATTACACTAAAAGATCACCAAGGATGCCAAGAAAAGTGTGTTCAAAGCAAGTGGGATTATTTTGAGAGAGATTAACAGCAATGTGTCTTTTACTGTAATAAATAGTTTAAATTACATATTTAACATATTTTGTGATCAACTCTCATTGATCAAACATTTAGGACAATTTCTGTCAAATAAAAACATTACAGTATACTTACCTTATTCATTGGATCTAGCAACATGCCACTTCAGGCTCTTCCCCAAAGTCAAAATGACCATGAGAAATAAACATTTTGAATCACTTCAGGGATTGAGGGAGCCACAATAGGGCAAGTAAAGAAACTCACAAAAGATGACTTGCAGAACTGCTTCGGAAAGTGAAAAGAATGAGTAGATAAGTGTGTTTGAAATGAAGGAGAGTACTTTGAGGGAGATCAATGGCAATGTGTTTTTTACTGTAATACATTTTTTAAAATTTTAATTATTCACCATGTATTTGGATGATATGTCATATGAATAAAAGGAATTGATGATTTTAAACACTTCCGGTAAGCATTAAAAATTAGTATAACTGTCTAGGGATAAATTTGTCTTTAAAATAGTAATATCTTTCGGTTTAGAAAGTTCCTAGGAATTTATCCTCAGGAAATATTTATACCACAAGATGTTAATTGCACCATAGTTTACTGTCCACATTCAAAATTACCTTAATACACAAGAAAATGAGAAGTGTCTTAATCATTATCTCATCATTGGAACCCAATACCGGACACAAACAAAGCAAAGGAGGAGAGGATTACTTTGTCTTACATTTCAGAAGTTTCAGTTCATGTTCAGCAGGCTCATACTGCACAATAGGGGGATGCGGGGGGTGGCCAGGATGCAGAGAAAGAAGGGAGGGGCCAGGGAGGGAGATATACCCATCCAGGTTACCCAAATGACCTGCCTCTTCCCGCCAGCTCCCACCCTCCAATAGCACTCTCAGCTGCTGAACTCACCTGTGGATGATTTTGCTGATGAGTGCAGTGCCCCCATGAGCCAAACACCTTCTACAAGTCCCACCTGTGAGTGTATGAGGCCTTTTCGGGACATTTTTTTAAATCTAAAACATAACAGCTTGTTTGAATAAATTATGGCGTACCTATGAGAAGAACTACTATGTAGCAATGAAAAAGGCATTCTATAAATATATTTACTAACAAATAAAATGTTCATAACTATTTTAAAAAATACAGCTTCCAAAACTACATGCAATAATTCTGCTAAAAGTTTTCAACATAAGAATTGCTCTAATTTGCATAGGTAAGAAAGTTTTATTGTAAGTATACCTAGTAATGTGAGGAGCACAGTGAATTTTTCTCAGTAACTTCCCATTAAAGACCCATGAAAAACTAAGACAGTAATTTTTCATGACCCAAGACAAGAAAGCACCCCTGAGGAATTCCTCATCATACTTCAAGAAATAAGTTTCTATTATTCTCTTTGATTACCTTTCTTACTTTCCTACCTTTTGATCTTTCTATCTTATTGTTCTTTGTTTCTTTTTCCTTGTCCTCCACTGTTATTGCTTTGGGTTCTTTGCGAGTGTATTATTATTTGTGTGTCTGGAACAAATTCCCTGAAAGAAGGGATGCTATCAAACCTGGTAGTTAGCATGTAATATGTCATGTTCACACTGAGCAGAATTCTTACAGCAGAATTCTTATTCTTTAGCTCTGAGTCTTGTCTTTAGATGATTATCTTTAGTTTCAGCATTGATTAATGATCCACTTAGTTTTGTCTAGGACAGCAGTCATATGACATAAATGAAGCTACTCTTATTTTTCTCAGAGATGTATAGAACTAGAAGACACTTAAAGTTACATTTCTGTGATAAAATTATATACTTTTTGAAACTATAGCATAGATAATTTTATTTTGCTCTTAATAATGGTTCATTTTTCAGTACTGAATATTGCCATTATCTGTGAAGACAAAACAGAAAGTTTTATATTTCATTTGAAATCACTTGATCTAGTCTCCTGCCTAAAGGCTCTTACAGCTCTTCCAATGATTATCTGTAAACATATCCTTCTTCAAAACCATCCACTCTCTTTCATTTGTCATTTCATTAGCTTTTCTCACTCCCTTATCCATCTTCATTCCTATAAGAACCTTGTAAAGGAATGTCAGCAGCTTCTAAATTTGAAAACACTACTTGTGTGCACTTATATTTCATTTAACCTATCTCTAAAAAATGTATTTAGATGTGGAAGCTAAGTAACGCCTCAGATTATATATGAAATCTTGTAGTGCTCAGTTTTGAGGTCATCTTTACCAAGAGTACTATGTTACCCTTTTAAAACATGTTTGTCCTTTTCTATCTTAAATTGTTTCCTCATGCTCAGAACAATTTGCTTATTTCCTGCCTTCAGGAATGATTCTCTAAAAGTTCCCTTGTCTGTATGGACATTATTTAATGTTTTACCTAATGTCACCATGCTCTCTATATTTTCATTTCTTAAGCCTGTTATTACGGTGCATTTTCTTTTTCCTCTACCACACCATTAATAGTTTTTTTTCCCTTAATTGACCATTTTATTCTATCATCAGTGTGGTTTTATTCTTTACAGTCTTTCTAAAATTCAAATCATGTTTATTAGTATCCAAGCTATGCTAGATGTTGTACTGAACACTATGAGGCAGTCCTTGTCCATCGGTGTATGGAAATAAGGAATGTAGACAATTACAATATGGGGAAGGGGGAGAAGAGGACAGATAGCTAAGGAATATCCTAAAAATAGCAGGAGAAAATAGAAGAATTATTGAGAGAGGTAGCAAAAGAGGAATCTGAGGAGTACAGATAATATTGATAAGGGATATTGTCATTTTTCCTTATACTTCATATGCATATAATAGGAAAAGTGTTAAATACATCATTTTGAAATGAAATTCACTGAGCCAGAAAAGCGAAATAGGATGTCAGCATGGGGAGAGAGTGTAGAAAATCATTCAAGAATGGAATGAGTCAGGGTGAAATGTATGCTTCATGGTGAAATTCAGCTGAATATAGAAGAAAGCAAAATCCGTAAGATAGGCTATTAAGAATGACCAGTCAGTAGAATGCAGAGGCAGACACACCATGTTGCCAGTAGGATGCTGCAAGGATTGTTACCCACGCACCTGAGTATCTTGGTAGTAAAGAAGAGAAGAATTGATAGAGGAAAGGACAAGTAAAATGTATGAGAATGCTCTAAGAATAAAAAGGAGCAGAAGGTGGGCTGGGGATGTAGCTCAGGGGTGCAGTGCCTGCCTGGGCAAGCACAAGCCCTGAGTTTGATTTCTGGTACCAAAAAAGAAAATAGTAAAAAATAAATAAATAAATAAAAAAGGAGAAGAAGAATGATCAGCACCTCGAAGAACAACATTGGGTTCCTAAAAATATGAACTGAGATTTTTGGCAAAATGCTATAATCACAAAAAATTGTTTAAGAAATATTCCAAATATGGGCCAGTGAGATGGCTCAGCGGCGTAAGCGCCTGCCTTGCAAGTGCGAGGGCCCGAGTTCGACTCCCGGAACCCACATTCGAAAAAGGGGCCGGTGATATCGCTCAGCGGCACGGGCGCCTGCTGGCGCACGAGGTCCTGAGGTCGACCCCCCGGTACCCACAAAAAAAAAAAAAAAGAAATATTCCAAATATGTATATAAAGCAAACATTAAAAAAAAGAAAGAGAGTTCTAGTAGAAGAGCTTTCACATTTATCATCATTCTAAATTTAAAAATTTAAAATACCATCCTGGGGAAAGGACAAACTTTTAAACATATGGTGTTGGGAAACTGGATATCTAAATGCAAAAGAATGAAGTTATATCTTATACCAGCTACAAAAATTAATTCAAAATGAATCGAAGAACTAAATGAAGGAACTAAAACTATAAAGCTCTTAGAAGTAAACATAGAGTAAAAGACACGTGACATTGGCTTTGTCAATGATTTCTTGGATATGATACCAGAAGCACAGGCAATGAAATGAAAGATAGATAAACTGTACTATGTCAAGATAAAAATAATCCTGTATATCAAATATATAATCAAAAGAGTAAAAAAGAAACTCACGGAATGGAATAAAATATGTGTAGAAAATACACTGATAAAGAATTAATATCCAGAACATATAAAGAACTCCTATAACTCAACAACCACCAAACTCACACACAAAAAAACAACCCAACTCAAAATAGGTAAAGGATTTCTGTTGTCTGAGACAGTGCAAGGGACCTGTGTGGTGTGTGCACGAAGGCACCATCACCTCCACCCACAGTAAAGCATGAGCACTTTACTCAATGCTGTCCAAGCCCCATCTTCTTTGCCATAGGCCGCCTGGGCAGGCAAGTGTAGAGCCACAACTTCTGTGTGTTTATAGAGAGTAGGTTGGTTTATTTTATGTGCTTTTGAGTTATTTTTGGAAAAAAGTTTCTAAATCAAAAAAATGACATGAGGTAAAATGACAATAAAAGTTGGGTCAAAATGAAAAAAGACAATAGGTAAAGCAGTTGAACAGGTATTTCTTCAAAAAAGATATGTAAATGGCTAACAAGCACACAAAAATATGTTTAACATCACTAATCATTAAAGAAATATAAATCAAAACCAGAATGAAGTACCAGTTCATACCCATTCTGAGACCTATTATCAATAAAATCTCCAAAACAGCAAGTGTGAATAAGGATGTAGAGGAATAGGAACCCTTCTACACTATTAGTGGTTATGTAAAATGGTGCAGTTGCTAAGGAAAACAATATGGCACTTGCTCAAAAAATTAAAAATATAATTTTTAATCCAGCAATTCTACATCTGGATATATACTCAAAAGAATCAAAAGTGGGGTCTCAAAGTGATACTAATACACCTATATTCATGGTAGCATTATGCACAACAGCTGAAAATTGGAAGCAAATCAAGTGTGCATCAACAGACAAATGGCTAAATAAATGTAATATATAAATACAATGGAATATTATTTAGTCTTAAGACAGAAGGAAATCTTGACAATGCTCCAACATGGAAGAAACTTGTGGACATTATGTTGAGTGAAAACAGCCAGACGCCAAGGGATAAACAGTGTAGAATTCCACTTATAGGAGATGTCTAGAGTAGTCAGATTCAAAGAGACAAAGAATAGAAGGTTATTTGCCTGGCAATGGGGTGGGAGAAAATAGGGAGTTATTTAATAGGTATAGACATTCATTTTTACCAGAAAAAAGGTTTTTGGAGATTGGTGGCATAATTACGTGAATGTGCTTAACACTACTGAACTATAGAATTAAAAGTGATTGAGAGGTAAATTTTGTTATGTGTATTTACAACAAGTTAGAAATTTTAAAGAAATATCAAAATGTTTAAAAAGCAAAATTTTGCATTATGTGTATTTTGCCAAGGAAACAAACAAAAACCTACCATGTCTTTCCGCCTTCTCTTATTCACTGAACTTAAAATTTTATAAATGTTTGAGGATATTTCTTGTATCCAGCCTTTGCTCTTGTTCTTCTCTTTGTGTGCAACCCTTTTCCCCATGGGTCATCTCCTGGATGTCTTTGAAACTTTCAGGTCATGTTACTTTCTCAGAAAAAAAAAACAAAAAAACCCACAAGTTTTCTTAATGAGAGATATCAAAATTATGCTCTCATATTTTGATATCTTCTCTCACCACCTATTTTTCTTACAATAAATAAAAATTTAAATATACATTTTTGAGTGATCATTTCTTATAGCTCATCTTCCTTGGTGGACCGTAAGTTCCTTGTAGCCAGGAATAATAGTCTAATAATTACATGGCTCTATCTGCAACAGCTGGATGTTTACTTGGTCTAGAGTTAGTGCCCAGTAAATATATACTTAATGGGCAAATGAATTTAGTTAATAAAAAACAATTAAGAATTTGGGTTAAATATAGTTAAACATTTTTGTCAAAGTTGATTTTAATCCTTTGAGGAAGAAAAGTGAGATCAGTACAGTTAGTTGTTAGTTGTCATCTATTCCCATTTCCTTTGCAATACTATCATATACCAAGATATACAAGTGAAAAACTAAATTCTCATACTCCATTTAAGCTAGATCTCTGAATGATAATTAGGTCCCACCAATGAGTCCCACTCTGTAGATCAAATGGCTTGGAGATCATATTCCCGCTATGGCTATTTTCATGGCTAGCAAAGAATTCACAAAGATATATCTGTGGTCTGACTCAGGATTCTAATGACAAGCCATTAATACCTGCATATTAGAGGCAGATGTGACAGAGCAGGTATAGTGCTAACAGCATCTTTCTCATCTTTAGATCTCAGCTATTTTGAGATGAGAGGCGGATTGCTAACTTGCAGCACTCCATCTTTGAACATCTCTATCCTTATATTAAATCCCTTTCTACATAAAATGCATACATTTTTCAGGTTACTACATTGAATCTAGAAGATTTATATAAAATATCAAAAAGACTGGAATTAGAAAAAATGTTAAGTGTTTATCTTATTTGCCAATGGTTTTAAAATCAAGGTTTACAAAACTTATGGAATAAATACTAAATGAACAGTTTATGATTGTCTTAAATGGACAAAAAATTACACAAATCATAAAATCACTAAAAAGAAGTCATGGCAAAATGACATAGTTTTTTTTTTTCATAGGCTTTATATTAAAAGTCATTAAAAACCATATTCACAGTGTACTTGGGCTTCAAGAATGTATAAAAATTTCTCAAGTTACCATCTCTGACAATCCATCATGGATCATTTAAGTACACAAATTAACCGCCCTCTCTGTTCCTATATCATTTTGTTCATTCTTGTATGATAATTATCGTATTAGTTTTCAGTTATAGCTTAACATTTCTGTCTCCCATCTCTCTACATTTTGGAGCTTCTGAACATCAAGAGACATTTTATTTATCAATGAAATTGTATACTTGATATTGAATTATGATATAACTAGGTAGACTCACAAATGATTGAACAATTATAACCTTTAATGCACTGATTAATGGATCTATATGTCCTGAAAAGAAGTCTTAATTAAAATCACTCTAGGCTTTTTCACTCTGAGTAATCATTTAATCCTAAAAAGAAGTTTTGCTTTATCTTGTGTCTCTATGGCATAATATATTAAACTAATACAGCATTATTTTTCATTCTCCTTTGCAACAGAAGTCATCATTTTGTTTGGTGTTCAGCCTCATTAACACAATTCATCATTTTCTTAAACGTTCAGGCTTTATTTATCGCTTTTCCTTTGCCCATATCAGTGCTGTGTCCACATATGAGTACAGTGATCCTTTTTAACATTATCATTTTCTTGTGAAATATTCCCTCCCTCTTAGCTGGTTTTTCTGCTGGTCTCCAACCCCTTATGGCAGGTCATTTTTCAATTTGAGAATTAGTAGGGGATCAACAGAAGCTATTGTGTGTTGCCTCTCATTTCATCATTTACAATAAACTGACTCCTATTTTTTGGACAACACCCATATACTTAAGACGCCCACATATTTGGAGTAAATCACTGTAAATAAGCGATCAGCAGAAAACAACAGCCTGTAGAACACATTACCAAGGAGCAGCAGGCAGCCAAGTTTTTCATAACTGGGCTACTAGCCACCAATTTAAAGCTTTAATCTGAACACACTTTCACCACACAGAAGTCTGTTTTTCTACACAACATAAACGGAAGGGGACAAAACACTGCTGCTCTAAGTTATATTAAATTGATATTTTTAAACAATCATGGCTTGAAGTTGGTAAACATGCCTTGGTAAATGCATATCCAAAGAAATGAAAGATGCTAAAAATAAGAGAATATATGCAAATATACATGAAAAAGAGTCTTTTTAAAAATCACTACCACCAACATCATCCCCTTATTTCTTAGGTTAACTTGTAATTAATTGATTTTGGCAGTATTAGACTTGGTTCTTACATAACAACACTGAATTTTTCTCTGTCTTTTAGTTGCTAATAGCGCTGTCTGCCATAGAGAAAGAAAGCAGCTACATTCTACTTCATTTGAATGCTGGAGAGTCTTTTAAAATTTTGATATTTTCAGTTGCAAGCAGAAAAATAAGCATTTTCCAAGAAAAAAAAACTATTTTGGAGGTGAATTATTGAGAGTATTCTATTCCACTAATAATATTCTACTACAGAGCAATGAATGTGAGCTTATAATCATAAAAATATTGATGATGCCTTTTTATCCAAATATGTCAGAGCATTAAAGGAAATAAAAATTCCATCCATTTGCATACTACTTCTGATAGAGAATAAAATAAATAAACAGGCATAAAATTGTTTGAGTTTCTGTGCAACCCATGGCATCAAACCATTGAAAGGAAAATTTCTGATTCCCTGCAACTAAGTCTAAACAAATATGCCATTTTCCACTGACAACTCGCAAGTGACCTAAAATTCATTTTCTAATTTTAGTCTCCAGCCCACTATGCCCTTTGTGCTACTTAAGAAAAATGCTTTGTACATATTACTCCCTTCTTACTTTTTTTCCATCCTTCTGTTCCCACGATTTCAAAACCTTCTCCTGAGACAAACTCTAGGGAGATTTCAAAGAAGTAGGTAAATCCATCTCATGTTCTTCCTTTGCTCAAAGTAAAATTTAAATACCCATTCAAGTAGTTATTTAAGATTCATTTTGTGTGAGAGAAGACAGATGCCATTAATGGCAACCTACTAGTACAGAGGAAGTTCAGCCCTGTAGACTGGGAGCCAGGCAACATTTGTCCTGCTCCCACATACTTCCTTTATGTTTTTGTTTGTTTTGCTTCCAACACCTCAACCTAGAGAAAAGTGTTAGAAAACTTGCATTCCTAGAGTTCTATTCTTAGAGTTCTCTACAGCTGAAAGACTCACAAAACACCAAGTCATGAGGAAACCGCTAAGAGCTGCTTCACCTTAAAAATAGCTCTGAAATCTCAAGGGCTAGTCATCCAGTTTCCGCATTGTGACCAGTTCTTCCCTTGCCTCTTCTCTAGGACCCACCTTGCTACTCAAAATGTAACCCAGCAACACTGGCATCAACTGGGAGCTTGGTAACAACAGCCCAAACTCAACTTTAAATAGGAATGTGAATTTTAAGAAATCCCCATGTGGTCCAAATGTACATTGAAGTTGGAGTAACACTTTTATCAATGTGTATTAGCTTCTTAATACATGATTTGTAGCAAATGGTCCTTACTCAAGAAGTTGATATTTGAACATTTCACCTTGTGAGATTTTGGCTTTCTATACAGGACTTACACTGTGGCAAAGCTCTACAGTGCTTAACATTTTTTGTCTTCTTAAATCTAGATAAAGATTTTTTATACTTTTTCCCTTTAATTTTAATATAGTATCACTTTTGTGACTGATAAAGTCTTGGCCCAATGAAGCTTAAGAGTGAAAACCAAATGGACTTAGGTTCCCGGCCTGCTTCTAACTTCATTATCTCCTATTTAGATCTTGGGGCAATATTATTAAGGAAAATATTTAAAGAATAACACAAACAAGCACAACCTTACGTGAGGGAAAACAAGAGAGATGGAGTGTCCAGTGCTTATGAAAATTAATCAGTTACCTAAAGCATTTTTAATGGGATCATATGGTCACTCTCAACCAGTAGGGAGAAATGAATCTGGGGCTTGAAACTACAAATGTTAATGGGAAAACCATTCCAAGTGAGCTTCCTAATGTCTTTTTGAAAAACTATTTGTCACTTTAAGTACTAGAATGTATAAAAATCTCATTTCTACCAGAAAGTATTAAGGATTATATTATATTTGAAAGCACTTTTACTGAGAAATGTATTAGAAGCACACACAGACAAACATACATACACGTATATACATAAATTTCATAAATTGAAAATATATCTACAAAAGACATTATATCTATTTTGCAGTAAAGCACATAATTCTTGAAATGAACACAGAATTTAAAAGATGTTAGAATGTCCTTGTTTAAAGGTTTAAAATAAAAAGTAACCAATTGCTCACATCACAAGTATTTAGTCTAGTTACAAAGTATCAGTATGATTTCTCAACATCTATGTTGGGTCTTTAGTTTGAGAACCAAAAAGTATGATGGGTTGGAAATTCAGACATTTAAATTTATGTTCCCAACTTTTTTCTTACCGACTATCTGAGCTCATCAGGTCTGTTGTTTTTCTGTCTATATTTGAAAAAGGTAGAGTAGCTTATGAAATCTTTCAGATCCCAGCCCACTTTAAAATTCTATATTCCCAATGGTTCAAAAATCTTAAGTATTATGCTTAAATATTAACTATGTTATTCATAAAAGAGTAATCCTTTTGATCAGCTCTTTTCTTTAGTGTCATTTTGTTCATTTTTAATTTTGAAGACTTTCTAGCAACTGCCGCTAAGCATTATTGAGGAGACATTTAGATGATGTTTCTAATTAAAAATATAATCAGAGTTTTAGTATCACACATCCCAAGAAGTATTCTTAAAGTGTTAATATGTCGCACGTTTAAAGAATTGATTCCATTGTTAAGCTTGGAAATACTGGGTTAAGCAAGTGAAAAGTATTATCTTTATGCAATATTAATTAGGACTTCAGCATGCTAAGCAGTAACTGAAGACTTACAAGAACCAAAGTACAATACAGTTATTAAATTGTCCAATTTTATTTGTGCACGGAATACTTTTAGGGTGAACTATTATAAGGGATAAGTTTTCTAAAGTAAGCACTGAGCTCAAAGTGGGAATTGGACACATATATACGTTGTTTTTCAAGTGGGGCTCTTAACGCAACAGGGAGAAAAAAAAACTATCCAAATTTAAATCCACTTAGGCATACTACAATAATTTAATCCAGTTAGGTCTGGAGAAGATTCCTTCTATATGTCAGAAAATATAATGACCTTTCCCAACATGAAGAAAAGGGAAACCACAGGGAATTTCTTGCCTACATAAAGAGACATACTGTGAAAGATTTATCCCTGGTGGCTAAACCAACACAGTTCCAATATGTAAGAAAAATAATGGCCTGCAGATTTAGGACCTTAACAGTGGAGATATTTTTGGATATAATTCAATACCTGAATTAAACACAAAGCACAGCTGACTATATAGAAGTGTTGAAAGCTCAGGATTTATACTCAAGTAAGTAAATTGCAGCATTCTGCACCAGCATCAAATTCTGAACGCTTTTCACTTAATATTCTGCAATTCAACTTAAATGGTAGAAAATTAAATGTTACTTTTTTCCAAATAAAACTGGATATAGAAGAAGGCAAGAATGCCAAAGAGATTATTGGAAGTCTAGGATGATAAACAGGTGAAATTATACTAGAATTTTTGTTTCTTGATAAAACATTTTAGGTAAACAAATACTTATGACATGCTAAACATTTATGCACTTGTTTTTGAAAGTGAAGGGGTTCTTTGCAAGAAAATCTCAGATGGAATCCTGTGTTTTCATATTTGAAGGGTAAAAATTAAATAAATAAATAAAAATGTCGCCTTAAGGCCCTAAAGACAGCCATATGCTTTTGCATATATTTTCACAACTCAGCAGCTGCTCACTGAGCCTCTTCCATTTCAAGTTTTCCTGTTGACCACTCTCTTCTGCAAGGCTTCTGTGCCTGCCGGATGGAAATATTTATGAAAACACTGGGGCAGCCAGGATCGTCCAAGTGTTCTCAAAATGTTTGCTTGGCGAAGAGTTGCTGGCAGGCAAAATGTCCTCCTACAAGGGTTTCAGTAAGTGTTTATGACTCTTCAGTGGATTCCCTTCGTCAATGTGGGCAGAGACCACACTATGATCTCTAGAAGCTTTAAAAGAGAAAACAACAATTCCCTTTGCCTCAGAGAGATCTTGCACCTGCCAGTTCTATTTAGATCATTTGAATGGATTGCTAGGCAGGCCCCTTTTTGAAATCACTCCTATAATCACAGGCACAATTTAAGAAATTTAAGCATTCCCTATTATCTGTTTGAAACAAATCAGTGAAGGTTTATCAAAAGACTTAAGAAATGCTCAAAGAGACAAAGAGGTGAATTTGGAGATGAGCATTTTTCAGACAAGAGGGAAATCCATACAAAAACTGGAGGGTAGGATCCCTCTGATCACGTGATGATGATTCTTAGAATATTAATCACCAGATGGATGAGGCAGAGGATCAGGCTAGGGTTATAGGCAAAATCCACATCATCGAGAGCTTTCTAAATTATATGCAGGAATATATGCAAATAAATGAAGTGATCTAAGTAACTTTCTGGTGTGATCTCATTTTTATTTTAAACAGGTCTTTTGGTGATGATTTGAAACTATAGTGGAAACTGGAGTGATGAACTAAACATGAACTAAATAGTGGCGGGTTAAAAGTTCAGGCAAAACATGATAATATTATACAAATGGAATTGCTTATGCAGTCTTGAGATTAGCTTCTTATTTAGTAAAATGTTTTCAGAATTAATTCATGTTGTTGCTCATATAAGTAGTTCCTTCATTTTTAGTGCTGAGTAATGTTTCATTGTGTGGATGTACCACAATTTATTTACACACTCACCCATTGGAGGGAGTTTGGGTTACCCCCAGTTTTGGGAGATTATGAATAGAGATGCTTAAGCATTCATGTACACATATGGAACAGTTTTGTACTCTAACTATGATGGTATTTACATGAATGTCTTTATGTGTTAAAATTAGTACAACTGTGGACCAAAAATGTCAATTTTAATGTGTGTTAATTTTAAAAGTCACAGTGAGACTAGAGAAGAAAGATCTGAGATAATCCAAAGATTTCTTCAATAAATTATTTGTTTTACTAGCAGCTATGGAAACTTTAAAGGAGTATATTTCAGCAATCACAGGGAAAACAATGATCTACATTCATTCATGCCTCTTTTTTGGAATTTGATGTGTTTGTAAGAAAAATAACAATAACATTAAAAAATAAATAAAAACTATGCCAGATGGCTCTTGGGAAGTTGACTGCTTCTAATGGTGTTGTTGTCATCAAGGCATCCTGGGAAAAACATCTTCACAGTTGATTGAAACACAGCTGCCACATAAGCCCATCTGGACTCTGGAAATTACATGACATGAGCCCTACAACATTTTTTCTCTAATAGGCATCTACATATGTGGCTATATCATCATTTCTTTTAAAAAAGTAACACCTGTGTAAAGAAATAAAAGGAAAAGATCTTGTGTAGGAAAAGCAGCATGTAGCATATGGTCATTAGCTAGGTTGAAACGGTCGCAAAAAGTCTTGAGATAACACCCCATTAGTAATTTCACACTGGTGAAGCTTGTTGAAGCTGGAATAATATCGAAAAAGCAATTTGGCAAAAATTGTTTCACACTTTGCCTTTAAAAAGTCAATATAAATAGGGGTAGGAGGTATATTCACTAGACAAATACTTATTAATGCTCTCAAGGAAATTAATTGATCAGATCTTTTTAAAACTAATAGCCTAGAGTAGTTTATCAGAAGTGCATCAGCATATGGATATAATACTGAAATGTGAACTGGTAAGATGCTTGAAGTATTGGGCAAATGCAGAGGCTAGAAAATCAGGAAAAAATTTCAAGATACATGCTTTCCAAGAGTGACTGTGTGGTATATTTATTACAAAAAATCTCAAATTAATTATCTCTCTATCTACACCCTTTCCAGTGTGACTTTGCAGTTTCTCTCATAAGAAAATAAAATGTATTTCATCAACCACTAAAACTGGGTAGGCTTTGTGACCTGCCTTGGATAAAAAGAATGTAGTGTGACTGATGTTGTGTTAATTCTAAGCTTAAATTTCCAGAGGTTAATTCTTTCTTGTTCTCAAATCACTCTACCTGCCATCTGAACAAGACTGAGTTAACTTCTTTGGGGAGAATGTGAAAATATGGAGTCGAGATAATATCTGCCCCCAGCTAAATTCTCCCTAGACCATCGAGCATAAAGGTCCGGCAAAGCAGTGAGCAAGTCTGGCTGATATCAGACAAACCCAGACCAAATTAGTAGAACCCTAAATTAGCCCCCAAAACTTACAAGCTATGTAAGTGCTTGAGAACAGTTAATTGAATATTTGAAAATAGCTAGTAGAGAAGATTTTTAATATTCCCAACAAAAAGAAATAATATATGCCTGAGGTGATAGGACAATTATCCTGATCTGATTGTATACATGTGTTGAAATATCATATAGAACCCCTTAATATGTATAATTACTATGTGTCAATTAAAAATGTACTTTAAAACTAGTAAATAAATGCTTAGCAGTTTAAGTCATAGTGTCTTAGAGTGGTTGCTTACATAACACTAACAGATACAGACCTCAAATGACTTTACCTGTACTTATGTTAACTTCTTTTTACCACTCTAACAAATTACCAAATAATTGTTTAAGCAAACATCGTGGCTTAAATGGGAATTTATTCTCTTTGAGTTTTGTAGGTCAGAAGTCTACAATTAGTTTCACTGGGTTAAAGTCAACCAGCAGGGCTAGTTCCTTCTGGAGGCTTTAGGGGACAATTCATTTCCTTGCCATTTCCAGCTATTAAAGACTGCTTACATTCCTTGCCTCTTGGACCCTTCTTCCATCTTTAAAGCACATTGATTCAATTTTTACTTTTGACTTCACGTCACCTTTTTCTCTCTTTTTATCTTCTCCTGTGTCCCTCTTATTGGGACTCATATATTAGGACTACCTGGATAATCCAGGATAACCTTCCCATTTCAATATCTTTAGCTTAATCACATCTGAAGTCTTTTTTCCCATAAAGGTAAACTTCAGATTCAGGGCTTTGGAACATGGTCATACTTGGACACTATCACTCAACCTCCACATTATCTTTTTTTCAAAGGCACTGTAGTCACATTCTTTCCTCTTTTAAATTAGCAATACAAAGTTTATAGGAAGGAAGGTGGGGTCCAAACACAGTTGTAGCAGGATGGAAGAAATCAGCATTCTAACATCAGGTTTAGCTGGGCGAACAGTCAACTGGATTATAACAATAATAAATAATTAACAGACAGTTTACTTTGTCCTGGAAACTCTGGTAGGAATTCTACACTTAATTGTCATAATTATTAAAGTTTTCAATGTAGTTTTTTATTACCTAAGACCAAAGCAGAGAAATTTATATAACTTGTCTAGCTGATATGGAATGTAGCTCCAGATCTTTTTTCCCACACAACACATTATCCATTTTGCTTCATTAAAATTTCTCTTACTCCCTGAAACTGGTCTCCCAAATTATAAATCTAATACTTTACAGACAAGACTTGTACTGCAGAAATGTCTCAAAGCAAGAATGACAAACATTCTCTACCTTTTGGGGCTTTGAATATGGCTTAATATAACTAGAAGTCAAATGCTCAAGTCAATTTTTAATCCTTCTGAATTTTAGCCTAAAAATCATCAGTGATGTAAAGCTTTTTTCCTATAATTTTGAGCAAAATTTCAATAGTTTCGACAAGAGCAAAGCTTGTTTTCATTTTCGTATGAATCATATTTGATATTATTATTATAAAATTTTAGTCAGCTTAATTTATTTTCATTTTGGCTTTTCTTTTTTCAGGAAACAAATTTCTAAGTTTGGGTTACTTTACATATTCCCCGAATTTTTACTTTGAGAAGTAAATTTCAAGAGCTCTTGGTTAATGAGGAAAACTGCTACTTCTCTGGAAAACATTTCACTTGTAACTGAAATTTAAAAGCTTTTCTGACTGGGCATGTGTCAGTGACAAGGAACATGAAGTGTAAATCCATGGTTAAATGAAAACAATTTAAATATGTGAATACTAAACGACTCCTTATTTGAAGTATTTGTAAGTAAAATATTCATGTACAATTGTTACCAAATATCTGACTTCAGTGTATGCTTAAGACTTTCAGCTATTTTGGAACTTTGTAGCATCAGTAGGAAGGAAGGGTGTGCCGTCGCCAACACTGAAAACTGCAGCCCACTGCTTTCTTTTTTGCGTTTGCTCAGTTTCATCATGTCTCTTGCTGTATTAGCTTCTGAGGGCTCCATAACAAAGAACCACAGACTGGATAACTTATACACCAGAAACATATTTTCTCACAGTTCCGGACGATAAAAGACTGAGAGGAAGATGTCAGCAGAGTGAGTTCCCAATAACAGTTGTGAAGGAAAACCCGTTTTCTGGTGTACATGTCTATTTATAAATTTTTCTTGTTATAAATCCTTTAGTTATATTGGATTAATAGACCATTCTTCTCAAGTATGACCTCATCTTATCTAATTACATCTGTACCTACCCTATTTCTAAATAAGGTCACATTCTGGGATACAAAGACTTAAATATGTGAGGTTTTGAAGGACAAAACTCAACCTATAACATTTGGTAATATACAAATTTCAAAGCCAAAATTTGAGTATATCCTTAAAACTATCAGAAATAAATATGAATCCACCATAATATCGCTTGAGTGTATGTTCCCTGAAGACTCGTGTGCTGAAAGTTTGGTCCCCATTGTGTCAGTGTTGAGGCAGTGAGACCTTTAAAAATGAAGTATATACTTCAAGGCATCTAGGTAATGAAGCATCACCCTCAAAAGGATTGATGCTGGTTGCTTGGGAATGAGTTGTCAAAAGAACAGGTTTCTATAAAAGGTAGCAATTCCACGTACTTGACCTGTTCTGCATGATGCCATTTCTCTTCCCACTTCTCTGCCATTTTGCAATACGGGCAAGGAGGCTGTCACCAGAAACTGAACAGATGAGGCCTCCTGATCTCAGGCTTTCAGTTTCCAAAACAGTGAACTACATAAAATTTTCTACTTTATGAAGTACCCAGTCTCAGCTATTTTGCTGTATCATCACAAATCCTGCCTTAATCAAAGAACTAAATGTTAAACCAGAAACATTTAACCTGCTGGAAAAAAAGATAAGTAAAACTCTTGAAGTCATAGGTGTAGGCAAGGATTTTCTGAACAGAACCTCAATTCTATGGGAAATAGTTCCAAGAATCAACAAATGGGATCATATTAAATTTAAAAGCTTCTGCACAGCACAAGAAACAACAAAGAGTGCAAAGACAACCCGTAGAATGGGGAAAAGGTTTTGCCAGGAATTCATCAGAAAGAGGACTCATATCTAGAATATAAAGTACTCAAAACCGTTACACCCCTCAAAATAAAAGACATAAACAAAGAAAATGTGATAGAAAAAGGAATAGAAACTTCACAGCAAATGAAGTACAAATGACCAATAAATGCATGATAAAATGTTAGAAATCACTGGCCATTAGAGAAATGCAAATTAAAACAACACTGAGATTTGATCTTACCCCCAAAAGAATGGCCATTATCAAGAAATCAAATAATAATAAATGCTTGAAAAGCTGTGGAGAAAAAGGAACTGTTCTACACTGTTGGTAGAAATGTAAGCCTATACAACAACCATAATGGCAATCAATATGGAAATTCCTCAAAAAAACAAAAACTATACATTCACTTTGACCCAGCTATTCACCCTCTAGATATTTTCCCCAAAGAGTTAAAGACATCATATTATCATATTACAAATATATATCCATGTTTATAGCAGCACGATTCGAAACAGCTAAATCTTGGAAGCAACCCATATGTCCATCAACAGATGAATGAACTTTTTAAAAATGTGGTATTTACACACCATGGAGTACTACTCTTCCATAAGAAGGATTGACTAGAGTCATTTGTAGGAAAATGGATGCACCTTGAGAACATAATATTAAGTGAAGTAAATAAGACACACAAGCTTAAATACCGCATTGTGTCTCTCAAAGGTGAAACCCAGAATGAAAATAAAGAGCAAAGTAAAAGACAGATAATAGGGAGTAGGGAGATAAATCATTCTCAGGAGGGCAGGGAATCCAGTGATATAGGGGAGAGAGGAGAGAGAGAAGGGAAAGGGGATAAAAAAAGGAATTGGGATGTGTTATGTACATGTACCAACTCCACACAGGAATTCAAACATTATGTACTGCAAATGTATATAAAAAAAGAGGGGGATCAGGGCTGGATGGAGGAGGGAGAGAAAGGAAAGTTATGAAAGAATGAATTAAAATGCACTATATATATATATATATAAAACAACCTTCCACAAAGAATGTTAACATTATGTACTACACACATATACTAATAAAGTAAAATAATAAAAACAACCTACATTAATGGTGGTATTGGAGATAAAGGAAATTTCAGAAAAAATGTGCTACGTTCAAAAGACACTGGACTTTTCAAGGAAAAATGGTTTTAGTTTTGCAAAGAAGAAATCAAAGGGAGATTGAAGCTAGAATTCCAAAACTTTTTATTACAGATGGGAATATAACGTTATAATCTTTGTGGTCTTTAGTTTCATGCACACTAGACATTATATCCATCTAAATAAATATGAAAATTAGTAATAAGAAATTGCATGTTGGCCAAGATAAAGTAATTTTAGGATGATGTATTCTATTTATATTCTCTAGCCTTCAACTTGTATTTCCTCAAAAATCTATGACTACCTGTTTATTTTAATCATAAAGAAACCTCCCTTCAAGTCACAGTTCTAAACACAATTACAGACATTCTAGTGGTGGGATTTTCATAGAAGAAAAGAATCTTTCATTTTAAAAAAAAACTCCGAAAACCTATCTAGTTCAACCTTCATTTACTTGCAAAGTCTTTTCAGAGCACGTATGAAAGAGTCAGCTGCCTCTGGTAAAGTTCTTCCAAAGTTGATTGATGGCAAAGACAAGCCATTTTATTTGTGAAAGCTCCCATTCTACATAGCAAGAATATCCACCTTAATAAATATATCCATTGGAACTTACATTACATTCTGGAAAAATTAAATTAATTCATGGTCTATACAGCAACTCATAAAGTATGGACTTACAGCCCTAAGATTTTCCTTCTTAAGCATCCTTATTGCCATTTGAATGTATAAATTTGGTAATGTTCCACTTGATAATATTCCAGGATTGCCATTCCAATGCATCACTCAGTGCAGCTGTCATTTACCATTGTTCTGAAACTTCTCCAGTTCACATCAACACTGAAATAGCTGTTGTATACATTAGAAAATATTGTAGTTTTAAACAAATATATATTAAAAACTGTTAAGGAATTGTTACAATTTAAATTGGAAGCGCTCAAAGTGGGAGAATTGCACTTAGGTATTGTATTCTTTTCTTGGAAAAATTACCCTGATAGAGCTTTCGGAGAAGAATCATTTGTTACGTGGGAAATATAAAAATGGGAAACTAAATTGTTGTGCCTAGCTAAGTAGCTGAAAGGTATGGCTACTCTTTTGGCAGTCCAAGTGAGATAAATTTAATCCTATTAAGGAATAAACCAAGATTATACAAAAGACTTCACTTCAAAATCACCTGGAAATTTTGATTATAACAGTAACAATGATAACAACAACACAAACTAAAGCATAGCTAATCACATGAGAAATAAGTAGCAATTCTGTATCTTAGTTGCCAAAAATAAAGAGAAATCAAAGTAGTTTTTCAGGTGTTATTACTGCTACTACTCTGAGAAATGATTACTGAAGGCAATATTGATGATCTTTAGTTATTATGTCACATAGGGATGGGAGACAAAGCCGAAGACCTAAACAAAAAGGGAAGATGAGGGCACAAGGAATACCAGAACGTCCAAAAATGTGCATCCTCATGGAAGTGAGTGTAGAAAAAAGTCTTTAAACATCAAGGATAAACAACAAGAAAACATTGCCTATTTACTGGATGTTACCAAAAAAGAAAGAAAGAAAAGAAAAGAAAAGAAAAGAAAAGAAAGAAAGAAAGAAAGAAAGAAAGAAAGAAAGAAAGAAAGAAAGAAAGAAAGAAAAACAGTCTAAGAAGTCAAAATATGTACTTGGCCCAATACAGATTTGGAAAAATATAAATAAAATTTAAAGCATCCTAATATCAAAAATATGATCAATTAAAGCATCATTTTTGTTTACAAGAAATAGAGATAGAAAATACAGAAGCAAGTTAAAAAGAGTTGATGATAAAATGTAAGTTCAATATATTTTTAGTATATATTCATGAAAGAAAAATACACAGAAAGAACACTAGTAATATTAAAAGTAAAAATAGTTGAGATATTTATAATACTGATTAAAGATACTGATATTTTAAAAAGAAAATTATTAGTTCCAAGTGGAATTAAAAATTAAATTTATCTGTGTAACATGAATATTCAGACCACTAGAAAAATGTCTACATATCAATATATGAAGGTAAGTCTAAAAAGATTTGGGACATTTTATTTTATTTTTTTTATTCTTTATTTTTTTTGTGGGTACCGGGGGGTCGACCTCAGGACCTCACGCACCAACAGGCGCCCATGCCGCTGAGCGATATCACCGGCCCCTTTTTCATATGTGGGATCCGGGAGTCAAACTTGGGCCCTCGCGCTTGCAAGGCAGGCGCTTATGCCGCTGAGCCATCTCACTGGCCCCAAGATTTGGGACATTTTCATAATAAATTGTATAGGCAAGAAAAGAAGAAATGTCAACTAAACAAAGCAACCATGTAGACTATATGTGATCATAATGTATATTAAAAGTGTAGCAATAACATTAATTTAAAAAAGCAAACAAAAAAATTTAAAAAATAAGGAAAACTTGCATTAATGAAAGAGAAAAACGATGGAAAAATCAACAAAATAAAAAATTGACTATCTGAAGAGACTAATAAAAAGTAAAATATCTAAAAATATTAATACTTCATTATGGTAGAGTAGTACTCTATTGTACATAAAAACCATGTTTTCTTTATTCCTTTATCTGCTGATGGGCATCTCGGCTGTTTCCAATACTTAGCTATAACAAATTCTGCTGCTATAAACATGGGTGCACATATATCAGTGTAGTATAATGCTTTTAACTCTTTCAGGAAGATACCAAGAAGGAGAATATCTGAGACATTTTTAGGTAAATGGAGGTAACTTGAGACCATACTTTAAAGTGAAATAAATCGGACACACATATTTAAATATTGAATCATTTCTCTGGTATGAGAAACTTAAAGTGAAAGTAAAGACCAAAATGGATGATAAATATTGAGAAGTAGGAAGAAAATGTTCAAATGCGAAGGGAAAAATGGAGGGGGAAAGGGAAGGGAAGGGAGGGGCATGGGAAAAAAAGAAAAATCAAAAGATATTATGCACAGGTACAAATTCCTTATGGTCAATGTGATCATAATGTATATCAAAAGCGTAGCAATAAAATTAATTTAAAAAAAGAAAAAAATTAATACTTTCACTTTGGGAGCGATACAAAATGAGCTTAGATAAAGAAATAAGGAGAGAGAATAACAGTGAAGAAATACATGACTACAGTTATGACAGAATTTTCAGCACATAATAGTATATTATGACCACAATCAACTGAGTGAAAAGCAATGCATAGAATGGGAAAAATGTTTGCAAATCATTTCTTTCACAACGGATTAATACCTAAACTAAAGAAAGAGCTTCTGAAGCTCAGAAACAATATTTAAAACATGTGAACAGATATTTCTGAAAAGATGTACAAATGGCTATCAGTATATGTAAACAAACTCAACATTATTAATCATCAGGGAAATGCAAATGATAACCAAATGAGATACCACTTTACAACCAAATAAAGGACAAAACAATTTAAATTTCAAATATTTCTACTATAGGCATGCATATAATCCATAAAAAAGACAGTTTACCTTGGTTCAGAGCACATTTTTATATTTTTAATTTCTCATTTCTTTAAATTTTAATTTTAAACTTAATTGTCATATTCTTACCTCAAAATATTACTAATTTTAATAATTTACATGATATAAATATATTTATATTTTATGTCATTCAATGTAAAATTAAATGTAAAATGGTTTATTTTATAGACACCAAAATTTGTAGTAAAAGGTAAGATGCTAGGGCTGGTGAGATGCCTCAGCGGCGTAAGCGCCTGCCTGGCAAGCGCGAGGGCCCAAGTTCGACTCCCAGAACCCACATACGAAAAAAGGGCCAGTGATATTGCTCAGCGGCACGGGCGCCTGCTGGTGTGCGAGGTCCTGAGGTCGACCCCCGGTACCCACAAAAAAAAAAGTAAGATGCTAAATTTTATGTTATCCATTATACCATAATAAAAATATATACTACTGAGAAAATTATACCATTTACTTGTTTATATCAGTAAAGTTAAAAAATGTGATAAAATGGAAATATTCCTGGAAAAAAATAAACTATAATCAATTCAATAAGTTATTCAAAAACATGAACACATCTGTAACTCTGAAAGATACTAACTAGTTAAACTAGTTATCTTAGTTACTTCTCTCTCATTGCTGAGATAAAATACCAAACACCTAAAGTTAAAGGGGGAAAAGTTTATTTACTTCACATTTTGTAGAGGTTTCAGTCCATAATGGGCTGGCTCCAAGGCAAGGTGGCTTGGCAGAGGGGCATCACAGAGGAAATCCTGTTCATGGCAAACAGAAGTCATCCAAAAGCAAGCAAGCAAGGGACCTTAACAGCCTCTTTCTGCCCCTTTTATCTTATACAGGCTACTCAGTGCAGGTAGAACTCGCACCCTTAATCTTAGTGCCCTTGAGACTAGCACTGTACCATGAATCAATTCCAGCATCACATAGTCTAGATCCAGCCACCTCTAAAAAAGTTCCACATATGACCACATTAGGCTTTGAGGGGACATCTAAACACAAGCCATAACACCAGTATACATAGGGTAGACAATGGGAAAAGGAACCACCCCAAAAGGTTACACATAATACTCTAACAGTCTTTAGGGTCTAGGTAATTTTCGTCTTAGACTAAAAGTTCTAGAGAATAGAAAAAAGAAATTACAGAAATTATTTTACCAAGAGAATATAACTTTCAGTTGAAAATATGTCAAGGGGACATAAAAGGGAAAAATTATGAGTAAAACTTGCTTATGAAAATTGAACAGACAAAAAAGTTAAACTATTAGCAAATCAAATTTAGTTATGTATTTTCAGTCCAAAGGTTTCAGTTGAATATTTTAAGTCAAAAAAATCAAGGATGGTTTAGCACTGGAAAATTTAATTTTTACTCATATTTTTACCTCACGAATATTAAGTTGAATTAATTATCCCACATAAATATAAACATATTTGAGATAGGAGATTAGGGCATGGCAAAAGCTGGCTGGGGAAGTAGGCATGCCCTGTTAATTACAAGATCCCAGACACATGTTGCAGAACAGTTCTCAAAGCTGTGTACATGGATTCTCATGAGAACTCAAGCAGGTTTTCAATAGGATGGCCTAGACCTGACATCAGCCTGAGGTATGGAATCCAAGCTTCGCATCTCAGTACCCATATGTAAAAGTTCTTGTGGGTTTCCTCCAGAATTAGACAGCATGAAAGGGCACATCAATGCCATGAAGATTTTGCTATCATAACATTCTATGATACCCCATGCCATATTTCCCAGACACAGCATGTAATTTTATCTTTGCTCTTACCCTCTTTTTGTCTTTGCTCAGCCCAAGCTCACTCTACAGAGCCAGTTTCTCTCCCACTCTTCACTTTTACTTTCTTAAATAAACTTTGTCATTATTTTTCTGTTCATGTAGTCTAATTCTTTGTTCAAGATGAGAAGAACCTGGAATCTAACTCCAGAAGGAGAGGTGAGCAACCCAAACCCAGTAATATTTAGTTGGTGAGCCATCATTATAGAAACAAGCTACCCAATAACACATTGACATCATTTTATAAGACATTAAATGCAGAATTAAAAAGTTCACATTATAGCACTTATATTTCTACAAAAGTTAATATATATGTTTGGGTGAATAGATCATGATATCAGGGTAGTGGTAACTTTAGGACAAAAAGGAAGTGAGAATAGAGGTTTGAGGGTTTAGTTATTTCTATTGTATTTTATTGTACTGTAAAATATGCAGGACTTAGTGGCACTTACCTGTAATCCCAGTACTCTGGGAGCCTGAGGCAGAAGAATTGCAAGTTCAAGCCCAGCCAGGCCGATTTAGTGACACAGTGAGACCCTGTCTCCAAACTTTAAAAAAATAATAAAATAAAATAAAGTTAAAAATGTATTCTGGGGCCGGTGATATAGCTCAGCAGCATAAGCACCTGTCTGGCAAGCGCGAGGTCCTGAGTTCAACTCCCGGTACCCGCATATAAAAAAAAAATGTATTCTGAAACAAGGTAAAGTATCATTCTCTCTTTATGGATTATATGCATATCTATCAAAGAAAAAATATTTCAACTGAATGTCTTCTATAGTAAATATGTCTTATATATATGATAAATATGTTCTGTATTATACTCTTCTGTTCATTGTCTTTGAGCTATTCTGCATTTTTATAAGCTATAGAAAATTGATAGATACAAGGCTCAAATAAAGTTCAATGCTGTCGCATTAAATCTCTGCAGTCTAAGAAACCATATCTGATAATGATTTAATTGATTCTTTCCATACCCCGAAATTGTAAAAAATAATTTTGTCTTCATTTGAAATTCACCACATCACTATACTCTAGATATTGTGCTAGTTTGGTTTTTCCACTGAACCAGTCATAACATCTGCCTGGCTTCCTCATGGAATATATATAAAATAAATTATTTAACATGTGTTCATTTTGTGTCTGTATGGGGGTGCTTATTTCAACTTCTTTGAATATTATATTTTCACACAAATTTTTCTGTAAGTTTGTAATATATTGCTATTTTTAAAAAGTAAAAATAGAATTTGAAAAGACCTAAGATCTGCAAGCTGAAGAGTGAGGGACTAGTGTTATGCTAGCGGAAAGACCGTGCATCATAGCAGGCAGGACTGCACCAAAGAATCGGATACAGTATTGTGGGTTTTCCAAAGTGGGAATCATGGAGAAACTTTAGATCCATGATTTCTAATATTCATTTTAAATTTAGCAACTTTTCTATTTTTGTTTAACTTTCTCTGTCTCACTTCCTCCAAACCTTTAGCAAAATACTTTCTCAAAAATGCTTGGTAGCAGTTTTTTTTTAGGATAAACAAAGGAGCTAAACAAGGTACAGAACACTGCGAACACTCCACAAACTCTGCAGAAGGCTCATTGGTCATTTTTACATAAATAGTTTCACATTTTTACCTATTTGTGAAAATAACCACTACCATTTTGTTCATGGGGACAC
Organism: Erethizon dorsatum; assembly: GCA_028451465.1. Classification (NCBI taxonomy): domain Eukaryota; kingdom Metazoa; phylum Chordata; class Mammalia; order Rodentia; family Erethizontidae; genus Erethizon; species Erethizon dorsatum. The sequence goes on from CM051842.1 coordinate 20,055,640, forward strand.
TTATAAGGTGTTTTATTTCAAAACTGAACAATAATTTAGCTCCTCTTTTAGTGAATTACATCACAACTTTTATAGTGTAAAATTTGTTGGATACTTATAGAATCATATTGATTTTTTCTATTAAATGTCATGGCTCATATTAATGATGATATTTTCTACCACTTCTCCTAGCTCTTGCCTGTGAGATAGAATAAGTGCTACTTTATTGGATCTTTATATTTGTGAAAGTGTTCCCAGGGCAATTAGGAAGATTATTTTATTCAAGCCATTGCACCAGAGAACATGCTTATTAATAACAACCTTATAAAATAAAAGAAAGGCAACCTGGTAGTTTATAAAGACAGATAAATAAAGAAGTCATCAAAGAATCATAGGAGTCTAAAAGGAAGTGATAATTTTTACCTGAATCATTGAGGAAAGGTGAAGGTGAATCTTAGTTCAGAATATGGAAGAGTGAGTAGGTCCTTTATGAGCAGGGATGCTCATTCTCAAACATAAAAATGTGGAGGATTTTTCAACCATCACTGCTCTCCATAAAACACAGAACTCAGATAAACTTCAACACTGTCAGTTCCACTTTTGTTCATAATGAATGATACCATTCCAACTCAAAGATGATCAAAAGTCTCCTGGATGGTATGAAGCAGTATACAAGGAAGTCTCTCTGAGATTTTTTCGGACATTATTCCCATAAAACTAGTTGAACCATCTTTTCAAGGGTCAGTTGTTCTAAAATTCAGGAGGTCAAGCAGAAATTTACCTAATTTTTATTTTTTTTACGTGGGTACTGGCAGTCGACCTCAGGACCTCGTGTTTGTGCTCGTGCCACTGAGCGATATCACTGGCCCTTTTTTTTCCTTTATGTGGGTTCCGGGAGTCAAACGCAGGACCTCGCGCTTGCTGGGCAGGAGCTTATTCCGCTGAGCTATCTCACCAGCCCCCTACCTAAATTTTTAAAAGAGAAAGGTAAAACTAGTTGCATTAAAGAACCAGAAATTGAACCCTGTGTGTAATTAGTGTAGTGGATTTCAAGAGATAGGTGAAGAAATATCTTGGGTTAAGCAGAACCTCACTAAGTTTCTTGAGACTCTCAATTAGGATATTGATCTCCTTAGTAATATTTGCCACTGGTCTTCTAGCTCTTACATGAGGTTATGCATGACTCAAGTATTTTACCAAATTTCCTTAGTGGTCTAGACACTGGCTTGTCCAAGGAAAATTTCAGCCCATGAATATGCTCTACTGTGTTGGGGAGTCAGTGCTGCAACATTTTTGGTTGCATCACTGGACTTTAACTGGCAGGGTTTTCTTAGATCTTAGGGAAAAGGACCAGCTGCAAAGCAACGTAGAGAGCCATTTAGGATCTGGGAAGACAAGTTTGAGTTTTTAATGGTTCCAATTCTGGAAGAAGGAAGAAAATTTGGGATTTTTTTAAACAGAAAAAAGTAGAAATAACAATAAAACAGAGTTTCAAAACAGGCTAGTAGGAGAGTAACAATAATTAATACATTGCATATTGTTGTCTACATAGTATTTGTTCAGCTTAAAATACATAGGCATGCAATATTGTCCAAAAATATTAACACAAAACTTTCTTTTCAATGAACTAAGAGAAACTAACTGTTTAAGTATCTTAACTATCTTGTGTGTATATATATATATTCCTTTTCCCTTCCTTCCTTTCCCATTTTTCCCATCGTACTTTTTCTTTTCTTTTGAAGTTTCTTCCCTATTCACAATATCTACTGTACATTTTGGATCTTATTTAATCATTCAGTTTCTCACACTACTGAGACAATACGATGTTTACACATGTGGATCTGATTTATTCCACTTACGAGTATGGTCTTGAATTGCATCCATTTACCTATAAAAGTCTGAAGTTTTTCCTTCTTTATGGCTGAGTGGTATTCCATTATATTAAAAAACTATATCTCTTTTGTCTATTCCTCGGTTGACGGGCATTTGGGTTGTTTCCAAGATTTAGGTATTACAAATTGTGCTGCTATAAACATGGTGCACATATATCACTGTGGTATGATGTTATTAATTCTTCTGGGAAGATACCCAGAAGGGGAATAGCTGGGTTGAATGGGACCTCTAATCCTAGGTTTTTTTTTTTTTGTGTGGGTACCGGGGGGTCGACCTCAGGACCTCGCGCGCCAACAGGCACCCGTGCCGCTGAACGATATCACCGGCCCCTTTTTCGTATGTGGGATCCGGGAGTCGAACTCGGGCCCTCGCGCTTGCAAGGCAGGTGCTTACGCCACTGAGCCATCTCACCGGCCCTAATCCTAGGTTTTAAAGAAATCTCCACAATGATTTCCACAGTGGTTCAACCAGTCTACACTCCCACCAACAGTGGAGAAGGGTTCCTTTCTCCCCACAGCCTCGCCAGCATTTGTTATTGGTCAATTTCTTGATAATAGCCATTCTTTCTGGGATGAGATGGAATCTCAGTGTTGTTTTAATTTGTATATCTTGAATGACCAATGATGTTGAATAATGTTATTTAGAGGACATCAGGCTCAGGCTCATTAGGGGTGGTATGGCAGTAGACAAGGGATGTTATTTAGGAAAGTTGTAACCAGATATTGAAGGAAATCTGAAGAATCAAGCATTCATTAAGGTTTATCATTTTGGACAAGATAACAGAATCTCCTACAATTTGCAGGTAGATAACAAAACTGGATTTTGTACTGTGAGGAAATAAGTTATTAAAATCTCTGTTCAAAACATTTGAATATCAGTCACCCATCATTTACAAAGAATTGATAAATATAGTCTGATTACACAACAGGATACTTTACAAAAAATTAAGTTCCCCACTGAATCACAAAATTTGTCTCTATAATTGCCTCTCTTTTGATCCAAAATAATCTCAAAGAAGGATAACTGTTTATCTCAAAAAAGCAGTAGTCTCATTAGATTTGATGTAATTATTTCTATATGTGTGACAAGAATGTTAATTTACCAGACAGGTCTTTTTAAGATGTTTTGTTGTTTTTTTGAAACAGAGTTTCACTATGCAGCCCAGGCTGGCCTTGAACTCCGTATGCTCCTGCCTCAGCCTCCCAAGGATTAGCATAACAAGTGTAGCTTAAGAGTTGTGTTTTGTTTTGTTTTGTTTTCTCCTGGAAGAGTTCATGAAGACTTCCAGGTTGAACTTTTAAAAGAAACCTCCCTGAAGCAAAGAAGCCAAGCCAAGAATTCACTATAAGACTCTACTTGTAGTAACTATGAATCTGAATAAACTCCACTTTCTCTAGTTCTTCAAAATATCCTAAGTTCCTGGACCTTTGAGGAATTGAACCTCCTCACTTACCTCTAAAAGCCTGTGGGAATCCGGGTCTATGGCCAGTTTTCCCATTAGAGTTTAGAAGTATTAGCTGTATAAACTAAACCTTAGTTCATAAAAAAGTGTCTGGTAATGTTTATTATACAAGTTTTATTGTCAAATGAGACATTCCGGGTAACACCTTGATTGCATGACCAATGTTTCCAATTTTGTCTAGTTGTTTTCTAATATTGGGCAAAGCAATACTAGGACTCTGATAAATAGAAACATATTATGGAAGTGAAATCACTGATAATTCTCTAGAAACTTCTCTCCAGGCGTACATTTTCGAAATAGTCATAATAATGACACTTTACATATACATATTTATTTTTAACTCTAGTAGTTTATTTGTAGATATTTCTTGGACTTTCTATGTTGTACAGTCATGTCACATATAATGTAGTTTTATTTCTTCCATGCAAATTTTACATATTTTATGTCTTTTTCTTGCCTTAATTTTTTTTTTAGTACATGTTTGCAGAACATAATGATTACATTTATTGTGGGGAGTTGATACATATACATAACACATCTTAATACATTTTTCATCCCCTACCCCTTCCATCCCTCCCTGCTCCTGCTGTCTCTTGGTCCCATTCCCACTCACAAAAGCTCTATTTCTATTTCTTTCTTTCAATTCTTCATTTTTTATCCCCTTTCCATACTCTCCCTCCCCTTCCCTGAATCTCTTGAGCTCATCCTGCTAGCCTGAGCTATACAACGAGACCCTGTCTCAAAAAAAGAAAAAGCCCACCATCTACAACAATATATGAAATAAACCAAATTATTTTGCATAGTTTACATTTTGCAAGAAGAGAGAACACATTCTTTATGATTTTCTAGAGGCCCATAGGAAGACAATTATATCTTCAAAAAACATCAGTTAGTATTTGAATTGGGGAAGGCAAAATATCAAAGTTGTCAAGTTTGAACACTTGTTTAAGATAGAATCATAAATTACTAAGAAAAAAATGCTTGGCTGGATACTTACCAGATAAAAATAAAAGATTTTTTTAAAGTAAACATAGAAGGCAAATACCTTAGCTATTTTCTAAGTGAGAGACATTTGTTTTCTTAAATAATTAAGGATGTAACAAAATCAACACAAAGCTTATCCTGGCCAGATACAGCATCTTTTCTATTCAGAGAGCCTACACAGAAGTAAAAAATAAACTTTTATAGCTTATTATTAAGAGAAGATTAAAAAAAATCCCAGAAAATTGTGTCATTTTAACTGAATGAAAACCAAGTGCTAGTTTTGTTTTAGGATATTTGACGATAAAATATCTTTAATAATTTATATAAAATCATCAAATCAGCCATCTTTCACCACAGCAGATAATAGTCCCTTTCCGAAATCTTCCTACAATTTCCTTTATCCATAGATGTACTTTGTACATTCTTCTCAATGTTGTAAAAGCGAACATACACATTAACAAATCCAAATATCAGTAACATTCTGTAACATAAAAGTAAGCAAAAGCATGTAAACTTCAGTTTTTAAATCTATATTTTAGTATTCTCTTACTTAGAAATGCTCTAGGTGTCTAATAAATATACATTCATTAACTCAATTTAATATATGTTCACAAATTTAAAGTTACCTCATGATCATGGAAATTATGTTCAAGTTAGCATACTAAAACACATAATTGCTATTGAAATAAAGTTTGTCAAAATAGAAATTTGACTTGGTTAAGCACTAATTTCTTTTTTTTTTTATGTGGGTACTGGGAGTCAAACTCAGGACCTCACACTTGCCAGGCAGGCGCTTATGCCACTGAGCTATCTCACTGGCCCTACAGTCTTCATAATCTTATACATTTGCTAGTTTATTTGATCAGTAAACCAGTATAATTTTAGGAAAAGCATTCTCTAGCAGAATAAAAGTATGTAAGAATATTATACTTAACACTGATAAGTCACAGAAAATAATACTTTTTAATAAACCAAAAATGTGACACTAAAGACATTTGGAAAATACTTATGTAAATCACATAAATTTGAATTCTCAACACATTTCTGAGTTGTTTTCTGTACTATTATTCTTTAAATAAATTTAAACTTGTGGGAGATAAATATTCTTGTTTTCTGGAAATTTTAGGAGTACTTTATTGTTATAACTATATTTTTAAATGTTGATAAGCTATTCAGAACAAAGCTACTTAAAGAAATTTTATAGTCTTATTTATAGACATAAATGTACAGTCAAAGAGAAAGTTCATGACTTCAATTCTAAATTTTCAACCCTGGGTCAAGCATAAACAAAGAAATGTAAACATTACTATCTTATATACACAGTTCCCAGCGGAGAAGAAACGTTGCACTGATTTGGACACAGAATAGACAAAAAGACAAGGTGGAAATACTAACAAATCAGATTTTGTGTGATCTTTCACCCAACACTGTCCAGATTGCCATAAAACTATTAATCTGTTTACAGAGATCGCCAAATGGTCATACTATGACACCAAATGGAACTAGCACCAGAAATCCAGTCACTACTTAAAAAGAAGCAAAACTGTAAAGTCCTTACCACGGACAGGAGTTGGGAGCACTGGGGGAGGAGTCACTCATTGTCGAGTCTCAGATGGCCCATCAGAAAGATCACAAATTCTTTGTAAGAACTTTTTACTTGGGTGAAATAAAAGGAAATCTGAAAGGAAGGTCTGATCCTATTGGAGTATGGAAACAAAATTATGCAAGACAAAATGTTCCAGGCACTTAAGATTATTTTATTTGGGTGATTACAATAGGGAGCACATCCATTAATGAAAAATATCTCAAAGAAAACAAAGAATGCTGGGTGTGGTGTTGCACACCTAATGCCAGTACTTAGGAGGCTGAAGCAGGAGGATCACCATGAGTTCGAGGCCAGCCTGGGCTACATAGTGAGCTCAAGGCCAGCCTGCACTACATAGTGAGACCCTGTCTCAAAAAACAAACCAACAAAAAGAAATACAAAGACAATCTGAGGTTAATGGAATCATGTAAACAAAAGAGTGATCAGTGAGTCTGGTGGCTCTCATAAGGAAGGATGGAAATGATTGTTAATTACGTCATTCCAAAGGTAGTGGGTAGTTTTATGTAATATTTTTGAGACTGGAATGGTCCTTTGAGGAAACAATTTCTCAGAACACAAAAGTGAGGGGGCATTTCTCAAATATCAGTGCTTTGGGTGAGCACAAGACTGAGTTCAACACTCACATTAAATCTGCAAACTATTCAAGTGAAGTCATAATCAGATGGATTACTTTTGACTAATAATTATTAATGGAGGTCCATGTACATGATACAAATTTTAAAAATACTACTGGCTTACCCATGCATTAAACTCTTCAATTTCTTTTGATTTCCTTGTTCACAAATTCTGATATATTTGACCATTATTCAGATTTATAATTCCATAACATAGCTAGTTTGCTATTTTGTTGTTAGAAGAAAAATATTTTTATTCTTATTATGTATGTATAATGCTAGAAAACTCTTAATTTAGCTTTCTGGTAAAGAAAAAACAAATCATTGTTTCATAGTAGGGAATCATCCTATAAAGACTTGAAACATAAGTTGCCATGCCAAAGACCCACATAGTTTCTCCTCTGCCCATCCCCTGCTATGGGAAGTTCTAATATTGTATTAAAATTCTGACAAATGACTTTTCCAACTCAATTAACTTATTTTGCTTGTCATCCAAAAATAATTATTTGTCCCACTCCTTGGAAGTTATAAAAAGGTGCAATACTTCTACACTAAGAGGGTGAATCTCATTTTTTTTCAAAATTTATAAATTATTCTGAATCAAAATTAGAGGACACTATTTGTCTCAGGGACAAAAAATATACTGGAGAGCCCATAGTTTTTATGCCTTTACATATGTAATTAAAATAATTGAATTAATCTTGTTTCAAAAATATTTATTTGACAAATTTTCATTATAAGGGAGAATAAAGAGGATCATAAAAATGCAGGAAAGTAGAGGGTGAGGTTAATTTAAAATATAAGTTTTCAGTCTGCAGAAATAATGATAAACATAGCCAAAACTCAAATTATTTTTCAACTTTTGAAATAGTAATTATGAAAATCTTTTTTCAGCTATGATTGTTCTACTTGGTGCCACATGAGTTAATTCATTTGATTATATGAAAATCAGTTTAAATTGTTTTTGTATTTTCTGAGATTTTCTCTGGATAGATAAATTAAGAAGTTATTTTAGTAGCAGAAAAATAAATATATTTTGTATGTTTTAGATGATTATGCAGATTCCTAGTAAAGTTTCATAGTTTTTTGCTATTCTTGTTAAAAAAAAAGACCTTTACCATATTTTATACAATAAATTAAATGCAATCCTCAAGTATGGACTATCTTTAATTTTTTAAAACACACATGCAATATTTATTTTCTACCCATATGAAAATTTACTTTTAAAGGGGGATATATGATATTTTATTTTTGTGTTTCTATGGGAAATTTTTCACTAAAATTGTTCTGAGAGATTCTAGGTAGCCTAAATGTGTAGTTTCAGGACTTGATGAACAGCTTAGGGCAAATTACAAAATTCCCAGAACTTTTATTTTTCATGATTTCTATTTATGTGTTTTCATTAATAGAACTTTGATTTTGAAATTTTCGAGTAAGTGGTAAGTTTTAACCCTCCCCAACCAACTTAATGAGTTAATTTAAAATTTTCTCACCTCTTTGGCATAGTGGCCAGAATCCATAAATTTTGTGGTGATGTGATTTAATCCAATTAAAAGGCCCCTTCTTTCCTGCTGTGAGGTAAGCTGCACCTCCTTTTTGTTCCAATTTTCTGGTACTCTTCCCAAAGGGTGCCAGCCCTAGATTAATTAACAACTTTGTGAAGTCTTTTTTCACTGAAGTGACTTCAAAATAACGTGCTGAGTCTTTGTAAGGTCAACAGACTAACAATTCCAATCTCTTCCTTTTTGTCATACTGAATTGCTGAAATTTTCTGTTTGTGTTTTCCTTGACATTGGATATCATAAGTCTGCATATGAAGAAAAAAAAATGTGCCATACAACACCTTTTCTAATATTCCAATAAAAACATTAATAATATTTTATCCAGTTCTGATTTGTGATGGTGAAAGATGATCTTGCCAGGAAGTATTTTATCTACACTAATGTTTTGAATTGTAGTTTTGGTAAGAAAAGTTTGTACTTAGTTTTCAGTAATTCAAGAATGTTAGCAGTGGTCCATTCATTCTATCTGAATGGAAGATACAACTCTACAAAGCATATTTTAACACTCCCTACCTCTCTGTTTCTTAGAAATCAATGATATTCCTTAAAGTTGCAGTCCTTATGAAGCTAGAAGATAGAGGAAATTAGGCAGATAGGGTACAGGTCCTGAATAGTTAATGAGGTGTAACCTAAAAGTCAGGGTTTAAGTTAGTTAACATACAAAAGGGCCCTAATAATTAACTTAAGTAAACCAACTAACAGGGCCTAATGGAATGCAAGGGACAAAGAACAAGTCCCAAAACAAAATGGAGAAGCCTTGAAAGAAGTGAAATATGAACAAAGCAGCTTGCTTTCCCAAAGGTTTACCTGCAACTGGAGCATCCCTGTGTTCTCTCACATTCACATGTACCAAAAACTGTATAAAAGGCCAATGGACTTAGACATCTATAGTGTCCACGTTATGGGACTGTTCCCTAACAAGTGAGGAGATTTTCCTTTTATTCTTTTTTTTAAACACACACTTGGTCATTCCCCAATGCTTGCTGCATGTTGTTTTGTTGGTTTCAATCTTTGTTGCACCAAAGCAAGGACCCAAATCTCAGCACAGGAGGAGTTAGGTTCACTTAGACAGTGATGAGAAGATTTTCTCACATCTTGTCAAGGATAAGAATGCTTTGTAAAATTATGCTATTCTCATAATTTTGCAGCTATGCTTTTTATATGTTTCATAACATTTAAGATAATGTTCATGAAAAGATAAAATCACTACTTTCAGAAAAATATAAAAATGGACATATGGTAAAAATTTTATCTTACTCATATGAGGGAATCCGTTATTATAACTGGCTCGGAAGAAAAGTCAGAAGACACAAATTTGTATGTAGTAGAAAATTTGAATTTCAGGTGAAAGCAAATTTATTTTTCTAGGAGTAGGGGAGTGAGAGTATGTGTGCAGGATATTAATTTAATCTCTATTAAGGAGTACAGAATTTATGTGTGTATCAGTTATCAAAAGCTTATAAAGGCTGTAAAATAGCTCAACAGATAAAACAAAAATTAGAAATATATCTGTAGATAATGTGTTAATCAGCTTTCCATCACTGTGATAAACAATCCAAAATAAAGAATTTATTTTGGTTCATAGTTTCAGAAGTTTCAGTCCATGGTTACTTGACTTGTTTTGGGGGCCATGGTGAGGCAGTATATCATGGCAGGTATAGAATGTGTAGTGGAGCGAAGGTGCTCAAGTCATGGCAGCTGGGAAAGATAGGGAAAGAAAGGGAAAGGAAGAGGGATAGGGACAGGGAAAGGGACAGAGACAGAGACTGAGACAAAAAGGGAACAGAGGGGGAAAGAAAAAGAGGGAGAGAGGAAGGGCCTGGGGATATGATATCCTCTTTCAGGGCAGGCTCACAGTGGTCTACTTCCTCCAACTAGCTCCTGTAGTTTTTAGCATCTCCCGATAGTCTATTAAATTATGATCAGAATCCTCATGATCCAATCACGCTCCAAAAGCTCCACTCCTGAACATTGCTGCATTGGGGACCAAGCCTTCAACAGATGAGTCTTTGGGGTACATTCTATATTCATATAATCTTCCATTGAAACATAATATTTTTTCAACAATAAGATTTTATGCTCTTTGGTTTTGATAATTTTCTAACTGATTTATCCTGCTTCATGTATTGGAATTAGAGTGAAAATCAAAAATTATATAAATACTGGTGTCTAATCCCCTGTTACATATTAAATTTAGCATAAAGATGAGAATTATTTTAAAGATTTCAAAAATTGTTCAACAAATATTTTAAATTTACATTTATGAACATAAAAAAGCAAAAGAAGCAAGACATAAAAGAATACAATGGTACCCAAGTTATGAACTTAATTCATTCCAAAATTCTGTAGAAAATGGTCATGTCCAAGTTTGTGCAAAAAAAGATGGCCACAGTCATGTTTTTTAACACAATGCAGAATTTGCAAACAAAAACAAAATTTTCCAAATGCTTCTGTTTGCAAACTAAATTGTTCACAAACAGAAGTGTTTGTGAACCAAGGTGCCACTATATATTCAGGATGATTTCATTTACATAGTCCCAAAAATAAATAAAATGTTTATTAGTGATTGCATGTATATTAACTACAATTATAAAGAAAATTAAAGGTATAGGTATGAAGAAAAGAAGCATGAGTGAAAGAAATTTTTATTTTGCTAAATGATCTGGGTGATAAATTGGAAAAACATAAATAATTCATCAAACTAGGATGGTATATGACCAGCACATATACTGTCATTCCTCATTCTCAAACCTGGTTGCCATTCTTTTATTTATCTCATACTACTTCAAATTCTTCCATTGTGTGATGCTTTAGTACTTATGTGTAAGGAATAGAGGTTTTTCACCCAATCAAAGAATGTTCTAAGGATTTTCCCATCCCTTATATATCATAAGAAACCAATATAACAGAAATCATTATAATAGAGGAGAAAAAGTTATTTTCCCTCTGTCTTCCTGGGTTGTCAGGCTGGGGCCTTGAAAAATTAGACTGACAAAAGATCAATAGAAGAAAAACAAAAAGAACTTTAAAAATGCATGCATGGCACATTCACACAGAAGCTCACAGTGATGGATAACTCAAAGGAATGGTTAGAAGTTGGTCTTATATAGCATCATAATAGAAACAACTATGGAGAGAAGTGACAAAACGAAGAAAAGATTTTAGGTTTCAATGGGCAGAAAACTGTGGGAAGTTTAGTTTTATGGGGAAAAATAATGAAGTAAAGTTTGTGTAGGTCAATTTCAGTGGTGATATTCCATCTTCTATAGAATTTCCCCAGAAAGCGGATTTGTGCCAGTCTTCATTGCTCAGAAATTTCTGCTTTTCAATCAGATGAGGGAAGCTCAAGGAAGTCTTTCTACATCCACTGAATTTCCAATGCGTTTAGCTAAAAATAATTCTTATGCTAAAGTGGTATATCTTGGATGACATACTGTGAACACCTTCTTCATATAGATATGAGTACACCCAAGACTGGCTCTGAAGTTTTCATTGGTAGAATTTCCTTCCCAAGCAGTAGAAGAATAGACCTAGGTATGTAGGTAAGGGCACTAGTATACATATTAAATGATGATCAGCTGTATGTTAGCTTTAAATGTCATTGAATTTTGGGAAGAACAGAACCATGTATGTTAACAACTTGGATTATTCAGTATTTATCAGCAGGGATACTAGTGACATTTTGAGCAGGGCAATTCTTTAGTCTAAATTATCTGTGTCCTGAATAATGTATTATATTAGCATTGTTGACATTTAAGCACTAAGTGCCTGTAATATCCAAAAATTTCCCTCTCATTTCCCATTACCTTTAGGGAATGCACCACCCTTGGTTGAACTACTAGTACTGTGTTGGGGAAAAATAACTCCCAACCTGTTAGATGTCTGATGTGTGGAGTTCATGGTCTCCCAGTGAGAAATGAAATCACCAACCAAAGGAGGAGGTGAGAAAAGATTTATTTCAAATAAGACGAGGAATAGCTCCTTGGTTTGCAGGTGTTCCAAGTGGGTCACTGCATGGCCCCTCAATCCAGAGCTCATTGAGGATAAGCAGAGCACAGGAGTCACTCAGTTGTTTAGTGGCTACCTATCTCAGCTGGCTCTGTGGATTTAAAATAACCAGTTGGAACTCAGGCTCTCTAACTCAATTCCGCAGCCACAGCATTTAAAGGAAATGGGGATTTTAGAAAATAAAACTGGTTATTTTGCATTTTAAGTTCCTCAGAACTCAGGAACGTGGTAAAGAGTGGCTACACCTCCTTTTTTTTTATATATGCCGGTACCAGGAGTCAAACTCAGGACCTCGCGCTTGCCAGGCAGGCGCTTATGCCGCTGAGCTATATCACCGGCCCTACACCTCCTTTTAATAGGGAGTGAGTTGTACATATTCCATGTTAGCTGAGGAGGTTCAGTATATTTTAAGATCCTCAACACTCAGGAGCATGTTACCTGAGGATGGTCATTCTTTATGTAAAGCCCTAGCTCACTGTCCTCATTTTAATTCCCATCAGTGTGGTTGATTACCCAACTCTATCTCAGGCCTTTCCCCAACTACCTACCATGCTCATAAATTAACTAAATAAACTACTTATACTACATAGTCAAGAGATAGAAACAACCCAGATGCCCATTAACAAATGAATGGACAAACAAAATGCGGTATATAAATACAATTGAATATCTTTCAGCCTTAAAAATGGAAATTCTGACAAATTCGAAAATATGGGTGAACTGTGTTCCTATATGTTAAGTGAAATCATGTAGTCACAAAAAGTCAAATACAGTATTCTTACCAGATGAAGCCAAAGGAGGTTCCTGAAATTGGAGATGGGGAAACTTGATTCACCCCACCCCCAGGATAGGTTGTAGATTTGTTGATATTGTCACAGTAAAACAATTTTCAAGACTCATCAGTGAGAGGCATAAAGACATTTATTAGGCAGAATTTAAAATACACATCAGAGGAGGAGGGGAGGGGAAGGTGAAGGAGGATGAGGAGGAGACAGAGAGAAAAAGAGAGAGAGAGAGATGTTACGGCCTAAAACTGGGCATATTTATATGGTTTTGGGGGTGTCTTAAAGATGGGTGATCTAGGATGTATATTCCTATTGTTTGTCAGGTTCACACATCTGGCTAGGTTATTTTAGAATGCAAACCTTTTATATGTGTTTGATGCTAGAAATGATTCCACTTAATAGTACACTGTCTTGAGGATGAGTCAGTAAGAGGGAGCTCAATTTATAGGCAGAAGGTACCGGCTAAAAACAGAGTTTATAGGCTTATTGTCTTTAAGACCCTTAGGATTTTTTTTTTTTTAGTGAGTTCCTGGAAGGGAAAAAGCCTTGAGTAATTTTGTGTCTTGAAGATAAAGTTTTTCTTAAAAGTACAACTTTAAAATCAAGATTTTCTTTCTCTCCTTTTTTTCCCTACATTTATTTCTTCTATCCTATCACCATTTATTCTCACTAACTGTATATGAGTAGTCAAATTCCTTGAAACAGAAAGTAGGAAAGTGGTTGTCAGAGGCTAGAGGAGGGGGAAAAAATGAGAGATATTGTTCAATGGGTATAAAGTTTCAGTTTTACAAGATGAAAGTGTTCTGAAGGTTGGTGGTACAATAATGTGACTATACATAACACTACTGTACACTTAATAAGGCATACACTTAATATGATTAAAATGAACATAAGAATTTAAAATAATTAAGATGATATATTCTACATTATGCTCATTTTATTGCAATTTAAAAATACGATGACTGGGCTGGTGAGATGGCTCAGCGGCTTAAGCGCCTGCCCGGCAAGCGCGAGGGCCCGAGTTCGACTCCAGGAACCCACATACGAAAAAGGGGCCGGTGATATCGCTCAGATCTTGAGTTTTCTAAATATTGCATTAAAATATTAATAAAGAAACACATTTAAAACACTGAATTGTATCAGCAGATTCAAGTTTACTCAGGTTTGATTAGATTAGGTTAAAGTTTAGCTAAAAAGTAAATTAGGAGGCCGGTGAGATGGCTCAGCGATGTAAGCGCCTGCTTGGCAAGCACGAGGGCCCGAGTTCGACTCCCGGAACCCACATACAAAAAAAGGGCCGGTGATATCGCTCAGCGGCACGGGCGCCTGCTGGCATGCGAAGTCCTGAGGTCGACCCCCAGTACCCACAAAAAAAAAGTAAATTAAATATTAACCTAAGATATTAATGTCAAGGTAAGATAGAGTTAAGGTAATTCTAAGACTAGGAGATAAAGGGACAAAGTGCAAGGAACCTGAGTAAACTAAAGACAAAGTGAGATAAGCCTCAAGGGAAATTGAATGCAGAAGACAAAGGTCTAATAAAATTCACTGATGACAAGAATCCTGGCAAGCGGCAGCTGCATACCTGCATTTTGCATGTCCTCTGCCCCTTTCTTGGCCATTTTTCATGCCAAAAAGCCTTATTTAAGCTAGATTCAGGTGCATCCTTGGCATCCACCTTGCCCCCTTGTCTAGTGAGGGCTTTTCTTTGTTTTATTTAATAAATCAAACTCTGTACCATTACCCACTACTTGCTGTTCTGTCTGTCTGATTGTTCCAGTGCCCTCAGGACAAGAATCCGGGGGGGTGGGGAGAGAGAGAGAGAGAGAGAGAGAGAGAGAGCTTGTTATATCTTTGGCACCCAAAGTGTGTCTTGATTTCTGTACTGAAAGGCAAGTGTGGTAGAACAGCTGGGCCACACACACTCCCTTTCTCTGTTCCTTTTTATGAATCTAAGAAACAGTGGGTAAGAATACCCACTGTTAACTGGAAGAACCAGCCAGTTAAAAGTTATTAGAGCAGCTGCCACTCATGAAGCAGAGTAGAGGTTCCGCAACACCTCCTGCTTGATGCCCACTGAAACCAGTGGGAATGTTAGCCAGACAGGGAGCTGGATTCCTTTTTTCTTCGAGTACAAGTTAAAAAAATATAGAGTCAAGGCCTCAAATTTGGTTTTATAATAAGCAGAGAGAGTAAACAAATATCCCATCTAACAATCTCTGGCTCTTCTCTGTGCTAAATTATCTTATAGTAAAATGAAAATTTACATATACTTTTATTTTAGTTTAGTTTATTTTTGTGGGTACCGGGGGGTCGACCTCAGGACCTCGCGTGCCAACAGGCACCCGTGCCGCTGAGCGATATCACCGGCCCCTTTTTCGTATGTGGGTTCCTGGAGTCGAACTCGGGCCCTCGTGCTTGCAAGGCAGGCGCTTATGCTGCTGAGCCATCTCACCGGCCCTACATATACTTTTAAAGGTCAAAAATCCCAAAGGTTCTAACATAATAATGTCAACATAATTTTTATGCTAAAATATTATGTTTGCTCTTGATTTCAAAATTTCCCTATTAAACTTTATAACTGTTATTTGTTAATAATATATAAAAATTTGATTTCTAAAACAATCATGTTTAGAAAAATAGCAATTTTCTGCTCATACTTTATATTTCAATGTGTTTGGTATCCAGAAAAGATTATGATATTTAAACTTACTGCACCCACCTCAATATGGGTGTAACTGACCTCTAGGATGTTCAGAAAACTGAGGCTTAGAGACAAAAGCTAATAAAAGATAACTGGGTTAAGGGGACAGCCAATATTTTGGCCCAAGCCCTCTGTCGTGGTTTGGGTTTAGACGTCCCTCCAAAGCCTCATGCAGTCATAGGTGAAGCTATTTCAGAGGTGACTGGATCTAGAGTGTGTGATGCTGAGATTGATTCATGGTGTAATGCTATGATCAAGGGCAGTAGGATTAAGGGTGTGAATGCTACCCACCCCAAGTAGCCTGGATAAAATATAAGAGATAGAAAGAGCTGTGGTTGCCCCTTTCTTGCTTGCTTTGCTACCTTCTGTTGGCCATGAACTATTTCTCCTTCACAATGCCTGTCTGCCATCCACCCTGCCTTGGAGCCAGCCGATTATGAACTGAAACCTCTATAAACTTTGAGTGAAACCTGTACCCCTTTAATTTTGGATGTTGGGTATTTTGTCTTAGCAATGAGAGAAAAGTAACTAAGACACCCTCCAACGTCAAAAAAGTACCTGAACAAGAGAAGACCTCTCTACAAGACACTACAACTCTGGCAAGCAATTCAACTTCCTGAGCAGGGTGACTGTTACCAAAATTTGAGAAAGTAAAGAGAAAAATATCTCCCATTCTTCCAAGGGAAATAATATGGTCAAGCAAGAACATGATTCATACTGGCAGATGACATTGACAGAGGAGTTAAAAGGCTATGTACATGTTCCCAAAAGTAACCCCAAGGAGCCTTAAGTGATAGGTGTCACTTTAACTTGTTGTCACTTTAACTTGGTATTAACAACAAGCAGAAAAGAATAACCAACAAAATATATAAAAATGAATAATAATTTGGGCTAGATATATGAAGGGAGCTCCAATTACAACACTGGCCCCTGCTGACAGTCTAGCTATACCCATAGCTTGTCACTATTATGGTTCAATAAGGCTAAAATGTCACATAACAGCTACAAAACTCAGCAAAAATCTTTTAATTTCTTCTCTGAAACTGTCCGTCAAAAGCATGGAGCTCTCAGTCTTCTTATGGCTAAAACCAAAAACTTTGCATGCTTAATCCTAAAATTTATTGTGCTTAAATAAATAATTCACATCAGGTAAAAAAATATTTAAAAAATCAAACATATGGATAACTTCCTGACTGCCAAAAAGGAGAGACTATGTCTATTCCTAAAAGGAAAGCGGTGTTGTTATGCCAGCCAGCCTAAAAGAGTTGAAAGATACAACACGAAAAGTAACTGCCCTTATGTCTAAGATCCACCAAAAATGATCTGACTCATAGGAACCCTATTCAGAGATCTAAAATTAAACACCCTGGTTACTTCCCCTAACAGAGTAATGACTAATGCTTTTCGTAACCTTGTAATTCAGATCATGCAAACTCAAACTCTTGGTCACATTTGTTTCATCATGTTTGACGGCTTTAAAGCTGCGAATGGTGGTGCAGAAAGACTCGCTAATAGGTGTTCCTCCTGATTTCTACTCACGACCCTTAAATAGACATTACACTTGTGTGCCCTGACTATTGTCCTGCCAGCACCCCCTCTCAGCACAAAGCAGCTCCAGCAAATGATACCCCAGCACTCCACACATCGGTTAGGGTCACCATTATTATGGGGGGTGAGACAAGGAGATAAAGGGACAAAGTGCAAAGACCTGACTAAACTGAAAACAAACTGAGATAAGCCTCAAGGGAAATAAGAGGGCAGGAGAAAAAGGACTAATAAAATCCACCAAAGACAAGAAGCCTCGCAACCAGCAGTTGCATACCTACATTCTTGCACATCCTTTGCCTCTATCTCTGCCTTTCCATGTGCTAAAATGCTGTATATATGTTTCTAGATTCATGTGCTTCCTTGATGTCCACCTTGCACCCCCTCACAACTAGTGAGGGCTTTTCTTTGCTCATTCTAATAATCTTTACTTAGTACCATTTTCCACTGCTTGCTGTTCTGTAAGCTCCATTCTTTCATTGCCCTTAGGACAAGAACACAGAAGGAGAGAGCTGGTTAAAGTCCATAATGTCCAAAGTTAACATGTTGACTTGGCCTTAACTTAGCTCTAAATTGTGTTGTAGTTTCCAAAGAAAGAATTTTAATTTGATATACGGAAATTGTCTTCCACTGATGTATAGAACATCTTTCTTTTTGTCTACTCAAATTCTTTCCTTTATTATGGTCCTTTCTTAAAGTAGTGGCACAATAATATGAATTGTAGGGGAGTGTGATCAGAAATATTTTTTATAAGTCATTGAGTTAAGGAAAGGGAATGTGTTGTCTAATATAAAATAAATATGGATTTAAGTAAGAATATTGCATAAGAAACTTCTTTGTTGTTTGAGTTTCAATTTTAAATTTTATATTTCTATATTGTATATGTAGTTATCAAATAAGGATTGAATATATTTGTGTCATAGATCATAATTTGATATGGACATACACTGAGTAATGATAATCACAAACAAATTAACATATCCATCATCACCCATGTTATACATTAGATCTCCAGAACTCACTCATCTTATAACTGAAACTTTCTCCTCCTCCCTTTCTTTTGAGACAGGGTTTCTCTATGTAGTTCAGGCTAGGCTTGAACTCACTATGTAGTCCAGGCTTGCCTAAAAATCAAGGCAATTCTGCTGCCTCAGCCTCTTGAGTGCTGGGATTACGGTTGTGTGCCACCATGCCTGGCTCAACTTTCTCCCCTTTTAAAACAGTTAATTTTGTTTAAATCTGAGCTCATCATCTTACAAAGTTGAAGAATAAAATTGCAGACGAAAAAAGGGGGTTAGGAGAGTATTGATTGCTAATAATAAGAAAAGAAATAGCTACTGCCGCAAGGAGGGGATTTTGAACGCAAGTACAATAATCTTTTTTGTCCTGCTCTTATACGAATAAGCAGAGCTTGAGAAAAAGTCAGCTATTCTGCTCATTTTAAAGAAAACAAGTTTAAACAAAACTGGTTACTTTGTATTTCTAATGCTCCTCCAAGTCTAGTATGGGCACTCCAAATTTTGTATAAGAACCTTTTTTGAGGAAAAAAGAGTTTTTATCTATTTTTATCTTAGTATTTTTTTTTTGCAAAAGAATCTTCATGTGTGCATGTGTGTGTTTTCTTTTTTATATTTTTAAGCTTAACTAGCTGTATTACTTGAAGTTTCTCTTAACTTCCTACATGCATAGTTTCTCTTTATCTAGCCAAATATTTTAGGCTGTTCTTACTCATAGGCTAACTAAATAAACAATCTATTGTATTCTATTATATTCTATTACACTCCACACTCTGAATAAGTATCTTTAACTGCCACTAGGGAAGATGGGCAGAAGTGTTGGTGTAGCTGTTTCCTGCTGAAAGGTGTCAGTATAGGGAGACTGAAGTCAGAGATTTTCTCTAGAGAGCTAACCTAATGGTTCTTCAACTGAAGCCATGATGGAAGATTTGGCAGTTATAGAGTCTCTTTAGAGGGTCAATCTAATGAACCGCAGTGAAAGGAGTCTGGCACATTAGTTGATGGCTTTATCTGTATGACCATTTGGAAAACGACAGCCTCTAGGTGAGAAGAAACAAATGAAGAGATCATGGGCTCTGTGATTTAGAAGGATTGGTTTTTTTTTTTTTTTTTTTTTTTTGTGGGTACCGGGGGGACGACCTCAGGACCTCGCGCGCCAACAGGCACCCGTGCCACTGAGCGATATCACCGGCCCCTTTTTCGTATGTGGGTTCCGGGAGTCGAACTCCGGCCTTCGCGCTTGCAAGGCAGGCGCTTACGCCACTGAGCCATCTCACCGGCCCTAGAAGGATTGTTTTAACTAAGGAATTTATTTATTTTTTAATAAGTTTGTGGTACAATTTAGATATGCATAATGATCATTTTAATTTTAGGGAGTTTGTACTTGTATGTGATATATCTTGATTCCTCTT
Organism: Erethizon dorsatum; assembly: GCA_028451465.1. Classification (NCBI taxonomy): domain Eukaryota; kingdom Metazoa; phylum Chordata; class Mammalia; order Rodentia; family Erethizontidae; genus Erethizon; species Erethizon dorsatum. Next base: position 20,075,210 of record CM051842.1, read on the forward strand.
TTTTTCACAATCCCCCCTCCCTAGAACCCCTCTTCCCCTAATTATTTACAAAGCTTTGTTTCCAATTCATCCTACTCTTATTGGTTTTTTCCTTTTCCCTTCTTTTCTTCTCCTCTTCATCCTCTCTAGTTCCTCTTTTCTTTTGAAATTTTCTTACTATTTCACAATATCTATTATACACTTTGGTGCTGATTTACTCTTTCTGTTTCTTATATCAGGCAGACAATGTGATAATTTATATGTGTGTCCAATTTATTTCACTTAAGAGTATGGTCTTGAGGGCCAGCCATTTATCTAGAAATGTCTCAATTTTATCCTTCAATGTGGTTGACTAGTATTACACTGAATTAGAAAAAAAAAAAAAACATTGTTTTTTATCCATTCCTCAATTGATGGGCATTTGGGTTGTTTCCAAGATTTAGGTATTAGAAAATGTGCTGCTATAAACATGGGTGCACATATATCGCTATGGTATAATGTTTTTAATTCTTCTGGGAAGATACCCAGAAGGGAAATACCTGGGTAAAATGGGACCTCTAATCCTAGTTATTTGAGGAATCTTCCTACTGATTTCCACAGTGGTTGCACCAGTCTACACTCCCACCAACAGTGGAGAAGGGTTCCTTTTTCCCTGCAGCCCCTCCAGTATTTGTTTTTGGTTGATTTCTTGATGATAGTCATTATTTCTGAGGTGAGATGGAATCTCAGTGTTGTTTTAATTTGCATTTCTCAAATGGCCAGAGATGTCGAACATTTTTTCATATATTTATTTGCCATTTGTATTTCTTCATCTGAGAAGTGTGTATTCATCTAAAATACACATTTTTGTTTGAGTCTTTAAATTTGGGGGGACTGGATTTTTCAAATCTTTGTATGTTCTATGTATAAGTCCTTTAAGGGACAACTGGCTAAATTTTTTTCCCACTCTGTGGGTTGTCTTTACACTCTCTTGATGATTTATTTTTTTGTGCAAAAACTTTTCAATAGGATGAGATCCTAGTTGTTAATTCTTTTATTACTTCCTGTGTGATCTGGGCTTTGTTCATGAAATCTTTCACTACACCTATGTCTTCAAGAGTTCTGCCTATTCTCTCACCAGCAGATTTAGTGTTTCTGTTTTAATGTTTAGATCTTTGATCCATTTTAATTTTAGTTTAGTGCATGGACATGGGTCTAGTTTTAGTGTTTGGCATGTGGAAAGTCTGTTTGTCTAGCACCAGTTATTAAAGAGGCTATCTTTCTTCCAGTGAAAGTGTTTGACACCTTTGTCAAAGATAAGGTGCCTGAGTGTATTTGGAGTTGTTTCTGCATCTTTTAATCTGCTCCAGTGATCCTCATGTCTGTTTTTATTTTCCAGTACCATGCTGTTTTTTTTCACTGTAGCTTTGTAGTATAATTTCAAGTCAGAGATTATGATGACCCCTGCCTTGCCTTTGTTGGAAAGAATTGTTTTTGCTATTCTATGTCTCTGCTGGCTCCAAAGGAATTTTATGAATGTTTTCTCTAGTTCTGTGAGGTATGCTAATGGTATTTTGATTGGGATTGCATTAAATCTGTATAACAATTTGGGGAGTATGGTAATTTTCACTATGTTGGTTCTTTCTACCCATGAGCAATGGATATCTTCCCATTTTCTGATATCCTCTTCGATCTCGTTTTTCAGAGTACTGTAATTTTGAACATATAGATCTTTTACTTCCTTTGTTAGATTGATTCCTAAACATTTCATTTTTTTCAATGCTATTGTGAAAGGTGTGGTTTTCCTAATTTCTCTCTCAGTGAGTTTATTGTGTGTGTACAGGAATGCTATTGATTTTTGAATGTTGACTCTGTATCCAGTTACACTACTGAATTTGGTTATTAACTCTAGGAGTCTTTTGGTGGAATTTTGGGGGTCTTCTACATAGAGTATCATTACATCTGCAAATAATGATAATTTAACTTCCTCCTTTCCTATCCTTATTTCTTTCATTTCTTTTTCTTGTCTAATTGCTCTGGCTAATGTTTCCAGAACTAGATTGAACAAAAGTGGTGATAGTGGACATCCTTGTCCCGATCCTGTTTATAAAGTGAAAGCTTTCATTTTTAGACTATTTAGTCTCATGTTAGCTGTTGGTTTGTTGTAGATGTCTTTTATCAGATTGAGATAAAGACAATATATTCTGATTTTCTGTAGGGTTTTTATCATGAATGGGTGTTGGGGTTGTCAAATTCCTTTTCTTGCATCTACTGAGATGATCATGTGATTTTGTCTTTGGCTCCATTGATATGGTGTATTACATTTATTGATTTGCATATGTTGAACCATCCCTGCATCTCTGAGATGAAACCTACTTGGTCGTGATGTATAAACTTCTCCATGATTTGCTGCATTGTTTGCCAGTATCTTATTGAGGATTTTTGAATCTACATTCATTAGGGAGATTGGCCTGTAGTTTTCTTTTTTGGTTGGGTTCTTCTCTGGTTTTTCTTATCAGGGTAATACTTGCTACAAGGGATGATTTTGGGAGTATAGCTTCCCTGTCAATTTCATTAAAGAGTTTCAATATTAATGGCATTAGTTCTTCTCTAAACTTCTTGTAGAATTCAGCAGTGAATCCATCAGGACCTGGGCTTTTCCTTGTTGGTAACTTTTTAATTACATTTTCAATTTCATTGGCTGATATTGGATTATTAAGAATTTTGATATCTTCTTGATTCAGTTTTGGCAATTCATACATATCTAGGAATGTGTCCTTTTCTTCTGTGTTTTCCATCTTGTTAGAGTACAGGTTCTTGAAGTATGTATCCATAATCTTCTGGATTTCTGCAGGATCCATCATGATTTAACCCTTTTCAATCTTCATTGCATGAATTTGAGTCTTTTCTTTCCTCTTTTTGATAAGATTGGCTAACAGTTTATCAATTTTATTTAATCTTTCAAAGAACAAACTCTTCAATTCATTTCCTCTTTGTGTTATTTTCTTAGTCTTGATTTCACTAATTTCTGCTCCTATCCTTGTAATTTCCTCCCTCATATGAGCTTAAGGTTTCATTTGTTCTTGTTTTTCTATGAGTTTGACGTTCGACATTAAGTTGTTTATCTGAGCTAATTCTGTTTTCCTGATATGAGAATTCATTGCTATAAATTTCCCCCTAGGACTGCTTTCATTGCATCCCATAAGTTCCGATATGTTGTACTGACATTATCATTTAATTGTTGATACTGTTTAATTTCTTCTTTAATTTCCTCTGTGACTCCTTATTTGTTCAGGAGGGTGTTGTTTAATTTCCATGTGTATATGTAGTTTTCGTGGTTTCATTTGCCATTGATTTCCAATTTCATTGCAGTATAGTCAGATAATATGCATAGGATAATTTCAATCCTTTGCATTTACTTAAGCATGTCCTGTGGGCTAGTATGTGGTCTATTTTGGAGAACACCCCATGTGTACCTGAGAAGAATGTGTATTCTGATACTGTGGGGTGGATCACTCTGTAGACCTCTACTAAGTCCATTTCTTCAAAGATTTGGTTCAGTTCTGATATTTCTTTGCTGATTTTCCGTCTAGTTGATCTATCTATTTGTGGCAGTGCAGTATTAAGTTCCCCTATTACAATTATGTTAGTGCTTATTTGATTTTTCATGGTGTTAATATTTGTTTTATGCAGTTAGATGAACTGGTATTTGGTGCATACATATTTATGATTGTTATCTCTTCCTCTTGGATTGTTCCCTTAACAAGTATGTAGTGACCTTCTTTGCCTGCAGAGTAGCTAACCCTGCTTTTTTTCTGGGTTCCTGTCACATGGAGTATTGTTTTCCATCCTTTGACTTTCAGTCTATGAATTTATTTTTGAGTCAAATGTGTTTCTTATATGCAGCACATTGTTGTATCTTCCTTCTTGATCCATTCTGCTAGTCTGTTTCTTTTGATTGGTTAATTGAGACCATTTACTTTGATGGTTATAACTGATATGAATTTGCTTATCCTTCTCACACTATTTTCCTGTTGTTAGTTCCCTGTCTTTCCTCTCTGTTTAATTGCTTGCTCTGCCTGGTGATTTCTTTATATTGGTGTTCTTGGAATTGTGGTTCATTATCTCCTTCTAAAATATCCTTCAGAGCATTTTGGAGAGCTGGTTGGGTGGTCATGAATTTCTTCAGTTGTTCTTTGTCATGGAAGTACCTTATTTCTCCATTGATTTTGAAAGATAGTTTTGCGAGATACATCAATCTGGGTTGGAGGTTGATTTCTTTTAGGGCTTGAAATACCTTACTCCAAGCTCTCCTTGATTTGATGGCTTGTGTTGAGAAGTCTGCTGTGATTCTGATGGGCTTTCCTTTACAGGTAATTTTTTTCTTTTCTTGAACTTCTTTTAGTTTTCTGTTCTTATGCTGAATATCTGGAATCTAGATTATTTTATGCCTTGGTGTAGATTTATTTTGGGTATGGTTATTTGAAGTTCTATATGCTTCACTTATATGCATGTCAAATTCTTTATCCATGTTTGGGAAATTTTCTGTCATTACTTCTGTGAAGAAGTGTTTTATGGTATTTGCACAATCTCTGATATTCTCATTGACTCTAATCAATCTTATGTTGTTCTTCTTTGCTTCAACTTGCAGATGTTGGATTGATTTTTCACAGTTGCTTGCTATTTTTAAGATATCTCTCATTTTGTGGTCACTAGCCAAAATCCTGTCTTCTAGATCTGACATTCTATCCTTGCCTTAGTTCAATCTCATATATTTTAAAGGAATTTTTAATCTCCTGGGTTTCTGTGTGGATCTGTTTCATGGATTCCATTTCTTTCCTATGTTGGACATTCATGATTTCCATCATTTTCCTAAGCTCCTCTATTTTTTTTATCTGTGTCTACTCTGTCTTTCATTTTGATCATCATTTCTTTTTTAATTGTATTTTTATTTTATTTTATTTTTTTGGTACTGGGAATCAAACCCAGGATCTTGCACTTGCCAGGCAGGTGCTGTGCCACTGAAGTATATCCCAGGCCCATGTCATTTCTTTTTACCTAAGAGATTATTTTTTTCTATAGGCTCATCCATTTATTTTTTTTTCTCACTTCTGCTGCTATCATTTCAGAAAGTTCCAGTGAGTGGCTTTTGGTTTTCTCCATTTCACTGTGCTCTGGACTTTCCTGGATGGGCTGGAGGTCTGGTGTTGCATTTTGCTTCTGTGTCTTGTCATTTTCTATTTTTATTTTCTATTTTTTATTTTATTTTGTTTTCTGTATTATTGTTTGTAGATTACTTATGGTAATATTTTTATCAGTAGTATCAAGGCTTCTCTAAGAAATGTCTATGCCTCAGGGATGTCTTCTAATTGTAGATGGTTCTTGGTCTTTGTGTCTATCCCAAGAACCTCCCTTTTGAATTTATAAAAGGTGAGAAGTTACTATCTATTTGTCTCAGCACCTAGTTGCTTGGTACTAGACTATGGTGATGGTTATGATCCCAGACAATCACAGTGTTGTCATACAAGTGAGAAAAACTGATTATAACTGGTGTGACATCCTGGTGAAATTAGTCCCGTTAGCAATAACAATAGCATCAAGCACAGCCTATCTACTGACACACTGTGGTAAATATTAACTTGATACCTTTAAGCATAGGAGCAAGTTCTTCAGTTATATAATGAAATCCAACATATACCAGGAACTTGTATGCAATGATTTTCCCCTTAGCAATAAATTCTCTGTTAGTGGCTTGATTTTACCCTGTGAGGGGGGATTTAAGACGGATAAGAGAAAAAATAGAGAGATATATGAGGACAAATATAGTAGAAGCAAGGCTAGACAGCAAAGGATAATCACCTAAATTTTTGGAAACTGGGGACCACAGGAGAGAAAGAATGAAAGAGAAAACAAAGGAGTATTGAAGTGAACCAGAAAGAGAAAATGCTCACATGAAAATATAAAATCAAGACAGATAGTTGAGGAAAGATGGAAGATGAATAGAAGAAAACAAAAAGGAAGGTAAGAAAACTAAATAACAGGAAAAAAAATAACCAGACAGAAAAAGGAAAACCAATCAAAGAAAAAAAATAACAGAATTTCTCTGGTGTCCACAGTTCTGTGGTAGTATACAAGTCAGATCCCAGAAATGTGCTGTGTAGTCGCACCAATTTTGCAGTAGGATTTGTGCTGGGTATGGAGCTGATCTTGGCCTCTGAATGTGGGGGCTGGGACTGGTCTTAAGCTGACAACTTTCTGGGTGTCCACTTCTTACCATGATTTTATCTATGGATTTCTCCCAGTTGCTGAGGCTCCATTTGGTAGGGAAAGCCCACAGTTGCTCTCAGACCTTTATACAGTTGGCTCCTTCCAGAACTTGCACAGCTTTTTCTGTTCCACACCACGGACTCCTCTTACATGCATGTCAGTGGGCAGGGGAAGTGCCCTTGTCCCACTGCAGCCCAAGGCTACTTGCCTGCTTATGCCACTGGGCCAAGGCCACTCTGCTGGTCACAGACCAGGGAGATACTTCTAGTCTTTGTACTTATGGCTAAGACTGGCTATTTTTGGCCACTGGAACAGAGTCTAGGAGGTCCCACCTCCTACCTCTCAGCAGAATTCCCCCTAATCTTTATCCCACCTGCTGGTAGTCCACTCTGACTAGATGGATCTTCCCTCATTCCACTCTAGGATGTTGTCAGTGAAGTGACCTGGGATTATTCTGCTGCTGGAGATTGCTCCAAGTCCTTTGAAATAAAACTGCAGCCCCACCTGCCTGCTTCTGTTCCGTGTCTGTGTGACAGAGCACACTGCCAGTTTATCGCACTCACCAACTGCTGGCTCTGTGTTGCCTCTTGGGAAACAGTGTGTCATATTCTCACTGCTGCTTGAGACACTTTCCCAGCACTGGGGCTGCTGGTCACACCTGTGGCACCAGGGCTGTTGGTGTTAGCTAAGGAATTTAAAGACCCTGTGTTTCTATAACTGTCATTGTGGCTTTATATCCTTGTTGAACAATAGTAGTGACAAATTACAGGTGTAATTCAGGACTGCCAACAGGAACCATTGTAGTTCTTGGAGTCCTTTTTTTAAATCTAGCATAGTGGTACCTCAGTTCATGAACTTAATTCATTCCTTGATTCTGGGAAAGATGGCTGCATTGATGTCCATGTGGGGAAGATGACCACAGTCAATGTTCATCACCCAATGTGGAGCTCGTGAACAGAAGCAAAATTTTGATGAGTTTTTCTGTTTGTATACTGAATTGTTCAGGAACTGTTTCTGAACTAAGGTATTACCATATGTATATAATTTTTCGTTATATTTTAGCTGGGTGCGTAAAACCAAGTTTAAAGCAAGATCTGTGTTAATTAAAATTAACTTCTATCAGTATAAAAGTCAGTTAAAACTTCTCAGGGATTATATTTGGTGCCATGTGTACAGCTATGATTTCATTAATTAAGATTATTGATACATTTTAGGTATACATAATGATCTCATTCATTACAGGGAATTTGTACCTGTACATGATATAACTTGATTTTTTTCACATTCCCCTACACTTCCATCAACACCTCTTCCCCTCCTTATTTACAAAAGGTTTGTTTCCATTTTTTCTTCTATTCTAAATTTTTTCTTTTCCCTTCCTTCCATTTCCCCTCCTCCCTTCCTAGTGATCCTTCCCATTTGAACCTTTTCTTCCTATTTCACAATATCTATTATACATTTTTGTCCTTATTTATGCTTTCTGTTTCTCACACTAGAGAAATGATGGCAGTATTTACACACATGTGCAATTTATTTATTTCACTTAAGAGCATGGTCTTAAGGTGTGTCCACTTAGCTAGAAATGTCTCAAGCTTATCCTTTATGGCTGACTAGTACTCCATTGTGTATTAAAAATCATCTTCTTTATCCATTCATCAGTTGATGAGCATTTAGCCTGTTTCCAATATTTGGCTATTACAAACTGTGCTGCTATAAACATGGATGTGCATATATTGCTGAAGTATGATGTTTTTAATTCTTTCCAGAAGACACCATGAAGGGGATTAGCTGGGTTGAATGGGACATCTAGTCCTACTTTTTTGAGGAATCTTTACACTGAGTTCCACATTGGTTGCACCAGTCTACACTCCCACCAACAGTGGAGAAGGGTTCCCTTTTCTCCACAGCCCCTCCAGCATTCGTTATTGGTTCATTTCTTGATAATAGCCATTCTTTCTGGGGAGGGATAGAGTCTCAGTGTTGTTTTAATTTGTACCTCTCTAATGATCAGTGATGTTGAACATTTTTTCATATATTTGTTGGCTGTTTCTACATCATGTGAGAAATGTGTATTCATCTCAGATGCCCATTTTTGCATTGGGTCTTTAAATTTGGGGGGTCCGATTTTTTCAATTTTTTATATGTTCTTGATATCAGTCCTTTGAGGAACCACTCACTAAGATTTTTCCTACTCTATGGGTTGTCTCTTCACTCTTGGTGATTGGTCTTGCTCTGTGAATGCTTTTTTTTTTTTTTTGTGGGCACCGGGGGGGCGACCTCAGGACCTCGCGCGCCAACAGGCACCCGTGCCTCTGAGCGATATCACCGGCCCCTTTTTCGTATGTGGGTTCCGGGAGTCGAACTCGGGCCCTCGCGCTTGCAAGGCAGGCGCTTACGCCGCTGAGCCATCTCACCGGCCCATGTGAATGCTTTTTAATAAGATGAGATTTCAGTTGTTGATTCTTTTTGATAGTTCCTGTGTGATTGGGTTTTTGGTCATAAAGTTTTTGCCTACCATGTGTAGACCTTTTAACACTTACATAGTTCTTTTTTTTTTTTTTATGTGGCTACCGGGGGTTGAACTCAGGACCTTGTGCTTGCCAGCAGGTGCTTGTGCCACTGAGTGATATCACCAGCCCTTTTTTCTTTTTTATGTGGGTACCGGGAGTTGAACTCAGGACCTCACGCTTGCCAGGGAGGCGCTTATGCTGCTGAGCCATCTCACCAGCCCAGTTCTTTTGTTTTACCAGTGTCATCTGCCGGAATGGGTCATGGTCTTGCTTGATCATATGGCTTCTTTCGGAAGCATGGGAGACATTTCTCTCTGAAATGATTCTACTTCTAACACAATGTACACTGCTTGACTACTGTCCTCTGGGGTCCAGAATTCTCCCTGCTCAGGAATGTTGGTGACTCACAATAATTGCAGGATCTTTTAAAAACGTTTTCTTCATTCCCTAGGTCCTGGGTGACCTTGAAGGACAAGGGTCAGTATATTGGTTGTCTTCTTAGTCCCATTACCCTTTTCAGCTTTGGTCTTTAGGCTTCAGTTGAACACCCAGAATGTTAGTTACACCATTAATAAAGTGAGAGAAATAGGATTAACTATCACAATCTTAATTGGATATTGAGCACTTTGAAACAAAGTATGATGAGAGAATTCTTACATATTTTTATCAGTCATGGTTTTCTTAGAATTCAACTTTCTATATAACATTAACAAATAACAGTTATAAACTTTTACAGGAAAAATTTGAAATCAAAAGCAAACATAGGATTTTAGTATAATAATTATGATGACATTATTATATTAGAACTATTAGGTTTTTGTTATTGTCTCTAAAATACATCTAAATTTTTATTTTATCAATTGGTTACCTTTGTCTAATTCTAAGATATTTAAAGACATAAATAAACCCTTATTTGAGTTTGTTATAATTTAGCAAATGTCTTTTGAGTACAGAGTACTTATTAGAGTGACATTGTCTAGACTACATAGCTTTTGTATATATATATATATAACTGTTATAACACAATTATATAAAAATACCACAACCATAAGCCTAAATGTTTACTATAATAAACAACTATAGTCTAGAATTCATCAGTATGATATGTTTTAAGTTTTGTCCCCTTGAAGGCCTATATACCTGAGAAACACAGATGTATTTAATATATCTTGAGGTTAGCAAATAAAAATTCACAGCTGTACAGAAATTTTTACATATATTTACTTAGTTTTTACTCTTATGGTAAAATTTAGACTTCTTTAACAAGTTTACAGGATGTAACTATACTGACAAGATGTAAAAGGCTTTTTTTACCTTTTATAAGTTTGGAAACAGTGTCACTGATTACAAGTAGACTTTTTATGCAATATAAAAGTGTATCTCTCTTATACAATAATAGAATGTTTCATCAAAGCCAATAGATGTAGATCAAGTTTTCAGTTTAAAGAAATGTTAAAAATTCTGTTGATTTTATATGTCTGAGTTCTAGATGTTATGTATATGGTATAAAAGAGTGCACTTATTAGTTACTTTGTATGCATTAAACATATGTAGTCTTAAGTCTGTAAAATTAACTTTAAAGCTTAGACTTAGAGCAATATATATATTACCAGATATATTCTTTGTGTCATAAACTAAAATAAAACTATTTATTTAACCAATCATAGACTGATTATTAAAAACATTTTAATGTTTAATAGTTAAATGTTTTAACTTTTAAAACATATTTGTTAATAACCGAAAGCCTAAAAATGGAAAACACAAGAAATTATCTGAATAAAATATAAAACTTTTGTTTTTATTAAATTTAGTTCTATAAATTTAACCAAGAGTATTTTAATATCTTAAGAAAACCTTGTTATTTTGCTCATAGAAAACCTTTAGTTTCTAAATTATAGCCAACATTAATGTTTGTTGGGTTGTGCCACAGTAAGTCACTAGGAATACATCTTTAACATTTAACCAAGGAAAAACTGTGTAAAAAGTTATTTTACACAGAAACGAATAGACATTGTATTTATAAAACCAATTTTTAAAGATATTATCTTGATTGTCTAACATCCTGGATGAAAACATGTCAGCAACTTTAAAGACATCTTTGGGGCTGTGGATTTAGCTCAGTGGCACAGCAGCTGCCTGGCAAACATAAGGTCCTGAGTTTGATTCCTAGTACCCCCCACAAAAATAAAAAATAAAATAAAGACATCTTTATCTTAACAATCAATTTAAACTAGCTTACTGTTAAGCTATGTGAACAATAAGTATTTGGGCTAATATCACAAGTGTGTATTTATCTATAAGCCAACTAAAATAGAACATATACTGGAAAGTAAACACATAGGTACACACACATTAAACCAATCATGTATGACCTTTATACTATCAAACCTTTAGGTTTTTTCTCTAAGCTTCATGTAAGCCTGGAACTTACCAGGTTTTTTTGTTCATTTGTTTTACCCTTTTATATTTTAAGTGAGCTTGGCTACCTGCCCCCAACACCTATACAACTATTTCTTTAGTGTAAAGTTTCAAAAGAGTTAGAAGTTTTTAGGGACAAAAGTTTTAAAAACTGAAATTGATATGAGCTCAAAAATAACTTTAATGGGGCTGGTGAGATGGCTCAGGGCACAAGCCCCTGCTGGCAAGCGCGAGGTCCTGAGTTCGACCCCCGGTACCCACATAAAAAAAAAGTCTTTAATGAAGCATCTGCATGTAATTTAACCAGTTATTAAACTAGATTAAACAGGTAAATGAATAAAATAAGAAAACATGTAGAACAAATAAGACCATCAATTTTAAATCAGACTGCACTCTTACATGTATTGGCCATGATGAATTATAATAATCTTTTTATAGTTTTAGGTTTATAACTATAAATAGACTAATCAGAATTTTCCCTAAGGGGATTATAGCACTTTTTAGGTGAATCATAACAGAGATCCCTTGCAATCATTTACAGAAATAAGAGTCAGAAGGAGGAGAGGACAGTTGAGTTGGAGTTCAGAATAGGTGACTGTGAAAGGATTTAGAAAGGCACATGTGACAGTTCTTTATTAAGGGACCAAAGTTCCCAACCTGAAGGTCCACACTGAAGCTTGGTATTCAAATCTAGACCAGTTTTTAAGCATAGAGCCTAATGGATAGTCAGAGGGAATAGGAAATGAGAGATCCATCGTAGAGCCTATGGAGATGCTACATCCATCCACAGAGTGTCCCTTAGGGATATGAACATCTCATCCCATTTCAGTGGGATGTAGGTGATACATGCCTCTTTTGGTGTATCCTGCAAACAGAGGGATTCTCTGACCTAAGAACAGAAAGGCCACCACAGCACTGGGACCACAGTCCAATTGATCAAGTCAGACCAGATGAGCTAACAAAATATCTAGCAAGAAACAGTCATGAGCCAGACACTGAATGGTCACTGGGAGTGAGAAACTCATCATCCTGGAGAGGTGGAAAAACTAGTCATTCTAGAGTTGTTATGGTTTTGGTCTAGATGTTCCTCCAAAGCCTCATGTGCTCAGAGGTGGGGCTTTTTCAGAGGGGGCTAAATCTAGAATGTGTAATGCTGAGATTAAGGGTGTGTGACTACTAAATAAGTATACTGATTGGTTTGGACATGCCCTAATCCCAGTAGCTTGGATACAATATAAGGGACAGAAAAAGGCTCGTCTTTTCCCTTGCTTGCATGCTTTGCTACCTTCTACCCACCAGGAACAGTTTCTCCTCTGTGATGCCTGTCTGTCATGCCACCCTGACTCGGAGCCAGCAGATTATGGACTGAAACTTCTACAAACTTTAAGCTAAATACACCTTTCCTCTCTTAACTTGTGGGTGTTGGGTATTTTGTCTCAGCAATGAGAGAAAAGTAACTAAGATAAGAATCTTTTTGCCAGAAAATATAGCTGAGAGACTGGGAAGCTGGTAGCCATAGGGAGGGGATCTTCAAAGGGAGATAGCTTTGTTCTGGATGAGCTACCACTGCCAAATGCGTTATTTCGTGGGGAAAGGTCAAGGGAGAATGGATAGGAGAATGTCTAATCTAACAGTAAATATCTTTGCATGGTGTAAGAACTTTAAGGGGAAGATACATAAGTCTAACCAGTGAAAAGGCAGAATGTAAATGTTTACCTCCTAAATGTAATCATGGTTAAATGGAGAAAAATAAAAAAAGATGAACACTCTCTGATATCTTACCTCCTATCAACCACAGTTTGCTGGATTCAAAGTATAGAATAATCTCAGTGGGGCCTCCAAATATGAAACAGTTAATTTTGTATAAATCTGAGCTCATTGTCTTGTGAAGTCAAAGAACAAAACTGTGGACAAAAGGAGGGAGTTAGGAGAGTATTTGTTGGGAATAAGAAGAAGAGCAGGAGCTTCTGTCACCAGGAGGGGATTCTGAATGGAAATCCAAATTGTATTCTTTGTCCTGCTCTTATATGAATAAGCAGAGCATGGGGAAAAGTCAGTTACTGTGTTCATTTCAAAGAAAATGAGTTAAAAGGAAACCAGTTATTTTGTATTTCTAATGTTCCTTGAAGTCTAGTCCAGAGGTAGGGAAGAATTATCAGCTAATTTAACATATTTTAAATAAAAACATTTTTTGGATGGAATAGTCTTTATCTTTCATTTTTTATTTTTTGAGATAGTGTCTTGCCATGCAGTTCAGGATGGCCTTGAACTCACTATGTATCCCAGTCTGGTCCTGAACTCACTGTGATCCTCCTGCCTCAGCCTTTCAATTGCTGAGAATATAGGCATGTGCCATCATTCACGGATATCTCTCTATTTTTATGTTAGCATATTTTGTCTAAAAACTTTCTTCCTTTGGTTTTTTTAATATTTAAGTTTAATTAGCTATATGATTTGAATTACCTCAACTCCATATATGTGTTAATTTCTTCATATCTAAATGATTTTTTAGGCTGTCCTTAATTATAGGCTAATTAAATCATCTATTTTGTTCCATTATATTCTACTACAATTTGAACAACATATTATTTTCCCCTAGCCCCTCTCTATCTGCTAGCAATCACAGTTCTTTCTACTTGCATGACATCTATGACCCAATGTTCATTGTAGCATTATTCATAATGACCTAGATGTAGAATCTACTTAAGTCTCCTAAAGCATGAATGGATAAAGAAAATATAATACATATGCATGTGTCCCCACAATATTATTCCCCCATAAAAGAGAAGAAAATCTTGCCATTTGTAGCAATACAGAAGTTGGAGGACATTATGCTAAATGAAATAAGCCAGCACAGAAGGAAAATACTGCAGGATTTTGCTGACATGAGGACTCTAAATAAGTCAAACTTGTGTCTTTTCTTTATAGGGAAAATAAACAAGTCCATAAAGAATTGGGTGTAGGTACATGAGATCAGCAAGTGTAATGATCCACAGTTAAGCAGGAAATGTTTTTATTTCAGGTCAGCTGACCTTCTGGGAAAGGAGGTAACGTTGTTCTATAATCCAGTGCTTGCTTCACCTAAAGGGTGGGTAGAAATTAAGGAGCCTAGGGAAAGATAAATCCTGACTAATATTTGGTCTGATTACTTTAGTAGCAATTTGTCCAGATTGGGTAGTAGGGAATAAAACATTCAGCCAGTTATTCACGAGACAAAGAATAGGAATTTTTAAGGTCTATTTCTAGCTTATCCATAAGTGAACAGGGGAGCATTTGGGAATTTTACTAAGTAAGGAGTAAAATGAGTCTATGCAGTAACTCATTTCCCAAAACACAAAAGTGTGAAGGATTTTTACACTATTGCTATCTCCAGGAACACAGGGCTCAGGTAAAGTTCAACATTATTAGTAGCATAGCAGAAGACATACATGTTTGTTAAACAAAGCATTGAGTTATAATCTTAGTTCTCCACCCTAATGGTTCTTTGATCCTACACAATTCACTTGACATTTTTGAGCCTCAGACTCATTAGAGATAATGATACATGTTAACTTAATTGGACAATTGTTATATCAAATGAGAAGAAAAAAATGCATTTTGACAAGTTAAATAAAGTTGCTCCTATTAAGTAATGCCTTTATGGGACAACTGCTTCATGCTTATCATTTGTCCAAAAAACATCATTTCTCATTCATTCAAGTTTTATGCCACAGCTATGAAAACCAATCCACGGTATTACATACTTCCAGTGTTTTAGTTCCCAATTTACACATGTTGACTGCACAAGGAAACTTTTTGTGGAAACAGTTTTTACATAAAAATCCATTTATTTATTTATTTTTGTGTGTGTGTGGGTACCGGGGGGTTGACCTCAGGACCTCGCGTGCCAGCAGGCGCCCGTGCTGCTGAGCGATGTCACCGGCCCGTTTTTCCTATGTGGGTTCCAGGAGTTGAACTCAGGCCCTCACGCTTGCCAGGCAAGCGCTTATGCCACTGAGCCATTTCATTGGCCCAAAAAAATCTATTTATTTAATTATCACATTTTTATTTTTTCTGGTGATGAAAGTCCCTACCTACACAAAATAAAATTGAGCTTAATGTTTCATTGGTTTGGGAAGAAACAGTATTTGCAGGTTTCATAAGTTTTTACTCTTGTGATGAATTACTGGATATTTTTCATAATATTTATAGTAAAACACATAAAATGAAGCAATATAATGGTTTAGATTAAAATATCTATGAACATGATATAATTAGATATAAAATTGATGCTTCTAAAAATTTTAAACCATAAATTAATTTGTTTTCTCTGCAGAACTACCAAAATTTTTTAGTCAATATGCTCAAAACTCATTGTAGTACTACATAAGTTTGTATTTCAGTATGTCCAAGATCACTTAGTGCCCTTTTTTGGTTTCACATCAGTAAGCTGTATTTGCAGGAAATGCATTTTGTTGAAATTTAGCAGAAATAGAACTCAAAAGGTGATGGGGGAAAAGGTTACAGATCATGTGGGCATGATATTTTGGGGTGTTTCTGGAATTTACTACTGGATCAACTACACCCAGGATGGCACTTCTTTAGACTTCCTTAGATCTTGGGCAGTCAGGTCTTCTTAGAAAGGGTAATGTATCTCTTAATCTGGTGAATCATGGGCATAATCTAGCACTGCCTTCTTCCTCAACCCTGTTCTAAGAAATGAAAAACTATTATTTTTCTATACCTTTTGTATATATGAGCCTTTGTGTTTGCTGACTGCAGAAAAACATAATTAGTGCTTCAGAAAGAATAAAAGAAAGGGCAGGTCCCATCTAGACAATTCTCCTTTTTCATCATAGTTTCATGGTTCATTACTACAATCAGTTTCTTTAAAAGTTCTCTGAACTTGCTTGCACTTTCTTACTCCCTTAATTACTCTCACTTTGCAGATTTCAACTCTTACTATTTTTACCCATGCAGCTGAAAGTTTCTGGAAAAAAATAAAATCCACACAACTTTGCTGACCGTCTCCACTTCAAATTCATAACAGGCATCCATGAATGGGCAGTCAAGCCTCATATACTTTTTAGGAAATTTATTTCCCACTTTCAGAAAAGGTCAGGGCTGGGGATATAGCTCAGCACCACAGTGCCTGCCTGGCAAGCGTGAGGTCATGAGTTCGATTCCCGGTACCAAGAAAAAAAAAATAAAAGGCCAGTTCACATATTCATCTCTGTATTTAACCTCCTAAGTTCATACTCTAACCCATTATCAGATGCTGAGGTTGTCTCCTAATTCACAAATAAAACAAAAGCAATCAGATTGTATCTCTGCTATCTTCTTCATTGCCTGACATTCCAGAAGCTTCACTATTCCCGAAATAACAGTAACCTCTGCTCTCATCCAAGTTAATCACCTCCAATTGAGCAATGAGTGAAATTCCTTCTGTCTTGTTAAGGGCAGATGCTCCATTTCTACAGGGTCATTCCATCTTTTAAAAATATACTCTGTTAATCCCTTCTTATAAATGAAGAATTCCCTCCCATATATCTCCTCCCAACAAATTTTTTCTTTGTTCTTCTGCACATTATTTTTCAAATGCATAGTGGCTTTGAACACTTCTACTGTGCTAACCTCCATTCTACCAGTGCATCAAAACTGTATTTATCAAGGATTCTAACAGTTTACATATTACCTTCTCTGAAGTTTCTAATGTTACTCGACTTCTTAGTAGCCTTTAATTCTGTTGATCTGCTTGAAATAGAGCTAATCTTTTTGAAACACTTCCCTCTGGCCTCTACACTCCCAGGTTATTTTAACTTTCACTCCTCATTCTCCTTTTCTGGTTTCACCTGTTCTCCACTTCCACATGGTGGAATGGCTCAGAGCACAGTCTTATTTATGCTCTCTTCATAGTCCAGTGTTTCTCAAGCCTAGCTGCTCTTGCAAATCACTTAGAGAGCTCTTTAAAAATAGCAATACCAGGATGATCCCCTTGAAAATTCTAACTTAATTGGCCCAGGACAGATCATAGCATCTCTTATTTTTAAAAAGCTTCCTGGATTATTCCAAAATGCAGGCAGGATTGAGGAACTCTAGAAATTGTTCAGGTTCATAGCTTTAGATACCAATTAAATTCTGATGATTCCAAATAGATATCGCTAGCCCAAAACTTTGTCCTACTACCCATTTGATATTGACACTTTGATGTAAAAAAATTCAGAAGGAATATATTCAGAGTAGAACTTGATATCTGTCTTTTCTTCAGTTCTGTTTAATCTATGAAATATAATCAATTTCCTATCAAAAATATATCTCAAATGTATACTTTTCCTCCATTTCTAATATCACTTCCTTAATACAATGTTCTTTGACTTCATTTGACAGTTGCAAAAGTCTATTGGTTTCATTGTTTTCATATCCCTTTCTGTCCATTCTGCTTACAGTAAGTAGACTTTGTTAGCATAAATCAAATCATCTCTCTCCTTTGTTTTAATGCCCTCTAACTGTTTGACATTGTTCTTAAAATACAAACTTCTTAATACCATTTACATTGATACAATCTGTTCCAGGGTGTTTCCCAAAGCAATTTTCATAAGGCATTTTCAATCACTCACTATAATCTGAACTTACTACTTTCTCTTCTACAAATGTGTCATGCCCTGCTTCTCTTGAAACTTTTACACTTGCTATTAACTCTGGTACTAGTTGGCCTTTTCCTACACTATTCTTTGTGCTTCATCTATCTGCTGTGTGTTCAAATGTAATTTCCTCAAAGATAGCACTGCCTCATGAGCACTGCCTCAATGTTGAACTGCATGAGTTTAAATTATCTTTTAATACTGCAATCTTGGAAGAACTAGATAACTAACCTGGACCCCATATCTACATAGGTAAAGCTAAGATGACAAAACTACTAATATCAAGTTCCTAAAATAAGCTAATGAATGTAAAATGTGAACAGAAGACAAGTACGGAGTGTATAAGTGTCCAATAAATGTTAACTGTTATTTTAATTCTCTGGTTCTCCTATGTAAAGCAAGGTATATGGTCCACCATCCTAACTTTTGTCTCCAAACATGTATCATCTAGTTTTTCTGAATTCATTATTTAATTTATATTTTTTATTTTCTGTCTTCCAAATTCTCACCCTCCAGTATAACTAAGGCAACACTAGAATTTAAATTCCAAGAAGCTAAGGACCTTTATGTCTTGTTTCACACAAATTACACAGAATATACTACAGAACCTGGCACACAGTAGGTGCTCCTTAAATAGTTAATAAATGAATAAAGATTAATAGAAATAGTGTGTTTCAATTTATATTCATTTTAAAAGAGAAATACGTAGGAATGCAATCAGTGTATATTAATGGGTATATACATCGAAGATCAATAGCTATCTTTTAGTGTAAATATGTGTGCCTTATTCTAAGACAAGGCTTTGGATAAGTCAGAAGTAGAAAATGACATGTTGTCTCTTTAGGAAAAAATAAGTTTTTAAGGTGTTTGTTTGACAATGTCTACAATCATGATAAAATCAGGTCACGTTATTTCATACTGAAATAAATTCAATTTTTGGTCATCGAAATGAATTTTAAGGTAATATTTTTATCTAAAATATGAGCTCCTTTCTTTTGGGTGAAAATTATATTTTATATATATATATATATATATATATATATATATATATATATATATATTAAACCAATTATATATATATATATATATATATATAACCAAATCCGAAATAATTTCATTGAATAAAAGACTTTACAGGTTTTTTTTTTCTTTACAATTTCAAGAAGAATCTTTAAATTTGTATATAATACATTTTAAGTAATGTAAATATATCTCGATTACTATAACTTCATCCTGAGAAACCATATTTTTTCTGCCTAGAAAAGAATATGTACTGCACAAGGCAAGTTGAAAAGCTCTCCAATGAATAAGAATCAGTCATGCTGAAGGGACCTCAAATTTCATAAATGAGTTTTCAAGAGACACCGTATTCTTCATATTCTAACTTTCAGTTTGAGTAGATTCTAAAAATCATGTGGGAATTTCAATGGCAAACGTGCTTTTTAATACCTTGTACAAATCCCATTGATCCATTCCAAAACATCATTGTATATTTTTATTGAACTTGAAAAAGTGAAATGAAACAGAATAAAAAATTCTTCGTTGTAAAGCTAATACTTCCAAAAGTAGGCTTGTAAATTGTCAACACAGCTCAGCTTTGAGGCTAATGAATCTCTGCTCTGCTCAGTTTATTCTTTGTGTAATAATGTTGAATGGAGAAGTCTCAGATGCTCATTTATTGGAATCACAATAGCTGCCTAAGAAAACTCTAAGAAAAGGTAAATTGATGCATGAGTTTTCCCATATTGTTTTCTTGGATTCGCAGTGCTCTAGTGATTTCTGCCAGGAGGAAAGAACAAAGTGAGTTTGAATCACATTGTAGATTTAATTTCATTTCAAGGACTTGTCAACTCACTAAAAAGTATGCTGACCTACCTTACCATTAGTTGTGTATTCTTAATGAGAATTGAAAGTTAAATTCACCATCTATGAATTAATTTTAAGTGATTTTTTTTACATTAAAGTGATTTTTGAGACCTTTTAGTAGTGATTGTAGGTGCTACAAGCCACAACAAAGACAAGACTTTGTTGTACTACATTGGTGATAATTAGAGATTGGGTCACACAAATTTGAGTATTAACTGCCCAACAGTATCAATTAAAGGTTATTTTGTGTGAACTCATGTTAAAGTAATTTTAACTGGGTTACTTTTTAGCACAATTTTCAGAAGGGAAAATAGCCTTTTAAAATAATATTTAAAAATTTATTTTGTCTAAAAAATACTTGCAAAAGAAAAAACTACTCATATTCTTCTGATTCTATATAATACGTTAACTATTAAGATTCTTACCCATGACTTTTTCTACCTACTTTTCAGAAAATGTATACTTGAATTTCAATATTAAAATTTCACAGTCTTGATCTCTAGCAGGGCTTACATGGAAATAAATAATATGTAAAGATGCCAAAACACACATCCTGACTCTAAAGTTACTTGCTTACTGATTACCAGAAGGACATGTTTATATCCACATATTGCCCACTAGAATCAGGAATGTCATTATCACTATCTTATCAAAGGTACATTTGTAAGTTTAGCTAATTTCATAATCCAGGGAATCAATTCAAAAAGTCTCCTTGTTGCTTTAGTCTATTTAGGCTGCTATGATAAAATACCATAAACTAGGTGGCTTATAAAACACATCAACTTATCTCTTACAATTCTGGAGGCTGAAAAGTTCACAATCAAGGTAAAGGTGTAGTCAGTATCTGGTAAAGGCCTGCTTTCTGATAGGTGGTACCTTCTTGTTGTAGTCTCATTGGCACGGGACTTCTTTTACAAGGAATTAATCCCGCTCACGTGGGCACCCTTTTCATGATTTAATCCCCTCCCACCTCCAAGTACCACAAACTTCAATATTAGGATTTCAACGTATAAAATTTGGAGGAACACAAACACATCCCATAGTACATGCATTGTAAGGAGAGCACAGAGGAATGTCTCTTTGTGCATAGTTCAGTCACTGGGTTTAGATCCAAGAACATTCATTAACAGTACATTCCTCGCCATGCTAATGTATATTGGAGAGATTCACAAGATCCTTTCTGTGGCATAATTGGAGAAGTCAGTCACAAGATATTCAATGACTGACTTACCATAGGTCAAGAAGTAGAAAATAAAAAAGAGTGGAAAAATTTGGTGGGACGAAGGAATAAAAAGAAAATTAAAAATATGGACATGTATAGAAATGCTATTTCAGTAAGAATTTTGGTTCTTTAGATTTCTTCTGCCTTCCTTAGGAATATCTGGGTACACATATCTGGCTAAGGAGATGAATTTTTAATGGAGTAAAGTGAATCAGAAAATTCTGAAGGCTATGCTAGAATAGTGTTTTCCAACATTTACACTATGTACTCCTGGAACTATTTCTTCAATAATCAAATCCTAAAGTGATTCTTATATTAAATAGAGAGCCATAAATCTACTTTATTAAGAACAAATATCTGCACAATCAGAAAGGTAAGAAACAACTGCTATGGTGGACACTGAAGCACTATAAGGGATGCTGAGTTCGATAGATGTGATTATTTTCAAACTTTAAAGTTCTGTTCTCAGAATCAATGTATGAGAATGGTACATGTATAGTAAATCAGAGTAGAACTGACTTTCCTTAGGAACCAATGAGAAGAATTTTAAAAGAACATAGCAAAAATAAAGGTTGGCTTGAAGCACTTGAAGTTCATGTTAGCCTAGTTATTATTAGTGATTTTGATCAGAATTGAGTTAACAGCCCAAATACCCAACGTAGAAAGTGAAGAAAAGTGTATTTCCTTCCATTGACTAAAATACTTAATTGTTCCTTTGTTACAGGTTTAATTGTGTTCCCTAAGAAAAGGATATGTTGAATTTTTTAACCCTTAATACCTAAGAACTGACATCTTTTAGAAAGAGTCATTGCCAATGTGATTAGTTAAGACACGATTATACTGGAGGGGAGTGGGATTTTAATCCAGTATAACTGATGTCCTTATAGGCAGAGAGCCAAGTGAACATACAGACACAAAGGCAGAATTTCACTGACAACAAAGCAGAGTCTGGAGTACTGTAGCTGCAAGCCAAGGAATGCCAATGAGTGGCAGCAAACTGCCAAAAGCTACGAAGATGTAAGGAAGGACTATTATCTAGTGATTTCTGGAAAAGTATGTTCCTGCAGACACCTAGATCTTGTACTTCTAGCCTTCAGAACTCTGAGGCAGGTGGCCCTGTGGAATGCATGAAACTGCATGCTGGTCCCTAACCCAACATCACACTTGTGGATCCCATGCCTTGGCCACAGCCACCACCAACTAGGAGCTGGCTCTGCATTTTATTTCCCCTCTGTGTGAGGCTGCAGAAATGCTAACCAACCAATGGACCGATCTTGGATGTGGGCAAAGTCCCAAGTAGAAGATCCTGATTGGATTCCAATAAATTTCCATGAGGACTCTGAAGATGCTTCATTGTTACAAACAATCCTCAAAAGCACAGAGCCACACTGGTGACTATCAAATAACTGAGCTGATAGAGGAAGGGGCCAGTGTCCTGGAGACAAAGTAAGCCTGGAAGAGTTGGCTATTTAAGGGAGAAATAACAGATGGATCAACAGTGTTAGCCCCAAGAAAAACACACATTGCTATAAATTAAACAAACAAACAAACAAAAAACCCAGCATGGTGTTTTACCCTGAGGATGTTTTCTTCACAATGGTATAGAGTTGGAGAAAAAACCCAGTGCAGTGTCCACTGCATTCACCATATTGCCAGAGAGTTTAATCAGGCAACATTTTGGGATGGGGTTGATCATTTGCATCACAGAACATCTATTATACAGCTGCACTCTAGAACTGAAGTGTTGCCCTATCACAGTGACTGGGTGAAAGATAGCCAGCAGAAACAGACAGGGAGATGTTGAGAGCTAGACATAGATCCCAAGAGATCCCCTAAGAAGTTCAAACTTAGGCTGAGAAAGGACGCTGGGCCTGCATTCTGTGGTAGAAGGATACACTTTGGGAGGTTTGGCTTACAGAGGTATTTGAATCTGAAGATGATGACATTGAATCCAGCAGTCTGCTGGAACCCCTGCCCTACAGCCTACATCCAGAGGAGCCCAGTGTCCTGAGCACATCTTTGTGTACCAACATGGGAAAGGAGGTGTCTCAGCTTGGAGAGTTGCCATGGACTGGTATTTGTAGACAGGGGACCTCTCGAACAGAGTGATCACCACACAAACCTACTGGCTACAAAGAGGGGCAGAGAGGAATGTAACTTGCTGGATTTCAAAGACTGCAGGCTCTGGAAGGGAACTACTCATTTGAAAATATGTAGGATTCTTTTGTTCTCTTCTTTTGATGCAATTTTTTTCCCTCCACTGTTTTTATTTTTAATTTTTTTTGGTGGAGTTTGCAGTTTTATCACCCATTTTCTTTTTCCCACTTTTTATTATTACTTTATTTGTTTGATTAGTCCTCTCTCTCTCTCTGCTATCTCTCTTTAAAATTATTCCCTTATTATTTTTTCTTTTTGTTGCTATCAACAGGTATGTCAAGTTCTTACTATTTTTTTTATTGCTTATCCTTTTCCTTGTTGATTTTTCCTGTTACATTAACTAATGTAACTAATTTTCTTTTGCTCCTTAATAGGATACTTTATGGAATTTTGTCACCTCTTTCCCATCTTCCATTGCTTAATTTTTCAAATTCTATTTTTTGTCCTCTCATTCACCAAAACTTCTATTCTTACTCATATAACCATTAACTTTTATGAATCTCTAGACAGTTAATTATATCTTACTATTGTTAATGGAGGAAAAGTTGTCCTGTTGAGTAGATATTTACTATATATCAAGATCTGGTTTGTCTTAGAGTTTCTACAATGACTACAGATCTTTTTATATGGATATTATTAGTTCTTAGGACTTGTCAATTCCCAGTTTATATTTGATGTTATTGCTGTTGCTGATTTTACTATTTTACCCAAGGTAACACAGTTGTTGCTATTAATTGGTATGTCAACATCTGCATTGCCTAGGGGTCATAAACCACAGTACGGCCTTTTCCCAAAGAACTGGATACTGGGCCAAATTGGCTGCAGTCTCTTCTCCCAAATAAAGAGAAATGGTTGAGTCCTGGGATGGAGGCAAAGGCCAATAGCTAACTATCCCCAGAATACAACTCTGAAAACTAGACATTAACTAAAGAGGTCTCCATACTTTGTATAAAGCTACTTGCTAAAATCTACAAGCCTCAACATAGAAAACAAAAAAGCAAACAAAAAGTATAACAATGAAAAAATGAGACAACAAAATACCTCCGAAAACCTCCCAATTCACCCAAAGCCAATCCACAGGCATTGAGAGGGAAGAAATCAAAAGCCATATAGCCAAAATATCTGCAAAAGTAACAGTGGAGGTAACAAAACACACCAATAAGGTATTTGGTGAATTCAGAGCAGACATAATTAAAGAGATAATGGTCCTAATAAAACAAATGATTAGTGAGTCTAGAGAAGACATGAATAAAATACTAGAGGACCTAACAATGGAGATCCAAACCATAATGCCCAGAATAAAAAAAAAAAACTGGAGGCCATAAAAAAGTTGCAAACAGAAATCCAAATTAAAATTCTATTGAAAATGTGAACAACAGAGTTGACCAATGTGAGAACAGGACACTGGAGGCAAACCTATGACACGTGTGCCACAGCAGGCTGTTTGTATCATTGAAATCTCTAAAAGTCTTATCATCACTGGAATAGGGTGTCAGACCTAGAAAACAGGGCTAAGGATAGTGATCAACTAATGAGAGACACCTTAAAAACAGCAGGGGAACATTAAAAATGGATTTAGCAGCTGCTAGATGATGCAAAGAGGAACCTAATATTAATTGGAATGAATGAAAAATAAAAAGATAGCACAAAGGCCATACAAACTTTTTGAAGAAGTTAGAGCAGAAAACTTTCCAAACACAGAAAAAGAATATAACATACAAACAAATGAAGCATATAGAACAACAAATAGCCATGATCAGAAAAGAAACCCCCCAAGACACATCATAGTCAATGTTCCAGAAATCCAACACAAGAAAAGAATCTTACAAGCTGTTAAAGAAAAGGAACAATTCATCTATAAAGGAAAACCCATCGGAATTACAGCAGCCTTCGCAGTGCAAAAGTCAATAAATCCTTGCAGTGAGGTATTTCAAGCCCTAAAAGAAAACAACTTCCAATTCAGACTGATATATCCTGAAAAATTATCTTTCAAAATTAATTCAGAAAGAAGATATTTCCATGATAATAAGCACCTAAAAAATTCTTACCACCAAACCAGCTCTTCAAAAAAATTCTTAAGGGCATCCTAGAAAGAGACACTCAAACTAACAATGTCAAAAAGTCCATTAGAATGAACTCACCAGGCAGGGAGAGCAATTAAAGAGAAGGGAAAGAAAGGGAATCACCAGATGGAAAATAATACAATGACAGGGATAAGCCCAATGCCTATCAGTTATAATGATCAATGTGAATGGTCTCAATTCATCAATTGAAAGACAGAGATTAGCAGAATGGATCAAGAAACAAGACCCAAAAATATGCTGTACACAAGAAACACATTTAACTCAAAAAGAATTTCATAGATTGAAAGTAAAAGAATGGAAAACAATGTTCCATGCAACAGGAACCTGGAAAAAATCAGGAGTAACTATCCTAATTTTAGACAAAGTAGACTTCAAGCCAGGACTGATTCAGAGGCACAACCAACTTCATAAAACAAACACTAATGGATAAGAAAAATCATATAAGCACAAATACACTAAGTCCCCAACTTAGAAACATTAGAGTTGTGAACTTTCACAGATACCAATGGATCTGGGATTACAAACATTTGTATACACAAACAAATCACAGATGTAGCTCATGTGTCTACCTTACCATTTTAAGGTAACTTTAAAAGTAGAAGTAGTTTATTTACAGCATTTGTGTGTGTGTCTGTGGTTTTTCTTGTATGCTTTACGTTGGATATTTGTGTGAAGGGTAATATTCACTTTTTTATAATACTCACTTTGTCGGAATTATGAATGAATCTGACTTACAAATGCTCTCCCAGAATGGAACTCATTAGTAAGTTAGGGACTTACTGTACAATTGTAATGACAGAATTCAATACTCTGCTGTCACAGTGGACAAATCAACTAGACAAAAAATCAACAAAGAAATATAAGTTGAACCAAACATTTGAACAAATGGGCTTAATCGATATATACAGAGTGATTCATCCAACAACAACAACAGAACACACATTTTTCTTAGCAGACTTTCTCCCAAATAGAGCACATACTAGGCCAGGAAGCATGCTTAAGTAAATGCAAAATAATCTAAATTATTTCATACATATTATCAGTTCATAGTGCAAGAAAAATTGTAATCTACGTCAAAAGACACCACAAAAAATATATGAACATATGGAAATTAAATGATACCCTCTTGAATAATCAATGGTTCACAGATGAAATTAAAGAAATTACACACTTCCTACAATCAAACAATAATACCAGTATTACATACTGAATCCTATGGGGTCCAATGAAAGCAGTCTGAAGAGTGAAGTTTATAAACGGTAAATTCCTACATCAGAAAAGCAGAGTGAGCTCAAATAAATAATCTAATGATGCACCTTGAGGTCCTAGAAAAACAAAATAACACAAAAATCCAAACTCAAACTAATATGAGGAAGGAAATTATAAATATCAGAGCAGAAATTAATGAAATTGTAACTAAAATTATACAAAACATCATAGAATCAAAGTGTTGGTTCTTTGAAAGACAAAAAAAAAAAAAACCCTTATTGAATCTTACCATAAGGGAAGAAAAACACAAATACAGGCATTTAAAAATGAAAAAGGTGAAATCACAATGGATTCTGCTGAAATTAAGATCATCCCTAACTACTTTAAGAACCCATTCTCTAAAGAAAGATAGCCTCTTTAATAAAAGGTGCTGAAAAAGCTGGCTCTGCACATGCTGAATATTAAAACTAGACCCATATCTTTCACTGTGCACTAAATTAAATTCAAAATAGATCAAAGATCTAAATATTAAAAGAGAAACATTAAATCTGCTGGAAGATAGAATAGGTAAAACTCTTGAAGACATTGGTGTAGGCAAAGACTTTATGAATAAAACCTCAATCACACAAGGACTATCATAAAGAATCAACAACTGGGATCTCATCTTATTAAAAAGATTTTGAACAGCAAAAGAAACCACCAAGAGAGTAAAGAGACAACCCACAACATGGGAAAAACTTTTAGCCAGTTGTCCCTTAAAGGACTTATACGTAGAACATACAAAGATTTGAAAAAGACCAGTCCCCCCAAATTTAAAGACTCAAACAAAAATGTGTATTTTAGAAGAATACACACTTCTCAGATGAAGAAATACAAATGGCAAATAAATATATGAAAAAATGTTCAACATCACTGGCCATTTGAGAAATGTAAATTAAAACAACACTGAGATTCCATCTCACCTCAGAAATAATGGCTATCATCAAGAAATCAACCAAAAACAAATACTGGAGGGGCTGCAGGGAAAAAGGAGCCCTACTCCACTGTTGGGAGTGTCGACTGGTGCAGCCACTGTGGAAATCAGTGTGGAGATTCCTCAAAAACTAGGATTGGAGGTCCCATTTGACCCAGCCATTCCCTTTCTGAATATCTTCCCAGAAGAATTAAAAACCGCATACCACAGCAATATATGTGCACCCAAGTTTATAGCAGCACAATTTGTAATAGCTAAAACTTGGAAACAACCCAAATGCCCATCAACTGAGGAGTGGGTAAAAAAGATGTGGTCTTTTTATACAATGGAGTACTACTCAGCTATAAAGAAAGATAAACTGGAGACTTTTATAGGTAAATGGATGCAACTCAAGACCATACTCATAAGTGAAATAACCGGACATACATGTGCAAACATCATATTGTCTCCCTAGTGTGAGAAACTGAAAGATTAAATAAGATCCAAAATGTACAATAGATATGGTAAAACAGGAAGAAACTGTTCAAAAGGAAAGAGAAACTGGGATGGGGGAATGGAGAAAAGAAAGAAGGGAAAAGAAAAAATTATATATATGTAAGTTAGTTAAGATAGATACACTACTAATTTCACTTAGTTCATTGAAAAGAAAGGTTTGTGCTAATATTTTTTGGACAATTGAATGCTGTTATCTTGTACACTGAGTAACTAATTTAAAGATAACAATACATAATGTATTAACCGTTGTTATCCTCCTATTTTTTTTTTTTTGGTGGGTACCGGGGGGTCGACCTCAGGACCTCGCGCGCCAGCAGGCGCCCGTGCCGCTGAGCGATATCACCGGCCCCTTTTTCGTATGTGGGTTCCGGGAGTCGAACTCGGGCCCTTGCGCTTGCCGGGCAGGCGCTTAAGCCGCTGAGCCATCTCACCGGCCCTGTTATCCTCCTATTATGTTGTTTTGTAATTTTGCTCTTTTTTTCTCTTTAAAAAAAACATACTCTAAAAATATGGAAACTTCTGAAGATATGGAAATATTTGTAAGAACATATAAAAATCCTGAATTAATCCAATATCAGTCAATGAAATTAAAGAATAAAAAAAAATCTGCCAAGAGAAGCCAATATCCCAGTGGATTCATTGCTCAATTTTACAAAAAAATTAGAGAAGATCAAAATCAAATACTCCTCACTCTTTAGTGAAATGAAAAGGGAAGCAGTACCCCCAAAGTCTTTCCTGGAAGCAAGCATTACCTTAATTCCAATGTTAAAAAAGAACTCAAGTGAAAAAAACAGAACTACAAGCCAATCTCTTCAATAAACGTAGATGCAAAAATCCTCAATAAGATACTGCCAAACAGAATGCAGCAAATCATCAAAAAGATTATACACAATGACAGTGCCATATTCATTCTAGGAATGCAGAGATGTTTCAACATATGGAAATGAATAAATGTAATACATTGCATAAACAGAAGCAAGGACAAGAACCACATGATCATTTCAATAGATGCAGAAAAACATTTCACAAAATCCAGTGTTCATTCATGATATAAACCCTGAAGAAAATATGAATAGAAAGTCTTTATCACAAACTGACAAAAGCAATCTTTGACAAACTGATAGCTAACATCATACTAAATGGTGAAAAATTGAAAGCTTTCCTTCTAAAATCAGGAACAAGACAAGGATGCTGTCTATCACCACTACAGTTTAATATGTTTCTCAAAACTTCAGCCAAAGCAATTAGATAAGAGAAAGAAATACAAATGATATGGAGCAGAAAGGAAGAAATTAAATTATCATTAATTGCTGATGATATTATTCTCTACATAGGAGACCACAAAATATCCACCAAAGGACTCCTAGAATAAATAAATATGGAGATTCTTCAGAGAACTAAAACCAGAAAGTCCATTTGACCTTCTATTCCTCTCGTATGTACCTTCCCAAAAGAGTTTAAATCATAGTATTACCATAATACATGTGTACCCATGTTTATAATAGCTAAAACTTGAGAACAGCCTGTATGTCCATCAACAGAAGAATACATAAAGAAAATGTATGTATGTATATACAATGAAGAACTACTCTGACATAAAGAAGGACAAACTTGAGGCATTTGTAAGTAAATGAGTGCACCTCCATATCATAATGTTAAGTGAAATAAATCAGACATAGTTTACATATTGTATGATTTTTCTTATATGAAAAACTCAGAGTATACATTAAGAGAAAAATAAGCAAAAGATGATGGGAAATAAGGAGTTTTTTTTTTTCAAATGTGAAGAGGAAGAAGAGATGGAGGGAATGGGGATGAAGGAAGGAGAAAGGGATTTTATTTAAAAAGGAGTTGAAGAGAAAAATGGAACCAGAGCTTTTGCAAATGGAAAGAAGAGGTGGAAGACAGGAAGAAATGGGAAGGGAAGTGGATGACAAATAAAAATTAAAATATGTTATGTCCACGTACAATCTCCCTACAATAAATCTAATCATTATGCAGTATAAAAGTAGTAACGAAAAGTAAAATATAAAAAAGAAATCTAAGCCAATAAATTTCTGTTGTTCTATGCCATACAGGCTATAGTACTCTATTATGCCAGTGGTAGAAAAATAATGCAGGATCATATGTTGGAGAAAAAGTCTTTGGGACTTCTAGTCCTGCACCTTAGTACATCTTTCCAGATCTGCACAAAATGCGCCTGATGTTCTAAGAGAATAGAAAATGTAGGTAAGTTATTTTTAAAAGTCATTATTTTCTAACAATCTTATTTTACCTGTCTGTTTTCTTTGTATTTATGGTCCAAATTCCTCTGTACTTTCAAGTTCTGAACAAATGGTGTTATAAACTACTTTTCACCTCTGTGCACTTTATTTTTAAAAATTAATGTTGTTGGTACTTTTTTACATACATAATGGTCACATTCATCATAGGGAATTTATAACTGTACATAGTACATCTTAATTCTTTTTTCCCCATTAGCCTCCCTTCCCTTCAATCCTTCTTGTCCTCCCCATTTATAAGACTTTGTTTTTACTATTTTCCTTCTATTTAAAATGTTTTTTTAATCCGTATTCTCTTTCTTCCCTTCCCCCTCCCTCCTTCCTTGTTCCCCTTCCCACTTGAACATTTCCTTTATGCTTCCCAAGAATTATCCTCCATTTTGGCCCTTATTTATCCTTTGGGTTTCTCATATAAGAGAAACAGTGTGATAATTAAATGTGTGTCCATTTTATTTCACTTAAAATTATCTTCCCAAGATGCATTCATTTACCTAAAAATGTCTCAAGCATATCCTTCTTTATGGAGGAGCAGTACTCCATTGTACATAAAAAACACATTTTCTTTACCCATTAATCCAATGATGGGCATTTGGGTTGTTTCCAAAATTTAGCTACTATAAATTGTTCTGCTATAAACATGGGTGTGCATATACCACTGTGGTATGATGCTTTTAACTCTTTCAGGAAGATACCTACAAAGGAAAGAGCTGAATCAAATAGAACCTCTAGGGCCGGTGAGATGGCTCAGCGGCTTAAGCGCCTGCCTGGCAAGCGCTAGGGCCTGAGTTCGACTCCTGGAACCCACATACGAAAAAGGGGCCGGTGATATCGCTCAGCGGCACGGGCGCCTGCTGGCGGGCGAGGTCCTGAGGTCGACCCCCCGGTACCCACACACAAAAAAAAAGAACCTCTAGTATTAATTTTTTTAGGAAACTCCATACTGATTTCTATAGTGCTTGTATCAATTTACACTCCCACCAACAGTGGAGAAGGGTACATTTTCTCCAACAGTCTCACCAGTATTTGATATTGGTTGATTTATTGACTACATCATTCTTTCTGGAGTGAGATGGAATCTCAAGGTTGTTTTAATTTGCATTTTTTAATGACCAGTGATGTTGAGCATTTTTCATATAATTATTTGCTGTTTATAATTCTTCTCCTGAGAAGTGTATATTCATTTCAGATGCCCATTTTTTGATTTGGTCTTTAAATTTGTGGGGGGGGAGTCTGATTTTTTTTGAGTTCTTTATTTATTCTAGATATTAGTCCTATGTCTGAGGAATAGCTGGTAACAAATCTTTCACACTCTGTGGATTGTCTTTTCACTCTGTTGGTGATTTCTTTTGCTGTCAAAAAGCTTTTTAATATGATGTGATCCCAGTTGTTGATTCTTCATAATAATTCTTGTGCTATAGTGTTTTTGTTCATAAAGTCTTTCCCTATACACATCTCTTCAAGAATTTTACTTATTCTATCTTCCAGCACATTAAGGGTTTCTGTTTTAGTATTTAGATCTTTGATCCATCTTGATTTTAGTTTTGTGCATGGTGAGAGATATGGGTCCAGGTTTAATTTTTGGCATGTGGAAAGCCAGTTTTCCAGCACCATTTATTAAAGAGGCCATATTTTTCCAATGAAGATGTTTGGCCCCTTTGTCAAAGATAAGGTAGCTGAGTGTACTTGGAGTTGTTTCTGTATCTTCTATTCTGTTTCATTGATCTTTGGGACTGTTTTTCTTTTGTTTTGTTTTGTTTCTGTTTGTTTTTTTGTGTGCAGTTTTTACCACAGTAACTTTGTAGTATAATTTCAAGTTGAGGTTTGTGATGTCCCCTCCCTTGCATTTGTTGCCTAGAATTACTTTTGTATTCTAGGTCTCTTCTGGTTCCATCTGAATTTTAGGATTGTTTTCTCTAGTTCTATGAGGTTTCTATTGGTATTTTGATTGGGATTGCATTAAATCTATACAACCACTTTGGGTGTATGGCCATTTTTGCTATATTTATTCAGCCTACCTAAGAAAAAGATATATCTTTCCATTTTTAATATACTGTTCAATCTCCTTTTCAGAATACTGTAGTTTTCTGTGTAAAGGTTTTTACTTCCTTTGTTAGATTGATTCCTAAGTATTTCATTTTTCTTGATCTTATTGTAAAAGGTGTAGTTTTTCTTGATTTCTCTCTCAGGGAGGTTGTTATTCATGTACAGGAATGCTACTCATTTTTGAGTGGTGACTTTGTATCTTGCTACTCTACTGAATGTGGTCATTAAATCTAAATGTCTTTTGGTAGAATTTTTTTTAAGTTCTCTGCAGAGTGTCACGTCATCTGCAAATAATGGTAATTTAACGTCTTCTTTTCCAATGTTTATTCCTTTTTCTATTTCATTGTCTGATTGTTCTGGCTAATGTTTTCATAACTATATTGAATAGGAGTGGTGATAGTGGGCATCCTTGTTTAGTTCCTGATTTTAGAGTGAAAGCTTTCAGTTTTTCATCATTTACTATGATGTTGATTGCTTGTATGCAATGGATGGCTTTTTATCAGATTCACATAAAGACCATCAATTCCAACTTAATTTATGGTTTTATCATGAATGGGTGTTGGACTTTGTCAAATGCTTTCTCTGCATCTCTTGAGATGATCATGCTGTTTTTGTCCTTTGTCTTGTTAATGTGGTGTATTACATTTATTGACTTGCATATGTTGAACCATCCCTGCATCCCTAGAGTGAATCTTACTCGGTCATGGTGTATTATTTTGTGATGATAGGCTCCATTTTCTTTGCCATTATCTTATTGAGGATTATTGAATCTATGCTTATTAAAGAGATTGACCTGGAGTTCTAGTTTTTGTTGGGTCTTTCTCCGGTTTTGGTATCAGAGTAATGCTCATTTCTAGTAATGACTTTGGGAGTATTTCTTCCCTTTTGATTTCATTAAAGATTTTGAGGAGTAGTAGCATTAGACCTTCTCTACAGTTTTTGTAGAATTTACCAGTGAATCCAGCAGGAACTTGGCTTTTCGTTTTTGGTAGTTTTTATTAATTCTTCAGTTTCACAGACTGATATTGGGTTGTTAAGAATTTTATGTCTTCTTGATTCACCTTTGTTAATTCATATATGTAGGAATTATCCATTTCATCCGAATTTTCCACCTTCTTTGAGTACAAGTTTTCAAAGTAAGTACTGATGATCTGCATTTGTACAGGATCTATTGTGATTTCTTCCCTTTCATTATTAATTGCACGGATTTGGTTCTTTCCTTTTTTTTTTTTTTTTAGTAAGGTTGGCTAAGTGTTTGTCTAGTTTATTTAATCTTTTTTTTTTTTTGTGGGTACCAGGGGGTCGACCTCAGGACCTTGCACACCAAGAGGCGCCCGTGCCGCTGAGCGATATCACCAGCCCTTTTCTCATATGTGGGTTCCGAGAGTTGAACTCGGGCCCTCGCGCTTGCCGGGCAGGCGCTTAAGCCGCTGAGCCATCTCACCGGCCCCTATTTAAACTTTTGAAGAACCAACTCTGATTCATTGATTCATTGTATTGTTTCTTAGTCTCAATTGCATTAATTTATTCTTGGCTTTTTATTAATTCCTTCTTCATATGAGCTTTAGGTTTAACTTGTTTTTTTTTTTTTTTAGAAGTTTTAGTTTCAACATTAGGTTATTTATTTGAGCTCACTCCATTTTACTGATGTGTAAATTCATTGCTATATACTTCCCTCCTAGGATTGCTTTCATTGCATCCCATAAGTTTCAGTATGTCATATTGGCATTATTGCTCAATTATAGAAAATGTCTAATTTCTTCTTTAATTTCATCTGTGATCTATTGATTATTCAAGAAGATATTCTTTAATTTCTGTGTTTTTGCAAAGTTTCTGTGGTTTCTTTTGCCATTTATTTCCAATATCATTGCCCTATGATCTGATAATATGCACAGGATAATTTCACTTCTTTTACATTTACTTAAGCATATTCTATGAGCTAGCATGTGGTGTATTTTGACAAATGCCCCATGTGCTACTGAGAAGAAAATGTATTCTGTTGTTGGGTGAAACACTCTGTAGATATGTACTAAGTCCATTTGTTCAAAGGTTTGGATGCGCTCTGATATTTCTTTGTTGATTTTTTGTCTAGTTGATCTATTTGTGACAGTGGGGTATTGAGATCCCTAATTACAATTGTATTAGTATTTATCTGATTTTTCATATACGTTGGTATTTGTTTTATATAGTTGGGTTTACTCATACTTAGTGCATATATATTTATGGTTACTATCTCTTCCTCTTGGATTGTTCCCTTAACAAGTATGTAGTGACCTTTTTCTTTTCTGGTCATTCTTGGCTTGAAATCCACTTTGTCTCCAAATAGAATAGCTACTCTTGCATTTTTCCAGGTTCCTGCTGCATAGAAAATTGTTTTCTACCCTTTTACTTTCAATCTATGAATTTCTTTTTTAGTTAAATGTGTTTCTTGTATGTAGCATATTGTTGGATCTTCTTTCTGGATCCACCCTGCCAATCTGTTTCTTTTGATTGGTAAGTTGACACCATTCACATTGATGGCTATAACTGACAGGTACTAACTTATTGTTGTCATTGTATTAGTTTCCTATTGTTGGTTCCCTTTTTTCCCTCCTATTTAATTGCTTGCCTTGCTTGGTCGATTCATTCTATTAGGATTATTATTTTTTTTTGTGTGTGGGGGTACCAGGGGGTCAACCTCAGGACCTTGCACGCCAGCAGGTGCCCGTGCCACTGAGCGATATCACCGGCCCCTTTTTTTTGTATGTGGGTTCCGGGAGTCAAACTCGGGCCCTTGCGCTTGCCGGGCAGGCGCTTAAGCCACTGAGCCATCTCACCGGCCCTCTATTAGGATTATTGGAATTGGTGTCTTCACTGTCTCTTTCTAGAATATCCTTCAGAACTTTCTGAATGCTTGTTTGGTGGTCACGAATTTCTTTGAGTGTTCTTTATCATGGGAGTATCTTATTTCTCCATCAATTTTAAAAGATAATTTTGTAGGGTACCACGATCTGGGTCGAGGCTGTTTTTTTTAGGGCTTGAAATACTTCACTTCAAGCTCTCCTTGACTTTAATGGTTTGTGTTGAGAAATCTTCTGTGATTCTACTGGGTTTTCCTTCATAGATGATTAGTTTCTTTTCTCTAAAAAGCTTTTAATATTCTGTTCTTCTATTGAATTTCTGGAATTATGAATATTATAAGCCTTGGCATGTTTTTTCTTTTCTGATCATGGCAAATTGGGCTTCTAAATGTGTTCTTCATCTGCACGTCAAATTCTTTTTTTCCCTTGCTTGGGAAGTGTTCTGCTATTGCTTCTGTGAACAGGACTTTTTATGTCCTTTTTGTTTTCTAATTTTTCATTAATTCCAATTAATCTTTTATTATTGTTCTTTGCATCATCTAGCAGTTGTTGGATTGATTTTTGTGTTCACTTTCTATTTTTAAGAAATCTTTAATTTGATGATTGCCAACTACAACCCCGTATTCTAGATCTGATATTTTATCTTCACAATGGTTGATTCTGCTGCATATGATTTCAATACAAATTTTAATCTCCTAGATGTCTGTTTTCATTGATTTAATGGCATCAAGATCTTTCTTATGTTGGGTATTCATAGTTTCCCTGAGCTCCTCTATTTTTTTTTAATTTGTATCTGCTATAGATTTACTAATGATTTCCTTCATTATGGTTATCATCTCTTTAGCTACCTGAGGGATTATTTCTGTGTTATTTTTATCTACCAACTTATTTATCTGCTTTTTTACTTCCACTGCTATCATTTCATAAATTCACCTGGGGGAGGGGCTTTGAGTTACTTCCATCTCAATGGCCTCTGGGCTTGCTTTGAGAGAATTGAGTGTTTTTGTTTTCACCTTCCCTTGGTGACTTTTCATTTTCTATTTGTTGGTGTTGTTTATTTGTTTTCCACATTGAGGCTTGTAAGTTGCTCATGGCAGGTAGTTTTATTGCTAGTATTAAGGCAACTTTAGGCAATGACTACTTTTTAGAGCTGTGTTCTGGGCATAACTGGCTTTTGGCTTTTGAGTGTGTGCCAGGATCCTACCTCTTTTGTTTATTAGGGGTGAAAGATTGTACCCTGTTTGGCCTAGCAACCAGTTCTTTGGTACTGGGCTAAAGTATTGTTTATGGCTCCCAAACAATGTAGGCATTGGCATATAAGGAGGATCAACTGATCACAACAGCTGTGTCACCTTGGCTAACTTAGTACAATCAGCAATAATTATACTATAAAACTCAAACTGGAAATGACAAATTAATTACAAACACTTTGCCACTTTTAACCCTAGGTGCAAAATTTATAGTTATATAAAAAGATCTAAGTAAAATCAAAAAATTATATACAGTAAATATATAATATTGATAGAGCAAATTACCCCTTTTCACCATAAAGCAGTGTTCAGCCATAGTAAGATATAGCTAACTTTCTATACATTCATAAGGGTAAGTGATATGGGTGTAGTAGTATGAAGAAAAAAGAGCAAAAGAAATAGATTATGAAAAAAATTAAGCAATAGTAGATGTGAAGAATATGGTAAGATTGATATGGGAGGTCCTGTTAAAGAGTAAAGAGAAATTAGTGTTATTAGATATCAGTAGCAGAGATGACCACCACCTAGGAGAAGGATAAATAATAGGGAGTGGAGATTAAACTAGAGAAAAAGAAAATAAGAAAAAAATAATGAGGGGACAAGCTGAAAGAGAGAAATGAGAAAAGAAAGCAGAGAAAGGGAGAGAGAGAGAGAGAGGGAGAGAGAGAGAGAAAGAGAATAAAAGGAGGGCCTATTCAAATAAAACAAAGTAATATTAAAATGGGGGGACAAGAAAATGGATAGTAAAACTGCAACATTCACCAAAAGAAAAAAATAGTAAAAAATCAAAAATATACCAATAATGGAGAACAAAAAAGAAAAAGAGATAAAAAAAAAAGTTCCTATGTATTTTCAGAGGTGTGTTGTCTTCCGAGGTGAGTAGTCTTTAATCTCACAACACATTCCTCTTTTGCCCCTTTATATTGTGTGAATTTGTATGGTGGTTACCCAGTACAAAGGGGCCTTTCTCTGTAGTCCCTTGTTTGTGGTTGCTGTTCAAGCTGGGTACCCAGACCAGGCAAGGTGTGGGGTCTTGTTTCTGAGGCTCCTGTTGTGGATTCCTTTTGGTTGGGGACCAGCACT
The DNA here is from genome assembly GCA_028451465.1 of Erethizon dorsatum. Taxonomy (NCBI): domain Eukaryota; kingdom Metazoa; phylum Chordata; class Mammalia; order Rodentia; family Erethizontidae; genus Erethizon; species Erethizon dorsatum. The sequence continues at coordinate 20,112,487 of CM051842.1, forward strand.
GGTTACATGATGTATAGTCCAGTGTCTGTTGGACAGGATCCTGATATGTGGCAGCTCCTGTGGGTTCTCAGAAATGACTCTAGGTCCTGAGGATACTCAGATGAGAAACAAATCTGCCCAGGACTAATGTGTGAAGATTTCTACAAGCCCAGTGAGGGTGTAGAGCTCTGGGTGGTGTCTAATGGGTGTCCAGAGTGCTGGGCAGAGTAAACAGCCATTAACCCTTGCTGCTTAACCAGGCAGTGGACTGGCCTATTGTATTAGGCTGGGACTGTGTCTGGGGCTCTGGCTAAATGCAGCATGGAGACTCTGCTGTACCCAGGGTGCTAGGAACACCTCATGTAAACCTCAGTTGCCTGGGGAGTGGTGTTAGATGTCAGATAGAGATTTGTGGGTCTTGGATTGGAGCAGAGCAATGAGAGATTGGTGTAGGCTCAAGTTAGCCCAGAGTGCTCACTACAGACCCAAACCAGACCGGTGTTAGCTATATGTGTGCTGGATGAATGTCCCAGTTTGGCTGGGATAAACTGCAGGCTCCCAGGAGTGACTTGGTGTGATAGGGGTCCAATACTGAAGACTCCCCAAACAGGCAGCAGTTGCTTGTTTGTCTGCTCAGAGTCTGAGAGCTAATGGGTGAGTATGGGGAGGGAACAGCTCCCTGGTAATTCACCCCTTGTGTGCTCCAGTGAAAAATACTGCCAGGCTGAAATGTCCTCTGGAGAGGAGAAGATGAGATGAGGGGCCCGTATACCTCAAGTCTGCCCTGTGCGGCTTGACTCTGCTGCACTATTTGGATCCTGCCAGCTATTTGGGAACGTCTCAAAATGGCATTTTCCATGTTGGGCTTTGGCTGAGGCCCCATGGGGCATCCTGTGGGGCTGCTTCATCTCTTTTAAACTCCCATGTGTATGTTTTGTTTGCTCTAAAAGTCTCTTCTCTCAAAAAGAATTCTTTTGTATCAGGGTGTGTGTCTTTCCCCTTTTCCCAATAAACTGTTAAGTTGATCTTCTCTGAATCTCTCCTCTACTCTTCCTTGTTGCAACTCCTCTGTGCACTTTAATAACTAAATGAAATGTCCTTTGCATCCAAATGGTTCTCTCCTCCCAATCTTATCACTATTGACTCTTCCTTTAAGGGTCACTCCTTATTTGTCAAATAAAAATTAGTAAATCCTATCAAAAATCTATGAGACTTACACAGAAAGATTTGTAGTATAAATATTAATCATTTACAGACTAGTAAAATAAAAGTGGGCCAAGGATATCGCTCAGTGGCACAGCACCTGCCTGGCAAGTGCAAGATCCTGAGTTAGATTCCTGGTGACAAAAAATATTAAATGTAATTTTAAAAAAAGTAAATTTTAAAAAAGCCTAAGTATATCCTTGGAAGTTAAGAAAGAAAATGGAAATGAAAAACTTAAGACAGCATCTAAAAAAAAAGAAATTAGAAACACAAATGAGACAAAAGAACCTAGGAAAAAGAAATTATTATAGATAAAATATCTAAAAGTCAAAATTAAACAAGCAAAAAATGATAAAGAAATTTAAAAGGACAGAATTTGTCAAAAAATTTTATGTCTTACAATTTGGAAAAAGACAATATAGAAAGTTATAATATGTAAAATTAGGAATGGAATTATGACAAAATTAAAATAGACAAAGCCTTGAAATAACTATAATTTTATAACAATGCACTCCTATTGCAGCAATTTTGAAAAATCTAGAGGAATTACATGATTCTGAAGAAAGTATAGCATCAATAACTTCAGAAAGACCTATTGTTAATATGATTAATAATATGATTCATTTCATTTCTTTTTTATTTATTTATTTTTGGTACTGGGAATCGAGCTCACAACTTTGCGCTTGCCAGGCAGGCACTGTGCCGCTCAGTTATATCCTCAGCCCCAATGTGATTTAAAATCTACCATTAAAAATGCCATTGCGATGTTAATTTTACAAGTGAGACTCAAGCTTCTGAAGAATAGGCTATTTTAATATTTTTAAAAATATCTTTATTCTTAAAAAACTTCTCAAATTTATTTAAGATGTATAAGTTCACTAATAAAATCTCTTAAAAGTGGTACAAAATGCAGAATATGACTGCTAAAATTTTGGAAGAAATAGTAATATGTGGAATAAACCTGTGTGTGAAAAGAAATATATTATGACCAAGTGTAGTTGGTTTCAGTAATCAATAATTCTAGGTGATTTTTGTTGCTATATTTTATATAACAGCTCAATATGACACGTCTGCAGGTAGTTCATCTCTGGTCTTCATCCCCCAAAATCAAACATAAGGTTTTCAGTTAATTTCTTCTAAACTCTTCAGTGTTGACATTTTTATCTCCTCCCATGAATTATGAATCTTACATGACATCTAGAATGAATACTTTTTAGAAGGCTTACAACTTTCTTTACCCAGATCTATTACAGAAACCATTATCAAAGTTCTGTAGCCTTATAAAATGCATTTCTTACATAAGAAGAATGTGAAAATTATTCCTTGATCCATGGACTACAAAACGGTTGTTGTGTTAGCAGATGTAAAAACAACGTTGATCTCACTTTACATCATCAGAGCTCTTCAGAGACAAGGTGCATTGTGAATGAGCAGTAACATTTCAAAATGATTCCTTTTTCTCAGCAATAGGTCTCAACAGTGTGCTTAAAATCTTTAGTAATCCATGTTGTAAACAGATGTACTGTCATCCAAATTTTCTTGTTCCTTCTATAAAGCACAGAGTAGATTTTGTGTAATTCTTAAGTGTGCTAGGATTTTCAAAATGGTAAATGAGCATTGCCTTTCACTTACAGACATCAGGTATATTAGCCACTAATGAGAGTGTCAGTCTGTTCTTTGAAGCTTTGGAGTCTGGCACTGATTTTTCCTCTCTGTCTATAAAGTCCTGGAGAGAATCTTTTCCAATATAAGGCTGATTCATCTACAAATGAAAACCTTTGTGTAATGTAGCCAAATTCATACATTTTCTTAGGTACATCTTCTGGATAGCTTGCTGCAGCTTCTACATCAGGACTTGCTGCTTCAACTTGCACTTTAAATTATGGAGATGATTTCTTTTTTAAACTTCATGAACCAGCATCTGGTTGCCTCAGATATTTCTTCTGCAGTTTCCTCATTCTCTCAGCCTTCACAGAATTGAAAGGAGTTAATGTCTTACTCTGGATTAAGCATTGGTTTAAGGGTATATTGTCACTGCTTCAATTTTCTCTTCAGACTTCTAAAACTTGCTCCATATTGCCGACAAAGCTGTTTGCTTTATTATGATTCCTGTATTTGCTGGAATAGCACTTTTGATTTCCTTCAAGAATTTTTCCTTTGCATTCACAATTTCACTGTTTGACACGAGAGGACTGGCTTTTAGCCTCTTTTAGCTTTTGATATGTCTTCCTCATTAAGCTTTAGCATTCCAACATTTTGTTTCAAAGTGAAAGAAGTGTGACACATCCTTTAACTTGGAGGCCATTTTAGGGTTATTGATTGGCCTAATTTCAGGAAATAAGGAGGCCTGATGGGAAATGGAAAGAGACAGAGAGACAGAAAGAGAGAGAGAGACAGAAAGGAGACCAGAGAAAGGCAGGGAAGAGAGAAAATGGCCAGCTGGTAGCATAATAAAAACTTAACATATTTATCATTTTTTATGTCATATGACCATAGTTTGTGGCATTCCCAAATAATTGCAATAATAACATCAAAGATTACTGATTGTAAGTCATATATGTATATATATATATATATGTACATAGAGATATAATAATAATAATAAAAACTTTGAAATATTATGAGAATTACCAAAGTTGGCACAGAGACATGAAGTGAGCACATGATATAGGGAAATTGGTGCCAATGGACTTGTTCATGGTGGATTTGTCACAAACCTTTGATTCATGAAAAATGCAATATCTGTAAAATACAATAAAGTGATGTATAATAAAATGAGATGCGGGCATAGTAGATTTTCTAAAACAAGTACATAGAGTATGTTAAGCCATAATATTGTTATACATTTTTAATTTCATTATATTAAAGTTGGAGAATATTGTCTCTGACTATATTGATTCTTAGAGATTAACAGAAACTTCCTTGGAAGCCTAAACCAAAGTTAAATTTTGTGAAGTATTAAAAAGATTCCTTTGTATTTGAAAGGAATATGTATTTTGTGTTCATTGAAGTTAAAATTATATATCTAGATCTAGATCTAGATATGCTTAATAATCATATTATTCAATTAGCATTTGTTACCTACTTAATCTATCAGTTTACAATAGAAAAAAATGTGGTAAAATTTACAATTACTATTTTGTTTTCTGCATTTATTTACTTAGTTCTATTTATCATAGCTGTATGTATTTTGAAGTAATTGTCATATAAAGATGCTCAAAATCAGCTTACCTTCTTCTTTTTTTTTATGTGGGTACTGGGAACCGAACTCGACCTCGCGCTTGCCAGGCAGGCACTTGTGCCACTGAGCTATATCACCGGCCCATAGTATATCTTCTTGAATTATATTTTTATACTAACATATATTGTGGTTTCATTTGAAATCTATTTTCATGATATTAAAATCACTTTCACAATTTGACTGTCTTCATATTGATCTGCCATATCTTTTCATTCCATTTTAATTGAATAAATAGCTGTATTTGGTCTCATATGCTTGTGGGTTTTCATTTTTAAACCAATCTGAGTACCTCTAGCCCCGTGTGTGTGAATTTAACATAGTTCTGTTTGTTGTAATAATATGTTGTTATATTAGGCTTCACTTCTGCACCTTATATCATGTTTAATTGAAAATAATTTGTAACATATAATCATTTTCTATCTTTGTTTGCTTTTTTTTTTTTTGATACCAGGAATAGAACTCAGGACCTTGCACTTGCCAGGCAGGTGCTGTGCCACTGAGCTATATCCCTGGCAAATTTAGGCTTTACTGCCACTCACCTTGCTCTTAGGCATTTATGCTATCAAGGAAATTTCTACCTTTTTTTTTTTTTTTTTTTTTTTTTGTACTGGGAATCAAACTCAGGACCTTGTGCTTGCCAGGTAGGTGCTGTGTCACTGATTTATATCCCCGACCCTCCTTTTCTATCTTTGATTAAGCATGTCAAATTCTATATTTTCTGGGTTGAAGGGTATATATGTCAACTTGCTCATCAAATAATTGAACTACATTATTAATGTTTATTAATATATGCTTAATTTTAACAAACAATCTTGAAAGTTTCTCAATATTAAAGTTTCTCAATAGGATTTCACTTCTCCTCCCTCAGCATTCTTTTTCTTTCTTAGCATCTTTGCTCAGAATATTACCATCTTTCAGAGCAACAGTTTTCAGTGTAGTCCATAGCCCACTGGGTATTCCAAGGATAATTTCTTTTTTTTTCTTTTTCTTTTTTTGTATGTGGATTCTGGGAGTTGAACTCAAGACCTCGCACTTGCCAGGCAGGCGCTTATGCCGCTGAGCTGTATCACTGGCCCCCAAGGATAATTTCAACATGTATACATGGTGAAAATTATTTTCACAATAATGCTAAATATTTTTTGCCATTTTTACTCTGCTTCTTTCATAATTATACAGACATTTTATTTTATGTGTGTGTTTATAATGGCAGTATTTTTTTTCTTTTATTAGTACATATTAGCAGTATATAACAATCACATTCACTGTGGGGGATTGGTACATGCACATAGAACATTTCAGTTCCCTTCTTCCCCCCCACCACTCCCTTTCATTTTTCCAGCATCAGATTCACTGCATATTAGTTAAGGGAACAATTCAACAGGAAAAGTTAACAGTCATAAACATATATGCGTTAAATATCAGCACAGCTAACTTCATAAAATAGACACTAATAGATATGAAAAATCAAATAAGCACAACATAAGAGTAATCGGGGACATCAATACCCCACTGTCACAAATGGACCAATTGACTAGACAAAAAATCAAGAAAGAAATGTCAGAGTTGAACCAAACCATTGAACAAATGAATTTGATAGATATCTACAGAGTGTTCCATCCAACAACAAAATACAAATTCTTTAAGTAGCACATGGGCATTCTCCAAAATAGAACACATACTAGCCAATAAAGCATGCTTAAGTAAATGCAAAGAAATCAAAATTATCCCATGCATATTATCAGACATATAGTTCAATGAATCTAGAAACCAATAGCAAAAGAAACCGCATAAACTATGCAAACTATGCATGGAAATTAAACAATATGCTCTTGAATGATCAATGAGTCACAGATGAAATTAAAGAAGAAATTACACAGCTTCTGCAATCAAATGATAATGCTAGTAAGACATACCAGAACATATGGGGTACAGTGAAAGCAGTCCTAAAAGGGAAATTCATAGCAGTGAAATCCCATTTCAGAAAAACTGAACAAGCTCAAATAAATAACCTAATGATGAACCTCAAAGTCCTAGAAAAACAAGAACAACCTGAACCCCAAACTAACATGAGGAAAGAAATTATAAAGATCAGGGCAGAAATTGATGAAATTGAGACTATAAAAATAACATAAAGAATCAATGAACAGAATGTATTTTTAGAGGGGACATGACATATGACTGAATGGCACATTACCAAGTGCCAAGAAACTGAATGCTGAAGCTGGGATGAAAATCTACAAGTTTTCTATTATCTCTGACATTAATGAGATTTTTTTCAAAAACATGAAACAAAAATCTAATCCCTAAATCATTTTGTTTTGGATGTTTAACCATAAAATGCATCTTCAGGTAAAATCAAAATGGATTGATAATTACAATTAAAAAAATATTACTAGTACATGTTTGGAGTACATGATGCTTTCATTCCCTGGGTGGAGATGAGTCGTATATAACACATCTTAATTCGTTTTTTCATCCCCCTTCGCTTGCTTTTTCCCTCCTTCCTCCATCTCTTGATTCCTTTCCCATTCGAGAAAGTTCTATCATCTTATTATCTGTCTTTTATTTTGCTATTTATTTATACTTTGTTTTTCTCATATAAGAGAAACCATCTCTATTTAAGCTTGTGTGCCAGATTTATTTCACTCAACAATATGGACTCAAGGAGCAACCATTTTCCTATAAGAGACTAAAGTTTATCTTTCTTTATGGCACAGTAGCACACCATTGTGCATAAGTATCATGTTTTCTTTATCCATTCGTCTGTTGTTGGACATATAAGCTGCCTCCAAGATTTAGTTATTATAAATTGTGCTGCTATAAATATAGGCATACATGTACCACTGTAATATATCTTTATATCTTTCAGGAAGATACCTACAAGAGGAATAGATGGCTCTAATGGAATTTCTACTTTTAGATTTTTGAGGAATCTTCACTGTGGTGTCCATAGTGACTGTATTAGTTTACTTTTCCACCAACAATGTGGAAGGCTTTTTTTCCCCATAAACTTGCCATCATTTCTTATTTGATTTTTTGTGATGGTCATTCTTTCTGAGGTAAGATGGAATCGTAGTGTTGTTTTAATTCACATTTCTCTAATGGCAAGTGATGTTGAGCATCTCTTCATGTACTTATTAGCCATTTGTATCTTTTCTTCTGTAAAGTGTATATTCATTTATTTTGCCCTGTTTTTGATTGGGTCATTTATTTTAGGGTGTCTAAATTTTTTAGTTCTTTATGTAATCTACACATTAGTCTCCTGACGGAGGAATAGCTGGACATTTTTTTTCTATTCTCTAAGTTTTCTTTTCATTCTGTTGGTTGTTTCTTTTGCTGGGTAGAAGCTTTTTAATTTGATATGATGCCATTTGTTGATTCTCAGTACTACTTACTCTGCAACTGAGTTTCTGTTCAGAAAGTCAATCCCTATGCCTATGACCTCAAGTTTTTTACCTATTTTATCTTCCAGCAAGTTAAGTGTTTCTGCTTCAACATTTAATTCCTTTTTTTTCTTCTTTTTCTTTTTGTGGGTACCGGGGATCGACCTCAGGACCTCGCACACCAGCAGACGCCCGTGCCGCTGAGCGATATCACTGGCCCTTTTTTTGTACGTGGGTTCTGGGAGTCAAACTCGGGCCCTCGCGCTTGCCAGGCAGGCACTTATGCTGCTGAGCCATCTCACCAGTCCAACATTTAATTCTTTGATCCAATATTATTTTATTTTAGTATATCATGAGAAATATAGGTCTAGATTCAATCTTCTGCATGTGAATAGCCAGTTCTCCCAACACCAAATATAAAAGAGGTTATCTTTCCTGTAGTGTATTTTGGACCCTTTGATAATATAATATACTAATACTTATATATGATTCAGTTTCCTTCTGCATCATCTATCTCTTTCCATTGATCTTCATGTCTGTTTTTTTGTGCTAGTACCATGCTGTTTTTATCACTGTAGCTTTGTGATATAACTTCACATTGAGTATTTTGATGCCTTCTGCTTTAGTCTTGTTACTCAGGATTCCTTTTGCAATCCTGGGTCTTTTCTGGTTTGATACGAATTTTAGGATTGTTTTCTCCATTTCTGTGAAGAATGCTTTTGGCATTTTGATTGGGATTACATTACATATGTATATCAATTTTGGAAGTATGGCCATTTTGACTATATTGCTTCTGCTTATCCAGGAACAGAGGATATCTTTGCATTTCCTGAGGTCTTCCTCAATTTCCTTTTTCAGAGTACTATAGTGTTCATTGTAGAAATCTTTCACATGCTTAGGTTAATTTCCAAGTGTTTAATTTTTATTGGTGCTATTCTTAATGGTATTTTTGCCTAATTTCTTTCTTAGTAGGTTCATTATTAATGTAAAGAAATGTTACAGATTTTGTGTGTTGATTTTGTATCCTGCTACATTACATAATTAGTTTATTAATTCTATCTTTTGGTGGATTTATTTCATTAGCAAATAATTATAATTTGTCTTTTTTTCTTATATGTATCCCTTTGATTTCTTTTTCTTGCCTAATTGCTCTTGCTAACATTTTGAGTATTGTGTTGAACAGTAGTGGTGATAGTGGACATCCTTGTGTTGTCCTTGATTGTAGAGAAAAATCCTTCAGTTATTCCTTACTTAACATGTCTTTGACAGTAAGTTTTCCATAAATGGCTTTTATCAGATTGAGATAAAGTTCTTCTATACCTATATTCTTCAGTGTTCCTTATTATAAAAGGGTGTTGGATTTCGTCAAAGGCTTATTCAGTGTCTATTGAGATGATCATGTGATTTTTGTCCTTGCTTCTGCTTATGTGATATATTACACTTATTGATTTGCATATGTTGAATCATTCTTACATCCCTGGGGTAAAGCCTACTTGGTCATAATGTATGGTCTTTTAGATGATTTGTTGCATTTTTTGCCAGTATCCCGTTGAAGATTTTTGCGATTTCACTCATTAAAGAGATTGGGCTATAGTTCACTTTTATGGTTATATCCTTTTTTTTTTTTTTTTGGAATCAGGGTAATGCTGGTTTCCAGGAATGACTTTGCATATATCCTTTCCCTTTTGATTTAATTGAAGAGCTTGAGGAGTATGGGTGTTAGATTTTTCCCTGAAGTTTTTATCTAATTCAGAAGCAAATCCATCCGGACCTGGCATTTTCTTAGTTGGTAGGTATTTTACTGCTGTTTTAAATTATTTGCCTCATTGGATTATTCAGGGCTTTTAAATCTTGGTTCTGCTTTGGTAATTCATACATATCTAGGAATCTATCCATTTCTTCCAAATTCTCCAATTTATTGGCATACAAATTTGAATAATAGTTGTTAATAATGTTTTTAATTTTGTCAGTGTCCATTGTGATTTCTCCTTTTTCAGTTCTAATTGCATTGATTAGGGCCTTCCCTCTCCTTTTTTGGTTAGATTTATTAAGGGTTTATCTATTTTGTTTATTCTGTCAAAGAAACAATTCTACAACTCATTGATTCTTTGCATGTTTTGATCTCAATTTCATTCATTTCTGGTCTGTTTTTTATAATTTCCTTCTTTGTACTAGCTTTGGGTTTAGATTATTCTTGTTTTTCTGGGACCCTGAGGTGCATTGGTAAGTTATTTTTTTGGGCTTCCTCTGTTGTGATGTAGGCATGCATTCACAGCTATGAACTTCATGCCTAGTCCTGCTTGGATTGTGTCCCATCAATTCTGGTATGTTGTACTGGCATTATCATTTAGTTCCAAAAACTGTCTTATTTCTTCCTTGATTTCTTTCATTGCCCATTGTTTAAGAGAGTATTTTTTACTTTCTGTGCATTTGTATAATTTTTTGTCTTTGATTTCTAGTTTCATTATAGCATGATCTGATAATAAGCATGGTATATTTTCAATTCTTATCTGTTTATTTATGACTGCTTTATTGGCTAGTATGTGGTTATTTTGAAGAAAGTTCTATCTCCTGCTAAGAAGAATGTGTAGAACAATCTATACATATCAATTAAATCCCTTTGTTTGAAGGTTTTATTCCAATCTGATATGTCTTTGCTGATTTTTTGTGTAGTTGATCTATTTGTGATATGTTGTTTTCAAGTGTGTCAATATAATTGTATTTATGTCTATCTGGTCTTTTTATTCAATAATACTTGTTTTATGAAGTTGAGTGTGCTGTTGCTCAGTGTATATATGTTAATAGCTGCTATCTCTTCCTGTTAGATTTGTCCCTTAGCCAATATATAGTGATCTTCTTTGCCTCTTTTTATCAGTTTCGCCTTGAAGTTCACTTTGTCTAAATATAGGATAGCTATGCTTGCTTTTGGGGGAGTTCCATTGCATGGAATATTATTTCCTATCCTTTGATTTTGAGTGTATGCGTTTCTTTCTTGTATAATTGTGTTTCTTGTTTACAGCACACTGTTGGATTTTGCTTCTTAATCTATTCTTCCCGTCTATGTCTTTTGATTGGCGATCTGAGAACATTCACATAGAGAATCATTACAGATAGGTATTAGCTTATTCCTTTCATTGCCTGCTCCCTGTTGCTGATTCTCTATGTTTCCCTTCTACTTAACTGCTCACTCTACTTGGTGTTTTCATTTTATTAGACTTTCTGTCATTGTTAGCTTCATTGTCTCTTTCTAGAATATCCTTCAGAATTTCTGGAGTGCTGGTTTGGTGGCCATTAATTTCTTTAGGTGTTCTTTCTCATGAAATACCTTATTTCCTCATCAATTTTGACAGATAGTTTTGCACAAGGTATCAGCCTAGGTTGGAAATTTTTTTTTTCAGAGTTGAAACACTTTACTCCAAGCTCTCCTGGCCTATAAGCTTTGTGTTGAGAAGTCTTCTGTAATTCTAATGGGTTAACATTTGTAAGTGATTTATTGCTTTCTTCCAACACCTTTAAGATTCTGTTCTTGTGTTGGACTTTCAGGATTTTGACTATGATGAGTTGTGCACAGATTTTTTTCTGATCATGGCTATTTGGGGTTTTATATGCATCACTTATTTTTATGTTAAATTATTTTCCCTTATTTGAAAATGTTTCTGATATTGTGTCAGTAAACAGGATTTTATGCCATTTGCACTGTCTTCTGGTTTTTCACTAAATCCGATTAATCTTAGATTAGTCTTCTTTTCATTACCTAGAATTTGTTGAATCAATTTTTCATTTTCTCTTGTTTTTAAGGTAGGTCTAATTAATTGGTCACTGACAACAGCCCTTTTTTTTGTTCTGACACTCTGTCCTCAAAATGATCACTTCGCCTGCCCATACTTTTGATAGAATTTTTTAAACTCCCAAATTTCTATTTGGAACCTTTTATGGACTCTATTTCTTTTCTGTGCTAGTTTTTCATGCTTTGCATCCTTTAGCTTAGCTTTTATTAGTTTCCTCTATAGACTTTTCATTTTATTTGTTTCAATATATTTACTTATATCTTCTGTGAGGTTGCCATATTTCTTATTGATCAATTTTGTTATCTCTCCTGATAACATTTCAAAGAATTTGTGTGTGTGGCTTTTGGTTTCCTACCCTGTGATGTCCCATGGGTCAGCTCTGGGGGAGTTGGGAGTGTTTGGAGGTATTTTGTTGGCTCTTCTCATGTTTGTTTCTTATTGTTTGTTGCATGTGTGTGTGTTGAAATTTCCAGTTGATTGTAGTAAAAATCTTCATTTCCAGTATGTGTACCTCTTTATTTAATGTCTACATTTCAGTTGTGTTCCCTGGGCATTGCTAATGACTGTTCTTTGACTCTGTTTAAGCACTCAACCATCTCCATTTACTTGGGATGGGAGGTTTCCACATATTTGGCATTGTTCCCAGTTTCTGGGTATGTTAATGACCCTAAGGCAATCCAAATATTTTCATCCCAAGAAAACTCAGTAGCAGCATCAGCAATGTCAACTCAACCATAGTAATAAAATCAGGATCAATTATAGCATCAAAAACAAATTGAGTGTTGAGAAATGCTAAGGACCAATAACGTATTACTCTTATCCATAAAAAACAGATTTGTAATTATAGTATGAACACTAAGGCAAACCAAATATCGGCTTACTCTTAACCTACCTTAAATATCTACCAAATGGAACAACTTTACATCTACTAACAAGAGAACAATATTGAATCAGTGATAGCATAAATTTAACAAGCTATGTAGAGATTCATAAGCTTAGTAGTTATACTGGTAAAGGTAGAGGAGTTGGGGATCTGGAATATGCAAAAAGTAAAATTAGAGAAATTAATCAATGGGATATGAGAAAGAAAAGAAAAAATATGATGGGCGTCTTATTGTGGAAAGAAAGGAAATTAACAGTGTTAGAAACAGTTGCAGGAAGGAAAGAACAAGAACTAGAAGAAAAAAGATAAATAGTGAAATGCAGGAAATAAAATAATGAAAAGAAGGGAAAGAAAAAAGTTGAAAGGGGAAAAGAGAAAAGGAGAAAAGAAACCAAAATAGGAAAGAAAAAAATGGAAAAAATCCCTCAAACTTCCCAAAACCCAATGAAAGAAAAATATAGTAAAAAAAAAAAAAAAAAAAGATTGTTTCAAAGAAAAAAGTTCTGTGTTTTTGAATTAACGGTTTCTTTCCAAGATCTACCATGTTGGGATCCAGCCAGTCTCACTTTTCTCTGCCTAGCTTTAGGGCCCATGGTTTTGGAGGTGCACTCTCTGCACCAGAGGCCTTTCTGTTTGTTAACCTCAAACTGTAGTTACCATTCAAGGTAAGATATGTCTTTGCTTAGTTGGTAGATGGAAACACAATCGGCCCTCTGGTCTCTGCTGGATGCAAGCCATGTGGAGGGAATTCAACTAGACAGTTGGATTTAATGTCAACAGTCATGGAGTCTGGTTGCTCCCTCTCTCCCCTGGCGTTGTCTTCATCCAAGATTAGGTAAGTTATTTAGCCCTCACCTTTGCTGCCCCATGCCAAGGAGAAGCAGAATGTAGAGCCTGCTAGCATTTGGTGTAAGGTCTCTCCCTTGCAGTGGGGGCTGGTCACACTGCACATCTGGCACAGGTTTTCTTGCTTGCATCACGGCAAGGGTGTTATATTGCCTGCTTGTTCAGGTGTATAGAGGCAGGTCCTGCTCTGGTCTGCTTGTTCTTGTGTGTGTGTGTGTGTGTGTGTGTGTGTGTGTATGCTGTGCATCAATTATTACAATTTTTAATAAACATTTAAAATTTTCTGTTCAAATTTCTATGATAAATATTCATGGATATAATCCACATAAACAAATGTTCTTCCACATTCTCAACTAAATTTTAGTAGTAAGTAAACCTTTGGCCAAAATTAGTGTTAGGTTTTCTCTCAGTTGTTTGAGAAATACAGTTTTTAAATCATTATTTGTACACAATATACACCGTACTTCATACAAAATCTCTCACTTAAATTATACTGATCATTTCTTTTCTAACTAAAATGCTTCCAAGTAGTGTGCTTTGACATGGTGTTTCTGAGTAGTACGTGTAGGGAGGCATTTTATTCCTAAGATTTTTTAACATGTCTTTGTTATATATACTTTATTGAATGTAAAATTCTAGGACAAAGTTCTTTCTTGAACTATTTTTTGTCTCCTTTGCCTACCATTTCTGTTGTGAGTTTTAATATTAATCAAACTCTTGACCCTTTAAAAATTTACTCTGTATAAATTAGAGCTGAGAAAAGATATTAATTTTGCAAAAATCTGAAATAATATTTATATATCCATAAAAGATTTAAAAGATATCCAAAGTTATTATAAGTTTTATCTTCATTTGGTATGAGTACATACTTCTCTTTTTCCTTATGCTTCTCATGATTTTCCAAAGCTTTTCTTGTACAGTGAACATACATTAATTTTTTAATCAGAAAAAGTAAACTTTATAACCTTCCTGAACAAAAGCAGAAAAACAGAAAAGAGCCTACTATTACTTAATCAGAGGCTATCATATGTCCCATGCTTTGTACAGAGTGATTTTAAGATTTACCTCATTTGATCATTATGTAAATATTATAAAATAAGTATTAAGCTACATCTTTGTCATTCTCTACACTTAGGCCTTTATAGATTTTTGATACAAATTATATATTTTGTCTTTCATGTACAAAAAATTGCTTGGATAGTTTTTAAACAGTTTTTTTAGAACACAGTGTAATAACATAGTGATAAATGTAAAGATTGTGTTTTCTGTTTGGAGTTTCTCTAATATAATAATATTGTTTCTGATGAATCATGATTATGTATAATTATGTTCCACAAAATGGAAGTTTTTAAAAGCTTTGCAAATGGCAAGGATGTAAACATTAAACACCATTTTGTGAACTCCAAACCTAGAATTATCATTTTGTATTAAGGTAAAGGTAAGTGGAAAACAAGAGCAATAGTACTATAATACAAACAGAACTATATTTGTAAGATGGGGGAGAAATGTATGCATTTATAGTCCATGTTAATGTTCTTTTATATATAAGATCATAAAAGTAACAAAGAAAAGTGGTTATAGCAGCAAAACCTACTGAAAATAATTCTTTTTATGACAAGAAAAATTTAGGAAATTAGCAGTTTTAAAATATAAGTTAATACTGGTAGAGTCTTGAAGAGCAAGCTTTCCATGGTAATTAGGCAGTGAAATGCATGCAGAAGAGGAATAAAATAAAAAAATAATTTCTCTGAAGTGTCAATGTATATTGCACATTACTAAAGAAATAACAGGATAAAGAATAATTTCTCAGAGTAAAATTGAGCAGCCTTAAATCCAGAGCTTATGTTCTATTCCTGCTAGGAACCTGAGTCATTGTTTTATCGCAGGCAAGTAAGTCATTCTGCTTCTTTCTGCTTCAAATTACTCATCTTTAAAAAGCTATACTTTCAGCATTTTTATAGATCATCCCGTCACACCTCTTTTATATCCACTGAGTGCTGAATATCAACTCAGAAAGAAAATTGAGGAACTAATTCAGAAATAAGTGCTCCAACCCCCAAAATGAAAATACAGATGGAACATTGTGAACAAGGTAACTCTGAATGTCTTAAATTGTGTATTTCATTTTAGTTCATCAATATGATTGACACAACCTTTAAAAAGTATTATTTGCTGCTGTTCAGATTTAATATCACCAATGTTGAAGTTGAATTTCAGATACAGAGTCCACATTATCATCATCCTACTTCAAAGAAAGATTTTCATATCTTTAGTTCTAATGCATCTCATAATTCTGTTTTATTATTCTTTAAATCATTTTATTACTATTAAAATAGTAATGTGTACCATTCCAGTATATGTCAGCTTGAGCTTTTCTTTCTAATTTGAATGTCTCACATGTAAAAAGATTGGTATGTAATGTAAATAACCATTAATTATGGAAAAGAAATTTAGCTTTTATTTAATGTCATTGTTTAACAGTGTCATTGTTTGCCTTATGTATGAGGATACACAGCAAATTAATGAGGACCAAAAGAATAAAAAATTTAATAATTTATCCTAAATTATAGAATAAGTCCATGGCAATGCAGAAATTATGTCCAGATCTTACTTTTTTAAATCATTCATTATTTATTTTGTATTCTAAACTATGTTATATTTTGTATTCTAACCACTGCTGATTCAATTGAAATCCATTCAGAAAATATTTATTGAATAGCTACTATGCGTCAAGTACTATTTTCAGCACTAGGAATACAATTGCTTTAGTCCAGAAACAGACAAAATCCCCAGCCTTTTGAATGTCAGTCTCAGTACTTATTAACTTCATATTTTTGGACAGGGTAGTAAACTTCCTTGAGCATTCAATATCTTTATTGGTAATTTTGGTTTAAAAATATTTACTAAGTTATATCTAGAACTGATAAGAGGATCAAAGATGGTACCTATATCAAAATAATTTGAAAGGTTTAAAGTACCATCCAAAATGGGGAGGAAATATCATTCAAAAATCAATTTAATCTTTTTTATAGGTGTATATTTCAGCCAAATGAACAAAATAAGAGATGAATCCAGTAGAGTAGTGAATACAGAATAAAATAAGAAGCATAAAATTTTTTAAACCTTCATAAATGTCATCAAAGTACCATTAATAGTCATGATTTCTAAAGGTGCAAGTATCTACTGCATTATCTCTTTGGAGACAATTAATATAGAAACATCCAGGATATTCCCTGGAATCATATTTAAAATATATAGATATTGGGAGGTTTATGTAATTATTTTTTAAATATTATTTCTGTTATGTGAATGCCTTGCTATTTCACAAGTAAAAATTTGAAATTTTAACAAAGACTGAACATTAATAGAAATAATGGAAAAGGAATTAACAGAAGGCTTACAGATAAGGATACCATGTACTGTGGTGCCTTAGTACTTGTTGTTATTTTTTTTTTTTCCAGGAGGCATGATGAGTACCAAAAACATCAACTACCAAACAAATTGTTTTGGCTGGAAAGGATAGCAAGTCAGGAGGCAATGGACACTGCCAAGTTCTGCTTTGCTCGTTAAGTACCAAACATTTCCTGTCAGAATGAGTCAAGTACCAAATTCAAAGAGTTTCAAAGCAGTCCAGTATCAAGATGTGACTGTACTAAAATTACAGCCATATAAAATCTCCCAGAGAAAGACATGACATAAAAGTTGGTGTGCCTTAATCACCTTTAACAATCAGGGCCATTGCAGTTCAGGCACAAACTAACTCTTTCAGCAGAGGCTGCCAGGTGCAACCAGAGCAACAATTAACATCAGTCTAGGTACTGCTGGCCTCCCAAATACATTTCTCTTTGTCCTGTCCTATCAATTTTCCACATGAGAGTTTTAATAATTCTGTTAATGTCTTCCACTTTAAATAAAGCTCTTCATTTGTCATCCATTGTATTTATAAGATTCAAATTTCTGAATGTTTTGGCTCTTTATTGTTGCATATCGTACTACCATAATACTTCTTGGATTGGAATGACCATTTATTTTGCTCACGATTTTAAACATAAGGAGTTCAGGAGGAGTTTGGCTAGACATATCTCAGACCCAGAAAGCATCAATGTGAATGGCTGAGTCTGGAGGATCTATTTCCCAAATATATCCTTCATTCACTTTTGCAGCACTTGGTTGCTCCTTGGCCTTTCTTTATCTCTACATGTCTTCTGTCATCCTTTCTATGCATCTTGGGTTTCTCTCAACATGGTGGTCACAGAGAAGTCTGCATTATAAATGTTTGCTCTTTTTCAAAAAGAAACAAAAGTGAAAGCTTTCAGGCCAATTAAAGGACCCAGTTAGAACAGGCACAATGTCTCCATGTCAGAACAATCCAGGAAAATTCCACATTCATAAGGATGTTGAAATAGACTCCATATTTCAATAGGAGATACCAAGGTTTCATTGCAGAAGAGAAGTAGGAAGGGAAATATTGCTGTAGTCACCTTTGGAAAATATTGTCATAATTATTATGACCTGAAATATTGAGCACAACCTTGTTCTTTCCTGTATGTGTGAAAAAATTAATTTTATTTTTGACTAATACATTAAAATATAAAAATTGTACTTATTAATGGGATACCATTTAATATTTCAATAGATGTATATATCGTGTAATGTTTAAATCAGGTGAAACATACCTATCTCCTCAAATATTTATCATTTCTTTATGGTGAAAACTTTCAGAATAATTTCTTGTAGCTTTTTGAAATATACAGCACATTATTGTTATCTATAGTCACCCCGCTGTGCAACAGCACACCAGAACTTCTTGCTCCTAACTGTTCGACTTTGCCTCATTCCTTCCCAACTACTCTCCTCAGCCTCTGGTAACCACAATTCTACTCTCAACAACTATGAAATCAACTCTTTTGGATTCTGCATATGAGTGAGCTCATGCAGTACTTGTCTTCCTGTGCTTGGCTTAGTCCCTTAATATAATGATCCCCCACAGAGAAACAATGTGAGTATAAAAGCCATCCCTAAACACTAATCACATGCATATCTCTGTATGTTTGTGTTATTTCACATGTATGTAATAATAAGGAATTTATATACTCACTTGGCTGGAAGTTCGGAGTTGACAAGGCAGAAGGTAAGGTTTTCAGCAGTGTTGGCATCAGAGATGGATTCACTTAGAAGTTTAAAGCTTGTGCTTTAGAGGCAATCACTTTCAAGAGCTCCTTCTAAAGACTTTTACCTATTTTGGTGCACACATTTTGTAATTATATTCTTTTTTATTTTTATTTTAAAGAGAAGAAATAGAACAAAATTTCAAAACAACATAATAGGAGGGTAACAATGGTTAATACATTGCGTATTGTTATCTTTAAATTAGTTACTCAGAGTACAAGATATCAGCATTCAATTGTCCAAACAATATTAGCACAAAACTTTCTTTTCAATGAACTAAATTAGTACTGTATCTATCTTAACTATCATATATATATATATATATTTTTTTTGCTTTTCCCTTCCTCCTTTACTCCATTCCCCCATCCCAGTTTCTCTTTCCTTTTGAACAGTTTCTTCCCATTTTACAATATCTATTGTACATTTTGGGTCTTATTTACTCTTTCAGCTTCTCACACTAGGGAGACAATACAATGTTTACACATGTGCATCTAGTTTATTTCACTTATGAGTATGGATACTAAATTATTTAATCTTCAGGCCCCAGAAAAACCTGTATCAATACTTGGCTCTGACATAATTTCCCAACAAGCCTCTTTGCAATGCCCTCCTGATGAGGTCAGTTCTATCCACTAGAGAGCTTACTATTGGGTCACAAAATGACTTACGATTGGATGTTATCTTTCCCATTCACTTCTAGCTGTTCACTTCCTTCAAAGTATAGAGCATAAGTTCTTTCATTTGCGGTAATGAACTATCTCTCTAGTCTCTATGATACTGTCACATCCTAACTGCCTTAAGGCTTGATTTCAGAATCAACTCACTGGCAGAGAATTGGATGTTACTCAATTGGATTAGACAAATACAAACTGACCCGTGGGCATGACATTGGAATTATTTACTCATTTACTCAGTGAAGAATGAGCTACAAAGGAGGGGCTGAGAGCCCTCAAATTTAGATGTGAGATGGATTAAGCTGATACAAATTAATGACAAGGAAAAAAGCCTTGTTGAGGTATTCCTGGAAAGAAACTTTCTTCTTACTAAGAGAGATCCAGGGAAAACCAATCTCTCTTCCCCTCAGTGAATATCAACATAGAGCCACATTACTCAGTGGCTGCTGTAGTCATTTTGCTGTAATGAAGGAAGCTGAGAGAGAGAGAGATCCAGAGCTCTCTATTGTTTTCTGCCCTAAATCCACATAACTTTGGCACTTCTAGGTATATGGGCCAACAAAAGTTCTTATTTTTAAGTACTTGTAAATTTATTTTCTGCCAGTTGCATAGAAAAACAATACAATTGATATATTCATTTAATTCCTATAACTCTACCTTCACCAGAAAATTATTATGCAATTTCAATGGAATCAATCTTTTAATTTTCTATAGCAGTTAAATTTTCAACTAAGATTATAGCTTTTATATTTGCATCTTTTCTACTCTGTCATGAATTTTACTTTCAAGCCTTTTAGCTATCCAAGCAAAGATGCTGGAAGACTGTTGACTGTTGGCCATATGAAATTGAGGTTCACAGAGCACTCTTGGAAAAGGTATAAATTTGGAAAGCATCTTCATGTAGATGGTATTTAAATGGAAAAACTGGATGAGTCTATGAGTTGCATCTTTTGGGGTATGATGAGGCAATTTGGAAACCTTCACAGAAAACTGATGATGTCACAGGTTGAGTTGAATGCACCGTTATATCCTCCCTTCAACAAATACATTTCTCAATTCCACCCTTAATGTTTTAATGTAAGATACTCTCTTTCTGTCAATCACTATGGTGAAATTATTGAATATATATTAATGTAGTTCTTACTAGGCGCCAGGTCTCTTGAAGATGATAAGACATGTGATAGCTAGCCCTAGTGATAGCAACAGATTCATGAAAATGATACCTATACTAAAGAGCACTGAACCAAGACTAGATGATAGGGTGAGAAAAAGAAAGCAACTTTGGGGAATTAATAAATACACTGAGCCCTTGAGCAACTATCAAAAATTGCTACTTCTGGGGTTGCCCAGACCTCAGTAGAGAGAAAATAATTAATGATATTTAATTTTTTTCAGAGCAAATTGTTTTTCTCCATACATAATAAAATGTTCAAAGCAAGACTTTTTAAAGTCTGCCTTATCATGTAAGAAATTCAAAATAGGATTTAAAAAATAACATTTTCTTAGGTGGTATTTAAATCTCCTGTTGCTGCCTACTTTTTTAAAGAAGCGAATGGCATTTCAGAAACGCAACAGAATCTAGAAAGCAAAAGATCACAAAACAGGTTAGCAACAACTATAGTTCATGATTATTTTTCTAAAAATAGCTACTTGTATTTTAGAAATACACAAAGGGTAATATAAAAGGCTTTTAAAAAAATAATAAAATATATGTCAAGCCCACATTGCAAATCAGATTTAAAATCAGTGAAGTGATCTTTCATTCATTATACAGTGGCAATTACCATGTAAATAGATTTTAAATAAAGTGATATATTATTTAAAACCTCAGTCTTATATAAAGCAAGCATGGGGAAATGCTTGATATCTGTTTTATTTTCAGATAAGTAACCTGTTTACACACAGAAAAGGACAATGACTGTGCTAGATAATTTTAATTACATTTCTCCTAAAAAAGTGCAGTAGCCCCTTTGATTATATATTTTCCCAACATTTGTGGGAAACATTTCAATATTCCCTATATAATCATGTCTGACATTTTTCCCATTTGAAAGCATTCTCCTTTCAGAAAAAATTTAATGAGAATTCTTAAAGAATACATTTAATTCAGACTGTTATAAATGACCTGAAATAATAAAAATCATGATGAATGAGAATTCGAATTTCCTCCCAGATTACAGAAGTTTTTGAAAGTATCCTTGTAGGAATTGGTCAGGAGGAGTGAGAAGAAAGGGGAGGGAGATTTAAGGAGAGTTGCATGAATCCCCGTGAAGGAGGCTAGACCTGTAAATCCAAAACCAAAGCCACAGTTTGCTGACAACCAGGCCTCCTGTTAAATGGGTGGCATTTGTACTTGCCCCTGGGAGCCACATGGGAACTAAGAAAGTTATCCCCTATTAAGCCAGCTACCTTCAAGCTCTCTTTATCTCTAATTGATTAGGCACACCTCTTTCTCTATGCTAAGCAGCAGTGACTTCTCTTCCTTTTTGTGACTCTTCATCTATGTTCCTGAGTCTGGGTTCTTTATTCATTTGCCTTAGATCATTTAAGCTACCTCCATAAATGGAGGGAAGGTACACGTAGGAATGAATGGATTCCTGAGCATCAGTGAGTTGATGGTAATATGAAAAGAAGCACAACTATCTGTTAAGAGTATTCAGTTAGTATTTATTATCTAATAACTGCTACATCCTCCTTGTCTTGTTTTTCTGGTATTATTCATATAAATTTTCAATTACATTTCATCTGTCTTTGTTCTTAATGGTAGTCTCCTATCCACTTCATATCAAATCATTTTAATAGTTTACTGTCAATTTCCCTGGCATTAAATATCCCTTTACTCACCAAGCATTTCCGAGCTCCTACTTTGGAGATGCTCTAGTGAAGATCATGGAGTAAGATCCTGTTCTCATAGTTTCCCTATGATCAAAGTTTAAATCTAGGTTCCTCATTACAAACTACCCTTCCATGTACCAAATCAGTTTAACTCTGCATGGGCAATCAAAACCATAAGGTATTTATTGACATTTTTCTCCAAACACCAACCTCCAATTTGTTTGGTGGACAAGCTGTCATTCTGTTGAAAGAGTGCTGGGCATGAACATGCACTCATATTCTTGATGACTGCAGGGGACCTGGGTTCCTTGAGAGTTACTTCCCCAAATTCTAAATTGGAGGCCATAGTTGTTCTTTCACAAAATTCTTGAAAGAATGCAATGCCATTTTATCAATAAAATTATTTTCCAAATTGTTATGTGTCATATCAAGGCAAGTTATTATGGCAAGTCACCTTCCATATTTAATGTTTCTTATAAACACTAGTTTTAATTATTTAGGGACCATGGTTACTTGACTTGTTCTTTTTTTCCAATCTAATGCAAATCTAGTATAAATCTAATGACAGCTTCAAAATCAGGTTCAAATTCTATTCCCTCAGTAATTACAATATCAATAATATATAATTCCCATTGAAAGCTCACTATGTGCCATAAATAAAGCATTTCTAATACATTATTTTATTTCATCTTCCTAACAACATTATTAGATACTTACTTTAGAATCCCCATTGTACATGAGCAGAGTGAACATTATCTAACTTGAGGAACTTGACAACTGAAACACAACAGATTCAAAGATCAAACATTGCTAGGTCTTTTTGATTGAAGAGATTATAATCATAACCAGTCCATTGTATTTCACATATGATGACACAATCAACTCTTTATCACCTTCTAGTTAACATTATGCTCTCCTGACTCTGGATTTCTATAGCAATGATTTCTTTTCATTCAAATCATTATTTTACACAGCCTCCACATAGTAAACCAATTGGCTTGTAGTAGCTGCCAGTTCCTATAAGGAAGGGGCCATGATTTATTTGCTTTGCTACTCTAATACTTCCCCACATGGAAACCAAATACATTAATATATGATATTTGCCTTATTTGATATTATAAGGAGACCAGGCAAAAGAGGAAAATAATGTATACAATAAAGAATACTGAAATCAGTGACATTTAACACTGAAATAATTGAATGAGCAGCATGACAAGTAGGGTTGTTTTTCAAATGTAAAAATATCCCAAGTCATAAATGATTAAGAAAGAATAGGGCCGGTGAGATGGCTCAGTGGCGTAAGTGCCTGCCCAGCAAGCGCGAGGGCCTGAGTTCGACTCCCGGATCCCACATATGAAAAAGGGGCCAGTGATATCGCTCAGTGGCACAGGCACCTGCTGGCGCACGAGGTCCTGAGGTCAACCCCCGGTACCCACAAAAAAAAAAAAAAAAAAGAAAAGAAAGAATAAAATGAAGCTTCTCATTCTATTTGCCATAAAACTTATTTAAAAGCTTAATATTTTAGGGAGAAATTGTCTTAGTTACAATTCTCTCATTGCTCAGACAAAATACCCACATCCAAAGTTAAAGGGGGAAAGGTTTATTTAGCTCACAGTTTGTAGAGGTTTCAGTCCACAGTTGGCTGGCTCCAAAGCAGAGTGGCACATGGCTGAGGAAAACAGAAAAAGCAACAACAGAAGACAGAGAGACAAGCCTGTTTCTGTCCCTTATATTGTATCCAGTCTATCAGGATTAGGGCAGTGCCAATCCAATCAGTGGACTGATCCAGCAATCACCCACCCTTAACCACAGCACCCTTAATCCTATCATTGCACCATGAATCAATCACACACTCTAGATTCGTCCACCTCCAAAAGAACCCTATGACCACATGAGGTTTGGGGGGACATCTACATACAAACCATAACAGTGACTCTGTGTGATAGAGATCTGTGAGATGCTCTTAAAACACAAGTTACTTATCACCGAAGAAGGAATTACAGAGCTCTCAAGGAAAAGTAGGTACCTTGCTTTCTGGAGTTTTCTTCACTAGGCCTGAGAAATTTAGAAAGGGATACTTGTTTGAATTGAAAATTCATTTATTTTAAGTCTTCATGTAAAAACATTCATTTATACATAAGTATAATCATGGCGATTGATAATTCTCTTAATTAAAGGATGTAGTGCAATCTAGGAATAAAAAATGACACCCCATTTATTTAGGTTAGCCTCTTTGAATATCAATTTTCAACTTTAAAGGTTCTCTGCATATCGATTTCTAAATTTAAAATGTAGTTGTTACATTCCACTACCCAAGACTGTCACAAGAATTCAGTGAGATAAGAAAACACAGTGATTGGTACAGGTTAGTCATACAAGAAATGTTGGTCCTTCGATTCCTTATGATTAAACCTCCCCAACCCACCCCCAACAAAATATTTTTAAATAAAAAAATCTGGCATATTGAGAAAAAATGATAATGGTGAGAACTGCAAAGAAACAAGTACTTTCCACTTTTAAAAAGGAAGAACATGGAAATAAATTAATGTAAATATATGCGATCTTTTCCAATGATCTTCCATGAAAATATAATTATCATTAACAATCTATAAGTCTAAGGAGTAGATGTAAAGGGCAGTGTTAGTCGAGCAAAAGAAGAAAGGATCTCATTGTAAGATAAGTTCCTAGGGTCAATAGATAAGTTCTCTGTTCATTTGACACGTTCCTTCTCCTTTGTCTTACCAAGGAAAAACAAAGCATAAAGAATTTGAACTGAGACTCAGAATTTAGAAACTATACATGTATGCATAAATATAAACCTGCATACTTTTTACAAGCATCACGTTATGCCACCGTTTTAGTTATCAAATTTCCTTAGTCCCTGGGTTATGACTAAGAAAGTCTGGCATTAACTAGTAAGTAGTAAGTAGCCAAAAGACAGTTTAGTGAGTATCTGTCCTTCATTAATAATCACCCTAAGCACTGTAGAGCACAGAGAAATATAAGCCAGAGATCAATGAAGTGAACTTAACAGATTTCCATTCAATTCAAAATATATGCAAGCAGACAGTAGTAAAATATTCCATGGGAGATCCAAAGCCAAACCAAGGCATTGTCTCTGACTTCAAAAATTATTTGACTCAATTGTAAGACTATTTGACATTATAAGTTATAAGTGCTATACACTTGAAAAGAGAAAGCTGACAATGAGTCCGACTGGGCTACTATAATGTTTAATTAGGTGGATGGCAAATTCGCTCTATCTTAAAGATTTGAATGGATGTAAGTAAATAGGATATGGTAATAGGTAATGGAAAAGTGAAAAGGAAGAGTGGACTTGATGGAAACTTCCTAA
Source organism: Erethizon dorsatum (assembly GCA_028451465.1). Lineage (NCBI taxonomy): Eukaryota > Metazoa > Chordata > Mammalia > Rodentia > Erethizontidae > Erethizon > Erethizon dorsatum. The sequence goes on from CM051842.1 coordinate 20,137,843, forward strand.
TTGCTGGCAATTCTGTCCAGATAGAATTATGAAATGTTTAGGCATTTGGTAAATCAGTGAGCTGGGCTGGGGGGTAAAGTACAGTGGTAGAGCCCTTGCACAGCATGTGTGAGGTCCTGAGATGGATGCCCAGCACCACACACATACAAAATTTTGAACTATGGGTTGATTTTTCTTTTGTTTTCCAGCAGAGAGGTCTCACTTGCCAAAGGATAGTATTTGTTCATAACTTCTACATGAAGTCTCTATGAATGAAAGCTAACTTTGTGAACCAACACCTGACCCCAGAGATAATTTCAAATTAGGGTGTTTATGTTTAATTGGTCAACCATCTTTCAGAATGCACCGAATTATGCACAGAATTATTTTGTTATATGACTTTAGGACCTGTCTAGCTTTCAAAATTGCAGAAAAAAGAAATTGCTACTTTTTGTTTGATTGATCATATCAACGTACTCTGACTCCCACTCCTGTGTAAGTATTTCAGGAGAAATATTTGGTTTTCCTAGGAAAGCATAGTGTGCAGATTTCAAATGACCAATGAAGGTGAATTGTCTTCCTATATTTATTCATAATTATATTTTTAAGCAATGCAGGTGCTTGGCAAACCTTTCATTAGCAAATACAATAAAAGGCAAGATAAAAAGAACTTGACAATATAATTTTGAACTTCAATTTCTTGCAGACATTTTTAATGTAGGTCATGTAGGAAGCCACCAAGTGATCTGTCAAAAAAAATAGTCATATGAAAATAAATGAAGATCACACAAATGAACAGAAGGAAATGATATTTGTTCAAAGCCTGCTAAAGAAGTCACTCCATCACTTGTATTCAGCAGAGCCACAAAGGCAGCCAGGGGAGTGCACAGTTTTAGAGTAGCATAAAGGCAGGGCTTCAGGGATGTCCTGATTAGAAGTTGTTGGTCTAGGGAGGTTGAAGGCAGAAATTGGCAACCAAGAAGTGGGGCATCTGATACAACAGGTTGTGGAGGAAATGCAGCTTTCTCTGATGGTCCTAAGTTGTAAGAGGGGACAAAAATGAGATTAATTGACAGATATTGACCAAGTCCTGACCATTTAGGGATGACTGCTGCAGAGGTTGCTATAAGGGTTGTGGGTTAGGATTCTACTTTTATCTCTGATCTAATCCTTGTTCCTTCACACCTTCAATCTCTCAGCCTTAAATTTCAAATTATTTGGACTTAGTATTATAAATAGGATCTTACTTAGTGGAAATATTGTGATACTTCCATGGTGATACAATTTCTTCTCTCATTCAATGCACCCAACAGCGATAAGCCTGCATTATGTGAAAAGTAGAATGTAAACAATCACTAAACCCTCCACATATCTAAAGTAATGAAATGTTAGCATTATGACAAATTGCTTTATAATAAACCTATTGAAGCAAATAAAAAAACTGACAATGCTAATTTGTCCACTTACCTTTAAAATATATTTATGAAGAAAAGAACAATTCCTCAAACTTTTCTCTTTCCTTCAACACCTGTGAGTATATTAGTACTTAATCTATCATTATGTTACAATATACTGATATATTCATATTTTTAGTTATTTTCCAGTACAAGTTGCTAACATTTCTTAAGGGTCAAAGGTAAATAAAATCTAAGCAAAGAAATAGTATTTCACAGATTAAAATAATTTCTTATCAAAAGTATTTTTCTAAGATCATTGAGGAAAAAGAAGCTGATGTCATTTGAATGCTGAGAAAATTGAGGACTGTATATCCAAAATGGGTTGCCAAAGTTCTAGAATCAGTGGTATAAATTAAATTTCCTATCTTTCTACATCATCTACCCTCTGTGTAATTGCTAAGGTAAATGCCATTTTCTAAGCAGCACAATAATCACAAATATGAAATTAAAAATAGAAAACTACAACACATCTGGCCTGGTAAGCAAATAAAATTATACACAAAAAGTAACTTTTGTTCTCTCTTTCCCCAGGCCCAACCCTCACTCTCCCAGTCATGTAGTGAAACTAAGAGTAAAAGAATAACTATCATGAGGGTGGGCAAAATATTAAACTTAACTACAGAGAGGAGGGATAAGGGGCTACCAATAACTGGTCGGGGTGGAAGGAAGAAAGAGAACTATTAGAAGGAATAAGTCTACATAACTGAAATACAATCAAAACTTTTTACAGGGGATTTTTAAAAACATTAATTATGTTTCTGAGTCAAAGAAAAACACATCTAGAAAATTATTTTCTCCCATGATGTAAGGAAATTCTCAATAAATAGTGAGGAAATGTTGAAAGGAAACAGAAACTTCCTTAAATAGGAATTCAAAGGCCAAATCTAGGAGAATTAAATATTAATAATAATGAAAGTGACGACACTAATGGTTCATAACCCATTGAATAAAATAAGAATATATTGGTTCGTAATGATAAAGGAAATAGAGAAAAAGACTGAGAGAGAATGTTACAGAAACTTTCAGTATTTTTCAGAAATTATAATTCAAGTTACAATCATGAATAGATTTTAAAACTGGTGAGTGAAAGTGTGAGATAGAAAAAAAATTCAAACTACTTCAGAGTGTCTCCCTCGATTTACTTATTAACAAGAAATATAATAACCATACCATGTAGAAACATAGTAGACATTACTGTATCCACCTGATCAAAGTCAATATCTCCAATGAGACATGAACACCCTGTGCCTCCTAACAGGATGCACTAACAAAAATACCACATTGCATCTGTAGTATTTCTGCCAAAACCGTATGGTGTATAAGCTAAATCAAGTAAGAAAGGAATCTCAGGCAATCCGAATTGAAGGATATTGTACAAAAAACTGGCTTTACCTTTTTAAAATGTCAATTTTATGAAACATAATGAAACTCTTAGGAACTTTTCAAATATAGAAGCCTAAGAAATATGAAAATTGAAAGCAAAATCTGATCCAAGATTGGATTCTGGAGAGGAAAAAATGGTTGCTACACTGGAGATTATTGGAAAAATGGAGTCACTTGAATAAGAATGAAGTTTAGATGGTGCTACAGCATTGGTTTTAAATAACCTGATGTTAATAATTACACTGTGATTATTTAAGAAGATACTTCTGTTCTTGAAAACCACACAGTTGTGATGTGAAATGTTTAAGAGAACTGAGGAATGATCCCTGTAACTTACAAGTAGTTCAGAAACAAATGTGTGTGAATCTATATTATCTATCTGTCATCTATCTGAGAGAAAGAAAGAGAAAAAGAGAGAGAGAGAGGCAGAAATAGAAAACATAATAGGCAAACTATTAACCTATGTGAAAGTGAAAGATAGGGAAGAATTATTTGTACTATTTATAAAACTTGTGGACAGTTTTGTAAGTGGGATAAAAATTAAAGTGGGAACAATAATAAAATAAAAATAAAAACATTTAATAGCAAAATTAACCTTCTACTAGTAAAGCTCTTGAGCCTTATTAAACTAAATAAGTCTCATTTTCTTTTATTAAGAAAAATAATAAAGGTAAGATAAAAGAAACAAAGATAGGTAGAAAGGAGGCAAGGAAAACTGTAATTTTAAAATTGTGCTTTTAAGAAAACTGCAGGTTCAAGACACAATCAAAGTGATACATGGTTACAATGCATATTTCCTCTTACAGGAAGTTCACTCTCAAAATTTCTAGGGGTTTGAAGAATACAGTTAGGCTGTAAACTGCATCAGCATTTTACCTGTAAATTGACGGTTAGTTTTTCCTCCAATACTGTGGATTCATAAGTTCCACAGACTTCCATCCTCAAAGAAATAGTACTATCTCTAGCCTTCAAACACATGCAAATAAGTCCATTCTATCCTAGCTCACTAATGAGTAACCAGACAGACAATAATGTGCCTCTCTTGAATGCCTGTGCTCTATTTTCTCTGTGTGTACTTCTTTAACTCGGACTGATAAATCTGCCTAAGCATCTCACTGAACAATTCAGAAATGTTTTTCCTTGATGGAAGTCCGCCAACCCACTCCTTGGATGGGGGCAAGTTGAGATCTCCATCTCCCCTTTAGGGGGAGGACCTCTTCAAGCTCTGTCCAGTGACATTCTGAGAATTACAACCTTTCAAATCACTGGGATCCTGTGGATTCTAAATAGGTGGAATAGATTGCTTGAACCTAATCTAATACATTGATCGAAACATTCTCCAAAGTCTATTTGTGGGCCGGTAATGGGAGAGCTGTAGTACTCCTTTGCTTCCACCAGAGGGGCCTTTGGGTATTGCATTATGCCCAGTATGAGAATCTACCTGAATTGTAATTTACCTATTTTCCTGTCTTTCTTTACCATTCTGAAAGCTAGTTCTCTAAACTCATGACTTTCATTTTCACATATATTTCTGTCCTGTGTGTCACATGTTAAGGACTGGAGAGTTATCCATCAGTTTCACTTCTTTACCAGATAGAAACCGTAAAAAATGGTAGTTATTCAGCAAGCGTCATGGTACTCAATTAAACTTTGAGAGCTATGTACTCCTTCCTCTACTACTTCCATATCATGAGGTACAACAGTGAAAACCAGCCTCAGAACAAATGTTTCTATATGTATTTGTTTTATGTGGAACTTAGTCTACAGCTAAGAGGAAGTTCCCCACAACCTCAAATTAATGGAATTAGAGTGTAGAGTTTACTAAAATCTCATCTCTTTTCATGAAAGAGCATGGGCTTATGTAACAATGCTAACCACCAATCATCTGTCTTGGGTTTTTTCTGTCTCTCTCTCTTTCTCACACACACACACACACACACACACACACACACACAAACACATACATGTGTGATAATTTTTTCTCTTTCACACACACAAGGAGGGAAGAGAAGGAAAGGGAAGGAAGTGGTTCTTAGAAAATAAACAACAAGTATGTGTTAAAACATTCACTCATTCAACAATGATATGGATTGCCTCTGGTGTACTCAGCCCAGGACTTACAGACACTTTTCTCTTACAGCAGAGCTCAGTGACCTCTTCTATAAAAAGTTAGAGAGTAAATACTATAGGCTTTGTGGTCCATACTGCTTCTGTTCCAACTCTTAATTCTGCCCTTGCAGTGCAAAGGCAGCTAGAATATATGTAAACAAATGAGTAGGGCTGTATTCCAACAAAATTAAATTTCTAAAACAAATAGCACACTGCAGTGTGTTGAACCCTGTATTATATTTTGACAAATATATATATATGCCTACCAATTAAATTCTCTCCTTCATTATCAGGATTAAATAGATAATCTTTAAAGAATAGAAAATATCTTTATTTAGAAGTTATTTTCAATGATGGTCAAGACTTTATTTATGAGTAAAATAATGTCAATATGTAGTGTGTCACATCTTGGAAAGTTTTCTCACACAACAATAACTTTGTGTTGTACACAGGGATGATAGCATTGTTCTTGATTTTAAAGCAGAGGCATTGAGATCTTCAGAAACCTGCCCAAATCTCTAAAATTAGAAACCCTTCTGGTCTTCAGCTCTTCACACTGTGATATACAGAGTATTACAGAGCTCACTCTAGGTACTAAAGATAAGAGTAACAGAATTTCAAAAGTTTGAAAGCTTTCATCCTCCAGAGCTATGATGAAACCAGAAGTCAGAAGAGAAAATGTCAAAGACTGAGCCATGGGAAGAGTAGAAGACAATAAAATCTAGATGTTTCTCCTCACTTGCACAAGCTCAACATGATTTCAGTCATTCATGGCAATATCATATGAATTTCGCTCATGATAAACTTTCTGACTAGTAAGGGATGTAGCACTGCGCAAAGGAGATGTATTGATCCTTATTCTCTTAAGCAAAAATAGTAGTACACAAGAAATGACTTAAAACCAAGAAGGAAGCAAAAAATTATTGCTGTTGTAATGATAATGCCCATGAAGTTACTGAAAACTTTAAAGATAAAATAAGAACAGCATTGCAATTTTTTTACTAAGCAAAAGTAACTTGGAGAGAAAATATTTCATATTTTGGTTCAATGATGTAGTTTTCCTCTCCAGGGATTATAGGGGTTCAACTGTTTTCTTCTTAACGAATACTTACTATGGTAAGTAAAGCAGGTAGATACTCAAGGATATAATTTCTCTATGTATTATATGGTCTAAAGAGATTCAAGACAATAGATTATGTGATTGCAACTGACTAATACAATCTTTCATTTTATGTAGAGTAGCGTTTCTTTTTGTGTATGTGTGTGTGGGTACCGGGGGTCGACCTCAGGACCTCACGCGCCAGCAGGCGCCCGTGCCGCTGAGCTATATCACCGGCCCCTTTTTTCGTATGTGGGTTCCGGGAGTCGAACTCGGGCCCTCACGCTTGCCAGGCAGGAGCGTACACCGTTGAGCCATCTCACCGGCCCCCCCAACCCTCTTCTGTTATCTTTTTCATTAGTACATGTTTGCAATACATAATGTTTACATTTCTTTTTTTTTTTTTTGTGGGTACTGGGGGTCAACCTCAGAACCTCGTGCGCCAGTAGGCGCCCGTGCCGCTGAGCGATATCATCGGCCCTTTTTTCGTATGTGGGTTCCAGGAGTTGAACTCGGGACCTCGTGCTTGCCAGGCAGGCATTTTTGCTGCTGAGCTATCTCACTGGCCCTAGAGTATCCTTTCTTAAAGGGAACAGATCTAAATAAAGTATTTTTACACAAACAATTCAATTTAAAAGGCTATATAAAATATGATCTTTCTTTCAATCAGAAAAGCATTTGCCATCATTGTATGGTATCTCATTTAACAACCATAACATATCTTCAGCCAACTATTTATCTTGTATGATATTCATATAAATCAAAAATGAAAAGCTATCAATTAAGGGATATTTTGACAACCAGAAGTATTCATTTCGTCTCCCAATAAATCAGACAATCCATGTATCATTTTCAACTTTCTTGCAAAGTTTTCTTTACATGTTTTAATGCACTTTTACTGTGTTCCTATTTATTGGTAACATGGATTACAGTGTAGAAAGAACATCATTATTTGACTTATTGATAAGACACTATTGCTTGATTGGGCAATTTTCTTAGACTGGGATGCGTGGTTTGTTGCTGTAGATTTTCATGCATTGATTTTTCCACCCACCACAAATATTTGCATTGGATCAAGTCTCTTTCAGGAGTAAATACCATTAAAAGCTTTAAGTAAGAAGTAAAAAATATATCTGCAATTTTGATTGGGTTCATTGCCTTTATTACTTCAGTAAAAGGCCTTTAAACACAAGAAAAGCAAAAAATTAGATTTTACCAAAAAGTTTTGTGAGTTTTATCTGGCTAAAATGTTATTTTTCAAACTGAGTTTTATGCAACTAATTAATATAAGAATTAAAATTCTTGGGCCAGTGAGATGGCTCAGCTGCGTAAGCGCCTGCCGGTTAAGCACGAGGGCCCGAGTTCGACTCCCGGAACCCACATACGAACAAAGGGCCTATGATATCGTTCAGCAGCATGGGCACCTGCTGGCGCACGAGGTCCTGAGGTCGACCCCCGGTACCCACAAAAAAAAAAAAGAATTAAAATTCTTTTATTCAAATTCTCTAGTACTTTATGGTTCACATATGGTTTCATTTGTATTTTTTATTTGAATTTTGGGGCAGCATTTTATTGTTATTAAATTTATTTCTCAAATGAGAAACTGGGGCTGGGAATGGTGAATAAAATTATCTGGCAGAGATATTAGAATTAGTAAAGTGCTGAGCTGAAACTGGAAGGTGGGGGACCCATTCAGATTGATGTGTGTGTTAATATTGATCATGAAAAAGCTCAGTCACATTAAAGCTGCCTCGAAACCAGGAATAGAAATTGGGTTAATACTTATGCACTTACTCTACTTGAACTATAATGGCTCTCTAGAACAGGGATCATCAAACTATGGCTCATAGGCCAGCTGCCTATTTTTGTGAAGAGTATTTTTTGGAATATAGTCACACCCATTTATTTTTCTAGAGTGTTTCCTTTAATACTATAAATTGTAACATGATTGCAGAGTTAAATAGCTGCAACAAAGACTGTGCTGTCCACAATCACATTATTTAGCTATTTAATAAAAATTTGGCTGTCTCCTGCATTTGATCATTATGTTAAGAATTCTGAAGTTTTAGTATTCCAGATTATCATTGCATACCACAGACAAAAAATAAGGAAATTGTTACCCTAACATTGCTATTTTATCTATAAAATGCCACCTTGATTAAGCCGAGTCTTTCATTTGGTGTTTATTATCCCTCTGCTCCTCTTAAACCCTCCAGTTTGCTTCTGAGAAACAGTTTATTAAGTTCACACAGCAATGATAAGGTCATGTGATTTGTTTCAAGCTAACTCATCAAACTTATTTTAGGATGGGTTAATAGTAATAAAGCTTGATGCAGATTCCAAACATATGATTCCTGAGTGTTCATATCTATAACACAGACCATCACAGTTTTTGCTTGATATTATAATTTTTCTATTTTTTTTTCAGTTGGGGGAAGGGAGTCCTCTAAAACTTCATGAGCTTACCACACTTTAAGAACAATTTTTCATGTGTTTTAGTATCAAAGCACATGACCCACAAGGTACTCCTAGGCATTTATTAAAAACACATTTATGTAAGTATAGTCTCCTAAACAAAAAGGCAGTAGAAGATTGAGTGAAAGAGAGCTTAGAACCCACTTTAGCAATTGCCTTACAATTAAATAACCAGAAGCAAAACATTCCTGAGTGGCAGTTTTAAGGAGCTATTTTTGAGAATCAAGCTTTTGCTTGCACCTCTGTTCATGAAAACTAGAGATTTTCTTGTGTGTCAAATATACAGTAGGTAGAAAGAACTAAACAACTTTTTCTCCACTATCTAATATCATAATAACTTTACCTTGAATGTTAATACATCGTTTTATTGGTATGCTTAAAGCCTTTCAGAGATAATTATCCATTTTATGAGTAAAATAAACCTTAGAGAGGAGAGATATGAAAAAGTATTGCTATTCTATTGTTATATATTTAAAGATTGAGACATATAATTCTTTCAAAACTCATTTTATTTCACAGATTTTCCTTCAAATAAACCAGATAACTTTGACTTCATATAAAATTCACAGTAGCTATGTGCTTGCCATAATGTGTGTATACCGACTCCAGTTGCTTGAATTGAGCTACACTCATAATACACATTTTGAACTACAAAAGGAAAAATAGGAAATACATAAGTATTTATGTATATAAACCCAAATGCCTGTTTAAAATTATTTTTTCAAGTTAAAAAAAAGATATAAAATATTCCTCTACACATTTTTACATTAATGTTGTTTTTTTCTTTTCTCAGCTTAATCAAATGAATGTAACAAAACTTATCAGTTTTACTAAAAAATTAAGTAGAATTCTACATGTTCAAAAATTGTTAAGATTTCTTTCTATAAACTCTATAAATGAATCGCACAAGCTACTCAAGAGGCTGAGGGAGGATTTAGAGTTTGAGGCCAGCCTTGATAACATAGACAGACTCTGTCTCAAAAACAAAACAAAAATAACAAAAAACTGTAAATGTGTATTTTTAGATTTGACAACTCAAAATTTACCTCCAAGTATATGATTTCCTATAGAAGTGTTACCAACTGAAAGAAGCAACTTATATGTGCATAGTGGGTTTTTTTTAAGTACACATCACTTGCATGTTGCCAGGACATGCAAAATATATATAGCAAATACAGACAAAGCCTCTTAGGAGCTCAATCTTCCCTTGTCTATTCATTATTTTAAGAATTTCACCAATGTTGCAGAAATCCACTTGGTCTGCTACTAAGTGCAGCCCCCAAACATAGGGTTAAGGTCCTCAGGGACAACACTCAATCAATGGTGGATGGGAACTAGTGTGTAAATATGCCAGTCTTCCACCCCTCTGGTAACTAGGAGTAGGATTCTGTGTGGTTCTTGGATCAGAGTAGAAGGAGTCTTTCTTCCTCAGAGTATAGGCCTTGACAAGACATGCTTTTATTGGCTTTTTATTCTTCTTCTCCTTTCCTGTCTTTCTCATTTCTTCTACCTAAGCCCTAGGATCGGATGACATACATGCAAAAACCTTGCCTCAGACATCGCTTGGGCAATTCTATGTTTACTTTTCTGAGCAACTGTCATACCCATTTCCATACTGGCTGCATCATTTTACATTCTCACCAGCAATGCCCAAATATTTTAATTTCTGCACATCCTCACAAGCACTTTTCTCTCTCACCTTCTTCTTCTCCTCCTCCTCCACTCCTTCTCCTCTTCCTCCTCCTTCCTTCTCCTTCCCCTTCTTCCTCCCCTCCCTTCTCCTCTTCTCTCTCTTTCTCTCTCTCTCCCTCATAGTCATCCTAATGGGCATGAAGTGTTATCTTACAATTTACATTTCCTTGATAATTAGTGATGTTGAGCATCTTTTCATGAATTATTGGCCATCTGTATATCCAGATTCTTTGGGAAAATATCTATTTGAAGGGGTTGTTTAATTTTTTGTTGTTGGGATGTAGGAGTTTGGCATATATACAAGTTACTAATCTTATATCAGATACGTGAGCTACAAACATATCTCCCATCTATGGGTTGTTTTTCCCTCCTTTGGTAGTGTCCTTTGAACACAAGTGTTACAAAATTTGGTGTAGTAAACTTTAGCTACTTTTTCTTTCTTTTCCTTCTTTTGATCTCTTTGCAGAATATTTTCTAGTGTCTAATTCATAGAGGCAGCTTGATAAATATTGATTGAATCAAAGACATAGAAAGATAGATAGAGCCATAGGTATAGATCCAATAGACTGTTATTCAGAGTAGTTATGTTCTATAATGTCTCTATGAATACGGAATTAGCAAATACTAAGTGATTGCTCTTAGGAGAATATAGGGCTAGGTTATTGAAAATGTAGAGTCAAAGCATTTTCATTAAATGATCACTACATAGCCTCACTCATTTTTGTTAAAGACACCTCATTCAAAATAGATTGTTGATGGATTAAAATTGAATTTAGGACTGAAATCATAGTAAATCAGGACAGAATGAAGATTACTTAACATACATATTTTACTCCATAAGACCTATCACAACCTTTTTGGGTTTATTGATACTAGACAGCACTTCAGCTCTATGCTTGGGAGCCATTTTGAACAGTGAAGTATCCAGCAAAAGGCACACAATGCAAAAAATAAAGCTCTAAATAGGTTGTGAAAAGGGTAATTCTTTCGTATGAGGGCTGATAACTGAAAAAAGAAAGCATAATGTCACTTTGTTCAACCTCAGCTAAAAACATAAATGACTCAAACTTTGCAGATATCCATAAATAAAAATAAAAGGGCCAAAAGTATTTATTTGGCAGATATTAATATATTTTAGCAAGTAGACAAATTTGTAAATACAGAATCCATGAATAATAGGTACCAACTCTTTTTATTGTGGTATATAGATACAAGCAAGACAGAGTTATAGACATATTCATACACATAAACACAGACATATAGATATAGCCATTGCCACAGATACTGACACAGATATATATATATATATAAATGTTTATGTATATGTACAGATACATATGTATATATATATAAACAGATTGACTAACAATAATAATTGATAAATATATTGGGATAGATGTTTAGTAAACTAGCTCTTTCACACAACCTTAATGTGAATAACAGTCACTACAAACGTTACAATGTTCATGTTGAAATATGTATCGAATATTAAAGAGTTTATATACTTCATCAATAAATCTGTTTAAAATCTATCCTATAAAATAATTGTAGAAGTAAGCATTTTTTTAAATAAAAACATCTTTGATTCTGACATTATTTATGATCAAAGTCCATTCATACAATACAACACTGTACAATTTTTAAGAGGAAATGATTTTTAAAAATGATCTGCATGTTATGATGTGGGAAAATGCTCATATTATTGTGAAATAGATAAAGAAAATTGCATTATGGTGTGCAAATTATGAAATAATCTTATCAAATCTAACTAAATACATGTATATATTTATGTACAATTATTTAGTGCAAACATTATTCTACAATGGTAACATATCTGAAATGTTGCTAAAAGTGTTCTCTGTGTCTCTTACTGACTTTTTGTTCTCAAATCACATCCCCATCTACCTCTGAACTTTTCTGTATCACAAAGAACTACATTTCTTCCCGTCCCATTCCTACTGATATCCGCTTAAATTCAGGTATTTGGAGAAAATGTTGGAAAACTATTGAGTGGGAAGATGGAGAAGCTAAGGTCTTTTTTTTTTTTTTCCTCTGGGTTTGCTTCTACCTTTATCTCCAGTAACACCAGCAGATCCTCTGTTCTTTCTCTCTCTAGCCAGTCTTTTCTTTCTTATGTTTATTTTGACTAGGCTTCCAGCTTCCATCATCAGCTCCTGAAATTCAATAGTCTTGCCTCCTTCTTTTGTCCCTTCAGCTAGAAATGGCACCAGTTTCTACTTTTGCTACTAAGTACATTGTTTTTCTCCCCTCTTTGGATTCCCACTTAATCAATCACACTTGGAAGTCCTGTTATAAAATTTTTCTTTAAAACACTTACAGAGGGCTGGGCTGGGGGTATAGCTCAGTGTTGTTACCTTTCTCATTGCTGAGACAAAATACCCAACATCCAAAGTTAAAGGGCGAAAGGTTTATTTAGCTTACAGTTTGTAGAAGTTTCAGTCATAATCAGCTGGGTCCAAGGCAGGGTGCCATGGCAGACAGGCATCACAGAGGTGAAACAGTTCATGGCAGGTAGTAGGTAGCAAAGCAAGGAAGAAATAACCACAGCTCTTTCTATCACTTATATCTTATCCAGGCTACTTAGGGCAGGTAGCACTCACACCCTTAATCCTAGTGCCTTTGATCCTAGCATTGCACCATGAATCCCAGTGTCACACACTTTATATCCATCCACCTCTGAAAAACTCCACCTATGATGACATGAGGCTTTGAGGGGACATCTAGACATAAGCTTTAATATTTCCCTCTTAATCCCCCAAAGAAACATGCATATCCCTTTATGAAAAAGATATTTAGTCCATCTCCAAGGGCTGCCAAAGTCCTAACAGTTTCAGCACTGCTGAAAATTCCAACTCCAAAATCTCCTCTGACTTTTAAGGTAAACTCTTACCTGCTGCAAGCCCCTGCACAAATGAAAGGGAAGCTAAAGGCTTCCAACACTCAGTGACACAGTATAGACATTATCATTCCAAAAGGTGCAAATAGCGGGAGATAAGGAAATAGGACCAAAGCAAGTCCAAAATCCAGCAGGGCAAACATTAACTCCTGTAGTTTCATGTACAGTATCTTTGGCAATCTGTAGCAAGAGGTTAACTCAAAGGGCTGGAGTGCTCTACCTCTACAGCACTTCCAATGGTTGTAGCTCTCATGGCTTCTCTCTTGGGCCAGCTGTTCCCTCCTTGCAGTTTTCCTCAGACAATCCATGTTCCTGGCTTCTCCAGACTTCTGGGTTCTCCACTGCACCTTGGACTTCACACATTGCCCTCTCAGGATCACATTGCCTTGCCTCCTAGGCATTCTTCTGAAATATGGCTGGAAGCCTTCCTGATCGCACAACTCTTGCATTCTGTATGCAACTAAAACCAGTGCCAAATGGGTGATGCCAAGGTCTACTGCCAGCTGAAGCAGACAACTAGACTTCCTTCTCTCTTGGCTATAGGGTTTGAGTGCCTGTGAACCAAATCCTGAAGACCAGTTTCCCTAGGCTGCTGCTTTTCTGGAACATGGAGCTCTGGGGTACTCTTCTCAATGCAAAGTCTTTCACCTTTGCAACTCGGAGGCTACAAAGCCTGGAGTTCTGCTGGTTCTTGTGATGTCCTCAGGCCATCTTTCCTGTTGTCTTCTGAAATACTTGGCTTTTTTTTCCCTAGTCTTTTCAGCATCCCTCTTCTCTTTTCAATCTTTGCAGGCCCCAACTTTAATGGAGCTTCCTTTCTGACCAAACTCAAAATGTTTTAAATCATTCTGCTGAGTTCTTTGCTCTCAATTCTCAACATAAATCTGGCTAAAAGCACCCAACTGTAGCCATGCCACTTCTCCAACATTAGACTGTCATGAAATTTCTTCTGCAAGATTAATTAGTCCATTGTCCTTAATCTCAGTCCTAGGCAAAGTCTCTGGACATGACCAAAATGCAGAAACATTTTCTACCAAGCCATAGCGCACATCATCTGGAGTCCAACAGCCAGTGCAGTTCTTCCCAGCAGAAGCCTGCTGAGCCTGGTCTTTACTGGCAGCAGTTTGGTCTTCTGAGCTCTAACCAGAATCTCCCATCAAGTACAGCCTAAGGGATTCCAGCTCATTCTCAGCCAACATCTCTAAACCTTCCCTAACTCTCCCACAAGTCAGTTCCAAAGGCTCCTGAACCACATGGTCAGGTACAGTCACAGCAAGGACCCAACTTCTCTGGTAACAAATTCTGTCTTAGTTACTTGTCTTTCATTGCTGAGACAAAATATCCAAGACACAAAACTAAAGGAGGAAAGCTTTATTTGGCTTACAGTTCATAGAAGTTTCAGTCCATAGTTGGCTGGCTCCAAGGCAGAATGGCTCATGGCAGAGAAGCATCACAGATGAGAAACAGTTCATTTCAGGCAGAAGACAGCAAAAGCAAGCAAAGGACCTTAGCAGCTTTTTCTGTCCCTTTTATATTCTATCTAGGCTAGCGGGATTAGGATGGTGCTAAACCAATCAATGGACTGATTTAATAATCACCCACCCTTAATCCTAGTGTTATGGTTTGTATCTGAATGTCCCCTCAAAGTCTCGTGTGGTCATGGATGGTGGGCTTTTTGTAGATGGTTGAATCTTGAGTTTGAGATTGATTCATCGTCTAGTGCTGGGATTATGGGTGTAAGTGCTACATCCACCCTAGGGTGGGTAGCTTACATACAATATAAGGGACAGAAAGAGTCTTCCTTTTTGCCCCTTTTGCCCCTTTTCCTCTTGCTGCTTTGGCTGTCCTCCATGGCCATGAACTGTTGCCCTCTGCCATGTGCCACTCTGCCTTGGAGCCAGTGGATTACAGACTGAAACCTCCACAAACTGTGAGCTAAATAAACCTTTCCTTCCTTAATTTTGGACACTGGGTACTTCGTCTCAGCAATGAGAGAACAGTAACCAAGACACCTAGTACCCTTAATCCTAGTACATTTAATCCTAGCATTGCACCATGAATCAATTACACACTCTAGATTCAGTCGCCTTTGAAAAGCCCCACCTATGACTGCATGAGACTTGGTGGGGTCATTCAAACAGAAGCCATAACAGGTCCCTTACTTGCTTTTACTGTCTTCTGCCTGCCATGAGTTGCTTCTCTTCTGTGATACTCCTCTGCCATGTGCCACCATCACTTGGAGCCAGCCAACTAAGGATTGAAACCTCTACAAACTGTAAGCTAAATAAACCTTTCTTCCTCTAACTTTGGGTGTGGGGTATTTTGTCTCAGCAGCAAGAGAAAAATAACTAAGAAAGTGGTAAAGTACAGCTTACCTAGTAATGTGCAAGGCCCTGCTTTGGATCCCCAGAACCACAAAACAAATAAAAATACCTACAGTATATTTGTCAACTAAAAATACAAACTAATTAAATTTGAAATGCATGAATGAAATGCCCACCTATTTTATGATTAGAAAGGTGGGAAAGAGGGGTAATACTTTCAATATTGTTTGTTTGCCAAATTATTTATACTGGCAATAAGGGTGTCATAGTCACTTCCTCATAGCTGTGAGGCCCTGTAAAATTTTAAAAAAAGAATGTTAAAAAAGTCGTTAAACATTCCTGACATAGAATGACACAGGATAAACACTCTCTTTACAAAAGGGAGAAATAGGAAAAAGGACCAAAGAAAAACAGAAACACAGTAGGGAAAATATTAAATCCTGTAGTTTCATGTACAGCATTTGGGGGCAAGCCGTGGCAAGATATGAGCTCCAAAGTGTTTAGGCAGCCCCATCCCTACAGCATTGCCAGTTATACCCCTCATGGCTCTCCCTTCAGGTGGCTTTGCTCACTGCCCATGGCTTTCCTCAGCAGCTGTTCTACATCTCTAGCTTCTCCATCTTCCTGGTGACTCCACTGACTTTAGTCTTTACTTGCACAGCTTCACACAATGCATTCTCAGTGGCACACTTCCTGGCCTCTCAGGCCTTCTTTTGAAATCTGGGGGGGTGGAGCTTCCTGGCGCCACAATTCTTGCATTCTGCATGCCTGGAAAAGCAGCAATACATGAACAATGCCAAGGTCTGCCACCAGCTCAACAGTATTAGGCCCCCTTGGAACATGGCTACAGCAGCCTTTGAATGCCTGGTTGACTTAGCATGTGAGCTGGATCCTGGGGAACCAATTCATTTGGTGTCTTCTCTTGAAAAGGGCATATGGGGCCCTCTTCACAAAGAAAACTCATTCAAAGGATTTTATGTTTACCCTTTTCACCCATGAGGGTGGGGTCTTGCTCTTCCTGGGAGACCAGCAAGCTATTTTTCCTATTGTCTTGATGCAAAGTATTTGGCTTCTTTTTAATGCTAATCTTTTCAGCAATCAAGCTCTCCTCATCCCCAGCTTTACAGGCCCTTTCTTTCAGACCACCAGCAATTTTTTCAAATGATCTGGTTCTGTTTTCTGTCCTGATTTTCATGGTAGATATGGCTAAAAGTACCCAACATTACCCATACCACAGCCTGACTGTTGGGCTGCTGTGAAATTTCCTCTGCCAGATTAATTAGCCACTCAGTATCTGTCTCTCGGAAAGTCTCAGGACCCGCACAGAATTTAGACCAAATTTCTGCCCTAGCGTAACACACATGGTCTCAAGTCCAACTGCTAATAGAGTCCTTGTTCACAACTAAAACCTCCTGAGTCTGGTCTTTACTATTTCTGAGTTCATTCTCCTCTTCTGAGCTTTGATCAACATCTTCCATAAAATTCGGCCTCAGCATTCTAAACTTCTGTAGCTGACATCTCCAAAACTTTCCAAACTCCTCCTGTGAACCAGTTCCAAGGCCACCTTAACCACATGCTTAAGTACAATCACAATAATGCCCCCTTTTCTACTATCAAAATCAGTCTTAGTCACTTTTTATCACTGAGACAAAATATTCAACACCCACAATTTAAAAGAGGAGTGGTTTATTTTGGCTCATGATTTTTGGTGGAATCAGACCATAGTTGGTTGGCTCCAAAGCAGGAAGTGCATGGTGGAAAGTGTCTAGAAGAGGAAAGCTCCTCATACCATAGTGGTCAGGGAGCAGAGAGAGAAAGAAGGATCCATGGAGGTAGATATGCTCTTTCAGGTCAGGGCCCTAGTGACCTACCTCCAACCAGTCCCCATATCATAACAGCACATTTATCACAGTTAGTGTAGTGCCCTCATGATCCAATCACCACCCAAACCTGGGGCTTTCAGGGAGCACACCAGATCTAAACCATAACTAATGGTAGTGACTTTTTAAAGTTATCTACCACAAAAGAGAATTCTGAGGAAAATACACCTTTTACACAGTGACCATGCAGGAATAAAAGAAATTCTATTTCAGTCACAAACATTATGGTAGTCCACGGTCCTTTGTTGTCTAAAAGTGAATGTCTCTTAACATTCATTATTGTTCCTTACTATAGTTTCAATTTAAACAACAAACAAATCTAACCTTACATTCTGGCTCTGTTTTGATCTGTGGCAATGAATTTTCACATGACATGTTTACCTGTTTCTTCATTTGGTTTATTTGCTAACCTTTTAGGAAAGGCTTGCCTACCCCTAGAATACTACATTAGATTGTTCAAAATTGACATGATGAGTAGTGTCCAATGTGGGTGAAAATAGGGGAATGCATGGACATAAGTAAATATTTGGTATTTTCAAGAATTTCTTTAGTTATTACATAACTCTATAAATTTTTGGAATGCAAGAATTGTTTTCTATTTTCTTTTGTAAACCATTTTATAGTATGATATCTAGGAAAAACACAGGTATTAAAAATGATGTTACTTGGGATACCTTGTATTTCACTGATACTATTCAATCCTTGGCCAAGAAATGTATCACATTTTCCCTGTGCTACCTTTAGGCCTTAAACACCTTCAAAAGAAAAATGGGTTGGAATAGGAAAACACTATCTATCACATCTTGAAATATCACTAGATTTCCAGTCCCCATTTTATATTCAACCTGTTCCATGAAAATTTCTGATTATCTTGGCTAAAATTGATCTTTCTATCTTCTGTCTGAAGTATTTTTATGGAATTTATCATACTCTCCTTTAAATAATTTGCACATATATTCTCTCCCTTACTGAATTATAGGACATTCTTGCCACTAAATAGACCCAGGAATTAATTGAGTCTAGTATGTGATAATGCCTCATGTATTCAATCACACTATTTATAAATATAATTGATTTACTAGTTAGAAGAATAAATGAGTGACAAATGGAGGCATAGATTCATTCAAAGTGAGTCCAAATCCTAAAAGGTAGAAGTTCTGTGATAGTTAATTTAAATCTTTGCAAAAATTTTAATCACTAAAATATGTAATCATTTTGGTAGCATGTTTTTCATAATTGCATGAATTTTCACATCTTTATAATGCTGTTAACTTTTTAAAAATATTTTAGTTTCATTATGAAAATGTCACAAAGTGAAAATTGTTATTGCCTCCCACACTTATAACTTATAAACATGGTTAAAATTATAATAACAGGATTTTCACAGAATTTGGATTATAGTCTATAACAATTAAAACATGATTTTCATCATGAAATAAATTTCATATCTGAGTTTAATAATTTATAGTAATTCCCCTATGATATTATAGACATTGTCATAGTTTTCATACAGTTTGTCATTTTAAAACCCTTTCTGGGCCGGTGAGATGGCTCAGCGGTTTAAGCGCCTGCCTTGCAAGCGCGAGGGCCCGAATTCGACTCCCGGAACCTACATACAAAAAAGGGGCCGGTGATATCGCTCAGCGGCATGGGCGCCTACTGGCGCGCGAGGTCCTGAGGTCGACCCCCCCGGTACCCACAAAAAAAAAAAAAAAACCTTTCTGATTGACCATAAATCAACATGAGTCTTGAGCCTAGAAATAAAGAGCTCTTCATGGACATCATCTAGATAGTTCTAGTACAGTATTTGACCGAATTCCTTATACTATTGTGATTGGCTTGATGAAGGAATGTAGTCTGTATAAGAACAGTTAAGTTGGATTTACATTGTTTGAACAATCAGACCTAAAGTGTACCAACTGCTGAATAATTCACAGTGGAGAGGTATCTCTAATGGTCTACCCAGTCAGTTTTGTTTTGTCAATGGACTTGATGGATACACAGACAGATTGTACATTGGTTTGCAGATTATATAACGTCCAATGTATTTAGAGACAGGAGTATCTTTACAAATATATAGTAAAAATTTTTTTTTTCACAAATCAAGGTGACAACATTTTAACTGTACATGGAGAGATATTCATCTTCATATTTGGGATAGAAAATTGACATTGCCTCAACTTCAGTGTAAGGCAGTATGGAAGGGCCTCAGGCAAAACTACATATAAATACCAATTTTTCCACACACCACTTTCTTTGTGAACTTGCAAGTCTGAGTATGTGCTTACCTCCCTAAACAGTATATATACGATACATAGAATTTTTGAAGAATAAAATAAGTAGCATGCATGGCATGAAACGATCATTCATTGAATGTACTATTATTATTGCTGTAATATGGAAAATATATCTAAACACAACCATGAGTACTTAGAGTCAAGTTCAAAGGAGGTATGTATGGTGGCCTGAACACATTGGAGAATTCTGCACCATTCTAGACATTGCATTTCAGAAATAATCTTGGAGAACCACCAGAGCAAATCTAGGCAACTCCCTTTACATAAGGTACAGTACTTTTGAGAAAAGTGGATATTTTTGCCTTGAAAAGATTTCATAAAGAGATATGATAGCTGTCTCCAAATATTCTGAAGTCCTATGTTGTGGAGGAAGTAATATTTTTAGTCATATTATTCCATGCAGCAGAAGAAAGACCAATACTGTTGCAAGTTTTAGGAAAATAAGTTTTGTTATGATCTAAGTTCCTTCTCAATAATGACATCTCTTTACCAATAGACAAAATTTCTCCAACAAGCACTATGTTGACCATTTCTGAAATATTAGGGAAATTATAAGTCAAATTCATTACATAGCTGGGAAGGCATTTTTAGATGTGGCATATTACTTAAAAACTATCACTTATACTGTAAGTATTGTATTATCATTCTTATCTCATTTTTTCAGATGACAGACTATATATGACTTGCCTTAAACCACAGTAAAACTAAGGGTCAGGTCAATATTCTCATACACAAAAATTTGTGCTTATTTCAGTAAAGCACAAGGATTCATAAACTGAGTATGAGTTTGTGTAAGAGGACATCCACAACATCTAAAAGATCATGCATCAATAAAAAAGTACAGTTATGTTTTCAGGCCACATACAGTCTGATTCCATTCTAGTCCACAAGATGTTCTCCCTTTATACACACTATATGCCTATACGGAACATTTATTATTTACTTTGATTTGAACAACAACACTGTAAGGCAAGAGTCCAGGTACATGTTGTAGTTTATGTATAGAGAAACTAAAATTGTGAGAAGCTACATGATTGAAACAAAGTCACAGAGCTAGTTAATGAAAGGTGGAGATATAAATTAGAACTTTTGGCAGCATATACTGTGTTTTCCGCTACACGAGACATTGTAAAATTAATTGAAGATTTCTGTAATGGACTAGGATTCGTATGTTTGTCGCAAAAAAACTATGATCCAAACAAGTAATTCACTGCTGTGAGTAAATTCTTTATATCCAATATACATGATAAATTCCAAACTTATAGAAGTGGAAGTAATTTTTATGGTGTTTCTTTAAACTTTATTAGATAAGATATCTTAATAATGTACTCAATATTTCACAACTTCTATAGTCAGGCAATGCTTCCTAATTTATGACCCAAATTCCTGCTGCTCCAGTTTCCACCACATTCCCTCATGCACTGTTCTCTATGGAAAAAGAAACAAACAAAAAAGCTCTTGTACATTTCCTTTCATCTATATAATCATTACTAAATCATTGAAAGAAAGCTTCGCTCTAGCTTTCATATTCTGACATTGTCACCTATTCTGCTTAGATCTTTCTTTATAAAAATAATAACTTTATTTATTCCATTCTTCCATTACCTGAAAGACAGTCATTTGAATCAAATTTTTAATTATTTATCTACATTTTTATCTCAAAAATATCACAAACTTGTAGTCATGTTGAAATAACCTTAGTTTCCATTTATGATTACATTTGAGTAATGAGTAGAGAATTTAGCAAGACTATTACCACTAAAGGTTCACTAAATTTTTGTGTGTGTGTGTGGGTACCAGGGGTCAACCTCAGGACCTTGGGCACCAGCAGGCACCCGTGCTGCTGAGGGATATTACCGGCCCCTTTTTTCGTATGTGGGTACCAGGAGTTGAACTCGGGTCCTCATGCTTGCCAGACAGATGCTTACGCCGCTGAGCCATCTCACCGGCCCAGGTTCACTAAAAATTGCAGTGAACCTTTACTTCATGTAGTCTTAACTACAGATGCTCAAAAGAAACTGCTACAAACTACCTTGCAGTTATTATGGTTGTGTAACAAAACATTCAAAGCACCGTGATGTAACACAATGATTTACTATGCTCAAGGATTCTATGGGTCAGAAATTCAGATAGGATAAAGGGAGTTTTCCCTGACCTAAAATGTAGATGTGGAAGACCCACATGTTGGAGCCTGGTATCATCTGAAGAATCACTCACCCCAAGGTCAAGTGTTTGATGTTGTCTGGAAGCCTCAGTTCTTTTCCACACGATCACTTTACATGGGCTCATTTAGGCTTTCCTGCAGCATGGAGATTGGAATCCAAAAGAAGACATCCCAAAGAGTAAGAGAGCCAGAGTAAGCTGTAATATTTTCTGATCCAAATTTAGAAGTCACACAGTATTGCTTTTAACATACTCTGTTGTTTGGAGCATCCACAAAGCCCTTGCCACATTCAAAAGAGGGAATATTTACTTACTTTTTCGCTTCTTTATGAGAAGTATGTCAGTCACACTGTAAGAAGAGCATACAAAAAAATAAGTGTGTGCATGTGTGTGTGTGTTTGTGTGTGTGTGTGTGTGTGTGTGAGAGAGAGAGAGAGAGAGAGAGAGAGAGAGAAGCTATATTTGGAAAGTTTCACCTGCTACAGAAGGCTCTCTGGCCGTAATATTTCATATCCCTCTCATGTGTAATACATTCATATGTAGCCAAAATACACCCATAACAGTAACAGAGATAAGATCAAGATCTAGAATCTCATCATCTGGATCTAGTCTACGTGTACATGTGCTGTTTAGGTGTGATTTCTTCAGCCCTTATCTTCTAGTACAGTTATTCTCAGTTTTAGAAACTTTAAACTCAAAAACCAGGTATCTGCCTCTACACATGAAACATGCAATGGTTGAACGGATGTATAGGATAACTACCATAGACGCTTCAGTTTAAAAATTGAGTTATATGAGATTCACTGGTCTGTAGCATTTCTGAAATCCTGCCAGGCACATCCTTGGGGCTCAGTCCTACTACATAGGAATTATTCTTGGTTCTACCCTCTGGGTTTTTGGCTCCACCACCTGAATCATCCTTTCTTTTCTACAAAAAAGTAGTCTATGTTTGCAGTTTAGTTGTTTTTTTCTTTTGTTTTGTTTTGTTTTTTGTAATTTGTTTCCTACCTGTAGATATGTGAGGATCAAGTGACCTGTTTTTATGTTTTACTTCCTTGTATATTTTAGTACTAGGTCTAATTCTTTTAAAACCATTGGGGATATTTTACAAACAAATTTGTAATCTATTCCAGTGAAACCCACACTCGTATATTTCTGCAAGATAAGCCTTTCCCTACTTTGGATAAAAACAAAGCTCTGAAGATAATTAGACATTTAGTCTTATTGATTACCAGAGATACTGAATATTCTCACTTTTCTGTGAGGTCTCACTGGTGGGCCTCCTCAGAGCCATCACATTTCTGTTAACAATCTCTTTAAGGCTCTTCCAAATGTCTGTATAATGTCTGTATATATAAATGTCTGTATATATTTGTTTCAAATCCACTGCTACATTTCAGGCTTTTGTTATGGCAACACCTTACTTTCAGGTACCAAACCCTCTTGTCCTTATCTAATGGTACAATACAGGTAATTCCAAACCTTAGTGGTGTAAAACAAACCTTTACAATGCTCATGGATTCTGCAGGTTAAGAATTTGCTCAGAGCTCTCATGATCATTTCCTTTTCATGTAATTACAGCTAAACATTGGCCAGAAATGCAGCCACCTGAAAGCTCAACTAAAACTGGAAAATCCACTTCTAAAATGTTTCAAATCACTAGCAACTTGGCCTTAGTTACTGGTGTTGGTGGTGGGTTGGGACATACAGTTCTTTTACCTAGTACTGCTTGGTTGTTATCATAGCATGGCAGCTGGCTTTCACGTGAACCAGCCATCCAAGAAGCCAATCAGAAGCTGTAATGATTGTCTAACCTCAAAAACAGTATCATCATTTCCTCCATATTGTATTGATCATATTAGCCTGCCCTGATTCAGAGTGAAAGGGGACTATACAAAGGCCTGGATACCAAGAAGTAAGGACAGTTGAAGATTCTCCTGGAGGGTGGTTACCACAGATTCAAAATGGCAAATACGTATTAAATGAGATCCTCTTCACCTTCTAACACATTCAGATATATCTTTGCATTATTTGTATCAATCAATAAACTGTCTCTTTGTCTTCCTCTCTAACCTCCTTCCCCAGACCCTCTTTACTCACTTATAAGCTCATCATATTTCCCAGTCTTCTAATATCTACTAAAATATCTGATCTTGCAACTAATATCAATATGCAGAATAACTGTTCTAAATCACTGATTTTCAAATACTAATCACTTGAGTATCTTGTTAGATTGTGGATTCTGATCCAGTAGGCCTGAAACAAGGCTGGAATATGCTGCATTTATAAAATATACCCATTTGGTGTTAATATTGCTTTCCCAGACCACACTTTTGTGACACGAGCCTTCAGATCAGTGATTCTTTACATTTACTGCACATTGGAATCACTTAGTGATTAAAAAAAAAATTTTTAAGGGGCCGGGGATATAGCTCAGTGGCACAGCACCTGCCTGGCAAGTGCGAGGTTGTGAGTTCAATTCCCAGTACCCCCACAAAAAAAATTAAACAATGCTCATGTCTGGGATCCCATCTCCAGCAACTATTTTAATTGTCCTTCTATAAGGTCCAAGGTGTGTCAGCATTTGTTAACGATCCCCAGGAGATTTTAGTGTGGAAGCAAGGTTGAAATTTATTATTCCAGGCTAAAATTAGGTCAGAAACTTGAGAAGCAGCAAAACAATGCTGGTTAATAACAGTGGCTGGGCATGGTGGCACATAACTGTAGTCCCAGAAGTCTGGGATGTTGACGTGGGAGAATTGCGAGTTTTAGCCCAACATAGACAAATTAGTAACTTAGAAAGATCCTGTCTCAAAGGAAAAACAAAAATGTCTGGGGATGTAGGTCAGCATAGAGTCTCTAGGTACAATCCCCAGTACTAAAAAAAAGCCTCCCCCAATAAAAAAAGAAGTTGAATGTGATGAGGAAAGTAAATAGATATGAAGCTCTGCCTTAGAAGATTCAGGTCTTCCAATACGAGCTCTGTTCTTGTTCACAGGGTAAAAGAAGATATGAGTAATTGGAATTGCTAGCTGCCTCTCTGGTCATTAGCCACTCATGACTAAGGCTTTGACAGGTCCTTCTATTTACCCTGATTAGAAATAACCTCTACACTGTGAAGATAAAGTCTCAGAATCTCTAAAACCAAAGAGTGTCAATAGGACCATTCTGCAGTGAGAATGGTCAAACTTAATAAGCACAAGACTCACTGAATTAGGAACTTGTTTTAGTCTATTTGTGCTATTATAAATGAAATACGTTAATAACCTTAAAGTGGATAATTTACAAAGAACAATAACTTATTTTTTACCATTCTAAACCGAGATCAAGGTGGTAGCAAGTTTGCTGTCTGGTGAGGTTCTCTGTCCCTCCTCAATGCAATTTTTCGCTGCATTTTACCAAGATGTGTCCTTATATAGCAGAAGAGTAGAAAAGCAAAAGGGAAACTAAGCTTGTTCCTTTAAACCCTTTAATAAGGTACTAGTCCATTCCTGAAGGCAGAGCCCTTTTGATTTAATCATTTCCCCAAATATCCCACATATTAATGTCATTACAATAGGGATTAAATTTCCACAAGAATTTTAAGAAGACCATAACACTTTCCATGTACCAGAACATGCTATTGTAATAGTTTTATATGTTATCTCATTTATTCCTCACAAAAACAGGTAGTATGTGTGTTATCCTATTTTTCTGATGAGAAAATTGAAATCCAGCTAGGTTTCCTAACAGGACCAAATCCCCTGGCTTAAAAGTGGTAAAATCTGTTCTTATATTTAATTTTAGAATCTAGTTTTTTAACCTGTATATCATAATGTATTGTCCTGTATTTAACTAAATTTTTGTTTGGATCTCTAATTAGAGATGATACATTATTTAAATAAGTGTTTGGTTCTATAAATAAAGATTGATATATTTTATATCTTACATAAACACCATGATAACTTGACAGGTAAAATATGATGATGATTCATAGCAAAGCATTAAGATATTCTTCCATATTTTATTTTGTGAGTTATACTGAAACTGGTTTTTGTTAAATGAAGTTCAGGCATTGGGAAAATTGTTCAATTTGAGGGGAAAGGAGAAGACAATAATTTGTATTTCTCATACTTGGAGTTTGAGGTTTCAACTTGTCATATGCACTTGAAAATGTTATCTATCAGTCAGTAATTTGCTTAGGCACAGATCTCAATAACAAATGGTAGTTGTTGAATTATATATTGTGGTTGAAGGTAAGGTATAGAGAATTATCCAGTGAGAAACTACCTACCCTGAAAAACGAAGTGATCCTCAGATCTACTGAAAACCAGATCATCTGAAATTAAAGGCAGGCTGAGGAAGGAATCAGTCAGACAACATATCAAGAAAAACCTGAGTGTGACGTAACAGACACACAATGTGTGGACACAGAGAGACCACAGCTGGAGTGTACATCTATGCCAATCCTGCACAATGTTCAAGTAAGTCCTAAAGAATGTTTATCTTTGAAAGGAGTTTGCAGAGAAAATGCAGGGATTCAAATATAATCACCCGATAAAAGTTATATCTGAGCCCTGTGCAATGTGTTTTCCCAAAAACTTCAGCTAGGGTTTGTTAACCCCTATATTACAGAGCAAGAAGCAGACAAAAAATGGAGTACTTGACACATGTTCACACATCGAGGACACAGAGAACTGTGGAGATGAATTCAGATCTGTCTGGTTCTAATACACTTGCTTTTTTTCTGGTAGGGCAGTTTTTATTGTGATAAAATTCACGTAACCTAAAGCTCACCATTTCAACTTACCTTTTTATTATTTTAAAATAGATAAAAATAGTATATGGTATCATATACAAAGTGATGCTTTGACATATGTATGGACTGTAGAATGAACAACTTATTTAGTTGTCGTATGAATTACCTCACATAGTTATCACTTTTGTAATGAGATCACTTTATATGCAGTCTATTAGCATTTTTAAGGATACAAATATATTGTCAGCCATAGTCACCATGTTGTACAATAAATCTCTCAAACTTATTCCTCCTATAACTGAAATTTCATATCATTTGATCAACATTTCCCCAGAACTCCCCCAAAACACCAGCATCTGGTAACCATTGTACTCTTCACTTCTATGAAATCAACATTTTTTGATTCCACATATGAATGAGATCATATGCCTGGCTTATTTCTCTTAACATATGTCTTCCAGATTCATCCATGCTGCCACAAATTATGGCATTTTATTCTTTTTTAAGGGTGAACATCATATATATATCCATATATATATATATATATATATATATATATATCCATTTATATATATAGATATCTCATTTATAATCCTTTCATCCAGTGATGGACACTTAGGTTGATTCCATATCTTGGCTATTGTCAATAATACTGCAATATAGAAAAGAGTGCACATATTTCTTTGACATAACTGATTCTATTACTTCTGGGTATATGCCCAGTAGTGGGACTACTGGATCATATGCTAGTTTATTTTTAATATTTGAGAAATCTCCATGCTGTTTTGCATAATGGCTGTACTAATTTACATTCCCATCAAGAGTGTGTAAGGTTTGCATTTCCTTCACATCCTTGCCAACACTTTTTTTTTGTCTTTTTGATGATAGTCACTCAAGCAGGTGTGAGAAGAAATCTCATTATGATTTAATTTGCATTGTTCTGATTATTAGCGATATTGACCACTTTTTCGTATACTTTTTCACCTTTTCTGTCTCTTCTTTTGATAAATATCTACTCAGGTCCTTTGCTCACTTATTGTTTTATTTGTTATCTTATCTGATTGAGTTCTTTATATATTTGGATATTAGCTTGTCATCAGGTGTGTAGTTTGCAAATATTTTTTTCCATTCTATAGTGTATTTTTCATCCTGTTGATTATTTACTTTGCTGTGCAAGCTTTCAACTTTGATGTAATCCCATTTTTCTATTTTTGCATTTGTTTTCTATGTTCGGGGTCATATAAAAAATCACTGCTCAAAACAATGTCATGGAGATTTTCCTCTTTGTTTTCTCCTGATCATTTCATAATTGTCAGCATTACATTAAAGCTTTTAATCAGTTTTAGTTAATTTTTGTATGTGGTAAGAGCTAAGGGTCTAATTTCATTCTTCTGCATGTGGAAGTCCAGTGATCCTGGCACCATTTATTGAAGAGACTCTTTTCTTCATTATATTTTCTCAGCAAATTTGTTGAAAATCAGCTGGGGGTAAATGCACAGGTTTATTTCTGGGCTCTATCCTGGGTCTATGTGTTTATTTTTATGCTAGTACCATACTGTTTTGATTACTAAATATCTCTGTTGTATATTTTGAAATCAGGTAGCAAGATGTCTCCAGCTTTGTTCTTTTTACCAAATATTATTCTGGCTATTCAAGTTTGTAGGTCCACATTAATTTTAGAATTATTTTTCTATTTTTGTGAAGAATGTTTTTGCTATTTTGTTAGAGATTGCAATGAGTCTGTACATTGTTTTGAGTAGTATGAACACTTTAACAATATGAATTATCCCAATCCAGGAACAAAGGACAATTTTCATTTCTTTATGTCTGTTTTAATTTCTTTCATCAGTGTTTTATAGTTTTCAGTTTAGATATCTTTTGCCTACTTGGTTCAGTTATCCCTAAGTATTTTATTTTATTTTCTGTCACCTATTATGAATGGCACTTTGAAAAATTTTCTTTTTTAGATAGTTTGTTTGGTATATAGTCTCAATTTTATGTATTTTTGCTCTAATCTTTATTTTTTTCTTTCCTACTAATTTTGGGCTTAGTTTTTTCTTATTTTTCTGGTTTCTTGAGGTGCAATGTGAGATTTCTCTCTCTGTCTCTGTTTCTCTCTCTCTCTCTCTCTCTCTCTCTCCTCTCTTTCTCTTCTCTGTCAATGTAAGCATCTATTGCTATAAACCTTCTTAGAACTGCTTTTACCGTATTCCATAGGGTTTGGAATACATGCTTCCATTTTACTTTGTGTCCGAAAATTTTTAATTTCCTTTTTCACATCTTCATGGACCCTTGGTTGTTCAGAAGTTTGTGATTTAAATTCTATTCATTTGTGAATTTTCCATTTTCTCTTCTTATTGATTTCTTCTTCTATATCATTATCATCAGAAAAATACTTCATTTGATTTAAATTTCTTTAAATTTGCTATGGCTTGTTTTGTGCCCTAACATATAATCTGCCCTGAAACATGTTCCTTGTGCAATTGAGGAGAATATACCTCTAAACTGTTTTTTTTTTGTGGGTACCGGGGGGTCGACCTCAGGACCTCGCGCGCCAACAGGCACCCGTGCCGCTGAGCGATATCACCGGCCCCTTTTTCCTATGTGGGATCCGGGAGTCGAACTCGGGCCCTCGCACTTGCAAGGCAGGCGCTTACGCCGCTGAGCCATCTCACCGGCCCCTAAACAGTTTTAAATTGTACAGTCTAGAGGATTTTAGTATATTCAAAATGCTGGGCTACCATCAGCACTTTTTCACTCCAGAATATTTTCTTTGCCTGGGAGAAAAGCCCTCTACTCATCAAGTAGTCACTACCCATTAACCCTTCTCTCCAGCCTCTGGCAAACATATTTTCTCTCTCTATGGGTTTGCTTACTCTGAATATTTCATATAAATGGATTCATACAATATGTGCCCTTTTATTTCTGGTTTCTTTCACTTAGAATAATGTTTTCAAAGTGTATTCATGTTTCAGCATATACTGGTATTTCATTCTTTCATGGCTGAAAAATATATTGTATGGTTATATCACAGTTTGTTTATCCATTCAACTATTGATGGACATTTGGGTTGGTCTATTTTTTGGCTATTATGAATAATGCTGCTATAAACATTCATGTACACATTTTTCAGTGAACATTTGTTTTCAGTTCTCTTGGTTATTTGCCTAAAAGTTGAATTGCTGGGTGATATGGTATCTCTATGTTTAACTTTTTCAGGGAACTGCCAGAATGTTTTCTAAAGCAGCTGTACCATTTTATAATCCTACCACCAATACATGTGAATTTCAATTTCTCCATATCCTTGCCAACACTTTTTATTTTCCTTTGTTTGGATCATAACCATCCTAGTGTACATGAAGTGGTATCTCATTGTGTGTATCAGTCATTTTTTACTAGAGAAACAAATATAATTCAAGATATACCAATATATAAGAATTTACAAGATTGGCTTATAATAGCCACCCACAGAGTTGGATGAGGAAGAGTGCAGAGGATCTCTCTGCACACTGGAGACTGAATGATTCAGCTGAAGGTCTGGAGCTCACTGCAGTGTCCCATGCGAGTCCTCATCAGGAGGCCAATGGGTCTGCAATGAAAGGCTGAAGAGTACACAGGAAGGCTGAAGAGTCTACGCTGGAAGCCATAAGATGATATCCAAGGTGAAGGTGAAGACTGGAACTCCCCCATAGAAACAGAAACTGATCTGTCCTTCTTCATTTGCCCTTTATACCACTCAGGCGACAAGCTGCCCTAAGGGTGGGTCTTCGACACCCTGGGGTGTGGAATTGCTTACCAATTTAGTTGAGCTTCTCACACTCAAGTTGATACAATCAATCAACCATCACATTGTGCTTTTGATTTGCATCTCTGTAATGATTAATAATGTTGAGTATCTTTTCAGACCCTGTGGGCCATTTGTATATCTCCTCTGGAGAAATGCCTGCTCAAATCCTATGTCCTTTTGAAATGTCTCGATACTGTTAAAAATCACATTTTGTTTACTGACACAACAAAATGCCCAAGTTTCACTTTATGCAGTGGTATCTAAGTTTATGAATGCTTTTCTTTGCAAACAATTTGGTTCACAAACAAAAGTGTTTGGCAATTTTTTGGTTTGTTTGTTTGAGAACTCTGCATCAAGTGACGAACACGACTGAGGCCATCTTTCCTGCATGGACATTAATGTGGCCATCTTTTCCAGAATTGTGGAACAAATTAAGTTCATGAACTGACATACCACTGTACTTCACCTGCCCAAGACTGAGAATCAGGAACTTCTCCAAGGAGGCTCAGTTCTATGACGTGGAGAAAGTTATCTAGAAACAATAAAGCCTTCTCAATATGCTTACAATGTCATTGCATCTAAACATTTTCAATGAATGGAGATAGAATTTTTAAAATCATTGCTCAGGCTGATAGCTCTTACTCAAATATAGTGTCACAAGGTTTTTCCTCACTTTTCCTTATTTCACACTTGTGTCATTTTTTTTCCTGCAATGATAAACCTGGTCCCTAGAATGTTTATATATTTAATCAATTTCTCT
This sequence comes from Erethizon dorsatum, assembly GCA_028451465.1. NCBI lineage: Eukaryota > Metazoa > Chordata > Mammalia > Rodentia > Erethizontidae > Erethizon > Erethizon dorsatum. The sequence goes on from CM051842.1 coordinate 20,168,903, forward strand.
ATCTTACAGTAAACATAAAATAGTTGTAGATTTACTACACTGATACCACTATTAGCAAAAACCATATGAAGTTCAAGGTTTTTTTTTTACCATGTTTCTCATTCTTCAAATATAAATCACTGAATTTGTACAGTCAGAGTACTTTACTTGATCAAAATTTACTTTAAATAATTCTTGTATTTTGTTCTGAATGTGATGTTATCAATTTCTCAGATTCTTCCTTTTTTAGTTTGGATTTTTTTGCCCTTTTTAGGTTCTTTATTTCATTTTACTTTTTGCACAGTCTTGTTTTTGCTTAAAAATAGGCTCTCCAAATATTGACAGTGACCAAAACAAAGGATCAAAAATGATTAAAACATCTTCCTAGTTTAGACTAGTAACATAAATAGCTGTCATGCTATTTTGGAAACATAAAATTGTATGTCCAATTGGTGCACTGTTATATTCTACTTAGAATTTCACAAATCTTGTATTGCAAACCTGCTGGTAGGTGGATTTTAAAATTTGACTCTATTTTTCTTTATCAGGTATGATGGTGGACAAATTGCCATAAAATACAGTGATGATTCTCAATTTTGAGTAGCCCATTAGAATCACATAGGATGAGTAAAACCCAGAGCCAGAACACAGGCTAATTAAATCAAAATTTCTGGATGGTGGTACCCAAATATCAGAAGTTTATATTTTTACATTGTATTTTTAATTGCCACATAATTGTACATAGTTATGGGGTATGGTGTGATAATTTGATACATGCATACTATGCATAGTGATCAAATTATACTATGTAGCATTTCCATCTAAATAGTAATAGTATTAAAATGCATCAATAGTTTAGCTTTAAAAAGTCAAAAAATTTCAAAACCAAATGGTTGTAAAACTGCCATTCTTGGCACTTATTACTTTTGCAGAGTCTACAGCCTATAATTACTTTTGAAGACATGAATCCTCTTGTCCTTTCCTCTCTCCATATATTCAAAGTTTTCACCCTGAGATCTTAGAGGATGCTCACAAAGTTATCATAAACACATAGAGCTATTTAGCTGGATGCAGTGGCACTTGCCTATAATCTCAGCAACTGGCCAAGATGAAGCTAGAGAATCATAAATTAAAGTCCAGCCTGGGCAACAGAGTGAGAATCCATGTAAAAAAGAATAGAACCACACTGATAATGCTACAGTGCTCCAAAGGATAAGGAGAGTAATGAAGAAGGAGTGGGAAGAGAAGGGCAAATGGAAAGGAGCAAAAGTTGTTTTTAAAACTTCCCCCTGTCCTTGCAAAAGGGTGTCAAGTTTGAGAACCCCTAGCTAGGAGAAATCCTTTCTTCTTCTGTCAGTACTTGCCTTCCTTTGTATTTAACAATAGACCTCCATGCACTGTTAGACCAACAGCTGAATCAACTAATTGACTGATGTAGTATCAAGGCACCAATACCATGCAAGCAAGAGTGGGAATTGGGGAAGATCTAATTATTTTCCCTTAAGAAAAAAAGAAGGAGAAGAAAAAGTACCCACATCAAAACTGTTAGATAATTCAAACCTTGTCATATTTAATTATGAAAATTGTGTTCTTTTATTATTGGTTCTGTCATGTTTCTTTGGCCTTGGTAAAGTGCCTTAACCTCTCTCCTCTTCAATTTCTACATCTATAACATGGGAAGTTTGCACTAGTCTATCTTTAGTTCACTTTATAAGTAAAATCTTTGGAGGGGCCTGCGGAAGGAGACTAATTTAAGGCCCTTTAATTATATGCTAACTGAATCCCACATGCATACTTTTTTTTTTTTTTTTTTTTTTTTTTTGTGGGTACCGGGGGGACGACCTCAGGACCTCACGCGCCAACAGGCACCCGTGCCGCTGAGCAATATCACCGGCCCCTTTTTCGTATGTGGGTTCCGGGAGTCGAACTCGGGCCTTCGCGCTTGCAAGGCAGGCGCTTAAGCCGCTGAGCCGTCTCACCGGCCCCCGCATGCATACTTTAAGCACACTACCTAGTTTAGTCTTCCCAGAAATCTCTAAGAGATGTACAAACATATATATAGAAGGATTATGAAGCAGAAAGTTAAGAGATTTGTCTAAATTCACATAAGCAAGAAATGGCAGGAATACCTTTTTCTCACCAACCCCCCGGGTTTACAGGCTGAATACACTATGTAGCTTATTGATCTTTACTAAGGGTTTGGTTTTGAAAATACTCTACAGTACTGCTTAAATTGTTTCTGTAATTCAGGCATGAGCAGTGTGGGCATTTTTCTGGAGGCAAGATTCTGGACATATCCAAAACACAACTTTGGTTAACAGGGGATGGTGGCTAAACTGAAATTGGCACTTAGGAATACTTTTTCTTTCACCCAGCTGAGTTGCTTCATTCTGACTCAATATACTGCCAGCAACAGTTCCTTGCTTCAAAGCAGCAGTTTCCTTTGAGAACTCAAATTCAGCAATTTTCTCCCTTTAAACATTGTCTCTCTTTCCTCCCCAGTTTTTGTTCCATAGCAATAAATATGAAGAAGAGAAAAGTAAAAGCATACAGTAAACTCCAATTATCATTATTGCCATTTTATTTTTTACCTGGAGAGGAAAATAGTAGAATTTATCAGCTCAATATATACTTTTCAAAAGTATATTTATATATAATATTACACTTTAAAATCATTCGCAAGCTTTTTATAAAAATTCATTTTAATTTGATAAGATGCCCTTATAAAAATTAAATGATCACAAAAAGATTTAAATCCAATTTGACTAACACATTGTTACTATTTTAGTTTATGCCCTTCTTGCTATTTTTTTTAATGGTGCTAAAAGTTTGTTTGAAAATTGAAGGGTGAAGAGGTAAGGGAAAAACTAGCTCTGCAGAGTGAATTTGGCCAAACAAAAGAGAGGAAAGTATAAAAGCAAAAATAAAAGTTCACTCTGGTCTAGAAGATGCAGAGTGGCCTATTATGAAGAATCACAATGGCGGGTTCCTCGTGGCATCTGTGTCCTTATATGTCATCCCCATCTCCTGGGAGCCTATGAGTGTATGATTGTAAATATGCTCATCTAAATGAAGATCTAGAAAAGAAAAGTTTTTTCTGTAATTAATGCAAAAAGAAGTCAGTTTTCAGAACTGACAGAGCAAACACAGACACAACACATATTTAAAGGAAAAAAATTACAGAATTGCTTACCTAGTTTACTTGAGCCTAATCATGATAGAAAAGATCAAATTTCTCATAAGATTATGTTATTAAGAAAGATCACAGAACATACTGTCAGAGATCAGCATAACAAAATATCATTTTGTTAAGTATTTCAGATTTATAAGAAATATTCAAAGTTTTATTATCCTTATGATTAGAATCAAGGTGACCTTGCTATTATTACCATTATCATTATTGGTAATGAAGTGCTTACTAATGTTGGAAGCAAGGCATACTATCATATTTTGCTTTTATAACATTCCTAAGAATATGTAGGTATTGAATACCAATGATATTACATTGTACATTTCATTTTGCACATTCTTCTCTTCATTGAACAATACTCTTGTAAGATTTTTACATAGCTAACCATTAAGGTTTATTTTCTTCTTCTTTTTTTTTTTTTTTTTGTGGGTACCGGGGGTCAAACTCAGGGCCTTGCGTGCCAGCAGGCGCCCGTGCCACTGAGCGATGTCACCAGCCCTTTTTCGTATGTGGGTTCCGGGAGTCGAACTCGGGCCCTCGCACTTGCCAGGCAGGCGTTTACGCCGCTGAGCCATCTCACCGGCCCCCTATTTTCTTCTTTTTAACTTCCTCACAGTATTCTATAGCCTGAATATATCATTATTAGTCGTTCCTCTATTGGTGGGAACTTAAGTTGCTGCCATTAGGTTGTTACGGATTTTTACTCATAAACTATGCATCTTTTTAGACATGGTCATATGCTTATGTACAAAGTTTTCTTTAGAAAAGATACTAAAAAAATACAATTGTAGGGAAATTTTCATTCTTTCCTGACAAAACACTCTATATAATGGCTGTATCACTTTACATTCCTGCACCTGAGTACCAATGAAAAATCACAATGCTCACAGGTTCGAATCTTCAAATTTAAATTCCCTCTAGTATATCTCTGGAACTGTGAGCTTATTGCTTCCACATAGGAACTGTTCATTTAAAATCTACTTTTCCACATCTATTATCTTCCTTTCCTTCCCAAGTAATATAAGCTTTCTATTGTTGCTATATCAAACAACCACAAATTTATTGTCTCAGAACAATACAGACGTGCTATCTTGTAAATCTGGAGGTCAGATGTATAAAATGAGTTTTCAAACCTTTTTATTTAATTTTATTAGTACATGTTTGCAGCACATAATGATTATAATTATCATGGGGAGTTGGAACATGTACATAAACACATATTAATTCTTTTTTGTTCCCTATCCTTCCCATCCTTCTCTGCTCCTTTCAATTCTTGGTCTCCTTTCTATTTGCAAAATCTCTATTTCCATTTTTTTTTCAATATTTTTTATACCCTTTCCCTCTCCTCCCTCCCTCTGCCCTCTGTCTCTCGTTTCCCCTTGCTATTTGAAAAAGATCTCTATACTTCCTATTTTCCATCTTTCATTTTGTTCTTTATTTATGTTTTCTTTGGATTTCTCATGAAAAAGAAACCATGTGATATTTAAGATTATATGTCTGATTTATTTCACTTAATATTATGGTCTTAAGAAGCCCTATGCCTATGAATGACTCAAGTATATCATTATTCCTTCTAGAGATTCTAGAAGAAAATTTGTACCCTTCCCTTTTCCACCTTCTAGAAGTTATCTGCATTCCATGGTTCAGGGCCCCTTCCTCCTTCTTCAAAAAAGAGCAGTACAGCATCATCCAATGTCTTTCAGATTTTGATTCCTACCTTTAATGGCCCATATGAAAATATTTAAACCCCACCCAGATAACACTGTATAATCTCCTTATTCCAAGATCTTTAATGACATCTACAAATTCTCTTTTGCCATCTAAAATAATATTTTAAAAACATAGAGGGATAAGAACATGGAGATCTGCCAAGGGCTATTCATCTGCCTGTCACACCAGTCTTACCTTGGGCTGCCACTTGCTTCACTGTTGCCTGCTACCTAGAATGATGGTTTTCCTCAATTTCCACACTGCCATATCCATGCTAGTTTCAACAAAGAATAGTGCAGCGATGGTCACACTCATTTTGGTGTCTGCTCAATTACTCAAAGTTTAGAAAATACCAACAGAATAAAACAATTTAAAACTGTAATTGAAATATGGCATTCCCAAAATAAGGGAGAACAATGAATTCTTCACAGAAAAACCCTATTTAAAGAGACCTTATGTCATAAAATAGTTCCTATGCTCAGCCCTAACTCTTTCTTCTAGATTCCTTTAAGATGAACTAGATTCCTTTAAGAGAAACTTAAATTCCACACCAGGAAAGTTTTCCTGTTCATTACTCAAGTTAGTCAGCTCACCAGTTGTTTATTCTCTTGTTTCTAGGCCTACCCAAACCAGACAATCTACTCATGTACCTTCAACAATTACTTTCTCAATGTGCAATGAATGCCATGACCATTTTTCAAATGATTGCATCATTTACTTTGGATGAGTGGCCAGATATCACCTATATTAACATCAATAACTAGAAGGGAGACACAATGAATCTTCAGTATCCTTCATTTTAGAGCCCAGAATAGTGAGAGGCTCTTTGTCAGCCACAGAATAATTGACATTAGGCAGACAGGTTAATCCCCTTTTAAAATTCAGGAACATGGAAAATGGAAAAACAAATTCTCATATTTGGAAAAATTCTTATTAGCAAGAAACATAGGACACTTTCTGATTCAAATGATAATAGATACACTATATAATAGAAATAAATTAGATTGGTGAGCAATTTTGATGTTAATAACAATGACATACAAAGAGTATCCTCTGGATACAAATAATTATTTTTAAATAATGAGCCCACGATAACAATCTACACAAGGAACCTATATCTTAGCTACAGAATTTATTTTGCTTTCACAAATTGTCTTGTTTTAATGAATTTACTCTTTTATTTCTGACCTATTTTATTTCATGTAACTGAAAGCTGCTATTGAGAACATAATTGCAAATGGCTTTATATGTCTCTTCTTCATTCAGGAAAGTTGTTTATCTATGCATAGCACTTGAATAATATAAGAAAGCTACCAAAGAATTTCAAAACCAAAGGAGAATTTCAGCATCTGCAAAGTGAAATATAATGTTCGACATCTATTTTAATTTTATAAATCATCCCAAAATACTATATTTCACAAGCCAGTACTTCACTATTAAACAAACAAATAATAATACAGAAAAATATATTTATATAAGTGTGCAGGTCTGGGGTAAACCAGAGGTGGTTACAAATTCTTCAATCTCCTCCTATTGAAAAGGATGGTCAGTATCACCTTTCCTTGAATCTGGGTAAGCTATTGACTGCTTTCAACAGTAGAAAATTGCAAAAGTGACACTGTGCCAGGATCTGGGTGCAGACATTAAAAGACTAGCAATATCTATTTCCGTCTCTTGGAATCTCACTCTGAGGCAAAGCAGGCACCATGTAAAGAGTACAAATGCCTTATAACTGCCAAATCATCAAGAAACCTAGACTACATGAAAAGGAAGAGATGAGAAGCTGCAAGGCAATAAATATGTGAATAGCTAATCCATCCTGTGATAAACCTTACCAATGAAAACCACACGATCAGAGAAATTCTACTAATTTACCATTCATTTTATTCCCTTGAATTTGTGACTCTCAAAACAGTGGTCAAATAAAATATTTTTGTTGTTTTGTTTGTTTCTTTGTATTTTTTGTTTTGTTTTTTGGATTTCTAGGGGTTTTTTTTGCAAATAAAATATTTTTAAACCACTAAATGTGTAGTTTGTTAAATAGAAATAAATGTAACAAGATTAGCTGCTTTCTGATTGCTTAGCAGGTATGAAATATACAGAATAATTAATTTGTTCTTAACAAGGGAATGACACTACTTGGACTTTCAGAGGCAGTGGAGCACCTTTAGGTAGTTTCAATATCTTTGCATGTATCTGAAAGACTGTACATTAAAAATAGAGAATGTGAATGGGATTACTGTTCTGGCCTCTATAATTCTTTGGATGATCTCCTCTGTTTTCCTTGATCCCTGATGCCTGTCTAAACCCAGTCTCCAACATTATGTCTGTGGCCCATACCCATCTTCATGGTGATGATATATCTCAGCTATTTATCCAAGTTATATTCTTCTAGGAAAATAATGATGATTGCTGATAATGATGCATACTTAATGCTTCTAAGTGCCAGGCAGCATGCTAAATACTTTGTACTTGTTATTTCATTCAAAACTGCCAAATTTCACATGTGATAAGTTCAATTTCTACTCCCACTAAACAAATGAAGAGATTAAGTTCAGAAAGGTATAGAGAATTATTCAAGGTCAATGAACTATTAAGTGGTACAAGAGAGATTTAAAGTGAAGAAGGTTGATTCTAAAGCAGACAGCACATTATGCTACCACAAAATGTCTTCAGATAGCTGTCATTCATTTGTTAGTTAGTTTTATGGTTTGCAAAAAATGACATTCATTAAGACATGCTTTCACATTGTTGGATGGAAAAGAGTGAGAGGTAAAATTATGAATAAATATGCACTGCATTTCCTTTCTTTCTATTTCAGATTACAGAAGTTTAGTCCCAACTTTGTAATTTATCAAGAGATTACTAACTGCATTTGCACAAATATCCACTTTTCAGAGTGGACATTAGTAGCTTGCTGTGTGATTGTTAATTCCAATCATTTTACATTAGGTTAAACTGCCAAGTTCACTAGTAAAAGGTAATGTATCTCCAAAATAAGTGCTACTTTAGCGAAGGTTTTCTGTCAATCATTATATTCTTCACAGAATTTTAAATGAGACAACACAACTCACAGAAAATTGCCCAGTCAGATTCAGCAAATAGATACTTCCACATTTGTAAGCTAGTCAATTAATTAGAAACATTATTAGCCTAGTCAAGAATTACAGTTAGAAATAATTATCATTCCAAGTTAATATAGGAAATCTCAGCAGGTTCAATTCAATTCACAAACAATTGCCCAAAGGAAAGGTCTGTAACTATTAGTAATAAGTATGTAATTGTAACAAGAAGAATGATAGTTGACGTGAACCAAGACCTATATCAAAAAACCTAGCACTAGGCTTTAATTTTGCTATTTCTTAGAAATGCTCTATGACCACAACATAAAGAAAACATGGTTTATGTATATAAGTTTCCCAATGGCAGTATTATCATAAACTTCTGGAATTTGATATATCAGTGCTATATCTGAATAAATGAAACAAATAACATGATAAAGATTATCTTAGACAAGCAATGTTGTCTTACTCTCTTAGTTACTTTTTTCATTGCTGGACAAAATACCTAACACCCAAAGTTAAAGGAGGGAAACTTTATTTGGCTCACCATTTTTAGAGGTTTCAGTCCCTACTCAACTGGCTCTAAGGCAGGGTGGCATGGCTGAGGGGCATCACAGAGGAGAAACAGCTCATGCAGTGGCAGGCAGGAAGGAAGCAAGTAGCAAAAACAATAGAAAACTGCGTTCCCTCTCTCCCTTTACATTCTATACAGACTGTAAACCTATTTATCAGTTCCACCCACACCCACAGTGGGGCTTCCATTATCCACAACATTAATCCTAATATCACACATTTAATCCACAGTCACATACCCTAATCCAGCCACCTTTGAAACTCTCCACCTATGACCACATGAGGCTTTGGGGGGAAATCTGGATATAAGCTGTAACATTCTGCCCCTGGCCCCAAAAGACTCATGTACATCCCTTTATGAAAAAGGCATTCAGTCCACCTCTAAGAGTTGCCAAAGTCCTAACAGTTTCAGCACTGCTGAAAAGTCCAAATCTAAGTCTCCTCTGAGATTTGAGGCAGACTCTTATCTGTGAGCCCTTGTACAGATGAAAAAGAAAAATTAAACACTTCCAACATACAATGGCACAAGATAAACATTCGCATTCCAAAAGGTACAAATAGGGGTATAGAAGGGAAGGGGACAAAAGCAAGTCCAAAATATAGCAGGGCAAACATTAAGTCCAGTAGTTCCATATCCAGCATCAAGGCAATCTGGCAAGATGTGAAGTCCAAAGGGCTTGGGTGGCTGGGGCCCTATAGAACTGCAGGCGGCTGTAGCTCTCATGGCTTATTTCTTGGGCCTGCTTTGCTCACGTCTTGCAGCTTTCCTCAGATGATCCATGTTCCTGGCTTCTCCAAACTTCTGGGGTCTCCACTGCATCTTTAGCTTCACACTCACAGGTTCACAACTACCCTCTCCGGGCCACACTGCCTGGCCTCTCAGGCCTTCTTCTGAAATCCATGTGGAAGCATTCCTGACACTACAACCCTTGCATTCTGCATGCAACTAAAACCAGCACCACATGGATGATGCCAAGATTTGCCACCAGTTGGAGCAGTAGCCAGGTTTCCTTCTCTCTTGGCTGTAGGAGTTGAGTGCCTAGAATGCTGAGTGCTGTCAACTCAATCCTGAGGGACAAATTATGTAGGCCACCGATATTCTGGAACATGATGTTTTGGGGCTCTCTTCTCAAAGCAGCCTTTCACCTTCGCAATTTTGAGGCTGCAAAAATTGGAGTCATGCTGGTTCTTGTGATATCCTCAGGCCATCTTTTCTATTGTCCTGTTCCTTCTCAGCAAATAATTCTCCTCTATCTTTGTAGTCCACAGCTTTACTGGAGCTTCCTTTCTGACCACATTCAAAATGTTTTAAATAATTCTGCTGGGCTTTTTGCTCTTGAATCTCAACATAGGTCTGGCTAAATGCCCCCAACAGTAGCCATGCCACCCCCTCAACATTAGACTGCCTTGAAATTTCTTTTGTCAGATTAATTGTTTGACTCCCCTTAGTCTCAGTCTCAGCCAACGTCTCTGAACATGAGCAAGATGGAGACGAATATTCTCCAAAGAATAGCACACATGTTCTGGAGTCCAACAGCTAATGCAGTCCTTGTTCCTAACTGAAACCTCCTGAGCCTGGTCTTTATCAGGTACATTTCAATCAGCACTCTGTTCTTCTGATCTTTTTTTGTTTTTGTTTTGTTTTGTTTTGTTTCATAGGTACTGGGGGTCAACTTCAGGACCTCACGCTGCAGCAGGCGCCCGTGCCGCTGAGCGATATCACCGGCCCTTTTTTTGTATGTGGGATCCAGGAGTCGAACTCAGGACCTTGTGCTTGCCAGGCAGGCTCTTATGCCACTGAGCTATCTCACCAGCCCCCTGTTCTTCTGATCTTTGATCAGAATCTTCCATGAAGTTCATTTTACAGCAGTGCAGGGCTGCTTCTTCTGCCAGCATCTCCAAACCATTCCAGACTCTTTTTGCAAGCCACTTTGGAAAGTTCCTGAACCACATGGCCAGGTAATGTCACAGCACTGGCCCCACTCCCAGCATGAAAATCAGCCTTAGTTACTTTTCTCATTGCTGAGGCAAAATACACAACACCCACAAGTTAAAGGAGAAAAGGTTTATTCCAGCTCACAGTTGGTTGAGGTTTCAGTTCATAGTTGGCTGGCTCCAAAGCAAGGTGTCATGGCAGTGGGCATGGCAGAGGAGAAACAGTTCATGGCAAACAGACATGAGATAGCAAATCAGCAAGCAAGCAGCAGCGGCAGCAGCCTGCCTTTCCTCTTTCCCTTTATATTCCATCCAGGCTGTAAGCCTACTGATTGGTTCCACTCACACCTAAGGTGGGGCTTCCATTATCCACACCCTTAATCCCTGTGTCACACCTGTAATACCAGTATCACATTTTTAATCCAGGTTCACACACCCTAATGGAACCACCTTCAAAACTCCCCACATATGACTGCATGAGTCTTGGGGGACAGGGCGGAATGTTATAGCTCGTATCTAGATGTTCCCCCTAAATCTCATGTGCTCATAGGTGGGGAGTTTCGAAGGTGGCTAGATTAGGGTGTGTGAATGTGGATTAAGAATGTGTTCCAGGACTGAGGGTGTAATACTGGGTTTAAACTGGGATAATGGAAGCCCCCCCCTGGGTGTGAGTGGAAACAATTGATAGGTTTACACCATGGATGGAATATAAAGGGAGAGAGGGAAGACAGGCTATTGCTGTTGCTTGCTGCTTCACTGTCTCCTGCCTTCTAGCTATGGACTGTTTCTCCTCTGTGATGTTCTTCTGTGATGACACCCTGCCTTGCAGCCAGCCAACTATGAGCTAAAACTTCTAGAAACTGTGAGCTGAAATAAACCTTTCCTCCTTTAACTTGTGGGTGTCAGGTATTTTGATTCAGCAACAAGAAAAGTAACTAAGACACTAAACAATGTTTCTTCTTGAACTGAATATAAGATATCTGATGGTAAATCTTTTTTCTCATTCATTTCTCTATACCACAGTGAACACCCAACACAGTACCTAGCACATTGCCTCAAAAAGATATGGCTTGAGTGAAATTCAATTTAAATGTGTTTTTTTTTGTTTTAAATAGTCATTTTTATGAAAGCAGAAAAGAAATTCAGATATTCAAGGTCATCTGATAGTCTGTTACATCAATATCACATTTACTTTTAACAGTTTGAGACATAACTTACATGCCATAATATTTACCATTTAAAGTATACATTTAAATGGCTTTTAGTATATTTAAAGAGTTGTGCATCCATCACTACAGTCAGTTTTGTAGAAAAGAAACCTCATACCCGTTAGTGGTTACTCCCCATTCTTCACACCTCTGGCTCCTAGAAAGCACTAATTTACTATCTGTCAATATAGATTTGTGTATTCAGAACATTTAATACAAAAGAATTGTTCACACAAAATTATAGAATATGTGGCTTTTTGGTGTTTGATTTCTTTAACTGAGAATAATGTTTTGAAGATTCATCTACATTGTGTCACCATTCTTTATTATTGTTAACTAATATTCTATTATATGGAGATATATGCATTTTTTTATCCACTGAACTGGTGTAAAGACTTGGACTCTCACTTTTTGACCACTAAGAATAATGCTGCTATTATCATTTACAGATATCTGTGTGAACATAAATTTTTATTTCTTTTGAGCATATACCCAGGAGTGAAATTGCTAGACCATATGGTAATTCTATGCTCAACTTTTTGAATAGCTGACGGACTATTTTCCAAGATAGTTATAACAATTTATATTCCCACCAGCAATACAAAAGTTTTCCAATATTTCCAAATCTTCAAGACTTGTTATTGTCTTCCTTTTAAAAAGCATTTCAGCCATTATATTGGTATGATGTTGTCTTAGTTATTTTTCTCGTTGCTGAGACAAAATATCTGACACCCAAAGTTAAAGGAGAAAAGGTTTATTTTTGCCTCACAGTTTGTAGGTGTTTCAGTCAATAATTGGTTGGCTCCAAGGCAGGGTGGCATGGCAGAGGTGCATCACAGAGGAGGCAGGCAGAAGGCAGCAAGCAGCATGTGACAAGCAATAACGTTGTTTTTGTCCCTTATATCTTATCCAGGTTACCCTTCTTAGGGTCGGTAGCACTCACACCCTTAATCCTAGCATTGCATCCTTGATCCCAGCATCACACACCGTAGATCCAGCCACCTCCAAAAATCCCCACCTATGACTGTATAAGGCTTTGCAACAATCCATAACAGTTGTTGTATCTTATTGCGGGTTTGACTTACATTTCTGTAATGATTAATGATGTTGGGAAATTTTTTTATGTGCTGATCTTTCTTGAACTTTAATTTATCAACTTTTTCTTTTGCTGCTCATGATTTTAGTAACATACCTTACAATCCATTATCTAATCCAAGTTTAATTCTGATGCCAGTACCACATTAATTTGATTACCATAAGTTCGTCATAAATTTAAATCTGTATTTTCTGTATTTTACTCTTAGCAAGATTTAGTTATGTTCTATGTTTTGTAATATTATATTTTCATGGAATTCTATTTTTAAATTTTTTTCTTTGATTGCTCCTCTTTTTTTTTTTTTTTTTTTTGTGGGTACCGGGGTCGACCTCAGGACCTCGCGCGCCAGCAGGTGCCCGTGCCACTGAGCGATATCACCGGCCCTTTTTTCGTATGTGGGTTCTGGGAGTCGAACTCAGGGCCTCACGCTTGCCAGGCAGGCGCTTATGCCGCTGAGCCATCTCACCGGCCCAATTGTTCCTCTTTGACTTATAGTTTACTTAAAAGCCTGTTGTTCAATTTCCAAGTGCTTGATATTTCCTGTTTTGTTATTTATTTCAAATTAGATTGTATAATGGTCAGAGAACATGCTGTACTTCCTGTAGTTTCCACTCTTTGAAATTTTTTTATATTTGTTTGTGGCTGAGGATATGGTTGGTCTACCATGGCAATGGTTCATGTGTTCTTGAAAAAATATATATATTTTACTGTTTGGAGATAAATTGTTCCTTGTACGTTGATTAGAATTTTTTGTTCACTCGTACTGTTCAGTTCTTAGATATCCTTGCTGATTTTCTGCCCTGTAGTCCTATTAGTTACTGAAAGCAAGTTATTGAAGTCCCAAAAGTAATGGTGAATTTCTTTATTTCTTCTTTCATCCTTATCAGTGTTTTATTTCTTGTACTTTGTGGCTCTATTGTTTGGTGCACACACATTTAGTATCATAATACATGGTGATCCTTTGGGGTCAGTGTTGGAGATTGAAAGCAGAACCTCACATGTGCTAGGCTAGTGCTCTGCCATTGAGCTACATCCTCAGCCTAATTTTTTTTTTTTTCTGTGGGTACCGGGGGGTCGACCTCAGGACCTCGCGCGCCAGCAGGCGCCCGTGCTGCTGAGCGATATCACCAGCCCCTTTTTTGTATGTGGGTTCCGGGAGTCGAACTCGGGCCCTCGCGCTTGCAAGGCAGGCGCTTAAACCGCTGAGCCATCTCACCGGCCCTGCCTAATATTTTTATTAATATGGACTGGCCCTCTCTTTTTCACTTTCTTTCTTGTGAATTCTAGTTTATATGATATTCATATTGTCATGCTTCGTTTTTAAAATTGATATTTGCATAGTCCCTAGGCAGTCTACCTTTTTCTTTCATTCTTTCAGTCTTCTTAGGTTTATTTATTATGTTATACCCAAGGATTTGGAAAAATATGTATAATATAGAATGCATTATATGTCAACTCTTATTGTTTGAATTAAGTTTTGTTCTAGATAACATTTTAAGTCTGCTTAGAAATCAAGCTGACAGTAAGGTACCTACATGTGTGGGTAAAACTTGATATAAAATGTCAATATTACTAACATTTTCCCTGGAAAATCCCCTATGAATATCAAAACGTTTCTCCTTTTTTTCTTCATACTTCCAAATACTTTTAATGCTTGCAAAACTGATATGATAAAACATTTTAAGTGTATAGTCATCTAAAAATAATTCTGAATCCATGAGCTAGGAAAGAGAAAATAAAGAGAACCACAGAGAAACTGGTCAGATAGTTGAATGGGTAAATTTTTGCCAGAAGCAAAGGAGAAAGTGGCATCATATAGTTAATTTCAAAGTAATATATGAGAAAAATCTATAATGCAAGCACAATAAATATTTTCAAATTAAAATGATACAAGAACAGCAGTTAAAAATAAATTCAAAAGAAAATTCTTATGCATTATACTTGGAAAAATTTTTTGTTTGTTTGTTTGTTTTGATTTGTTTGCTATTGAGTCAGGGGCTTGCTATATGATCCAGGCTCACCTTGAACTCACAAAGTTGCCCAAGCTGGCTTTGAACTTGTTATTCTTTTGATTCAGCCTCCTGCATGTTGGAATCACAAATGTGTGCCACCACACACAACTTAGTTAGAAGTTCCAGAATCATTTCAACAGATAAATAGAAATATTTTTAAAAATCACAGAAATGATAGAATGTTGTACTAGTTATTGGATTATTTGTCTATTATAATTCTCTTTGGTGGCTTTGGACTGGGGAAGCAGCAGAAATGTCAGTCCTGGTGCAGCTCTTTAACTATGCAACTCATCTGACATTTCCTGTCTGTAAAATAGAATAGACAGTGATATCAAGAAAAAGCTGTAGGTTGCTCTTCATATCTTTCTCCTTGGTGATTATTATTGAAAAAGTGTAACAAGAAGAATAATGAAAGCAATATTGACACCAATATTATTTTTGTCTCTATAGTGTACTTCTGGATCAATTTCCAGTCCAACTCAAGTTGCAAAGGAAGCAGTTTCCCATATCAAAATTTGTGGCTTTTGGGCCAGGGACGTAGCTTAGTGACAGAGCACTTGCCTTGTGTGTATGAGGCCTGAATTTCATCACCAACACTGCCAAAACAGTAATTGTGTCATTCTGGGGCTTTCTTTTTTCATGATTAATACAATTTAGTCCTTAGAAAAATAGACAGGGCTTAAGAATATTATTAATTAGTGCTCAGTGCTTATATATGTAATCTTTTGCATTTCTATCATGCATAATGAACTTCTACAAACAATCTGCAGTGTAGATATATTTAAACATAATTCCAAACTTTAAATAAAGCCAATGGTATCAGTAGAATTAAATATATATATATATATATGAATGAATGATATTGGGTTAAAGCAGCATGTTTAATCTCATCAGAGTAAAGTCGAATCTTTAATTATTTTCATACTCTTTCATCCAAGGTCTGAACTACTCTTCCATCTAGGTCTAGGGCAAGTGTGTCATTTTTGGAAATCTATTTCTGTACACATGACCCAGGTTAGGAAAAAAGAAGGGAACCGAGACTGCAGATGTAATTGCTCTGAAGAAACAGTATTTCTCTCACTGAGCAAAATCTTACTAATGCAGTTTATAAGCAAGTTTGATGTTTTTATATGGAATGAGCCAAAACTTTTGAAATAAAAGTAAAAAGTGTTCTTATTCACTTTAATAATTTTCCAAATTAAAAGAGTAAGCAATTTACAGCTTGTTGTAGGAAGACTGTAGGGAAACTGATTCTAAAATGATACCTCTGACTCACTAGAATCGTTCCAGGCATATAAGCAAGCTGAGGAGGGGGAAAAAACTATCCAGGAAAGAGATTAAGAAAGAAATATGTTCAGTCATAGCAGAAGAAGGAGGGGAATAGCAGAGGCCCAGGGGAAGCAAGGGAAGCAATATAAATGGGAGGAAGGGACTAAAGGGCTGGAAGGTGAGGACAGGTCCAGATTTGTTTGAAAGGCAATGAGAAGAGGTTAAGTGATTTACTAAAGGTTCCCTACTGAATCACCGGCGGTGCTGCTTCTATCTCTCCTATTTTGGGTTTCCTCTTTAGTTGCTTGTCTCTACACCGAAATAGACATTCTATGTGATGTGATTTTCTCTCATTGCAAATCTTTTATACTTTAACTCAGAAAGCCGTGTTTAGAGGGTTGTGTAGGTGGTTGTTTTTTAATGTTGAAATTTTTTCTCCTTCTTTGGGAAAACTGCTGGTATAGAAAGCTTCCTTGACTCAGTATTGAGACAAATAAAAGACAAATGTGTTATTCTACTGAGACTGCTGAAATGAAAGTTTGCTTTGAAGTAGGGTACTACAATACATGTGAGAGAATACTGTTCTTGTCATAAAAACTGGCAGCTGAGCATTCTTTGCCTTGTCAGAGAGAATGACAATCTAACGGGGCCAAAGTCAGACTGAAGGAATAGATTATTTTTTTCTTTAATCACCAACTCAACCTATGACCAGAAAAGGACAGAAGTTAGAAATATAGAGTAAATTCAAAATCCAGAATATATATCCAATTATCACAAAATTAATATAATTTTAAGATCTATTTTCTCTATTGATGGAAATACTGTATTAGTAATTATTTTTAAGTATTTTTGAATGAATTATTGATTTTACCTTTTAATTTTGACATAAGAGAATTTGATTTAACAGAAATATTCCTATTTTCAGAAGGCTAGTTTAAATTCATCCATCTGGAGTATAATGCTTCAAACAGTTATTTTTAGAATTCTCTGTTCTAGAAACAATAGATAATGCAAAACCTTAAAAATGACAATACAATGCAAAACTTTAAAAATGACAACAAATACATTATTGGATTTTTCTCTATAAATACAATTTTGCTTTTAATTTCTTGTCATACTGACTTGGATTTTTAACACCGTATCTATTTTTTAAAATGTGAATCAGAGAAAAAAAATGTGAATCAGATCAATATATAATGTTCAAAGAAAAATATTAAATGTAAAGTGAAGAGAAATTGAACATATACTCTTTTAGTCAATAAATATTCCTACATTTGTACTTCTGTCAGTCTTTAAAAAATAAATTTAAGTAAAAACATGTTCCTATTAATAGGTTATTAGAAGAAACCTCATTGACAAAATTTAAGTACCCTTGAGAAATGCATTCAGGTCACTGGCTGCAAAGCCAACTCAAAACTTGTCCTTGAAGCTAGAGAAGCTAGAGGATGGAAAATTATAGAAGCACTGCTTCTGGGGTTCCCACCCCCCACAAATATGTAGAACAAAAGGATGTGTTTAGTGATAACTTATTTTTCTAAAAATCAATAATTCAGTAAACAAAATATGTAACTCTAAATCTACTCACTTGATATTGACATCAAGAAGCACCAAGTACCATCACTTCATGATATTGAACCATATTAGACCAGAATTACAGAAATGAATCCCATGAAATTTGAATTCCTGGTGCTTGTCTATACCTTCCTTTAGGTCTTTCAGCCATCTTGAGCTTACAGTTGCTCTAAAGAGTTTTTTCTTTAGTCCCTGATATTATGGCCTCAGTTTGATTCCTGTTCCCTACTGACAACTCATAGGGTGTATTTTAGCTGAGACCTTACATTTTATTTTCTGAGAAAAAAAAGATTCAAAAAAGGTTTCTGGGGCCGGTGAGATGGCTCAGCAGTGTAAGCGCCTGCCTGGCAAGCACAAGGTCCCGAGTTCAACTCCCAGTTCTTCCCTATTCCATCCAATTCAGTGGTGGTCTGTGGTGGCAGCCCCAATCCTTCCACCAAACATTCTCCATGATTTCTGCATTCAAAGGCTTCCCCTTTGTCTCTTGCAGAGACCCAAGAATAGTAACCACCATTGAA
Organism: Erethizon dorsatum; assembly: GCA_028451465.1. Taxonomy (NCBI): domain Eukaryota; kingdom Metazoa; phylum Chordata; class Mammalia; order Rodentia; family Erethizontidae; genus Erethizon; species Erethizon dorsatum. The sequence continues at coordinate 20,187,027 of CM051842.1, forward strand.
ATCTTCAATGTGACCCTAACTTTATTCCTTAAGTGAGGTGCACAAGATAATCATTTAAGAAAAAAACTCTTTTCCCCTTTCCTCTTTATCTTATGTCTCTAGTAGAATGAACCTTCCTATCCTCATCATCGGTTCCATCACGGCCCAGAAAATGGAGAAATTCTTTGTACAGAAGAAAAATTAAGTACTCATATGATATTTTAAATACAATATTTATTTAGCTTATTGCCACTTTATACAATATGAATGAAATATAAAAGAGGGTAACATTTTAAAGACCACTCTTTGGGTTCATTTCTATTTGCTCCACCCCCTGCCCAGTCTAGATTCCTTCTCCACCCTTTTCTTTTCCATTCTTTTCCCATAGACTATAACATTGGGCAATTTGCTAGTTAAATTCTCAAAGACAGGAGATTGAAATTTGAGAGAAGAGAAAATTCTGGACATTTCAACATCTCATTTTCATTTTGGTCGCACAAAATCCGTTCATTTCTCGATAAGTCATTCCTCTATTCAAATATCTTTACTCAAAGCTTTAGAGTGAACTGTTTCTTCTGGGGACCATGACTAATTCATATAATTTAATACTTTACTTAAAACAATTTATTCAGATGTTTTCCTTCTGGAAGAATTACTAAAGATCCTAATTTAATCTTTAGAACCACCCTGAATACGTCAGTCCAGTATTACATTTACTATTTTCTAGGGAAAGTATCTATAGCTATCATCACAATGGAACCTGTAACCCAAAAAGTACTTAAAGCCTTTGTTTTGCAAATACTTTTTCTGATGGACATATCTTGCAACTTTCATCAATTCTGTCTAGTATTATTTCTACTTATTTTTTGAGTTTCTATCTAGTCTCCAAAATAATACTGCAACACGTTTGAGGAGAGAAACTGCTTCATATAACTCTGTTGTATTTCTCCAGCTCTCTTAAACCCAGTAGCAAGAACAGTGTTTTTTTTAATATTGGGGATATCCAGCAATTGATCTCTTGTGCTGCTATGAGATATTTTTAAGATTTAAAGTAGATCCTATGGATCCAAACTTCCTAAAGAAATTCATATTTGATTTGAAAATCCTTCATAAATTTAGGTTAGCATTGACAGACAGCAAGCCTACTTATTACCTTACTTATACAATTGGTTCTATAAGACAGTGCAGGCCTCCCAAGCTGAGAAAATCCCCATGGAAATATTACATAGCAAGAGAGTATAGATCAGAGAATAGTTAGCATGCATAGGATGCAGGACAAGGAAGACAGCAAAGTAAAACTATATTAAGGAAACATAACATGACAGAAAGAGAAAAGGAGATAAAGAATCTAATAACAAACAAAATTAGACTAAAAACTGGACAATAGAACATACAAATACAATTAAAATATATTCCATGATTTTAGGTTAGTAAATTCTATACAGTACTGCATATTACAATTTCTTCATATATTAACCCATAAATGCAATGAGATACTAATTAAAATAACAACAAGATTTGTAGGAATACTTTACATAATTATTTTATTTATTCAACAAATATACATTGAATATTACTTCATGCCAGGTGCTGTACTACCATCAAGAAAAAACCATGAAATTTAAGATATGATAAAATGGCAACTAAGTTTGTTAAGAAAGTCTGATTTTTCAACAAATTATTTTGGAAGAGCTATGCAAACTTTTGAGAGAAAAATGCTCTGTTACTTATAAAACTCTTCAAAATAAATTTTAGATACATCAAAATATGTAAAGTAACTTTTCACCATAAAAAGATAAATATGGAGATAAATATTTATAATTAATATGTAAGATTTAAATATTACTTAGTGTATACATGTATCAAACATTGCATGATGACCTGTTAATATTTACAATTTGTATGTTTTTATGTATCAGTTAAAATAAATTTTAAAAACTATCTAAAATGTGGATATTGGTTATATTTCTATTATTCATGTACATGTATAAACAATGATTGGAACTTGGTATGAGTAAAGTCTTTCCAAATAAGGCACTAACTCCTGGAAACTATACAGGTGAAAACTGATAATTTACTAAGTAAATATTTCTTGTATTACCATGGCACAATGTGGATCAAAAGCAAAGAAAAAGATAAACAAACTGTTATGGCTTATATTTAGATGTTCCCCTAAAGCCTTATCTGCTCATAGGTGGCTTTTCAGAGTTTGCTGGATCTATGGAGTGTGATACTGGAATTAAGGGTGTGTAGTACTAAATTAAATTCAATGATTGGAATTAGCACAGTTCTGGGTGTGGCTAAATGGATATACTGAAGAAGCCCCACCCTGGGGTTTCTAGCCCTGGTGGGATAAAAGGGACAGAAAGAAGGCAGGTTTGCTGCTGCTGCTTGCTGCCTTCTACCTGCCATGCCATGAACCGTTTCTTCTCTGCAGTGTCTCTCTGCCAAGAAACCCTGCCTTGGCGCCACCCAACTATGGCTTGAAACCTCTACAAATTGTGAGACAAAATAAACTTTTTCTTCTTTAACTTGTGGATGTCAGATATTTTGTCTCACCAACATGAAAACTAACTAAGATACAAACCAAAAAAAAGTAAATGCAGCAAAATAAATAACAAGCTAGGGCAAAATCCCTTTAGCATAAAGTTAATCACTAAGAAAAGAACAGTTCTATAGAGAATGCACAAAATATATTCTTAGAGAATTTATAGGAAAAGAAGTATAAATGGACCAGAAAGAAATGAAGAGATGTTTAACTTTTCTGTTTTATTTTATTTTATTTTATTATTTTTGTGTGTGTGTGTGGGTACCGGGGGTCGACCTCAGGACGTCGCGCTCCTGCAGGCGCCCGTGCCGCTGAGCAATATCACCGGCCCTTTTTTCGTATGTGGGTTCCGGGAGTCGAACTCGGGGCCTCATGCTTGCCAGGCAGGCACTTACACCGCTGAGCCATCTCACCGGCCCAACCTTTCTGTTTTAAACATGCTATTCACAACAATAAGCACTAGTGTAAAATAAGATGACAGAACTTTAAAAACTTTGATGCTAAGATTGATGAATATATAGAGAAAACATAAATGGTGGAATCATAAATTTATACTAACATTTTAGAGAAAAATCTATAACTTTTCCACTTTTAGATACACATAGGTTTCATCCAAGTGTGTCCAACTAGAGGTTTATTCATGTCTTGTTATACGTGCAAATTGCATACATAAGGATTTATTTCAGATGCCTATAATGGAAAGCATAGCAAAATGAAAACAGTTTAAACAAGATATAGGGTTTTTTTTTTAATTTTATGTAAAAGAAGTTTCAAGATAGGCAGCTGAGAATCGGGGTAGATTCATGGATATCAGAAACCCATACTCTTAAATCTTTCTACTTTTTCATGACTAAAACAATGCTTCCACTTTTAAAGTCACTTCATGTATCAAAATTTCTCCTGTGATCCATATCATATATGCTTGTAATTATAAAAAGAAGAAAGGGAAAGAACAAAAAAAATGGTTCATCCAAATAAGGCAGCTACCTTAAATGAAAATCAGTTTGAATGCTTCCTGGTGGTCTCAACATAATCTCCAACAAAAATTTGCTTAGGCAATAAGTATGCATTCCTTACATAGGAAGAAGACCAGAAATAGAACAGTTTACTCAATAGCTCGATGATGACATCAAGGTCTCAGGCTCTTTCCATCGTTTCCAAATACCGTACCTCAATATGCTCTCCAGCTTTTTCCATTATGGTTGTGAGTTGGCTGTTGCCACCCCAAGCCTCCTAACCTCAAAATTCAGCCTTCAAAGCAAGGAGAAAGTGATGAAAGGAGAATTGTTCTTTACCTGCCTCTCTCTTATCAGTGAGAATTATCTTTTGCAAAAGATTCTGTAGCCTTTGCCTCAGCTTTTTCCACTATCACATAAGAGACTGGGAAACAAGGTATCTGGGCACCCTGAGGCTTTATCATGAAGATATGGTAAAACTAGTTAAAAAGGAAGAGAGGAATGAAGATCATTGGTAGTCAGCCAAAAGTGCCTGCCACATCTGCTGAGAGAGGAAGAAGCTAATAGAAAGTTTGAATATATACTAGAAAAAGGGTAATTGTAGATCAATATTTTAGAGGAGAGGGACTGGACTTTTATGTACATTCTGGAGCGCTGATGAAGGATTAGCTCATCTTTCGAAATGAAGAAATGAAGATATATAAGTTATAGGAAACTGAAGATGTTTTCATCTGAGATGACTAAGTAGGAAACCAGGGATGAGGAAATTAATTATCTTTTGGTAAAATACAATCCAGCAACAATTTGAATACATATCCAAACAAGTTCTACTAGTAATAGAGTTTTATCTACAACTCTATCCTTCTGAGCAAGTCTCTTCCCACCCCAAGGTCAAATGGCAGGCACACCTCCTTGTCTCATTTTTTAACAGAGCACACTACAAGATATCCCCCCTCAATAACTGAGTTACAGTGACCCAAGAATATACTTAGGACAAGACTCTGAATACATTACTACTCATTTAGGAAACCCAAATTTCATATGCTATACTATTTAAATGAGAAATAATGTAATGCATAATTTTCATCTTGTAATATGAATTGTATAAAGTGGAAAAATACTGAGGGGAGCGTAATAAATTAACTTAGCTAAAATACTCTAAAATTTCCAGTGAAAATTTTCTGTATTTTTTTTCTGTTGCTCAGGAAGTTTTCAATATACTTCTCCTTTCATCTTATTGGTTAGGATAAGTAAATATTTGGAAAGTTAATGTAAACTCATGTATACAAAAATTATGATATAAAACTATAAAAACAAAACACATATTTGGATCACAGTATAACAAACCAGTGTTACTTTTCTAACATTTGTGAAGAAAATACACTTACATTGACTTCACATTCTAGAAATAGATTTATCTGCAGAAATATTTTTATCTTTATAGAAAATGTTGAATTATAAATACTATTTGCCTTAAATTACTTTGAAGTAATTCCCTGGTATTTAATATTTTTCATTACTATACCATAATTATAGGCTAATATATTGGTTGTAATATGTCTTCGAAGTGGGGTTTTACCCTGTATTTAAATGATGGTTTTCTTTTTAAGACAAAATTTATGCAGCTAGGGGTTTAACAAACTAACTGAGAATATTGCTTAAATTATAGGAATCAATGGAGAAAAAAAAAGGTTCAAGGGCCCAATTATTCTAGGCTTCAGGATAATGGGTCTCTTACTCTTATAGAGCTGATTTTAGGAATTAAGCACAGTAATATGGGAGTAAAGCTTCTTAGTTAATTTGTAGTCTGACTAATTGTTTCATGGTATTATGAGTTCAATGCTTTGATGGGTAGGAATACAGCCAAATGCTTTTCAGAAACTACTTGCTTACATCATTTAGAGCAGTTTTTTGTAGAAGGGTCCTGTGAATTAGTGAAAATAATAAAATATTTGACATTCATTGATTTGAAGATGGTCACTTCAAATTGACCACATCAATCCTCAACCTATTAGTGATAATTGAAGCTTCATTTCTATTGAAAAGTTTGTAAAGATATTAGTGATGTTATAGGGAGGATGTGATGGGATATTTAATATTTATAACTAAATAATTTGAATATTCTTTAAATAATTTAATTTGCTTCCATTAATAAGAAAGTGTAATTGACAAATATAACTATTTATTATATCTATTTCATAGAAAAGAATAACACTAGAAGGAATTTATGTTTTCTTAGAATAACTAAAGAAACAGATTTTTCTGATTTTTTAATTCAATGTCATCTTATTATTCCCAAAATTTATCTTTCATAGGTGATAGTACTTTAAAGTATTGAGAATTATTATCTTCAGGGCTATATGAAGACAAAAGTAACACACTAATAAGAAAAGCAATTATAGTCATATATATGAAGATTACCTCATTTTATAATAGTGGCTGTATATTTCCATGGAATCATCATTAGAGTCTTGATGTGTGAAAATGTCATTTGTAGGGTTAGTGATCAGTATGTTATGCTTTTATCAGTAACTATATAACAGAGTTTTTGTTTACCTAGAGATAATTTAAGATTGACTGTCAAGTAAGTTGGACTTTTTCAGGTTGTTATGAGAAAAAAAAAACATGCTTATGTATTTGTAAGTCTGTACAGGAAAAACTGTACAGAGCCTTGCCTGAAGGGAACAGAAGCATTTTTTATGACAACCATTCAGAATTCAGGGAAATCCAGAGCCTATGGCACTTTTTAGCAGCTTTGCAGTAAATCTGCAATGTTCGCTACTCAAGTGATGTGCCATGATGTTAGTCACACTACTTCTCACACTACTTCTTCTGCTCTCTGTACTCCCAACAACCATCCTCTACTCCCTTTTCTGTCTCATGACATGTTTTGTCTCAGAGGGTCTTACATTGTCTTCCTATTGCTAACTCCTATGTCTTTATGTCCTACAAACTCTTAAGAGTGATTGATAATTTGTTATGTATAGTCATTCTCTCAGACAAGATATTTATGTTAAAGTTGGGCATGATGGCTCATGTCTGTAGCCCCAGCTACTCAAGAGGCTGAGGTGGAAAAATCATTTGATTCCGTGGCTTGAAACTAGCCTAGGAAACATAGCACCATCCTGTCTCAAAAAAAATATGCTGAACTAGTAGTTTTTCTGGCTTTCTCACACTCTTAATTACAGTCTTCTCAATCTTCAGTAAACTACAGAGGGCTGTTGAGATGGCTCAGCAGCATAAGTGCCTGCCTGGCAAGCACGAGGTCCTGAGTTCAACTCCCAGTACCCACATACGAAAAAAGGGCCGGTGCTATCACTCAGCGGCATGGGTGCCTGCTGGCGCGCGAGGTCCTGAGTTTGACCCCCAGTACCCACACACACAAAAAAATAAATAAATAAATAAACTATAGAATGGATAGATATACTGTATTTTTACAAAGGACCTGGTTAACATAAATGCCTATAGTTGATAGAGTCCTCTCCAGAAATATTCATTATTTTTTAATATTTTATATAGTTTAATGCAATAGTTGTTTTATTCTGGTTTGAGTGACATAGTAGAATTTCAAAATATCACCAACACACGTCTATATAAAAATATGTCAATTTCACCTGCAAGAAGTGAATTACAAATTCAAATTACAAGGGGTCTTGTCTAACCTAACAGCTGAGAAAAAATAAACAATGATTTGTTTTGAGTTGGCAACGTGGTTAATCAGGCACCCTAAAATATAGATATTTCCTATATCAATGTGAAACATAATTTTGCTTGAAGTTTTCATGCCTTATTAATACCTACAACTGTAGTATCATCCTCTGTGTAAAGATTCAAATAAAATGATGTTTAAGTATTTCTATTTAGTTATATTCAAATTAGAACTGAAAACCACAAAAAGTATTTAAAATAAACAAAGATGTCCATCAGTATTTCATCTTCTAGGCAGTCTTTTAATGTATGTAAATACATTCTTTCTTCCCAAATTAGTAAGTTTTCTTTGTAAGACTAATTGGTGCCTCAGTGGATAACCACTTCAAGGATGAAAGGAGGAATTTCAAGCTAAAAATAACCATGTCAGATGAACAGTTCAAGTATAATTGTAGCATGGATTTCAGCATTGTTCTTTCTATAGTTATTTCTTTTTTCTGTGCATCGTTTGGATTAGTTTTCAGGAGATAGTTGACACAATTTTTTAATGTATTCTTTTAAATGGGTTGTACATATGCATCATATATAATGTTTAAATGATACAAAAGGCTGTATGTATACCAAGTAAGTATTCAGGTATATTCATCTCCTATTATATTGATCAATTATATGGTAACACAGTGGCTTAGATCATCAAGCATTTAATGTCACACTCAATGTCAGCACACTCAATGTCAGCAAAGTGGCAGGAACATCTCTCCTTCAGACTGTGAGCTTTGATGATTTGGATCTAGGCTTTAGGTCAACTTTGGGAATAATCCACCTTGTTTTTCTGGAGCCCAGACTGAAGGGAGGGTGACAACAAGGGACATAATGTTCTCATGGCAACCACAGAATTGCATGACCAAGTTAGAACTGCTGAAGTGCATTTAAACCCCTGCTTGTGTGGTATCTTGCCAAATCAAATCATGCACCCAAGACCTAGTTACTAGGGCAGGAAATTGTAATCTACTTTAGAGGAGAAATGGTGTGGGATTATTCAGTTTATTATTGCTAAAAAATAATTGACTCCACTTTTTTCTCAGTTTTTCTGGAATTCAAGAACTGTCACTCATTTCTAATGTAGTTAGGAAAAGAAATTCTTTGTAAACACAATTACAGGTACAAATAAATAATTTTAATGCCAATGGAATCACATAATATACTGTTATATACCTTGGTTCTCTCTTCCAATGAATGATAGATCTCAGTGAACATTACATATCAGTACATATAGAGCTGTTTTATCTCTTTTAATATAGCTATGTATTATTGCATGAAATAGACACACAGTGTATTCTTTAACAAATGCTCTCTTTGTGGATATTTAGTTTGTTTCCAAGCTTTACCATTTTAACCAAAGCTGCAGAAACTATCATTGCATAAATTAGTGTAGATATTTGTAGAATATATTCCTAGAAGGGATATTGCTAGTTTCAGGGATTCTTGCATTTTTGATAGTTCTTCAAGATTTCCTTGCATAAAAATTAGGCAATTTAAGCTACATGAGAAATGTAAATGAGTACATGATTACCCATATATACCCTTAGTGACACAAATCAGATTGTTTTGTCTTTGCTAAGCTGATAAGTTAGAAAATATACCTTGTAATTTAAATTTACATTTCAATTCTTGTATGTGAATTTGACACATATTCATATGACAGAACCATCACTACTGAACATGGCAGACCACCCTGGTCTACAGTATCTATTTCCAGAAACTCCTCCAGTCTCATAGACACTAGTGAACAGTAGATAACTGTGTTTGTATTTTACTACATCATTCCCCAGAGTAGACTCGAGGCTTAAGTTATAGGGTAATAAAATAAAAACTAGGGCCCCCAAGAAAGAGTAAACTTCTAATTTTGTGTTCTTAAATTGAACTGTATAACAATCAACACTATTTTATAAGCTTTAGAAATTATTTGTGTTCATTGCAATGTAGTACAGAGATGCAAAATAATAATTTTGATACTGAAGCTGCAATAGTAGCTATCTCAGTTGAAGAAGGCAGCAATCAAGTAAATCCTTTTGACCAAAAATCCAGAGCAACTTAAAAATACTATGAGAAAAAAAAAAAACGGCAAATTCCAATAACTCCTATCCAGGGGGTTGATCCAGTCAAAACCATAACACCAAGGATAATGAGAGAAGCACAACAGGATTCAGCCTCAAAAGAGAGCAAACAACAAAACAAAACAAAACAACAAAATACAGAAAATGGCATTGTGTTCCTGAGAAAAAGATTCTTCATAAATAAAAGTACTAATTTTAACTATGTACTGACTAGACATATTTAGTTAATTGCACTGTGGCCTTCCCAGGTAATATTTTTTTCTTCAAGAAACTTTAATAGACACATTAACATTTTTATTCATAACAACTTGAAATTACCCATTAAAACACTACATAAGAGCTGATATCATGAACCCAAAAGGCTCTGTTATAGCTAAAGTTATAAAAGAAGCTACTGTAGTGAATAAGAAAGTTAGACTATAACCAATTATGTTTAACCTTTAATGTAACAATTGTAAAATTTACTGTGACTCACTAGAGGCTGATTAGAAGGTTTAGTTGTCAGTGCCAAATAAGAAGTGTCTAATGTCTCCCAATATTAGAACTGCAGTGTTCAAAATACTTTACAAATAGCTCCTCCGATGAACTGGGCACTTTTTATTGACTTTAACAAAACTATCATAGAACATTCTCTTTAGAGGTAATATTATGATTTTCTATAGAGGAATACAGTCTTTAAATGGGGGTCTGTGGTGCCTATGGAAATTCAATCTGAATTAGTCAAGAAAGATCTGGTCATACTATATTCTATGATAAAAGTAACTGTGCTCTGTGATTCCATTGTGCAGGGCCTTCCTTTTTGTTCTTATTCCAGGTAAGATTTGATATCATCAGAATTATTAAATCTCTAGCAGCCCTTCCTCAGAGATTTGAGCTCTTCCTTCTGAAATTTAAGGTTACTGCCTTTATCACTTACTTCCATACATAGTAAAGACCTAGCATACCCAATAGAATCTCTACTTCCTTTGTTTTTCCTGTTTCTGAACAATTACATTTAAAACAAACTTAGGGATCATTTCAGAAATATCTTTACTAGTCATAACATTTTAAATCAGAATTTAAGGAATGTGAATCACGAAAATGCTGAAGGATCTTTTGTTGGGCTGCCTTTATGGTAAGTTGTTACCTGTTTTGTCTTAGAATTGGATCAGTGTTTCCTTCATTAAAAACTCTTTTTGCTTCAACCATTGTTAACACCTCCTGGTTATGCTGTTTCAGGAGAGAATATTAGAGCACGGACACAGTGAGGTATCAAAAGTCTTATGAAGTTATCAACTATTTGAATACTGTCACTACTTCAGATAGTTCATATCCAACGTATTATGCCTAAGTGCATCCAAATAAAAATACCCTCAATTCTAAAGCATAAATAATCTTTTTACCCAAAGCTTTCTCTCACACTCCCACCATTATTCCAATTTTCATGACAAATATGTTCAATCAAAATAATAGGGATACAAAGATGCACTATGTCCCTTAATGTAGGCCATTACTCCATACAATAAATGAAGGTCCTTGAGTCATCCACCTCTGTACAGCCCGCTCCTGCAAGCATCTCTTCTCAAGAGCCAAGAATTGTGATTTAATCTATGAGTAAGAATTTTCTCTGACTGCTTTGTCTTTGTTGAAGTGATGAGAGATAACTAGCCCTTTTTTAGCTCAACTGGCTTTGTACTTTTAGAAACTGATCTTTGAATTTAGGTCATTTCAACCTCATCATCTTAGTTTATTCATCCTATCATAAGGAACATGGCCTTAAAAATGTAGGTCTTAATTTTTTCTCATGCCAGTGATTCAAATGGATTTGAGGCTCTGCATACAGAAATTGGTAGTAATTTTCCAATCTTGTTCCAAAAATTTATTATTAGTGATAAATAAGATGCTGAAAGAAAATCAATAATTTTTATTTTGTGATTTTCACATATTCAGAAATCTAGTGTTAAACTTAGTGTTATCAATTCACAGATTTATGCTATCTCAAATACCAGTCATACTACTAATGTCTACTTTTCAAAGCATTGCAGAAAGCTATAAATAACAACAAAAAGTAATAATTACAAATATAATTGCCATAATATTACAGTAACTTCAAATAGACTAACCTTGACAACTTTAATTCTAAAGGTAATATACAAATACTTGTATATCTATAATCTTGTACAGAATGTTAACTGAACACCAACAATAAAAGACAATTGCAATCTTCTCACAGGGAATAGTGTAAGATTAAATACATGTTAAGAATTTAAAACATAATCATTAATCTTTACAAGAAATTTATAACACAAACAGTGTCTTATTTTATGGATAAAGAAAATGAAGTTCAGTGAGATGAATGGTTTGCCCAAAGTCGTGTAACCAGAAAAGGCTGGGATAGATTATACAGTAATGGTCCCCAAAGAGGTACTACTCTTTATACTAGTGATACCCAGCTTATAATATTTTTTCTATTTTTTGGCTTTTGATATTGTGTCTAAGAAACCATTGCTTAATCCAAGGTTACAAATACTCTATTTGTTCTAAAAGTTTTACACTTTTCACTCTCGTGATTAGGTCTTCAATGCATTTTCAGGTGATTTTTGCATATGATGAGGTCCAACTTTATTTTAATGCATGTGGATATCCTGTACAAGTTAATTTTATGTGAATAACAAATCAAAACTTAGTGACTTAAAATAATAAGCATTCGTTTCTTACAAGTCTTTGGGTCTGCTGCACAGTTGGGGTCCTGGCTATCTTGCCTGATCTCTACAATGAGCTGGAGGCTGTCTTAAAATGGTATTATGGTTTACATCTAAAATGTCTTTCAAAAGTCTCTTGTCTGGAGGTGTGGCCTGGTTGGAGGGAGCAGGTCAGTGGGGGCATGACCTGGAAAGGTGTATTCTTGTCCCTGTTTCCTCATTTCAATCTCTCTTTCTGCTTCCTGGCCACCATGCAGTGAACATCTTTCCTCCACCATAAATTCTGCATGCCATTTCTACCTTGGAGTTAGCCAATCATGGACTGAAATCACTGAAACTCTGAGGCAAAATAAACCTCTCCTCCCTTAAGTTTCAGGTGTTCACTATTTTGTCCCAAAGACAGAAAATTGACTAATACAGAAAATTGGTAACAAGAGTGGGGTATTCCTGTATCTATACCTGACCAAGTAGTTTAGAAGCTGTTGCAACAGGTTTGCAGAAGGAATTTGGAAAAGTTTGGAGATGCTGGCTAGAGAAACCCCTAAGATCAGAATGTTGAAGGAATGCAGAGAATAAAGCCCAGGCTCATGAGGTTTCAGTTGAGAATGAGGACTCTATTAACAGTTGAACTAAAAGCCATAAGTATTATGATCTTGTGGGAAAAAAATCTACATTTTTCCCATGACCTGAGACTTTGTGCGAGACTGAAATTAAAGGTAGCACACTAGCTAAAGTGGCAGAGGAAATTTGAAGGCAGCCCAATGTTCTGGCTGTGTCAATTGGGAGCAAAAAGCAGAGCCAAATGATGTGAAGCTTGTCTGGAAATGAAACACCTATAAAGTTAGGGCAAAGGACAGTGTGGTTGCTGAAAGAATTAGCATTAAAAAGAAGCCAAGTATTTTGCATCAAGAAAATAGGAAAGATGGTTTGAAGACATCTCAAGATTTGGCCAGACCCCATTCTTTGAAGGCTCAAGAGTGCAAAACTTTTATGATTTCATTTGAGAAGAGAGCCTGTCAGGCATCCGCTCAAGAAAGGCTTCCTAGGGAATTGCTTCCCTGGGATTTATTTCACTATCTCAGCCATGCAGACAGTCAATGGTGGCTACAGCTGTGGTAGATGGGATCCAGGTTACTGCTCCAACTAGAGACAGAACTTGACAGCATCCAGATGTTGCCGGTTTTTCACATACACAGAATTCAAAAGTTGTAGGGTTATGGAGGCTTCTACCCAGATTTCATAAGAAGGCCTGGGAAACCATGCAGTGTGGTCCTGAGAGAAAAGTTTATCAAGCTGTGCAAGTGAGGCAGTGGAGACCGCAGGAAGCCGGAGAAATCAGGGATGTGGAACATGTGCTGAGGAAAACTGGGACAGCAAACAGAGAGAGAGACCATGTGGGCTTCAACCAGCATGGCCATGGGGTTTGTGCTACCCAAACCCTCTGGAGTTTGCATCTTACCACACCCTGCTCCAGATGGTAGACTTGAAACTTTATGATTTAATGTTTTTCCTTCTAGGTTTCAGTCTTTCTATGGTCCCAATCCCTTGTATCCCCCCATTTCTGCCTTTTGGATTGACAGTTTATCCTGTGCCATTGTATGTTCAAAATATTTATCTTTCTTCTTTATTTTTTACAGGAAATCACTGCTAACAGCTTGCCTTGAAGCTCAGAGGACACTTTGAACTTGGAATTTTCAGCACTGTTGGAACTGTTATAAATATGGTGATTCTTAAAGATGTACTGAATGCACTTTGCACAATGAGATGGGCATGAGTCTTTTGGGGGCAAGGGTTGGAATATTATAGTATAGAACTATAATGTCTGTGAAAAGTCTCATGTTTGGGCTGGACCCTGGTTGGAGGGGGTAAGTCACTGGAGGCATAACCTGGAAGGGCATATTCTTGTCACTGGCTCTTCACTTCTCTCTCTCTCTCCCTCTCTCTCTCTCTCCCTCTCTCTCTCTCTTTCTCTTCCTTCCTTCCTCCCTCCATCTCTTTCTTCTTGACCATTGTGCAGTGAATACCTTTCCTCCACCATTATGTTCCATCATGCCATTTCTTCCTTGGAGCCAGCTGACCATGGACTCCATCCATTGAATCAGAATGACAAAATAAACCCCTCCTCTGTTAATTTGCTGGTACCAGATATATTGTCCCAGTCATAGGAAAATGATTAGTGCAAACTGGATAGTCTAAGATAGCCACTCTAATAGATATGGCTATTTCATCTAGTGCAACTCAGCTGCAATGGCTCATCTCTGAAGTAGGCTTTCTCCCAGGTCATTTCATCTTCTAATAGACTTCATTACATGGTAGACTCAGGGATCCAAAGAGCAGTAAGAGAAGACAAGTTCCAATGCTCAAGCAACTACAAAACCTCTGCTTTTGCCCTGTATGTTAATGTTTCATTGTACGCATCAAAGTGCATGGCCAAACTCAGGATCAGTGTGTACTAGCACACCTCTGCAACAGTGTTGACTCTCACTCTTGGGAGATACATAGTCATACTCAAAATTCTGGTGTTTCTGGTGATTACTTCCACAACTACATTATTATCCTTTAGCATCAGATAAAAAGTAATATATTAGGTTACAATTCCTCGTATCAGTTTTAACTGCTACTCTTTGCCTAGTTCTTGGCTGTATGCATAGCATGTAGATTGGTGCTTGTCATAGCGTAGTTACTCAGTGGATATCTATTGAGTGAATAAAATTGCAGGAAAATTGAGAAAGCACAATTGGAGTCTAGTTCCACTTATTGTGGAGTGACATAATTTAAGCATATGCCACATATTTACACAAAATGCACATTAGTACTATTTACTTAATGAGTTTAATACAGTAAAGAGATACTAGATAATCCACTATACCCATCATATTTATGTAGCTTGCCCTTTAGCACTGCCAGTATTTTCTTAGTTTTGTTGTAATTACTTCAATGATAAAATTTTAGTTATTTTCATTTTGACTGCATTCTATCAAAGAATAGAATCTGATTTAAGAAACAACTTCCCAAAATCATATTATGATGCTTCTTTATTCTATTATAAAAATTTCAAAGATTCTAACACTCTGGTGATATTAAGCATCAACATAAGAAATTGAAATGTTAAAATTTTAGTATTTTGGTATTTTAAGTATATACACCTAGGCTAGCAGAATTGGAAAATTATAGAATATTGGAAACAGTTAAGGACATTTTGTCCATTTGGTCTGATTTCAACAAGTACTCTGTACTACACAAACTAGAAGGGAATGGGCTTATGAGAAGAATGTGGACCAGACTATTGCCTCCTTAACCATATTACTGTAAGATTTGGCATACATTGAATATTCATCCACATTTCAAGTATGTACTGAGAATCAGTCAAGGTACAACAAAATGATATATCCCTAGAAAAAAATAAGATCATTCTGAAGGAATAAATTTTCCAGAATGCTACAGTTATCAATGATAAGATGGTTCAGCTGGACATCATCTAACATTATTTAGGCAAGTAACTCCAAACCTAACGTGAAAGCTTTAAATGTGATAATTCATAATTATAACTATCCCTGATTTTTTTTGTAGAACTACATAATGTTCAAAGCATTTTCATGTGCATCATCTCAAACTTGGTTTACAATAACCACTTAATGTAAAATTGGTTTCTATAGACTTTCTTTCATGTACTATAACCTTTCCTATTGAAGTTCTTCATAGATATTTCAGTCCTTGTCACCCAGTAGATAGCTGGGTATCAAGGATTCTCTACCATGCTTGGCATAATGCTTTTAGAATTTTTTGAAAGTAAATGCCTCAGGCTATTCATCATTTCACAGCTATCTTAGATTTATTCTGACACATAACATAAAAAGACATGCTGTTATATTTCTCAGAAATTATTGTCATTTAATATCTTACTTGCATCAGCACCACTTGTGCCTAGCCCACGTCAACAGTACCTACGGATCAAAAATTTCAATTATATATATATATATATATATTCAAAAGAATATTTCTTATATTTATAAGATTATATATATTCAAAAGCATATTTCTTATATGTAAAATATATATATATTTGGGCATATGGGCCCTGAAAGATATAAAATTGTGATAGATTCAAATTGCCTCACCTTCCTAGCCCTCTTAGTGTCTCTTAGTCACTGACGATTTAATCTATGTTATTTCATTTATTTTACTTAAGATATTATACCACACTTTTAAGATGATTTGATTATTTTTTAAAAGTGCATTATTATATATAGAATAGCTAATTGCCACATAGTAGTAGTTTTTAAAATGTGGAATCTGAAATATCAGAATTCTAGGAATAACTTTTAGAAAAACTTTAATGTGCAACACCTATCTAGGTCTCTGGTCATAAATGCAAATTTCTGGACCTGCCAAAAAAACCTACTAAGTGGGAAACTCTGAAAGTATGGTTGAGGAATCTGAACTTTTAGTCATGTGGAAGGTTGCTTTACATATTCAAAGGCTAAGAACTATAGTTTCACAATGAACTTGATTTTCCAATGGCTTCAGCTGCAACCTAGAATAAAGTTCTGTACCTTTAGAAACTCCAAGAATTCTTTAAGACAATTAGTGTACTATTTAGCAAGTAATTCAAATTTAAGAAAAAAGAACGATGGGATTTAAATTATCATCAAGGGCCGGTGAGATGGCTCAGCAGCATAAGCGCCTGCCCGGCAAGCGTGAGGTCCTGAGTTCGACTCCCGGAACCCACATACGAAAAAAGGGCCGGTGATATCGCTCAGTGACATGGGCGCCTGCTGGCGCGCGAGGTCCTGAGGTCGACCTCCGGTACTCACAAAAAATAAAAAAATAAAAAAATAAAATAAATTATCATCAAAACGTACTTCTGTGCGGTGCCCTGTACTTGGTGCTTTAAAAACTGTAAAAATTGATGTGATTTCATAATAAATATTCAATCTGTAATGATGAACTCTGTCAATCTTAGAAAAGACAAATGTAGAGTTTAATTAGAAAATAGATGTCTCTCTAAATGTGAGGTGAAAGCTGGATAACATGCATTTCTGTCTGCTTTGTAAGGTACTATTCAAGATATATCATTGCTGTAATTTGAAAAGTATTCAGAAAGAAGACAGATTTCACTTCAGCAGCTTTCACTGTAAGACCAAGAAATATAAGCCAAACGGAAGAAAGCTAAGTCATAGAGATGACTGAACTTTAAAATTATCACATCTCTTTAAAGTTAGCTAAAGAGCTACAATCTAGCCAAATCCTAGAGTAGAAGTTTGGACTTCTTTATTCCACGTAAAATGCATTTAGCTCTTACCACAACACTTCATAACAAATGCCACAAACTTCAACAGCCTACAACAGTATTTATTGTTTGCATGTATGGAATTACCTGCTGACTTTGTCCCTATGAATAAATAAAAGGCTAAAGAACCCATTTGTTCTGACCTCGTTAGAGGGTCATATGGCCATTTGTTTGATGTAGGAGAAATATTACTCCCAACCTACTATATATCCGATGTGCCAAGTTAATGTCCCCTGAAATTGCAGAATGAGTTCCAAGGGACAACAGAGGTTAAGGGTGAATGGTTTATTGATAGATAGCTTCTGAGAGACAGGAGGGGTCCTGAGTGGGTTGCCACTTAGAATCTTTTTCAGGGGTAACTTATACAGCAAAATCACAATGCAGATACAACATGGGTCAAATTATAATCAACCAATAGTATTACAAATATAGCTGCTTAGCTAATATTGATTCAAAAGGGAAGCAGGGCACTCAGCAAGGGTATATGGCTGACATCATTAACCTTGGTTTATCTATGACTTCTAAAACAGGAACATTTTTGAAGGGATGGGTTCAGGTGTTCTTGTCACCCACCTGGGTGTCTGATGCATATAAGAAATCAGTGGACTGGGTGGTACTAATTACAGCATAACCTCAAGTTCTGCTTATCCATTAGGGAAGCATGCAAGTCTGGCCATTGTGACCATACCTTCTTCAAATGCACCTCCAGTCACAATTCTGATGTATTTATTTTTCAGACTTCTTTGAGAGCCCAGTCCCTCTCTGACTGTCTATCAATTTCTAGCTATCTAATTTAGCTACCTATGATAGGTTGATATACGCTGTCATCATATTGAATGACTGGAGCAACCTAGCTTAGCACCATGTGCCTCTAATCACCCAGAAAGTTAATCTAGTTGTATTCCTATGGCAAAGCTAAGGTGCAAAAGAAACCAAGTGGAAATAGGTAAGAGCTCTTGAGGCCTAAGATCAAGACTGATACACGATAACTTTTATCATATACTGTGGGCCAAAGCAAGTCATAAAACCAGTATTGATTCAAGATGTAGGAAAATAAACTATGCCTCTTTAGTAGGAGGAAATGCAAAGTATCATGGTAAAGGAAGTGAATATAAGAATTGAAGTCATTATTATAATTTCTCATTGTACTAAGTATTGAGTTCTTACTCTTTATAGATAACATACTATGTAATATGGCTAAGAATCATAAAATCTGATAGTGATTCTCAAACATAGAGAGCCTGTTGGAACACAAATTGCTGAACCCTGTCTCCTGAGTGTCTGATTCACACAGTCAAAAGAATCATAAAATTTGCATTTATAGTGAGTTTCCAGATGATGGTGATGATGAGGATGATGAGGATTTAGAGTTACCAAAAACATTGGAATAAGAATAAAAGGCATATTGATATTTGTGGGAAAGGCAATTTGAAGTGCAATGAGAAATTCTGATTGAAAACATTTCCCACACTTTTAAACAGCTTATTAAGAATAAACAGGCTAATCAAGGGCCTTTGCTGCTTTCCTGGCACTATCCTACTTAACTGTCACAGGTAGCTAGTAAAAAACATGGGGGCTGAGAATGCGTGACCTATTGACTACTGAAAGCCACACACACATCTCTACATTGACAGACTATTTCTAACCATCAGTTTATGGAAAAACTAAATAACATGAGGGTTTGAGATATGCATCATACTTTCAGTCAATGAAAGTACACAACTTCTAATATCAAGTCAATTGTAGGTTGAGGAACAGAGATAAACATTGAGATCTGAAACTGTGTTTTCCCTATTTAAGAACTGGTTTCTGCTGGGACATGGTAATAATAAGTTAAGGGGTTATTTCTGAGGGAGAAGTCAGAATAAGGTAATGAGTAAATGAGGGCTTAATTTTGGAAGAAACATGAAAAATCTTGTTAAACTATTGGGAGGGCTGGCTAGTAAACTACAACCAATAAGGAAAATGTGATAAAATGTAAAGTATTGAAGAATACTGAGACTTGTGTAAGACTTAGCTTGGTATGGAACAATAGTTAAGTAGCAAACAGAAAAAAAGACTTTATAAGTTATTATTAGAAAGATAAAAGACGTATTATATTTTAATAAGAAAAGAGTACTACTTCTAAATGTATTAAGGCAAATGTCAAAAAGTGAATCAGTATTTCTAGATCCCTACCTTTAGATGTGCCACTAATTTATTCATTGCAAAAAAAATGAGAACATAAAGAACATATGAGCTTATTCAATATCAACATTATTAATGTCTCTAAAGGCACATTTCAAAACTGAAATTAATACAATAAAGAAGGGCGCAAAAGAGAGGGAGGCATAATTTCAGCATTTAAATTTTTTTTTTAATTTTCATCTTTTAAAATAGGTTTGTTGAGATATAATTCACATGCCATATATAATTCACACACTTAAGGTGTATCATTCAATGTCAGCCATTTATCTTTTATTTAATTTTTAAATAAGATATGGAGGAAAATATTTCCCCTGAGATGGTGGGGCCCATGAGAAGAGTGCCAGGCCGAGCTCTGTGCTTCCTCCATTGCCCTGGGAAGGCGGTGTCTGCAAGAGAAGTGTAAGGACACACGCTTTTGGCAGGTGGACAGACTGGAACCACAGACCCAGGACAACAGCAGGACCCAAGGCACACAGGTGCACGCACGCCTTTGGAGGGTGGAGTAATCAGCAAGACCAGCAACTTGGAAACATCTGAAGCAGCAGCAAGGAGGCAGCAGTTGGACTCGAGAACTGCACCAACAGAAGACCAGTCCCAGCCCCAACATCCAGAGACCAAGATCAGCTCCATACCCAGCACATTTCTGGGATTAAACATGGACACTATCACAGAACTGTAAACACCAGAGGTATTTTACTACTTTTATTCTCTCTTGTTTGTCGATCGGCTATCCCTTTTCTGTATGGTTGGATGTCATCTTGTTTTGTTTTGTAGTATATGGTTATTTTGTATTTGTTTTTTTTTTCTCTTCTCTTTCTCTGTTCTACTTTTCCTTTCTTTTCTTCCTTTCTTTTTCATTGTCTTTCTTCCTTTTCTTTCATTGCTTAGGTTTCTCACCTTTCTTTTTGTTTTCTTCTATTGATACTCTTCCTCTCTTTCCTCAACTACTTCTGGAATTTAAACTTTTATGTAAGTAAACATTGTCTCTGCCCTTTCTGATTACTGCCTTTCATTCTATTTCATTCTTTCCCTCCAGTGTCCTCCAGTTTCCCAAAACTCAGGTGATCATCCTTTGACCTCCAGCCCTGACTCAACTATACTTGACCTCAGTCATCACTTTAGCTTGTCCCCTACCCATCTTAACCCCTGTGCCGCATGCAGAAGGGTAAAATCACTTCACTAATGGGAAAATCACAGCATAGAAGTGTGTGGTATATGTTTGATTTTGTTATATATATAGCGTTTCCTCCTGTGATTGGAGGTAGCAGGTTAGTGGTTACCATAGTTGCTCAGTATTTAAGCTGTACTTGAAACTATTGTTATTACTAACTGTACTACTTTAGCCAGGATGTCATACATGTTATAAACAATTTTTCTCCCCTGTATAATACCACTGTGATTGTATGGGGTCATAATAATCACCACAGCCCAGTACCAAAGGATTGGGAGCTGAGCCAAATAGTAATATTGCATCCTTTATAAATTGGGAAGGTAGGTTTTGGGATAGCTATAAAGAACCACCTACATCTAGAGGACATCCCTGAAGAGCAGACATCTCCTAGGGAAGCCCCAGTGCTAGAGATAAAGCTAAACATCATAAGAAATCAGCAAGCATCAGCTTAGAAAACAAAATAAAATAAAATAAGGAAAATAGAAAATGACAAGACACAGAAACAAAATGCAATCCCAGACCCCCAGCCCACTGATGGCAAGCCCAGAACTCAATGAGATAGATGAAATTGGAAGTCAAACACTGGAAATTTCCAAAATGATAGCAGCAGAAGTGAAAACAAAAGTGGGAAAAGCTACAGAGAAAATAATCTTTCAGGTACAAACAGAAATGATGCTTAAAATCAAAGATATTAGAGAAGACACAGATAAAGAATAGATGAGCTTAGGAAAATGATGGGGAAAAATGCCTAACATAGGAAAGAAATGGAATCAATGAAACAGATCCAAACAAAAATCCAAGAGTTTAAAACTTCCATTGAAAGTATATGTCACAGATTGAAAAAAGGAGAGGATACAATTTCAGATCTTTAAGACAGAATTGCAGCTAGTGATGATTAAAAAGAAGATATCTTAAAAATAGCAGGAGACCATGAAAAATCAATCCAACAGCTACAAGATGAAGGAAAGAAGAATAACATAAGATTGATTGACATCAATGAGAAAGCTGGAGACAGCACAAATGCCATAAAAAAACTTCACAGAAATAATGGCAGAAAACTTCCCAAGTGTGGATAAAGACTTCGACGTACAAATAAATGAAGCATACAGAACTTCAAACAGCCATGGCGAATATAAAATTACACCAATACATATAATAATCAAGATTCCAGAAATTCAGCACAAGAACAGAACATCAAAAGCTGTTAGAGAGAAGAAAAAGATCACCTATAAAGGAAAGCCCATCAGAATCATTGCAGATTTCTCAACACAAACCCTCAAGTCAAGAAGAGCTTGGGCTGGTGTGATGGCTCAGCGGCGTAAGCGCCTGACTTGCAAGCGCGAGGGCCTGAGTTCGACTCCCGGATCCCACATACGAAAAAGGGGCTGGTGATATCACTCAGCGGCATGGGCGCCTGCTGGCTTGCAAGGTCCTGAGGTCGACCCCCCGGCACCCACAAAAAAAAAAAAAGAAGAGCTTGGAGTGAAGTATTTCAAGTCCTGAAAGAAAACAACTTCCACCCCAGATTGATGTACCCTGCAAAAATATCTTTAAAATTGATGGAGAAATAAGATACTTCCATAGCAAAGAACAACAGAAGAAATTTATGACCACAAAACAGGCTCTACAGAATGCTCCAAAGGACATATTAGAAAGAGATAATGAAGACCACAAACACAGGAGCACCAATAGAAAGAAGCTGCCATGCAGGGCAAACAATTAAACAGAGCAGAAAGACAGGAAACAAACCATACAGAAACAACATGAAAAAGAAAAGCCAATACATATTGGTTATAACCATCAACATAAATAGTCTCAACTCATCAATCAAAAGAAACAGACTGGCAATATGGATTAAGAAACAAGATCCAACAATATGCTGTATACAAGAAAAAAATTAACTCAAAAAGAAATTAATAGACTGAAAGTCAAAGAATGGAAAACAATCTTCCTTGCAACAGAAACCCAGAAAAAACCTGAACTAG
This sequence comes from Erethizon dorsatum, assembly GCA_028451465.1. Classification (NCBI taxonomy): domain Eukaryota; kingdom Metazoa; phylum Chordata; class Mammalia; order Rodentia; family Erethizontidae; genus Erethizon; species Erethizon dorsatum. The sequence goes on from CM051842.1 coordinate 20,209,589, forward strand.
CTATCCTGTTTGCAGACAATGTGAACTTCAAACCAAGAATGTTCAAAAGAGATAAAGACGGTCATTATATACCTCTTAGGGGAAAACTTCAAGAAGAAAAGATAACAGTCATAAGTATGTATGCACGAAATATGGGAGCACACAACTATATAAAACAATTATTTATAGACATGAAAAATCAAATAATCAATAACACAATTGTAACTGGAGACCTTAATACCCCATTGCCACAAAGAGATAGATCAACTAGACAAAAAATCTGCAAAGAAATATCAGAACTGAACCAAACCTGTGAACAAACGGACTTAGTAGATGTTTTCAGAGTGTTCCACCCAACATTAGAATACACATTCTTCTCAGCTGCACATGGGACATTCTCTAAAATAGAACATATACTAGCCCACAGAACATGCTTAAGTAAATGCAAAGGAATTGAAATCATCCTGTGCATATTATCTGATCATAGCACAATGAAATTGAAAATTAATGGTAAAAAAAACCTAAAAAACTCCATAAGCACATGGAAATTAAATAACACCCTGCTAAACAACCAATGGGTCACAGAAGATATTAGAGAACAATTAAACAATATCTATAACTAAATGAGAATGCAGATACAACATACCGGAACTTATGGGATGCAATGAAAGCAGTCCTAAAAGGGAAACTTTAGTGGTGAATTCTCACATCAGGAAAACAGAATGAACACAAATAAACAACTTAATATTAGACCTCAAGCTTCTACAAAAAGAAGAGCAAGACAAACACAAAGCCCATACCAGGGAGGAAATTATAAAGATCAGAGCAGAAATTAACACAGTAGAGACAAAATAACAATACAAAGAATTAATGAATCAAAAAGTTGGCTCTTTGAAAGAATAAATAAAACTGATAAACCCTTAGCCAACCTTATCAAAAAAAGGAAAGAAGACCTCAAATTCATGCATTGAGAATGAAAAGGGTGAAATCAATACAGATGCTGTGAAAACAGAAGATAATCAATACCTATGTCAAAAAACTTTACTTTCATAGGATGGAAAACACAGAAGAAATGGACAGATTCCTAGATGTGTATGAATTACCAAAGTTGAATTGAGAAGATATAAAAATTCTAAATAACCCAATATCAGTTAATGAGATTGAAAATGTAATTAAAAACTTACCAAAAAAGAAAAGCCCAAGTCATGATGAATTCACTGCTGAATTCTACAAGAAATTTAGAGAAGATTTAATGCCAATATTCCTCATACACTTTAATGAAATTGAAAGGGAAACAATTCTCCCTAACTCATTCCTGGAGGAAAGTATTAACCTGATAACAAAAGCATAGAAAGACACAACCAAAAGAGAGAACTACAGGCCAATCTCCCTAATGAACATAGAAGCAAAAATCCTCAATAAGATACTATCAAATGGAATGCAGCAAATCATCAAGAAGATTATACACCATGGCCAAGTTTGATTCATCCCAGGAATGCAGGGATGGTTCAACATACACAAATCAATTAATACATCAAGTCAACAGAGCCAAGGACAAAAGTCACATGATCATCTCAATAGATGCAGCAAAAACTTTTGATAAAGTCCAGTACTCATTCATGATAAAAAAAAAACCTACAGAATATCAGAATAGATAGTTTTTACCTCAATCTGATAAAAGCCATCTATGACAAACAAACAACCAACATCATACTAAATGGACAAAAACTGAAAGCTTTCACTCCAAAATCAGGAACAAGACAAGGATGTCCACTATCATCATTCCTATTCAATATAGCTCTGGAAACACTAGCCAGAGCAATTAGACAAGAGAGAGAAATAAAGGGAATAAGCATAGGAAAGGAAGAATTTAAACTATCATTATTCACAGATGACATAATACTCTACAAAGGAGACCCAAAAAACTCCACCAAAAGACACCTAGATTTAATAACCAAATTCAGTAGTGTAGCTGGTTACAAAGTCAACACTCAAAAGTCAATAGCATTCCTGTACACAAACAACAAACTCACTGAAAGAGAAATTAGAGAAACCACACCGTTCACCATAGAAACAAAAAAGTGAAATACTTAGGAATCAATCTAACAAAGGAAGTAAAGGACCTATATATTGAAAATTACTGTACTCTGGAAAAGGACATCGAAGAGGATATCAGGAAAAGGAAAATCCCTTGCTCATGGATAGGAACAACCAACATAGTGAAAATGGCCAAACTCCCAAAATTGTTACACAGATTTGATGCGATCCCAATCAAAATATCATTAGCATACCTCACAAAACTAGAGAAAACATTCCTAATATTCATTTGGAAATGGAAGAGACCTAGAATAGCAAAGGCAATCCTGGGCAACAAAGGCAAAGCAGGAGACATCACAATCCCTTACTTGAAATTATACAAAGCTACTGTGATAAAATCAGCAAGGTACTGGCCAAAAACAAAAAAACAAAAAAACAGACCTGAGGAACAGTGGAACATGATACAAGATGCAGAGACAACTACAAACACACTCAGCCACCTTGTCTTTGACAAAGGGCCAAACAGGTTCACCAGAAGAAAGATAGCCTCTTTAATAAATAGTGTTGGAAAAACTGGCGGTCTACATGCCGAAGAATAAAACTAGACCCATGTCTATCACCATGCACTAAACTAAAGTCAAAATGGATCAAAGATCTAAATCTTAAAACAGAAACACTAAATCTACTGGAGGAGAAAGTAGGTAGAAATCTTGAAGATATAGGGGGTAGGCAGAGTTCACGAACACAACCCAAACCGCAGGGGAAACACTTCAAAGAATAAATAACTGGGTTCTCATCTTTTTAAAAAGCTTTTACACATCAAAAGAAATCAACAACAGAATGAATAGACAACCCACAGAGTGGGAAAAAAATTTTAGCCAACACTCCCTCAGACAAAGGACTTCTATCTAGAACACATAAAGAACTGCAAAAAAATCAGACCCCTAAAATTCAAAGACCCAATTCAAAAATGAACATTTGAGATGAACACACATTTCTCAGATGAAGAAGTACAAATAACAGATAAATATATGAAAAAATGTTCAATATCACTGGTTATTCAAGAGACACAAATTAAAACAACACTGAGATTCCATCTCACCCCAGTAAGAATGGCTATTATCAAGAAATCAACCAATAACAAATGTTGAAGGGGCTATGGTGGAAAAGGAACCCTTCTCCACTGTTGGTGGGAATGCAGACTGGTGCAACCATGTAGAAATCAGTGTGGAGATACCTCAGAAAACTAGGATTAGGGCCGATGATATAGCTCAGTGGCATAAGCGCCTGCCTGGCAAGTGCAAGGTCCTGAGTTCGGTTCCTGGTACCCACATAAAGAAAAAAAAAAAAAGAAAGAAAAAGAAAAACTAGGATTAGAGATCCCATTTGACCCAGCTATTCCCCTTCTGTGTATTTTCCCAGAAGAATTAAAAGCATCATACCACAGCAATATATGTGCACCCATGTTTATAGCAGTACAATTTGTAATAGCTAAATCTTGGAAACAACCCAAATGCCCATCAACCAAGGAATGGATAAAAAAGATCTGGTACTTTTATACAATGGAGTAGTACTCAGCTCTAAAGAAGGATAAACTTGAGACATTTATAGGGAAACACATGCAACTTGAGACCATATTCATAAGTGAATTAAATCAGACTCACATGTGTAAACATTGTATTGTCTCCCTAGCGTAAGAAGCTGAAATTGTAAATGAGATCTAAAATGTACAACAGCTGTAGGGAAATGGGAAGAAACTATTCAAAAGGAAAGAGAAACTGGTATGGTGGAAAGGAGCAAAGAAGGAAGAGAAAAGGAAAAATAAATAAATAAATATAAAATATACATAAATATATAAAATCAATGTATATATAATATATAATAAATATATATGATAAATATATATAATAAACAAATGTATATATAATAAATATATATATATATATACAAGTTAGTTAAGATAGTTATACTACTAATTGCTATTAGTTCATTGAAAAGAAAGTTTGTGCCTATATTATTTGATCAATTTTTCACTCCTATATCTTGTAATATGAGCAACTAGTTTGAAGACAACAATATGCAATGTACTAACAATTGTTACTCTCCTACACCTTGTTTTGAAATTTTGTACCATTGTTTTTATTGTTTTTTTCTCTTTAAAATAAAAAAGAACACCTTCAAACAGAAAGTTTTTTTTTTATTTATCAGTGAAACCTTGCTTTTACTATAAATGGGGGGCTCAATAAAAATTAGGGAAGGAAAATGTGACTGAAAAGAGACCTACTGATTCACAAATTTATATATGGCATGGTTATCTATTAGATTACGAAGATGAATTTAGTTGGAAATGGAGCTACGGGTTGGGGGCAGAAATGCAAATAAAGAAAACAAATTTAAATTCAGTCAAGGTTTATTTTAAGAAAAAATAGAACAAAATTTCAAAACAACATAAAAGGAGGGTAACAATGATTAATATATTGCATATTGTTGTCTTTAAATTAGTTACTCAGAGTACAAGATATCGGCATTCTATAGACCTAACAATATTAGCATGAACCTTTCTTTTTAATGAAATAAGAGAAATTATTAGTATATCTATCTTAACTATCCTTTATATATATATATATATATATATATATATAATATTTTTTTTGCTTTTCTCTTCTTCTTTTCTCCATTCCCCCATCCCAGTTTCTCTTTCCTTTTGAACAGTTTCTTCCCATTTTCCAATAGCTATTGTACATTTTGGATCTTATTTACTCTTTCAGCTTCTCACACTAGGGAGACAATACATTGTTTACACATGTGCATCTGGTTTATTTCACTTATGAGTGTGGTCTTGAGTTGCATCCATTTACCTATATAAGTCTCCAGCTTATGCTTCTTTATGGCCGAATAGTACTCCATTGTATAAAACTACCACATCTTTTTTATCCTTTCCTCGGTTGATGGGCATTTGGGTTGTTTCCAAGATCTAGCTATTACAAATTGTGCTGCTATAAACATAGGTGCACATATATCATTGTGGTATGATGTTTTTAATTCTTCTGGGAAGATACCCAGAATGGGAATAGCTGGTTCAAATGGGACTTCCAATCCTAGGTTTTGAGGAATCTTCACACTGATTTCCACAGTTGTTGCACCAGTCTACACTTCCACCAACAGTGGAGAAGTGTTCTTTTCTCTCCACAGCCCATTCAGCATTTGTTATTGGTTGATTTCTTGATAATAGCCATTCTTTCTGGGGTGAGATGGAATCTCAGTGTTGTTTTGTGTCTCTCCAATAACCAGTGATATTGAACATTTTTTCATATATTATTTGCTGTTCATATTTCTTCATCTGAGAAGTGTGTATTCATCTCAGATGCCCAGTTTTGTATTGGGTATTTAAATTTGGTAGGTCTGATTTTTTTAGTTCTTTATATGTTCTCAATAATAATCATTTGTCTGAGGAACAGCCAGCAAACATTTTTTCCCACATTGTGGGTCGTCTCTTCATTCTGTTGGTGGTTTCTCTTGCTGTGCAAAAGCTTTTTAATAGGATGAGATCCTGGTTGTTGATTCTTTGATAGTTCCTGTGCAATTGGGGTTTTATTCATAAAGTCTTTGCCTACACCAATGTCTTCAAGAGTTTTACCTATTCTATCTTACAACAAATTTAATGTTTTTGTTTTAATATTTAGATATTTGATCCATTTCAAATTTAGTTTTGTGCATGGTGAACTATATGGGTCTAATTTTAATCTTTGGCATGTGCAGAGCCAGTTTTACCAACATCATTTATTAAAGAGGCTATCTTTCTTCCAGTGAGTGTGTTTGGCACCTTTGTCAAAGATAGGGTGGCTTAGTATGTCTGGAGTTGTTTTTGTATCTTCTAATCTGTTCCATTGATCTTCAGGTCTGTTTTTTTTTTCCCCAGCACCATGCTGTTTTTATCACAGTAGTTTTATTTTATTTCATTTTATTTTTTCAGTCATGGTTTTTAAATAGGTTTTTCCCAGTCATTTCACAATATGGGCCTTCAGCTAAATACAGAATCTTACTTAAATCATAATGTTAATGATTTTATCAGACTTTTCATAAAGGTTACTTTTCTATTTTGACCTAAGCAACAAGAATTTCACAAAGTGATGAGATTAAGCTCTAGGGTTAAACTGCCAATATCTAGACAATGTGGAATTGAATTCAAATAGAAATCAAACCCCCCAGATGGGTGAAAAACAGCTAACTGGTTACATCAAGAAAATGAAGACTGTAGAATTATATAACTAAATGCACTTTTGTTTCAAAAAAAGATAAATTACCTATTTGTAGCATATGTATTGTAGAGTACAGTATAGCAGTGAGCCAAAAGTCAACAAAGTCCAGGAGAAATATAATTTAGGCGAGACTATTTTCTGTAAGTATTCAGCCCAAAATCTTAGTCTATCACACAATACGCCACACCTCTCTAACTGGATTGATTAGGTTCTACTGGCAACAAGCTAACCTCAAGATATCCCCTAGATGTTTAGTTCTACAGCAAGGTTACACTATTCTTGACAACTTGTAAGGTTCTATTTCCTGCTTGTAGCCACTTAGACAAGAATAGTGGGCTGGGTGTGGTGGCATACAGCAGTAATCCCAGCACTCTGGGTGACTGAGTCAGGAGGATCATCGTGAGTTTGAGGCCAACCTGGGCTACATACTGAGTTCAGTGCCAGCCGGATCTACATAGCAAGACCCTGTCTCAAAAAAGAAAAGAACCCTCTTGATCCTACAATGGATTCAACTATGTTCTTTGAGTAATCCCAGGATGAACTGGCATCGACCTCTCCTTTATGTGAGAGGGTATTTCAGCCTGGGACCACCAAAAAAAAAAAAACACTTGTCTTTTGAAATTAATTCAAAGTTCCATTTTTATTTCTGACTACTTTTATTCTGCAGAAATACAGAATAGTAAATTTTTTTCAGGGAATGCTCTGAAGCTCATAAGCAGGGCACATCAATTAAATACCCAAATGAACATAATTAGGGTGATTGACAAGTCTTTCTACAGTAATAATGGTGAAGGTTTATTGTGGATTTACTATGCCCCAGGCAGTGGAGTAAGCACTTTGATTGCATTATTTCGTTCAGTCTTCACAATAGTTTCATTAAACAGGTGCTTTTACTATGTCCATTTGACAAAAGTTACTGAGGATCAGATAAATTAAGTAAATGTCATGGAGTCACTCATTGTAAATTATTGAATCCAAGAGTGTAAGTGACTTTTATTTCTGAAATTATCTATTCTCTTTTCCTTACACCTATGTTATGGTCTATACATAAAATGTCCTTCAAAATGTCTCATGTGTTCAGAGGTTGGGTTTTTAGAAGGTGATTGGATCATGGAGGCACTGTACTCATCAATGGATTGATCCATTGACGAATTCTTGTGCTGCTAGGAGGTAGGACCTCGCTGGAGGGGCAAGACACTGGGAGTATCACCTAGAAGGATGTATTCTTTTCTCTGGCTTCTCTCTTCATATTGTCTCTCTCTCTCTGTCTCCCTCTTTCCCTCTCTCCCTCTCTCTCTCATTCTTTCTGTGCTTCCAGGCTCCCATGGATGAGCAACTTTCATTTGTGACACCCTTCCACCATGCCATTTGAAGCCAGCCAACCAAGGCCTGAACCCACTGAAACTCGTTGAAACTGGGTGTCAGATATTTTGTCCCAGCAATAGCAGAGTGATTAATGCAAGCTGTCAATCAAAGAGATAGGATAAAAGGAAATCAAAGAGGGAAGGGAGAGGGTAGAGAGACAATGGATTTGGCTAAAGGTTGGGTTACCTTATCCTCATTCTCTCAGACAATACTTAAAATCTTGATGCCAGATAATAAAAGCTAAAGAGATTTTAAGAGGAAGAATCATTTCTTGGTCACGTCTGTGCACTGAGACAAGCTTATTTGGCCACATTGTTAGTAAACTGAGAAAAGGGATTGGTAGGTAGTATTTTAAATTTCTAAAGACCGTTCTAATTACTCTATATGGGAAAAATTAGTTCTAAAGGATGATCCTAATGTATTCCAAGGATGCTACGTTTATCAAATAGTAAGGTATTCTCTGTATACATCATATGTATTATGTAATGAATCCATATCTTTGCATTACCAAGGAGTTTTATTGTAAATAGGATGGAAAGAGTTATGTGTATAGTATTTTTATACCTTGAATTCAGCTCCATATTATTAGTGCTGGTTCAAGTTATACCTGATAGAAATGATAGGAATGAATTTGATCAAATGAACCATTTTCAACAGCATTATTTGGTAGGTTACAAAATCTTTCACTCTTAAATTTCTGTAATATTCACTTTTTTTCTCCAACTACATGGTCAACTTAAAACTTTTCATCAGAAATATCTAACTTTTAGGGCCGGTGAGATGGCTCAGCGGCATAAGCGCCTGCCTTGCAAGCGCGAGGGCCCGAGTTCGACTCCCGGATCCCACATACGAAAAAGGGGCCGGTGATATCGCTCAGCGACACGGGTGCCTGTTGGCGCGCGAGGTCCTGAGGTCGACCCCCCCGGTACCCACAAAAAAAAAAAAAAGAAATATCTAACTTTCTAATATCTCAGGGAAATTTAAAACAAAAGAGCATCACCACAAAGAAGCTATTACATGTGTAATTGGATTGGTTCATATAAAATGTTTTTTCTCTTCAATGAGAATGGAAGTAAAAAAAGTCATCTGCAGTATTTTCTTGCATAAGTACTCTTAAAATCAAAATTTACATGGTTTAGACAGGAAAAAAATTTCATTCGTTCCTAGAACTTGTCAACTTCAGCAATTTTCCCCACTCTATATTCTTTGAAGTACTAAACTGTTATGGCAAAATTTTCTCTTAATCAGAACATTTTCAAGATGTATAGATACTGCTTTCTTTCTTTTAATGTCTGTAGACACACAGATCTCAACTTTAGTTTCACTGTACTTATTACAAATGCCACAGCACAAGATGTTTTGTGTTACAATCTGTAAAGTGAAAAAAAATATTCTTCCCAAAGCACTAAACTAGGATTCTACTGCTCCCACTTTTAGTCCCACCATCAACAATGCTTGTACTTGTTTTCATTATATGACATCTCTGTGACCTTAGTTTCCTCAACTACTAAATAGGAATATTAGAGTTTCTGTTTGTTTCAAGGACTTATTAGTATGACAAAGCATTGTGTCAGTGAAAGACATAATTGTATCATAATTTTGTGTTAGTTTATTCCCTTTCTCTTCTTTGTCACCTTGCAAGTCAAGCCCCCCATATGCCTTATTACTTTCTTTCTACCCCTCTTGACTTCAGTCTTGCCCTTTCTTTCTCCTTTCCAGTTTTCTGTAACACCTATCATTGTTCCTTAGTTTAACTTTCTTTCCTTTTTTGGTCTAAAATCACTTGTCTCTCTCTCCTCGGGGTCATCAAAATGAACAGACATCAGGTCTCTATAGTCTATTAGGTCTTCTTTTTTTTTTTTTGTGGGTACCGAGGGGTCGACCTCAGGACTTCGCGCGCCAACAGGCGCCCGTGCCGCTGAGCGATATCACTGGCCCCTTTTTCGTATGTGGGATCCGGGAGTTGAACTCGGGCCCTCGCGCTTGCCAGGCAGGCGCTTATGCCGCTGAGCCATCTCACCGGCCCTATTAGGTTTTCTTGACAGTCATGCTCTCAAATTGTGCTATCAATATTCCCTTGCATTATACCCACTAATTTCCTAACCCTCACCAGAATTGATTTCATTGAACATTCAAGAATTAAGAGTGGGGCCGGTGAGATGGCTCAGCTGTGTAAGCGCCTGCCTGGCAAGCACGAGGGCCCGAGTTCGACTCCCGGATCCCACATACGAAAAAGGGGCCGGTGATATCGCTCAGCGGCATGGGTGCCTGTTGGCACGCGAGGTCCTAAGGTAGACCCCCCGGTACCCACAAAAAAAAAAAAAAAAAAAAGAATTAAGAGTGTATTAAGTAGTTCAGGAAAATAGAATAAGACCTAACCTGGTTATAGCTATGGCACAATTTCATACTAATGTCAGTTACTTTTAAAAGTACATTCTGGTTATAATTAAGAGTGTTTCAGAATAATAAAATGTTCGTATTTTATCATATGGATTAGTGACATGTTTCATTTACAATTTTATTTTACTTTTCATTTTAAAATCAAAGTTTCAGTGTGTATGAAGCTGAAGACAGGTTTTATAGATTAAGTTATGCACAATTTAGCAGACTATTTCAATGAGAACACAAGGAAAAACAGTTCATGGGTGTTGCGAGGTGTGGAATATGTTGTGCTCTATTAGCAGAATTCATGGAAAAAGAATGATTGTTGTTATTGTTGCTACTAATTCTCCAAAATATGGAGAGTATATATTTTAATTAAATGCTTTGTTATGCTTTTTATATCTTTATGAAATGGATTTATTACGAGAGTTTTATCACTGTGTCTGATTTCATATACTGAACCATTCTGTATAAATTCTGTGGGAAAAAATACTCATTGAGAAAATGTATATGGCAGTTGGAGATTGTGCTTTTCCAGCAAAGTCTTCATACAAAACCAGTTGGTGCTAAATTTTGTGACTTGAACAGTTAAAAATTATCTAAGTGCAAAAGAATATACAAGTTCTATTTATTTTTGAAAGTGAAGTGAAATGCCTGTAGTGAGTCAGCCACAAGCAGCAAAGAAGAGACAGTGATTTAAAAAAGGCTTACTGGTAAAATAACTTCCTGGTATTTGGACTGGTACTGTATGTTGCAAATATAACCAAATATTGGAGGTAAACATGACTGTATATGTTGCATCTGAGGAAATTCAAGACCTGGAGGCTTGAGTGTGTTGTTAAGCATCCCATGGGATGGTTCTGGTTGTTGGAGAGATATCAAGAATATCCTGAAGCCTATCCCATACAGATCTATTCCTGTTCTCATTTGTTGTATTGTTTTACCATTTTTATGGCCGTCTCAGGAAAGCATTGTTCTGTTTTTCCCAGATCTTTTCAGTACAGTTGGAAGAAGGGTTTTCCTGGCTATTCCAGGACACTGGCTAAAATTTTTCTAGCTCAATAAAAGAGAGTTTGCCCTCCTGGAATTGGCCAAATGCTTGCCTACTGTCTCAGTCAGTGCTTACTAGAGAAACAGATTTAGTACAAGATATATAAATATATAAGAATTTACAAGATTGGCATACAGTGGCCACCCATAGAGTCAGATGAGGAAGAGTGCAAATGGTCTGCCTGTATGCTGGAGATCCTAAGGATCCAGCCAAAGGCCTGGAGTTAACTGTAGTGCCCCATGCCTGTCTGTATCAGGAGGCTGAAAGGTCTTTGATGGAAGACTGAAGGGCCTGCACTGGAAGCCAGAAATTGATATCCAAGGTAAAGGCAAAGACTGGAGCTCCTCTGAAGAAACAGAGGTGAGTCTTCCTTCCTCGCTTTCCCTTTATACCATTCAGGCAACAAGCTACCCTAGGGTTGGTCTTCTGTCTTCAGTGAATCCCCTCAGCCACAGTCAAAACTATGCTGATCCAATTTAGTTGGGCATTTCTTACTGAAGTTGACACAATCAGTTAACTATCATGGCTAGGTGTGTGATCATGAAGAGGGGGTACAGTTAAGATAATACATATTAGGGAGCCCCAGGGAAGATGCTCCCTTAAGCATGGACCTGTTTCTTGTTATCCAAGCAGAGGGTAATCCTCCATTAGAGGCAGGCTACAGACTTTATAAAGCTAGTTATGCCCCTGCTGTGTGAGGAGACATATTGAATAAAGCCTAATAATTCTTCCCTTTATAACCTTTCCCTAGCAATCCTCCTACTTGGACCCCAAACTAATTTTTAGGGATGACTTGGCTTAGCCATTCATCTTTACTCCTATCCATGATACTACAACAAATTTAAGTTCTTATTTATTTAAATAATTAGATTTTGTTGTCTGTTGCCATGACTTTTAGTTGATAGAGTTGCATTTAATTATTTTTCCTTTTGTAGCCTGGGATTTCAGTGCAATATCCAAAAAATGGATCCAAAGGCCTATGTCAAAGAGATTTTCCCCTATGTTTTCTTCTAGGAGTTTTATAATTTCAAATCTTACATTTAGATCTTTTATCCAATTGAGTGGATTTTGTATATGGTTTAAGAAAAGGATCCAGTTTTTTTTTTTTTTGCATGTGTAAATCAAATTTCCCCAATACTATTTATTAACACATTATCCTTTCCACACTGTGTATTTTTGGTGCCTTTGTAGAAAACAAGTTGAACATATATGTTTGGATTTATCTCTATTCTGTTTCACTGGCCTATGTTTGTTTTTGTGCCATCACCATGTGGTTTTGATTCCACAACTGTGTAATACAATTTTAAAGCAGGAGGTGTCAGGTCTCTCATGGTTTCATATGAAATTTAGAATAATGTTTATTTCTATTTCTGTGAAGAATGTCATTGGGAACTTGATAAGGATTGCATTGACTCTACATATTGCTTTAAGGAGTATGGATATTTTAACAATTTTAATTCTTCTGATCCATGGGCATGGAATACTGAGAGAAGAAATAGTCCATGGCAAGCAGGTAGAAGGCAGTGAAGCAGCAAGCAGCTGCAGCAAGTCTGCCTTCCCTTTCTCCTTTTATACTCCTTCCAAGCTATAAGCCTAATGAATGGTGCCCAGCCACACCCAGGGTGGGGCTTCTATTATCCACACACAGAACTATGATAATTCCAATCAGTGGAATAATTTAGTACCACACACCCTTAATCCTAGTATCACATGTCCTAGATGCAGGTAGCTCCAAAAAGCCTCACCTATGAGCACAAGGCTTTAGGAGGATATCTAGATACAAGCCATGACACAAGGGTACTGGAAGTGAAACTCAGTGGTAAAGCACTTGTCTTACATGTATAAGGCCCTGGTTTTGCTCCCTAGTTCTACAAAAAAGAATGAATAAATAAAAAAGTAAAGCAAAGAAAATAAAACAGTAAGAGTACTTTTGCCAAATAAATAAACACAAACTTTTGTGTGAAATAGAAAACATTCCAGGAAAATATGATTTAGTAAGCTAATCTAAAAGAAAGAAAACATATAAATGTTGGAATTCCATAAAATAATTAGGAATATTTTTATCCAGTGGCTATTTTTAAGATATCTCCACAGGATGAATTAATCTGGGTCCATCAAGAAGCACATATTTTGAATCCATAAAAGACATGACCTTGAGTGCATAAAATTTATTAGAGTAGTAACTACAAATGATATAGTGCGATGGAGAAGCAGACAGAGAAACCTTCATTCCTCAGTACAGGTCTGACACCTCTGAAAGTGGAGAAAGAAAGAAAGAGAACTGAATAGAACAAGCCTCAGATTATGGTGCATTTCTGAGAGTATCTCAGTCCAAGTCAATTAGGAAAAGAAGCCGAGCTTGCCTTTCAGAAAGGGGCCATAAAGGCCAGTTTCTAGTGTACCTCTCATATTCTCAAAAAGTTTTTCCAGAAATTATCTCAGTGTACCTGACAAACTCATGCATTTTCCCTTTGCTGGGTCATTTTGAACAGCATACAAAACTACTATGCTGTATCTGTTATCTTACAAAATTATTTCCCTGGATCCTTCTCCCATAATTGTTACTGCTCCATTGCTGTCTTTCTTTCTTTCTTTCTTTCTTTCTTTCTTTCTTTCTTTCTTTCTTTCTTTCTTTCTTTCTTTCTTTCTTTCTTTGTTTTTTGGGGTGGTACTGGGAATCTAACTCAGGATCTCATATTTGCCAGGCAGGTGCTGCACCACTGAGCTATAATCCCAGTCCTCTGTATTTCTTTGGCAGTAATATTTCTCCAAAAAAAGTTGCACTTGCTTATTGTACTGTACTTATCTCTCCTCAAATTTTCTCTAAAAGCAATTCATTTGATCTTATACCTCTACCTTTCCACCAAAACACATCTATCAAGTTCACCAATGACCTCCATATCTATAAAATGAATAGTTAATTCTCAGACCTTATCTGACCCAATGGTAGAGGTATCATCATCAATGTTGTCATCTTCTTCCCTCTCTTTTTTGTCATTGTCAATTTTAAGAACAGTTAGTTGGCACCTAAGCAATCTCATTTTTAATTTTCAGTGGGAACTTAAGAATTTCAACATATTTTGATATGTTTAATGCATTCTAGTATTCCTTTTGATTTCTAAACCATTCTTTCTTTATCAGTGGGAAACACTTCAAGTAAGCCCCTGGGTCATTTAATGTCTCTCTGCCGATAGGTATGAGATATCGCAGGTTTATCTTGCAATTTTTCTTTCCCAAATATGGAATTGACTTTTTATAAGCAGCCTCAATTTCTTCTAGGGGAAAATGAAATTCAGAGAGTATGTTCTGTATGCTAGTAATTCTCGTTGCTATGAAGTTGTCATTGACTCTATAATATTTTTATTGGGCAGAGATAGGAAAACACAAAATGAATATTGATTTCATTCTGATATTTCCTTTCAAACTGATTTATAGAACATTTCTCTTAGGTCATAATTTTAATTCTGAACATCATAATGATTATTTATTTGCCTTCTAAATCATCTAAAATTAATGTTTTTATTAATTAATAGTTAGAGAATAGTAATAATATAAAGTGATTCCACCACATATGGGTACATAGTTATTTATGTGTTTTTCATTTGGTTTTGTTTGAGACAGGGTCTCACTATGTAGTCCAGGCTGGCCTTGAACTCATGGTGTAGCCCAGGTGGGCCTCGAAATCACAGTGATCTTCCTCTCTCAACCTCCTAAGTGCTGAGATTACAGGCATGTGTCACCATGCCTGGCTACATATGTGTTTAATTTGTATATCTGTGTGTGAAATTTCAAAGCAAAAGTATTAGTTTTATTGCTAACAATAGGTCTGCTGAAAGAAATTTAAGATGAATTTAATGTTCTTTTTGTCTTTGGGATGTATCCCCTAAAGATCACTGATCAAAATACTGTGTTTCAAAGTTACTAGATGTAATTCCTCTTTCTGTTGTTATGCCACCAACTTTATATAAAGGTTACCTGTTTCAAGTTCTTTTCTATTTTTGCTTTTTAAAAATGTTTTTATTCAATATTGTTTTGAAATTTACACCATTCCTAAGTTCAAATTACATAAGTTTGTTCTATTTAGGTAGGTCTAGTTCTTATTTGTTTTATCTTTCTACCTTTTATAATCATTGTTTATTAAATATTTGCTTATCTTTGAAAGTCTAATTAAATAATCATATTTCACTCAGTCTCTTTAAAACATTTGTACAGTGAATATTCTTTTCTTTTCCCTCCTCCTCTTTTCCTATCTCCTTCCTTTCTCCCTCCCTCCCTTTCTTCCTTCTTAGCTTTCTATTTCACACAAGTCATCCAAATCACTGTATATTAGAGTATAGCAATCTAATTTATTCCTTCCTCCCTCAAACACTCCATCTACTCACCCTGCTATAGAACATTTCATGGTACAGATGTTTCAAGTTTGTTCAAATGGGGCACATTTGGTAGATTGCTTTGTGTGCTTTTAGTCTGTTTCTCTTACAAAGAATATTACGATAAGTACCCTTATTCTCCAAGCTTACCTAAATCTGATGGATTTCCCAAGATGTAAGACTTTCCGTACTAACACCAGGAAAGTGCCAAGCAAACTCAGAAAATTTGGCAACCCTACAACGTGCACACATCTTTTCCAAATATTGATACTGTATGAGGTTTGGATTTTTATCTAAGCACACGATAAGCTTATTTGTTTATGTAATGTTTTTTGGCCTTCATGTTGCTATGGCAAGTGGACACGTGGAAATGACACCCAGGATTTGGAGGCAGATTTATTTAATGTTGGACAGGCACTGACTAGGAATCAATTGTTTCTCAAAATGTCAGGCCCTGATCTCTGGTGGTCTAGGGCACATATGGGATAAGCAAACAGGAAGTAGAGAGGCAGAATGGCTTATCAATTGGGGATTGGTTCTTACAATATGCATCATAGTGACCAGCTATGCATCACAGTGACCAGCCATTTCTAAGAGACAGAAGCAACTGGAACTGGAACAGGAACTATTACCTGGGAACTAAGAAAGTGAAGTATACTGGCTGGGGAGACCATTTTCTATTACAATGTGTGCTTTTCTTTATATTGATTATGAACATTTTCCATTAGATATATTCCTAGGTCATTTTTCTATTTTGACACTGGTGTGAATGAGATCATTTCAATAATTCCATTTTTAATCAATTATTGTTTTTTTACATTCTATAAAAGTCGCTGATTTCTGTACATCTAATTTTACTTTCAATCCCCCAGTGCTGAGCAAACATCCAGACACCTTCCTCTTTTAAAACTGCTTTCCCCTGGAACATACTTGGAATCCCTTACTAGATCCCACTTTTTTAGCTTTCCAGGGAGAAAAGAGAAAAAGAGTATGTCCTCATCTCCTATTTGCTTCAGTGCAAGTGGCACATGTCATTTCTCCTTACAGTCTATTGTCATTTGAACTGGTAACCATGCCTATCTGCATGAATACTCTGAATTATAGCCTTCACTTGTACCTAGAAGGGGAAAACAGTAAGTCTCTACCTCAGTACTACACCGGAATGCAAGTCCAAAAAGTGTGTAAATGTTTTGAAGAATCTCAAACATCTTGGATATCATCTAGTATATAGTAGGTGCTCAAGAAAAATGTGTCTATATGTGGTGGGTAGATATGGTATGCCTTTAACACAAAAACTTGTATCTGTCTCAACCTACCATGCTAAGCAGTGGAGAGACACTCAAGGCATTCACACTTAATTCAGAATCAGGGTAGTTGTGTATTCTCATCTTTGTATTTAACTCTATGTGAGATACTTACTAATGCAATTTAACTAGGAAAATAAAAGTTTAAAGAAAATCACCATTTGCAGATGATACAGTGTTATATCTAGAAAGCCCAAGAGAAACCACTTTAGAACTATTAAAATAGTAAGATAATTTAGTAAGATTATTTTAAGGGTAAGGAACAAAATAAATCTTCTAAATTATTACCATTATGGGTTGAGTTTTGATACCTTAAAAGACATGTTTAGGTCTTTATCGCTGGCACCTATGAATATGTCAAAGTAGAGTCTTTCCAGATGTAATCAATATAAGGCAAGGACATTAGAGTGGGTCTTAATCCAATATGATTTATAGTATCCTTATAAAAAGTGAGAAATTTGAGCATAGACACACACAGAAAGGGGAACCTGGACACAGAAGGAACATAGATGGTCATGTGACAACAGAAGAGATTGTCATGATAGGTCTATAAAACAGGTAGTGTCGAGGATTGCCACAAACATCAGAAGCTAGAAGAGGCCAGGAAGGATTCCTACCGACAAGTTTCAGAGGTGGCATGGCTATGCTGGTACCTTGACTTTAAACTTTTCTCTCTCCAGAACTGTTTAAGAACAAATTTCTGCTCTTTTAAACTACTTAGTTTGTAGTACTTCGTTACAGTAGTCCCAGGAAATTAATGCATTCATTCTAATAAATGAAGACCTTGAATCTGAGAAGTTAGCATTTAGCGGTCTTTACAAGACTATTCTGGATTAAAACATGGAAAATCAAAGGGTGAGGACAACAGGAAGGAAGCTATAAAATAAAAGATACTGGAATTGGGGCATTACTACAAATGGACTCAAACCAATTTAGTGGCTTTTTAAAAATTGTTAGTTTTTTTTTTTTTCCCCCAAGATGGGTTGCTCCCAGAAACCACCAGAGTTTTAAAATAAATTATTTCACATAGTTTTCTTGTAGATTCTTATTATTAACTGTGTGTTTTGGGGATGTCTACTTCCAAATGTGAGGGATATGTGAAATCTAAAGTCTGTAAAGAAATGGAAGGATTATGTCAATCCTTTCTCCTCTGCATTCTCACCTCCAGGTAGTACACACTATTAAAGCAGTCTCCGAAGGAGTGCAAAACATACTACTCCAAAATATGTTGCTCTGGCATATTGATTCTTTTGTGCTAAAGTCACTTGAGAAACAGCAGGTGCAAGGAGGGTTTTCTGACCTCTCCCTTTCTACTTAAAAGCAGGTCAATAAATTTCCCACGAAAAAGGTACCCCTCCACACTACTGCAGTACCAGGAAAAGAACATTCTTGTCAAGGATACTGGGAGACAATGCTGAACTGGAACTGTACAAACATACCTACTTAAAAAAAAAAACTTAGCTGCCACTAGTTACCATCATATATTTCCTAGTGAATTATCCACAATTTACTGTCCTTATCCTAAACTTTTTTGTTTTGTCACTTCCTCACAATTTTATGCTTTCTTTGTTGAAAAAGTATAGCAGCTTTTGGCCCCAAGTGCTTCTTTGGTTCTTCCATTTTCCTGAGAAGACTCCTATGTACATGTGAAAGTATTTCTTAAAATGTACGTGCTCTTCTGTTAATTTATCTTGTATCATTTTAATTCTCAGCCCCATGTACAAAACATAAGAGAAAGGGGAATTTTTTTATTCCCTACATTTTACACCAAATTCTGCCAAATGTGAACAAATGACCTATCTTTGTAAATTCTTTTTTTTTTTTTTAAACCGGGAATGGAACTCACAACCTCATGCTTGCCAGGCAGGCATGTGCTCGCTGAGCCATATCACCAGCCTTGTCCTTATAAATTCATGAAGTTCTAGTTTTCTGCATTTTTAGACTCTCTCACAAGAAGCCTGCATGCAAGATTCACCTGATATACATGAACTATATTCTAATTGCTAGCTTCAGCTAAACTTCGTTGTGAGACAACAGAATATTCTTAAAAGACATGACACTTGGCCAAATAAAGCCCCGGGTGAAGATGACCACTCAGGATTTTACTTCCTCATGTAGGGCCAGAAGTGCTCACCCTTTCTTTCTAACCAGTGTCTCTATTGAAATATCGCTTATTTCATCAATGACAAGTCATTCAAAATAGGTAACATGCAAATTATTAAACCTTCTTGTGTGGTTCTGATATGAGACAACGAAGCCCAAACAGGAAACCATCCACTCAAATGCTAATTAACCACACCTGAAGTGTGAATGCCTAATTAGAACATTTCAAATTGAACCGATATTTTGGGATTAAATAATATTCAAGCTATTAGAAAGTAAACTAGAGACAGTATAGTAGGTTGGATCTATGGGTGTAAGACGATGATTTTTTTCTAGCTGATTCCAGTTCTCTGAAAACAGAGCAGAAGAATGGGTTTAAACTAAGATTGACCTGGTCAAGTCAAGGAAGTGCTTGATGGAGTCCGATGTTTGCTACCATTATAGAAATCATCTGCCTAGGAATGTGCATGAGGTACCACCTCAGTGCCCTGTGCAGCATCTTCCCAATTACAACAGCAGCTTATTGATGATATATGTGTGGTAATGACTTTTGGATATTTAAATTTATTCATGCTGATTTTTGTCCTAAGTATATAGATTGTCTACTTTGTTTGCTACTTAGGTTAGATAAATTTGTTTGTGTTGGTATTATTTGTGATCATACTTATCAAAATAACTATTTGAACTTTCTCCTATCTCCTACTACTGAAAATAGGAATCTTTGAAAGCATATAAAAATTCTATTTCATACCAGACATAATTTGAGATGTGATCATTTTATTAATTTATCTCCCTTACTACAGCATGCTGTGAAATTTTCACACTCCATTTAACTTTTATAGACATCTGTTCACATGTAAATAAATCCCAGGATACCTAACTTTCTTTGATGATTTACCCCAATTTAAAACTAATTATTATACATTCTTAATTTTGAGACAGTTACATGAAAAGGGTGGATTGCTTGATTTTAATTCAAGATTTGCAATACCTGTAATTTAACTCAGAGTAGTGTCCTATTTCACTTTTGATAAAACAACCATTATTGTGTATTACTGTAGTAGTGGGTTGACTACTAGATAGCTAGACAAAAAGAGAAATACCTTCAAAGTTGGGATATTTAACTTTAATTAGAGAGTTTGGTGATGGGGACAAGTGACAGTAACAACTCTAATGGATATAGCTCAAATTGCCAGGAGGGAGAGTTACATTTCTAAGAGAGAGGAAATTATGTTTTTAGCATGGTGTCCTCTAAGGAAATGGTAGATACTGAAGAGGCAATGGAATATAATGGAGAAAAAATGCAGACTTTAGAGTGAGAATTAGAAAACTATTGCTATTTATTAACCGACTTACCTTAGGCAGATCACTTAGCTTCTTTGAGACTCAGCTTACTAAATTCATAGGATTGTTGTGCGATTCAATTAATGAGATTTCAGTTGCATTTCTTCCTTGCTGTCTCCTGCATATTTCAAGATCAACTCTCAACTTTACTACTAGTTTCTTTGTTATTCTTTATTTGAGAAAAAAATAAAAAAGATGAATTTACATACACACACATAAAACAAAAGAGGCTGATAGTAGGTACAGGGCATTTTCCCTCAAATTTGGCCTAAATTTAATACATCTGTAGTGGTGGATTTCTCAAAACCTGCCAGGAAATGGAGTGTTTCTTTAGGAATAAGTGTATGCCTCATACCATGCCACAAAAGGATTCATGAACTCAAAAGTATTTCTCTCACTTCTGGTATAATAGAAGCCAATCATTTTAACATTTATTTATTGATTGATCTATTAACTTGTTTATATATCTTAATGCAATACTCAAAAGCCAGGATTGTTTAAAAATCCATGAATGTATGCGTCTTTTTCTGTTAAGAGCAATATAGTAAATACTTGAGGTATTACTATCTACAATCTCTGTCACAACTGTTCAACTACACATTGTATCTCCAAAGCAGCCACAAATAATATGCAAATGAATAGTCATGGCTACGTTCCATTAAAACTATATTTACAAATGCAGACTGTGATCTGGATTTGGTTATGGGTCACAGTTCTCTTACACCTACAGTATTCTGTCCACTTATATATCCTTCCTTCTTTTCGCAAATAGAATGTATCACAGAAGAGATATTGAACACCACAGCTTTATCTTTAATTCCCACTTCACCTTTTCATTTGACCCCAAATAGCGTGCAGACTTTTCTTAGCCATGCCTTTCTTGTGCTCAGCCCCTAAGGCAAAGACAATGGCCATGAGCTGTCTTACAACCAACTAAAATAATGATCAGGGCCAAACACAAGTTCTTTCCTTTAACTCTACTTAAAGAGGCTCACACACTGAGATGCAAGAGTATGAAGCACTTGTAAATCCTGCTCGGAAATTTGGTAACTCCATTCTTTCTTTGGTTAAAATGAAGGTGATTGTGAATGTGTGAGTGCTTTCTGTGTATTTGCAACCTTGGAGTTTGGTGCAGTGCCACTTACTGAGAACCACTTGCCTGAAAAACTCTATGGGAATGAAAATAACAGACACATCCGGGGCTGGGGATATAACTCAGCGGCACAGTGCCTGCCTGGCAAGTGCGAGGTCATGAGTTTGATTGCCGGTACCAAAAACAACAACAACAAAGCAGACACATCCACTTAAGAATCCAACAGCTTAGTTGGGGAAGAGACCACATACACATGAGAAAAATATTAAATATCACTTATAAAGGCAAACATCAAAGATGTACAACTTTATAAAGTAGAAGCTGATAGTGTCAGTGCTTAGAGGAGACTGTAAAAAAATGATTAGAGGTAGGTGATAGATACTAGAGGACGCAAGACAGAATGACAATTTACCCCTCTCCTGAAAGAGGAAGAGAAAGAATCTTTCAGGAGAAATTTACCTATTTCCTTTCTTAACAGTGCTTCCCTTAAGCCTAACAGTAGTAAGAAGCCAGTACTGCTGACAAAGCAGGTGAAATATTGGGCTCAATATAAGTATTTTATTTACTAACAGGTTTATTTCATATTTCATCTATAATTCAGTTGGGTCAAAAATATTGATCACCCTGTGAATACCCAAAATCTATTTAACTTTCAAATCTCACACATCATATTTGTTGACACTTAGTGATCATTTCAACATTTATTTAAAATTGTAAAATTATACAAATTGTATTTGGAATATAACTTGAAATTTTGCTTTGTATTACATAATTACTGAGTGTGATGGGTGTAAGTATAATTTTTTTATATTTAAACACTGATACTGACCATAAATTTATTGGAACCCTCCCCTTTTGTCCTCACCATATGGAACTTTTGTTTAAAATGTGGTAGGAACATACAAAGGCCTAAGAACTAAGACTTAATTGAGTTTACAGGACAGATCGAATAATTTTTGTGTCTACTCAATAAAAATATTTGCTCACTATTTTTTGATGTCAAATTCGTCTTCAAATTTCTTTGTTTAAAAAAAAGTATTTTAAAATATGAATAACATAAAACTCACCATTTAATTATATAATTCAGCAGCATTATTGCCTTCAAAATGTTATAAAGTTATCACCACTATTTACTTATTTTTTCTTCTGAGACAGGGTCTCATTATGTAGTTCAAACTGGCCTGGAACTCACTATTTATCCTACACTGGCCTCGAACTCATGGTGATCCTCCTGCCTCAGCCTCCCTAGTGCTAAGATTATGGACATGCACCACCACAGCTGGCTACCACTATTTATTCTTAAACTTTTCCTTTTCTAAAGCTTTTCCTAGCTTTTCATAGCTATTAAATAATAATTCCTTACCCACTCCTCTCACATTAGTGAGTAACCTCCATTCTACATTCTGTCCTAATGAATTTGTGTATTTTGTGTACCTCATATAAGTGGAATTGATGAAGGAGGCCAGGGCCTGGCTAACACTAGGTGGGAAAGTAGGCATACTCTGTTCATTACAAAATCCCAGGACAAATGCAGAACAGTTCCCAAAGCCCTGCATGTGGAATTCTCCTGAGAACTCAAGCAGTTTTCTGATAGGTTGGCCAAGATCTGATGCAAGCCTCAGGAGTACGTACTTCAAAAAGAACAGCCCTCACTGAGCTCTTGCTAATGCGTCCCTTTCTGGTAGCCCACTCTCACCCTGTAGAGTGTACTTATTTTTTCCTACTTTTACTTGGCGCAAACTCACTCTGCAAAGCTTGTTTCTTTTCCAACCTCTAATAGATGTAAAACCTTGCTATCATTTTCACTGCTCTTGACCAATTCATTGCTCAGGACAAAAAGAACCTAGAAACACCTCTAGAATGAGACTCCAGCATCCTAAAATCAAGTAACAGAACCATAAAATATTTGTCCTTATGTGTCTGGCTTATTGTGCTAGCCATGATGATATCAAAGTTTCTCCATATTGTAATGTGTATCATTTTTAAATTTAAATTTTTATAACTGAATAATATTATACTGTTGTAGGTACCACATTTTGATAAATACTTGGGTTGCTGCTATCTTTTGATTTTGTAAAAAATTCAGTTATGAACATTACTGTAAAAGAATTAAAGTTATTTTTAAAGTTCCTGAGAGTGAGATGTTGAGGGAAAAACATGTTGCTCTCACCTTTAACTAGTGTCCATGGAAAATATCTACCTTAAAAAGCTAAAAGTTGAGTATGACCAAATGGACTTTGGTCAGGTTATAATAATCACTTTGCACTCCTATAAAGCAATGATCCTAACAGGACTCACCTCACAGGTTGTGAGGAAGGGTAAATGAGTAAATTCACATACTTAGAAACATGTCAGTCACAGCATAAGCATTAAACAATTCCAGCTCTTACAATTAGTGTCATCATCTTCTATATTTTAGGGACATATTATTATACTGCTAATGTAATTGTAATTTACTATCCACAATTAACAATCTACTCGGGTCTTGACTAATTTCAGGCTTATACTTGTTCCATAGCTGCTCACCTCCATAACAAATTCTCCTATGTTGCTGGTCTCTTTAAAACGCGGAGGAAGAAATTGAAAGGGAAGGAAGATCCGAAATTCATTTCTGAAAGTCAATATTATTCTGATCCCAAAATTGGATAAAGACCCAACTAAAAATGAGAGCTAAAGGCCAATCTCCTTAATAAACATAGATGCAAAAAAGATATTAGCAAACAGAATGCAGCACATTATGAAAAAGATGATACATCATCACCGAATTGGTTTTATCCTAGAGATGCAAGGGTGGTTGAACATACATAATTCAAAAAATGTAATACATCACTTAAACAGGAGCAAGGTCAAAAACCACACGATCATATCAATAGATGCCAAAAAGGCTTTTGACAAAGTCTAATACCTTTTCATGATAAAAACTCTGAAGAAAACAGGTATAGAAACACCATGCCTGAATATGATAAAGGCTATTTATGACAAACAGGCAGCATTATACTAAATGGGGAAAAACTAAAAACATTCCCCCTAAAATCAGGAACAAGACAACAATGTCCACTGCCACCTCTTCTATTCAACATAATACTTGAAACATTAGCCAGAGCAATTAGGCATGAGAAAATAACAAAAGGGATACATATAGGAAAGAAAAAATTCAAATTATCATTATTTGCAGGTGACAAGATACTCTACATAGAAGATCCAAAGAACTCCACCCAAAAAACTCTTAGAATTAATAACCAACTTCAGCAAAGTAGCAGGATATAAAACTAACACACAAAAAGCATTAGTATTTGTGTATACCAACAATTAATGGGATGAGAAGGTAATTATGAAAACAATACCATTCACAGTTACTTCAAGAAAAATGAAATGTCTAGGAACTAACCTAACTGAGGACATGAAAGACTTCTACAAATAAAACTACAGTACTCTGAAGAAGGAGACAGAAGAGAACATCAGAAATGGGACTCTTATACAGGCAGAACAAATATTGTCAAAATGCTCATACTTCCAAAAGAGTTATACAGATTCAGTGTAGTCCCAATTAAAATATGAACAGCATACTTTACAGATCTGGAGAAAAGAATCCTAAAATTCGTATGGAATAAGAAGAAATACAGAATAGCAAATGTAATTTTGGGCAATAAGACCAAAGAAGGCAGCATATGGGGGCCGGTGAGATGGCTCAGCGGCTTAAGCGCCTGCCTGGCAAGTGCGAGGGCCCGAGTTCGACTCCCAGAACCCACATACGAAAAAGGGGCCGGTGATATCGCTCAGTGGCATGGGCACCTGCTGGCGCACGAGGTCCTGAGGTCAACCCCCCGGTACCCACAAAAAAAAAAAAGAAGGCAGCATAGCAATATCTGACTTCAAACTACACTACAAAGCAATAGTGATAAAAATGGCATGGTACTAGAAAAAAAAAATCAGACACATGGATGAATAGAACAGAATTAAGGATACAGAAACCTCCCCAAACATATTCAACTATTTGATCTTCAAAAAAGGTCCAGGGGCCGGTGAGATGGCTCAGCGGCTTAAGCGCCTGCCCGGCAAGCACAAGGGCCTGAGTTTGACTCCCGGAACCCACATACGAAAAAGGGGCTGGTGATATCGCTTAGCGGCATGGGCGCCTGCTGGCACGCGAGGTCCTGAGGTCGAGCACAAACTCTACTGCAGTCTTGGTAGTGTTATCCAGTAGTTTTGGACTCTTGGTGGACACCAGAGGAATTATGTTATTTTACTTTATTTTATTTTATTTTTCTTCTTTTTTTTTTGCTGGTTTGTTTCCCATTCCTTTTCCTTTATTCTTTCTTGTCTTTTACTTACATTTTTCTTCTAATCTATTCATCTTCTTTCCCTCTTTTCTCAATTTCCCTCTCTAGACTTAGTCATATTTTCATGAGTGAATAGTCTCTCTAATTTTTCTGGTCAACTTCAGTAATCCCTTGCTTACTCCATCATTCTTTCTCTTATACCCTTTTCTCTAGTTTCCCAAAACTTGCGTGATCATCCTTAATCCTCCAGGCTGGCTCCTACTTTATTTCTTTTCAGTTATCTCTGTTCTATCCACTATCCTTCTCAAATTTCCCCACCACAGGGAAAAACTACTCTACCAAGGGGAAACACTTTGCATACAAGCTACCAATTTATGATTGGTCCTGTTATATAACTATAAATTTTGCTTTTATGGTTAAAGGTACAAAATTAATAGTTACCACAGTTTGTCAGTGCTTGATGCTATTGTTATTGCTAATTATATTACTTTGGCTAGGATGCCATATCTGTTTTAATCAGTTGTTCTCACTTCTGTGAAATACTGGGAAGCTCTGGAGTAATAACCTCACCACACCCCAGCACCAAAGGACTGGAGACTGAGTCAAACAGATATCAACATCTCACTCTTAATTAACTGGAAAGGTAGGATCTTAAGGCAGACACAAACCAAGAACCCCCTACACACAGAAGACATCCCTGAAGAACAGACTTTACCTAGAGAGGCCTTGATACAAGTGATAAAGCTACCTACTACAAAAACTTGCAAGGATCAACACAGAAAACAAAATAAAAACTTTTGAAATAGAAAATGACAAGACACAGAAGCAAAATGCAACCTTAGAGCTCCAGCCCACCCAGAACAAGTCCAGGAGACATTGACATAGAAGAACTTGCAAGGCACACACCTGAAACTTCTAAAATGATAGCAACTGAAGGGAAAAAACAAATCCATGAGGCTACAGAGGAAATCAGATCAGAAATAATCTCTCAGATAAAAAATGAAATGTTAATATTCATAAAGGAGTTGCTCAGCAAATCCAGAGTAGAGATAGATTAAAAAAATAGATGATGATAGGAAAAGGATAGAAACTGTGAATGATCAGTGTAGGAAAGAAATAGAATGCATGAAATGGATTCAAAAAGATATCCAAGAAAATAAAAATTCCATTGAAAGCTGGCAAAACCACTTGAATGAAACTGAAGACAGACTTTCAGACCTTGAAGACAGGGTCGCAGCTAGCAATGATAAAAGGAAAGATCTCCTGAAAATAACAAAAGATCAGGAAATAACAATTCAACAGCTACAAGATGATGCAAAGAAAAGTAATATAAGAATAATTGGTGTCAATGAAAAAGCAGGAGTCAACACAAATGACATAAGAAACTATTTGCAGAAGTAATAGCAGAAAATTTCCCAAGCATGGGAAAGTGAGGCATATAGAACTGCAATTAGCCATAACCAAAATAAATCTACACCCAGACATATAATAATCAAGACCCCAGAAATTCAGCACAAGAACAGAATATTAATACTGTTAGAGAAAAGACACAGATGACCTATAAAGGAAAGCCCATCAGAATCATGAGGTTGTGGGGATAAGGAAAACTTGTCCACTGTTGGTGGGAGTGTAGATTGGTACAACCACTATGGAAATCTGTGTGGAGATTCCTCAAAAAACTAGGACTGGCTATTCTTCTGGGTATCTTGCCAGAAGAATTAAAAACATCATACTACAGCAATATATGTGCACCCTAGTTTATAGCAGCACAATTTGTAATAGCTAAATCTTAGAAACAATACTGATGACCATCAACCAAGGAACAAATAAAAACTATGTGTTTTTTTTATTATATGATGGAGTACTACTCAGCCATGAAGAAGGATAAACTGGAGACTTTTGTAGGTAAATAGATGCAACTTGAGACCATACTGATAAGTGCAATATATCAGTCCCACATGTGTTAAAATCATATTGTCTCCCTGGTGTGAGAAACTGAAAGAGTAAATAAAGTCTAAAATATACAATAGATATTGTGAAATGGGAAGAAATTGTTCAAATGGAAAAAGGAACTAGGATGTGTGAAAGGGGAAAGGACAGTAGGGAATAGGAAAAAATGCAAGTCAGTTATACTATTAGCATCTCTTAGTTCATTAGAAAGGAAGGTTTGTGCTAATATTGATTGGAGAAATATTTTGCCCATATCTTGTACCCTGAGCAACTATTTTAAAGATAACAACATGTAATGTATTAGCTATGGATACTCTCCTATTATTTTGTCATGAAAGTTTGTTTTACATTTTCTCCATAAAATAAAAAAAATCAGACATTAAAATTTTTCCACATAAAAAATAACAATATAAAAAATGAAACAAGCTGTGATATGTACATACAACCACTCCCCAAGATGATTGTAAACTGCATGAATTGCAAACATGTACTAATAAAATTTTTTAATTAAGAAAATTAAAAAATAAGAGGAGTAGATCTTTATTCACTACCTTACTTCACCAATATATAAATTACTAGTAACAATAACACCCATAAGACATCTTTCTGATTGATATTTCCTTGTATCTCTGGCTCTCAAACTTGTAAAAAAAAAGTACAAAAAGACACAACAATTCCAATATTTGTTGTAGTATATCTCTTAAACCCATTTCCAGTAATGATAATACAGCCTAAGATTCATGACCTCCCCTCAAGTAAAAGAGAATATAAAGACAATTATAGAATTCCTAATGTCCAGGGAAATTACAAACTTTTAAACCAAGGCACTGTAGAATTATAACCAAATATTGCATTTTAGAATGCAATTGAATACTTAATAAGAGTTCACATTGAAAATAGGAATAAAATATAAAGCTAACCTAAGTATCTTCTTTACCAGAAATGAGATGTATTTTATTGTTCTCTTTCAGCTTAATAATCAATGTAAATATTTTAATGGTGATATATCAGTGGTATTATATCTAAAAAGTAACTGTGCTTTGTTTTAAGAAAAATTAATATCCATAAACAAATTTGAAAACCAAGCCCACAAGAATAATAAAAAATTCCAATACATAAATTAAATAAACATTAAATATTCCAGAAAATGATTTCACCAGCAGTTTCCTTAAATAATATGCTTCCTTGATGCATTTTAACATTATTTGCTTTTGCTAGAATCTCATTAATATTTACTGCATCAAGAGAGATTCACTTATTTATATATTCTAAATAGAATTTGAAGTTGGATCAAGAAACACTCAATTTTTTACTAGTCAGTAGATGTTTAACTACAATTGAAATGACACTGTGTGACTCAGATTATCTTTGTCAAGATTTCAAGTACTATCATCAGTTTATCTGTGCACAATTCCATGCCAGAATCTTTCAAAAGTTTGAAAATGAGAATGAAGATAGCCGAAGGTGTAGCATTTGGGGCTATGAATTAGGAGAGCTGGTTTCTGAGGCTTATTAGTTCAAACTATTAACTAGCTGCTTAAACTTTTAAGGAGCTTGGTTTCTGTAAAAATGAGTGATGTGGATAGCCTAAGTAGAGTCCTTATGATTAAAAAAGCTACATGAAACAAGAAAATTGAGTCTAGTATGGTAAAGGACAGACAATGAACTGAAAATTTGTAAGACACTCTTCTGACTATTAAAATTGATGATTTGGTACGTGGCAGATGCTGTTGCTGATTTATCTATATCACCTCAGGCCCTCCTGTGGAGGTGAACCCAGGCCTAACTTCCTAGTACCAGTATCTGCATCTCCTTGCCTGAAGCTTTTCTTTGGATGCTAGAGTCTACTATGGAAAGAAATACTAAATAATTAGCAGGCACTCTGAGATCTTCAACATATAATCAATAAAAATGTGTATATAACTTTTCGAGTTCCCCTATCCCTTGATGTATTAACTACCTTGCCCTTGGATTGGGATAAAACAGAGGCATATGAGACACTACCAGTGGTTACCAGAATTCCCCAGCATGGCTACTCCTGTTACAGTTGTACTTGCTTGACAACAACCTTTTCCTTCCTGTGGTGCTAGGCATTGAACTGAGAGCCTTCACACTAATCTATCTCTAGCCCTTTTTTATGCTTTATTTTGAGATGGGGTCTCACTAAGTCAATAAGTTGCCTCTACAAGGCTTGTAATTGCAATCCTCCCACCTCAGCCTCTCAGCATAATTGGATTACAGTGTGTGCCAACACACCCAGATGATAACATATCTTTTATTGGTGGCACTTATTTTCCCATCTCATATTCATCTTTTGGAACTCCCTGGGGTCACTTGAAGGTATACTACTTTCAATCAAATTCTTATTTCAGGTTCTGCTTTGGTGGAAACAAAAAGTAAGCATTAACTGCATATGACTCAGGCTTCAACCTTTGTCACTCTGAACCTCTGATATGAAAATTTTCTTCTCTCAATCCTCATCCTATGACTAAAGTTTCCTGGCCTTCTCTGTCTTCAGATTTCACTGCTAAACCCAGCCAAGATAGCTATGCTTTTATTCCTATATAGAGAATGATTTCTTTACACATACATCTGCCTTTATCCCTAACTGTAACAAAACTGTGAAGACGGTAAATTCTGAAATTGTGCCTCTTTGTTCCTATATTCCTAGTGGCTAATGCTATATCCAGCATAAAGGGAATTTAATTATATGACTTCTCCCACTTGAAATGTTATTTCCTTCTCTCTTTTCCAAGAAATCCCCATATCTGTGATTTAAGATTCCTTTCTGAAACCTTCTTTAATACCACTAGAAGAAACAGTCTCTACCCTATGATCTTGTGATGACACTCAAAATAGTCACTTCTTCGATACCACTTTTAATATTGTCAGATTATTTTTTATATTGACTGCTGCACTTTTCTACAAACTTCTTGAAGAGAGAAATTTACTATATTCCATTTCATTTGCTCCAGCCAATACCTCAATACCTTGGAAATAATAGATACTGCTGAATGCAGAGAAAAAGTATAAGGACATTATTAGTTTTATTCAATGTTCATGCCTCCTGTGATTCCTGCATTAAACATATCTGTGCAGTTTACATTAAAGACAAAAGAGAAATAGCAATGGCTGAAATCTGTATGTAAGGGCAGAAAGCCTGTTGCTTTGATAGGACTTTTGAGAAGCTATAGACCAACAGCTATTTGCAATTAGCTTATTGAGTTGCTGTTGAACTATGAATCTGTATGATTACTAAATCTCAAATATATGTATTTCTATGTTATTTCAGAAAAGAAGTGTGTGAACTTTTTTAAAAATAGTGGTCACAATTTAGGCCCTTTAGGTGAGGGCCATTATCATATTGTAATGTCCCTCCATACATCTGTCCCACCATACACAGAATTTTTAATACTGTCTCCATCAAATTTTCTTAAATAATATAAAGCACGTCACAAATTTGTCTCAAAATAACTGACAACTCATCCCTTCAAGTTTTGCAAAGACATATTTATATTTGGCACATACTATAAATAACAGCAGGTGATTTTGCCACAACCATTTTTCACTCACTTCTAATTTATCTCACATTTATGCTTCTTCCAGGTTAAGTCTCAAACTGAAGTGCAGTTATAAACTTTGCACTAGGTCATGCTTATTGACTTGTATGTTTTAAGTTGTCTTTCTAACACATCATAAATGGAGGTATATATGGCTAATTATATAAAATTAATGTTTTATAAGAATATACATATTCTTACACAAAAATACAGAGTTTACAGTAAACTGAAGAGATGAATTCCAATCTGTAGACTTTAAGAAAACAATGGAAGTTCTAGTTTTAGAAAAATAATTTCCAAAGGAACTCCAAGTGACTACAGAGACGAACAAAAAGTATTTCACATGCTTTGGAAATACAATCTTCTGAAATGAACAGAAAAAAATGTAAAAATAAATATGAGAGACTGGAGTCTGGAGGGAGCACATCAAAGAGGTACAAGCTAAAGAGTAGAAGAATGTATACAGTGACATTTAAGTAGGTTGTAGAAACATCCCAGAAGGCAGAAAAAGCTCAAATTATGGAACAGAGGTAAGAGACTTGCAAGAATAATGAGGCGTGGTTTATTCATTTTGTTGCTCTTCTACTCTTCCAAACCCCTGTCCATTCCTAGACAAGTAGGCCAGGACACTATTTCTTTAATACTTGCAGTGCATGTTGTGCATTATTTCATTATGGCTATTATCACATCTTTTTTTCCTTTATGAGTCTATCTTACACCTCCATGTGGGCTGTCAACAGGTATTTTTATTTTATATACCCCAAATCTATCCTAAGACAAACAATAAATGAATGTTGCTAGAACAGCTGGAGTATTAGGTCAATGTGAAGAACTGGGTTGAGAAATAAAAATTTGATGACATAAATGCAGAAGTCTTTGCATATAGTTAAAATTGAACTCATCCTAAGAATAACAGAAAAACATAGCGATGGTACCTTCTGTTGATCTACCAGAATCTTCATATAAGGTATCTCATGCAATCTTCACAATCACCCTTTTAGGTGGGCACTAATATCTCTATCTTGTAGATTTCAAAACCAAGGCCAGACAGGTTAAATTTGATACATTGTAGTCAGGTATGGTGGTACATCCCTGTAATCCTAGCATTCTGGAAGGCTGAGATTAAGAAGACTGCAAATTGGAGTCCAGCCTGGGAATTTAGTGACCTAGGGAGACCCTGTCTCAGATTAAAAAAAAAAAAAAAAAAAAAGATTGAAAAAAATGATGGCAATGTAGCTCAGTGCGAAAGTTCTGAGTTCAATCTCCAGTACCATACACCCACAAACCTTGGTAACTTAACCAAGGTCATTTAGAGGCACATTGTATGTGGCGGACACTTTTCCAGATGCAGCAAATAAATTGTCCACCAAGATATACAAGATCTTTGCACTCCCCAAGCTTCTGTTCTCATTAAGTGAAACCAATTTTAAACAAAACTACCAAAAGTAAGTTAAAAGTTTCACACATGATGGCCTGAAGAAGAGTAAAGCAAGCTGATAAGATTGGGAGCTCTGAGGGGTGATGCAGAAGAGTTTGTCTCACTTCATAGATCATGAGTCTCCCTATATTACACTCTCTTCCTATGTTATTCAGGGGATGAAGTAACCAAATATGAGGTTTGGGAAGCTAGTGGTAATGTGAAGAAATTTTAGGCAACCGTACTGATTACCAGAGAAGAAATGTTCATTCAGAATGGGGCTTTGGAAAGTGCATGAACAGAAGCAATTGTTACAACAGAAAACAATGACGTGTTCTATAAATAGTTAAATTGATCGGACACAAAGAATATGGAGGAGCAAGGAGGCAACAACAATAATGATGATGACAATGATGCTGATGATGTAATAGTGATGATTATAATTACAATAATAATAACATGTCTTCAGTATTTTCCCAGTACATGTCTAAGGTTACATAGGGGTCTTTGATGGAAAGTGAATTTTTTTTGAAAGTTAATTTTTAATCACTGAAAATGTTTAGCAGAGTATAGTACACTCACTACAAGGTAATACAGGATGATTTGGGTTGGTATTCAAGGTAATTTTATATTAAATTGGAAAGGTCATTAAAGAATATAAGTATGACATAAAAATGCTATTTCCATTTTAAATCTCTTTCTGTCCCTCTAATTATGTATAGAAGAAATTCTCAATTTGAGCTATTTTGAGCTGTTTTGACTTAACACCTCTTTAATCTCCCTTTTTAAATGAAGAGTGAGTAGGCCTTATATTCGGAGCCTTCAGCAGCCAACGGTATCTAGCTGAAACTTAAAAGTTTATTTTCATTGAATTTATTTTTATAGATATCCTGTATTTATGGTCAATGATACTAGTTAACCATTTATCATAATGATAAACTTCAACTTTTATAATAGATTTAAGTAAAAGAATAAGTGTATTTAAGAAAAATACTAGAGGTAAGTAAATAACAATAGTCAAATTGAGCATGGAGCAAAAATGTTAAAGGTGATAGAAGGCAGGAATTTGACGATACTGCAGTAAGTCACAGAAGTCACCCGGACTGGAGAGGGAGCAGCTCAGAGGTTTTGAATTGCATTTACTGAAAGGATTTTGAGATCACTTAGGGATTCCCAGGAGTTTGGGTATCTGGATGAGTTAGTAGGTCATAGACTATGATAGATTATGATTTATGCGTGTTGAATATTAGATGGCAGTAAAAATATGCTCAAGAAGTCTGGCATCTAGTTGTACATTTAAGACTGAAACTCAATTCTTTTTCTTCCCCGAACTGTATATTCTATAGAGAATTCTGCACCATATAAGATGTCTACTGATGCGTATTATTTCTTGAATTTTGAATAGTGTGCCATACCTATAGGATGTCATTCTTTTTTTTTTTTGTGGGTACCGGGGGTCGACCTCAGGACCTCGCACACCAGCAGGCACCCTTGTCGCTGAGCGATATCACCGGCCCTTTTTTTATATATGGGTTCCGGGAGTCGAACTCCAGCCGTCGCGCTTGCGAGGCAGGCGCTTATGCCGCTGAGCCATCTCACCAGCCCCAAGGATGTCATTCTTAAGCTCCTCTTTAACTCTTTCAACATCCAGATAGAAAAAGTACTGTAATGAGGGATTCCTTGAGCCTGTGCACATACCTCTTAGTTTCACCAGCAGGTGGATTCCTGAGTCGCAGATTGTGTTATATTGCCCTCTAAAACAGTAAGTCAGGCACTTATCTGTGAACCTTCAGATATTAGTGTTGTCAGTGGCACTGCAGGCAAGAAACATATACCAGAAGCATATGTCAGTCCCAGTAAA
The DNA here is from genome assembly GCA_028451465.1 of Erethizon dorsatum. NCBI lineage: Eukaryota > Metazoa > Chordata > Mammalia > Rodentia > Erethizontidae > Erethizon > Erethizon dorsatum. The sequence goes on from CM051842.1 coordinate 20,243,944, forward strand.
AATGGGTTTCTGCCTCTCATTGGGTGGAAGGAGTTGTAATGGTCTGAAAAATGATATCTATCCTTAACCCTTGCAATCTGTAATTTTACTTTATAAGAAAGGGTCTTTGTTGATGTGATTAAGTTAAAGATCTTGAGATGTGGAGATTATCTTGAACTATTCACGCTGGCTATAAATGCAATCACACATGATAACAGGGCAAAAGTATATTTGACTGACAGAAAAGGAGAAGACAATTTGATTGGATTGATGTGGCCACAAAGCAAGGAATTCTAGTAGCCACCAGAAGGTAGAAGTGAGGAAAAGATTATGTTCTAAAGACTCTGGAAGGAGCACCACCCTTTTGACACCTTGAATTTAGCTCAGTGATACTGATTTCAGATCTCTACTCCCCAGAACTATGAGGAAACAAATTTCTATTGATTTAAACTGCAAAATTGGTAGTGATTCCTTATAGCAGTCATAGGAAACTAATATAGAGGTCCAGTGTAATGCAGTTGCCACAGAGTTGCTGTTTGTTCCTCTTCAGTGCTACCACATTGAGGACTTATCATGGTTCTCTGCTTCTGATGGGTCGGGTGTTCAGAAATGACAGTAGGCTGATTAACTCAGATAAGCAGTTCATGCTGATGCACCCATGAAAAGCCTTCATTCCTTCCATTATGGCTTTAGAACTTATGGGGCCATTGAGCCATGGTGAAATCACTGGAGGCAATAGAGGCTGGTTAAAAGTCATTGGACAGTCTTCCTGTTTACCTATACGATTATCTCTACTAGGCACTGCTATGTTAACCAAAGAATCATACACTGTTTACATGTCCACTCCCAGAGACGCACGCACATGCCTTTTCAACTGAGTCTTTGTCTCTGTTGTCATCTTTCTCTTTCTGGGAGCCTTAGCCAACCAGTCAAGCCATTGACCACTGCCAAGTTCTCCATTGGATATTAGCTGAGACCTCGTATTCCTCCACACAAGTTGATAATCAACTGTATTCCTCACAGACTTGCCCACTGGAAGAATTTCCCTTCACCACTGTCATTTTAGGTTATCCTTGAATTGGTCTTTGATGTGGCATCAGGCTGTTTTGGCTTCACTAACATAGTCCCTGATTTATGAATGTTTGAGTTGCGAACTTTCACAGATAATAATGGACCTTGCATTGTGGACATTTGTAGATCGCAGAGGTAGCTCATGTGTCCACTGGACGTTGTCACAGTGGTGCTGCTATGTGCTTACTGTACAGTGCAATAGTATACAGTAATACAGTACTCAATCAGAGCCCAGGATGTCCAGAAGCAGGAGAAAAAGCAGTGCTGATGTGGCAGGGACTGTTAGGAAGTGCAAAGCAATAAGCATGGAAACAAAAGTGAAAATAATTGAGAGATTGGACCAAGGGGGAAAGATGGTAGATGTCACTCTTTCTTATAACATTAATCACTCAACCTTTAGCAGAATTCTAAAGAACAAAGATAAGACCTTGGAGCATGTGAAATCTTCTGTGCCAGTGAAGTCAACTATAATATCCAAAAAAGTATGTTAAAATGATAGAGGAGATGGAGAAACTTCAACTCTGTGGATGCAGGATCAGAATTAGCCTTAGGTCCCACTCAGCTTAATGCTTATTCAAGAAAAAGCTAAAAGCCTGTTTGAAGACTGGAAGAAAAAATGGGATAAACAGGGTAAATCTCTTACTTAAGACTCACTTTGTCAGACTTATGAATGAATCCAACTTACAAACGTTCTGCCAGAACAGAACTCGTTCATAAGTTGGGGACTGTTATAGTCAGGGTTTTCAGGGGAAACAATACAATACAGGACACATAACTTATAGAGTTATTTTGTAATAGTCACCCGAAGAGTCATATACAAAAGAGTGCAGGAAATCTGTCCACACACTAAAGACCCAAAGAATCCAGCTGAAGGCCTGGATTCTACAGCAGTGTCCTGCATGGGTCCAGCTGAAGACCTAGAGCCCATGGCAATGCCTCCACGAATCCAACTAGAGGCCCAGAGCCCACAACAATGTCTCATGCAAGGATATTTCATGGATCTGTGCTGGGAAGGCCCAAAGGTCAGCGGTGGAAGCTAGAAAGTCTGCACCAGCGGGATGAAGGACCTGTGCCAGCAGGCTGAGGGATCTGCCCAGGAGCCAGGAAGCAACGCTCAGAGTAAGAACCGGAGCTCCCCCGAAAGTCACCATAGCCATCCTCAGCAACAGTGAGGTCCCGAGCTCCTCCGACGATGAGAACAGCCAAGTTCCTATCAGGAAAGCCAGCGTGACAAGCTCCTCAAGGAGAACCGACAGCAGCAACTCTTCCTCACCAGTTCTCCTTTTTATGTTGTTGGCAACAGTCCTCAGGTGGGCCCTCCACACCCAGCACCATGCTGATTCAGTTCAGCTGGGTGTTACAAGTTGACCACCAGTTGTCAATCCACCACAGGGACTTACTGCATATTTATCAATACTAAATATTTCCTTCAGTGTGAGTTCACCAGAGGGAAAACCCTATGAGGTCATAGGTGAAAGCAAAGGGGCAAATGCCAGCACAGAGACAGGTGACATGGAAACTGAAGTACTTGTTTATGTAACTTGAAGTTGCTTTCTTGGGAAACATCATGAACTGGAGAACTCTCTGGCTTTACATAATGACTCCGTTTAAAAAGGCTCAATTCTCTGAGCCTTTTGATGACACTTTCAGTATTCTGCGAAGTTATTTCTAGCAATGTCACCTCGTTTCCTATAGTCTATTATTTCCAAGCTTCAAAGAACCATCTCACTTGTGTTTTAAAATTGACTCTAGTGTCCTTGCCTGGGTGTTAAATTCTGATTCAGGAGAGTGCCTCAATAAAATGTCTTCAACGAAGCCTTAAATTCAGTTGTCTCACTGCAGTCCAGTACAAACAGGATCCTTTCCCAGGCATGTTCTCCCATTTTCTACTGGAAGATATTTTCTTGGGAGAGTAGCAACAGATCTTCCCTACCTGGACCATGCTTAGTCTTGACCCTAGTTCAATGGTGGCAACCCTATGGCATACATGCCACAGCTGGCTGTTTATCACTAAAAGCTCTAAAAGGTTCCCCATCGCTTCCCTAATTATTGGTAGAAGCAGTGAAGGAAAAGCAGAACAGATCTGTGGGTTCATGATTTTACAAGTACTTCCTTTCAAGTGTCTCCAACCCATCTCTATGGACCCACTGCTTCTCTATGAGGGCTTACCTTCTGCATCAATTTTACAATTAGATCTTCAAAGAGATTTTCAGCACATTTTGCCCTCTGGCTCTAAGGCATCAGAATCTCTTTAAAAGCTGCCAAGTAGCCTTTTGACTTCAACACCATGCCTTAAGCTAATAGTTGGCTGTCCTCAGCCTGCAATTTCTTTTCTTTAGGATTTCAATCACAGTTAAAAACAGCCAGCCAAATATACGATTCTTATAATTGCCTTTACTGCCTTATAGCTAGAGCTCTAGAGTGATTGCACCTGTGTCCCATAGCAGTTTACCCCATGTGCAAGTCTTAATAGTTGTGATAGAAACACACACCTGGAATTATCAACAATACTGCTTTAACCACCATTAAGTGATCTTTGTTATCATTTAGCCAGCAAGTAATCTAATGTCAGCGTCCCATCCTGAAGTTCTGCTTCCTAGGACAACTTCTGATATCAACCATTTTAGCTTGTGATTTCTTAGAAGCAGATGCTGAGACAAAGGTATGAGAGAAAGTCATTTATTTAGGAGATGATTCCTTCAAAATACCAGCAGAATCAGAAAGGGAAGGAAGAAAGCCAGCAAAAGGTGAGTAAGCAGACAACCACTGTGACAGCTGAGGCTCAATTCTGAGTGGAGTCTCTGGGAGAGAGTATTGAGTATTAAACACCCTGAGATTTATCTGCCTTGAGAGTTAAGAAAGCTGGGACATCTGCCTTCCAATTCCCATCCATCATCCACTGAGGATCTCTAAAGACTCAACAACTACAGTCAGCCTCTTAGATATATGGGCTGAGGAAAGCCTCATAGGGAAAGATTCAGGTGTTTGCTAGAGGACCTGGTCAGAATTTACTGCAATACTATTAGAGTATGATGGGTTTTAACTGAGATATTCAAAGTGGTGTGAAAAATGGATTTATTCTACTGCCAAAAAATTCCAACAAGTTTTCGGAAATATGGTAGTATCCACTCTTACAGATGATATTATGAAGTAGATGGAGTTTCTAAGTTGGAAACATGTAATACGCAAAAAGGACAACCACCAGTGCTGGAGGAATGATTACACTTGAGAAAGAGTAAACAAAAGTTGAGTTCATAATTAGTTAAATGTGAGTATAAGGCATGGCAGTCATTTTTCTCACTTTTGACTCATAACTTTTAAATTTTTAATTGGAGGGCAAATGTTAAAAATTCTCTTACTGAATTCATTCAATAAGTGATGTTATAAAACAAAAATATCCAAAGGAGATGGCAAAAGAAAATACAAAATATTAGTCTCTCTTATACCTATACCATTTTCTTCTCTATATGAGAATTCACACAACAGCAAGCTATTCAGAAGCTTTGAACACAAACATAAATTTTATTTTGTTCTAACTTCTGTAACAAAAATAACATAGGTGATTTTTGATTCAATAGTTATAAATCTTTCTATAAAAACATGCACACAATTTTTATTCCCATGTTGCTATCCTCTTTGCCACTTGCAGAGTGAATTATTGAAACAAAGTTATGAGCTTCCCAGATATTGAATATCTGTAGTAGAAAATACTGCCACAGCCTAAAAAAAGTTTTCTTTTTTGTCTAGTTTGTTCTTCTTCAACCTTTTTCCTCTTCTCCCTTTCCCCTCACCTTCCAAATATATAAGTCAAAAGCATTTATTTTACCTGGATTTTTTTTTCACTCTTGCCTTACTGCCTTTTTTAAAGAGAATGGCTTGGATTAGAGAAATACATTAACTCTGAAGAGCTGTTAAGGGAACTATTAATGTTGCCGAAATTGACTTAATTTCTGCATGCTAATGTTTTGTACTATTTATTTTGAAGAAGCATGTGAGTAAAGCCAGAGTCTCAGTTTTTCAAATGAAGTAAAGGATGGAGGGAGTTGATGGTTATTATAGTCATGATTAATTATTTCAATATCTAAAAGAAATCGCTACTACATTTTCCCTTTAACTCATCACTGTTATAAATGTATTTACTGTTTCTCTTGGTTAATTCATGGGTGCATTCATCCTAAGACATTTTTTGAAATTTATGTCAAATGTATGTCTCAGTGACTCAGGACAGACTTGGCAATGTCACCATTTCTTTATTTTAATTCTCGTTTTATCTAACAATGGAAATATTTTATCATACTTTGTCAATTTTAAAATTATTTTTATAGACTATTAAAAGTTTAAAGTTACATCAGTATTTTTGCTAGCAAAATACCTTAAAGACTTTAGCCTGGCATGGGTGGCCATCTTTTGCACAGAAGTAGTCGACAGTATTCACATTATATAATTACAAGAATATTATAGAAAATTCTGGCTTGTGTCTTGATATCCCCCCAAAGCCTCACGCACTCATAGGTGGTAGTTTTCAGAGGTGGCTGGATCTAGAGTGTGTGATGCTGGGATTAAGGGTGTGTGATTACTAAATTAGTCCACTAATTGGGTTGACATAGTTCTGGGTGTGAATAATGGGAAGGCCCACCCTGGGTGTTAGTGCTAACCCCCCCAAGGTCACATACCTTGGATAGAATATAAGGGACAGAAAGAGGGCTGCTGGTGTCCTTCTCTGCTTGCTGCTTTTGCTAAGACATTTTTTAAAATTTATATCAAATACATGTCTTAATGACTCAGGACAGACATGGCAATTCACCATTTCTTTATTTTATTTTATTTTATTGTTTGCCTTTTGTCTTCTGCTCTCCATGAACTGTTTCTTCTCTGCAAAGCCCTTCTGCCATGCCACCCTGCCTTGGAGGCAGCCAACTATGAACTGAAAGGGCTACAGACTGTGAACCAAAATAAATCTTTCCTCCATTAACTTTGGGTGTTGAGTATTTTGTTTCAGTAACAAGAAAAGTAACTAAGACATGTATTTACTATTTATCTTGGTTAATTCATGGACACATGCATCCTAAGATTTTTTTTTTTTTTTTTTGAGACAGGGTCTTGCTATGTTGTCCAGGCTGGCCTTGAACTCACTACATGGACTCAAACTCATGGCAATTCTCCTGCCTCAGCCTCCTGAGTGCTAGGATTATAGGCCTGTGCCACCACACCCAGCTTCCTAAGACATTTTTTAAAATTTATATCAAATACATGTCTTAATGACTCAGGACAGACATGGCAATTCACCATTTCTTTATTTTATTTTACTTTATTTTTTTTGTGGGTACCGGGGGGTCGACCTCAGGACCTCGCGCGCCAACAGGCACCCGTGCTGCTGAGCGATATCACCGGCCCCTTTTTTCGTATGTGGGATCTGGGAGTCGAACTCGGGCCCTCGCGCTTGCAAGGCAGGCGCTTACGCCGCTGAGCCATCTCACCGGCCCCATTTCTTTATTTTAACTCTCATTTTATCTAACAATGGGAATAGTTTATCATACTTTGTCACTTTTTAAAAATATTTTAATGGAATGTCAAAAGTTTAAAGTTATGCCAATATTTTTGCTAGCAAATGTTTAAGGACTTAAGCCTGGCATGGGTGGCCATTTTTGCACAGGAGTAGTTGACACTATTCATATTATATAATTTCAAGGACATTATAGACAATTCTCTAATAGATAGTAGGGGGGGAATTTTATCAAACATATTTTGAATACCTATTGGATGTAGGATATTCAAGCTGAGATCAATTTCTGAGCTTCCTTTAGGAGGGAATAATGTTTTCATTCCATGATTATAAATGAGGTTAAAGTGAAAGATGATAATTATGGCTAACAGAATCTAGAATATTTTAAATGTTTACTATTGGCTTGGCAGTGTGTTAAGATCTCTACATAATTATCTTAGTTTAACCTCATGCCAACCCTGACTTGAAGGTGCTAACATCCTCATTTTATTGATGAGAAAACCAGGCACAGCAATGTAAAGCACTCCTTCAAGTCAAAAAGCAAGTAAGTGACAGACCTGATATTTAAACTAAGTCTGTAACTAAGGTACATTTTCTCTCCAAATATTCTCTGGAAGCCAAGAAATATTGACTTAATTTTAAAGTGACATCAATGATTAAAATTAGATCCATATTTTGAAAGCAGGTTATAAATGGTAGAAAGGAGCAGAGAAGCACAGGATACTAAAAATTGGGAAGGAATTTGGGATACACCAAAAATAAATGATCTGTGGAACAGAAGGTTACAGAAACAAAGACAACCTAAAGTCACCCAAATTCATAATTTTGCTAAAGGCTAACCCTGGAAGAAGGGACTATTAAAACTAAAAATATATATCAAGACTAAAAATAATCCTATTATTTGACCAAGTAATTCCGAATATACTATATAGTTTTTATATATAATTCAAAATTCCAGCCCACAATATAAAATAATAGTGACAAAAATGTGGCCTGTCATTATTTAATATTAAAAATTAAGACAACATTTATTTTAAAATAGTGAAATATATCAATCATTGGGAAAAGTTTACCTATAGACACTTGTCTGAATGGAATATTCAGCCACTGTTAAAATTATGTTAAGACCAGGCAGTAAAATGGTAAATATTTTTGAGATTACTGTAAACAAAAAATAGGACTTAAAATTTTATCTACATTATGATCAATGCTATACATCACAAATGATAGTAGTACAATTGTCTTACATATTTTATATAATTTTTGGCCCATTAGTCTGGTTTTCAATGGGTATATATGATAATTAACTTTATAAGATCTTATAAAATAAATTAATTAATCTGATGCTGGCAAAATAAAAGGGGGTTGGAGGGAAGGGGGAAAAACTGAAACATGTTATGTATATGTACCAATTCCCTACAGTGAATGTAATCATTATGTACCGCAAACATGTAGTAATAAAGTTAAGAAAATAAAGAAAAAATGTATCATTGGGGAAAGCAGGCAATGGACTAAAAATATTAAGTATTAAAAATGGTAGAACTACTAATGTTCTTTTATAAGAAAAATATGAATAAAATACTATAAATTGAAAGAGTGAGAATAAGTGAATACTCTCAGAGAGGGATGTACTTGATTTTCATCTTAATGGATTTTCTTCTCTGAGGATGAAAAACTTAATCCCACTTCTTTGCTGTGACAGGTACTGCTAATTACATATCCATTCTTCCCCCTTTAACTTCCTCAAAGAACATTCCTTTGTTGGGAAGTGGGAGTAGGCATTGTGTCTAAGACTCTTCTGCTGGTAGGAATGCCTAGCTATGAATGGGTGTCTTTTTCAATAGCATCTAAATAATGTCATACTTCACAAGCAAAAATGCAAGACAGCCAGTTAACATTTGAATTTCAGGTAAACAGTGATTTTTTTCAAAATAAGTACATTGAAATATTTCATGAGATACATTTATACTAAAGCAATTTTTCATTGTTTATCTGAAATTCAAATGTAACTGGGTGTCCTGTATTTTATCCGGCAACCCTCCATGTAAAGAATGTGGAAAACTGGTGTTCCTTGATGCAGGGTTTATTAACAATAGTGTAGCTATATTAGTTTATATTGTGTTTTACTGCATGTAACAGAAGCCAGGCTATAATGATCTAATAAAGTAAGAGTTCGGTTTTCTCCTATAACAAAATGTTTGACAACAAGAAATCCAAAGAGAGCATAGTTGCTCAAGAAATGAAGAAACAAGTCTCCTTCAAATCGCCAGTTCTAGCTCTATAGAACATGTCTTTGGTCCATGGTCTTTGAGAATAGGATGGCCCACCTCTAGGCATTCTGTGTGGATCCTGGACAAAGAAGAGAACACAAGTGAAGAGCAAAGCACACCTGGCAGTTTTGTCCATGCTTTCTCTTCCTTTTGCTTATCATCATCCTTATTATTTGAATCAGGAAACCTAGTTTTAAGGGACGCTTCACCTAGTGACTTAGATAATTCCTCATTAGCTTTCTATCCCATTATTCCCTATCTTCAGGAAACCTTCTCTGTCCAACAACAGTAACAACACTTTCTCATTATTCAGAATCCAGCTTAAGCTCCAGCACCTCCTCCAAACATGCTCTTTGTTTGTCAGTGCTCTATAGTCACTAAACTTTCAAGCATGTGAGTATGTTCAGTACATCTTATTTCTAGATATTCTTGATTGTATTGTCCTTGTTCTTTGTGTATTTGTAATACTTTGATAAGTGGACTATACGGTTTTTGGTAGAAGGGACCATGCCTTATTCACCAAATGCCAGCCTTTTAATCAATAATGTTTGTTGATGGGCTTACCAACAAATGCACAAAGCTTAAGTGAATTTCATGAGAAACTTCTTAGTTTAAACTGGGAATAAGCAGAATGCCTTTCATTTTCCTTTTTTATCTACTTATTTAATGCTTCATTGCATGTGCAATACATTTACATGGTTTTAAATTCCAAAGATATGAAGGATTATACAGTGTGAAATATCTGCCTCCCACATCCTCCCCCTAGTCATCTAGCTTCTCTCCCCATGCAACTGACCTCATCAGTTTCTTGTATTCTCTGGAGAGAACTTTTGTATTTACAAGCCAATGTGCATAATTTAAAATTCATTATGAATGTTACGCATTCACTGTGTACTGAACTTTATGCCAGGCATTGCATTCAATGCTTTGCATTCAATTCTTCCCAAAACTCAATGAGGCAGATGTTCTTAATTATCCCCATTTTGCAGATAAGGAGACTGAGTTTCACAGTATTTTTTCTCAGTGCTGAATCTTTTTATTAAAAATATAAAAGGTAGGGGCCGGTGAGATGGCTCAGTGGCATAAGCGCCTGCCTTGCAAGCGCGAGGGCCCGAGTTCGACTCCCGGATCCCACATACGAAAAAGGGGCCGGTGATATCGCTCAGCGGCACGGGCGCCTGTTGGCGCGTGAGGTCCTGAGGTCGAACCCCCGGTACCCACAAAAAAAAATATATATATATCAAAGGTAAACTGTGTCTCAAACGATTATATAGGCCGTGTAAAGGAAGAATCATCTCCACATATCTGGAGAGTATAAGATCTGTGGTTGTCTAATTCTTGATTGAGGGAGCGTAGTTGTGATAAATGAATATTTCAGACTTGGATCTTTTATCTCAATACAGAATTTCACCCTCTGTCTAGGTTATTACAGCAAGATGTTGTTATAAAATTACCATGTATCTAGCTGGGCATGGTGGCGCATGGCTGTAATCCCAGCATTCAGGAGACTGAAGCAGGAGATTCACCAGAAGTTCAAGCCCAATTTGGGTTATATAGTAAGTTCAAGACCAACCTAAACAACATAATGAGACCCTTATACATCCCCCCAACAAATAACCATGCGTCTAATGGATGTGTTTCCCTAATTGTGTAAAAGGAGAGGAGTTTGCAAGAAGCAATAGAGTTGCTTTTGTGTGCAGGTGCTGCTGTGATCAAACCTGAGGCCTTGCACATGTTAGGCAAATGCTATCCCTCTGAGCTATGGCCTGAGCCCTTGTAGATCTTTATTTATTTTTTATTTTATTTATTTATTTTTTTTAGTGTTTGAGACAGGGTCTCGACAAGGCTGGCCTTGAACTCACTATGTAGCCCAGGCTGGCCTCAAAATCATGGCAATCCTCCTGCCTCAGCCTCCCAAGTGCTGGGATTACAGGCATGCACCACAACACCCGGCCCCTTGTTGATCTTTTCAGTGTTTCTTAATCAAAATTCTTGTCTCTTTGCCTTTATTTCAGACTCTTCCATGCTCCTCTGATCTTCATCCTCTTTTCTTTACTCCTTGTCCTGATTCATCTGTCTTCATTGTGTTTTTCTCCAAAACACTTGCCCTTTTCTAGGAAGCTACTGATTGCTAGAGAAAAAGCCCAACAGTTAGCACAAACAGATGTTTCTTATATGAAACCAAAAATAATCAGTTAAGACTTAGAAGTAACTTTGTGCGAAAAGTGCACAACCAGGTTGCAGAAGTTTTTAGTACAGTAAATAGCTAGTAATGTGATTTAAAATATTTTAAAAATTACGGGCCTTTGCACACTTCACAAAATAGAAAAATACTAAAATGAATTCCAACACAGCCAACAGCCACCTCTGTTTGAAGTTGTGTTAAAATGAGACTTCTTGTAAGCATATTAGTACTGTACTAATTCAGATAAAATAGCTTAAACTTAATATCAATGATATTCACAGATAGTTCATAACCTAATACCGTAAAATGTGATTAAGTTAAAAATAGCTTCCTTCACTGGTAAGAAATTTGAAAAGTTTTAAAAAATTTGTAGCAATCCATGATATTACAAAGAAGGACTGGTGCTCTCATGCATTGTTGGAGACAATTTGAGAAAAATCTTTTGAAATGACACTGTAGACTGTCAGGCTGCGTTACTTAAACCGTGGAGTTTTGCCCAGTCACCAGTCTATACAATGCTTCTCTAACACGCAGATTCTCGTGCGGTCAGTCTAGAGCAGAAATGAGATTTTGCTTTTCTAATAAGCTCCAGTTGATGCCAACCCTGCTGAACCCTTGGCCACTATTTGAGTAACAATGTTCTGAGTACTGCGGCTGGTGCAAGTGATATAGGGGAAAATATAACTCACAACCTGTTAGACGTCAAATATGCCGAGTTGGTGTCCCCTGAAATTGAAGAATGAATTCCAAAGGACAAAGGAGGTTAAGAGTAGGAAAGGTTTATTGGGGAACAGGAATAGCTCCTGAGAGAAAAGAGGGGACCTGGAAGTGGGTTGAAGTGGGTGGCCACCGAGGCCCTGTGTTAGGGGTAATTTATACCACAAAGTCACAATGTGGGTACAATGTGGGTCGACCTATAATCAACCTATAGGATTACAAGTGTAACTGCTTAGCTGATATTGATCCAATGCTGCAAGTCATGTAGCAAGGGTACATGGAAAGAACAAAGGCATTTTTGGGAAGGGATGGGTCCAGATGCTCTGGTCACCTACCTGGGCAACTGATGCTTAGCTGGACTTCCTGAACCAGGTGGTACTAATTACAGTATAATTCCAAGTTACTGCTTATCCCTGAGGGAGGCATGTAGGCCTGGCCATTGCATCTTTATCTTAAAGCCACATCTTCAGATGCACCTCCAGCCACAATTCTGATGTCTTTATTTTGTCTGCTGACTTCCTCGACAACCTAGTCCCTCTCTAACTGTATATTAATTTCTATCTAACTTAGTTGCCTATAATACAAGGACTTCTTTATCTAGAATAATTATCTGAGTTAATGTTAAATAACAAGCATGGGAGAGATGGTTAGTACCCCAAAGAGAAGGGTCAGCGATATGTTTCCTCTTACTTGACCGGAGGGAGGTAGATGCAACAGTCACTTGCATGGGCTACAAACATTTCATAAATGAAGAAGAAGCCAGATTTTACTTAAAAACATTTTGTTTTGTCTTTTTGAGACGAGGTTTTGCTATGTAGTTCAGGCTGGCCACGAACTCACGGCGATCCTTCTGCCTCAGCCTCCTGAGTGCTGGGATTACAGGCATGTGCCACCACACCTGGCAAGAAGCCAGATTTTAAAAAGCAAGCTACAGAACTACACTTGGGAAAGCCATTTGATGGGGTTTGCTCTGGGATAGGAGGAGGAATGCTTATAAATTTGGTGGACTAATAAATTAATAGTTTTTGCTAACAATTTATTTGTTTCTAATAAAATTCAGTTATGTGGAGCAAAGTGGCCTGTTTTTTTTTTTTTTGTGGGTACCCGGGGGGTCAACCTCAGGACCTCGCGCGCCAACAGGCACCCGTGCCACTGAGCGATATCACCGGCCCCTTTTTTCGTATGTGGGATCCGGGAGTCGAACTCGGGCCCTCGCGCTTGCAAGGCAGGCGCTTATGCCACTGAGCCATCTCACCGGCCCCAAGTGGCCTGTGTTTTACACATCATTTTAAGGTGTTTTGGATAGGAGTGGAGAGCTGACTGTTTCCATACGAGTTAAAAGACATTTGAAGGTTGGTGGCTTTTAGACAGAAAAGAACGAGAAGAGTATTTTGAAGGAAGAGAGACTTACAGATGTTGAAAGAAGAGGGTGGGACTGGAGAGAGAAGAGGGAGAGGTGAAAATTTTTCTTTCATGAGGTTTCTGTTTTTAGCAAAATATGATGGGGTACTCCTGCTAGCTCCCTAAAGAACTGACTTGGGAAGGAGTGCTAGGGTGAAATCTGGAAGGAAGAGGAAGATGGGGGAAGAAGGAGAAAAGCATGAGAGCCTTTTGTGGCATAATAAAGGGATAATTTTTTTTTTTACTGATGTTAATTGGGGGCAGAGGAGTCAGGGTTTGTCCTCGCTATTCATGATTCTTCTTTTGCTCTTGTCTTTTGCCTTCTGCACATTTTTCACAATTCAGGACTTGGGTTGAGGTCTTACCAAAGATAAACAAAACCGGAAATTAGTCAAAAGCAGATAAAACAGATTTTATTCAGTAACTCCTGCAAGATAGGAAAGAGCTGAGGTAAATTTCAATTTGCTCAGAGGTGGCTGGGTGTTTTAAAGGAGGAATGAAGAAGTCAGAAGAAGTAAAGCAAGCAGTTAGAGCAGAGTCAGAGGAGTGAAAAATTGAAAAAAGCAGCTAAGAGCTCGGTCAATGAATATGGATTAGATCCTAGCTCCTGCTAACTTACATTTAAGGCATTTAGGCTAATAATTCCCCACAACATTGGGAGACAGAGACCCTATCCTGATGATTAATGTTTTGTTTGTTGTTTGTTTGAGGTGCAGGGGTTTGGACGCAGGGCCTAAAACAGGCTAAGCACATTCTTTTCTACAGAGCTACACTGCAGCTCTGATGACTGCATTTCAAAGAATCCTCTGGGTTCTTTAAGAAAGAAACTCCAGAGCTGTGGGAGGTACATATGCATCTTAAAGGAACAGAGGAAGTATTCAGAATTATAAGCTTTTCATTTGTATTTTTAAAAAACAATTACAGTATTCTAAGAAAAAAAGTCAAAGGCCTATCCTAAGGTGTTGATTCGAACAAAAGTAAGTTCTTTTGGCAGCTTTGACCTTTTCCAAACTTAAGATGTGGGGCCCCAGTCTTACCAGAGACACAGCCTTAGGCAGCAAGAACCTATGACAAAGTTTGGTGAAGAAGTTTATTTAGCACAGGGGTTTGGATGGAGTTATTTGTGTCAGTTTTTCCAGTCCATGAGAGTAAAATCAAGGCCACTTAGAAGCTCTGTGCTGTTGGAGCCTTGAGAAAATTAAGACAGAACTAAACTTCTGGTATTCATTCTTCACCTTCATCCTCTAAACACCAAAGCTGAGAAGGTCTTCTAAAACACCTTCTCTCTGAAGGGTAGAAGGAATGCAAATCAAAGCCAGGATCTATGGGAGCAAAGCAACTGGCCTGGCTGTAGTTTGGGGATACCCTTGCTATCCACATGAGGTCTTATCTACTCCCCAGTAAACTTATGGGTGGTGGTGAATGAATTGGGATGGCCTTCTCTTATGGGAATGCTTAACAGGGCAGTCAGTGGGGATTTATCCACAAGCCAAATGTTCACAGTATATTTCAATCATATCTTATGAAATAGAAGTATCACACTGATGTCAGATTTTTCAACACTGAGTACAAATGAGCCTTTTCCAAGGACTGAAGCAAAATCAACTCTGAAAATAGTGTGTATTTAACAAAATCACATTCAAATAAGAGGACATGATAAAAATATTATGAACCGGGCAGGTGAGATAGCTCAGCGGCATAAGCGCCTACCTGGCAAGCGCGAGGTCCTGAGTTTGACTCCCAGTGCCCACATTAAAAAAAAAAAAAATATATATATATATATATATATATATATATATAATGAACCACACAATATTTCAAAAGCTTTGTTCCACAAAGTTATATTTACAATGCTTTTAGATAAGTACTTAACAAAAGGAAAGGAATCTAGATTCGTTGTAAGAGATGTATAAAGTAAAGGTGATCAAATAAACACCTTAATAATGTCATTATGATTTAAAAATAATAAATATTAAAGAGAAAGAGGAAATACATTCATAAAATCCAAGAATTTCCAGTCTAGTTCTATGACTCTTAAACTTCATTATGCCTATGAATACCTGGAGTTCTTGTTTACCTGTATATTTTGACTCAGTCTGAAACAGGACCCAAAGTTCTGCAATTCTAGTGAGTTCCCAGGTATTGTTGATGTTTGTAGTCCTTAAACCACATTTTAATTAAAAACCAGGGTATACACTTGATCAACATGATGGGTGGTAGAAAGAGGGGAAATAAAGGATGAAAGAGTCCTTTCCTTATCCACTGAAATATATAGCTTCAATTAAAAAGTAAGACAGAAGTAAAAAGAAATGCAGAAAAAAATGGATTCACTGAATTAAGAAATTAAGATGATAGCAACAATAACGATACCAATAATTACAATAAATACAAAGCTACTAGTTTAAAGACACTGATGTGCAAATTAGATAGAAGCCCAGATCCAGATTTCAATTATGTGAATCACTTAAAACATTTGGACATGGAAAAGTTGAAAGTAGAAACTGGGGTTTAACTCAGTGGTGGAGCTCTTGTTTGACATATTTAAGGCCCAGAGTCCAGTTCCTAGCACACACACACACACACACACAAACACACAAACACAGGCACACAATTTAGAAGTAAAACTATGGGGGAAAAAACCTGGTAGGAAGCCCTCATCAAAATAATGCTGATACCTATGTTACACACACACACACACACACACACACAAATTGAAAGTAAAAGAATGGAAAAAAATAAGAGTTGGTGAAAACCTTCACTGAAACAGTGCTGAGAGGTATGTCGTACTATAAAGTAGATTTTAACACAAAAAATTAGGGACAGAGAGAGTCATGACTTAAAAAATTTCAATTCACCAAGTAATTATAGCCTTAAAGTATATGCACCAAAAAAACTACAACACTATAATAATAAACCTGCTATCAAGGTGGGGAATTTTAATACATCTCTCTTGATTATGCACAGATTACAATAAACAATTTGGCAAAATATAGAAGAAAAACAAATATCATGTTTAACATGTATCCCAATTAATAAGTAATACAGTTAACAAGCTGATTTTTAATTGAGGGTGGGGACAGAGAAAGTCCCTTATATAATTATGTCTGCATCCACTAAGGACTATACAATTGCCTCATGTACATGTGGGACATTTATTAATATTTCATATATATGGCAATGATTCTCAAAAAATTTCAAATCTCATGTCCAACCATAAGACAGTTATGTTAGACAAAAATTCTTAAAAGTAAAAATAGAAATTTAAAACACACATACATAAATACATATACATCATCAAATGACTCTTAAAGAAAAAAACTAAAAGTGAAAATTTAAATAGGCAAAAATGACAGAGAAAACATTAGGTATTAGAAACTATGAAATATGGTAAAAATGATCTGAGGGAGACTGATACCCACAAAAACTAATATTAAACAAGAAAGTCTTTAAATTAATGACTTAAGTATCCATCTTAAAGTGTTAAAATATGACTGATAGAATAAATCCAAAGAAGCCAAGCGTTGTGGTGCATACATTTAATCCCAGCATGGGGGAGGCTGAAGCAGGAAGATTGCCATGAGTTCAAGGCCAGCCTAGGCTACATAAGTGAGTTCAAGGCTGGCCTGAATGACAGCGAGACCCTGTCTCTAAATAAATAAATAAATAAATAAATAAATAAATAAATCCAAAGAAAGTAGAAGGTAATCGATATTATAAGATTGACATACATAAGAGAAAAAGATAGGTCAACAAAATGTACTATGATTGATATGGGGGTTTTAACTACAGACAAATACAATATTAATTAGAATCATGCTTTCACATGTGTAACCTTAACATGAGCCTTTGAATTTAGAAACAAATCTGTGGGGTCAGTTTCCTGAATTCTTCATCCCTGATATTTTTCTTTCTTTTCTTTTTTCTTGTACTGGGAATCCAAGCCAAGCCCTAGAGCACATGCTCTACCACTGAGTTACATTTCTAGCCCCTTCCCTGATACTTTTCTGTTGTTGTCTTCCTCCATCCTTTTTGATTCTCTGGCCAGAAACTTGGAGTTCCAATTACCTTACACTGACTGGTGTGCTCTGTGGGGATTACTGTGATTAGATTCATGTCTTGGCTCGAGTGAAACAAAGCGAAACAAAACAAGTAACAGAGAGTTTGCCCTACCCTTTGGAGCTGAGGCTCCATAGACCAGAGAGGGAGGTTCTTCCCTTGGAGTTTTCCCTCTTGCATGTTCCAGTAAAGGCAACTATTACCTCCACCACTACCACAGGATTGCCTGGAGATTGAGGAAGGAGAATGGAGAATCCGAAAAGTTGAGGGAAGATCTCTATATTTCTCCTAAGCATTAGGAGTTCTTTTCCTTGTCCTTGAGCCAGAAGCAGAGGGTTTCTCCTGGGGCTCTCTCTGGCTGAGTCACAGGGCTCACTTCCAAGTTTCCGATTATATTGATTTCAGGTTGAGAAATATCAAAGTGGAAAAAAAAAAGGGTAAATTCAGTGCAAAATCATTGGTACTACAAAGACTTATGCACATTCCTTATTTGTGTTCTCCTATTTACCATAAATGGTTTTCAAATAGTTGCTCCGTACTTACTGCATTTTACCCAGATCTGGAACTGATATTAAGTTAAAACAATTGACACAATTGAATTAAAATTTATATATTTTTAGGAGTATCTATAGGTACAATAAAATTATATAAAAATAAGTCAAAGGAAAAAGGCATGTGGGATTCAAGATGATGGTTCCTTTAGGTGGAGAGAGCAGATGAATAGATTGAAAGAGTACCATGCCATATGTTTTATGTGGGTAATGATCAAGATGCATGCTTTTGTTTTGGGTAGTGTTTTCTCAAGCATTTATAGCCCCATAAAATAATAAATAAACCCTTAAGTAAAACCACTATTAACTAAGTATACTGATCAAGATAATTTTGTACACCTGAAATGCAAAAAGCAATGGAATAGAAAAAGTTTTTTCTGTGACTGCGACAGGTCACGGCTGGAAGCTGTAACTCCAGATCATATAATCTCTGCTGTACTAGAAAATGAACACCAAATCTCCGTGATTTAACATAATGAAAGTTTGCTTCTTACACAAAGCCTAAGGCTAGCACTACTGGCTACTACTCTGAGCAAGGACTTATGAATTAGGGTCTTTTAATCACATGACTACCATTTTTGTAGCCCTTTCCTTTAAGCTACCCATATGAAGGAAACAAGCAGGAGAAAAAGGACAGAGGGGAAATAACCCTCTGGATGTTTAGCTGGATCTGGTCTGGAAGATGTGACACTTCTGTCCACACTCAACTGTGACCCTATCTAGATGCAAAAGGCCTGGGAAACCATGTTTTTTAGCAAAGTTAAAAGTACAGTGAACAGGTAGTATTGCCTCTGTCAGAAGAGATGTTTATGATAACAATACCCAATTTTTAAGTTATTATCTGTATTCTGCTATGAATAATCTCCCTCTAGTACCTAGTATTTGCTACACTATAATCTCATTCTGGAATAATATTTTTCTAATATCTGATAAACACACACACACGCAAATCGATCACTGGAATCTCTTTCTGACCTCCTGTGTGTTTTACTAAATAGTTGTTTTTCATGGTGTAAAAATCAGTTCAGAAAGCCATAGTCATATTTATATATGTTAACACATCCTTCATCGCACTATTTCTTAGGTGTTTAGAAAGTTGAAATATTAACATTTTGGCCCTGAAAGCTGTAATTTCAACATGTTTCTCTTGATTCAACAGAAGCCTAGTAATTCACTTTGTTCCTATAGGAAATAGATAAACAGAGCAAAGAGATGAATATAACCAAGAGTTACAGGCTCTGCTAGGGAAAACAATGCATTAGAAATAATGCTGAACTGCTACTAACTCTTTAGTGTGCAGCTTGACATATTAGGAATAGCAAACCAATAAGACAACGCACAACCCAAATATAAAATAGATGTTTTTAGCTAAATGTAACTCAGAGAAAATAATCAAATGTTAAGAGCAGAAGATAAGGGTAGAAATTAAGAGCAGGCACAATTTCCAGCTTCGTCACTGTGAAGCATTGAGCAAGCCTTTGTTTCCTCATCTGTAAATTGTCCATAAAAATATTACCTATTTCATTTGTAGATTAATGAGTTAGCACATACCAGATGCCTTCAAAAATACCTGACACATAGTAAGTACTAAATAATTTCTGGCTCATATATTTATCTGAAAGAGTTGAACACAGCTTCGATTGATACTAAAAAGTCAAAGGCATGATTTCATTCCTATATTAAATTATACTAAGTTAATTATGTCTCAAAAAGAAAACTTCAGGGCTGGTGAGATAGCTCAGTGGCATAAGAGCCTGCCTGGCAAGCGCGAGGTCCTGAGTTCGACTCCTGGTACCCACATAAAGGAAAAAAAAGGAAAACTTCACTTATTTCTTTTTTTGTGTGTGTGGGTACCGGGGGGTCGACCTCAGGACCTCGCGCACCAGCAGGCGCCCGTGCCTCTGAGCGATATCACCGGCCCCTTTTTCGTATGTGGGTTCCGGGAGTCGAACTCGGGCCCTCGCGCTTGCCGGGCAGGCGCTGAAGCCGCTGAGCCATCTCACCGGCCCTTCACTTATTTCTTGAAGACATATGTTAACATAAACTAATGTCAGCCTTTCTTGTTCACTTTACAGAAGAAAATCACCCATTTTTTTAATGATATCTGCACCCAGTTTATTATTTTTATTTATTACTTTTAATAATATATCATTGATGTGAGACTCCTCTGGTCTTAAAACATGTTTCTTTTTGAAAGACTTTTTTATTGAAACATGAAATATATACTTAAATAAAATCTAAACACACAGTTTAGTGAATTTTCACAGTATGAATACACCCAGGTAACAAACAGCATAGACCAGAAAAACAGCAGAGCATCACTGCATCTAGAAGCCCCTTCTTATTCTTCCTTACAGTCAGTCTTCCTACCAAGGGTTAACTGGTATCCTTATGTCTTACAGTGTAGTTTGATGAGTTTTGCCGTCTCTTTAAATAAAGTCTTGCAGTATATATTCTGTGAGTCTACCTTATTTTACTCAACATTATATTTGTGAGACTGAATAGCTATAGAGAGATTGTTCTCATTTTCTTATGGTAGCCCACAGTATGGAGACACCTCAGTATATTCATCCATTGTACTGCTGATAAGCTTTTGGGTAGTTTCTACATTGATTTTTTTTTTTTTTTTTTACAATTTTGCAGTACTATAGACTAAACCCAGGATCTTTGCACTGAGCTACTTCCCCATCCCTTTTTAATATTTTATGTTGAGACAAAGTCTCACTAAGTTGCTAAATTGAAGTCTGGGCTTGAAATTGCAATCCCCCTGCCTCAGCCTCCCAGGGATTAGAGTGTGTCATCATGCCTGCATAAATTGGAATTATTTTGAATAAGCTATTCTGAACCTTCTAATACATGCTTTTGGTTAATTCAATCTGTGTTGAGTATATAGCTAAGAATGGGATTGCTGATATCACAGGTTATTCATATCTCTACATTTAAGAGGCAGAGCTGAAAAGTCTCCAAGATTGCTGAAGCAATTTATTTCCATGATGAATAGACGTGTGTTCCAGTTATTTCAACTCTTCACCTATATTTTCTATTCTCCATGATTTCATTATAAATATTCTAGTGATTGTGTCATGATGTTACATTGTTGTTTTAATTGACATTACTCTTATGTATAATGAAGTCATTCATCTTTTCACAAGTTTGTTGGCCATGTGGTTATCGTCATTTGTGATATGTTTAAAACAGACTTCTTTAACTTGCAAATATACATTTAATGATTGTTGTTGTTATAACTGACTGGATAGGCAAAGCAGACTTACTTACTTGGCTTGTACTGAACAAAATTACACTGGTCCTGAGATGATTTATCAATAAACTTATGAGTTGTAGTCAGGTTTGTCCTAACCAAAAACACCCACTTATTAAAAAAAAAAAAAAACTATCTTATTTCGATGCCTGATTGTTTTCAACTCTGTAACTTAGTATAACAAAAATAAAAACAAAACATAAATAAAGATTAACATCCTTGACTCCATTTATGCCACTGTAAATAACATTGTCTGACAGAAAAAAAATAAAACAGATTTAAAACAAAGCGTAGCATGCCTCTCTCAAACTCTTGCCATGTCCTAGGCACCCTGCTGGGTACATATGCTACAACATCCCCAAAAGAAAGTTATCCTATTAACTTCAATTTTTATCAGAAGACATAGAAAATCAGAAAAGGTGAGGCATTTTCTCAGGGCCAGGCGCTGATAGGCCAGGATTTAAACCAGATCATACTAAAGCAAATATCTCCATCATGTTCTTGACTTATCTTTTTAAAGAAAAGCCTGACAGGCAACATGGCTGAATCATTCTAGAAAAGAACTCCTACCACTTCCTAGTTGTGTAAGCTTAAATAACTGTCATTCGGTCAAATGAGACTCAATTTCCTCTGCCTATAATAAATTACTCAAAGTTGACCCTAGATCCCCTTTCAAAAATTGATTCTATGATTTCTAACACTTTTGCATTCTACTACCAGAACCAAGGCTATTCTCTTTCAGGTACAAGAAAATTTTGCTATCTGTCAAGGTCCCTGACATAAAACCTTCTCTGTCCAGTCTTCCCTGATTCTTTCAGGCAGAATTCAAATATTTCTTACAGTCCTTATCACATTATATATCACATGTGTTTTTATGTGTTTCTCTAATGCTAGCTGTGAGCTACTTAAGGACAAGGACTATGTCTTATGAGCCCATACTCTCTAATGCATTGTATGCAGTTGATAAATGATAGACAAATGAGTAAATGAACAAATATTGCGGTCTCTAGTTACACATGTTGAATATTCGAAAGCCAGATTTGGAACCCCTATGATTCTTTCTTATTATCTTCCATTGAGTTTCCAAAAAATCAAGCAAGGTTTTGACTACAAGCTCAAGCCTGACCTCAGATTGATCCACCAGGAAAGCTAAGAGTGTAAATTGCACCACAGAGTTTTTTTGAACTATGGTAAAAAGAGCCAGGGTTTCATACTCCTACATCAGTTAGTCATTGGTTAAAGTGGAGGAGGGTTTTATTAATTTTTATTTTTGTGGGGGTTTTTTGGTGGCTTTTTGAAGCAAGGTCTTGCTATGTAGCACAGGCTGGCCTCGAACTTGTGGCAATCTTCCTGCCTTAGCCCCCCAAGAGCTGGGATTATAGGCATGTGCCACCACGCTGGCATGGAGGAGGGTTTTAAACTCCAGGCTTTTCCTGCTCATCAAAGGCAGAACACACAGAGCCAGTAGCTTGAGTGCAATTGTTCAAGAGAATCCAGGTGCTGGCATTGGGAAGTAAAGCTCAGAGAAGGGAGGCAATAGTTGTGAGCACATACAGCCTGAACTTGAGTGGGCCTCACTTCTATTTCCACTTAAAAATATTAATCATCTAGTTAATTTAGAAGACACGGAAACTTGATTCCATATTTTATACTCTTAAACATTAGCTCACATTGTTCTCTTTTTTAACCAAAGTATTTTATATCTTAATTACCACAAAGTGCCCTGAATCCTTTCAGAAAACCAATCTTCTGTATATTTACATCAATATAATTTCATTTTTTCCAGAACGTGGAAGAGAATGAATTCTGCCCTACCACTTCCCAAATCATTTGGTGCAGTAAATGTTACTGTCATTTTACCTGCTTCAACCATAATATCTAAAGCTGCATTTTTGTGCCTTCAATCGAAAGTAGAAAGTATTGCCATAGGTCATGTGTCCTGGATATCATGAAACTTGATATAAATAAACACGAAAAGTAGCAAGTGTTCTATTTCAGTAGAATTGTATGCAGAGATCAGAAATTTACCAGGAAATAGGCCTTTTAACTCAGAAGTTCTGGTCAGATTTCAATAAAATGTAAGGTTTAGGAGAACAGGGAACCTGACAAGATATAGCCACGATGATTCCCTTAGTGCTTGCTTCAAGACATGCCTGGGCACATAGTGGGTTGTCAGTGCATATTTCCCAAATCAATTACAATTTTGATATTTTACCCACCTGAAATACTGTTCTGTGGTTTTATTTAAACTGGTTGTCAGCATGGAATGACTTCTGCATTCTCTCCTGGAAGTGGGTGAATTTCCATGGTGAGCAATTCCTCTATATACAGTTTGCAAATCATTTTGGGAACCTTCCAAATGAAAGGCACTGTATAAATATACCCTCCCACCAGCAGCCAGCCGGCTTTCCACCGGGGATGCATTTGCATCGCTTATGTACATAGTGTTTCATTTGGGGCATTGCTTTTATTTTTATGACCATAAAAGAAATATTCACAGTATGAACAATAATGTAAACTGCATTCAAGAAGATATATATTTGTATATTTTTGTGATTCAAAACTTAGAAATGAAAGAAAAGCAGGCATGGCATTTTTCCTTCCTGTTGCTGTTTGCTTTTTCAAACCATTCTTTATTATTCCTGAACTTTAGGGTGGAAATTTGCTGAAATACTGAAGTCTTTGTCTGTACCTCATTTGAGTTTATATGGTGGTGGGTTCAAATGAATGTTGCTGGTAAAAGGCCTGAAAATAAAGGGTATTTGATTTTGCGTTTATTCATGTGTGTAATAAGTTTGCTTTTGCACAGCCTTTCTGTGGATGGAGGCCCCTTTAAGGAGAGAAAAAGAAAAAGAAGCAACCTGGGGTATAAAATACCTTCTAAGTAACTTACTGTAATAATGGGGACATTCACAGATGGGAGAGACTTTGAAGTGATGTTTTTAGCCTTCATAACAAAAGAGGGACTGATTTCATATACCATTGCTGGCTAGATAGACTTTGAATTCATATGATACAGAAAATGTTTAATGAACTTTGAAATAAATTGCCAACAGTGTTAAATCAAAACTTCTGTAAATTACGTATTTATTTTCCTAGAATCATCTGCATACAAAAATGATCTGAATTTATCTTCTTAACTTATATATTTCCATGATTAGTTACTTTTAAAGTGAATGAAATAACCCCACTCCAGACATATTTTCTACCATTAAGTATATTCTCTCATTAAGGAGTTCATTAAAAAGAGAAGCTACTCTGAATATTCAGCATAATTTTGTATAACAAAACCCCTCAAAAGGTAGGTTAAATCAAACCCTCCCTCACTTCCCTAAGGAATGATATAAAGTGTGGGAGAATTAAACTTAGGCTACCAATAGAGGTAGAATCAATATGAATTTGAGTTCATTTTCTGTGTGCACAACTCCCTTTTGTAAACATCAATTTTTTTTTTATGTGGGTGCCAGGAGTCGACTTCAGGACCTCACGCTTGCCAGCAAGCGCTTGTGCCACTGAGCAATATCACCGGCCCTTTTTTTCCTTTATGTGGGTACTGGAAGTCGAACTCAGGACCTTGCGCTTGCCAGGCAGGCGCTTATGCTGCTGAGCTATCTCACTGGCCCAACACCAATTTTTATATAGTATTTCCTCACTTTTTACAACTAAAACAATGAATGTGATTTTAAAAACCTCACCTATAATGTAGTAATATTAGGAAGTAGCTCACTCATGTTACTTTGTGGCTTATGAAGGAGATACTGTTTTCTCCTTTTCCTCACTTAGAATATTATTCTAAAATATAATTTCATTTTCCCAATACACTAACTTTGTTTCATTAATTTGATGTAAAATACATTGACACTCTTCTCATTACCATAAAATAAAACAGCAGTTTCTTCAACTGAGAAAAGCTGTGTGGATTGATCTGCAGCCAGTTTTTACTACAAACCCCATAATGCTTTGCATTATAGCCTACAATCCCCATACTGCAGCACCAAACATAGTGTTAACTATCCTGTTACTGGCAAAGAAAGAAACAAAATATCTGAGAACTATATAACATGCAAGAATTCTACTTGAGTAGTAAAATATTAATTTTTTCAGTGTTTTGAGATTTTCTTGCCTTTCCCTTTAGTAAAAAAAGAAGCATATATATTGATATACACATTGCTTTATCCTGAGTAAAATGTCATATATTCTCAATGTGTGAAGGTGTATACTTCCCATATCGAAGCCTTTGTTTTTACACCCTTCATCGAGTCCTGTACCCCCACCTCTTTTTGAAGGGAGGTCAGCTTTTAAAATAAAATCACAATACATTGTTTAATGCTCTAAACATCTGCAAATGAGAACTCAGTGAAGTAATTAAAATTCTTAATTATATGCACCTTGCAGCTGCTGTTAGTCTTAATTGGCAATAATGCAGCTGCATTTTGTTCTGACACATATCTTCAGAAGAGTGAGAGAGAAAACTGAAGGGAGGCAAGAGGAAAATGTTCCCACACAGTTCAAGACAGTTCGCAAGAAGAGGATCCCATGGCAACAAACAGCGAGGCCCACAGTTGGCTCTGTAGGATCCAGGAATAGACAATGCTTCACCTCGGATTCAAACAAACACTTCCCTTCCTGGATCTGAAGAGATAGCATTTTACAGGATCTTTTGCAATAAGAATGAAATGGTGAAATGCTCCTTGTGTGTTTAAGGTACTTCTCAGTGCTTCTGGATGCTCTCTGTAGCCCAGGTCAAGGCAATAATTTCAACTTGTGCTCTGTGTAGAGTAACAAGTTGACTTGCACAATCATTGCAAATAGAGGACTTGAATTTTGTTCCCTGTTGAACAGGACGACATCTTGGCAACTAGTTCATTTTCACTGTTGTTCTATAGACAAAGAAACAGAGATGAAGAGAAATTAGTGATTCTCATGGGTAATTATGGCTACATGGGGGCTGAATTCTGAGTCACATCTAGAGTTTGAGCCTATGGTCCAGAATTTTTTGCTTCTAAACTTCTCTCAGAGTAACTAAATTTATTAACTGTAACCCCTCCAGGTTGCTTGAGGTATAGTTCTAAAGTGAGTCAGCAAAAGGAGTGTGATGGAAGGTGTAGAAAATGTGGATCACTCACCATGAAGGGGGGTGAGGATATATTTCCTGTTTATCTCTGGTCCTCAGATTACTCTGAAATATATAACATGTGGGGAAAGAGCAGGGAGATAAGAAGGACTGGCATACAGGAGGTTAACCTGGGTAAGTTCCCTTCAGAAAAACCCTCCAAGACTTGCCTACACACTTTCGCCACATCTTCCCTCCCCTTGGAGTGGAAAGTTAATTGAATGCTCACTCCTTCAAAATACAGATTTACCTATTTCCAGTCTCCCAACCCACATTTATTTGCACCTGTGCACTGACTTAGTTTAGCTTGCATTAGCTTAGCTTACATTTTACCTATTTTTTTTTTTGCAAGTGCTTCCTTTGTCTTCAACTTGTGTTTTACTTCCTACATAAAATTTAGATTGTTCTCAAGGGCCAAGGCTGCTTTGCCTATTTATTTTTCTATTTTTGGTTTGTCCTGTTAAACGTTCTCTTATAAAAGCTCGTGGAATACATTGCAGAGTGGGTTAAGGTTTCCAAGAATGGGAACTACAGGCGGTGTGTGGGGAAAGTTAAAAGGTGGGGAAGAGAGAGGGAGAGTGACTGCTCTGCCTCTCCAGTGTCAGAACTTAACATTGTGGCTGCAATGTAAATATTAACACTCCCCTAGGATATTGAAACTCCAGATGTGGCCCCTATTCCGACAGCATTATTATGGTCCTTGGAGCAGTTTATTAGAGACAAGTCTCTCAGGCCTCACTCGGGGAGGACTGACACAGAATCTGTATTTTAACAAGGTACCCAGGTGATCTGCATACATTAAAGTTTGAGAAGCATAGAATCACAATACTTATTATACAATCCAAGGTAAATGGGCAAGGACCTTAAACTGAGCAAATATCCTATTTACCAGAACCCACGTTGCCCCTTTTTCTTCATCACAAATCCATTTCAGAAACCAGCAGCGAACTCTTCCGTAGGAAACTCTTACGCTGTGGCTGGGAGGAGGATCTTACTGGATCCCCTCTGCTCTGCCCCACAGCCCATTCCCTTATCCCGCTCCCAGGGAGCTTTCCACAAGCGCTAGTCTCCCAAGCTCCACTTTCTTAGGGAGGATTTTGCTCCTTCCCAAACCGAAAGAGCTGTTGCAGGGAGGATTACCGCCTGAAGGATTCACAGTTTACATACCAATGGAAACTAAAGCGCTTTGCAAAACTGCCCCTGAGAAACAAGTAACACTTTGCCTCCAGAGATTTGGAACAGCCCTCTCAAGTCAAGTCCCGCCCTTTCGAAATCCGTCTTAAAGTGATACAGAGAGAGAGAGAGAGAGAGAGAGAGAGAGAGAGAGAGAGAGAGAGCGAGAGAGACTGAGAGAGAGAGACTGAGAGAGAGAGAGAGATCGCGTGCAATAATAAATCCGCTTCAAACAGAAGAAATGAAAAGGTTATTATGATTATCAGTCTAGGCATCGCTCTCTGTACCTTTCTGCTTCCTAGAGAAATGGAACCATAATTCTAGGGCGGCTAAGCAAGATTAGGTAAGCATCCAGATTTGTCAGTCCACTTTTGCCTGGAAGGACAGATTCCCGTTACTGGAGATCTCCCAGGGTACTGTCCAAAAGATTCCCAGGCTACCCTCCGTTCTCTTCCGTCTTCTGAAAACTAAAACTCTCAAAGCGGTGGCTGGCTGTGGATTGGCTAGTACTAAAATATCCATTGGGTGGCAGTAATACTATCCTCTTTATGACTTGCAGCAAACCAGAGAATGCATTCAATCAAATGAAACGGTCTTGTAGAAACACTGGAATCATTTATGCATTGCAGTTTCTCTTTCTTGTTTTTGCTCCTTCTTCCCTGGGATATTTTGAGTGGATTGTGGCTATAAATCAAGATCTCTTGTTATTCGTGGTTTGCTTGTCGTTTTCGCTCAGGATTAGTATCATTCAAGACAAACGAAAAGCTGCCTTTTCCCTCCTCTCTCTTTTGAAAAATCATTTTTGGGGGCTGTTGAAGAGAGCTAGGACCCAGGAGACACCTTCCCAAACAGCAGGGGTTGTGTGCTTTCACATACCAGTACTGTACAAGGAAAACCCGTCGGATCTGTTATTGCGGGATACTTGTGAAATATACATAGGATTCTTTCTTATGGCTGCATCCCGGATCTGGAAATTTTACTTGGGGACCAGGCGGAATTGAAAGGCTACATGTATCCAGAAGATTTGCAAGCAAGACTCCGATTCTTGTCATAGAGCTAATAGACTTCCTCACTTGTCAGCCTTTTTCCTCCCTTTTTTTCTTAAAAAATTATTTACCTCCTCTTTTTTCTGTGCTCTCTTCTTTCAGTCTCTCTTTTTCTATCTGCTTCTTTTTTTCTCCCAGTCTTTTCCCCCCTGCTCTGCACCTGGATCTTACCTTCACCAAACAATCGGGCACTTTGAGAACTAACTGGAGACAGTCTTGTAGGGGAAGATCTGTATGGGATTATCTGCTTTTATGGTGAACTTGGCATTTGTGAATGGGTATCTTGTTCACGATATCAATTGCTAGCAAAAACAAGAAAAAGAGCCCAGGAGTAAAACGTGGATTTTTCTGAATACGCATTGTGATGACCAGCAATTACCTTACCGACTAATATCCAGAAGATAATAATTTGGAAGACAGTTGTGGGTAAGGTCATTTTATATATGCAAATCCATCAGTGGCATGAGCAAACTTGGGCGTTTGGAATAGGAATGGGTGACTTGGGTGATTGCTGCATCGCACTGATGGCTGTGATGTGGCCGTTATTGGCACTGAATGGAATAACTGCAGTTGGGTGTGTTGGTGTATGTGCGTGTGCGTGTGTGTATGTATATGTGCCTGAATTCTGAGTTTAATTGAAAATAAATCAAAGCATCACTCTCCACTCCCAATTATTTTGATATGGCAGAGTGTCTTGAATTAATTCTGGGTAAACATTCTTTGTTTAAATGCAATATTTGGGGATCCTGCTTTCAGGAGGGGTAACAGCAGTAAAAGGAACACTTAGTGAAGAGCCCCAGCTAAAATGAAATGAGCTACTCTTTATTCATTAAAAGAAATATGTTTTTAACTCAGTGCAGCATTCTGCTGCATTTCACAGCCGCAATGGGACCAGGGACATCCCACTTGTCAAGTTCCTAAACTTTAAGGTGATAATCATTGTTAATTGCTCACTAGGTTGTGGTTACTGGAGATTATTAAGTGCCTGGACTACTTTTCTATCTATTGGATTATCACTCGGAGTACAAAAAAGAAAAGAAATGAAAAAGCTGAAAATGATGACAAAATAGAGACAAGTAGGACGATATTGTCTTAAATGTGACCGTAGTCCTTTTTTTCTCACGTCAATTGTCCAATAATATAATTATTTACCCAATACCCTAAATAGCTGAAGCTGCGACCCACGTGCAAGGAAGTCGAAGGTCTGGAAGCAGAGAGAATCCTTTTATTGCAATGCAGCCAGCTTGGGAAATGCAGGCAATTACATACTTCCTTTAACCTTAAGTTGAAGATGTGCCCTATCTGCTATTTTACCCTTTCGGCAAAAAGTTAGAGACTAGGACACTAAGGATGCTTAAGTATATTCTGCCCTGGAAATGGGATAAAAAAATCGATATTGATGACGTGGTTCAGTGCATTGTACTGCAATGCTAAAGTCCCATATTCAGTACCTATGATGAGAGAATGGAGCATTTACATGTGTTATAAATCTCACCTGGTAGATTGATCCCAAGGGGAGGGTAGAAGATATGTGAATATGTAGAAAGATGGATGGAAGTCGTGCATAATCGGTGATTATGTAACTTCATTACATCAGTGAGCTTCAGTCAACGATAGTGAGATGAAATGATTGTATAGAGACAGGCTCTATCACCCTGTTAACTTTTGAAGGTTTGTAACAGCTTACAAAGGAGGACAGCAGACAGAGATTAGCTCCAAGGGTCCTGTAAACCTTGATCTCTTCAGCGAATTTAGCATGAGTTTTCTCATAGTGAGTTTCTGAGGGATAGCAGATCATGTAAGCTTTAGGGCTGGACAGGAGCAATTTTAGCCACACCCGTGGAGAGTCAAAATGTGTCTGCAGTGTTTCACAAATGCCCCATTGAGTAATTGGGGCTGATGATTCCAGCCAAGGTCATAGTTCTTTTTCTTATGATTGAAATATGTGACCCCAACTGAGTGGAAAGTTAAATCCATTGAAATGAAGATTGTGAAGGGAATGACTATTTAGTGTCCTCTGTTGCATTTTTTTCTGTTAAAGCTTGTTGCAGATTTCAGTCTGGTGGTTCCCTCATAAAAAATGATGATTGTTTCCCCTGTATGTCAGAAATGAGTGCTTTGTACCTTTATCTTTGCCATGACAACCTCTTTCTGGGCCATTTTAACCCTCTGGGAAAAGAAAAGTAAAAACCTTTAAAGGTAATGATATCCTGTTAAATTAAAAAAAAGAAATGAATGGCATCAAATTCATTTTAATGCAAATCCCAGAAATCAAGAGTAATATATTTTCAAGTTGTATTTACTGAAAACCTTACAAGACTTTTACCATGAGATGAGATAAATGTACTGTCTTCATTGTACAGAGGAGAGAACACTGCAGAAGAAAATGTCATTTTTTGTCATGTTTTATTTGAACTGTGTTTTTTAAAAAGCAGATGCACTTCAGCTTCTTTTGGTCTTCTACTCTTGTAGGATCTGTTTATTTCTCAATAGATCATATATTCAACAAAAAATGAAACTGCTGACATTTTAAACCTGTTCAATTGACTCTTATCATCTAGATGTGCTATTTCTTATTTCCCATTGCATTTATTTTACAAAGAAGGCTAAATGACTTTTCTGTCAGGGAGATGAGATGATTCTTCCTGTTTTTCCTTTATTTCTCATAGTCCATTTCCTTACAATCCTATGTAGTTGGGTGCAAGATCTAGATGCCCACTAAGTAACTTTGAAAACATTTGTTCATCTCAAATTAGAATGGTGGGTTTGTGGAGTGAAATTTTGAGGTCTGATATTTGAGGTGACTTTCTTATTTCTGCAGGACATGCTCAAACATTGATGTACTGTGCCAGTGGATTTGGAGGTTTGGTGTTCATATTGTGTAGGAAATTGAATGTGAAGTTTAACTCCTGATTCCTTCCTTCAGGGGTCAGGGTAACACTACAGCTGCTTTCAGGCTGTTAGTCTCCAACTATGTGCAGAAATATAGTCTGCAATGATTTTTCCTGTATTTTTTATTTGAATATTTTATAAATGATTTCCTCTGTTGTTTTCTGACTTAAGCCACACATATGTTACCAGACAGGGTATACTACGGAGGGATTTAAAGCTCACTAGGGGATGGAAATGATACCAAAAAAGAAAGGAAAATCAGTCTGCACAAAAAGAAACTGACCATTTTATATATATATATACACATATGTATACATATGTGTATATATATATATTTATCTCCTTTTACTTGAAGACTGCATGTGCTCACATTAAGAAAGATGGTTTCAGTCATTTTATCATTTTCGTGGCTCCTTATAACCTGTTACTTTCTTTAGGAAGAGGATTATATAACCAAGCAAGGCAGGTTATGGCATTTTTCTTAAGTATCCTACAAATCAATAATAAAAAGCTTTGCTTAATAGGTATGCATTCAAACATGAAGACAATGAATAATGTAAGATATAATAGTATTCTTCTATTTTATTCCTATTTTGTCAGCCCAAGTCATGCACTTAGATTAGAAAATATTTGAAAAAAAGGAAAAAATAACACTTATCAATATGGAAGCTGCTAATTTTGTTTCCCGACCAGTTGCTTCAGCAAAGTCAGGAGATTTAGCAGATAAGTAATCACAGTATACCTACAACTGGAGAAAAATTTAAATGGAATTTTTATTATCTTTGCAATGTATATGAACAAATCTGTGTTATTTTTCAATTAGTAATAGAGAAAACATTTTTGCGGACAGCTGAACTTTAAAGATTAATTGAAGAATTATATTTCAAAATCTTTTAGTCTGTTATAAACTGCAGTATTTGCCATATACTTTGTCTGACAAGAGATATGATCTTTGCTGTTTGATAAATCTTGTGTTTTTATAAAGCAGACTATTGTATAATTTGTGGCAACCAAAGAAGTGTTGATTAGGAAGGTTTGAAAGTAGTAGGTTTTCTGGTGATGCTAAAGTTATAAAGCATAATTATGATGGCACCATTTGGGCAGCTATAGATAAGGTCATGTCAGCATTTGTATTATTAAATTCCAATTCTATTTACATTAGTCATATCAGGAATCTCAAAGCAGACGGAGTCCAGCTCTCTGAGATATCAAGGCACTGTAGAATTCTGGGCTGAGTCAGAGTTGTACTTCAGGGTCTGTTAGTTGCTACCCTTGTGACCAGCTCTGTTAGTCGCTACCTTTGTGACCTCTGACACTGCACTTGACGTCTCAGTTCCATAGAATCTGAAAAAATTGAAGAGTTACATGTTCCTCTAAAGAAAGAGAATAATGTTTGTCTAAGTGCTTACCACCATGCTGTACCTTAGAAGTATATGAAATTATTATTATTATTAAGGATTCCCTCAATTTTTATGAATTTAAGAAAGCTTTCTTCATGCACTAATTGTAAATCTTTATAGACACATCTAGTATCAAGTACAGTTAGCTGGTAGGTAATGCTGTGCTGACTTTCACTTCTCAGTTTTTTCTCTCAGGAGTACTCACAGGAGTATAGTTGTCTCAAGTAATTAAAAAAGAGTTGCTTTTGAATAACATTTAAGGAGTGGTAACTAAGACTTTTGTATGTGAGAGTGTTTTAAAAAGATCGCATTTTTTTAATGGCCCTAAGTACTGAGGAGATTCTGTTTTTAGTACCAGGAGTATACAAATATACACAAGTAAACATGATGCTACCACTTGAATTGGGTCAGTTGACCACAAAGCTTCTCTCAGCTGCCATTTCATTAGCAAATACATAATGGGTCTGAATAGCAAGTACAGTATAATAGAAGAAGTGACAACATGAAGATACCAGTTCTGTTTAGAATTTTTCCAGTTGCAATAATTACTAATGTTCTTTAGGGGGAGGCAATCCCCTATGTGTTACTACTAAAGCTGCATTTTTTTAAGGTTCAGGTATCTTAACATAAATATGTTTACATATGTGAGAAGAGGATAGCAGTGATGTGAGCTTCTGTATACATCTTTAAGTGACTGGATAGATAGGCTGAATGTAAGATTTTATATTTTGGATAAAGGAGAATTGTAAAGTGAAAAATTTGTCCTGTAAAATACAAATAAATGTACATGACTTAAAGAACTTTTGTTATAGAGCAATCACCTCTTTCTAACTTCCTAATTTCTTCCTTTTTATGTTAAGGATCCTCAATATTTCTTTGTTTCACGTGACTTTGATCATGCATGTTTATCAGACTCTATTGACGCCTGTGAATGGCAAATCTTTTCTTGATTTCCTGTATTTATAAATGTATATTCTTTGTGTCTTTTAGAAACACTTCAGATTTGTTCTGGGAGATTTAGAAAGGAATATAATGGGAATGTAGACTGGCTTGTTTATTTGACTAATTCAGCTAATCAACTTACAAATATGCTTTTAACTTTCACCCAGAGAATGCCACCCTGGAGTGTTTTACACTGCACATAGCATTCCATTATAGGCCAGCCTCATGGCTCAGTGGACATACCCTTGCTGCTTACCTTGAAGATTGATTTACAATGAAAAATCCTTAATTGGCGTGCTTTTTTGGTCCCTTTGTGTAGAAATAATATTCTGGTGCCAAAAATCTAAGAATCCTAAGGACTTTAGCTACAGAAAAATGATGACCATGTGGACTGGTGTTGCTTTCCTATTGTACAATCTGAAATTGCCATGCAGTGAACTGTGGATAAAGAGAAAGGAGAAAGCAAAGCAATTCAATATTTTCCTTCTGAAAATTTTACTTTTCCTGTTTTCATTTAAAAGTAATCTTTTTTTTTCATGACAAGCTGTGCAAAGGACATGATATGTATATATGTGTGTATGTATGTATGTATAGTACAAGAAATAGTACTAAGTTTGCTCTTTTGCCCCTACAGGAGCTACAGGTCTAGGAACATAAATTTAAACATAAAATTAGACTATACTTTGTAATACTAAGTCAAGATATTGCATGGAGTTTGGCTGCACTGAAAAAATGAAATGGACTGTGGATTGTGATCACATAATTATGTGTCTTATACTTCATATGAATTACAATAAATCAGTGCTGGAATACACAAAATTATTCTTAGTTGTTTATCTTCTCATTTCTTTCTTTCTTTCTTTTTTTTTTTTTTTTAATGTGGGTACCAGGAGTCGACCTCAGGACCTCATGCTTTGCCAGCAAGCACTTGTGCCACTGAGCAATATCACCGGCCCTTTTTTTTCCTTTATGTGGGTTCTGGGAGTCGAACTCAGGACCTTGCACTTGCCAGGCAGGTGCTTATGCCGCTGAGCCATCTCACTGGCCCTATCTTCTCATTTCTTGATTGAAGTGAGTTAATTGATATATTTTTACCCTATCCATGTTTACATGTAATACAATTATGACTTACTATAGTGATCTTCATCATTTTCAGGTATTTAAATTTAAATAAAAATAAACGTCATTTAAAAAAATTTGAAAGGCCACTTAATTATAGTTCTACTTTTAGTATCAGTTGATTAAGGAAATGCATAATAAGAATAATTATAAAAATGCAAATTCTTCTAAAATGAAATTGTATATAGTTACATTAGGGTGCAAGTATATTCTTTAAACTGCATTATTTATTCTATCTACAAAGTTTAGAGTGTATTTAAGTTCTAGACTCTTTGAGGGTAACTCTGCAGCCCCACTAAATAAAACGTCTATATGTCTTGTGCCAGAATACTTAACATTGCACATGAACAGGAATCAGGTTTATCTTACATAGAAAATGGAAAACAAGTTTGTATTGTAATGGTTTTTGGATCAAAGGAGTGGGATTTGGGGGTGGATACATTTGGAGTATAAATTTATTAGAAACATAAATTTAAAGTTCCAACACAGGTAATCTTCTATTCAAATTTTAGGATTCAAGGGTTATAACTTAAAGTCATTTAATATTAAAAATAATAGCTCATTAATATAAAATAAATACTGTTTTTATTGCAGCCAAAGTAAAAGTGAATCATTGTAAATATAGCCAGAATAATTGATGTAGCCTCATAAAAATCTAATGGAATTATGTATAGAGTAGGAATAAAGGATGCCACATTATCTCATTTTAGACATCAGGGAAACCGTGAACCACACAAATGCAGTTTCTAAGAACTTAACAATCTGTTGGCTCTCCTAGAATGCATGACTCCGGTTTCCTGATAGGATACAAACCCTCAGTTGGGTTATTTATTTACTTAATAATCAATTATCTCGGGTCTGAGGATTAAACTCTGGACTGCATATATGCTAAGCAAGCACTCTACCACCAAACTACAGCCCCAGCATTCATTTGGGTATTTTAAGTCCATAACAATATGTCCTGTCCTGACAGAGGCTTTTTTTCATAGTGTAGCATAAGCAATATAATTGTTCTTGTTGTGCTAATATTAGCACATCTCATCACTTGGCCTCCAGTTCACTTTATTGATTTGTGATCTTGTATATGATTGCCTCATTCATAATATGTGGACTTTATATTTTTCTTTATGCACATTGTGTCATTCTTGATCTTATTCCACCTCCAGAGACATAATACAAAGGAGAGTTAGGAAAATAGGTCACTGGTAGGCCTCCATGCTTTTTCCATACCATCCTTTTTCTCGCTAGCTTTGTATTACTCCCACCTCTACTCCTGCCCCTTGCAGGGAATTGCTCTTTAAAACTCCTCCTCTGTTCTGATTTTCCTAAACATTCCACTCTGGAAATCCCTGGCATTTATGATGGTCATCATTGCCTTAATGTTTTATGCTGTTTTCTTGTTTCCAAGGGATTCCACTAACATCTTTTAGTCTCACTTGATCCCACTTTGAAGAGATAGAATTCTTCACCAACAGCATCACTCTGCTTACACAGACAACAGTAAAACAATTTTGGAAAAAATAGAGTAATATCTTATCAGATTTGTTAAACTACAATCACAAAGCTACTAAATAAAGGAGATACAGTTGACATGTGAATGTATGTACGTGTATGTGTGTATTTGTGTGTGTAACCTCACATTTTAGCGACTGCACTAATGTGTATACACATATATGCACACATTTTTTGTCAAAATGTTTGACATATGAATCACTGCTAATATACTAAAGGGAAAAGTTTAGCATAACAGGCTTCACTCCTTTGTATTATAACAGTAATATTTGCAAAAAAATATGCCATTAGATTTTTTTCCTGACTCAGAAAAATAGCCTCAATGAACTGCATTTTAAATGATAAGGTGGAGAGAAGGTTGCGAAGGACATACTTTCATTCAGGTTGGAACTTGCAGCGCACTCCAGACTTCCTGGGTAAGCAGCTGCTCCCAAACCTGTATGGAGAAATAACACTGGCTAGGAATACTATGATGCTTACAGCCTCTCTGCCAACTTTATTTCAGAACAGACACAGCCAGGGGAGATAAACACAGCAGTAAAAATGGGAAACGGAGAGGCTTCGAATGGTACTAGGTATTTTGTGTAAACAAAGCTTCATGTGGCCAAGAGAGAAAATTTGAATGTAACAAATGAATCTGTTGGCTCTCAGTGTTTGGGTTTTGAATACCCCTGTTACAGCCCCTAATTGTTCTCACCATGACAGAACTACTGAATGGTACTCAAGAGGCACCCAGCTCCATAGTGTGCAGAATAAATGCATTCAAGGGGTCTTTGGGGATTTTGGACTGCTGCTTTTCCTTGTTGGGATTCTCCTACAGGGCCCTTAATAACACAGTCACAGAGTAAGCTGCTCATGTCAGTAGGTGAGCACTTCTCAAATGAGTGAATGGTTTAGTTTAGCTCCAGGGGAGAAGTGCCTGTCTTGTATTTTCAAGGCCCAGCGTTGTGCAAAGCATGTAGTAGGTCATCGGTAAATCGTTACACAGACAAATGCTAAGCATTTACAGATAGCAGATCAGTTTTACATCTGCGTTCTCCAAAATATATTCAGCATTGTAAGTTGAGACAAAAGGTTCTGATTTAGGAAAGTAACAAGGGAAAACAGTAATAAAGGAAAGAGGGTAAATATTATGTGGTTATAGCCTACAAATGGACTAAGGGAAAAATGGCTGAGCTTCCTTCCTACCTACTTCCCTTCCTTCCCTCCTTCCTGTTCCTCCTTTCTTCCCTCCCTTCCTCCCTCCCTCCCTCCCTTCCTTCCTTCCCTTTCCTTTCACCTCCACCATAGTTATTTAAGAGCCCCCGCTGTGCAGAAGGCAATGGTTATAGAGATGAGTGTTGTCACATGTTCGGTTGCTAAGAGTTTAGTCAGGGTACGGATAATAAAATAATATATAATCATAATTCAAGATAGTTTACCATGCATACTTATAAGAGAGGTGCCAAGTACAGTACAGGTTGGGGAAGGGGTCAGAACAAATGCACAGGGAGGGATTGGGAGAGGTTTGCTAAAGGAGGCAGGTTTTATGTTGGAATGTGGACTTAGCATTGGTGTGGAGAAGGAAAAACATCGTAAGTAGAATGGAGAACAAAAACAAACATATTGTAAACAGGACCAAATTGGGCATGGTTAGGGGACAGCCAATATTCTAGTTTTCCCGGAGGATGGAGTATGTGTTGTGGGGGCGTAGGAAGATAAGGTTGGAGTTCCAAGGCTACAGGTCTGGCAGTCAGGAGCCAATGGAATGAGATTACACCAGCATACCAAAAGCAACAATTTACACCCTACTCAGATTTAAACTCTAGGAAGAAGGGGAACAAATTGGGAGTCTGTATCTCCTGAGTACCTTTGATTCTTAATTTTGTGAAGTTACCAAGGACTCCCAAGTGTCACCTTACTGTAACTTTCTTTATGTTGAAAACTAATCCTCAAGCAGTCATCATTGGCTATCTTATTTCCTTTTTTCTTTCCTTCTTTCTAAGACAGTAATAACCGTGATAGATAAATGCAGAGGCAGGAGTTAAAATTTGGCCTAAGGGAAAAAAAAAAGCAGGTGGCAATATGTTGTAATAGGACCCATCCTTTCAAACTATCTTTGCTTACTGCTGTAAGTTGTCCCACATCCCAGCAAAAATGTCATGGTTTAAGTGTAATTCTTCCATGAATACACTTGAGAATGTTTAAACTATTTCTTTTTTGTTGCTGTTGTCTTTTCTTTCTTTCTTTTCTTTTTTTTTTTTGTCTTTTTGAGACAGTGCTTCACTATGCAGTTCATGCTGGCCTTGAACTCACTGTGTAGCCCAGGCTGGCCTTGAACTTGCAGTGATACTCCTGCTTCAGCCTCCCAAGTTCTGGAATTATAGGAGTGTGCCACCACACCTGGCTAAACTATTTCTTTATGGTGATGGCAATGGTAAGGTGACCATAGAGTGGCAATTCATTTGGAAAGAATGGGAAATTGAAGAAAGTAATGGAAAAAAAAGAAAGAAAGGAAAGTATTTATATAATATAATGGCAAGAGGAAAATGTAAATTCCAAAATGATTTTATGCTAAGTTCATGTGGAGGAAGAATATTACTTTGTAGTAGAATATGCATTTAATAATAAGATAATAGGATTTATTCCTAGCAAGTGCAAAATCTTGCTAACTGACAATAATTATAACAATTTTGAATTGTAGATGAAAATGAGAAAGAGAACCTCCCAGTAATAAAAACATTCTCATGCTAGCTTAATTCAGATTCTTTCCCTTATCAAATACGTTTATCTTTACTTCTAATATGTAGAAGAAGCCAATAAATACTGTTTCTTCCATACTCTGAAATGATTCCACATTGAAGTTCTAATATGCTAGGATCTTGCCAAACACTGAAGAGGAAGTGAAAAAGAATGCAGTTTACTTAGATACAAACTAAATATTAGTGCATCTTCATTTTGATTTACACAAAACATAAGTCCTACAGTATAGCTGTTGTCAAAACTCATTCCCTTAAGCTTGAAGATGTTTTGATTCAATGTTGGATCACAGCATAGGAATTTATACTTCAAAAAATTTTGAGGTCAGTGGGAGCACCAAGGTGGTCCTTGGAAGGGTTTCAACAGAACTCTCAGTCTCTGTCAGTAGTCCTTTTCTCCTTCTAGAACACTTTATAATGGATATGTGATGTTTCTCAGTATTTTTTCAAAATGCTCAGCCAACTCAGTTTCAACTATCAAAATTTGATATCCTTTCCCATCGTAACACACAGGCTTAAACCTCTCCTATTTTGTATTTTTGGTGCCACCTTAGTAACCACTCTCATTCAATACCATTCATGATCAGACTTGCTCTTTCAAATGCACATTTTAATTGATTAATTCCTTCACGTGAATGCCCAAGACATACTATTTGAGGACCCTCTGTTCTAAGGATAGTGCTTAACACAGGCTGAAGATGTTCAAGGCTGTTTTTACCATCAAAACCTTCTGGATTAGTGAGGAAGACAAATATGTTGAATTAATTTATCTGGAAACAGACACTGGAATGGAGGATTGCATATGAAAGATATAGTGGCTTCTCTGAGTCCGAGGGAGAAACTGAATACATTGAGGTTATACTTGGGGTCTCCGCAGTTTTTATAGGAAGTTCTGGAATTTTGATGGTTTTTCCATTTGTCCCAAATTGAGTCCAGGAGCAGGGGTTTTCTATTTCCACATCAGGCAGTCAATGGCAGAGTGTAACCATGGGCAAGAAATTCTTCGCAGGTGAGGACAATTCCTGGATTCCACTGTGAGTTATGAGCAACAGGGTGGTTTTATAGGACTGAAGAGGAGAATGAATGGAAGGTACTTGGAAGATAGGAGAAAAGAAGGTATTTGCAAGCTCTGACAAGTTCATGGTATTCCTCTGTCCTTGAGTTGTGCTACAGTAATACCATAAGAAAGGGAAGATATAATCTTAAACATTTATTTAATCAGGCAGAGAAATTAAATATCATTGATTATTAGAACTTGCTCTATGTAGTTTTATTTCACAGAATGTGATTTTTTGGGAAGGAATATAGTTTAATGTATATAATAATTAGTCCTGCTGTAGTTTAGCACGTCACATATATCTAATGAGGATCTCCTGGGTGCCCTGGACTTCCAAATGAAGAGAAGGTGTTGAAAATCCACGTGTGGAGAGTTTATGTAGGAGCCCTTTTTATTTAGTTTTTGTTGTGTGTGATTTCAAGGTTAGGGAGAGGATTTCCTGGGGTGGGGGTCAGAGAAGGGGCAAGGAAATGGAGGACAGGCAAGTGGGCTGAGTTTTCTGAATTCCAAGGATAGTGAGATAATTGTTTGGGTTGTACAGGCAATGGAGGGGTAGTGAATGTGTCGGCAGAAGGTGCGGACTTGATGAGCTGAGTGGCAGTGGAATGAATTGAATGTAGATTTATCAGTACAGAACAGGCAGTGAAAGCTGTGTTTCATGAGCATTTGCCCAGCTGAGGTTTGCGTTAGGTGGAAGGAGGAAAGACTAATTTCAAATATGACGAATTTAAAATCATAGAAAGAAGATATCCTACAGTTCATTTTTTACTGAAACTTTCATATAGAAGTGTTCATTTTTATACTATGTGGAAGTATTAATTTCCTTCCTTAATCCAAGAAAAGTGCCATTGCTTAGATTTTAAAATGCTTTCTTTAGCCCTAGTGAAGTGATAGGAATACAGTATAATTTTGCTGTGAAGATATTCAATCGGGTTGAATACACTGAACATAATTTTGCCAGTAATTTTTAAAAGTAGTGGCTGCTTCTAAATGGGTAACCATTCATTAAATCATAGAAAATTTGAATAGGAATGAACTCAGTGCACACCCTTGCAGATAGATGAAATTTTTCCACAATGACTCTAATAATTATCCATGAGCTAATGTCACTTTAATAAACAACCACTTTGACTACTTTTCTCCTCAATTGACCTGACATTTGACTAGAAGGTCAACTCATTTCAGTTCAACAAATACTCCCAGATATTCTACCTATTCCACATTTAATGCAAGTACTAAGGTACAATGAACAATTTACTGCCAAAGCAACAGAGGGTATATGTCTTTAAGAGTTTAATTTTTTTTCTTAAAAAAAATAGTCCTCACTACCAACACTATGCTTGCTCTAAAACATTTGATCCATTTTTTTCTGTGGTCTTGGCATCTTTTGAAATACAATATGTAGTGCTTTTAAAAGACCGATAATTCTATGAAGGCAGTACTCTTTTTCCATTATAAAACTTCCCTTGCATTTATGAATCTATAAGTTTTATATTTTAAAATACAGATTATCAAGCCTATAAGGAGGTTGCATCATATCTATATATTTACTGTATATTTTTATTCACTATATATACTTCAGAGTTCCAGGCTAAAAAATTGTTGTTTTTACTGATTGCATCACATTGTTTGTGTGATGTGCACTTTTCTCTTTGTCCCCAGTCTTGAGATAATGGGTTTTTGCTCTGGCACATAGTGCTATATCCCTTATAGTATGTAAATCATGTTATTTTAAGTTTTCTACTCAAAGGAGCTATGTAGGTGGTATGGGAGAAGGGTGATGACTATTGGAACAGACTGTGCATCTGAAGTTATTAAAACTTCATCAACATTTGCACGTTAAAAATAATTATTTCCTGTTTCCAAAGTTAAAATTAACTTTAATTTCTTAAGATTATAATCAAAAAAGTTACGGCTTATTCTCTAAGCATATTCCTTGGAGTACCAATTTCCTAGATTTAAAGTTTAAACTCCTAATAGATCTAAACTCATCCTTTATTAGTTTTAGAAATTTGACTAGCCCAATCTTATTAGTTTTAATGTTATTGTTGGCTATGATTACAGAAGGATAAAAATACATATGAAAAAGTCTCATACTAAAAACAGAAGTATACTAAGAAAATTGACAATTCAGTTTAACTTCACTGAATCATTGTTTAAAGCACAGAGGTTAACTAGACCTAGCCATTATAATTAAGTCCCTCCAAAAAAGAATTGAAGCATGTAAAGTGTGTATTTTCATACACAGATATTAACTTTTTGAGAATGTAAAAAAGTAACTGGAAATTGTTTCACATCTAAGAACAATCTCTTAGAAAACTTATTTCAATGAGACCAGTTCTAATTTTGTGTTGGGACTATTAAAGTGTGGGATAAGCTAGGATGATTCACAAAATGTACTGAGTTCTAATTTCAACGGCATCATTCTTGCTACTCCCATCATCATTTTTTCCACTGTCATCATTAATAAAATCTCAATATTAGCATATTCCACTAAAAGATAAATGTATAGAGCAGGACCCTGACCATTGAATATAATGAGCTTAATGACTATGTTGCTTCTGGAAAAATGTCAGGTATGTGGATTTTGCCTGTGACATATTTGTCTTCAGTTTATACATCTCTCCATGTCTAGGAGAGTGCTTGCCCATAGTACAACTCAACATTGTTGAAAAGTACAACAGAGTGGGGAGGGAAAGAAATAATAAGGAAAGTATCCCAAAGTATCTTGGTTTCAGCAAGATAGTGAGAAAAAAAGGAGTTTGATTAAACAAAGTACCAAATCCATCTTGATACATATATGGCATTTATATTTTAAAGCTTTTGTTCATAATGTAGCACTAGTTGATGGTGAAAGAAGGGTTTATTCCATTCTTCAAGGGGCTGTGCACAGGCCCAACACAAACTCTAATTGACGGGTCAGTTGATAAAATTTTATGGAATGCCAAATTGAGGGATTAGAATCTATGATTATGTCAATAATGCAGAAAACAGTGTTTCAGGATCATTAATCTGACTATTTTTTTGAAGTTACCAAAAACAGGAATAGAATGGGGCCTATAGTTAAGTGGTACTTTATTTCTATAAATTACAAGATAATAAAACTCCTCATGGTTTTTTAGCCTCTTAGCTTTTATTCCCTACAGGTTTTTTTTTTTTTTTTTTTTTTTTTTTTTTTTTTTTTTGCCTATACATAAGTATCCATTAAGAGGTAGGTATAAAATAATTGATTTCAATTTTATCACCTTCATAGTATTAATGCAGCCTCTCCTAATTTCAGAAGACATCATGGTATAATAGAATTTACATGTGGATCAAGGCACGTTCGAATTTCAGTTTGGGCTTTGACATTTACTGACCGTGTAATCCTGGACAGGTTACTTACTGCATTAGAATTTTGATTTCCAGATATCCAATGAGAAAAGAATGGCTAACTTTAGAATTACGGGGGGGGTGAAGTAATATCTGTAAAGCATATAGAGTGTCAAGCATTTTGTTTGACAAATGATAGCTACATAATACATACTAATCCTTGTCTTCATATTTTAACATACTGTTATATACTGTTACATACTTTAACATACTGTTAAAATATCACAGCTAAGAACATTCTTCAGTGTTGTCACTCTACACTATGGTCAATTTTCTATGCTCATTTTACTTGACCTGTGAGCAGCATTTGTACATTCTTTCTCCTTGGTACATTTTCTTCACTTAGCTTTCAGGATAGCACAGTATCTTGGTTTCATTTATATTTCATTGCTTACTCATTTCAGTCTCCTTTGCTGATCTCTTTCTTCCCTTCTCTGCTTTCAAGTTGGAATGCCCCCACTTCTGCTCTTGATTGTCTTTTCAGTCTACACTCATCCCTGGGATTTCATTCCTCTCTCCTCTCAACTGGTCTCTTTGCTGATGTCCAAACATGGGGATCTAATGGCA
This sequence comes from Erethizon dorsatum, assembly GCA_028451465.1. Classification (NCBI taxonomy): domain Eukaryota; kingdom Metazoa; phylum Chordata; class Mammalia; order Rodentia; family Erethizontidae; genus Erethizon; species Erethizon dorsatum. Next base: position 20,287,867 of record CM051842.1, read on the forward strand.
CATTCGACATCACCTCCTTCTTAACCTTTGTCATGTTTTGTCCAAAACAGAAATTCTCTTTTCCCTCCTGTATCTACTTTATTCACATTTTTCCCACCTAAACTGATATTAATTTTATTCTTCTATTTTTTTCAGAAATAAAACAGGAAATCATCCAACATGTTTTTCTTTCTCTCTCATGGAACATCCAATGTCACCAAACCCTGTTCGGTACTATCTTCACACTCATCCAGAGTTTAAAATCTGTTCCCTACATCTATTGATATCATACTTGTCACTCTGTTTTGAGGGTTGCAGATGTGACTTGGAGTGAAAATAAAATTCTTAGAATGGCCTACAGATATTGGCCTATATTTCTTCTTTGATTTCATTTCTCCTACTTATCCAGGCTTTTCTCACTTTCTCATTTCTTGCCAGCCTCAACTTGCTATTTTTTAAACATGATAGGTAAATTACTGACTTAGAGCCTTTGCAATGGCTATTCTCATTGCCTGGAGCATTATTTCCTCAGAACTCTCAAGCAAATTTACCTTTGTCATTTTTGTCTTGCATCTGCACCCTCTAAAATTGCAGCACATCTACACATACAACTGATCGCTTTACGTGGTTCTACTCTGTAATTCTTTTAGGTTCTTCCTACATTTTAATATTTTTCATCAAATTACTTATTATGCTTATTGTTTATTCCAAGAGTTTTAACTCCGCAAAAGTAGGAATCTTTGGTCTTTTAGCTCACTGAGGTATCCCAAGCACTGAGTACAATGTGAATTTGGTAAAAATTATTGAATGAATATATAGTTATAAAATGGAGATAATAATTATTCTTCTTAATGGTACTTTTGAGAAGATTTAAATAAGATAATGCCAAACGATTTTATTACAGGGCCTGAAAAATTAATGACTTAATAAATGGTGTATGTTAATTGCCTCATGACAGTTATCTCATGCGTTATACACCAAAAAGTAAAAGTACTGCAACATGGAAACTTTCTCCCAATTTAAAGTTCACTGATAACTATTAGAACAGAATATCTACTGTTAATACACATAACTTTATTTTTCTAGGTTGATCTAAGTAAAGACAAAGTTATACAAGCATTCATCAATAATTGATGACTGACATGTCAGGGAAATAAATTGACATCATTCTTTTTAAATCAATTAAACTTCATATAATTTTTAAAAGTTAGTAATAAATATTCTCTGATATGGATTATTTTCAAAATATCACCACAAGATGATTTATAAGATTATTGAGAAGTCCCCACAAATTAAATAGCTGAAAAAATGATATTCTCACAGTGTATTTTATTTATTTTTTGTGCATTTTAATAAATAACCAATTTTTTGTTGATTCCAATGATAGTTTAGATTGTTCAAAGTATTCGTTAATTTTATTTTTTATTTTGTCCACATTTTATAAATATAAATAAATAAAAAATAATTGTTATGAACTATTTTTATGAATATCACAAATATAGCTTTAATATTGTGGGATTGAATAGAAAATAAATACTTTCTTTTTACATCCTTATTTAGCAAAACACTGAAAAACAGTTACAACTGAAAGCTTTTTGTAAGTCACGACAAAGAGTATTATTTGTGAATATTAAATGGATGCTCTTGTTTTGTCTCTTGCCCAATCATCGGTTGCCTATTTTAATCAAATACATTCATTCTTCTGTTTCACTCATACAGTTTAGTATTTTCCAGAGAATTTACTAACGTTTTACTTCATTCCAAGCATTGGATAAAGTATGTAATGACAAGATATCCCCCAAGTTTATTCTATGAGTAGATTGTAGATGTAGAGGTTTACATTGTTTGAAGTGAATTGTAAGCTTATCTATCTATCTATCTATCTATCTATCTATCTATCTATCTATCTATCTATCTCTATCTATCATCTATCCATCCATCCATCCATCCATCTATCCATCCATCTGTATCTTTTACTAAAATGTTTTGAAGATGTTGATTCTAGAATTATTTGTGAAGAAATCTATTCCTATCTTTTTCTTGCTCTTCCTTTCCCTTGGGTGTTCATCATACAACTTCATTTTCTTTTTCCAAACTTGAAGTGTTCAAGTATTCACCTCTTCCTGCTTAAGCGCATTAATTATTTTATCACTAGAATAAGAGTGACAAATGGAAGAAGGAGGGGAAATGAGAATGGAATGCTTCACCTAATTGCCTGGACACTGCCTTAGATCTAAATGTTGTAACTTTTCTTCTAACTATTTTAGAAAGAACTACTTTTTTCTAGCATTTTTATTGCCACTCTTGCCTACTTCACTTTGTTACTCCTCTGCTAGTTGTGGGTGGATGGAGTTTGACTATTTCAGAATAGTTACTAGTGGGTGGGTTCAAGAATCTCTAGTGGGTTGAGAAAAAAGCCATGTTCATATAGATAGTGATCCTTCTATTAAAATCTTAGGAGTGAGTAATATTTAATAGCTATGTTCACCACGCACATAGCAGAGTCCATCTGTACAGAAACTGACAGTATCTAAAGAAAATACCATGGGAGCTTTGAATTCTTGTACAGGATTTGTTAGCAGGAGTTTTGATCTCCAAAATTTGATTTTGCTACTTGGTAGAGAAGGTTTCTCTCCTGAGAGCATGACATGGACTTGTCTGTCTGTGGGTCTACTGAAATATATGATGTTATGAATCTGTCAAGAGTTAACTTTCCTACTGCAGCAGATCACAGCACACAGCTTTAGGGCCTTGTGTACATTGCTTTGACTACAGATGTAAAGCCTTTAGGTTCGCTGACTTCAAACTGTGGACAGCTGTGGTAAGGGTAGTCATATGAGCAAATTAGCTGCAAACTGAGTGCATTTTCTTTTTTGATTTGAAATCCAGTTTTTTTTTAAATATGTTTAAATACAGAGCTGGTAACAACCAGTGATATTGCATATACACTGAAGCACCGTTAAATTTAGAGAAAACTTTCTGTATGGCCAGGCCACTGGAAATGATATCTTTCAAAATATAGATAATTTTATGAGGTTGTTCTTGAAACACCACTTCGCTTAATGTGATATTTGGATTACAATGAATTTTAAATGGATGCCATTATATTCTCATTTTCTATCTTTTCTGTAGTAGAGAAAAAGCCTTACCTCAATTTTTATCACTTACCTTAATCTTCGAGACTGACTAGTCATTGATGTTCATGACCCACTTTATTACAACAATGCTACTATCAAAATGTGAATATTGGGTAGCTAAAGTTGAATGATAACTTTTGCCAAAAGAGTCCCAGTAGTCAAATTACATGTATGGTTTGTAATTATCATTCCAAAATTCAGCACACTAGGACAATTAAAGGTTTAAATGATTTGAGATAGAGAACCCATTTTAAAGGAATATTTTACTTTCACTTTATTGACAAGTTTTAAGACCAAAATTTAAAAGAATCAAAATGGACATAATTTAGATATGCATTTTAGTGAGGAAAGTAGAGAAAATGCTGAATGATTTAAAAAAAAGGTATTTAACTCAATGCAAATTCTATAAATGATGATTTCCCCCTGTTCCTTAAAAACAAAATAATAGTTACATGTAATATACAGTACTAAATTCAGACTGACATTAAAGATGTGAATATTTTAAATAAGTGACATATTTTAATTTGAAAATTTGAATCTAATATAAAATGCAAATTGCGGTAGCCCTTAATGTAGAAAAAGGGAAAAATGTAGTGATTGAGTTTAGGGAAATTGTAACTTGGACAGATCCAGCCAGCTGCAATGATGAACAAGGCTTCCTTTATTATTGCTTCAAGAAAAGCTATTGAGTGGCTAGCACAAAGTAGCTGCTTGAATACAGGAATATCCAATATCCCTTTGAGAGGCGTATTTGATTACACGTTTTCCCTTTAGAGCTTCTAACTCTCCATGTTCCACAAAAAGTCCCCAAGATCACTGTTGTTATCATTGGCGTTGTTTTTGACCCAGAGGTTAGGCTACTGACAACTATTGTAAACTAGGTAAAATGATCTTTATCAGTCTTTGCCTGAATACCTGATCCAGTTGTTCTTTTCTTTAAAATCGTCCCATAAACCTTTGATACTTAGAGTATTAACTGTAAGAGAGTGTGACTTTTCTTTCTTTTCTGTCTTTCTTTCTTTCATAAAATTTGGATTGATAATTGTTTTTCAGCTGCATTTCTCACTTTTGTCAAAGTAGTTTCTCAGTATGCCTATTCTTCCCCAGACACACACACACGCACACACACACACACACACCTCTCAAATATATGATTCCTACTAATTTCTACTTGGCAAACTCTTACTCATTCTTCAATACCCATCTCAGACATTTCATCTTATAAACTTTCCCTATCTTTTCCGCTAGAGTGTACTAGCCAACATTCATTCTAATTTTGCAACCCCTAACCCCTATGGTCAGAATACAGATTTTTGTTAAAGAACTAATTTTACTGTATTTATTTCGTTTGTCTATTTTTGTCTCTCAATAGATTGAAAGCTTCATAAGGCCCCAAATACTATTTATTCATCTTTGCATATCCAGCTCAACATATAGGGCTTGTCATCACAGGTCTCAATGAATAGTTGATTGAATGAACAGATCTTCACTTGTGGATTTTACACAACCTACAGTTGTGGGTGCCAACTCAATGTGCAGAGTTGGAGGCTGTTTGCAGCTCTGCCAGTCACTTTTATGTTCTGCCAGCAAATTCTTGATTCTTGTACATTCCCCACTGATAGGATTTTTCCCAACAGTGCTTGGCTTGATTACAGTGTTCAAAATTGTTTTCTACTGTGTCTGGGTTTTTTCACTACTTGACTTCATTTTCTCAGCTTCTATGCAGCAGGCTTCTGGGGCATCCTGTTGTTACCCATTCCCCTCCTGTGCCTCACCCATCCAAGGAACTTTGTGACGAAAGTCTGGGAGAGTGGCCAGCTTCCACCCTCTTGTTGCTGGTGATCCTGTATTACTGTAGGCATTGAGTGGTGAACCTGGGCATGCTGCCACAGTCAGCAGTGAAGGTAAATGCTTCCCAGTGCCAATAAGGACTAAGGCATGGAAATAAATCCATGCAGAGTTGACTTTGTCAGTGCTTTCTAGTAAAGGAAGAGATTATACATGTAGAATGCATTGGTAGCAATGAACATTATTGTGTTACTTGTAGTTCTAGATGGAAGAACACCAATATTCTTCACCTTAAGTGCTGTTTTAGCCAGAATCTGATGCCAATTGAAAATAGTCTACCCTTGTTGCATGTATTGCTTAGTTTGGCTCAAGGATAAAGAACTGAATGGTATACAGTCTTACATTTCAGTGTTTTTCAAACTTGAATTGCATATGGATCAGCTAGAGATTTTGGTTCACTAGGTATGGAGTACATCTGATATTCTGCATTACTAATAAGCTCCCAAGTGATATCATGGTGCCTATATTGTTGGTTTAAGGATCTCATTTTCAAGCAGCAAGGATGTAGAAGGCAGAGTGTGTTCTTTAAAAAGTAGTGCCATATCGGGTGTGGTGGTACACATCTGTAATTCCAGCACTCATGGGAGACTGACACAGATTTCAAGTTCAAACTCAACTTGGGCAACTTAATGAGATCCCATCTCAAAATACAAAATAGAAAAAGGGCTGGGCATGTAGCTCAGTGTGAAGGCCCTGGGTTCAATCCCCAGTACTAGAAAAAGACAAGAACCAGCTGATGGGCATGATACATAGATAGGTTTGAGTAGCTCAGTACCACCGCAGGACGACAGAGTTTGCCCTCCTACAACATAAACCACTTCCCTCATCGCCACTACACGTCAGTGCAGATTGTTACCGATGGTGGTGGTGGAAACATCTTGAGTTACCAGTGTTTTCCCTCCTAATGGGCAATTAGCTATTTATATCCCCCACCAAAACTTTTTAAATTATTTAGTACTTTAAAGAGTGAATCACTCCCTTAAAGTTTGGAATTTTTAGCTGCAGAGGAAGTAAAGTTCAGTTGCCAAGGACTTAGGAATCAGGTGAATTTCATCCAGGTTTCTTTTTCACCTAACTCTCCAAGAGAGTGCTAATAGAACCATCATTCATTGCATTCCTACTATATGTGAGCAGAAATGTTAGGTGCCAGAGGTACAAAGAAACATGAAACATACTATCTTCCCAGAAGGCACTTACAATTGATTTCATTAATGTACAGATTTTTGAAGGCAAGAGTATCTCTTGTGTTTGTATTTCCAAAGTATACATTTAATAAGCAGTTATTGAACATATATAGTATTAGTCACTAACTAAAATATTAAGACGGACATAAGAGTATCTTAAGGCTAAATTGTGACACAAATTTATAACATCATTACCAGATTTAAAAGTGAAAATTCCATGCAACCTCCAGTCTTAAAATCAGAGCTTCATAAGTCTACTTTAAACATGAAATGTGGTCTTGGGCTAAATATGGTTTTAGAACTGGTAGCAGTCAAACCACAAAGGACATCCCAGTGTTTTGATCCTATTTCTATGTGGAGATTTTATGATTTTCTTTCTTTCTTTCTTTCTTTCTTTCTTTCTTTCTTTCTTTCTTTCTTTCTTTTTTTCTTTCTTTCTTCCTCTTTCTCTTATTAGTACATGTTTGCAGTGTATGATATTTACATTCATCTTATGGACTAGGTACATATACATTACACAGCTTGTTTCTCCTTTCTTAGCTATTAAAGTTGTCCATGTGGCCAAACTTCTCTTAAAAGGTGAGACAGAGGAACAGGTACCTGTAGAATACAAGTTAAAATGTGCTACGAGCCAGGGAAGTGAATCACAGATAATGTATGTGCCAGCAAACACGTACCAATGTCCCTAATGCAGAATGGCACCTGTATTTTAGGAAAGTTTTATTAGGACACAGCCACACCTATTCAACTAAGAATTGTCTATGGTTACTTTTATGCTATGACAGCAGAATTGGGGTATTAAAATGGAAACTGTATGGATTACAGGCCCCAAAATATCTGCCTGTAAGAAAAAAAATTATGAAAACAGAGTTTAAGAAATACACTTATTCTAATACTTGTAGCGTCAAGGCAAAGGAACAAAAAGAAGCCTTCTAACTATGGCTCACCAGTTTGTTCTTCCCAATCTTGGCTCTCTCCTACAGTGTTAAGGGCCTCAAATACATCCCACTCATATTCAAGTTCCATACACATTATCCACACTTACTTCCTGAACTCATACCTTGATCTTCCTTTGAGGGTAACAGTGTACACACCAATGCCATAGTGTCTGGAAGTCAACCAAGGGAAGAGGCCTGAGAAGTCCCTAACAGTGGGTTCGCCTCTTGGGCAGGGCATTTTAAGTTTTGAGGTTCTAAATTTTGTTTCAGAAGGTAGAAGACAATGACTTTGAGTGCACACACCTTCTTAGTTCCTCTAGACCACTAGTTGCAAAACTATGGCACGCATGCCACAGTGGGCTGTTTGTATCATTGAAAGGTCTAAAAGGTTCACCATCACTGCCCTGGCCTCTACCCTATGGGCAGTTTCATGGCAAGAACAGATCACTGTAAATGGAAGGACAGCCAAAGGGTCTCTTCCTGGATCTAAGGGTGACACTGCTAAGCAGTCCTCTTTAAATTGGGAGGTGGACCTGGGGAATATTCTAGTTTTTTAGTCAGTCCTTGATAATTATGGTATTTTTATTGCCCACAGGTAGCAGAGATGTATTCCAAGGAGAAAAAACCATAATGAACACAGTCATAGAGATAAAAAAGATTTAAACACTAGTAGAGAATGGCTAGAAAATACGGATACTTTATACCTATTAAAATACATACAGTCTCATTTTATCTTTGAAGCATACTCTTAGGTTGTGTCTGGAAGATTTTCTCTTTAATGAGGAGTAAATTTAAACATATATTAGAATTTGGAAACACGGATGCTGTTTCAGTGCCAACAACATGTCGGGCAAGTCTCTTAAGATTATTCCCTGTCAGTTTAGAGGAGCAGGACTGTTCTAGTCTAGATCTATGATACTTAATTGTGTAGAGAATGTCAAGTAATAATAGAAATTTGTTTTGTGTTTTAGAAGTGTTAGAGTGGGATATGGGAGAGAAGGGAAAGAAGAACCAGCAGCAAGTTTAGAATTAAAGCTCATTCTAGATAATGTTTCAGGGTGCTTTTATATTTTAAGATTAGACTTAAATAAAATGACATAGTTAAGTAGTGGCAGAGCTGGAATTAGACACTATTTCTCGTGACTTTGGAACCTGTGTTGCTTGTCCTTTACACCAGATTTGATCATCCGCGACATTACTTATGTTTTGAAAATCTATTCACCAGTGGGAAGCAGAGCACATACAAGAGCAGTGGTTTTCAAAAACTGGTGAAAACAAAAATCATGTGGAGAGCATTGTACAATGTTGGTCCCTGAGTGAAATAGTGAAGAACTCTGATTCAGAAGTTCTGTATGGGTCTCGGGAAACTGCATTTGAAAAGCACCTGTAGAAATTTGCATAAAGGTAATTCACTTTGAAAAGCAGTAGATTAAAATGTGTTTTTCTCTTGATGGATGGTAACTCTGCATTGAAGAGCCCTGTCCTATGAGAGAAACCTGACTTAATTCTCCAGAGAAGGTGACTGTCTTGTGATGACTCATCCGCTTTCTCTTGCCCAGTTCCATCAAAGTCTGTGGACTGATGGCATTTGAGGCTAGAGTTGGAGAGTCACCTCTGGCCAAGAGGAAAAAGGTAGTTTTCTGACCTTATCTGATTTTATCATTGCCATGCTCTAACTTGCTGAGCTAACCAGCCACAGTTTCTTTGGAACTCACCATGGAGACAGATTAATTTTAACTCTGAGAGAACATGGGCTTTTCAACACAAGTTAAATATAGGCTGGCACAGAACATTACAGAAGCATTAGGTCCTCAGAAATTTTCTTTAGCTCTGAAACTTTGAGCTGCTACTAATGCATGCTACTCACACTTTCTCCTGGTCATTCTCACCTTCCCTTTTCCCTTTGATCATGGAAATAGTGAAAGCAGGACCTTAACTGCTGGAAAGAAGTTCATCTATGAGCATATTTGTTTTAAATAATTGCACTGGAAATTAATGGGAAGAACAGGCGATATAGTTAGGCTCATAAGTAGACTGTAAGCTTTTGTGCTTGTCATTTGTGTTTACTTGGATGGGAATATATACTTTAAAGAAATATCAAAAGCATTTTGAAATAAGTTTCACCAGAAAGTGCTCTGAGATTTGGCCAAATGAAAAAGTGTGGAGGTAAAAATACTGCACAGTTCTATGTATAATCATTTTTATTTTTTTCTGGAGAATATATACACATATACACAACTCCCACTTTTAGCTGATACTTCATTAAAATGCAATTTAAATGTTGATGAGACCTTTTCAAACAGAAGTTAAAGTAATCTCTTATTCTTTTTATTACAAGACTACTAGTTGAGATTAATAAGTTTTTGTGCCTTTGATTCGAATATGGAGTTTTAAAATAATGATTTTGGGGGCCGGTGAGATGGCTCAGTGGCATAAGCGCCTGCCTGGCAAGCGCGAGGGCCCGAGTTCGACTCCCGGAACCCACATACGAAATAAGGGCTGGTGATATCGCCCAGTGGCACAGGCGCCTGTTGGCACGCGAGGTCCTGAGGTCGACGCCCGGTACCCACCAAAAAAAAAAAATAATGATTTTTCAGTGGCAGAATCTTGTCCAGTGTGAGTTCTGTAACAATACGGAGAAATAGAAGATGAAATACGTAATGCTGGCAATAACAGGCCACATATGATCCACATGGCAATATGTGTTAGTGTTTGAAAATACTAATAGTCAGTAATACTAGTAAATCTGAGGTAGGATTTACTAGTGTTTGTAATATTGCCCCCCCAGCTACATTGCAATACTAACAGTGGTTAATAGTGAGGAACTGGAAGGTTATTGTGTTTGCATCTCAGCTCTGTGACTTTAGGCACTTTGCATAAACTCTGTCTGTTTCCTCACGTAAAAATGAATCAAACTACTCACACAGTTGATAAGAATATAAGAAGTCATACATATAAAAAGATTCACAAGGTATACTATAGAGCAAATAGTTGATAAATGTTAGGTGCTAACAATATTTTAATCACTGCTTCATAATTTTTTCTTAAAAACTGATTGTCAAATGATGTATTCATTTAAAAAACCAATATTCCATTGTGTATTTAAGCATATGTATTAATTTGTTAAGGTTTATTAATAAAAAATAAGCATAATGGCTGTTTTTAAACATAGCCCTATAAATAATAAACATGCTTCCAAGTTCTCCAAAGGATGATAAAAGCCATAAACAGGTCCTTACCCTGCTGAGTTTCCCTGGGAAGCCAACAGCTCATCCAGCCTCTCAAAGGCCATGGAAGCTTGAAGGTCAGACACTGTGTGTAGGTGTCACCCCTAGATTCAACTTTTAAAGGCAGGCTTCCTAAATCTGAGGCTGCATTCATATCAGTGAGATGTAAGACATCTCCTATATTTGAAACCCTGACAATATGATAAACTAATCATACCCAGCAATTATACCATACCCAGATATACTAAATTAAAGTCAGAAAGGAAAGTTGTACAGACGCCAAAACTTAGTGACAGAAACTTGACTTGGGGAGGCGCGGCCAGGTCCTTTATTCCACCACCCTTCACACTGCATTATATCTGATTTATCGCAAATACTTAAAACAATAGTAATAATAGTATTTCTGTTTAAGGCAGTATTTATCAGTAGTTCTTTATTGATTTAGATTTTTATAGAAGTGTAGCTCCTGAATTCATTTCTTCCCACAATCACTTGTTTTTACTCTTTGAGAAAGGCACACCCTCATAAAATTTGACAGATTCACATGTGGAGTTGGAGAAGATGGTTAATCAGCATGTCAGATGGACACAGTCACTGAGGACTTGGCTGGGCTCTGTTTGCAGTCTTCCTGACGTCTGTTAGTCCTATCATATTTTCATAAAGTGAAATTAGATGAGTCTAATAAGGTAGACTTTTCATAAGCTCTATTGAACACTTCTCACCACTCTCATTTTCTTGTAGATATTTACAAATTGATGATTTGTTCCTGGATGTTTCTACAGATCAAAACAACCTTGTTGATTTGTTATTTCCTAGAATTTACATTTAAAATCATCACAGGGCCGGTGAGATGGCTCAGCGGCTTAAGCACCTGCCCGGCAAGCGCGAGGGCCCGAGTTTGACTCCCGGAACCCACATACGAAAAAGGGGCCGGTGATATCGCTCAGCGGCACAGGCGCCTGCTGGCGCGCGAGGTCCCGAGGTCGACCCCCAGGTACCCACAAAAAAAAAAAAAAAGGTCATCACAGTTTCTATTTGTGGTAAAGGCATTTGTTTCTATTCACAAACATTCTCATTACCCCTTACTCATCACTTTAGAACAGTATTAGCTTTAATTAGAGTGGATTTCAATGTAAATTAATTTAAACAATTGCATTACAAAAAGATACCTATAACTAAGTGCACAATTGAAGGCAATTAATGAGTGCAAAGAGAGTTAAATGGCATCAGTTATAAGAAAGTGTTCACAAATTGTGAATTCACAATTTTCTTTCTTTCCTTGCCTTGAAATTTGCATCACCTTCCTCCCCAAGGATTCTCACAAGATGCTTCAGAGAACTTTAAAACTTTCAATTTTTTTTTTTTTTTTTGCTGGGTACCGGGGGTCGACCTCAGGACCTCGTGCACCAGCAGGTGCCCCTGCCGCTGAGCGATATCACTGGCCCTTTTCTCGTATATGGGTTCCGGGAGTCGAACTCGGGCCCTTGTGCTTGCCAGGCAGGCGCTTATGCCGCTGAGCCATCTCACCCGCCCCTCAATAATGTTTTAAACACCTAGGGAATAAAAATTTTAAAAGTGTAATAATGCTGGAGGATGAGCTATTGGAAAGAAACAGAATGTGGGAAAAAGCAAAAGTAAGGTGACTGGGTAGAAAGGTTGACATCCTTAGATGTTATACTGACAGATTCGTTTGCATTTTGCTTTTTTGAAATCCTATGTAGATTTGGTAGTAAGCCCCATCCTACCACTTTCTATCTCTTTGCCATCCCTTACACTAGATTATAAACTACTTTTGAGCAAGGGACTACCATTGATAAGTCTCTGGTAGTCATTATACTATTATCTATTTTACTTTCTAAATTTTATTTTATTTTATTTTATATATTTTTTTGTGGATACCGGGGGGTCGACCTCAGGACCTCGCGCGCCAGCAGGCGACCGTGCCACTGAGCGATATCACCGGCCCCTTTTTCGTATGTGGGATCCGGGAGTCGAACTCGGGCCCTCGCGCTTGCCGGGCAGGCGCTTAAGCCGCTGAGCCATCTCACCGGCCCTCTAAATTTTATTGAATGAATGTTTATCTGATGAGTCTGTTAATATTTTTATTCTTGAAATATTTCTTGTCTATAGATCACTAATATGATCTTATCTTTAAATGAAGATAATAATGGTATTGATATCAAGTCTTGCTTTGAGAATTAAAAGAGTTTACTTAGATAAAGGAAAAGACCTTAAGCAGAGGCTCGCTCCTAGAAAGTGCACAATAAATAGCATGCCTTGTTGTCAATAAAGCTTGATGAATGTATTCACTTATTTTACAGTCATGGATTAACCAAATATGGGTTCTTACTGTCTGTTTGAATGTAGGAAATACAAATGGTTAGTAGGCATAGCTTGTCTTGTGCTTTATTTAGAATAATTTTAGAAATGGACTAATATTTTGTAATTTCATGTTAATAGATTCAAGTAATTTGCATGGGAAGGAGGCAGGGGAAGACTTATCTTTCTGTACAATTCTTGACAATTTTAAAAATACTTTACCATCAGTCTCCAGATGGGAAGGCAGTTTAGAGTCATGTTTATAAGTTCTCTGTACACATCTCTATATCACCAGCATTCTTTATCCCATTCAACAATTCAGTCCTCTTGGGAGACTACTTAAAAGATGTCAGATTAAAAAGTGGTATGTCAGCTTCCCAGATGTCTTTGGCATCTCCATTTTTGTGAGCACTCCATGCTGATACTCTTAAAATAGGTATCTTTTTTCGCATCTCTCTCTTCTAGTGTATGATTGAGCTTATCTCCTTGACACATGTCAGTAGTATAGTTTCTGCAAACATGAATTGTACCCAGAATTTCCTTTATGCATATTACTAGGGAGATATAATTATAAAAGTATTTTATAGACTATTTTTATTTTATATTCTGACATTATAAAGTAACTTCTAATTTCATATTGGGGAGCCAAATTCCACATTAAGCCTCTAAAATCTGCCATGAGTGGACTAAAACAGAGGAAAAGGAAGTGCTTACATTTCTGAAGATTGTTTGAGATAGTATTGTTCAGTGAAGGGCAAGGTACTTAAGAGTGTGGAGTCACGAACCCAGCAATAATGTAGTGAGGATGACTGCACTACCATTTCCTCACACGGAATCCCCACAAAGCAAGGAAGAGTGAATTAGCTGAGAAGGGCTAGCTACTTCCAATAATATGTGACTCTAGGATTTATTCAAAGAAGTTTGCCCCGGTGCGTTTGTAGATCATGATTTACACATCAGGCACTCAATAGTTAATGTTACTGTACTCACTAAAATCAGTTTTATTTATCAGATTTTAGCATGCAATAGAACTTATTTAAATTAATCTTTACCATATGGCTGTCTTATCCTTTATATTATTTTGTACATTTTAAAATGTATAAAAATACTGGTGAGGGGCTGGGGATATAGCTCAGTGGCATAGTGCCTGCCTCGCAAGTGTGAGGTCCTGAGTTCAAATCCCGGTACCCACAAAAAAAAATAATGGTGATAAATAGAGAATATTATGTAGAATGTCAACTCTTATCCCCCTTAAGAGGTTAGAGTAAAAGATAGTTGGTTAGTCTATCTATAAATTCATGTAACTGAGTTGTGCCCCATAAATATTGATGTCTGGGAATGTCATAATATTTATGGAATAATTCTGATTGGATAGCCTTGCTTTTCTTCATATAATCTATGTGTAATATACAATAAGAACTACTACATTGAGCTAAATAAGGTTTTACAATTTTTAAGTGTTCTTATGAATGGTTATCAGTCTCCATTACAATGAATTTATTATGTAAATCTCTACTGCCTGTCTTTTCACGTTTCAGTAAATGATACATTATAGTTTTGGACTTATTTACTAACGTGTTTCCCTTGGAATATTAGTTCTATGAAATGTTCTTAGGAAAAAAAGGAAAAATTTATTTGATCATAGAACTTCAGAAAATGGACCACTCTAGGTATCCGTGGGTATTCACAATGGACAGAAGCATAACTAAAGGCTCTTTACCTTTTGATTTTGCATGACTGTGTCCTTGAGGCTATTTCATGTCATCATGTCAACATCACCCTTGTCCATTAATTTCCAGCTGAAGTAGTCTTCAATTTACTTTCTATCTTTGAACTTTTGCTCTAGCTGACCCATGTGTCTACATCTTCCCTGCTCATTACACTCACTATTCCCTGAAATACATGTTCTCATTCAATGTCACTTTCTTGGAGAAGCATCCCTTTTCTGACTAGAGTATCTGTCTAGTCTCTCAGGATGACATTATACTGTCTTGAAAGCACGTTTTGTTTTTGATATTTTATTGTTTGTTTATTAGTTAGTCTTTCCCATCAAATATGTATCCTTACTGGAGATGTAGTTCAGAGGTACAGCACTTGCCTAGCATGTGTGAAGTCCTGGGTTCCATTCCCCATACTATCATAAAACGTTCCATGGAAGCTGGGACATTATGTTTCTTGTACTCCATTGCTTCCCCAGTACCTAATGCAGTGCCAGGAAAATAGCTAGGGATCCACTAATAACTGCTGAATAGATGAATATTTGACTTTTCATGTCTATTATTTCCTTAGTTATTTCTTGGCCTTTTACTGGAAATTTCAGCTGTCATTTGCAGTTATTCTTTGCATTGCTTCAACCTCCTCCTTCTACTGTCAACCATTCCCTTGCTATTTGGAATAGTAACGTACATTCCTCTTTCTTACCTCTAATTCTGTGAGGCTTCTGAGGCTCAGAATTATACTTTCATGTCTCTTTTTTTATTTTATAGAAAAAAACACAAAATTTCAAAACAATAATAGGAATAACAATAGTTAATACATTGCATATTATTATCTTCAAAGTAGTTACTCAGAGTATAAGATATGGGCATAAAAAATTCTCCAAACGATATTAGCACAAACCTTTCTTTTCAATGAACCAAGAGAAACTAGCTGTATAACTATTTGTATTTTTTTTTCCTTTCCCTTCCTTCCTTTCCCCTTTCCCCCACCCTAGTTCCTCTTTCCTTTTAAACAATTTCTTCCCATTTCACAATATCTGTTATACATTTTGGACCTTATTTACTCTTTCAGTTTCTCACACCAGGGAGACAATACAATATTTACACATGTGAGTCTGATTTATTTCACTTATGAGTATGGTCTCAAGTTGCATCCTTAAATGTCTCAAGTTTATCCTTCTTGGTGGCTGAGTAGTTTAAAAAGACCATTGTTTAAAAAGACCACATCTTTTTTATCCATTCCTCCGTTGATGGGCATTTGGGTTGTTTCCAAGATTTAGCTATTACAAATTGTGCTGCTATAAACATGGGTGCACATATGTCCCTGCAGTATGATGTTTTTAATTCTTCTGGGAAGATACCCAAAAGGGGAATAGCTGCGTCAAACGGGACCTCGAATCCTAGTTTTTTGAGGAATCTCCACACTGATTGCCACAGTGGTTGTACCAGTCTACACTCCTACCACCAGTGGAGAAGGGTTCCTTTTTCCCCACAGCCCCTCGAACATTAGTTATTGGTTGATTTCTTGATAATAGCCATTCTTTCTGGGGTGAGATGGAATCTCAGTGTTGTTTTAATTTGCATCTCTCAAATGATCAGTGATGTTGAACATTTTTTCATGTATTTATTTGCTGTTTGTATTTCTTCATCTGAGAAGTGTGTATTCATCTCAGATGCCCATTTTTGGATTAGGTTTTTGAATTTGGGCGGTCCGATTTTTTCAATTCTTTATATGTTCTAGATATAACAAGTATTACCCTGATACCAAAACCAGAGAAGGACCCAACCAAAAAAGAAAAATACAGGACAATCTCCCTAATGAACATAGGTGCAAAAATCCTCAGTAAGATACTGACAAACAGAATGCAGCAAATCATGTTTCTTTATAGTACTGTACCTTGGAGACTGCATTCCTTCGTAGACTTAAAAGTGCTACACCATTGGCAAAGGCCACTCTATATAGTCATCTTTGACACCAATAGCTTAATTCTATCACTTACATCTCTGCTTTTTTGTGTGTTAGCAAATATTGCCAGCTAAATCCCTGTTTTCTTATCATTTGATGTGTATTAATGTTTTGTTCTTAAGCAGATTGGGAGCATCAGAGTAGGACCCATGCCATAACCTTCATTTATTTAATTTTTAATATCATACATCGTATTTCTTAAATTTACCATATTTCGATTGGATGCACACCATAGATAATGTATAGCGACAACAGCACTGGTATTAATCTTAGATAAGCCACTTGTATTATTTCCCTAGGATTAGGGAAAGAAAGGTGGCAGATCTACTTCCCATACCTCCTTAACACCTTCTTGCTTGAATGTACTCTCTTTTTCTATCATGATTTTCTCCACAATTAAGACATCTGAGGGCTGGTGAGATGGCTCAGCGGCGTAAGCGCCTGCCTGGCAAACGCGAGGGCCCGAGTTCGACTCCCGGAACCCACATACGAAAAAAGGGCCGGTGATATCGCTCAGCAGCATGGGCACCTGCTGGCGGGCAAGGTCCTGAGGTCGACCCTGGTACCCACACACACACAAAAAAAAGACATCTGAGTATCTTTGAACTAGAAAAGTACATTAAAATAACTGAACCTAGTTGTTAAGATAAAAAGATAAAAAATAAACTGTGAGTAAATTGTCTTGAATATTTTTCTCTTTTAATGTTCTAAAATTGCAATTTTGATGTAAGTAAGATAATCTCCTAAACATATTTTTCATATAGTATTCTGTTCTGGCCATGTTTTTCAGACCATAGCATCATTTCAAATTGTTATCGTCTAAGAAATTCATGTTTACAGTCACGAATTTATACAACACTAAACCACCCCAAATAAGAACATGAAATAATCTTCCCTGGTTAGATTATATTTGTATAATTTATTCCTCTATTGTTAGAAGTGAATTATAAGTAAATTGTTTTTTTAAAAAGGAAGGCAAGTGGAATCCAAAAACAGTAATACATATTGCTCACTAAAATTTTATCTGTGTGATTATAAAATCCATTTATGCTTTTTATTAATAAATCAGAAAAGTAATTTTGTCAGCAAATTGGGTTATAGCTCTATCACAAAATTTATAAAAGGAGTCAAAAAACCTATGACATTTTTTGTGTTTTCTATGATCATTACTTTGGGAGTAAAATGCTATGATACAGTCATATGAACTGATTTTAATCACAGTTGTTTTCTGTGAATTAAGTCACCCACAATATTCAATCAGGATGCAAAACAATTTTAAACGGTAAAATCCCATTTGTGATTGAAGATCAGAGTTAAGGACACTACTGGTTATTCATTTATTTTGTCTCATTTAATTTTCTGCTCTGACTCTCCATTTCTTTTTTTTTTTTATTTTAAAGAGGAAAAAAATAAAAATAACAATAAAACAGAGTTTCAAAACAGGTTAGTAGGAGAGTTACAATAATTAATACATTGTGTATTGTTATCTTCGTAGTAGTTATTCAGAGTACAAGATATAGGCATGATATCTTGTCCAAACAATATTAGCACAAACCTTTCTTTTCAATGAACTAAGAGAAACTAGCTGTATAACTATCTTAACTATCTTGATATAAATATATATTTTTTCTTTTTCCCTTCCTTCCTTTTCCCTTTCCCCCATCACAGTTTATCTTTTCTTTTGAATAATTTCTTCCCAATTCACAATATCTATTGTACATTTTGGACCTTATTTACTCGTTGAGTTTTTCACACTAGGGAGACAATATAATGTTTACACATATGGGTCTGATTTATTTCACTTAGGAGTATGGTCTCGAGTTGCATCCATTTACCCATAAAAGTCTCCAGCTTACCCTTCTTTATGGCTGAGTAGTACTCCATTATATTAAAAAACCACATCTTTTATATCCATTCCTTAGCTGATGAGCATTTGGGTTATTTCCAAGATTTAGCTATTAAAAATTGTGCTGCTATAAACATGGGTGCACATATTTCTTAAAGAAACAAATACTTATCTCCACAAAGCCAATATCAACTGCATGGTGGTGAGGTTATATCATGCCACAGAGTTAAATACTTGTAGGTAGAAAAATAGTGATATAAAATGAGTAGATTTTTCACTTCATGGAAAATGACAGAACTGGCCACTTATCAGATTTTATTCCCTTAATAATCCAGAAACAAGCACATCCCTAACTTCAAGTAAAATTCATTTTCAGTCACCTAGGGGATTTCTTTCTGTCTGTCTGCCTTTCTGTCTGTCTGTCTCTCTCTCACACCCACACATACATACACATACACACATACACACACGCTTTCATCTTTGCTTTTTAGTTTGTGGCCCTTATGCCTAACTCATCCTCAGAGTTTATTTATATGGGTCATGCCATAAAAATAACCATTTGAGGGCTAGTCGGGTCAGATTTTCTAAGAGAGCTATTGTACTGTCTGTGCATCCTTTGTCCTTGTCAAATTATGATGTTTTCATTCATTCTTTTTGTTCAGATCAGGGAGAGAATTGTTATATATGGATAAAATTATGGATTGTGTTGTACCAGCTAACAAAATCAGGGAATTTATTGTGAGGGTATTCCGTAATGGCCTGGCACTAGGTCAGGAGCCGTTTTCAGTAAATCAATTTATGTTACTCAGTGTGTCTGATGCAGCAAGACAGTATCAGGCTGTAGGCTTTAAGAAATCCAAAACCTTTTCAAACAGTAGTGATATTTAAAGTGTAGTTTTATTGCCTGCATACATTATACTCTGCTGGTAGGAATTAGAATAGAAAAAAAAGAGAAGATTAGATTATTGGATAAGAAATGGCTTTTTACTCTTTCCTTCACACCTTTTATCTCAAAATTTGAAAATCTGGCTTTAGGGAACTGAGCCCATGTGTCTGAATGACACAGCAGCAGTTGCAAAGTTCTGAGTTCAAACAAGTCCTGAACATACATCTCTTTCTTTGTCACGGATCATTTACCAGTTGCTGGAGTGATTTTACATATGCTTTAAATTAACAAGCTGTACAAAGAAAAAAAAAAAGAAAAAAGAAAAAAAAGAAAACCTTTGAGGCTGCATTTTAGAAATTCTTCAGTGTCAAGTAGCACTGGGAACATTTGGTACTTTTGTCACTTCTTGCTGTGATGCCCTGTTACCACAAAGTTACAAGCTTAAGCCATTTCCCTTCAACTGTGTAAGGGAAAAGCCATTTGAACATATATATTTTAGGAAGAGTTTAAAAAATAAGGTCAACTTTTTCAAATGTATAGATGTCAATTGCTCCTTGTCCTTGCTTTTCTCTATCCTCAACTTTGTCGTCCTTTGGTTTTTAGTTAGTTGTGAATATTTATGGTAGTATTACAAATACATTGGCTCTCTTTTTTTTTCATTACTATATTTGTGACAAATCAGAAAATCACTTTAAACCATATACAATGTGACATGTTTGATTTCTGCTCTTTCTAATTATCCATTTTATTTACCTAAAGATGAAGATACTCCCCAAACTTAACAATGTCTCTTTATTTCCCACCACATTACTTTTGTTGAAAGGCCTTTTGATGTTATCAAAGACTTCCTTATATAAAATATAACCGAGTTGAATTGACCCTCAAGTGATATCAAGCCTCACTCCTGCTCCATCCAACTACCCAGCAGACACACATGCACTCTATAAATCAAGTTCATTTCATCCTCTGTGCCAGCTGGTTATTCCCTTTTCCCCCATATCCTATTGAATTCTCACCATTAGACCTATTCCCATCTTACTGAACCCTTTCTTTGTATTCATATCAAATTTGAAATTCTCTGCTATCAACTCCATCCAGTTTATATCTATTTGCCCCTCAATAACCTCCCCTGTATCTGAACCCTGAATTTATAACCTATAACACAGCACAGAATAATAAACTGTGTAGTTGTTTTATTGCTCATTAGCTATTTTGTATATGCTGTTCTTTCTAATTCCTTACATTTCTTTTATCATCCTCCATGAATCTAGTCCAACAGTTAATATTTAGTTAGTTTTTAAATATTAATTCTAACAGTACATATTGAAAGATCTGTTCTTGCATATTTTCACACCTTTCTTTAGAATAATTAAGTTGCCACGAGTGAGGTAAGGTTTCTCATCTTCTCTGTACAACCTTGCATAGTACCTTAGTTGAAATGTAAATACGAATGCCCTGAATTATAGGAGGGCACCACTGGGAAGTACTACTTGCATGTGAGCGAAACGCAGAGTCTCTGCAAGGTAACCTGTTACTTGGATATCTCCTAGGATATTAATGATGAAAAGGAGTGGCCAGAGGAAAGGCTTTTCCCTTCTCAATTGCAGCACTGTAAGTAAGTGACTTCTGGTAGATCAAATAGACTATTTTGGGGATTCCTGCTCACCCATCTCTTCTGTGTTTTTAGAGCTGCTGTAGAGCTGTTAGAACAGTGAACTGATGCTTTTTGACTTGCCAAACAGTGGGAGCTTTCTATTTAAATAGTTATCCCTTAGAAGAGTTATATTAGGGAGCTCAAAGGAAAGGATTTAAAGGCCCACACAGAGTAGAGAGGCAGCAGATCAGCCACCTACTGGGCCCTTGTTCCTTCCAATGCTTCAAACTACATATTTGTAAAGCAGACGGCTTCTTGCTCACCGAACTGTGTGCTCCTCACCTGCCCTTTTGTGTTTAGCAAACACATGGGAAGGGCAGCCCTTTGTTGCTAACTTGTCTCTCCTCCATAAGCAATAACACAACAGGCAACTGGGCAGGGATCCAGGTGTGCCTGGCACCCAGGCAATGAGGTCATAGGATGAAATCTTTTAGGGACAAGGAGACCAAATGTCCAGACTTATGATATGATCATTTTCCAAGGGACAAACAAATAAAATGCCAGTAGACTAAAAACCCCAAGGAGGTAATTGAAATGTGATTTTTAACCAGGAACTTTTATGCCTTTGATTAATTAAATTCCGGTTAGCAATCCTACCAAGTTTATCATTTTGATAATAAGGAAATCTATTTCATCAGGATTAAAATTATATTGAATAGAGAAACTGGGATTGTTTCCCCAGCTTCTCATACAGAATGATTTGTGCTCCACTGTTTCTATTGTAATTTATTTTTCTTGTACCCATTCCATGGGGAAACAGACCTACACCAAAGAAGATACAGAAGATATAAGTTAGCATTAAGAGACCCACTGTGCTGCCAGATAAAGGTCTTTTTCTAAATCTCACTGAAAGTAAACATGCAGAAGTAGGCCAAGAAATAGGCCTAGCTATCTACACAGATTATCTCTTTCTGTACTACCACGAAACATCTAGAAGGCACCTAGATCTGTTGTGGGCCCACAGATTCCTCCACTACATCTTGTTTCTTTTTATTATGTGTGCATTATTATGAACTATCCAAACATTAATAAAAGATAGAAAAATATGACAAAACCATCTCAACACCCAAATTTAACAAATGTCAATGTGCTTTCGAATCTTCTCCAACTCTCTCTCTTTCTTTTTTTTAAAGTGAACGAATGTTCACTGAGTTGTGTTGATTCTTAAGGGACATTAACCCCCACTCCTGCTCTTTCCTCCCCCTTCTCTTTGTCAGCCTCTTTCTCATGTACTTATTACATATGGGCTCTATAAATTTTTCAGGACTAACTTTCTTCCTTATCCTTAAGACCATCTCTTTATGTAGGTAGCCTGCAAGGGGCAGCTCAGAACAGGACAACTGTGATGGGTGTCAAAATTAACTACCTTCTCAGTTGGTGCCACAGGTGTACAAATACTCTTTTCCCTTGGAGAGGATGAAGTTACCTAAAGCAAGGGCCAGCAATCTCTAGCATAAGAGTTTTCAAAGTATAGAAACAACTTTTCATTGATTCCAACTTCTCTCATCACTTGGCTTCTGGATTTACAGAATAACTTAATAAAATGAGGTAAAGTAGATCACTAACAGGCTGAAGATCACAATTTTGGCTATCTGGCTTGTAAGGGATGTTATACTTTCCCACTGCTCGGGATCTGTCATGTTCTCTTAACTTTGTACCTTCCCAAATCAAAATATAGAACAATGGTGATAAAGTAGACACTGGCCGCTATGTGGTTTGGGTAATGAATTGTTCCCACATCAGAAGATTTGTGAACTGTGCGTTTTAAATAGTTCTAGGTTCATGACTCCCTCTAACAGAATTAAGAAAGCAGGTAGGGATGGTGGTGCAAATGTTAAAGAAAATGACCCTGACTGTTCAATCTAGTGTTAAAGATAAATAGTTAACTAAAGTAGACTCAAGACTTGTAATCATAAGAACTGAAAACCCCAATTTTAAAGGACAAAGTGGAAGGGTGGGGAGTGAATTCAAGACCACAGGTTTACTGAAATCTGCTCACTGTTGCAGCTTTTCCGAGGGATAGAAATTTAAATAGAAAGCTCTCACTGCTTGGGAAGCTAAAACATTAAGACACTGCTTTAACAGCTTTACAGAATCTGCCATTTTCATCCTGACTACAGTGCTAAGAAGTGAGCAACAATCTCTGGGGTGGGAGCGCGGCCCACAGTCAACACCTATGCTCAATCTGTGCTTTTGACACTTTTAGTTTCCATTTTCCTTAATCAATATTTATCAGGCGACAATCACAGCTTCAGTGGTTCCTGTTTTCTACCAATCATTTTGCTTCTGGCACTTCAGTCTTTCAATCATTTCCTTGCCTATAATAATTTTTATGCTAACTTCTTTTTTATGAATAGCCATATCGATTACGCCTAATTTCTAGGATCAGGTGAACATTCAAAAAATTGAGATTCGCTGTTGAATTTTGGCACTTGAAAATCTCTAACACTCTTACTTTACTGGGTCATATCATTTGCTTTGTGGCTTATTTTAAGCAATGCTATTTCTGACAACTGTCCTTTACAAGTTTAGCTATTATTGTGTATTATTGTATGACAAACCTGTACATGTCATGGATTAAACCATAAACTGACTACTCTGCGAGGTTTTTCTGGTTCAGACTAAGCTAAATTGATTGCCCTGGGACTTGGGCATGTGTCTATGGTCAGGGACAGGTTGGCTGGGGGCTGGCTGATCTCAAGTGGTTTTATAGCTGGATGTGGTAGCAAATGGCTGCAATCACAGCACTGTGGGAGGCTGAGGTAGGCAGATTGCAAGTTTCAGTCCAGCCTAGGTGATTTAGTTACTCAGTGAGACACTGTTTTGAAATAAAAAGTTAAAGAAAAAAAGAAAATGTGCTGGGGATGTAGCTGAGTGTGAGGACCCTGGGTTCAAGCCTCAGTACAGCAAAAATAGAAAGAAAGAAAAAAGATGATTTTACTCACATATGGGAAGTTGACAGGGTGTCAGCTGGCTAATTTCTCTCAAAATGCAGCAGGTACATATTATGACTTCTGTTGGAAACCATTGGCCAAAATAAAACACAAAACCAGTGTAGTTTAAATGGAAGGGGAAATAACTCTGCCTCTTTAGTGACAGATTATGGCTGCAGGGAGGGATGCAGAAGTGCTTGTTTGTTTTTTTTTCTTTCTCCATCTACTGCATGTACTTAAGCTTCTCCCATGACATAGCTGTCTCAAGTAATTTCCTTTCTGGAAGCAGCTGCTTTAATATACAGGAAATATTGATTCTTCATGTTTATGAAGAAAATTGCACCACAGAAAAGATTATTTAGGAATCATAGGTCTTCACAAGAATAAGAAATACTGAAGCCTTAAGAAGATGAGCCTCAAGGAGATGAACACTTTAAGTTCTTTAGTGCGCATTTTTACTCAACTGTGGTATTGTTTTCATCAGAATAAAATAACTCCAAGTTAAATGCATAAAATTATACTAAAATTTGTGGTGTACTTGCTTAATTCTGCATCACAACTGGACCAAATAAATACTATATTCTGGAGCACAGATAGCAATACATCACTCTCTGAATTCAAAGTTATACAAACAGATTATTATGGCTGATGTTTCTATTTTTTCTTCTGTTTTATAAAGTGTCAGATATCCTTTAGCCTTGTGTTATATGGTCTAAAAAACTTTAGTTTTTAAAACAATTTTTATTCTGAAACTTATTAAAGATTATCGGAGGTCCTTCATAGCTACTTCTACTTTAGGTTACATTTTATCCTTGAAAAAGACCAACAAAATAAATGGTGTATTAAATAATACTTTCAGTTTAGAAAATAAAAAAAAAATTTTTGGTAACAGGAATCAAACTCAGGACCTGGACCTTGCCAGGCAGGTGCTGTGATACTGAGCTATATCCCTGGCCCTGCAAAATCAAAATGTTTTATATAAAATTACTAAATAGCTAGTACACTTCGAGAGAAGTTATTCTGCCAAAAAGACAAAATTTCTTCATAACACACATTTAGTGAGTGCATATCACGGGCATGCTTTGCATAGCATGCTGAATAGGAAAGGCGCAGAATTAATTCTGTGGGAAAGAGAAATTGATGAAAAGAGTGTGTAGCCTTGCTTCTTGACTTTGCTTAAGTACAGAAATATAAAGTTTGGGAGTTGAAAGGACTTTAGTAATTTTGTACTGTAATCCTGCGTGACACCTATGATGAGGGAAACCCTACTGTAGCTAATAAAGGCAATCCCATTTTCAAGTGGTTTACTGAGTAGTTATGACTGTAGTTGCTTGAGCAACAGATTGATTCTGAGAAAACTTGTTTTGTGTCACCATGATCTATTTAAGAGATACATGAGTAAATAATCACAGCAAAATATGAAATGTGCTAAAATACACAAGTATAATCTGGGGGCACAAAGAAGAGTGAATTTATTATCCAGTTTAATAGCCAGAAGTTGGTATTGTCTCCCTAGAGAGAATAGTAGACGCTGCCCACTGAAATAGGAAATATCTAATAATCAGAATTACTGGGGCACACCAGAATACACTCAGTACCACCGTGTTCAAGGGCTAAATCCACATTCATATTCTCAGATCAAATTCCATTCCTGGTCCATTACAGAAACACCACCTGGACATCAACTGAACAAATGCCAACGAGTCCTTTAATGACAGACATGTGTGGCAAAGAGAAGCTTTAAATTCATGAAACTGCTTTCTTGTGCCAGGCTTGAGTAATCATAGCAAATTATTATTTTAATGTTACACATAAACTTTATTCTCCTCCTCAGCAAATTGCCTCCTGAATTTTTTTTTTTTTTGGTTACCTGATGTGTTTAAAAACAGACAATATTCAGTTTGTTAATTCTAGGGAAATTATTGTTGTAGAAGAGAGCCATAGTAAGGACATTTTAAAAAGGTAATAATGATATAAGAAACGGAAGAGGTAGAGTAACAAAAATTGATTTCAAGGCATACTTTTTTATCTTCCTTGTCATTGCTGATTTGCAGTCAGTGATAGATAGACTTTTTCATTTAATTTGTCCTCATCCTCCTGCTAATCTTGGTTTTATTTTTCTGTCAGTTTCCCCTGGCTTTCTTCCAAGATAGTATCTATTTCATTTCCCTAAACCCTAATTCACAGTTTATCATTGTTTTACTGGAGCAGTTTTCACAACAGTCCGATCAGGGCACTTCCGATCAGTTTTTCCGAGTGCTTATTTGATCATCAAAAAGATAATTGTCTATCATTAGAGCTGGGCTAAACACAAGGGCAAAACAGGTAATGCACAAGTTCACAAGCCTTTCTGTTCCTGTGCCCTTGTTGCTTCCCAGGTACTTCTGGGAAGGCTTTCTCACCCTATGAGCTGTACCGGCTACTTTCTCCCAGGCCTGAAAGTGTCCCTGTGTCGTTTCTGCCTCTTTTTCCATTCTTCATCTTTTCTCAATTCATATTTGCACTAAATCTACTGCAACTGATCTCTTTTAGGAATTTTAAAGGAGACAAAAATAATTTCTGACAAATTATACTAGGCTAGGAGTGAGTGATTTCAGCTCTATGGGAGTCGCATTATAAATTGATATTTAAATATGAATAAATTTCTAATGGAAGTATAGATGGAAGTATTGTGTGTGCGTGTGTGTGGCCATTGGTGCTTGTATGAATTAATTTATTCATAAATGTTTAGGAAATACCTATTCTCTGCTAATGGCGAAGAAGCCAGACATATTCCCTTCTATCATGGAGCTCATATTCCTGTGGGTGAGATAGTGTTTTAGCTTAGATTGCACCAAGCATGGTTGAAACAAGAGTTTATTTATTTATTTATTTTTTGTGGGTACCGAGGGTCAACCTCAGGACCTCGTGTGCCAGCAGGCGCCCGTGCCGCTGAGCGATATCACCGGCCCTTTTTTCATATGTGGGTTCCGGGAGTCGAACTCAGGCCCTCGCGCTTGCCAGGCAGGCGCTTATGCCGCTGAGCCATCTCACTGGCCCGAAACAAGAGTTTAGCTGGAGATTCATTTGTGAAATGCAATCCAAGAATCAGGAGTAAGAAACAAGTAATAGAAAAAGAAAGACAAAGAAGGAAGGGTATATCATTGAGCTAGATTCAATCCCATCAGGAGCCTCCCCAGAAGCCATATGGAACATATCAGTAGTTTGCCAATTGTGGACACCTGTTGCTCCATCACCCCTTGATCCTGTTTCTCATTGGTCAATTGCTGCCCTACACATTACTTACACTTTTGTCTGTCCACTTTCAGCACTGGGTCAGCTGACTCCCAAAACCATCTCACTAAGTGATGGCAGAGAAAGCAACAGTATATCTGAGAGGCACTTGCACGCTCCACCTACACAAAAGTGGTTGTTGCATTGATAGCTAGAGTACAAAGGCGAGCCAAGAAGGTACAAGAAAGGTTTCAGGAGTTGTCTGGTAGGGAGCAATAAAATGAAACAAACAAGTAAGCATATACAATTGCAAGCTGTAATAAGCACTTTTGGGCAAAGGGTGCCAGGAGAGCATATGCACAGAACACCCCAAAATAGTGGCACTGTCCGTGGGAGTTAAAAAATCTCTTCCAACTGTCATAGTTCCTTAACATGAACAAATGTTTGTAGGGCTACTAAAGCAAAATATGTTGAAGATTAAAACCAATTTTTAATGTTACTATTGAGCTCTCTTGCTTTTATGTAGATGTTAAATCCATGGAATGTCATCTTTCTTTTAGAGATATGCCATCTCCATTTCTTTCAAAGCTTACATTATATACAAAGGCTCTGTGAATAATCCCACATTTCTTTAGTAATTAAGTATTTTCTTATTAATTCAGTTACTGATATTTATTGATTGCCTACCATGAACTGTAGGCAGGGTGAGAAAAGCAGCACAGACCCTGAATGTCAACATAGAAGTTAGGATCTTCTAAACTAACATACACTCAATTTGATCTATGTTCATTTGGATTTGTTGTTGTTGTTGTTGTTTTGCATGGCCTTCCTCATGGCATTGTAAACTCTCCCAAAGGCAGGCAGCTGTGTCTTTTTTCCCTCGATTAATAATAGTGAAAGAACACAAAGAATTTTTTCTTTCTTCAAGCAGAAAGAACAAAGAGGCAGGAAGCCCAGAAGTATAATGATTGCATCAGGGACTCAAGACCAATCTTTGCTTTCTGCTGCTCCATGGCTGCTGTGTGGCTTTCATTGTCATGATTGCAATATACTTCTGGAAATCATAGTCATGTTCAGGGCAGGAAAAGGGATAAGGGGGAGAGCAAAGACGAATTGCCTGGGTCAAAATACTTTCCACTCAAGTCTTATCACTTTCAAAGGTTTCTCCCAAGTGCTATATAAGGCTAGGTAGGTGGAGGGTAGATAGATGATAGATAGCATATATATTTAAAATCAACATATATATGCATAACTGATTAGAACTAGCTCAGTCACTACCCCTAGCTGCAAGGAAGTCTAAGAAGGGAAATACATTACCTGAGCATATGAACACTCTACACCAAAAATTGGAGGTTTGTTCAAAAGAAGGCAACAAGTGATTTTGGTTACAAACTAATCATGCTTGCTATACTAAGAAACTCAGTAGTGAGACAAGAGTTTTTGAAGCTACTGTTATAAATAAAAAGGATCTTCTTATACCTTCTTTTTAGAAAATTTAAAGATAAAATTCTCTTAAAATAAGCATGGGATAGAATATATGTAAGGCATGGATACTTCAGGTTAAAATTAGGCCAAGAAAAATTCTTGTCTCGTACCATGCTCTCCGGTTTCTTTCTTTTCCTGTTGTAGTGATGGCCCTTTCCAATCTGTGATCCCTTCACCATGAGTTACACTCCCCTAAATCTTGTAAATGAGCAGGTCTCAAATTTAAACTTTAACTAAAAGTCCTCAGATACATATTGTCTGTCTAACCAGATATAAACTAGCCTTTCAGTCACCCTGTGCATTATTCACCTGTAACACTTTTGGTTTAGTAATTATCACTATGTATTTAATATGTGTTCTCTACTGCACACCCAATAAAATGTAAGCTCCATGTAATCAAAAGAAATAAGGTTACATGGAGCTTACATAAGACTATGTAATGTATAATAGTCACAAGACTATGACTGTTTATTACAGTCAAGGGTGCAAGAAAAAGTGGGCTGTCAGTGTGAAGCAGTGCACAAGAGGTATCCATGCACCATTTTATGTCTTCACTAAGATATTCATTGCATGCTTGAAATTAATCTGAACTTTCTTTTTTCTTAGAACATCACATCTAAGAATGCCAAGTAAATAAGATTTTGGTTATTTGCAGGAAAAAAAGACTATCTGACTGAAAAATCAACATATTTGTTGAAAGAAACATTGTCTTTGCTTCCTTTTTTCTGTATAAATGTATTCTTGAGCTGTTTTTGTGAATGTCAGATGATGAACAAACAATTAGCTAGTGCAAATATTTTGATCACGTTTCATTGATGATTAATTTTGTGAAACACATGATGAGAGGCTTTGTCTTCTCATTACCAGGTTATAATTTCAGTGTTCACCTCCTAATTCATATTTTTGAAAAATGTGCATTAAAGTCATGTAAATGTTAGGAAAATATTTAGTTTAAGAGTTAATTGGGGCCGGTGAGATGGCTCAGCGGCGTAAGTGCCTGCCTTGCAAGCGCGAGGGCCCGAGTTCGACTCCCGGAACCCACATACGGAAAAGGGGCCGGTGATATCGCTCAGAGGCACGGGTGCCTGTTGGCGCGCGAGGTCCTGAGGTCGACCCCCCGGTACCCACAAAAAAAAAAAAAAAAAGAGTTAATTGACAAGGTTCTTCTTGTATGTATCTTGTATATTATTTTTGGCACATAACTGATATTTACTCTATTTAACCAGAGCAGAAGACAACACATTACAAAGTAAGAGGGGAGGAAGTTTCCAAGTCAACGATCTGATAATTTTTAAGCCAAAATCCTCCAGAGGAAGGGGAGTATTTGTATCTTTCACATCCCTTTCCTGTCATTAATTGTGTGTGTGTGTGTGTGTGTGTGTGTGTGTGTGTGATGCTGGAGTTTGAACTCAGGGTGTTCACACTGAGCTACATTCCCTGACTCCTCACCCCTTTTATATAAGATCTCACGAAATCACTAAGTTGCCTAGGCTGGCCTTCAACTTGAGAACCTCCTGCCTCAGCTTCCCAGAGGCTAGAATTACAGGCATGTGCCACCACACCCAGCCCTTCATTAAGACATTGTTGGTGTACATTGTGAAATTTTACGTCTAGCCTAGAATTAATTATCTGAAATAGGCTAAAGATGGAAATTTGGCTTAGCATAGATGGAATGAATCCTTATGAGTTAGGGAATGGAGCAGAGCAAGCAGAATAGTCAAGTGAACTGAACAGAGTATTCCATCAATATAATTCAAACTTGCCTTGGCTTCCCAAGGGCATTTTCATGTTTCATCTCTCAAGTGAAATACCTATCCTGTCTTATCTTGATCTTCCTTATTACTTATTCTCTTATTAGTTTCCCCTGTAAGCCTATTGACTGTAAATTCACTGCTGTGGGAATGTAACTATTAATGAACTTAAAAGCAAACAATTTGGGTAATAATACAAATACATGTGCAATGTGTATTTTATTTCTGACATAATTTCATTTCAGACCTATTAGATAATCTATACAGGATTTGAAAATGACATTATTGTGAATGAGCGCTGAAAAGTTAACATATTTAGTTGCTATTTCTAAGCATGGGAATGACATGGATGTGAGCATATTATAAAGTACCTTAATATTTTATTAACCGATTAAGCACTGAATCTATATGATATCAAATACATGGGCAGAATGTGGAAACCATGTCTATCTCATATAGACCCTAAGGGGAGGCCTCCAGGAATTAGACAGATTGAAAATTGTGTTGTGCTTCTGCAACTTAATTATGTCAACATTTTTCTTATTGACATCAGATCATCATGGGTAGGAAGAGGCTGATTTCGGTAAGCACAGTGACAGAGTCTTGAATCTGTCCTCTTATTACTGGCTTTGTAACCAGAGCAAGTTTCTTAAACATCCTGACCCTTGATTTTTCCTCTGTAAAGCAGGATTCCTTTCCTTAAAAGCATGAGCATGAAGACTGAAAATATATAAAACATTTCAACATGTTGGCTGGCATGAAATGAGTGCTCATTATGTATCAATCTTCTTCCCATTCTCCCCTTGGGAGCAATGAGTGATTCAGAGTTTGTAATTCAGTTGAGGAGAAATCTCAGAATTGTATAAAAGGCATTATTGCTTATATAGGCATTCATTAGTCCCTTTATTATCACCGAGTATGTTATTTGCACTACACAGTTTAGCTCTGGTGTGTGTAATTTGAATTTAACTAGAAACAATATTATTCTCACCAATGTTATTTCCAATTCAATTACCTGACCTTCATCTAGGTTGGCATTACTAGTAATTTTGAAATTCTAAAAAATAAAACATTCCCGTACTCTAAGCTAATTTCCAAATAATCAGACCAACAGTTTATTTGGCTGCTTGATTACATTTGTTTCTAAAGACAGATAATTAAAATATCTATGAGATGGCAGGCCCAGCTCAACTTCTTTGTCTTAACCCTCGACTCTCTCAGAAACAGACCTTGAACCAAGGATTCCATTGTAAGTAACATTAAGAAAGTACTCCAGGAAATACCGGTGAGGGATGGAGGAAGCAGAATAGTAAAGGGGAAGAAGCTAGCAAGGCTTCTATTTCAGATGAAGTCCTATATCCTGCCTGATCTTTTGGTGAATTCTGGAGCATAAATTGCATGTGTGAGTTTGTCTTGTTTCAATGCACGGGAACTCTGTTATCTTTTGCAGTCCAGAACCAGTGAGTCATGGACTA
Source organism: Erethizon dorsatum (assembly GCA_028451465.1). Lineage (NCBI taxonomy): Eukaryota > Metazoa > Chordata > Mammalia > Rodentia > Erethizontidae > Erethizon > Erethizon dorsatum. The sequence goes on from CM051842.1 coordinate 20,319,426, forward strand.
AGACTGCCCCGAAGAACAAAATCTCTCAGGAACTTCTGGTTCTAAGTTAGGGTGAGAAGGCTGTGGTAGCCAAGGTCATTCCTCAGAACTTGCAAATGTAAGCCCTTGTTACAACAGAGAATAATTATGGGGTGGAACATAGCACTAGTAAAGGAAATGGAGGCAATCAGAGCAGATCAGTAATTGTGCCCAATTCAATTTTCATAGCTCCTAACATTTTATGAATCAGGAACATAGAAAGACCATCTGAGCATTATCAGTTTCCAGTAAGGTAAAATGTTTTAACAAGAGCATAGTGCCCAAATATTGTAGTACCTACCTGAATTGAATATTGCATTTTGTGAGTTAAAATTTCATTTTGCCTTAAAGAGTTTCAGAAAATAACACGAATATATGAAGAATTATTGTTGTAGTAGTCAGCACTTATTAAAAATGTACCATGTTCTAAGCCATATATTAGATGGTTTATATACTTTACTATCTTTTTTTTTAAGATATTCTTTTTTATTATTTAACATTTTTTTTAATCTTTAGTACATTCTTACAGAACATGATGATTATATTCATTGTGGGGAACTGGTACAGGCACATAACCCATCTCAATTATATTTTCCCCCTTCTTTACTATCTTAATAACCATTAAAAGCCTCATTTTATTATGAAGACATTGAGGCTTAGGAAACTGTATCAGTCATTGTTCACTAGAGTAACAGATTTAATTATATATAATTTACAAGGTAAGCTTACAATGGCTGCCTGCAGGGGCAGGCGTGGAAGAATGTAAAAGGGCAGTTGTCTGCTCACTAGAAATGTGAAGCATCCGGTCGAACGTGGAAGACCTGGAGCTCCCTCCAGAGTCCTTTTGGAGTCTGCAGCAGGAAGCAGAAGGAAGGGTCTATGTTGGAAGACTGTCACAAGTAGAAACGCAGGCCACTCTTGAGGTCCACAGGACCTCTGAATTAGGCCACCCTGGGGCTTGGAGGAGCCAAAGGGAGTCAGTGTGTCTGCAAACAAAGATCCTAAGAATCGAGCAATTTCCCGAATGCAATGGTTTATTGAACATGTATCACATTCACAGCAAGACTCACCCACGGCATAAGCTGAAAGCTGGATGCGGCATCTATGGTGCAGGATCTTTCTTCCACTTGGCCAACATGCAGTGTGAACACGGTGTCAGGAGAGGGCAGTACTGGAACTCACAGCAATCCGGAGACCTGTACAGCCTGGGAGCCAAACTGGGTGTTCTGGAGAGGCAAAGTGAGGGTCACAGACAGTTTCAGAGCTCGAGAGGCAGCTTCAGACTGCGCCAAAGAGCAGCCAGAGGGTCCGTCTTTTATGCCATGGGGAGTTTGGTACAAACAACATATGCTAATATTATAGTGGTAAAAACATGTTTTTCTTTTATGGTAACAACATATTTTTTAGAAAACATGTATTTCATAAGTTTCTCAAAAGGAATTCACAAGGTAAGTTTGGCACACAGGCCATACGGTTATCATACCATACGGTTATCACACAAGTTATCACATAGGCACATAGGTTATATGGTTATCACACAGGTCACAAGCCAGTTTAGACCCAGGAAGTAAGTTTAAAACCAGACAGAAGCATAAGATGGCTTCTGTCCTGCTCACATCAGAAGGCTGAAGCATCTGCGCTGGAAAGCTAAAGAGCCTGCCTTGGCAGCCTGGAGATACATGTCCAAAAGTGATGGTAAAGACCGGAGTTCCTCCAAAGAAACAGAAGCGAGCTTCCTTTTTCTTTCCCCTTTTTATTCCACCCAGGCTATAATCCCATTGGCTGGTGCCAGGATGGGTCTTCCCTTTTCAGTAAGACCATTAGTCAGTCACATCCAGGACAATGCTAAGCCACTTAGCTGGGCATTTCTTACTCAAGTTCACACAGCAATTAGCTATCACAGAAACGTTTATAAATTTTGCAGCTAGGTCTGGATAGTGGAACTAACTGTAAATGCAAAACTCTCATTCATTTCAATAAACTAAACTTGAACCTTTATTTGAAGAAATGGAATCAGTGCAATGATATGAAGCCACTGGTATTAGTTACCTATAGATATTAATTCAAAACTTCACAAGTATTTATCATCGTTTGTTTATGTAAATTGAAGGTACAAGAGCAGCTTACCTTGGTAAGTCCATCTTGGTGTGTCACATGAGATTACCATCAAGATGTTGGCCAGCATTGCAGTCTTTTGAAGGCTTGACTGGAACCGGAGGCATTCCTGTTAAGGTGACTCACTCAAATCATCTTCAAATTATTGCTGCTATTGGTAGCAAGTCACATTGTTTTGCCTCACTGTGGGACTGCTTGAGTATCCTTACAAATCAAAGTTGTTTTCTTTTAGACTGACTGGTTCAAGAGAAAGCAAGTTGAAAGCCATAGTGTATTTTTGTGACTTAGCCTCAGAATCACATACCATCATGTCCACAACATCCTGTTAGTTATAAAATCAACCCTACTCCGTGGATGAGGAGACTATAGAAGGACGTGAAAACCAGGAAATGAAGATTATTGAGAGCCATTTTGGAGGCTGGTTACTACACTACCATTCTTTATCTTAAATGTGGCACTCCAGTGGTCTCCCTTGAGGATTTGCTAAGTACTTTTTTGCTCCCACCCAGGGAAACTTAATTAAAAGTAGCTAAGTTAAAAAAAATCAGTAAGACATGTGGATGTTACTGAATATTTGGAAATGAGATCAAGAGAAGAATTTACATCGCACACCACTTGATAAGCAAAATTAAAATTTTCTTTACATCTGCCTGCTTTCCTTTCCTAAATCCCTCTCTTCAGCTTCCAGCTGTCTCATTTCTCTTTATCTCTTTCCCACATAGCTTCTAAAATCTTCTGTGTTGTGCAAATAATTCAGCTCTGCTTCAGAGCTTACAAACACATTCTCACCAAAACAAAATCCTGACAGCCATTCTCACTTCTCTACGATGTAGAGATCTGTGCTCTGTCACGGACAATGGGGGTCAAAGTAGCTTTTGCTATTCACGCCGGAAAAGCTCCTATTTCCAAGGGTGGAAAGGAAAAGATATTATATCTTCTTATTCAGAAAAGAATTTTTTTCTGCTAATTGCTTTGTTTATATTATGCTTTTCTAGCTTATGGATCCAGGGAGGAGAGCGATACTTAAGTTTCTTGGTGATTCATAGTTGTACAAGTTTGAAGTTACATCTCTTAAGTTTTTGCCACTGAGTTTGTCATATCCTTTCTTGTCTTGTCATTGAGCTCTTTTTTTTTTTTTTTTTTTTTTTTTGTGGGTACCGGGGGGTCGACCTCAGGGCCTTGCGCGCCAACAGGCACCCATGCCACTGAGCGATATCACCGGCCCCTTTTTCGTATGTGGGATCCGGGAGTCGAACTCGGGCCCTCGCGCTTGCAAGGCAGGCGCTTATGCCGCTGAGCCATCTCACCGGCCCTGTCATTGAGCTCTTAACCACCTAGTCAACATCCTTTCTTGTGTAGAAATATTCTCATGATCTCTCTTTTTTTTTCAATTCACCTGATTCTGAAAGGGAGATGAAAATTTTGCCCTTGAAGAACTCCAGAAATTATACATGGATACTACTTGAGGCCTCTAACTTTGTCATGCCTGTTGATGTGCACCCCACCCAATGTCCCTGACTCAGCTGATTTGTCTGTTAATTCACTGCAATTGACTGAGGTTTCCTAAATGAGAGAAGCAGTGAGAGCAGAGGCTTGTCTGCCTGCATAATCCCGACTAATGAGCTTCACTTTACTTTGATGCACATCTCAATTTTCTTAAACTGAAAAAAAAAATAGAAAAAATCTTTTGGCAAATTCCAAAGAAGACTATCCTTGAAATCTTGTTTTGTTCAAGCTACAACATAATTTTGTGGGCATTAAAAAAAAATCAGTAAAGCTTTTGTCCTTTAACTGCTCACACTTTTATTCAGAGGAGACCAAGTTATGACTGTAGAATATTGATAGCAGTTTTGAGGGTCTAGGTTTAATGAAGCATAATTTATGCCTCTTCTTCATTTTCATACTCATCCATAAAATATGAGATGTATTGGTTATGTAGTAATTAAAAGCTGAAAGCAAAAGGGGGCTATTATAACCTGAGAAGGACGGCAAAGAATTTGCTTTTGAGGATGGTAACATCTCTTTGGGGGGAAAATTGTGAGTAAAATGGGCGGTAGAAATGGGACGGTCTATTCAGAGGTAATTATAGAGATAAATCTGGATGTAATAGAATGAGAAATAGTGAGAGTGCAACCTGGATTTTAGAGGACCTTGAGTAGCAGCTTATATATTTAGATTTTATGCTATATGGGTAGTAAGGAGCCACTGAGGACTGAAAGAGAAATATAATGAACATATTGCTTTTGGGAAATTTAAACCCAGTCACCATGTGTATGGTGCATTAATGCAAGGAGAAACTGGAAGCAGGAAGAGTAATTTAGGAAAAACATCTCAGAACTTTGGAAATGAGAGAAATAAATAAAGCCCATGAATGTTCTAATGCAAATTAATGCTCTACTTTTTGTTTGTAGTTCTTAAATCTAGGCTTTAAGCAATATGGTTTGAAGAATCACTGATTCTTCTAACTGGTGTTTGTAAGGTGTATTGTGAAATTTTCATTAACTAAGTCTTTGTGGACTTTGTAAAACATTGAATCTCTTAAAATGGCCTTCACAAATGTACATAATCTGTATATATTGTACTTAAAATTATAATAGCAATGCTTTTTAAAGAATTTTCACCTAGTCATAAGTAATATGAGTGAAAATCTTAAATGTAAGTTATTTCCAGACATATTAGTTCATTTACATCAGTTTATTACTAATATATGGTTACAGCTTAATTAACTGCAGATGATCGCACAATCACAGCACAAAGATTATGTTTTCAAAAATAATTCCAGTTGTAGTTTTGCTCAATGGAATGTTGTATATTTTATCTTTCTAAAGAACAGAGCAGTGTAGCAATTCTGAATATACATGTGCTCATTGAAAGCGATAAATTGGTGATTTTCTCCTCTGTGGGACAGAAACAAGTCAGATGGATATATAGAGAAAATCCTACAAGTAATACTTTCAGAGCACTTCTTAGTAGCAATTTCAATTTGTCAACAGCATTATATGTATTCCCAACTGTTACTCTTTCATTCTATAATTTTTATTCTCAGAGCTTTCCATTTCATATCCCAAAGATAACATTTGCTCAAACATAAAAATAACATTTAGCTGCCTTTACATGGCCCTTGCAAATTTATCTCTCACTTCTTGTTTCTCTTAGTTCCCTGGTACCCTTGAAAAATACCCAAGTTGGCTGAATTCTAAACTGAATGACTGTAACATCTCCATAGTAGCATAATTCCAAATGCCTGTTTGATAGTTCCAATTGATGGCTAACTGGCCGTTCAAATTTAACAGGCCTAAAACAGAGTTTTTGTTTATCCCTCCATTCTCAGACGTGACAAACCTCCTTCAGCTTCTCCACTTAGTATGTGGAACTATTATTGGGTGTACAGTTTAAAAATAGTGATTGTTTTCAAAAATAACATAAATAAAATCATAGATGTCATTTTTCTATTCTTCTCATTCCCTAAACTTCTACATCCTATAATTATATAAGTTTCCAGGGTTATAATAGCAAAATATATTCTGTGTGTGAACACTTCTCTTTTCACTTGTTGCTCCCACATTAGTCTACCCCACATTTCCATAGAACACTTTCAGTAGTTTCCTTGCTGCTTTCTGTTCTCTTGTCTGCCCTTTTATCTATTGTGTATGCAGTTTGTTGACCATGAAAATTTAAGTTTTTGAATGTGCTGCTCTAAAGGAAAAAAATAGCTCCACTGGATCTTAGGAAGATCTCAAAAATGGGAAAATTAGAAGAGTAGTTCTTATATTTTAAGGCTTGGGCCTGGTAATTTTAAGGTGGCTCTGGCTAGGTGGGATTGATAGAGATTGGACAGATTTTTTACATGGACTTGATTGTTGGACACATTTGAATGAGTAGCTTTGGATTTTGGGCACTATAAGGCAACAATCTGGAAGTGAGTCTTATCACAGGTAATGTTTTAGGAGCAGGTGTTTCTTGGACGAAAGATCAAGGTTACTTCTGCTTAAAATAAGTTTTGTTTAACATAAAGACAAAAAAGTATGGCTGTTTGCAGTTTTATGGGGAGAAACTATTATGTTTCATAAGCATTATCAACTTAAAATAACTCTTCACATCTCTGCTTATAATCCTTGGAAAACTTCCTGCTTTAAGCACAGTAAAATCCAAACACAGATTGGAAGAGCCTCCATAAGCTGTCCTTTGTATCCGTCCTTGAGCTCATTCTACTATCCTCCTTATTTTCTATGTTCCTCCTTTTCCCTCCTTGGATAAACCAGTCTCATTCCTGTACTTGTTGGTTGCCTCTGCCTGGAATGTCTTTCTGTCTTCTTCCCTATCATTCACATCTCCCACAAATACAAAGTCCTCAGAGGACATTTTCCATACTTCCCATCCAACTCACTTTGTGACTTCAACCTCACTTCACTTCGGAGTTCATAACACTCATCCCCGTAAAATTTTGGCCTCTTCAAGGGGATAACCTGGCTTCCATAAGTTGTTCTGCTTCTTATTAGATGAAAGACTCTGGGCATGTTACTTTAACTATCTGGACCTCATTTTTCCCACCCATAAAAAGGACAGTGATGATGCCCCATCTCATGAAGATATCATGCTCCATAAATGAGTTCAGTTTGTAGAATGCCGATTATGGACAGCTAAGCATCAGCAACACAATCTGCTGGTAGGGTAACTGTGGCAAGGCAAACCAAAACCTCATCAGAACTTTGGAGTACCTCTGATGGCACATCAGAATTTGAGGTTGGAAGCTTGGTTTAAGGTGGGTTTTTCTAAAAGGGGACTTTATTAGGTTTTGGTAAGAAATTGGAAACAACAATCTAGGATTGGTGAAAGCAGTAAAGCCAAGATACTGAGAGAAGATTTCAAAGAATCTTAGCAAGGACACACTATGTTAACTCTTGGAGAGATAGTGTTTTTTTATTTTTTATTTTTTGAGAAGTCCCTAATAAAAGAAGTAAAGCATTTGCCTTGCCAAGAGTCAGAAAAAAGTAATAATTATGGTAGAATAGCAAAGTCACATTGTTGTAGATGGATCAGGCTAGGAAGCTTCAGTCCTCAATGTCCAAGTTGAATGTAGAGGTAGATGGTTTTGTTTTTCAGCATATGCAGCATATAGAATTATGCCTGGCACGCGATAAGAGCACACGAAAGATGAGTTTTATCATTCACTTATTTTTATGCAAGTCACATTTGTGTAATTCTTGAGGTCCTGGTGTAAATAACACCTGGCACAAAGTAGATATTCAATAAATCATTGTAGGATTGATGAATTCATTTATTTACCTGTTTATTGTTGGTCCTCTTGACTAGAATGCAAACTTTATGAAGGCAGAAAACTTCTCCGTCTTGTTTACCACAGAATTCTAAGGGCCTGGATCAGTGCTTGGCACACAATGAGCACACAATGAATATTTTTTGAGTAAATTAATAAAATGTAAAGTATCAAAAAACAAGCTTAACTATAAAACAAGCTCTCAGCCCTTCATTGAAAGGTGTAGATCTAGAAAAATAACAAAAAATAAAGAACAAAAGTATAATAAAACCAATTCTACTTTAAAACGAATTAGGGGAAATGCTGGTTTAAAAAGTTAAGTAGAATTCTTTCCTCTAAGGCTTCTCAGATCCTTTAATCTGCTAATGTGCATTGTGAATTACTAATGGGGGAATAAAGTGTACATGCATTTGATCAGGGAATTTTCTCCCTTTTTGGTATAGGAATAATTATTTGTATCTCAGGAATTATGACACTACAATTATTTGTGATGTATTTGGGCATTATTATATTAAAAAACTTTAATCCCAATGTCAGGGATGCCACCATAGGAAGTAGAATGACACTTGCTGGTAGTTATCTGGTATTAAGTCACCCTAGGATAACTGAAGAAGCAAGGAGGGAGGCAGTTCCAAGCTGATAGCAGTGGGATTTCTCCAGAGCCTGCACATAAATGTGCTCTTTGCTACCAGAAAGCACTTAGTGGAAGGGAAAGTCTAGTTTGATGTCTCCTTAGTTGGGTATACCCTCCAATATCAATTACAAATCTTCTGTGCATCTCTGACATAAAGTGGAATGAGATAAGGGTTTTCTACTACGTACCCAAGCTACATTTTCTTCTGCTTGGCCGTCACACATAACTTTAACTTGGGTTTTACCCTAAAAGTTGGGTCGTTGTGTTACTGGGAAACACAAACAAGGATATATGAGGGACATATTGCTCTGGAGCCTGTCCACTTCACATGTTTCGCATGCCTGTGGACAGTTATTTCATCTTCATGTGCTCAAATTCTTCAGGAGGAAATTGAGTGGCTTTGATGATAGTTATGGTTTCTGAACTGTGCTCCGAGGAACATTTTGTTGGGTGAGGCCAGGAGGTAGATCTTTGGGAATAACAAATAGCTCCTGTAGGTGACCCAAAGTCAGTGTAATCTTGCTCTGATTTTCCCTATCTGTATAATTTCAATAGACGATAACAAGCTCCTAGTAAAAAGGTAGTTTTTAATAGTCCTAGGAGTATAATTAAATTTGAAGAGAAGAACATGCTATAAAAAGGTGTTTTAAAACCACCATATGCAAAAAAATTCACTTCTTGTTTTTGTATGGTGTGCAAGCGGATAATAGTTTTGATAATCTGATATTTTTAAATGCTTTAAAAATTGAAAACACTATTTCATGATGCACGAAAATTATACAAGATTCAAATTTCATTGCCCATGAACAAAGCATAATCAGAGGATAGCCACACCCACCTATTCATGTATTATCTCTGGCTGCTTTTTTTGTCTGTGGAACTTCAACAGTAAAGCTGAGTATTTGCCACAGTGACTACAAAGCCTATAGTGTTTACTCTCTGGTCCCATACAGGGAATATTTGCTGATTCTTGACCTAAATGATCAGTAAGATCTCTTTCTACACAAAAATCACGTGATTTCTGTTGGCCTTTGTGGAACTATATTGACTAGCTGTAGGAGATTCTACGGAAAGCAAACTGAACCAAGTGAGGACACTTTCTACTATGTTATAAAATATTTTTTTATGTTTGGTTACGAAGATCTTTCATATTTGAGAACATATACTATCTAATTAACCCATGCTTTTCCATCTGCCTTCACCTTCATTCCAAATGCTGTTTGGTATTTCCTATTTTGTTATGATAACATTTCTTTTTTAAATCACATTTTAATGGAGTAACATAAGATACCATGGGTCCCCTGCAATATATTTTAGCATGGTAGAGTTATTGGGTTATAAGGGAGCTTGAGATGCCATGTAATATCTCTTATTCATCCTGGACAGAATTGCACTTTAAGTGTACCCTGGAAACGTTTCAGTTTAGTATAGTCTTTAAAATCCTTAGAGAAGAGCATTTCCAAACACTTACTTATAGTGCATCAGCTATCAAATGATTTGTAACTTGAGTGCCTATGTCTGACCAAAAGTATATTTAGAGTCGTTCCATTTTAAAGCTTTAAATAGTTTATTAATGGGGCAGTGCTTACAGCTGCTGAAACCTTGATTTTAATTCTGTCTCTGGGTCGTAAATGCAGGGAATCACAGCTTCCCAGATATGATATCTTCTGAGGTCAATAGTTAAGGGGCAGAACGTGGGAGACTACTGCAGGATTGTGTACAGTACTCTATTTTCCCATCCACACTGTGAAATCCTCACGGTCAGGAACAGGATTCCTTTTCTTCTCAACTTCCATAACACACAGATAGTGTACAGAAGAATGTTATACCCAACTTCTTTGCAAGCATCTTTATTTCGAAAAATAAAGGGAGGGTGGCTCTAATTGAATGCATTACACTGGAGAGCAACCAAGCCTCTCTGTGCATGCACTTCCCCATGTGATCAATATAATAAATTAGCATTTTACTTATATGGCACAATGCAGTTCCTTTCACAAGTCTGATTTGAAAGCTAAATACTGTTGTGTTCTCCAAAGTGGTTTTTGATGATGTGCTAATTATGTTGCACCTCAAAAACAATGCTGGGGGCGCACAATCACCTTACTGCAGAAGGGAGATTCAGCTGATCAACCTGTAAGGATAGACTTGCACTATATTATGGGGGAGCAAGTAAACATGAAAGTATATTTTTGACCGAGGAAGTGAAAATATTTACATATCAGTAACAAACAGCTGAATAACTGTGGCATGATATTTTTTTCAGTGGAGGAAAAAGAAAACGTGGAGGTAAACATATGACAACTCACGGGACTGGCTGAATCTGGTGTTTAGTGGTTCATGAGGAGGACTAGATTTTAAACTAAGTGTAGCTTGAATGAGTTTTTGTTCCAGATAGAATACCAACTTAATAAATTATTCTTGAGTAGAGAAGAATTGTCACATTTAGCAAAAGAGGACAATAGGGGCCGGTGAGATGGCTCAGCGGCTTCAGCGCCTGCCCGGCAAGCGCGAGGGCCCGAGTTCGACTCCCGGATCCCACATACGAAAAAAGGGCCGGTGATATCGCTGAGCGGCACGGGCGCCTGCTGGCGCGCGAGGTCCTGAGGTCGACCCCCGGTACCCACAAAAAAAAAAAAAAAGAAAAAAGAGGACAATAAACACAGATAGAGCCATTTTTTAAACTTGTGCCAACCTAGTCTTGTGACACAAGTTTTTGCATTTGTATTTTAGGTCAGCTCAAGGCAGCTTGATCTGTATAGTTTTTTCAACACAGTGTGATGCGCTATTCATAAAAAGATTGGGGAATACTTTTAACTCCACACTCCTTTCTTGAGAGCCTTCTTTGTATGCTCTATTTTACCATAAAGGAATCTGCAGCTTATGTATCAGACCTTAGTGTGTGCATGCGTGCATGTGTATCACTGTGCTGTGGCATTGCTAGAGTACCGTGTTGATCTCTGCATGACTTAGGATTTAATAAATGTGTAAAAGGTAAAGGAGAGTGACAGCGGCAACCTGTTAAACATTCCAAATCCACCTGTGCACCCTTCCATGCCTGGTCCTATGCTGGGCACTAAGGAAAGACCTGTCTTTTAGTGTGATGAAGCTTCCAAGAAATGACATTTTGATCATCCTCACAGAATTAAATGCAAATTCTTTTGGTAGGCAGCTAAAGTGTTAACCATATTATAACCAGTTCTCTCACCAAAATTCACAGGAATCTGCATTTGGAAGGCATTATATAATGCATAGATCACTTTTACAATCACTGTCATATTAAAAGTTCATTGCATCAGGCTCATGGTATGTAATCAGTAAACACTTGTTCAGTGTTGAAATAACATCCTTGCGGCTAAGGAGAAGAGAAACTACTCTTCTCTGTACTTTAAATTGGCTACTACTCCCTCTCCCTTTCTGTTACCCTCTCTTCCTCTCGTGATTGTGATCTTCCTGTTTAAAAAACTATTCTAGCATACTATAATTTGGTATACTTCATCAGTAAAATAAACTCAAGGCCCTTTAAAAATGATATTTGCCTGTTACTGAGGATTTAATTTTGTGAAAAACACTGTACCAAATTCTTTACATTTATTAACCTATTTATTTTTAGCAATAGATCTGTAATGTAGGAGTTATTATTATCCTCATTTATAAAATGCATTGAGTAAAAAAACTCCAGTGATTTTTTTTTTGGTACCCGAAATCGAACTCAGGACCTTGCACTTGCCAGGCAGGCGCTGTGCAGCTGAGCTATATCACTGGCCCCTATTATATTTATATAAAGCTCATGGAGCAGAGTAAATATTTATTTTTACATACACATAAATATTTTCAAATACAATGGTGCCTTGGTTCACGAACTTAATTTGTTCTACGATTTTGGAAAAGATGGCCACATTTGTGTTTGTGTGGGAAACATGGCTGTGTTCCTGTTTGTCACCTGATGCAGAGTTGGCACACGAAAACAAAATTTTGCTGAATACTTTTGTTTGTGAACCAAATTGTTTGCAAACAAAAACGTTCATGAACAAAGGTACTGCTGTACTTATATAGTTTTAAATTTTTTACTTAATGATAATAATGCACTTAGGAAACAAGAGATTTTGGGGGAAGGACAACAATCTGGAGTGGAACTTCATTGATTCTTGCCAAGATTAGCTTGTAGTCTATGATTTTAACAATCTACCTGATCGATAGATAGTTAGGAAATATCAAGCACAGAGAAAGAAAGTGTTAATATTCATTAATATTTCTTCAGCAGCTAATAGGTGCCAAACACTGCATTTGGTGCTCGACATACAGTATTTAGATGTCACAAGGGCATTGTGGGAGTCTTTTAAAATTTCTCTAATTAAAGATGAGGCAACTGAGACTCATAGAAATTAAGAAATTTGTCCAAATACTTTATTTGATATTGAAGAAAATAAAAGTAAACCCATAGCTAAATATTGTGTTTTAGGAGTGTATAAGCAGTAGATTTTAGAATAAAACTGTGAGGATAAATCGTGGGTCAAGATAAAATAGGGAGCTCTTTTTCTTTTGACCTGGGAAAGAGGTGGGGAGTGGTTGGAGGAGTCAAGATCGAAAATCAGGTCTGTTTGGGACCAAATTTAGTTTCTGTTTAAAACACTGTACTGCCTCCAAAGAAATGAAACTCATGACCTTGGTCTACACGAAATGAAGCCAGATAAATTAACCTGACATACACTCTTATATAAGAAATCCCTGAAAAGTAAGAGCTGATGAAACCAGGTAACCATATTTCCTGTAAGGAAAGTTCAAGTGCTAAAAACACTTACTAGAGAAGTACGTTAGAGCATCATATTATAACATCAGGATTATAAAAGAGCAGGCCAAATGGTGACAAAGTGATCCCAGAATGTCACCTGCAAAGCATGTGACCATGTGTTGATCTTACATCTCTTATCATTAAGCCCTGAAAAAGTAAAGCTTTGATGCTTTCCTCAGCAAAAACAACACCAAACAAGTCCTAATTATTTGTAATGGTAATGGTTCATTAAAAACATGTAATTCCCTTAATTAAAACATATATTCTAGCCTGGTGTGGTGGCATATGGCTGTAATCCCAGCACTTGGGAGACTGAGGCAATAACATCACCACAAGTTCAAGGCCAACCTGGGCTAAGTAGTGAGTTCAAGACCAGCTTGAACTACATAGTGAGACCCTGTCTCAAAAAACCAAAATATATATATATATATATATATATATATATATATATTCTAAACAGAATTTGTTCAAATCAACAGCAGGCTAACACTGTATTTGCTTCATTTGGAACAAGTGTTGGTTGCAGGATGCACATACTCAATGAAGTATGTGCCCTGAATGAAGGAGGTAACTAAATAGAATTTAAATATTCTGCCTGAACATCAAAGTCACATGCATGTTTTATATTTGAAAGGAAATAAAATGAAAAACAGAACTTCAAAATTCAGTGAATTTCTTTAGGATGAACGCTTCTGTAGGCCCACTGACTGCTGAACATTTCTAGAAAATGTTGACTAAAAACCAAAGCAGAAACAAAGAACATTTGAAAACAAACTCAGAGGTAAGCCTAGTATGTTAGAACATGTAAAAGATTTATTACTTCCTTTTAAATAAAGAGATAGCTATAACATGGAATTAGGATTTTTAAAACTCCACAGAAAACAGCATAAGAATTAAAAAAGCAAATTGTAGGATAATAAAGAACTCAAGCTAATTAGGTACCCAGTTGTTTCTAAACACCTAGCATTTTCTACTGTTTTGCTCCAATACTTGCTGTTGCTTTTTCTTTCCTCCCTTGCCATTCTCATCCTTCAGCATCCAACTCAGACTTTATGCACCCGGGCAGGGGCTTTTCCTATTTTGCTGTTCTGACTATGCTGCCCTGCTCACTTGCTGCCTCTGGGCCTGCCACAGCTCCTACTGAATATGCATTTCCATAGGAGGTTGGATCTCTTAAGTTCTGGAAGACAAACCTCAGAAGTCATTCATCTTTTGCACTTCTATATATTGTCTCAGTGCCTACCCTAGTTGTTCAGCCCTCATGAATCTTGCCCCTCTCAGAATTCCAGTCCCATCTGTTTTCTTTTTCTCTCCATACTTGTTACAGATCTCCTTCACAGCACCTTTACCCTAAGCCTGGACTGCTCTTTTGTTTACCTAATTATTTCCTACTTGTCTTTCATGATCCATCTTGGAGAGAATTTCAGGAACTTCTCTATATAGGTCAAATCTTTTTATGTTTATAGTGTACTACACATAACATTTGGCACCACTTGTAATTTTAAATTTGTTTGCTAAGGTCTTCCACCCTACAGGACTATAAATTCCATGGGGGCATATACTTCATCCATATTATGCTTATCATTATGACCTTAACACACTGCATAGAGCTTTACATAAGGTTGATAGTTAACAAATACTTGTTAAATAAGGGTGTAATTTGAGATGTGTAGTATTTGTACATTTGAATCTACATAAGTACTAAAGGTACAAGTCAATTACCAGTGTTTATAGTTAAAGAGGTTTGCTTTTAATGTTTTACACCTTAACAATAATAGATAACGAAGTGTCATTTTTCCCATTTCTTTTTTGGCTCCAGTGAAATTTTACATTTAGCCAACTTGGCCAATATTATTCTGTCCCAAATTATTCTAAAAACTTTTTTTTGGGGGGGGTGGGATGTGTACTGGGGAATGAACCTAGGGCCTTTGCACTGAGTTACATTCCCAGCATTTTTTTTGTCCAGATGGGATCTCACTGAGTCATTAAGTTGCCCAGTCTGGGCAGGGAAAAAGAGTCTCTCCAAGTATAAAAGATTTTACTATCTTGCCAAAATAAGGCTTTATGGGAAATTGATTAAAGATGTATTAAATAGATAAAATTTCTATACTTGATATTCACATTTCAGAAACTTGTTCTTTTATAAAGTAGTCAAGTGATTAAATATATGGGTTGTATTACCTGAGTAGGGGCATCAAGAGGCGGAGAATTCTTACCTAGTAAATCAGGGCAATTGGAAATTTGAAAAATACAATTTTGATGTGTATTTAAAAATGCCACTTGCTAAAGAGACCCTCTTCTTACCCTGAACTTGATTGTGCTGTAGCCGCAAGTACGTGAGTAAGAGCTGGCTAAGGCTCCTAAGACAGCAAAGAATTTGGAACTGAGGACCATGGGTCAACTTGGGCTACAAGAAAAAGGTATTCACTGGTGTATTTTTATGAAGAGATGCTGACTGAATCTTTCATAATTTGTGGAACTCTGGGCAAGAGAACACATAGGAACAGAATTTGAGGAAGTAAAATTTATCCATCATCTTTATACTCAGCCACATTTTTTGGTCTATAGTTTTGTTGTAGTCAACAACATTATGTTTTGATTTATCCATTTTAGCTCAGTATTTTGAAAAACTCTAAATTCCTTGGACAATAAAGATGTTTTGCATTTTTATATGTCCAGCACTGAGCAAATTGCTTGATACTTAAAGAGTAACTAATTTAAAGATAACAATACCCAATGTATTAACCATTGTTACCCTCCTATTATGTCGTTTTGAAATTTTGTTCTATTTTTTTCTCTTTAAAAAAAGAAAATGCTACAGAAACATTTTTTGAATGAATTTGTACATTTCACAAATTTGTGCTACCCTCCTCAATTAGTTCTCAGCACACTTTCTTAAATTGTACTTAACTATCTTATACTATCCCTTTATTGAAAGTTACTCGAAAACATTAGTCAGGAGTATAACCACTTAGTAATCAGAGAAGGCAACATGTGGTAGAAAAAGATTTGGAGAAATTAATAATCTTTGTACTTCAGCTCCAAATCACTTGGGATGCTTGGTTGAACATTCAGATTCTTGGGTCCAGTTCTGGATCTAATGAACCAGAATTTGTTTTTGGTGGTGTTCAGGAATCTGCCTAACAACAAAAACCATTTACTTTTGAAGATCAATGCTCTTTTAGGTGATGGAGAGATAGAGAGGAAGGGAAATATTCCTACTGGAATTATTTTAAGTTGGCCTTTTTACATCTGAGGGAAAATAATTCTTTCACATCTCATCTGGGGACGCTGCACCACATCCCAAGTTGAAGTGAGGATGGTGTGTTTGTGTGTGTGTGTGTGTGGTGTATGTATTTGGAGTCACGGCATTGCCACTAAGCATAATTAATTTTAATTGTTTCTATTTTCTCATGTTATGCTCTGGATAAGCAATGAATTTCAAATGCATCAAGATACTTTCGATTTTAAAAAGTTGAAAAAATCAATTACCATTTTGATTTTGTAATAAAATTAAGAGCTACTTGTTATTTGTTTACCTCTCGTTTATCCCCCATTCGTCTCAAGAAATTGGCCTTAAATGATAGATATTTTAGATAAAAGTTAGTTACAGACATATCTGAAGAGCCTGTAATTTTTTCCTAAAATAGAAAAGCCTAAGTGTTATATTAGAGACATACTTTAGTAAGATGTAAAACATTACACATGGAATGCACAAGTTCAAACTGGTTAATTACTAATTTGTTATTTCTGAAAAAGGCAAGATGTTGAGTAACTGAAAGTATGTGTATCCAATAATAAATTTATTCCAAAAAATAAGAAATTTTAGAAACGTGTACTTTGAGGATGAAGAGGTTAAGAAAGGATTATTTCATATTTGCACAGTTCTTAAAGAATAGATATGATAGGTGTTCCTATTTGAGCAAATGTCAACTGCCAGTAGACACTACCAGCTTATGTTGAAGAAAAGTCACAAGGAAGCGTAAAGAGATTCATCACACTTGGAAAGGATAACATGGAATAAGCCAGCAAGGCCAGCAAAAGAATAAAGTATTACAAGTATAATTTAAAAATAGTTTTGGCAAGAAGAGATTGAGGTGAAAGCAGAGTAGACTATAATAATATTTATAACTCAAAGGTGGGCCAGACTTAAATGTACACCTTGGCCTCTTTCCATCCTAAAATGGTCTATATTACCAAAAAGGTGTTAGTATTTATATTCATCTCCAGGTCTAGACTGGTTTGAGATCCTTCTGTTTAAGTCTACTTCTTTCTTACAGGACAGCTAGTTATCTAGATCACAAGTGAAATATGCAATAGATGTATAAAAATAAAAATTCAATTGATAAAGGCAAGACTGTCCTTAAAATGAAAGGAAAAAATACTAGAACTTTTGGAAAACAGTCTGCCTAATTACATCTAGTCTCATACATATGTTCAAGATTAATATGCAGTTGATGCATGGAAATAAAATTCAGCTGAGGGTAAATACTGTCATTAGAAAGAAAATAGAAAATTAGCATTTCTGCAAAAGTCTGGTAATCATATAAAAGCTCATATAAATGTACATTGACAATTAAATGCTAATGGATTTATTAATTGATTGAGGTCAAGTTCGATTCCAAATATTTTCGCATAGTGGGAATTTGTTATATTAAGTAATTTTGAGATTAAATGGATCACTGAGAAGGCTTAGTAATATATTTCATACTAAATTACAGTGAAAAAAATCTATGAAATAGACTTGCTTTTTAAAATTATAATATTCTGTGTTTAAACATAAAATCATCAGCTCCTTTTAAAAGTGGTACTAACTCTAAGACATAGGCTATTATAATGATCAATTTCCTGTACCATAGAACTATAGTAATTAATGAGTGTTATTATGCAGAATAGAATATGAGCTGATGATAGTAATGGAAACGACCTAGCTGTTCAAGGACCGTTAAGACTTAACAACCGGGGCATGCTGTTTGGACTTGTGATCCATCTTTTTTTTGTACAGTTTTGTACATCTTGCTTATAGAGCCTCAATGATTTTTGTACAGTACATCTTGTCTCTATGGTACTGTAACTTTTCTGATTGTATTGTACAGTACATTACTGTAGTTTTATGTTGTTATACATTACAGTAATGCATGTAAGAGTTATGCAAATAAAATTAAATTCATCAAGTTGGAGTTTCCTTTAACCATTTCTTTGTTCTGAATATTGTAATGTACATACTAAATACAATTCCTAATTTAACGACCAACCCAGTTAACAATCTAGTCACAAGAACTGAACTTGTTCATTAAACAGGGAATGTCTGTATTCTGATGGTCAGAGAACATTCTATGTACTATAATGCTGTTATCTGGTAAATCTGTGCCTTTCTGACTGTGGTGAATAGCAAGCTTGAATTTATCTTCAAATAATCTGGTTCTTGTTCTAAGCAACTTGTATTATTACCTCATTTCCCCTGCTTTAGAGTAGTAGATACCCAAAACACAGTGCAATGGATGGGAAAGGATTTCTACGCAGGAGCAATATTAAAAATATTTCTCCATGCCTAATGCAACTGTACCATCTTACCAGAACAGCTCTGTTGGCAGCTGGGAAGCCTCTTATCCTCTGCTGTATCAGAACCTAAGCATTTAGATGTTTGTTGATAGCAGAGCCTGGTGAGAGAACTTGAATATAGTCTACATAGACTGAGTATACAGAATTTATATTTGCTAACCAACTTGGAAAGAGTTTAATTAAGAATGGTGACAGTTTTATGTATTAAAATATTTGTCTTCTGAACTGTTCCCCATAGGTCACTGTGAATGAACCTCTGAGGAAGGTTCCTAGCAAGAGACTGACTTGAAAGTTTCCTCGGAAGAGGTTTTTATTTCAGAGAGAGACTTTTGTTGGGAATGTTGCAGATGATTGATTGCATGGATTTGAGAAAAGATATAGGTGGATGATTTCAAAACCATTTTGGCAGTGGTTAGGGAGCCATAGTGAATAAATGAATGCAAGAACTATTTTTTTGCACCGGGAATCGAACTTAAGATCTTGCACTTGCCAGGCAGGTGCTGTGCCACTGAGCTATATCCCTGGCACGTAAGAACTATTTTGGAGGAATAATTTTACAGAGTTGTGACAGTTGGAATTGGGGGGAAATGTGTTCTTGCCTCCAAGGATTCTAGCTTAAACCACTGTGGTAAATATTAACATTACCTAAGACAGGAGATAAGATTAGTGGTCTCTGTTATTTATCTAATTGTTGGTTGACTGATAGACTTTATTTGATTAATTTTCTGAGAAAAGTCATGTTTATAAACTGCAAGCTGAATCATGCAAATACAATGCAGCTTTCTCTCTTAGACATGTACAAAACACTGTGGAAGGAAGAAATCAAGGGGTGAACAGCATTTCAAGAGCACCTATAATACCATTTTAACTAATTTTCAAATCATGTTCATGCTGAATAGAGGATAGTACTCTTGCCCATTTCACAAAAATAAAACCCCAACTTGGAGAATTCTGACTTAGCAAGATTGAGCTACTGGCCTGCTTTTTCAGAGTCAGAAGGTGGCAGCATCACAATTCAAACCCAGTTGTGTCCATATCCAAAGTCTCAGTCTTTTTTTTTTTTTTTTTTTTTTTTTTTTTTGTCCAGTACTGGGGATTGAACCCAGAGCCTTTATATTGAGCTACATTTCCAGGTCTTTTTATTTTTATTTTTATTTTTAAATTTTGAGACAGAGTTTAGCTAAGTCACTAAGTTGACTAGGTTGGTGTTGAACTTGGGATCCTCCAGGCTTATTCTTCCAAGTGCTGGGATTACAGGCTGCACCACTACACCCGAGTTTTTGACAATTTTTTTGAGACAGAATCTCATGAAATTGCTCAGGCTGACTTCAAACTTGCTATGCTCCTGCTTCAGCCTGTTGTGTAGCTGGGATTGCTGGCATGTGCCACCAACCCAGCAGGTCTTGGTCTTTTAACTGCCTGAATATTCTTCCAAAATAGAAAGAAAAAAAGGGGGCATGAAAGGAAAGAGGAGAATGAAGAATTGCTGAGGAAGAAATAAATTACAATTAAAGGGACTAATAAGACACAGTGAATCTATCAGCAGTTCTTACCCCTGCCTATGAAAGTTCACAGTCTTTCCTACAGGTGGCAGGAGGTTTGTACAGGGTATTAGCTCACTACAGGTGTCCCTAGCCAATCTATAGTTCATAAGGGAGTTGTCTGTTTAAGACCAAACCACTGCTCTCTCAACTTTTGCTTTTAGTGTGTTGCTTCTCCATATGGGCGGCCACAGAGCCTCAAATTATCTTCAGTCTGTGGCATAATGGAGTGTAGGACATTAGAAACTTTTATAGAAATGCAGCTGAGTAGTGTTACAACTACTGTATTAGACCCAGTAATTTAAAGGTGGACTTCTACTTTGTATGTCTTTCTGTTTTAGTTTTCAAGTAATTGGTATTGCATTTTACAAAAGAATCTATCTGTGATGAATTGGGAACAAAGGAACAAAAGCTGGCCCTTCACCACAGATCATTTGAGAAGTAATGCTTTCAGAGCATCAAAAGGAAGAAATGAGAACCTGATAGGTGTTCTTTTTTCTTAACTTCTGGTAACAGAGACTTTCTTTTGTAAATGTGATGGTTTATTGAACTGGCTTTACATAGCCATCTATTGAGTCCATATACAAATATAATCAAATGATTTGTGTCATTCAATGCTACACAATAGATGAACCTATTCTTTGTAATCTAACAAAAAATCCAATTTATGTAACATGTAAAAAGAAGCATTATCAACTTGTTTTTTTCCTCAAAAGACTGTAGCTATTAAACTCGTTAATTACTTCATTTTCACTCCCAGTGTAACAGCAGTTTAGCACTTCAAGTACCAAAATGATTAATGAGCCTATGAATTCATTCGTGCACATATCAGTTTGCAGCTTGACACAACCCTGGAGCCTATTCTCTGCTCTAGCCATAGACATATTTTTCTAGCAAATATCTAATTGCATATTAAATGCCTGATCATCACAATGTATGCATAATTGCAGCCATCTTTCCTGTTTCTCCTATGCAAATAGAAAAGACAACAAATCAAATAAATTCAAAGGTAACTTTTTTTAAAGAAAACCATCACCAGGACATGCCTTGAGATTTGCATTGTAATTGTCCCCCAGAATTGAATAGTGCCTTAAGCTAAACTAACCCATCTCAAATATATCTTTTAAAAATATTTGGGCTGGTGAGATAGCTCAGTGGCATAAGCGCCTGCCTGGCAAGCGCGAGGTCCTGAGTTCAACTCCTGCTACCCACATATGAAAAAAGGGCCAGTGATATTGCTCAGCAACACGGGCGCCTGCTGGCGCGCAAGGTCCTGATGTCGACCCCCGGTACCCACACAAAATAAATAAATAAATAAATAAAAATATTTGAACATGAAAAACAATACTTTCAATTTTTATATTTTATTTATGCATGTAGTATAATGAGAAAATATGATGAAAGACTGTACTGTAGATTTGGAGAACAAGATCTTGTTTGAGATGACTGTGAAAAATATCTTTAGGGGGCTCTTTTTGTCTAACCAGTCTTCATTTGCATTCTTTGCTTGCATTGGTGACATGTATGTATGACTCCTTTAGCTTTGCTGAATTTCCTTTTTGATCTTCTCCAATGTTGGTTCCAAAGTGCTGACTTTGTTCAGTCATTCCTAAGGTTTAATCCTTTAAATGTGATCAATGCTACTGTTTGTCTTTGCCTTCCTTTGGTCTTCCTACTGTATTTTGTGTCATTTATCCATGACAATCTGTCGTCCCTTCCTAATAACCCTCTTCTCATCACATGTTTATCATTTGTAAGCTAGGTTCTACAGCACAAAATCAGGAAGATTAAATGAACTTTTGTTTCAAACTCAGAGAACTGCACTTGTCAGGCTTGTTGCCATGACATGACATCAAAGCTACTGGAAGGTGAACCAGACATTTCTCAGTGGCTTTCTATCTGCAAGGGAAGAGCAGAACCACAGATAATTTGCTAGACTCTAATTAGGTCGGTGGTTGTTTCATTCATTCAATTAAAGTTATATAGCCTAAGGATGTACCTATTTCCATTTGCTTTTTTGAGGGAGACATTTAGTTTGGGAATCAAATAATGTTTGATCTACTGAAATGAACATGACCAAATATTTAGTAAAATGGAAATTTGAAACCATGCATGTGCTCTCATAAAGCACAGGTAAATTACCTCATTGCAGAAATATGCACTGCAAGTACAATCTTATGACTGAACATTGCTGACTGACATTCAGACTACTGAAATTGCAAGGCAATGCAGTTAACTAAGGCTCTAATGCACTTTTCTGAAGTAACATTTTAAAACATATGATAGAATGGGAACTCTAACTAGACCTTTACTTGATGAGTGGGTTGCCAGATAAAATACAGAATGCTCAGATTAAAAATCTAAGGAAACTTTTATTATAAGTATGTCCCTGTTATTACATGACGTATACTTTAAAAATATTACTGTGGCACCTTGGTACTCATTGTTAATTGGTTCAAGGAGCTGTAACGAGTACTAAAAATGAGGAGTATCAGATAAACTGTTTAGAGTTGAGCTTAGAGTACCAAACAAAGGATGAGTACTGGAACAAAATTTTTGCATTAAATTGCATCCAGTAATCAATTTGATCCAGTTTCAAAGCAGTCGAGTACTTTTACCAAGTTTGGTTGTACTTGTGTATTTGAAACACCAGTCACACCGGGGAGTCTGTATTTTTGTTTACTAAATCTGGTAACCCTACTTAAAAGTGGTATTTTATAAGCAGTAGAGATCATTTGTAACAGTACATTTCCTGAGGTGAGTGACTAATAAGATTATTCCCATATCCCCAAATGTCACAGAAGTGGGAGGAAATGTGAACAAAGAGAACCAACAGTGACTATCACCTGTAGAGTGCACGAGTACTGTCAGATGCTTGCTGACAATGACTTGGCCTATACTGGCCCGAACTAGCACACCACAGTTTATGGAAGTCTACTCTGGCCCACGCGGGATCAGGCACGCCCACTCTCCCACACTCACCTGTTTAGAGCACTTGCCCAGCAAATGCTTCTGATCTATGGAGAAGAGTTGGGGCAGTTTTCACATGAGTTCCTTTGCCTGTTCCCCACCAGGCTTTTGTACTTCAGAAGTTGGACTGTGGTCTTGCACCCAAGATTTGCTTCCTTTATGGTATTGAAGGATACTTAGTAAAAAAAAATCTATAAAATTATATCCAAATATCCCAACCCTTTCTTGTGTAGGCGAAAAACTTGCTGAAAAGAAATAGTGGACCCAGCCACCTTGTGGATTGGACTAATGAAAAAATTCAACAGTGTGATAAATATAGTGAGTATGGGGAAACTGATGGTGAAGATCTTAGGGTCTTAGGAGACTGTCAAAGAATAAATCCAGGAGAAAAAGCAGCAAAGATGAAAGATGAATTAGGTTTCCATAAAGGTATTTAAATGCCCCCCAAATACTATACTTACTTTCAAAATATAAAGGAAAGTTTTTACTGGGTGATTTTTTTTTTAGGAGGGGGCTGTTAACAGTACTGGAGTTTGAGCCCAGGGCCTTGGTCTTGCTATTTATGCAATCTGCTACTGAGCTACATTTCAAAATAAAATATGATTTCTGTTGCTACTTTTGTTCACAAGCAGAATCTAGTATTCTGTACTTAGCACAATATTAAAGTCATAAAGAGTAGCAAAATATAAATAAATACACTTAACCTTTCTAATTAGAAACAAAATCATTTTTTCTCATGGTCTTTTCACTTGAAGTTTGTTTCTAAAGCATACCTACTTGAAGAATCAGCTGTTCTGAATGAAAACTTTCTATCAAATAACACATTGATTCATTTTCTCTGTCAGCTGGGTTTGTTGGCTATGTAACAATAAAATATTGCTAAATGATACTGGTAATTATATTTGTGAATTTATTCAGTCAGTGTCCTTTCCCAGAGAAAAGTAGATTTAATTCTATCATGTACTGGGAAATAAATTTTACTAACACTACTTATTTATTCAGTAGTGGTTTTCTAAGCATTTTGTATATTAACAATTTACATCTCGAAATAGGCAGTTTTATTGTAGTATAGAGATATTCATTACTCATAATGACCTGTCAATTTTTCTTTACTTTTAGGCATGATTTTTAATTCATTCAAGGAAGCGACTTCTATTGAATAGTTGTCTAATATTTTCAAGATGGTCATTTTTTTCCTTTTAAAAATTTTCCAAGCAAGTGAATGGAATCATGTTTAGTCTACCTAAACATGATTATCTACTAAATTATCTTTTAAAAATACACTTGGGAAATATAGTGCCTTATACCCAAGACAGTTATGCTAATTAGATTCTTACCTAGATTTACAGTACTCCTACCTTGTAAAATAATCTCTGTCAAATAGGTCACAAACTCGTTCTGGTTGAATCTTAAGTATATATCTCATGTTTCATGAGTTCTTAGTTTAACTAAACTAAAAGGAAATCTCCTGTCAAAGAAAATTTATATAGCTATGGACAACATTGGAAGATTGTGTTGCCTCCCTTATGTATTTCGCTTAGGTCCTCATCTTCAGGTGCTTACCAAACTTTGATCTTATGCCCTAAACTTAACCCCAGTAAGCGGATTTTCCTAGCAAGTGGACAAACGTGTCTTTGTATGCCTATGTTAGTAATTCCATCCCATTCACATCCTTCAAGATGCCTTTCTCTGAACATCTTTCTGGTGACTGAAATTTGATGCCTGGTGATTGCTCTTCTGACCCTGCCTTGGCTAGGCTACTATAACAAAATGTTATGAACTAGGTGGATTGTAAACAACAGACATTTATTCTCACAATTCTGGAGGCTAGAAGTCAGATCAGGGTGTGTAGGGCTTTGGTGAGGGCCATATTTCATGTTGCAGACTGCTGAATTTTGCATCTTCATGTGAAAGAAAGGAGAGCAACCTCCCATGTATCGTTTATGAGGGTACTGCTCCCACTTACGAGGGCTTTGACTTTATGATATAATCTCTCACCAAAGGTCCTACCTCCTAATACTATCACTTTGGGAATTAGAATGTCAACCTGTCAATTTTATGGAGGAACATTTAGTCCATAGAATCAAGTAGTTACGGCCTTAGAATTTCTATATATAGAAATATATATAGTTAGGTGGTATTTGGGGAACGATATGAGGAGGAGAGAAAAGATGTTTGCCTTAAAGCCATGTTTGCATTGCAATCACTCTGTTTTTAGTTAAATTACGTATTTATTTGGTTTGCTTGAGAGCAGTTATGAAAATTCATAGAGGGTTTCCTTCTAGTTATTCATTGGTAATGCCACTGGATTCAAGACTTGGGATCCAAAAGAACTGTTATTAAATTTTGTGTTCCCAGCATTGTATATGGATTTCATATAGCAGGCAATGCCTGTGTCATTGACGATTGATATAGTATCATACATTCCTAGTCCTATATTGCAAATATCCATTCAACTCACAGGATATCCTACTTCTGTTACTTGAACGTCTGCTGGGAAATGCTTGCTTGGAAACTAGTTACTGACTATCATATTGTTCTGTAGTTATAAAAGTGTTCTATATCTATATCTATATCTATATCTATATCTATATCTATATCTATATATCTATATCATCTATCTATAACATCTATATGGCCAAGGATAGCCTAATGTAGTCACAAGATTGGTAAAACAGACACTGAACTGAGTTTGTATCATGCCAGTGATCTCATTACTTAAAAATTTTTTTGCCCGTTTTACAGTTTTATAATATGAGGTTTAATAATAATTGTTATGGTTTGTGTCTAGATGTCCCCTGAAAGCCTCATGCAGTCATGGAGGCAGGATTCTAGAGTTTATAACTGATTCGTGGTCTAATGCTGGGATTATGGGCATGAGTGCTACACCCATCCTGGGGCGGGTAGCCTGCATATAATACAAGGGAGGGAAAGAGGCTCGCTCTCAGTCTCTCTCTTGCGCTCGCGCTCCTCCATTTTGCCCTTGCTTGTTTTTGGTGCCTTCTGCTGCCATGAACTGTTGCCCTCTGCCATGTGCCACTCTGCCTTGGAGCCAGCCGAGTATAGGCTGAAACCTCGACAAACTGTGAGCCAAATAAACCTTCCCTTCCTTAATTTTGGGCGCAGGTATTTTGTCCCAGCAACGAGAGAAAAGTAACGGAGACAATAATTATTCTCTCTCACAGTGGTTAAGAGGACTAAATGAGGAAATTTAAGTATTTGACACATACTTGACAATCAGGAAACACTTATAAAAATTGCCCTCATCTACTATGTCAAACAAAGATGGACTCTGTGCAACGCACTTTATCTTTGTTGTAGATAAAATTAGATATTCAAAATGATGCATCATTCATTCAACAAGCTGTCTCTTAAGCTCTCCTTTATTTTAGTCCCCCTGCGAAGGTAAGCTAGGTCTTCGTTTAATTACAAACAATCATAGGGAATACAATGGGTTAAAATTAAGAATGGTGGGAGGAGGAATAGGGATGGGTGTGAGAAAAGCAACATAACTAAAATGTGATCCTTCAAGTTGAGAATAGAAAAAATCATAAAAAATTGGGTTAATTTCAGTGCAGGAAATTACAAGGTGTGTGTGGAGACACTGCTGAAGCTGGACAGCGTATGATTGTAAGAAGCTTGTACTAATATGGACTTGTTGGGTCAGTGTAAAAATGGTTTCCCAATTGTTTCCACTGATGTTAAATATGTCACCATTATAAACACTTTGGTGCTACTTTACTTGCACATTTACATGCACAAGTCCAGTCTAGACTTTAAAAAAAAAAAAAACTTTGAAAGTATGGTGACCAACTGTCCCTCTTGCCCAAAGGGTTTCCCAGGAAATAAGACATTTTTGCTAATAAGAGGAATGTCCCAAGCAAACCAGGATGATTTGGTAACCCTCCTCTTTAAAGCAAAGACAAAGCTATATGTTAATCTTCATGTACCCTAGAACCTTGTAAGTTTCTAGTACATTGAATGGATTAATAAATACATTTAATGACCGACCAAAGCCTTGTTACTTTGTATGGGTAGTCAACTAGAATGGATTTTCTTCCCTTAAGTCCACGAAATTGGAAAAATAGAGCTGTAGGCTGAAAGCAAAGCTAGGAAGGAAGCCAGCCTCATCTATAATATTACTGGGAAAAAACTGGGTCTTTCTTTAGCCTGCACTTTGAATTTTATGCTCTAGGTTTATTTGGACCCTGAAAGTTTTCACAATATAGCAGATTGTCCCTTGCACTCAATTAAGGAAAAGCATCACAGTGTAATGAAACCAGAACAGGGGCTAAAATTAGATTAATTGACTTACAAAGTTCTATCACCCTCTAATAATACAAATTTGAGTAAATCACTTAAACTCTTCAAACATCAATGCTCTCAACCTAAAGCATATGTAAAATTGCATTTTCCTTAAAGAAAAAAGCCCCATATAATTTTTATAAAATATATTCACAAACATTAAAGGATGAGATGAACTTGAATTATTTTAATTATCAGTCCTGCCGTAACAGTAGTTATATGCTGAAAGACATGATTCAAATCACCGTTACCAAAATATGTTACTGGGAATACCTAAACTACAAAAGTTAAATTTCTATGTGTACATTTAGAGGAAAATACTAAAAATAGCTACAGCACACCACTATGGTCACTATTCCCAGTGAATAGCAATGATTAACTAAAATTTAATTCTTCCAAAGTTTAAGTCTTTAGCTGCCTAAAATACCCACACTGACTCATTTTCTCATGAATTGTAGTTAACTATTTTCTCCAAGTCTTTCAAAAGAACCCTTTTAAAAATGGAAAATATATTAATAAATAAAAGCATAAATGGATGTAGTCAGTTCTAGTTGTGTCTTGAAATCATAATGAAAACATAATCTCAGGGGCCCCACACTTATCTTAATGACAGAGAGGAATATTCTGGTAATACCTTTGTATCTAAGCAGAACCAAAATTATAAAATTCATTCCAACACACTTGCCAATCCTAAAGAGCATGACCATATTTAATAGTAGAAACAATACTGCTGATTGCATTCACTTACATATTTTACCCTTTGTGATTTTTCTATTGTGAAGGGAGATTGTGCTGGTAGTCCAGTGCTCATGCATTACTTAACAGATATATTGAAATTTTTTACAGTTTTCTTCAATTGGCTGTGATGTCTACCGAGGAACTATGATGACAAATATGTCTGGATTTCTAGCCCAGCTGGGCTGCATAGTAATAAGAATCATTCATAAATATTGTCTGGGCTAAATTGATTGAACAAGAAGAGAATCTGCATAAACAAAATGTAGAAACTGAACATAACTGGTCAGCAAGGAAATTGAGTTCTGGCTACAGAAATTAAAATGTCTTTTTCTAATAACTTATTCTGCCAGAGATACTGAATCAGAATCTGGGCCACCCTGCACATCTTTGGCATGTGGACATTTTTTGAATAGAAGGAGCACTGGAGTTACTGAACTGTTTTTTCTGTCTAGCAAATTTAATACAAAATATGACTGAAACCAGTAGGTCTGCACTGGTATTTATTTATTTTTCAGTGCCTTCCTAAACAAATTTTCAGAGGATAGTGTTAAATTGATTCACCTTTCTCAGGATGAGAATCGTAAGCAATTTGATTAGCTTTTCTCTACTTTCATCTTATGACAAGTTCTAAGTAAGAAAAATTACAGGCCTTTTTCTTAGTGAAAATAATTTATATTCAATAGTGTTTTTGTGCCTGCACAGAGTATAATCCCTACAGGCTTAAATATCAACATTTGTAACTGTATGGGTATGATGGTATTAAGAAGAGTTGCAAAGAAAAATTGCACTTTCAAATGTTCACGATACTGAGTTTATTCCTCAGACCTTATGATTGAACTTTTGTAAACCAGACACATTCCCACACGTTTTATAATGAAGCAAGGAAAGAATGTTTAAAAAATAAAATTAGGATGGTTTTTATATGATTACTGAATTTGATAAATGAACAGAATCTTGTTACTTTAAGAGACATAACTATTTATTGCTCAATTAAAAGCTGCTAAATAAGAAAATGAAAAGATAAAAGCTGAATGGGGGTTGGTATGTTTCCTCCTGGGGAAATGGTTTGCAAAAGACTTAAGGAGGAGCAGTGATGCATGCAGAGCCTTGTTTCCTCTTTCTCTTACTTAAACAGCTGGTTTACCTATTCTGCCTCCCCTCCTCTTACCTGCCTGACTTTCTGTCTAGTTTACCTCCTGGATGAGAGTCCTAGCATCCTGTGTAACTTGTATTAATTCTACTTTCGGGCTATGGGTCATCATCCTCATATCTCCTACCTGTTCTCTTTTTTTTTTTTTTTTTGTGGGTACCAGGGGGTCGACCTCAGGACCTCGTGCGCCAACAGGCACCCGTGCCGCTGAGCTTTATCACCGGCCCCTTTTTCGTATGTGGGATCTGGGAGTCGAACTCGGGCCCTCGTACTTGCAAGGCAGGCGCTTACGCCGCTGAGCCATCTCACCGGCCCTACCTGTTTTCTAATGGCAGTACAGTAGTTACTACTCCCTGTCAGCTCCACCACCCACATGAAGTGAATCCCTTATTTCCAGTGTCCTGTTGCACCTCTTTATTTTAATCCTTTAAAAAATTATTCATTCATGTGGGCTTTTTACTTCCTCATTTCCAAGGTCCTCTCTTAAAATGGCCAATGCTTGTTGTGTGGGTAGCACATTAGGTAGCAAATATTTTAGTTTCAAGGACAGCACCCTGATTACTGTCCTCTTGGGTTAGAAAGAGCTTAGCAGCATGCCAGTACAGGTTCTCTGATAGGGGAAGAGGGGTGTGTGTGTGTGAGGGGGTGTGATTAACTAAGAATATAAGGACTCTGAGGGTGTGATCCATAACACATTGACCACTATCTTCCCCACAGCTAGAAGTGCCAGCAACATTTTAGATCCTCAGTGTTGAATATGTGAATGAAAAAATAAATGTACCTATGTAATAGAATGCCTAGTTCTGATACTTGCTGTAAGGATGGATGCTATTTAACTTATGGGAAGTTTAGAAACTGAATGCCTTGAGTATGGTCACAGTTTTTAAAATATAAAATTTTCATCTTCATCTAGGTCTGTATAGTCAAAGAAGAACCTTTATTTTTGTGAGACATAATCAAAAACCACAGACTTTCTTTCAGCGTATTGAATGTGTACTGCATTAGATTAACACTGAACCAAATCATTGTCCTTTGAAT
Source organism: Erethizon dorsatum (assembly GCA_028451465.1). Taxonomy (NCBI): domain Eukaryota; kingdom Metazoa; phylum Chordata; class Mammalia; order Rodentia; family Erethizontidae; genus Erethizon; species Erethizon dorsatum. The sequence goes on from CM051842.1 coordinate 20,349,561, forward strand.
TTCATTTTGAAATCACATAAGGTGGTTGTTTTGTTAAATAACTACTTTAGAAACTCTATTGATTCCTTAAACTAAATGGAAAGTTACTTCTATTTAATTAGCTACTCTAGCATCTTTTTCTAGTCACATATTTTCTTCTTTTATAATGACAGTATTTGTTTCATTATTTTGGAGCTGAGTAAGAACAAAAATAACATTCAGATGCCTACTTTCGACCAAGCTATTCTTTCATATTGTGTAAATCATTCTTTGTCTCTTTCACACACACACACACATGCACGCGCACAACCACACACACATTCCCACTGGTCTTCCCTCCCAGTGTGCTCAGCAAAGCTATATAAATGTATACTATGCCAGAAATGAAGATAGACTCTGGGGATATAGTGATGATAACAACTACATGATTCTTTTTGATTATTGACTTTGGGCCAATGAACTATTTTGAAGGAGAAATGATTTATATATCTGTTATCTTCACATTTTACATATCAGTTGCAATGGCCATTTTTCCTAGATGTATTTTACCTGTCCTGATTTTCAAATAGTCTGGATTATTTACCTGCATTTCAAACTAATTTATTATATATATTTATTTTTGAAAAAAATAACCACTTTGGAATTTTTACTTTTTTCCTTGGGTTAAAATAGATTTATGTTTTAATTGCATGAAGGAAAGAAAATTCCAAAACAGTTCACCATCTTTAAAGTGGGAGAGTATAAATGTTTATGTGGTATGCATAATTTTAAGAACTTGAATTTTAGCCCAAATTAACTCATTATATATTTTTAAAACCCAGCTCTATTTTAATATCATATGTGTAATATATGACATCTTGTACATCTTAATCCTCAGGTCATTGTGCCTGAGAATATATGTTTAAAACAAGAAATATATATTTCCTTATTTTAATTGTAAGTCAAAACATAAAGACTAAGAAAATGTAGCCTGGCTGGTACATAGAGAGAAATCCAAATCTATAGGAAAATGGACATACTCTTTTTAATAATGGGTATGCATGGGGTACATCTGAGTTTATTAGGCATCTAAGCATTATAATAAGCTACCACTCAATACAGATAATTTTTGAGCTATAATAGTGATTTGCAGTTGTTTTCTTGTTATTTCTTTTTAGACTTATCAACTTTAAATGTTAAAATGGATCATTCCATTTCTCCTTTTTATATCCTACATGGAATATTTGCTGCTGCTAATTCTTCCTCATTCCGTAACAATGTTCAGAGGTGCATTTCAGGGCATCTTTAATTCATGTTTTTTGTCCCTCATTGTTTCTTTAAGTTTTCATGTAATGGTTGCTTGAGCATGTCAGCCATTCTGTGTGTATTTGCCAAGCCCCATTGGGTTGATATAAATAGGCATTGCTGTTAAACTGAGAGACAAGCTACATTACAAAACCTGTTTACTGCTTATATTACCTCATTGATTTAACCAAAACCAATACATGTAGCACCGAGCATTGTACTTTACATGTAATATTACTTATAGCCCACAATATATTACATATATCATAAAACAATACATATAGCATTGAATACAATACCTTGAGCATCTACCATATGTCCAGAATTTTGCTACAATAGAGACTTTGGAGGTGAAATGAGGAAGGCAGTATGAGATGGGAACATAGTAAGAAGACTAAAGATGGGGACTTACCCTTAATAAACTGATTTCGTTGAGCACAAAGGCTACATACAAAAGTAATTAGAAGTCATATAAGGACACTTACATACACAGTGAAGCTTAGATTGTCCTGATTATACTTTTTCATAATGCAGAATGTGTATCTGTGCAAATCCAAGTCCCATAGCTTTGTAAAAGTTCATTTGATTGAGGTGTATTATGGTAACTGCATTGTACTTATTAGTTGCATGAATGTAGCTGACTTCATGTAATATCCTACTACTTTTTGAATCATTAGTCATCATTGTTAAACATAGGACTATGACAGAAGAGATCAATTACAGCATACCTGAGTGACTATTAATGGAAAACTTTGTTGAAATTCCTTAAGTGATAATGGCATCACCACACTTAATTTTTAATCCACTACATTTTCATCTCATTGCTACATCTTCTAAATATAGCCAGTAAAATGACTTCAAATCATTCTCACATTTCTTTAAAAATCTGAAAATCAGGATTAGATATTAGGACAGATTCACATCTGTATTTCTCTCTCTACACCTCTCTGGTCTTTCAGAAGATGTCAGTATCATCACAGATTTAACACTCAGAGAAGGAAAAGCTTTTGTTTTATTAGTACACATCTGTAGCACACAGTGTCCACGTTACTTGTGTGGAGTTGATACATGCACATAACACATCCCAATTCCTGTCTATGAAGGGGGGAATCTTCTGCATTGTTGGTAGGAATGTGGATTTTTTAGGTCACTATGGAGATCAGTGTCAAGATTCCTCAAAGGATTGAAACTGAAGTTTCCGTTTAACCCAGCTATTCCCCTTCTGAGAGTCTTCCCAAAGGATTTGAAGACATATTGTGGTGGTGCATGCATACTCATTTTTAGCAGGGTAGTTCATAGTAGAAGGAGAAGGTTTAAACGTTCACATGGATGTGCTGGTCTATGCAATATCTTTTTATCTTCTGTGTGCATATGAAGAGCATTTGTTTTAGGACTTTGCTGTTTATTGAGGACTTGAATTGTTTTTAGAGGATTTTACCAGCATTCTCTAGGTCTAAGGACTTGGATCCTAATCTTGGTTCTTTTTCTCTTACGCATAGTGACTGTATGATATGATATTCCTGTATCAAATTTATGACTTGGCTTTTCACTAACTTTATGTGCAGAGGTTAAATAATTTTTTACAACTGATATAGGTAATAAATGGTATATTTATTTCTTACAAAGGAAAATCCTGCCTTATGAAAGTGTATTTCTGTTATAAAATCTTCTACATCACCAACACAGGAGAGAAAAATAAAATATATTACTTATTAAAGTAAACTAATTTTATATTATCTTTGATAATGACAAAAGACAAGTTAGCAAAATTTCTTTGTTACATAATATATACTAAAATAAAAAGTTTAATTTACTTTCCTATTTTAAAAGTATTATTAATATTTTCATACTAGCATTTAAAGATGTCTACATTTTGCGTGCATATTTTGCAGTAGTCTGGCATTTTTAATGAAATGAATCATGTGATGTACATTGTATTGGAACTAACTTCTATCCCCAGTACGATGCAGACATCTTTCAGTGTCACTGAATAAAAATCTACATCATAACTCTGATAGTTGTGCAGTAGTCTATTGAATTGGTGTGCCTTAATTTACATTAGCAATCACTTATTGATGGACACTTGGATTTCATACTTTCTCTCTAATAACAAAAATGCAGAGATATGCATAATGTCTGTAAGACTGTGTGTGTTGCCTTCTTTTAAAGATAGCCTTCTGGTCACTTTCTCAGGATGAATGTCTAGAACATGCATAACGATGTTATGCTTTTGATTTCCATTTCTTTTTTTCTGCTCCCCTTCTTTTTACTTACTGCTTATTTTTAACTTGGTATCTACACTTGCAGTAGTTCATAAAATAGAAGGAAAGTTTTATTTTTCTAATACTCTGCTGTATGGTGAGAACAATGAATACATGGTTTCATTTCATTTTCATATTAACCCTAAAAGATGAGTGGAGAATTTAAACAAAAAAAGGTATAACAAAAGCTACATGATGTGTGGGATAGCCAAAATGAAATTCAATTCTAACTAATCATAGAACTTTGTTTTAAAATTGAAGTGAAATTTATATTAAATACAATTAAACATTTAAAAATGTAGAATTCCATATCAGTTTCTATTTCTTGACTGTTGTTAACAATACCATAGCAGACATGAGAGTGTAGATACTTCTAGATCCTGATTTAATTGCCTGTGGATATGTGTCCAGAAGTGGGATTGCTGGACCATATAGTAGTTCTAGTTTTTTGTGTACCACCCATATTCTTTTCCATAATGGTTATACCAGTTTGCAATCTTGCTAGTAGTGTACAAGGTTTCTCCTTTGTCATTTTGATAATGGCCATTCTAACAAAAACAAGGTGATAGACTCATTGTGGTTTTGATTTGTATTTCCCTGTTGATTAGTGATGATGAACATCTTTATTATACCAGCTGATCAATTGTAGGTCTTCTTTTCAGATATTTATTCTGAATTTATGTGCATTTTTAGACAAGTCATTTGTTCTTATTTATTTTTTGCTATTAAATTGTATGTGTTCCTTATGTATTTTGTGTATAAGCCTCTTATCAGTTATATGGTATGTAAGTATATTTGCACATTCACAGTTTACCTTCTCTGTTGATTATTTGCTTTGCTACACAGCAGCTTTTTAGTTTGGTGTAATTCCATTTGTCTGGTTTTCTTTTATTTCCTATAGTTTCAGGGTCATATCCAAAAGATCATCACCAAGACCAGTTTTAAATTCATTTTTCTCTGTTTTCTTTAAGTAATTGTACAATCACATGTCTCATGTCTATGTCTTCAGTCCTTTTAGAATTGATTTTTATATATGGTGTGAAATAAGGCATGATCTCATTCTTCTTCATGTAGATATACATTTTTCTGAACACTATTTTATTGAGGAGACAGACTATCCATTGTTCATTTTGTGTTCTTGGTAACCTTGTTAAAATCAGTTGACTGTAAGTGTAGATTAATTTCTGGGCTCTCTATTCTGTTCCACTGGTCTATGTGCTTATTTTTATATGAAAAACATAAAGTTTTTATTATTTATAAAACTTACATTTTGAAATAAGGAAGTATGCTTCCTTTAGCTTTGTTCATCTTGATTACGATTTCTTTGGCTATTCAGGCCTTTTGTGGATCAATATGCATTTTAGACTTTTTTCCTATTCTTATAAAATATGAATAGAATTTTAACAAGGATTACATTGATCCTAGAGATAACTTCGAGTAGTAGGGTTACTTTTTTTGTATTTGGGAGTTACACTTGGCAATTTAATTATGCTTTCTTATTAACACATAAAATTATATAAATTAATGAAATCCACTGTGATATTTTTACACATGCATACCTTGTGCATTGATCATACCCATCTACCCTTCTTCTACACTTGCCCCATCCCATAACCTTCCCTACCCATAGTAATCACTCTTAGTAAGGATATTTTAAAAATATTAGTTCTAATCCTTGAATACAGGATGTCTTTCTGAGTATCTATGTTTTCTTTAGCTTCCTTCATCATTTTTTAAAAAAAATTTTAGCATGCAATCTTTTACTTCTTCAGTTTTTTCCTAAATATTTTGTATTTTTTTGCTTTTATAATTGAGATTGTTTTCTTGATATAATCTTCAGATGGTTCATTGTTGAAATATAAAAATGACTAGTTTTTGTGTGTTGATCTTTTTATCTTGCAATTTTACTGTTATTTTATTAGTTTAAATAATTTAGTCCTTGGTACAACAACTGCAGAGATCAGTGTGGAGAGTCCTTAAAAAACTAGGAATAGAGGTCTCATTCGACCGAGCTATTCCCCTTCTGGGTATTTTCCCAGAAGAATTTAAAACATAGTACCACAGTGTTATACGTGCATCCATGTTTACAGCAGCACGATTTGTAATAGCTAAATCTTGGAAACAACTGAAATGCCCATCAACCAAGAAATGGATAAAAAAGATGTGGTATTTCTATACAAAGGAGTACTACTCAGCTATAAAGAAAGATAAACTGGAGACTTTTATAGGTAAATAAATGCAACTAGAGACCGTACTCACAAGTGAAATAAATCAGACTCACATGTGCAAACATCGTATTGTCTCCCTATTGTAAGAAAATAAAAAGGTAAATAAGATCCAAAATCTACAATAGATATTGTGAAAGGGAAAGAATCTGCTCAAAAGAAAAGAACAACTGAGATGGGGGAAAGGAGAAAAGAAGGAAGGAAAAAAAGAAGGGAAAAGAATATATATATATATATATATATATATATATATATATATATCTATACAAGATAGCTAAGATAATTATACTACTAATTTCTTTTAGTTCATTGATAAGAATGGTTTGTGCTTACATTGTTTGATCAATTCTGCATGCCTATATCTTGTAATCTGAGCAACTACTTTGAAGATAACAGTACACAATATATTAACCAATGTTAATTTCCTATTACCATGTTTTGAAATTCTGTATCATTGTTTTCATTGTTGTTTTTTCCTCTTTAATATAATAAAAAATAAATGTTTCAATTGTCTGTGGAAAAAGTAATATACTTTCACAAAAATTATCCATATATGTGAGAATTGAAATGTAAATTAGAAATATGGCCACAAAGGAGTACTATTGCTGTTGGGCCAAAATTCCTTCGTTATTTCCAAGTACAAGTTATATTACATTAAAAAAAATATATATATATATATATAAACACAAGACAGTTAAGATAGTTGTACAGCTGATTTCTCTTGGTTCATTGAAGGGACAGTTTTGTACTAGTAATTTTCTGAACAATGTTTCATGCTTATATCTTGTACTTTGAACAACTACTGTGAATATAACACTACGCAATGTGTTGATTAATGTTACTGTCCTACTAGCCTGTTGTAAAACTTGGTTTTATCGTTATTTCTTACTTTTTTCTGTTTAAAATTTAAAGAAATTCCTTTGTCATTTCCAAGTTATATCACATCAAAAATAAATGAATAAATAAATGAATAATTTAGCCTTTAATGTTTCCACGTTTCATTATGTCATTAGCAAACAGAAATAATTTGAATTATTTCTTTCTGACTTCAACATCTTTGTTTTTTTTTTTTTTTGGTACTGGGAATCGAACTCATGACCTTGTGCTTGCTGGGCAGGTGCTGTGCTGCTGAGCTATATCCCCGGGCCTGACTTCAACATCTTTTACTTCTTTTTTCTTGTTTTGTTGTTCTTCTTAGGACTACTAGTATTATGTTGAATAGAAGTAGTGAGTGTGGGTATCCTTGCCTGGTAGTAAGTAGATCTTAGAGGAAAACCCACACTGATGATTATGATAGCTGTGGGTTTTTCTGATATGGCCTTTGCTGTGTTGACATAAGTTCTTCCCATACTTATCTTGTTGGTAGTTTTATTTCAATCATGAGCAGGTGTTTGATTTTGTCAAATGCTTTTAGTACATATATTGAGATGATTGTATGATTTTGTCTTTCAGTCTGTTAAGGTAGTGTATAATTTGATTTACATATTTTGAATCATCCTGCATCCAAAGGATAAATCCCCTTGATCATGTATAATCCTTCTAATATGCTATTAAATTCATTTTGCTAATATTTTGTTGAAATTATTGCATCCATGTTCATTAAGGAGTTTGCCCTGTCATTTTATGCTGCTGTGTCTTTGTCTGGCTTTGGGATCAGAATGATATTGTTCTCATAAAATGAGTTCTGGTAGTTTTTGGAAGGATTTAAGGAGGATTGATACTAATTCTTCTTTGAATGTTAAGAGGAATTCACCAGTGAAAATATCTGCTTCTAGGCTTTTCTTTATGGGAGATGTTTGGATTACTAATTCGATCGCCTTGTTTGTTATTGGTTTGTTAGTATTTCTATTTCTTCCTGATTCTGTTTTGGGAAGAATTTATCCATGTTTTTTAGGTTATCCATTCCGTTGGCATATAATTTTTTATAACAATCCCTTTTTGTCCCTTTCTGTTTTGGAGGCATCCATTATAATGTCTCCATTTTTCATTTCTGGAGAAATGGATTAACCCAGAGGCATTATGCTAAGTGAAATAAACCGGATAGATTATAAAGATCTTTGCTGAATGATTTCATTTCTATGTGGATTTCAAAATAGCCAATCTAGGGGCCGGTGAGATGGCTCAGTGGTGTAAGCACCTGCCTGGCAAGTGCGAGGGCCCGAGTTCGACTCCCGGGACCCACATACAAAAAAAGGGCCAGTGATATCGCTCAGCGGCACAGGCACCTGCTGGTGCTCGAGGTCCTGAGGTCGACCCCCAGTACCCACAAAAAAAAAAATAGCCAATCTTATAGAACCAGAGAGTAGAGTGTGATTACCAGGGATGGAAGGAATGAGTAGATATTGGATAGAGGGCAAAGTCTCAGGTATGCATGATGAATAAGAGCTAGAGAGCTATAGTACAGCTAGGTAACTAGAATAAACAATAATTGGAATTTGCTAAGAGGGCAGATCTTAAATGTTCTCACAAAGAGAGAAAGAGATTATAAAGTAGTGGATATGTAGATTAACATGATTTTGGTGATCATTTCACAATGTATATGTGTATTAAAAGATCCATCAAGTTTAGCACCTTAAATATATACAGCTCTTAGCTGGGGATGGATGGTGGCCCACGCTTGTAATCCCAGCACCCTGGGACGCTAAATCAGGAGGATCACGTGTTCCAATCCCACCTGAATGATTTTGTGATTTAGTAAGTCCTTGCCTCAAAAATAAGTGTAGAAATGACCGAAGGCTTAGTTCTAAGGCCCTACGTTCAATACCCAGTATATTCCAAATAATTCTTTGGGATTTTGTACATTTATAGTGTTGTGCAATCATCACCTCATCTAGTTAAGATACATTTTCATCAGCCCCCAAAGAAATCATGTATTCTGTTGTCACTCCTTATTTCGCTTTCACTAACCTCCAGCAACCACTAGTCTATTTTGTCTGTGAGTTTACACATTCTGGATATTCCATATACTGTGAATGAATTATAAAATATATGATTTTTGTGCCTGGACTTTTTTTCACCTAGCATATTTTGAAAATCATCCATTTTGTAGTATGTATCTGTGCATCTTTATTTTTATGAATGAATAATATTGTATTGTGTACATTGTTTTTGCTTATCCATTTTTCTTTTTATGGACATTTGAGATGTTTCTACTTTTTTGCTATTGTAAATAGTGCTGCTGTGAACACAGGTGTAGAAGAGTTTGTTTGAATACTTGTTTTCAATTAATTTTGGGGTTATATACGTAGGAGAGCAATTGCCTGGTCATCTTAACCATAGAATTTATGTAGCCTCCTTTCATAAGGGTATGAGTACGTGCATCATAATTTCCTTAGAATTAAAAAATAAAAACTTAAACTTATTTTTAAATGTCTGGATAATCACTGGTTTCATTTTTGCTATAAAGTTTGATGTTCAGAGATTTAGAATCTTAATTCTCTGAAAATATTTTCCTGGAATTCTAGAGTCCTATTAAAACTTATAGTATAGAGTTGAAGAAAGTGTAAATAAACTTTCTAGCTTTTGGCTATTGTATGTTATATTTAGTTAGTTGATCCTTTTGACTCAATGTTGAATGTGTTTGTAGTCTTATCTTGAGAAACCACAAATTCTTACAAATGTGTTCATTTATAATTAGGGGTGAGAAATCACGAAATTTTAAAATCTCAGAGCTGACAATAGTCTTTAAATGAATCATTTTGATGAGGATATTTTTACATATAATTGCCCAGGAAGCTACTCTTTAGGGACCTTGCGTTCATATTGAATTCCTGTACAACTTCTCCCAGTACAACTTCTTCCTGGAAAATAGAACTCAGAGAAAATTGGAGTGGGCAAGAGAAGTTCCTTAGTTTTTGCCAGTGAAGTAAAGCAGCTGTCATGGATTGTCATGGTAAGTGAGCCTCATTATCCTTTAGTAGTTTCTACCAGACCAGCTAGCATAAGGAATTACCTTCTTCCTGAAGCATAAAATACAACAGAAGAAAAATAACTTTTTTTGATCCAAAGAGGGAGGAGCTAGATATGATGAAAAAATATAAAGAAATAAATTATTACATTCAAGTATAATATTTTTGAAATAGAAGAGAACTGAAGTATCACTTTAGTTCAATTCCCTTATTTAAAAGGGAAGAGAAAGGCTTCCTAGCCCCATGATTGTAGCCCTATGGACTAGAATACAACTATGCCCTCTACCAAGGCATTCTTTAGGCTGCTATGGCTGCTGTAAGAAATTATCACACACTGAGTAGCTTAACCAACAAGTCTTTATCATTTTAATTTTGAGGAGGTCAGAAGTTAGACATAAATCTCACTAAGCTAAAATCCAGGTTGCTAAGGCTGCATTCTTTTGTGGGGGGTCTAAGAGAGAATCGGTTTGTTTTCATTTTTTAATTTCTGGAAGCTTTCTGCATTCTTTGGCTCCTCCATCTTTAAGGACAACAGTTGTATCATTCTGATCTGTTTCCATCCTGACATCTACTTCTCTGACTCTGTTACTTGTAAGGATTCTTGTGGAACTACCCAGATAACCCAGGATGATCTCCCTGTCCTAAGAGTATTCATTTAATCATTCTACAAATTCATTTTTGCCATGTAAGGTAAAATGGCCACAGATTTCAGAGATTTGGACACGGATACCTTCGGGGGCCATTGTTTTGTCTGCCACAGGTTGGCAATTACTTTTTAAAGGATAAATGCAGAAAAATGAAACAAAGCACATTTTCCTTGATAAATTTTGCAGATTTCTTTATTGACAAGCATTTTAACTCATTAAAAAATAGCACAGTACATTTATTATATTTTCAAACTATTTTGCACATAGTATTTCATTTTGTTGTTGCCCTGGTTGTAGGGGCAACTAAGCCTCAGAAAATTACATGAATTATTAGAATAAATAGTACTCCTGGGATCTAAATCCCACATAGTTAAGTCTATGTCCATAGTCACAAAATTGTACCTACTAACTAATGGAAGTGATTTTCAGCACTTGCTCTCTTCATACCTTGGGGCTTTGAAGTGATGGAAGAATAAAGTGTCATATGTGAGTTGGCTTATGGACATTCTTCATCATATAAAACATCTTCAAAACCTCTCCTACAAAAAAGTACTACTTCTGCATTTATCTTGCATGATAGTGTAAATTTCTTGACTTTTTTTTTAGTGTGTTACAATTCTACCTGAAACAATCTATTATGAACTAAATTAAATTCTAACACATTCTAGCCTATTTTCTAGTCAATCCAGGAAAAAAAAAAAGAACAAGAAAACTGACATTTTTCTGCATAATTGTAAGGTGTTAGAAAGCATATAAGCAATATGTGTGGTAAGAATGCCGTATATGTGGTTGTTGGCCAGTCTATAAATTTGAGATTATTCTTGAGGAATCATGCTTTATTTATTTTATGGTCTTTAGCTATGAGCTACATATCTAACCCTCTGTATGTTTTTAGTAGGTTTTGATAAATTTATGATGCTTTTAATTATTGAATCTTAAGCTTAAAAAATAACTAAAAGTTTTACAATTGTGGTTTTAATTTAATTTCTAAATTAATCTCACATTGATAAGGGTAACTATTAGCAATGTTATCATTTTAAAATGGAATTATTTTTGGGTTTCCAAAGACTTTGTCTCTAAAATGAGGAGCAAAGCAAAACAAAATCCCAGACAGTGTTTTATACTGGGGACTAAGGACTTGGTTGGAGTAAGGACAGTTCTTATTTTAAATATCAAACTATTTAACTTTCTAGCAAGTAAATACTGTAACTAGTAAACAAAAACCAGCTATGATAACTGGATCAGTGGTTTTCTTTCCTTTAATTTTAATATTAATTGATGACTTGCTTAGTGAAACACTAGCTGCCCCTTCACCCCAGCATGCAGTCCAACGACACCCACCATCCTAACACCATCTCTGTCTTTTAACATTTTAGCCAACCAGTCAGTCTCCATGTTGCATTTAGTTGTTTATGTTGATGCTTACAATGTGTAAATGATAACATAATTATAGTAATACTCAACAGTAGTCTATTTTCTGTGGTTTAATAGGTAAAATAATTATTTCTTATTACTATTCTAAGTTATAGGACCGAGTTAAGCTTACATAATTGGTTAAGTTTACTTGTGAACTTCTATTGGGCCACTGTTTAAATGAAGAAGTTGACCAAGCAAGCAGATAAAAACACTTACTACGCTTCATTGATTCTAAGCACATGCTTAACATCTCTGAAATAAAAATTTAATGTAACAGTCTATAATATCGCAATCTTTTAATTATCAATGTCTTTTTAAAAGATTTCTTACTCGTACACAGGAGATAGGAGTTTACCTTACATTTATTTGTTGACAGCTGAGTTTTCAGAAAATATGGTAAGTTATGTGACCAAGGATGAATATTTTCCATTCTGTTATGCACAGATATTTTTTTTTTGAATGATTATGAAGCAGGATTTAGAACTCCTTCCTCCTCAAGATTTTCTTCATTGATGTCATTTTATTTTGCAAGTATGGTTATTTACAAATAAAACTTAGATGAAAATAAACTTGCATTTGTGACATAGTTCAAGAGTTGAATAGATTCAGGGAGATATTGACACTAGCAGTAATAGGAATTTCTCTTCTATATTTTGCATTTTCTTTGATGAAATTTTATCCTATACCAATTGATTATTTCTGCTGAATTGACCAAATTAACTAATATTACAAGGCCTAAAAATTTCTTGTTATCACAGATTGTGCATGTCTTACTCTTATTCCGCATATCCACACTGCTTGGGCCATATATCCTCAGTAAGTACACAACATATTGAATTGATTTAAACAAAATGGATCCCCATGGGTTAAACTTTTTAACCTAGAAAAGCATTGAAGATATTTAAAATAGAAACATATTTTAGCTTAATTAAGGATAAATAATTAACAAAACCATTAGAATTTGGTTATCACACATTGGTCATAGGTTTCTTGTAAACTGCCAGAGAAGTAGCTTTTTCCTCCTTTTTCTAATTTTCTACGCGATTTTCTAGGCAGGGTTAAAATAAAAATATTGGTGGTCTTTTGTGATTATTACACTAGAAATATAATATGAAAACTTGGAAAAGATAATGCCTCAGGATATTTGGTTAGCTGTGGAACCCTTGTCTCAGATAACACTTGTATACTTTAAATTTCTAGGCATGATGAAAATTAATGTTTATCAAGAAGAAAGGGATCACAATTATTTCCTGCTTCTAATAAACACTTCAGTAGCCTTAGGAAAATTGGTGCATTGCTTCATTTATTGTCTTTAAAATATAATTATTTTAATTATCTAATGGAAATAAGGTTATATATTTTAAATATTCAGGAATGCTTTTGATTCTAAACATTTTCTCTGCCTGTTTACCTCTCCATTTATTCATTCTGTATCATTTGGATGACCTTGCAAGGGAAAGTAAGAGGCGGATTAGACAAAGCTTGAGGTTTTGATAATATACTGCTTATTTTTAGTTACATTTTTCATTTTTATATGTAGAATTTTGGAAAGTCTGAGAAAAGCAAAGTAGTTCTTGATAAGTTAGAATCCCATCTTCTCAAATAATAAATTAGTTTCTTTGAAAGGATTTTTAGAACTGATAAGGGAACAATTTTAATTGTGAGCTTTTTAGTTATCAGGTTTTTCTTTTAGGTTTTGCAGTTATTTTATTTTATTTACCTTCAGATACTGAGGTGGAATATGTTCTTCATTGACATCAACTTATAATGTTTCTTCCTTCTCTATAATTACTCTTCCAGCACCTACAAATACCATACTTTTTAAAATTTTTCTTCTAAGGATCATTCTTCACATCTTCCATGACCATCCACATTCAGTGTACATATTTAGAGCAAAGACAACAGTACCAGTTTAAAAGTTTTATTAGGGAAGCAAATCTGCTGAATTACAAATTTATGTCTTGTCAAAAAGAATTTTTAATTCTTTTTGAATTTATACTTCTTTTTCCCTTTATTTATTTGAAAAGTAGAGATTTTATTATACTTTTACCACATATTTTATAGAATAACGTGAGGTTTACCATGGACAAAAAAGTTATTATTATTATTGTTTTTTTTTGTGGGTACCGGGGGTCGACTTCAGGACCTCACGTGCCAGCAGGTGACCATGCTGCTGAGTGATATCACCGGCCCTTTTTTCATATGTGGGTTCCAGGAGTCGAACTCAGGACCTCGCGCTTGTCAGGCAGGCGCTTATGCCACTGAGCCATCTCACCAGCCCTATTTTTTTTCTTTTTTTTGAGACAAGGTCTCATTATGTATTTCGAGCTGTCACTATGTAGTCCAGGCTGGCCTATAACTCACAGAGGTACTCCTGCCTCAGCCACCCAAGTACTGGGATTACAGGTGTGTGCCACCAGGCCTGGCTAAAGAAGTTAATGTTTTATTTTGCCGATAAATATGAGTACTTTAATAGAACAAAGCAACATCTATCCACTGCAGAAAGTGTCCTTTGCAAAATGTCTATCATGTTACAGTATACAACGTATTTATCTAACTTGATATTACCATTTGCAAGGTGCTTTTACATTTTATTCTCCTCTCCACCCTGTTAATTAGGTTTCATTATTTAAAAATAGGGAAATAGGGCTAAGAAGGGCTCCATGGCTTATCAAAGCAATCACATTTATACACTATCAATAATTTAATTCATGTTTTCCACTTTTAAAAGTGCAACATCTTGTCCTATCTTCAATCAGCTTATTTAGTTGGTGCTTCAACTTTTGACTATCAGGTAAATATAATCTTTACAGAATGTACAATAATGAATATTATTATTTGACAGTAACATTGTATAGCCATTCTGAGAGCACCACACATTTTTCTGAAGATTTTTTCTCCACTAGTTGGCTTTAGAAAGATCACATCTATAAATTCTTGATAGTCCTAGCCATGGCGAGGGAGGAAGTTATTTACAAAGCTAGGTTGTGAGCCACATTGTAGTTATGATAGGTTTTTAAATTAATGCATTTTATAAATCAGAGTGAAGAAGAAAATCAGAACCTTTAATTATGACTATGTAATATATATCCACGAGACCAGTTGTCTCACATTTAAATTCACTCAGCAATATTAAATTTGAAAGCATTGATTATAAGCTCAAAAATAGGTATTAATAGGAGAATGAGTTTGCTGCCTCCATTTAATCTCATTATAATATTATGTTTACTATTATTTCACCCACCGTGTGAGAACTCTAAAGGTCCTTTGAAATAAATAGGAAAAGTATTTCCAAAACTGAAACTATTTATTTGTAAATTTTCCTTTGCCAATGCTAAATAATCAAGCTCTATTTGAGGGCTCTATTTAATAACAGTCTTTATGAGACCTTAAAAGCAATTTCTACTTTTGAGCTCTAGGTAGAATGCTCACTTCTAAAACATATAAAGATTTTTAAAAGCCCAATGAAAGGATGACGATTCTTTTGAAAATATGTTGACCTATGCCTCCTATGAGATAGAATATTTGTGTTTGTAATAAAAATACATAAATTTATAAGCAACACTTTGGTAACATAAGGTGCTTGATTAGTATCCTATCTTGGCCATATGCTACCTGTTGCCTGTTACACTATATTTGTGGTTAGAATGGGAATTATAATATTTACCACTTGAATTAATTAAAATGATTTCAGCCAAGTTGTATAATCCATACTGTACTGATTCAGCACATTTTATAATGATAATAACAATAACAATAATAATAATTCTAAGTATTTCCTTTCCTGCCTTTAAATGCAAATATGTACGCAGAGGGGCTCACTGGGAATTACAAACTGTAGATGCAAACTGTAGATGCAGTCTTTCACTTGGATAGTAGTTTCTATTTTGTTTGGCTGCAAAACTTTTTAAAATAAGAAATCATTTGAAATTTTAGGGATTAACTATTTCATCAACACCTACCAGGCTGTTGATTAGCACAATAGCAATTAACTTTCTTAACTGAAAGGATGTCCCCAGAATATAGCAACGGAGTTGCAATGAGTTACCCATGATGTTGTAGTAACTTACCTTAGATGCTGGGAATATTAAAGTGAAAATGACTGAAACACGTCTTTTGAAGTTACATTTATTATTTTTTCTTCAACTTGGTACTTACTCTTTTCTATAAATTATATATTCTGTAGGGACAATGCATTTCTACCTCATAAAATCAAATTTGATCATGGTGAAAGATCCTGAAGCTTAAATAATGATCTTATGATTTGCAAGTGCTCCTTGTTCATCTGTAAACCTAGAGCTGTGTACACTTCTCTTTATAAAAACAGTCAAATACAGAACAGAAATTTTATAGAATCACAAATATAAAGTGATCTAGGTTTTACACTAAAGGTGATTATTATCCTGCCTCATCAACTAGAATTTCAAATAATTGTAGTTTGTAAGCTACTTTATACCCTTAGACTGGGGGCTTTGGGGATGATTCTGGAAAACCCAGGTTTTGAGATGCTTGCTCTTGGCCTGTCTCTCATTGGACCCAATCTCTTCTCCATCCAAGTTTTCCAAAGACATTATTAATATTCTCTCTCTTAATCTCTTTGAAATCCCAGTCACTTCTGAACTCAGACTATTTTGGCCTTTGTCTCCTTCATGATATAAAAGATGAAAGAGAACATCATGATAACTTTGTTGTTAAAGCCAATGGAAATTTTTATTTCTATTTCATATTTCTTCTCTTAGCAGCAAGGGACACTTGATCATTCTCTTTTTTCTTGAAACACACTCTTCAGGTTGCTTCTGTGACAGAAAATTATCTTGAGTTTTTTCTTCTCTTCCCTTTAATTGAGCACAATTTATTCTCTTCCTATGCAATTTCATTACTTTGCATATTTGGCTTTTATTACCACCTTAATAAGTCAGCAGGAATAGGTTATGGTCCCAACAAACAGAGCCAAATCTTGATGGATTAAAACACTAAAGATTATTCCTTGTTCATGCTACACGACCATAGTGTGTCAACTAGGATCTCTATATCATGTTTTTGGATGAGACATATGTTAATGGATCACCTAGTATATGACATGTTTCTGGTCTCTATGTCAGAGGGAATGAAAGGTGTAGAGTCTTTACATGAGCTATATCAGCTATTCTGAGATGCCACATGAAAGTAACAAAATTCACATCCATTTCAAATTCAGTAGACAAAACTAGTCATAAGATTCCACAATGCAATCCCATTGTGGAGCTGGAAGGTGGATATTGAAAATATTTGGTGAGCCTTAAAGTAGCTTTTCTGTTTTTCAAACATTTGTCTTGCCAGGAAAAATAACCTCACTCCACAATGTTTGGGAAATGTATAGTAGTTCCTACCTGAGGTCCAGACAGGGTTTCTTGGGATAGAGAGTTCTATGTCTCCTATAGTTAATTGAGAGCAAGAGAAGCATGAGATGAAGAAGAAAGTACATGTGGCTATTCTAAGAAGGATCTGTATAAAAGTTATATATTTCTAAGAGACATTACCTTCCTTTCAAACTACAGTTGCCACTATATAATTTAGCTTATAATCCTAGCTTTTAAATGTAAATTTATCAGTGATCATCAACCAACTCACCAAGGTTAAGGGGGCATCAATACATTTAGGAATTTTTATTTTCATGTCTCTCAGTATAGGCTGGGTTGATACTGTAAGTATCCGACAGTTCTCAATTCCTCAACATTTCAGTGGCTTAATGGGGAAAAAAATATTTATTCCTCAGACTGTGTACTGTACTTCCTTTGTGGGTCACCTGGGGCCTCTGCTCCATTTTGTCTTCATCCTGGGGCCCTGATTATCTGAGCAGTTGTTATCTCTAGCGTTACCATTTATTTTGGCAGTAGAAAGAGAGCATTTGAAAATCTCTCATAATTAAATCTAATTAAGTGTTCTGTCCAAAAATTCCCTGTTACTTCCTCTCATAACTGTTTGATCAGAACTCGTCAGTGATCCACTGTTCAAATCCTTTGCCTGTTTACTCCAAGGAAACTTGTGCTTCTTTCTCAATTTTCCTCTTGTTCATTGGGGTTACATTTCTAGGTTTTCTTTCTCTATGGATTCCAGACAATTTTGGTCAATGGGAAGTATTTATGTGAGTGTGGAAGGTGGGAGGGCTAAAGAAATTAGATTATTTCATCTCATCCTCTTTCAATATTGGGTATACATTGCATAGTGTCCAAAATATCTCTCACTTCTATTCACTTTTGTAGGTTTCCCCTGCTGTCACCTTGATCCGTGCCTCTGCCCTCCACTAGACAAGTGGAATGGCTACCTAATTTTGCTGTTGGTGTCATCTTCTCAGAGTTAAAGTCACTCATTTTCAAAGACCTTCAATGGTGAAAAGCTGATGTCAGTCACCTCTCCAGCCTCTCTTCATTGTTCCCATACTGCATCTCATTCTATGCACTCTAGCTTCACCAGCTTCTTTAAGTGCCTTTTACTTCTCTGTCATTTTCAACCCACAACACAATTTCTGCCTTTGAATGCACAATTATTATTGTCTGGAGCACTTTCTCTCCCTTCCGTGTTAACATCTACTCAGCAGGTTATTTTTCTTTAGTGGTCTACCCTCAATAAAGCTTTCCCTGGCCACCCTGACTGTGTATAAACAGAGTTGTGATTTTACATTTATTTTTTTGTGATTTTTGATTAATGATAATTTTTTACACTTGTCTAAAAGTATAGAAAGTGAGAAGTAGTTGATGCTTTTCTTCACCATTCTATCTTTAGGTCTTATCAGAGTCTGACAAAATTGGCACTCAATAAATACATATTAAACTAATGAGTTAAAGCATTTTCCTCCTTCCTTGTCTTTCTGTTTTCCCCCCTTCCTTGTCTTTCTGTTTTCCCCTTTTCCTTCTTCTCTCCCTTCTCTTCATCCTTTCCTTTCAGCTTTTTTCATTGTGCATCTACTGTTGACAAGTCAGATACTCACTTAACAGTTAATTTATGGGCTGTAACACATACCAGTAATTTTTGCTGGTGTTGGTGATGTTCTTGCAAGATGTTTGTAGTGAGAGGCAACTTGTCATAGCAGAGAAAGTATACAGATGTTGAAATAAGAAATAATAAGTTTTGCTTTCTAGCTTTGCCCTTTGCTTTCTGTGTAGCTCTGGGCTACTCTAGTGATCTCTCTGAACTTGGTTCTTCCTTTTTATGTAAGGGGATAATCACAGCTTGTAGGTATTACAGTGTAGTAGTTATATATGAAACAAAAGAACCTGACATACAGAAGCTACACAATAAATTTTGGCCATTTTGGCCCTTGTTGAAAACTAATTTATTAAGTAATTATAGATTTTATTAAGGACTATTAAGCAGCACAGAACATTGGAAAACCTTTGCAAAGTGTTCATATAAATTTCTAAATCAGACAAACATAAATAATGGATGATAAATGAAATGTATAATTTTTAGAAGATTAAGAGTCATTTAATAGATACTTTGTGAGAATAATGTGTATATGTGTGTGAGTGTATTCTGTTTGTCTATATATTCTGTTTATCTATATATACAGAAGCTACACATGTTTTTCTTAATATTTGAATTGACAAAATCATATTTCTATGTATTTATTGGGTACAATGTGATATTTTGAAAAATGCATTCAATGTGGAATAATGAAATTGAAGCAATTGTTATGTCTGTATATTCTCAAGTGAAAATTTTGTAATTGCATTCATTGCTTTCAATTTTTCATTAGCTTTTGCATAGTGAAACAATTTTGTTTTTTATTCTGTAGAATGATAATTCCACTGAAATGCCTTAATCTTTACTCCACAGAGGAAGGATGGAGAAAAGAAAAAATGTGTGCCTCATTAATGGTACTCCTAACAATGTCTGTCTTTGTAGGGGTGAGAATTGATGTCATTTTTGGCAGCTACACAACTGATACTGTTCTATCACATTGCATCATATCCAGTACATGCTTGATAGAAAACCCTTTTCCAAGCGGTAAACAACCCTTTACAAGGCAGCCCTGCCAAAGCTATGTTTTACTATCCAACAGGAAATAAGCAAGACAGTCTTTTTCTCTTTACTTAAAAAAGTATATGTCTTTCATGATATTCTTGTTTGAGCTGTCTGAAGATGTGCTGTCCATTCTAATTACCAGAGTTAAATTGTTGATTTTAGAAATAGTTGTGATTATCTCATTATGCTTTTGCCATAAAATGACTATTTCATGCAGCAATTAAGTCCAGGGAGTCATCTCAAAGCCCAAAGTGAACCATGCATTTTGAGAAAGGCTTATTTTAGAATGGCAATAAAACACGGTCTGCCCATTTTCAGGTATTTCAAGTATCAAATTGGATGAATCTTTTTAATTTTCTTGTACTGAATTGAGTTCAAGTAAATGTGAGAGGATTATTAGGGCAGCTACTGTGTGGAATAACAATGATGATTTCTAGAAGGAGCCAGCGGGGCTGACATTATTGATGCGGAGATGTTTCAGACCCTTCATTTGTCAGCAGTAAGCCCTACTCTGTGATCCCTCTATTGAGTCCTTCCCTGCGTATAGTACCTGACTGTTTTATTTCAAAGGTACTAAATGCATCTTTTCAATCAATATTCAATTATTCAAGACAAGGAATGCTGCGTAACTAACTCTGTCTACCTGCAGAGGAAATGCATTTCCAAGAAGAACTGTCAGGGGTTTTGGGTTAGTTCATTGTCCCCACCTCTGGCTGAATACCTGCCAGTAATACTTGTTGAACATGCACTATTACCTTCCTGCAGAGAGTCTCCTGTGGTGGCGTGTTTCTTTCTTTTCCTGTGGAAGCACCTCTCTCCACTCCATTCCTGGCAGTTTTTGACTTTTGTTACCCAGGAAACCAGAGCACATTCTCTCAGGTTGCACTTTACTTTCCTGCCTTCTCTTATAGACTATAACTCCAAACAGCTGTTATTTTTTTTTTCATCCTGCAGTATATGCTTATATCAGTCTGTCTTTATCTTTTCTCCCTAAACCTGGGGAGTTTTAATCATGTTCCTTTTTTGACAAGGCTGACTAGATATTTTAATGTAATAAGTTAAGCATCAGTCTTATGTTGTTCCACTGGAAATTGACTTAACATATTATTCACTCTGGCCTAATGTGCCAGGCAGGCATAAGGATATTGCTTCTTAAGCCTCCTTCTAATTTAAAAAATATGAAGATTTCATAGGTCAACACATAGGCCTTGTGAACTGGGGAGCTCTTAGCATATTAATTGGGCTCTGAAGAATTCACTACGGTTAATGAAAGTTGTGCTTGTTATCTAAGATAAATGAGGGTGCAGCTGTGTCTATCAGGACAATTCAAACATGGAGTAAAATATTAATGTAGAATAGTTAAGCAATTAATAAATGGGTTGTAAAACATATTACAGGGGTTTTTAATCCATGTAATTTAATTCCTGTCCTTCTCAATCAATTCAGGGATACCTACATCTTGATTTAATTGGCAGATTTGGAATGTATTACTGGCTAGGAGGAGAAAGGCAACTTTCTGATGGATCTCAGGTTTCCCTCAAGAGCAAGCTTCCTTAGTTATGGAAGCTCACATTCACTGTCCTCATTTTCATGCCTTAGTTTTCTGTGTCTTCTGGCTATCTTGCTTACTAGATTCTATTTTGTACCCTTCCAGTTTTTAACCAGTACAATGCACCCTTGACTTATGAACTCAATTTGTTTGTGAGGGCTGGTTGTAACTTAAGTTGGTTGTAAGTCAAGAGTTTTCCCCCATAAGAAATAATGGAAATACCCATAATGTGTTCTGAATCTCCCAAAGCACCCCTTAACTAACCTTTTCATAATAAAGTACGGTTGTACAATGTGCAGAGTTTACCAGAAAAACCAATAATTTTCCTAATGTATTCACTAAAAAGTTATAAAATGTGCCTAGCTTACTAGAAACAATATTTCATACTGTATTCACCATTCAAGTTGATATCTTTGACTTGCAGGAAGGGAGGATGAAATGAAAGGTGGTTATTTTTTGGAAGGAGACTCTCCTTGCATAAGAACATCAGGAATCTGGTTCTCTGGTGTCCTTTCTCTCCTTGGGAGAGTCCGTAGCCCATAGGACCTACTTCTGGCTCACTAGGTCTCACCCTTTTAAGAGCTAAAAACTGGTCTAAGGTTGTCTATTTCTGTCTTTTCTTTAGTACTCTTCTGCAGTATGACATGGTATTGTCATTAAGCAAGTGAATGCAATGATTAGCTTTTTCTCTGCCCGAGTGGGTCTTCCCTACAAATATTTGTAGCTTTGTCCATTTTTTTCAGGATTTCCTTTATTTCAGATGAAGAACTTTGCTGCACTGATTTTTGGTACTCTCCCTCCTCCTCAGAAAGCTCCTCAGTTGCCATTCTCTGTTGCTCAGCCAGAAGTTGCTGAATTTGCTCTGCAGACAATTCCCGAGTGTTCCTCCACCAGTTCCGCAACATCACCACTGTCTACCTGCAAGCCTATGGACTGTGCTATAGTGACAATGTCATAAGCCACAGGGTCCATTCAAGGCTCAGGCTCCTCTACACAGCCTTCAAAGTCTCTCTCCTGTATAATTTTAGGCCACACTTTCTTCCAGGCAGATCGCAGTGTCCTTAGAGACACTGGTCCAGGATTTCTCAGTTAACCCCCACAGGAAAGGATGCTGTAATGTTCCTTCCAGAACACTTTCAGGGTTGTCTGTACCTGAGACCATCTGGAAGCCCTTCAGGAGCAGTTCCTTGGTGTATACCTTCTTAAAGTTAGCTATAACCTGCTGGGAAGAGTTGTATTAGGTGGGAGGTACTCAACTGAAAGCTGTGGGAATTCTTCAGCCGATTCTTCTTCAAATCTCATGGGTGAGCAGGAGCATTGTCCATGATGAGGAGAGCCATGAGTGGTAAACTTTTGTCCTCTACATATTTCTTAACAGTAGAACAGAAAGCCTCCCTTGGGCTGGGTATACAGCTCAGTGGCACAGCACCTGCCCGGCAAGTGCAAGGTCGTGAGTTTGATTCCCGGTGCCAAAAAATAAAAAAATAAAATAAAATAAAATAAAATAAAGAAAGCCTCCTTTACTCCACTCAGGATAAAGTACTCTTATTACCCAAGCTTTTGTGTTAGATTTCCATATGAGCCCTAGCCTATTCTTCATGACCTCATGTTTTCTGAACACTGTAGGAGTCTCAGAGTGATAAACCAAGAGAGGTTTCATCTTAAGGTCACCACTTACATTGGCACATAGCAATAACATTAGCCTATCTTCATAGGCTGTGGCCCGGCATTTTCTCCTCTTCCTGGGTAATGTATGTTCTTTTAGGCATTTTTTTCCAAAAAAGGCCAGTTTCATCACTGTTGAAAACTGATGAGAACAAAAGCTATTTCTCTGTGTCATCGTTTCAAAGTGGTGTATGTAATTTTCAGCAGCCCTTTTTATCAGCACTGGCTGCTTCGCCATGCCTAGTTATGCTATGAACACCAGTTCTCACTTTAAAATTGTGAAACCACCCCTTACTGGCGTGAAATGTTTCACCATGATCACTCGTCGATGGATTATCCTTTTCAAGATCTGCCTTTATAGCCCTAGCTTTTTCACAAATTATAGACTCAGATAGGTTATAACCTGCTATCTGCCTTTTGTTTATCAAAACTAATAAGAGCCTTTTTGCCTAACACTGTTGATCATGACTTACTAATTTGAGTAACACCTTTAGTAACACTAGCTTCCCTAAATAAATCTTTTCTCTGTTAGAGTGTTGAGATGGTGGATTTCAACATGCTGTACATATTAGTGACACTCAAGAGTGCTGAGATTCATTTTTTTCTGAAATAAAATTAAGAATCTGAACTAAATGATTTCCAAAAGCTTTTGTAGTTCTTAAGCATGGGAGTATGGTGCCCAGTCTCTTGCTCTTCCCAGATATTTACCATTATATACCATCTCTTTCCAAAAAAGAAAAAAAGCAAAAATGCGTGGCAGGGAAGGAAAGAAGGAGGGAGGGAGGGAGGGAAGTGTGCATGGAGGAATGAAGGGATATGGATATGCATCGATATTAATAATTGGGTAGATTTAACTTGGCCAATAGTGAAAAAGAATTGGTGATCAAGCTCTGTCATCATAATTTCTTCATCTCCATCTCACTAAGTGAAGGTTCTGAGTTGTACTTTTCTTGCTGTGATTCTCATCTCTGCTCTGAAGTTTCTTACTGACATCTTTCTTTGCTGAATGATGGTGAGGGGAAAGGGGTTTGAAATCTCATTTCAATGGAAATGTTGAGTCATTTCATTGCTAAAAATACATACTATCTTAATTAAGAAAATGGATGCCATGATGTTTTGCAGGTAAACGATTAAACATTCTCCTCCCTGAACTCTAACTTTGACTATGTTATAAGAAGTATTCAAATTTAATCACAACATGATATGTGTTGCTATATTTGTCATTTTTGATTTAGTAGTAATGTGTTAGTTTTTTTTTTTTTTTTTTTTAATCTGGGTACCGGGGGTTAACCTCAGGACCTTGCACGCCAGCAGGCGCCCATGCTGCTGAGCGATATCACCGGCCCTTTTTTCATTTGTGGGTTCCAGGGGTCCAACTCGGGCCCTCACACTTGCCAGGCAGGCGCTTACACCACTGAGCCATCTCTCCGGCCCTGTGTTAGTGTTTTGAAGATCAAATATTAATCAGCATAATGAAAATTATTTAATTTAGTGCTTTATTTTTGTGTTATACTACAAAACAGAAATTATTTATCATTTGGAAAACAATTTAAAAATAGTCTGACTCTTTTAATGTCCACATTAAGTGTATAATTGAATGTCACATACATCATTACAGATATATCTTCATAATTTGTCTAGTGTAGACATGTATCTAAAACTGAGCTAGCCATTGAGATGAAGAACTTTGTCATCCAAATCTAGTTAAACATCACACGGAAAGAAGTTGAAGTTTATATAAATGAAAGTTTGTGATAGTCTCACATGTTTGAATTAGGAAATAAAGCCCAAGAAATAAAGGAGGCAGCACTTTTCTGTCATGCAAAGCCATGGACTATCACACAGAAATAACTTTAACACATAAATTGCAGTTCATGAGAATCTTAGAATGCAAATTTAGTCCTCACAATGTCTTTCTTTTGGTGAGTTTACCAGTTTTAAAACAGTAGCGAAATCTTTTAAGGCCATCTCTATTTCATTCCCATTTTCATTGTTTGATGTTTCTTAAGCACATTCTTCCATCTTGCTCAGTGGCTATTTACTGTTTGTAAGTGCGAAGTTAACAGATGACCCATGTTAGATCATGCGACCCTTTGAAGAAGAGAATATATAGCTATTTGAATTCCACTAGAAATTAGCTACTTCACAGGTAACTGAAACATACCTCGATAAGTGTTCCCTGTATTCTTTTGAATGTTTCAGAAGAGTATGCTTCTTCTTTGCTTGGTTGCATAAAATTCATTTTGAACACACTCAGCAGAGTGCTATGTATGAGTGTTTACTAGACATGTGCTACTATTTTAAATTTGGGTATTAGTTTTTTTTTTTTTTAACCTTCACCAAAATGCATTGTTTCTAGTTGTTGCCACAATAACAACATATCTACAAAATGGCAAAAACATAATTTGAAGTAGATAAACTGATACACATAGATGTGGGTGATATTTTTAATAGTATAACTACATTGGCTGAGGCAGACATTTCAGCCAAACATTTTCTTTGAAATGGATTCTCTCTCCTGTAGCAGAGAAGGACTCCAGCCAAGGAAGTTAATTAGTGCCAGATTAAGATGGCCCTGGCAGGTGGTTGGTTGAAACTCTCTCCCTCCTCTGTTTGTCAAAGCCTCATGTTTGGAGAAGGTCTTGAGTGGTCTTGTCTTACTGACAGCTGTCAACTGTTAATGGACCATATGCAATGATGGTAAAGTTGCCATCGAGTGTCGATGAACCATGTGTAAACGGTGAAGAGAATGACAGATGAATACTGAGAAACAACAAAATGCCTTCGTTGCTTCACAAAAATGATTTTAAGAAAGGGTAGTTAAAAACAAGTTGCTATAACTGTGTCACAACTGTCATACCTGTATGCCACTCACCTTTGTCACTCAATTCAGGGATCTACAACACATATGCCAATGGAAAGACTGCTGTTTAGATCTTAAAAATATCTGACATGGAGAACTATATATCCCACCCAGCATTTTTAAAAAATTTCATTAATAAAAAGCAGTTGATAATAGTGAATTTATTACTAAGCACAACAATTTGAAAATTAAAAGAATTATTTAAATAAAGGACAATTTTCTGAATTTGGTTTCATAGGTAGAAAAATTAGGTATCAAATGGAGTATGAGAAGACTTATTTTTTAAAAAAGATTATTTGACTCTTTGGGGTCCTTACCACTTAAGAAGAAAATATTGTTTTACAAGCTGAGAGAGGAACAACACAGTGGTGATTAAAGTTTATATCCAACTTACATAATCTTAAACTAATATAATAATAATTGTGCATATGATTGCCACATACTTTGCATATGCAAATCATTTTATACTCACATAATTCTTATTAAGTAGATATTTTTATTATCCTTATTTTATAGATGAGAAAATTGAAGCCCAAGGAAATTAAGTAACTTGCCTAAGATTGCACAACTGGGAGTTTTATTTCCAGTTTTACTCCAGAAACATTACTCTTGAGTTATGTACTAAACTGGTTATGGTTAGTTTAAAAATGAGTTTAGTTTGCCTAGTGGAGACCTGATTTCCATTTACTGGACTACCCATGCAAGTGATATGCATGGAGCATGGTATATGCTTGAAAAATTTTTATTTGATATGAGTGACTAAATAAATGAATGTGTAAAATCTGCATAAGAGAAGCATCATCATTGCTTTGATATGCCACAGGGTGCAGTTATTTTCTGCGATGATACTAATGAGAGATTAATTTTAATATTTGTAAAATACGACAAATAAGAATACTGCAAGTAGCTTTGTAAAGTCCATAAAGCAACATATGTTACATTTGCTTACCTCAGGAGAAAGTTGCTGCATAAATGAATTTTACTGAGTCTAATTCTGAGTTTTATTTCGGAGGTAAAGCATAAGTATGCTTACTGAAAAATGTCCACATGTTTAAGTAAAAATTGGAAATCATGACACTAGATTTTCTCACTTACATTCCATGCAGGAGGAGACTACTTCCTCCTTATGGCTTTTTCTGTCTTTTAACTTGAAAGCATGTATCAAGTTCTAGTGATGCCACAGAGTTACTTTTCTACAGAAAGTTTGTGTAGTGGAAAATGTGGGAGGAGAATTTTAAATATGGTTGGGGAGGGAACGTAATTAAAGAAAATAACCTAATATTTTACAGAAATGAGTGCACAATTCACAGCACGTATTAGATATCAAATACCTTTAAATAAAAAAACCTAAAACAGGGTACATTTATCTTTAAATAACCAGTCAATATTTCTGTTTGCCTTAAGAGAATATCATAAGGCTCTGATAACTGACAGTGAATTAATGCTTGTGGAATAAAGTCTTGGATTGAGAGTTTGAAGACTATGGTTTTAAAATTGCCTTTACTATATAGTAACTTACTTTGTGATGATTGCCAGGTCATATTAAAAAGTTGGGCTTTAGACATTTATTCTGTGTATCAGTTTTTTTTTTTTTTTTTTTTTTTTTTTTTTTGGGTACCGGGGGTCGAACTCAGGACCTCGCGCGCCAGCAGGCGCCCGTGCCGCTGAGCGATATCACAGGCCCTTTTTTTGTATGTGGGTTCCGGGAGTCGAACTCGGGTCCTCGCGCTTGCCAGGCAGGCGCTTATGCCGCTGAACTATCTTGTTGGCCCCCATATCTGTTGTTTTGAACCCAGAATCTCTCAATTTTTCACTCATGTGTTGTGTCTTTCATGAACTCAAATCCTATGATTCAAGGCCAATGCAGTCTTCAAATTATTTAGTTATTAACTCCTTTTAAAAAAAGACTGTGTTTTTAAGTTATGCATAATAGAAAGTAAAATACACTTGTAATTTATTGGAAACAAATGATTATTGAAAGTGTTTATTGCAAAATGCTTTTCAAAATTTATTATGGTACAATGGCACAAATTGGAAAAAAGGTAATTGGTATGTTAAACTTCAAGAAAACTCTCAGTACAACTGACAGATTTTCAAAAAGAGGAAACTCCAGTACATCAAGAAATCACTGGCCTTTTCAAGTAATCATTTCCATACTAGCATTGACAAAAGAGACATACTTCAAATACAGTAATCTCACTGTGTAGTTTTTAGAGAAGCATTGCCTCACTAAGTCACTGTTAATAAAAATAAAAAGTCAGAATTTTTACTTGATGCTGAAACATGTTGGATTTCAGCAAGTTTGTTTTTAACATTCCCCAGTTTTGTTATTGAATGAAATACAGTGGTCATGGGCTTGCTATTCACCAATTTAATGGCATTCTACATAATTGTTTTAGATTAAGCTTATTTAGTTTCCCTATTTTACTTCTTTTTTGTAGCTTTTCTACCTGAAAACTATAGCCTCAATCATTCAAACATTATTCTAGTTAGTATTTATATATTATCAATTTCATAAAATGTTTGGGGATTTCTAGACTCTCGTCTGTGTCTAGGTCTGTCAAAAAATGTCCTTACCACTACCTTTTATCCAATTTTTATTCTTCTAGGATCTTCCTGTAGTCCTCCCATTTGTCCATCTACATGTCTTGCTTTTCTGTCCAGTCAAGTTTCTATGTGCTTTACAGACCTAATTAGCAGTAAGGGGTGGAGTCTATGAAGCCTTACCTCTAGTAAAAATGGGGAAGTGGGATCTGCGAATGAATATCCAAAAACGACTATTGTAATCACCTCTCTCTTTTCATGGAACAACAAGAAACATTCAAGTGAAAAGTATCCTACTAACAAACGCTCCATATATAGAGTCCTGCATATATTTTAACCTTTGCTCATACCTTCAGATGTCTCTAAGCCTTCTCTAGTCTACTAGACTATAGGAAGTAATATTACTTACACATTTCTTTTTCTTCAGAGTATTGTATATCTAATTACATTCCTTTTTATCTGCCAGGTATTTTTCTAATACCTTAAGCAATCATAGCTCCCATTTTTTCCCTCTTTCCATTTCAAATTCTGGCATGTTCTCTCAGAATATTATTACTTCCACATTTGTTTATACCTCTGTTGAGTCATTCATTCAAAATGCACACACACTCATATACAGCCGCTTCAGGTACTAGGGTACAGATAGGTTCTGCTGATTCAGCAACATATCCAGAAATAAAAATCACTCTCTCATGGAACTTGCATTCAAGTGGGGGCATAATCATACAAATGTAAAAGTTAGTGATAAACTCTAACAATAAGCAGTACAAATAGATTAATATTAAATATGAAAGTAGAATGGAGAGTGGTTAGTTAGACAAGATTTCTCTGAAAAGGTCACATTTGAGTCTAGACCTGAATAAGTCAGATACAGACAAGAGAATATGTAGGAAAAATGTAGGAGGGTTTATGGCCTTGGCAATTTAGCAGGTGTGAGTAACAGAAAAAAAAGATTGTGTGATTGGAGTATGGCAGGTAAGAATAAGCATGGGGGCATTGGCAATGAGCTTGCATGTTGTTTTCAATATAATAGAAGTCCATTGGAAGATTATAGGGATAGTAGTATGTTTTCTTTTGCCATTTAAATATGACACTTTGCTTTTGGAAAATATTTTTGATGAGCTAGCGTGGATATAGTAAGATGTGATTGGACATTATTAAAATTACCTCAGATTGGTCTAAGATTGTGGTATTGTAATTAGAGAGAAATTAAGAAATGCAAGATATGTTTTAGCAATAGAGCCAATGGGACTAGCTGATAGATTGTTCTGTTTGCAATCCAATTACGCTAATTCTACTTGGTAAATCTAACCACAGTGCTTATAACAAATTGGAATCAAGGATAGGAAAATTAAGTGTTCAATTAAAATTCAAACCATACAAAAATTATAAAGACAGTGCAACTAACCTTTCAAACATTTGCAATTGTTTATGAATATCTTTTAAAATGTCTGATAGATTTTTCATCAAATTTGCCAATATATTTTAATGATATAGGCCTTTCTGTAAAGAGAAATTATTACTATTTTGAAAAAAGGAGGGCCGGTGAGATGGCTCAGCGGTGTAAGCACCTGCCTTGCAAGTGCGAGGGCCCGAGTTCGACTCTCAGAACCCACATACGAAAAAGGGGCAGGTGATATCGCTCAGCGGCATGGGTGCCTGTTGGTGCGCGAGGTCCTGAGGTCGACACCCCGGTACCCACAAAAAAAAAAAAAGAAAAAAGGAATTATTACGTTTTATCATCCTGAAAAGATATTATTAGAGAATAGGCAAAGAAAGCACCAACATAGATGTGTGCATTAGGTACTATAGTAGATACTGCGATCCAAATATGGATAATATACATTTTCTGTACTCAAGGGACTCATATTTCAGTGGTGCGGCCAACACATAAACTGCAGTACAAATATTCCAGTGCATCTTGGAAGGCAGAAATAATTGCTCATGGAGTCCTGCTCAAAGATGACCTCTGTACAAACAGATGTTTATCCTTTATAACTGTTGGCAGAGGAATTCCAGAGAAAAGCACTAGCATGGACCACCACACAGAAGCATAGGGCACATTAGAATGACCCAGTAGCTCTAACTAACAGAATTTTGACATATAAATAAATGAAATGATAGAGCTGAGATGTGGTTTGCTGTGTAGGCAGCAAAAGATCCTGAAAAACCCATATGCTGTCATAAACATTTTTGATGTATCTTAACCTGCAAAGTTCCATAGTGCTTTCCATAGGAACTGTACCATTCTTACTGGCAATACGCAGGCATCCGATTTCTCCCAATCCCTACCAATATTTGTTATTTTCTCTTTGGATAATAACCATTGTAATGGCTGTGAATTGTCTGTCAAGTGTTTTAAACTATGCATTAGGTTTAAAAATATGTCATAAGATTTTTGCGGGCCAAATGCCCAATTCTGCAAGGATAAGTAATACAAGAAATGTGGAAAGAGAGTAATTCATTTATCTAACAACTGTTAGTGTTAACTTTGTGCAAGGCACTTGTGCTGGCCTATGTATATACATTGGTTCGCAACCAGATCCTATCAAGTCCAGTGGCCATTTATTAAATAGTTAAAAATATGTAATATGGCAGATGCTCTCTGCTCCATGGCAGAGAGCCTTTGGCACTCTGTAGAACAAAAGCTCTTTACTTTGAATCACTAAAGGTTTCTGTTTCTGGTAATGACAACATGCTTGGCTCAGGGACAGGGTAAGCCCTACATCTGAGGCACTCATATCCCCGGGAGCAGCACTTAAGCAAATGATGGATGAGGAATGCTGGGTAAAACTTCAGATTTCTCACTTGTCTTTTGGAATAATTGTGAGATATGTTCTCTACTTTCTCCCAGAGTTTCCTGGCAGGAGTAGGCTGCAGTTGCATGTGGTAGTAACTTACTTAATATGACACCTTTATTAACTTCCTTTTATTTCCTGTGTCTCGTCTACTACAAAACAAAGTTTCCTGCCAAATTAACTACATGCACTCAACTTTTCTCAGGGAATGTCCTAGGGTAACCCAAACTAAGGCACATAATCACATATTTTAATAAGTTCTATGGAGTAAAAGTGAAGGTTACAAAAATTTGTAACATAAAGTCAAGTCTGTTGGTTCAATGAAGGTCACTCTGAAGAAGTATCATTTAGAGGTTAAGTAGATGTTAACGAGGTGAAGACATCCCCAGCTGAAGTAAATTGTACTACAAGACAGGCCCTGTAGCAGAAGAGAGAATGGACTTTTTCCCAAAATAAAATGGCACTACAGTGAGTAAGAAAAATAGTAACAGCAGATGAAGCTAGACAGACAGTCCATTTCATACATAGCCTTGTAGATCATGTTTAAAACTTTGTCTTTAACCAAAGAGCAGTGGTAAACCACCGAAGTGTATTTTGTATAGGAGAGGCATAGTCAGATTTGGTTTACGGAGGGTAGATTAGAGTGAAACAAGCACGGGAACCCACAAGGTATCAATTGTAATGCAGCAGGTGATAGACAGTGGCACCTTGGAGTAGAGCAGGATTTTTCAATCTGGGTGCTGTTGACATTTTGGTCCATATAATCCTTTGTTGTGCTGGTCTGTCCTGTGTGTTGTAGCATGTGAAACAGTATCCCTGGCCTTTATACACTAAAATTTCTTCAGGAATTGCTGAGTATCTGATTGTGCACAGGATGATTATCTGGTAAGATCTCCCAGGGTAAGGTAATGGTAATGAGTATCTAAAGTGTATTCTCTTAATGAAGGTTCACCTCAAAGTCTCTGCTAATAGCAAAGAAGAGGGAGAAAGTATAAGGCATAAAATATGAAATTCAGAGAGACACACAGAGAGACAGACACCACACACACACACACAAACACACACACACCAGCACAGAGAGACAAAGACAGAAACAGAGAATTTGGTTTTGGCTAGTCCCCAAATTTACTCTTAACATCAAGTAGGTTGATCAATGGAACACAATGAAAGGAAAAGTTCACTCTTTTTTAATGGGTTAGCATATTTCAGAGCAAAATTCTCTGAATCTCTGAAGTACTTCCATCTTCCTACCTTTTTATCTGGGTCAACTTGACAATCAATTTTGTGCTTACCCACTTTTAAAAGTTTTGATTTTGTCTCCAGATCCAACCAAAACACGAATGGCTTTGTTCTATTTTTCACAATCTCATTTATATAAGCCCCATTGCTGCAACTCTGATTATGGCCTTTGACTTCTTATACAACCCATTCTCAAGCCCAGTAAAATGACCATTTTTTCCTTTTTGATACTTTGCCCAACTGAGATAGGCCAAATTGCACTCTTTTTCCTCAGGACTCTCATACCATGTGTTGCCTTGCATTTTTTTTTTTCTTTTTTGGCATTAACCACTTACCAGTCCAATTATTTCAACACAAGATGACCAAAAATTAGATATTTTCTTTATTTTTTATAAGATAATATAACAGGAAATATAAAAATCACAATTTTATCAAATTTATTCAATACAAGAATTGACCGGTTGAAATGACATTTGCCAGAGTGATGCTGGGGATAGTACGTAAACAAATGTGCTGCCTGAGTGATGCCCCAGGTAAACTGTTAAGTGGTTAAGGCATTTTCCCATAATATTAGCTTTTCTAGCATGTGTATTTTTCTTCCACCTAAATTCAAAGATCCATATGATGTTTTCGTGTGTTTCAGATAGTACCCATGCAAATAGTGCATATAAAAGTTATTTAATAAGTCTTTACATCAACTATGTTATTGCCTCATAAGTTAACACTCTAGGAACATCTCACTACCGTAAAGGGAGCTAGCTCTTCAAACTCACACAGGGTCATCTAGAATATATGATATCAATCATGCCACTGGCTTTTTTTAAACTGATATAATTCCTTAGGGCAAAAGTGTAAAACTATACCTTGTTGGTTGTGTCAGTTATGGCTCACTGCAGGAAAAGACTTTGAATATATATATATATATATATATATATATATATATATATATACTGATATATCAAGATTTACTAAGTAGGCTTACAATGGCTGCCTGTGGATTCAAGGGTGGAAGAATGCGAAACAGCCAACTTCATCCTGGAAAGCAGTAAGAGCCAGTGGAAGGTTGAAGGTCTGGAGCTCACTGCAGAGTTCTTCATGATTCCATTTCAGAAAGCTGAAGGGTGTAAATTGGAAATCTGGAAAGTTGGAAGGCTGAAGATTCTGTGCTGTGCGCCTGACAGAACTAGAGATGAATGTCCAAAGGCAGTGGCAAAGACTGGAACTCCTCTGAAGAAACAAAAGTGAAGACATTGTTTTACTTCCCCTTTTTATTCTGTTCAGGCTGCAAGTTTATTGGTTGGTGCCACCCACATCCAGGGTGGGTCTTCCCTCCTCCTTTTGTAGCCTACATGTCGGTCATCCACAGACACAACAAGAACTGTGCTCCACTAATCTGCTAGGCATTTCTTACTCCATTCAAGTTGAGATCACAATTACTTACCACAATGGCAATGCTACCAAGGAAAAACAGTGACCTTTCTGTGAATGAGCTTGACTCAAATGTTGTGAACTACAATATAGCACTTCATATTTAGTCCCAGGTTACAGAGAAGGTTATTTTTTAAAAATAAAATTAGTAATTTGAGCTGATGACTAAAAGAGAAATATTTAAAGGTCTTTCCTTTTCTCCACTGAATCAGTATAAATAGGTATGATATGCATATAGCAAGGGGAGAATTTGGTGCCATGAATAGAGATTTTTGTAGCATATTTTTAATTGACTTTAATGAGATGCATTTGGCTAAATGTGTCAGTGCATTTGACAGTGTCTTTTCTCAAAGCATCAAAGTTTAGCCTAAAGCCTCAGTGAATATTTGAAATGGAGCTGGAATTATTTTTAAGTAGTAATGTTTAGAGTGTCTGTTGACCTAGGGAACACAGAAGCCTCTTATCAGTTTCATTAAGACTGGGATAATTTCAAAACGTTGAGGATTTAGGGCAAGTTGATGTGGAGTTGTGGGCATTTACAAACAACTGCAGAGAATGGGTGAGGTACCCTAGCAATGAATAGTTTTCCATTGTGGTCCTTTTTTCCTAGGGAAAACCTCAGAATTTCCATATTTCCATATTTAGTTATAGCACATTCTTTTCCATAGGAAAAGTCTTTGCCGATGTCTTTAAGGGAATGCCCTTAGTATGAGAACTCAAGAATAAAGACAGTGTAAGTCAGTCAGTCTACGGTTTTGATTATATTATATGTACAATGAACCATGTTTGGTGTTTTCAGGCATGTAATTACACTACATAATCCCTATCCTTGAGGAAGTTGCAATTATCTGATATTTTTTAAAATCTGTGAATGAAATTGATAGCATGCAAGTGAAAAGTGTATGGTAATATAAATGAAGATATTTAGGATACACATGTAGAAAACAGACAACCTAAAATGCTTCACACGTGGTAACACAGTCATCAGTAGGAAATTAGTGGACAGTACTGTTTATTACTGCCTTACAAGGAAAATGAGAGCAAAGAAAGATTGGCTAACATACACAGGGGCACTGAATTTGTAGGAATTTAAACCTAGGTAATTGAACTTCAGGGTCAGTGTGCCTAAAACACTAGTCTGCATTGAAAGAAGAGTTGCATTTATATCAGAATAGGAAGCAACTTTCTTAGTCTTGAATGAAGTGTATGCTATAGATGAATGAAAAGAGAATAGAGTAGGATTTTGGAAGTGTGGATCTGGAGGTGGGGTTGTAGGGAGATGGCACAAAGTGATAATGCTTCAGGTAGTTTCCTGAAAGTGGAAATTAAAATCACACACTGTGCAGGTGGATGTGGGTGGAAGAGTGAGTAGCCATTCAAATGTAGGCAATTTTGAGTAGGAGGTCAGTAAATTGTAGGTAGGAATGCAGATTGGTACAGGTTTCTAGGCAAGCAAGTTTGCAACAGCACAAAATTTAAAATTTACATGTCTTTTTATCCCTTTTAACAGTTAGAAATACATACCATATGAGCACTTATGCTGCATTTTTTTTGTAAAAATGAAAACAAAAATGAATTTCAAAGGGAGAACTGTTGAATTGTATTTTATCATATCATGGATTATTTAAAAACATTGAGGCTCATCTGTGTTTACTGACATTGAGAGATGGTTGTATTTTACCGTACAGTGAAACAAAGTGATTTGATGTATGCACACACACATATATATATGTTTAATTTGAATATGACAACTGTTCAGGTACATGGAATAAGGTAATAAACAGAATGACATATCAGACAGATCTCTACCCTCACGGAGCTTATGTTCTAGAGAAGAGAAAGTAAACAAAAACTAATCAGAAAAATAAGTAAATTATATAACAGAAAATTAAAAGGAGAGCAGGTGAATGAGATTGGAAATGCTAATGGTGGGCAAGATGTGGAGGCAGACATGAATAATGTAGTCAAGGTACGCTGCACTGAGGTGAGATTGGAGCATATACCTAAAAAGCTGAAAACACGAAGAAAAAATTGTGTTCTAAGGAGAGGGAACAACAAAAGCTTTAACACAGGACTTAAAATGGGAACACATCTGATATTCAAAGAACACCAAGAAAGATGGTATGGTTGGTGAGGAGGAAGTGAGAGAAAGAATAGGTGATGGGAGGGTGCATAATTAACTTAAGGCCCATATTATATAGGGCAGGATTAGCCACAACAAATACAATGTTGAACCTGTATGTTACAGTAAAGTTTCACTATCCACTAGGAAAAAACAAAAATAATCTGGTGAAATTAATTTTAGTAATGTATTTTATTTAAGATAATCTGTACAGGGCCGGTGAGATGGCTCAGTGGCGTAAGCGCCTGCCCGGCAAGCGCGAGGGCCCGAGTTCGACTCCCGGAACCCACATACGAAAAAGGGGCCGGTGATATCGCTCAGCGGCACGGGCGCCTGCTGGCGCGTGAGGTCCTGAGGTCGACCCCCCGGTACCCACAAAAAAAAAAAAAAAGATAATCTGTACAAAATATTATCACAATAACATGTAATCAATATATTTTTTTTTGAGATTGGGTCTTGAAATGTTATCTCGGCTGGCCTCCAACTTGTGATTCTCCCAGTTCAGCCTCTAGAGTACCTGAGAATACAGGTTAGCATTACTAGGCGTGGTTAATGTATGAGAGTTAATTTATACATTTGTACTAAGACTTTGAAATATGGTCCATATTTCATGCATGCAGTTCTTCTACATTTGGAATGACAGTTCAAATTCTTACTAGCCACAGTGGTTAGTGGCTACCAAATCAGACAGCACAAATAAAAGGCCTTATAGGTCACTGGTTAGGATTTTGCTTCTGTATGAAGAGAAATAATTGCAGAACTCTGAGCAGAAGGGTGACTTGGTCTAACATATATTTATTATTATTACTATTATTAAGTTTATTAGTATGATTTAGATATACATAATAATCACAGTCAAAATACTATTAGCACACCTCAGAGAACTAAAGAAAACATTCCTAGAATTCATTTGCAACCAGAAAAGACCTAGAATAGCAAAAGCAATTTTGAGCAACAAAGACAAGGCAGGGGGCATCACAATCCCTGACTTGAAATTATACTACAGAGTGACTGTGATCAAAACAGCATGGTACTGGCAAAACAAAACAAAACAAAACAAAACAAAAACAAAAAAACAAAACAAAACAAAAAAAAAAAAAACAAAAGCAAAAACAACCCCTGAGGATCAATGGAACAGATTAGAAGATGCAGAAACAAATCCAAACACACTCAGCCACCTTATCTTTGACAAAGGGGCCAAACATTTTCACTGGAAGAAAGATAACCTCCTTTAATAAATGGTGCTGGAAAAACTAATTTATATTTTAAATGGAACACTCTGACTGGTGTGTTGAGAAATACCTAATTTGGGAAGGAAGAAGGGAAGCATGTTTAGAGGCAGGGAGACCTAATAAGATGCTTTTGACCTATCCAGGCCGGAGATAAAAATGACCAAGGCCAGGTGTTGGCAGTCAAAATTGGACAAAGAGGTCAGATTTAAGATTTATTTTTCAGGTAGAGTCAGTATGATTTACAGACAGATTGAAAGAGAAATGTAAGGAAACCAGAAGTTGGAAGGATAATATTCAAGGCTATTATCCCAAGCAACTGGAAAGGTGGAGTTTCTATGAACGGCTATTGTGATTGTATAGGTTGTGTAGGTGTGGAGGAGAAAATGTAAGTTTGGGATTTCTATTAGACCTATGAGGGGAGATTTGAGTTGACAGTTGGACGCACGAGTCTAAATTTGAGAAAGAAGTTTAGGCTAAATTTGAGATCCATCAGCCTAAATTTAAAAAAAAAATATTTAAAGTTCTGAGACTGGATGAGATCATCAAGGTAGTGGGGGTGGATTGAAAAGAGATCTGAGGTTTGAGTCTGGGAACCCTCCTACATT
The DNA here is from genome assembly GCA_028451465.1 of Erethizon dorsatum. Taxonomy (NCBI): domain Eukaryota; kingdom Metazoa; phylum Chordata; class Mammalia; order Rodentia; family Erethizontidae; genus Erethizon; species Erethizon dorsatum. Next base: position 20,387,330 of record CM051842.1, read on the forward strand.
GTAAAGTCCAATACTAGTCTGAAAGGATTTACAACAAATGGATAATCATCTTCAACATTATTAGGTGGGGTGATTTCAAGGCCTGGAAAAGAAGGGGGCTTCTTTTATGTATAAATCTATTGCTTTTATCATGAACATATAAGGGTTGTGTCCAAAGAGGTCTTCCAGTTTTAGGTTAGATGTGTAAAAAAGCTGGGAAATCATAGCTGCTGCTCTTACAATAAGAACAGTGTGACAACTGAATATCAGTGACTTCTACCTTTCAGAGAACTGAGTTTATAGTTAAAACTTGCATCCCCAAACCTGGAGAGGCAGGTACCTGCCTGAAGATACAATTTGAGGCATTTGTTATCTGAAGCTAGAAATTAAACTAGAAAGTATGATGAATTGCTAGAGGCAAAATATGGACTAGCAAGAATGTGTACACCACTTTTCTGGTCATATTAATTAGGGGGACCTTACACTTTTCTAGAATTTTCTATGGACATAAATATTCTCTCACTTGGAAGACAAGATAATCCAGAGGAAGTTATCCATTTTCCTTTTATCTGCATAGTGACTAAGAAGTTTTAGAGGATATTTTCATTGATTATAAGTTTTGGGCTGGTAGGTGTCTTTCTTTCCTTCTTTGACTCCACCCAAAGAGCAGAACCCCTGCCAACTGGGAAAGGATTTGCAATATTTGTATTGTATTGATTATCTTTCCCATCACTATGACACAATACTTGAAACTCACAATTTAAAGGAGGCAAGGTTGACTTTAGCTCATGTTTTCAGAAACTTCATTCTGTGATTGGCCAACTCCAAAGCAGGAGCATCACGATGGAAGTGCACAGTGGAACAGAGCTGCTCATTCATGGGCACTGTGAGAAAGAGCAGGGGAGCAGCACCAGAAAGAAAGTAATCAGGGAACAAATATAGTACCCAAGTGCATGCCTCCGTGACCCACCCAGGCACACCCAGAAAATCATGTGTCCAAAGTTACTTAATAGAACCAATAATAAGAATCTAAGCTAAATGATAATTATAAGAATGTTTATAGCAGTAAATAACAGAATTAGCTGTATTTTAAGGCTGTTTTAAAGAAACACTTATAAGATTAAAACCGTAATTGTCTTTTAATACTTCATATAATGTCCATCAAAATAACACAAGAGTGCACATATTGAACAATTTTTTCTGTTGTTACAATTAAATGTCCATCATGAAAAGAACACTTATCAAATGGTAAAATGGATCCCTTTTATTGCTCGTTATGAAAATAGATTAAAAATTGCTTCTTTGGTAACACCAGTAAAATAGCTGTCTATTGAATTAATATCTAATCTTTACTAACCTTCTAATTAAACAATGATGTAGTGATTTTTGTCTTATTAACAAAAGAAACTTGAATTTAGAATTAATTTTGATGCTTGCTCCATATGTATTTGAAAATAATTTAATATTATATTTAGGGCTGGGGATATGGCTCAGCAGTGCAGCACCAGCCTGGCAAGTGTGAAGTCCTGAGTTCGATTCCTCGTACCAAAACAAAATTGCGTTTAATGTTCTTTCCTGTGGGAGAAGAAGAACTTGCATCACCAAAATGTTGTATGTGTTGAAGTGTGAATCATGGCAGCCTAGAGCAAAAATGATAGGGTTTAATTTCCTTACCTTGCCTCAGATTTTTCACTTCCTAATAAATGTTCTTTTTCATGATCTGCAATTATGAGTCAATGGCATTCTGTTTGCAAATTTATATATGATATTTGGGTTAATAATACATAAAGACCTGAGGACTGTTAGCATACAAAGGAAATGTAGTAGAAAGGCAGCCAGTTGTGTCAGACAACAGACTACATATAACAACAACAACAAAAATGTCTTGGAGTTTCAAGTTCTGCATGTTCCCTAGGAATTTGTACTGATTTGAAGATGAACCTTGATTGAGATATAAAGTTTCAACTTCCAAGAAGCTGAGTAACGTACACACTAGTAAATGCCAATATCATTTTAATAGATATGTCTAGAAAAGGTGAATTTCAATGAGTTTTCACAGCTTTCTGAACACTATTATCACACATTTTAAGTAAGTAGGTCAGTGTTACCATTTATACATAATTTTATTGCTTTGGTGCTATATTTTTATGATTATCTTACAAATGCTTCACTAAGAATATACTCAAGTCTCCAGATGATTTTATATTTCTTCTTATTCCCGTTTTTCTTGAGAAGTCTTAACTTTCAATGCCTGAGTAACTACTTTACAATCTTTCACCTTTTTCCAGTTTACATTCTGCCTCATCTCCCTTAAAGCCCAGATATTCTATGGGTCCATTTGCTTCTTTTTAGCATTTTGAGTACTATTATCTTTCTTCCATTTTTGATTATTTCATTGTAAAACTCGAGAGAGTCATTAATCTCACACCTCTTTGTATCTTGAGCACTTACAGAGATCTGGGCAAGCTACAGACTTATACATATAACGGAAGGAAGGGAAAAGTGGAGGAAGGATGGAAATCATATCTCTAGATCTGAATGACTCTTCAAGCCTCATCTCCTTATAATAATATATAATACTTTGTTCTTAAAAGCCTGGTGCTCAGACCAAGACACAAACTCATGTACTCACTAAACTGTGAAAATATACATTTGGCAATGTGCCTGACAGCTTTATTTGGGAAACAACTTTACATAAATCTTTACATAAATCAAGACCTCCCTCCATGAGCAGATTTGAAATTAGAAAATTTATGATTGATAGTGAACCCATTGAAAATCACCAATTCCTTTTGTGTACTGCTACAGTAAGGTGTGAGAAATTACCAGTGGTATAGATAGCAGAGGTTTTAAGGACAGAAAAGGACACTTTGTAAAGATGTCTCATCATTCGTGATGCTGCCAGTGATTACCCTCACATACATACCTGTCAGTTGGAAACATTAGATCATATTAAAAATACTCATGAAGCTTTACAAAATCTTGATACCTGGGTCTCAGGATTGAGATTTGAGGGGGATGGGTGGTGAGGGGGCAGAGAACTTTTTCAGAGTTCATAAGGAAGCAACCAGTATTTTGAAAGAGAATGTATTTCCTCCCTGCTTCTCTTTGGTGATATTCTAGAATTACTCAATTTCAAAATGCTTTCTCTCAGGAATTTTCAAGTTCTGTTTCATCACATTTAGAGGCAAAATTATGTACTGCAGCATTTCCCAAAATGAGCCTCATGAAATGCTTGTATTCTTTGAAAATTTTGAGAAACTCATATGATAGATATGTAAATATTAATGTTTCAAAATATATTAAAAAGTGTATGTGACAAAATGAGCAAATTCAAACAGGTCTTACTATTATGCAATATGTTTTTATTTAAAGTAGAATGCAAAACCAAGAATGCCAAGGAGTATTAGAAATCATTCAATATTTCATTCAATAAATATCCTGAGTGCTTTTTGTATGCCTGGTACAGTTGTACGTTCTTGGGATACATCAGTGAACTACATCAATGCACAATTTTAAATCTGCAGCATTTACTTAAAAACCCCCATTTGCATGTTTCTGGCTTCTGTTATACCTTATGTTACAATGTTTTTGTGTATCTATTGTCTATAAAATTTTATAAATGGAATAAACAAAATGATTACACCAGTCCAATTCATTTTATTCATAATTCAATAGTGACCACTTCTTCTAGGATTCATTTCATTATAATTTTAAAAATTCTCTTCCTATGAAATACAAGAGTGAACTTCTGTGAACACTGGGTATGTTTAATATATTTGAATTAAAAGAATATCATGATTTAGAAGTGCCCAATCCTGACATACAAAATTTTTGTAAGTGAAAGCTGTTTATGTAGTTGTTTGAGGAAAACTCTTACTATGGGAAAGGTAGAGTAGGTGATGAAACTAATTTAAAAAATAAACTTTTTATACAATTTAAGCATAATTTGTTTTGGTAAATTATATGATTTATTGGAATTTTACAAATATAACTATGCAACCTCTCACATTTCATCAAGCTCAACATAAAATAGAATCTTTTATCCCTTTCAGATTGACTTAAAATGTTTTATGGTAAAGTGAACTTCTGTCAGTAGTTCTTTTCAAACAGAAAAAAAGATGAATAGATATATAAAATCAACTCACCTGACTCTTGCTTGTTCTAACCAATTGAGCTTTTAGGACAGTTTTCTGTAATTAAATTCACGAAGTTTCCTGAACTAAGGATGACAATCTTTTCCCGTGATTGTCTGCATAGAATCGTCTGTAAATTGCCATGTGCTTTTCATAAGGGTAACCTAATTTCCCTTTTTTTTTTTTTTTGCATGGAGATAGGGATAGACAAAATATCAAATACTTTTTTTCAAAAATAAGTATAGACTTATAGAACTTTAGGAAATATTGATATAATGGCTTTGAGCAGAAGCTCTGGATCGAATTGATTTGTATTTAGCAGAGGTGTACCAAGTGACTGTGGACCCTCAAGCCACTTATTTTCTTTGACTTTGCTTTTCTTTCTATCACAAAAGTATCTAACATTTAATACACAATGTTGTTACAGTACAAATCAGTAAGATAATCAAACTGGAAAGAGCTCAGCAATGGGCTGGGCATGGTGGCACATGCCTGTAAACCCAGCTACTCTGGAGGCAGAAGCAGGAGAGTGGGACAGCAAATTTGAGCCCAGCCTGGGCAACACTGAGAGACACTATCACCAAATAAAAAATTGAAAGGCCAGGGATGTAGCCGAGTAGTAGAGTGTTTGCTTAGAATGTGTAAAGCATGGATTCAATTTCCAGCAAAAAGCAAAACAAACAAACAAACAAAAAAACAAACAAAACAAAACACAAGAACTGGGCATGCTGGCGCACACCTGTAATCCTAACACTGAGGAGCCTGAGGCAGGAGGATCACGAAGAGTTTGAGGCCAGCCTGGGCTACATAAGTGAGTTCAAGGCCAGCCTGCACTATATAGTGAGAATCTGTCTCAAAAAAACAAAAACAAAACAAAACAAAACAAAACACAAGAAAAAGCTCAGCATTGGATCTGCCTCATGGTAAGGATTCAGTGAAAATTAATTACATTATTTATATAATTTTATTATTAAGCATCTATTATATATTAGACTTGGGAAGAATACATAGGATGTTATACTGAGCATTAACATGAAGTATAACATCTAATGAGGAAACTAAAAAATATACATTTGAAGTAACAACTAAAAATGAAAAATTGTGGTGTGGATGAGAATAGACATTTTTTAAAATGTGACTTTTGAATTCTCTTTCACATCAATATTATAAATGGACCTTAAAAAATCTAAATTTCTTCATCTATATTTGCCATTTATAATGTTCATTAGGTAGAAACCTGTTCTGAGGTAACCTTTTGTAAAGTTTATATTGATTATTACATTTTTGAGGAAACAAAAACAAGAAGCAATTCAATATTTCTCTTTGAACAGTGGAAAGGTGTTACATCTTATTGCTGCCAAGTGGAGCAGATGAAAGGTCAGTACAGCATGCATGGTCTGCGCTTCCAATAGGAACATTCCAGCACACATGAGAAAGAAAGAGATTAAATTTCAATCAACTTTACTCATAAAAGTCAAGAGAGAGAGCACAACATCAAGGGTATTTCATTTTGGTCCCAATTTTGTTCAGTGGTATTGACTAGATTTTTTCCTATTGAGTAAATATTCATTAGATGAGTATAAAATGAAAAGGTAATTTTTTAAGAAAAATGCAAATAATACCATTGCATATCCCCAAGTAATTTGTGATAGTCTCTCCACCAAATTCTTTAATTTTTTTTTGTATAAAAAGTCCTTGCACCTGGAGTCATTATCCTTTCTTTTCTCTTGTTTTAAAAGACCATGTAATTGTAAAATGCATGTGTATGAGAATTTGAGAGAGACCAGAATTGAATTGAATTTTCTTGTCTATGCTACCCATCACTTCTGGTTGTCTCTAAGGTAAGTAACTTGCTCATATATGCTCCCAATGATTTCTGTTATATAGTCAACAGGAGTGCCACTCTATCACCACTGAAGTGCCATCTGTGAATTTAATGACAGAGGTTAACAGTGCAGCTCCGTTAATAGTAGTTGATACCCACAATTCCTGATTTTGGAGAAACAACAGAATTTAGTAATCCATTCTCAGTCACATGGTATTTTTCTCTTGAGTCTTTCTCCAGTTTATGACATTTTAGCCACACCAAATGACCCAGCACTTGTTAGTGCAAACGATACCTTTACATTTCTGATTTGAGATATTACTCAACTGTATAAAAATACAAAATGACTAATTGTTGGAGACTTTTCTATGTCTTATGAAAACAATAAATGTGTGAAAATGTAAACTACTGATACTTCTGTACAAAGCCTTCCCACATGTATTTTCAATTTTTGTTAGATAGAACATAATATGACATATAGCTTAAACTATATGTGTTTTAGAAAAGAAAAATATTAAATAATTCAAAATGAGATTTGGTCTTAATAACAGATATTTAAACATCAACAAAGAACTACCCCAGGATGACAAGAAGTCCTAGGACTACATAGGAGCATTGGAAGAATTAGAAACTTCCTTACCAAGAGAGAATAATGCTTGCACATTTCTTTTGTTGAGGATCATTTTGTTTCATCTTGTATTTAATTTTATTTTTACTTACTATTACCAGCTTGTTTTACCAATTAGTTGTTTAATTTTATTTATTTTTCTTTTTATCAGTGTACTTTTGTGATACATAATATTTGCATTCATTTTGCCGAGTTATTACATATATACATTATATATCATATCATATCTCAATTGTTTTTAATCCCTTTACCGTCCTCCCTCTTTCTTCTTCTCCACCTTTCCTCTGATTCCCTTGCCCATATCCAAATTTCTGCCTTGCTATTTCCTACCATCTTTCCTTTTCTCTTTAATCTATTTATATTTTGGCTTTTTCATACAAGAGAAACCATGCAATATTTAACTTTCTGTGTCTGACTTATTTCAATTAACTTTGTGGTCTCAAGGTCCATCCACTTACCAGCTTATTTTAAAGGATACAACTCAGGCATAGCCAAATGGTAGAGCTATCTAGGGCAAAGTGAGGGAGGGAGATTGTATAAAACTTGCATGGTCTCCTCTGAGAATGCCAGCACCTCCTATTCTCTTCATTCACATTTTAAAAGTTTAAAGTATCAGGTAAAACTCTAAAATTTATTACTTTCTCATCACAGGCTCAGACAAATCCCAATCCCTTTGTGAAAATGCTAACATGAGGATAATTGACAAGGTAGAGGAGTGGGGTGGATTATTTTAAGAATAAATCATGAAGAAAAGTAAACCGTTAACAGCTGTGATGGTGGTGCGAAATAGCCAGCTTGGTGGCAAAGGCCTCTGCAAAGAAGATAGCCCTAGCAAGCTCCTTTCTGAGAATTTTAAGAAGACATTTTAAAACTTGAGGCCATTTATGCATTTTGTTATATTCAGAAAAGCATCATGTAGTTAAGTTGAAGAAATAAGAGGTACTTCCATTGTCACATGGTAATTTTCTCTGAATCCCATGCTTATTTTCAAAGTTATTTATGTCAGTGAAATAATAGTTAATGATATGGCAATCACATTGCACTCATTTATTTTTTCTATAATTTGCATAGAAAACATGACTAATATTACATGTCAGATAGTTATTTAAATGCACTATTAAAAAAATAGGGAAGAACAAAATAGGAACATTTCTGGAGTGCACATAAATTCATTCAAAAACCAATTTCACGCTCATTCCCTTGAGAAGAGAACCATGACATGTGTGGTGATGTATTTCACTTTGTTCATATATAAAATGAGAGTCTATGATCTGAATCACAAGTTATTCCAAAATTTAATATTATGCATTATTGATATTAAATATATAAGAAATCAATATGGACCAGGAAAGATCAAAATAAAGATAAATAAAGATAAAAATCTGCTTCTGTTCACTAACATGCATTGCTTCATTATTAATATTAGTTTACATAAATGTTAACATAAGCTCATTCACATTGAATGGAAACTATGAAGTCTAAAATTCAGTCATACCTTCACTTGGGGATGGCATTTTTTCATTGAACCAATATTTTGTAGTGCCTATTATATGTGGTCATTGTGATACAACTAAAACTTTAAGGCAAAGCCTATTTAAACATCCTCACAATGCATAGAATTAGGAATTAAAATTTAAATTATTGTATGAAATTGTATTACCTCTTAGACAATAAATGAGTTTTAACATTATGGTTTAGGTCTAAAATGTCCCCCAAAGTCTCATGTGTTTGGAGAGCGATTAAATCTGGGGGCACTATATGCATCAGTGGATTCATCTATTGATAAGTTCATAGCTGAATGTGCTTTTAGGAGGTGGGCCTGCTTGGAGGTGGGTTCCGGGGGCATGACCTGGAACAGTGCATTCTTGTTCCTGACCCCTCCCTTCCTTCTCTGCTTCCTGGCTGCCATGGGTTGAGCACTTTTCCTCTGCCATGCCCCTCTGCCATGCCCCTCTGCCATGTGTTTCTGCCTGGGCGCCATCAAAACTTGGACTGAAACTGTGAGCCAAAATAAACCTCTCCTCCTTTAAATTGTGGGTGTGTCACATAGATTTTCCCAGCGACAGGAAAGTGACTAATACAATCCGTGATTCCTGTCATCCTCACAATGTTTCTTTGAAGTTAATATTGTTTTCCCCAGGTTATGAAGAAAACGAGTTATAGAGAAGATAAGCAATTTGCTCAAGTTCCTAGAACTGGTGAATGACAGAGTGTGACTTGAGCCCAGAGCTCTAGTGTTCACCTGCTTAAACGTTCCGCACACTATTTCTTCACTCAGATGGATTGTGGAGTCAAAGCACTCTGATTGTAAACATATCTAGTCAACTCCTTTGTGAAAATAGAACTAATGTGACCAGAAGAAGATTTATATTCTCAATTTTATTATTTTCTCTATTACATATTGGACCAATGATGAGCTTTCTTCATTTCCCCCAATCTCTTAACAAAAGTTATTTTTACTATACCGTATAGGAGATTATTATGATCATTTCCTATTATACCAGGTTTATACTAATTTCCATAAATTCAGATAACACCATACAGTTATTGATACATACTATTCTATGGTATATAGAAATGTCCACAAATCGTATCTTGTTTAACTATTTGAATGCACTTTTCTTACAAAATAAACAGATTATACTTTCAATAATTTACTGAATTATTATGAAATCACAAAGGACATAATGTAGAGTTGACATGCAAAGTCCTGTATATTTGTTCTGGAGATGCCTCTGGAGAAAGAGAGAGAGTTTATTCTTAGTAGATCCCTTCTGCTCCCCAACCAAACAGCCTAACATGCACCCCAGAGGTGTGCCTTCCTTACTCTGGCAATTCAGATTGTAGATAACGAGGGTATGTCCAAAGAAACTTGTTACTTAGGAAGAAAGATCATTCCACCTTTTGGGAGGGAAACTGCATGGCTTCGATTTAGTCTATGAAATTAAGAATGCACTTTAAACCTTGCACATGGGAAAGCCTTAGTCAACAATATTCTGTAATATTTGAAGAAAAACATAAACACAATATCTGCACTGATATTTATTTTCCAAAACTATAGTAATAATGGTCATTTCTTAGAAGCTTCCTGTGTGGCAATGCATTATGTCAGCACTCTTTAACTCACACAATGAAATAAACCTATTCTTAGATGCAATAAACAGGATGCAAAGAAGTCAAGTAAAATCTCCTTCAAAGCCTTTGCAGTCAATCCTTTCATACTACAGATTTCTTTATACATATTATATATACTATGAATATTTGGGTATTTGCTGCCCTAAAACATCTTTTGCCATGAAGGAAATTTTTGAAGAATTTTCTCATGTTGTCTTTCTTTATAATGCTTTTTATTGTCTTAAAGTCAAAGGAATTTTACAGCCCACTCTAACTACTATATTATATATTATAATTTGCTCATTTGAAATGTTTTGCATGCTACTATAATGACTATAATTATATCATTTCGAGACTTTAATTTGTGCAAATGTAAAATGACTGACATTTATTTTGCAGTTAGGAAATAGGCTCTCAGACTGGTCAAAATGCTTTTGGAGGGACACTTTTACTATAAATGCACACACACACACGCACGCACACACACACACACACACACACACTTCATTTGGAAAGCTTTGGTTCCAATATGATTGTGTAATAGCCAAGGTAGTACCAGTTAAGTACAAATTTAGTATTTTTTTAGGTAAGTTTTCAGAATTGGTGCATGAAGGAAACATAGTTGATCTGTTCGAAGAGATCATTTTATGAGGTTATATATCCTATTTTGAAATGGAGGGTAGTATAAAAACATCCAGGAGGAAAGAGAAGCCCAAATTATTTGAAACCAAAAAGATTAATGTATGATGATTTTTAAGATATCACTTAAGATAAATGTATCTTAAATGCTATAAAACAGGAAACACATCTAACACTAAGATGCTAAGGAAATGGCTAAGTGCAAAGAAGCTTTACTCAGTGCTTAACGAAGATTGGAAATACTCTAACATTCTAGACTGGTTGTCCAGTTAAAGCTGTTATAGACAGTTCCCTGAAAATGGGAAGCTATGTAAGCTCATCTGAAATTCAGAAGGTGGCTTATTTTTTCAGTTAGGATCTAAGTATGAAAATAGTTAATACAAAGAAATATTAGATTCTTGTAAAAGTCACTCAATGTGAAACTATCCTGATGTTACATGGAATATCATTAAAAGAATAAACATAATGAATGTACTAAGCTTTATGATTTCTTCTTTGAATAAATGTAGCTGTCCCCCCAAATTTCCAGAGATCTTATTGATCTGACCAATAAGAATAAATAACCATTATGGTATCACATAAGATCATAAGTTCTGTGTTGCAGCATAACCAGGTAAGCCAAAGCCACAGGGTGACAAGCTTTCTGCTTGTACACTAACACCTTCAACTGAAGACTCCGAAAAGGTGCACTCAGGTTAAGTTCTTGTATATTAAAATACTGACCACAGCATTGATATTCTTCAAGTATGCACTGGCATGACCCTACACCAGTTGTTAATTCCGGTGTTTGTTTTGATTAGTCAGTGTTCATTATAGCAGTTGACCAACTTGAAAAATTGCCTGTGAAAAATTGTTAACCTGATTCTTTCTGAAGAAAAGACTTTCTGAAAAATAATAGAAACCATGCGAAGAAGTTATATATATATGACATTTGTCTATATAAAGGTTGAATGTATATATTCATCCATACACATTCCTCTTATAAAGGAACCCAACAGATTAGGTTCTCCAGGGAACTGACTCTAGATTTGAGTTTACTGTGTGAGATGTTGGTCAAGAAGATTCTTTTTGGTGAACCCTGGTCAAAGGCAGGGGAAGAGAGTAGGAGTGGCGACATGGTGATGTTCATCTAAGTTAAAAGATCCAACAATAACCAGAACCAACCTGACACAATCCTCTAGACTTGAGCTAGAATGACCCTTTCAGGTTGTCCTGAATAGGGCTGGGATGACCAGAAATTTTTACTTTGGATTAACCCACTATTGGGTATGGAACATCCTGTGAATGAAGCTCTCACAGCTGAAGAAATGCCCCAAGTGGCTGAGAGCTGAAGCTGATGTCATTAGCACTCCCAGATGCTGGAGTAGCAAGTACTTCTCTGAAGGGAGATTTGGGCATCCCATCACTGTGTCCACCACAGAATAGAATGTCTTCCTTTGGTAAATATTCCACAGTTGAGGTAAGGTGATAACAGTCACTTACCCAACCCTTTCATGTTGACTGTGTACAAATCACATACTTTGATCAATTGTTGTTTTTCTTGAGTGGATTGTTGAGGTGAAGTCTGATTTCCCAGGGGGATAGAATCTTAACCCTTCAACATAGTTTCTTGGGGAAGAACTGTTTTCCTTTTCTAAATTTTATTTTTTATTTTTATTAGTCCACTTTTGCAGTACATAATGCTTGCAGTCGTCTTGGGGAGTTGTTATACATACATAACAAATCTTAATTCTTTTCACTTCCCCTTTCCCTTTCCTTTTCACCCCTCTTCCTCCATCTCTTGATCCCATTCCCATTGGGGAAAATATCTGTCTCCCTATTTTCTATTATCTTTTATTTTGCTCTTTATTTGTATTTTGAGCATCTCGTATGAGATAAGCCATGTGATATTTAAGCTTGTGAGTCTAATTTTTTTCACATAAAATTATTATCTCAAGGTGCATCAGTTTTACTACAAATGACTCATATTTATCCTTTTTATGGCAGAATAGTAATCCATTGTGTATATAACCACATTTATCCATTTATCTATTGATGGACATATAGACTGCTTCCAAGATTTAGCTATTATGAGTTGTGTAGCTATAAACAAGGTTATGCATGTATCATGGTAATATGATAACTTAAACTCTTTCAAGAAGATATCTAGAAGGGGAGTAGCTGGGATGAATGGAATTTCTAGTCCTAGTTTTTTGAAGAATGTCCATACTGATTTCTATAGTGGTTGTTCTAGTTAACATTCCCACCAACAATGTAGAAGGGTTTCTTTTTCTTGCTGATTTCATTTTGTGAGTATTTTAACTCTTTGCCATTTTCTTTTCGAAGACTTGAATTAGTGTAAACTACATCTTTACTTGTATGCATCAAAATTATGTATTCAGGGTTCCTGTGATGTACAATGTGATGTGAATAAATGAAGTTACTTTCTCTTGAGGAGAAAGATGGATGAACAGATTTTTCTAATGTAATAGGTAAGAATAAGGAACTGTGTAGTAGAATGCATGAAGAATGCACAATTATAGAGGGAAGTATTGAGGGTGGAAGTAATTTGATTATAACAAAAATTTTTTCATGACTAAGATTGTTTTTATTTTTTTATTTTTGGATTTATCATCAATAAAGCTAAGCATTCTATGGACTACCATAGATTTGGCCTAGATTGAAATGGCCCCAATGAATATACCTTTACACTTCCTCATTAGTCAGTGCTACTTTCAGAATCCTGCTGCAGGGTGAAGAATACACTACAAACTTGATAGCTGTTACATGATTTTGATATGGAATATCTGACTGTCTTATAGAGATCGAGGATTTGCCAAGCCTAATTATTTCATCTAAGCCAAGCACAGTGCCTGATATCTAGGTATTTTAATAAACCACTGCTAAATCAATCAGTGAATGAATTATATCAAATTTAAAAGACTTGTTTTTTATGGCAGGTTCACTTATCATATTCTTTCTAATTTTATAAAAGAAAAAGGAAAGACAATATACATAACCAGTGACTTTCCTATCTTATACACTTCTTCCCTTTCTCCTTACTTTTTCCCTCCTTTGTTTTCTTCTTCCCTTTCTAACTCCTTTCCCTCTGTCTTTCCTTTTCCTTCTTCTCTTCTTCCCTTCAGCTCTCCACTTTTTCCTTCTTCCCATAGTTCCCTCCTTCTCCTCCCTCCCCTTCTCTTTTCTTCTTTCTTTCTTCATTTCTTCAGGTAATGGAGTTATTTTCTCAAGGAGAGTCTTAATGAGTAACACAGGAAATTCCACAGAGAAAGGGGGAGATGATCTAGATGAAACTCAGCTTTCTCTTCATTCCAAAAGGCAATCCCATGCTTCAATATGGAAAAGTTTGCAGACAACTGAGATAAAATATTCAAGTATTTGGAAATCACAGCTTTTCAATTAAAAATGGTTCCACTAGCAATGGAACTCTGTAGGAAAGTAGGGCTCATAGGCCAGAGTTTGAAATATTTGTTCTTGAGCTGATATATGAGTCTAAATTTAGCATGTAAATGGTCATTTCAGGTTGTGATTACATAATGTACAAGAGGATGGGTTGTCTGAAAGTCAAACATATCAAAGCCAAATACTGACTGTAGTAGTAGCCAATCTTGGCACTTAATATTTTCAGTGATTGTCCTAAGTAAATTTAGTCTAAGAGGTTTATGTAATTTAATATTTTTAAAGCCAGAGATTTTTTTTTAAAAAATGGCAAAAAGTTACATTTAAAATAAGGCCCCGTATCCTAGTGAGAATAAATTTTATTCACCGAAGATAAATTAATTTTAAATATATATGACACAGTGTACTATTCTAATACAGGCCAAATCCAATGGCAAATTCTTACCCTCAAGCATCATTCTTTTCTATTAAATATTTTCTTTACAAAATTCCTGCAGTCATTACTTGAAATTGTCCAATGATAGTTTCCAGTAGGTGGTATTTCTCATTTGTTGCAGTTTCTAACTTTCAAAATTATTTTTACAGTCATTATGGCATTTGTACAACTAGTGAAATTCTTCTGTTTCAGATAGCTCATCCATTTTGAAGTTTGTATTGCTGTGTCAGCTATTCTTGTGAGAAACTTTAATGTTGAAATAAAACAATGACGGGCCGGTGAGATGGCTCAGCGGCGTAAGCTCCTGCCTGGCAAGTACGAGGGCCCGAGTTCGACTCCCAGAACCCACATACGAAAAAAGGGCCGGTGATATCACTCAGGGGCACGGGTGCCTGCTGGCGTGCGAGGTCCTGAGGTTGACTCCTGGTACCCCCCCCCAAAAAAAAAACAATGACAACTTTCGTGATTGGAAAACCTCCTGTACAATTCATTAAAAAAAAAAAAAACTGAAAAAAAATCAGTTGGGTTTTTCTGTTATTCATTTTACTTAAAATTTAATTTTGTCAATAAAACATTTATTGAATAAATGTTTATTCTATATTAGAAAATTTTGCAGAAAACACAGCCAAAAATCTTTTAAAAATAGTCATCATTCTGACATATACATCTAAACATAACATATACATAGCCAGTAATAACAAAGGAAAGAAAAGTTCTTCCTTTCTAAAAGATATTTGAAAAATATTTTTAAACAGAAATGGGGTTCAGTGTGATATTTCCACACATGCATTCAGCATGCACTGGTGAAATGCCACCTATCTTTGTCTATCCTCCCTCTATGCTATATTCAAGTGGACATTTATTAGCTTTTACATAGGAATGAGAACTTGTAGTACTTTTTTCCAAAAGATTTCTTGCTTTGAAATCCTAAGCCTGATATTTTAACATATATATGGACTTTGAAACTGTGTTCATTCAATGCCTGTGACTGATGACTTTAATGAATGCTTGGCAACTTACTTAAACCAAACAAATAATTAGTCTCAATTACAGAAGTGTAAATTTGACTCTAATTAATGAATGTGCCAGGCTTTACACATTGGTTTAAATGTAATTGATCTTAGGGCCACCAAGATCAATTTAAGGGTTGCAAAATGACAACAAATAGGAAGTGACTCAGATGTAAGAATGCTCACCACTAGAAAGATTAATTGGTGTATTAGTGATAAACTAGTAGTTGCTTGATGTAATAGTGATATCCTCATATTAAGAGGCCTCAAACTAGGATCACCAACCTAATGCTTTTAATTGTATACAATTAGTATGTCAAATATACTCTTTCAAAGGAATAGTTATCACATTCATTTGTTCTCCTTTTCCTTTCCACTTCTTTTTCATCATTTAAAAACACGAAAGCATACTAGAGGAGGCCTATAATCGTTTTAATTTATACATTGTTATAATCTCACTTAACTCTGTTAGTAGTCCTGGATGTGACAAATCAAGTGAGTTCTATTAAAAAGACAATGACCGGGCTGGTTATATAGCTCAGCAGCATAAGCGCCTGCCTGGCAAACGTGAGGTCCTGAGTTCGGTACCCACATAAAGAAAAAAAAAGACAATGACCGATTACTAGCTAACATTTTTCCATTTTCTCCACTGTCAGCGAAATCTGCTTTTTTTGCCATGTTAACTTCTCCCCACTTTGATGGCGAAATCTGTAAGGAAAGAAAAAAAAGAGGGGGTATTCCTATTATGCCCATATATTTCTTTTATTTTGAAGAGCTTCTAATACTGTGAAAGATGGGTTAAGAAGCTGACATGATCTTATGAAGCTGAATGGTGGGAAAAAGCCAAAACGATGGCATATTCACTTCATATGAGTGTGTAAAGAAGGTCACTGGTTGAGGGAGAGACAGGCACTGTCAGTAGATCAAGAGAATTAGAGGTGGCTGGTGTAAGTCAGGAGTTGAGATGAGAATACTATGGAGACTTTGTCCTTTTTCTGAATAGCCCCCATCTATGTTGCTCCCTCCACCTCCTAACCTCAGACAACTCTCCTAATAAAAAGATTTTTAAAAAGAAAAATGTCAAAGAAAGTAGAAAATTTTCAAGAAAGATGTCAAAGGAAATTGTCAAATGAGGCACAGTGGCAGCATGAGACCAGAGTGGAGGAAGGTGATAAAGGCTCTATTTAGAAGTTAAGCCCAGAAAACTGGGGCAAAAATCAAAGCAACACTACAGGCGGAGATGAGGTAACGGGGCCCTGAAGATAATCATAAGGAGCTGGAGTCTGAGGCAGGAAAAAAGGCAAGGCTGGTTAAGAGGTTTAAGGCAGAGGATGACCTACTTAGAAAAAGATCTTTTCAACAGCAGACTTTGGACTGGAGGGGAAATAGTCAGAAGCCTGAGAGTAGGTTGCATTTGTCAGAGAGGAAGTCATTCCAAGTAAACAAAAAATTCTAATTATAACAAATTATGTGGAGATTATTAAATTAAATAATAATATGCAAGAACATTTCCTGTTTACCTATTTTTAAAATGTTATTTTAAGCAGAGTTGTTCATCATATATCAAAATTTAATTTGTGTTGTGTTGTGTAGTACAGTCTCATTTAGACTATGGGGAAAATATTCTAAACCTATGAACATTCTAAAAGAGGCAGAATTTTACTTCTTATACATATATAGAGGATCAGGCTAACCTTATATACTGTGTGAACTCCTTTGTCATATATCTGAGAGGACATTTTAAATAGAAGAGTAGAATACATATGAAAAAGTTTATAAACACCTGTTAATTCAGGTAATTACATTACTGCAATGTGCTAAGTAGTCGAAGCATCCTTTCTGATACTTCATTTGTATTAATAATTTGTTGCATAATACAGTAGGTTGGTATACATAAATTCTGAAGAAGAAAATAGTGCCTATTTCATAAAATGGTGACAATTTATTATATATGTACAAATATACATATATGACTATACATATGTACTTAGAATAACAAGCTTCTTATTAAATATTATTACCTGTATTAGCCAGTGCTTACTAGAGAAACAGATTTAATGCAAGACATACAAATATATAAGAATTTACAAGACTGGCTTGCAGTGGCTGCCCACAGAGTCAGATGTAGAAGAGTGTGAAAGAGCTATATGCATGCTGGAGATCCTAAGGATCCAGTCAAAGACCCGGAGCTCACTGTAGTATCCTGTGTGAGTCCGTATCAGGAGGCTGAAGGGTTTGCAATGGAAGGCTGGAGGATCTGTGCTACAGGCTGAAAAGTCTGCACTGGAAGGCTGAAGATGACATCCAAGGTAAAGGTGAAGACTGGAGCTCCTCCCAAGAGACAGAAGTGATCCTTCCTTCTTCATTTCCCTTTTACACTGTTCTGGTGACAATCCTCCCTAGGGTGGGTCTTCCATACCCAGAACTATGTTGAGCCAATGTAGTTCAGCGTTACTTACTCACATTGACACAATCAGTTAACTCTCGCATTTCCAATCTAAACAATAATTGTTTCCCATCAATACTTGTAATAATACTAATGATAATAACAATCCAATGCTAATCTTGACAATAATATTCAAAATATTTTTGTACTGTCCCCCAGCTCCTTCTGCCATTTTCTCTCCCTTGCAATCAAACTAGGTACCTATGCTTGTTCTCCTAAACCTAATTCAGTTTGAATTTCAGAGCCACATTTCCAACTTAACTGTTTTTGTTTTGTTTTGTTTTTTGGTGGGTACCGGGGGTCGACCTCAGGACCTCGCGCGCCAGCAGGCACCCGTGCCGCTGAGCGATATCAACGGCCCTTTTTTCGTATGTGGGTTCCGGGAGTCGAACTCAGGCCCTCGCGCTTGCCAGGCAGGCGCTTACGCCGCTGAGCCATCTCACCAGCCCAACTTAACTGTTTTTAACTGTTCTCAATGACTTCCACATTGCTAAATCCAATCCAACCCTCTCTTTCCTTGTTTTATCTTGAGCTACCAGCAATCATTTGTCAACCTTTTCCACGTATATTTGTTTTTAATCTATCTTTTAGAATTTAGCCTCTTGGTTTCCCTCTGAACTTAATAGTTGCTGCTTCTCAGTCATCTTTGCTGATTTTGTCTGCTCTTGTAGATCTTAATAATGAAGAAACTAGCCTCATTCCTTGGTCTTCTTAGCTCACTTCCTTGGTCATTTCACTTAGTAATGTAGTTTTAAATACCACTTAACTGCTGACTGTTGGCTAGTTAATATTTCTGTTTCCAGTTCCTCTCACAACTTCCAGATTTCCACATGTAACTCTTTACTCATTATATTCACTTGGAGCACTCATAGACAGTTAAAATTGAAAATGTCCAAAAGCTGTGGTTGTTCCCTTCAAAACTGAGTCCACCCATTGCTTTTCCATAACAGTCATTGCAATTCCATCCTTTCAATCGTTCAGAATAGCTGAGAGTCATCCTTCACTCCTCTTATTCTGTCACGCTCCACATCAAACAGTCCTCACCTTCTGTTGTCTTGACCTTCACAATAGATCCAGATGGTGACCGCTTCTTACTACATATACTGCTAGCACCCTGCTCTAAATCACTATCATTTTGCTCCTGAATTTCAGTAGTGACATCTGGTCTGCCCGTTTCTGCTCTTCCCTCCCCCTTCTGATCTATTCCCCACACTCAAGCCAAAGGTCAGTAAAATCATCTCAGTACTGTCCTTGAAATCAATGCTGCAGTGGGTCCCTAGTGCACTTAGAGTAAAAGCCAGTCTTTATAATGCCTTCTATGGAGTTGTAGGAACTGGCTCCCATAGTTTTTCTTACGTCATCTGTGGCTTTCCTCATCATTCACATTACTCTAGCACCTCCTCACTGTCCTGAAACATACACCCACATTAAGGTACTGCACTTGTTCCCTCTGCTTAAAATTATTTTCACATGTAAAACCCCACGATTCTCTCTCTCTCTCTATTTCCTTTTTAGTTCTTTGCGCAAATATCATCCTTCAAATGTGGCTTTCCCTTTAGTAATGAAACTATGACTTTCCAACCCTCCACTACTACCTCTGACACTTCTCATCTCCCTTTCATTGCTATAGAGCTTAACATATCTTCCGATATAATAAATAATTTAGTTAATTATTATGTTTCTAATTTTTACCTGCTTTCTCTTATAAGCTCTATTCAGGTAGGGAACATTTTTCATTTACTATTTAGATCAGTAACTTTCATGTAGTAAGCACTCAATAACTATATGCTGGATGAATGAGTGATTTTTTTTTATGTGGGTACTGGGAGTCGAACTCAGGACCTTGTGCTTGCCAGTCAGGCTCTTATGCCACTGAGCCATCTCACTGGCCTGAATGAGTGATTGAATGAGAACTGTATTATTTTCTTCCTCCTTATAAATATTGTTGAAGGTTTTCCATAAATTCAGATGTCACACAGGATATGTACCTGACACAGGAAGCGAACATTAT
The DNA here is from genome assembly GCA_028451465.1 of Erethizon dorsatum. NCBI lineage: Eukaryota > Metazoa > Chordata > Mammalia > Rodentia > Erethizontidae > Erethizon > Erethizon dorsatum. Next base: position 20,406,953 of record CM051842.1, read on the forward strand.
CTGTGACTTTCATTGCTCACATATGTATAGTTTAATATGAACCTTAAAGAACACAGCATCCAGCGTTGTTTTTCTCTTTTAGAATGTCCTCTCTTAATTCATTAAATATTGCTTTCCAATCAAACTCTGCATTACCTGTGAAGTTTTTCTTCTTTGGTCATTCTTGCACACAGCGATTTCCAACTCCTTAGGACTAGCATAGCACTTATTTTTCCTACTATACAATATAGCCATCATATGTTTTATGCTATCTTGCTGTTTCACATGAACGTCTTATGTTACTTTGACTAGCTTGCTAAATCCTGAAGGTCAGAAATGTGTCTTCTGGCAAAGCAATGTACACATTCATTCTCCTGTGTATTTATATAGTATGTTTTCTTAGGAGTTAGTTTCTAGCAAGATTCCTCAGAATCTTTGGAAGAAAATAACTTAAAAATGAGACAAATTAATTGGTCTCATAAACAAAAAAATACATATTAAAAAGCTATTGTAAGAAGATTTTTTTAGAATTAATGATTTTAAGGATATTCTCTTTTGTGATTCCTTCCTTATGGGTAAGCAAAGTTCTTTTCCTTGGATATTATAAGTATTAGCTATTGATTATACATAAAATAATGTGCCCATTTATGAGCTTTTATAAATTTAAGATATTACACAGTAGGAAAGTATTTACATATTTACTGACTCAAATGATCAAACTGTAAAAAAACGTGACGGCCAATTAGAATGGGTGTAATCCTTATTTGTTAAAATAGGGGTTCATAGATGATATTCACAAAAAGGTTCATTTGCCTTCCAAAACTCTTCTACTTATTTGTTAATTTACACAGTTCATTTCCTACAATTGCATAGAATATATGCACATTAAACATTAAAATGGCTTAGTTTATTTCCAAAACTTAGAAACCCAAATAAAGTCTGTGCTAATGGGAGACCTTTAACTTTCCTCTTTGTGTTTAATGACCATCATTATTAAAACAGCCTACACAATTATTCAAGATCCCAGAAGCACAAACCATCCTCTTGAGAAAAAAAAAAGCAAAACAAGCTTGAAAATTTAACTATGGGAGAGTGCTGTTTATATTTAACTTCATAGATTTGAAAGCAAAAATATCTGTCAATTTAAATCATTTAATTACTGTCAGAAACCCCCCATACACACTGGTAGTCACTCCCCATTTTCCTTTCCTTCCTCCATCCCTAGGTAACTATTTATTATTTTCTGAGTCTATAGACTTGCTTATTCTGGAAATATCATACAAATGGAATTATGATATGTGAACTTCTGTGTCACTTCATTTACTTAGCCAGATTCATTCACATTATAGTTTGTGTCAATACTTTATTCATTTACATAGCAGAATAATATTAATTTACATGAATATAACTTTATTTATTCATTCATTCATTAATTTATCAGTGAATGGACATTTGGGTTATTTTCATTTAGGAACTGTTATGAAAAATGTGGCTATATACAGATATATCCAAGATTTTGTATGGACATGTTTTTATTCTCTCAATGGAAATATCTGAGTAAGTTTTTGTTAAACAAAAAAATCCTTATCTCCTCTGGGGCCACCAGTAGAGAAGATGGGAATTAATCACTACAGAGCATCTGCCACATGCCAGCTCCTGTCCCAGGTGTGCTTACACATACATTGGTACTATGCCATTGAGTTGGCTGTAATGGTTACCATCACTGTCCATACTGAAAAGCTGAGGTACAAACTGGCAAAGCAACTTTCTCCAGGCCACACAGGTGATGCTTACAGGAGCCAGGACATGAACCTAAAAAGGGCCTGGTTCATTTTGTCATGCATGCTAGACTCAAAGAAACAGACAGCATGATCAGAGATGTGAAGGACAGAAGTGAAAAGGTGAAAAGTCCATACCCTTCAACCTCAGCTAGTGGAGGGGCACTTGGCTCTGTGGAAGCTCATAGTCATACAGGGAATTAAACCTACCACAAGGATGTCTGAGTGGGAGCAGAATGAAACCAGCCATATTTGGGCTTTATGGACAGGGGGAAGTGAGAGTTGCATCTGTTTTCTGTGATCTGAAGGGTTATCTTCACAGCATGAAATTACCTTCTAGGAATTTCTCTATTTGTAAGCTTTTAATATTTTGTGCTGTGGATTGTAAGCACAAGAGAGGCAATTTGTGTCTAGGGAGGCAGTATGTGAAGCAATGTGCTCAGTGAACACTTTTTAAACAAAAGTGTACTAGTCAACTTCCTGTTGGTGGAATATTATACTTAACACACACAATGTAAAGGATAAAAGGCTTATTTTGGCTCATGGTTTCACAGAGTTCAGTCCATAGTAGGCTGGGTCCAAGGTACAAACATCATGCATGGAGGAAGTAGAGAAAGTAGCAAAAGCTAGGAGGAAGGGACAAGGGATCAGATATATTCCTCAAGGTCATGTCCCTGCGACTTACCCAGACACTTCTACAAATGTTATTTACTAATCTCCTAGGCATCTCTGAAGCCAATGAAGTTGACTATCAAAATTAACCACTAAAGACATGAATTAACCTATTTTCTTTCCAGACCAGTGTGTACACCCATGGCACCAAAACAAATTTTACTATTTGCTTTAGGTATCTTATGTTTCTAAGAGCTGAGCCCTTTGTACTTTCTCTCTGAGAAGGGTTTTAATTTTCTCTTTTCTTGGCCATCTGCTATTTGATTTTCTAGTCTTCACATGCTCTTTATCTCCTTTTTAAAGGATTTTATAATTTCTTACTCCTCTGCCTGCTATCAATAGGAGCTTCCTGTTGTCCATCCTCTGCTTCCATAAGATAGTTCAGTAATTATTATTCAATAGATTAATATTGATTTTCTTATATCTCTTAGACTCTGGACTCTCAAGACAGGGACAGTGTTTTGTTAGTTTTTATATCCCCACTTCTCAGTATAGCACTGGGCATGCAAAGTTGGTGCACAATAATATTTTGTTAAATAAATATGTGGCACACATTTCAACTGCATTCTCATTAATTTTATACAAATCTTACTTGGTTAGAAGAACTAAGACATCTGTACAAGTTGAAATCTCAAATCTAATAAACTTGGGATAATAATTTTGAGGGATGAGAGATTATCATGACTTAAGTTTCAAAATTGTTACCAGGTTTATATTATATCACTGGAGAGAGCAATATGAAAGCTACTATCTCACCCATTGAGTGTAAATTGATCTGCTTTAGACAAAAAAACTAATTTTAAAGAGAATAAGGAATGATGAGGAAGAGGAGAAGTGAGAATTAGAAGGATTAGAAATTGGGTTTTACATTATACTGTATATGAAGTCTTTAACAATATGTCAATTTTATAAAGCATTTCTATCTCTTGCACTACACATATTTTGTTTCTAAACATGCTTCACAAACCATGAAGTATATGCAGATATTTTATGAATAAACAGAGTATACTACATTTTCCAAGAGATTGTTTATCTCATTTTGTTGAATGTCAGAAAGCAAGATGAAGCAGGTCTGTAATGTCTGATATAAAATAAGACACAATCAAACCACACTTACTTGAGCTCTTCACTTTAACTGAGTGAACGAATAGATTATTTCTTTTGAACTCGACATTATAACTGTTCTTCAGCCTTTAGCTTTCTTATCAGTAGAAAAGTAATAAATTTTGCAACATGGTTCTTGAATAAACAAAATATTTTGGTCCAAGTGGCTATTTCTCTTTAGTTAAAGCTAATTTCTCTGTAGTTTTGATGAGAGATTCATATATCTTTATTCCTATTTTTCTTTTTTTAAACAAAATATTTATAGTATGTTTCCAAAATGGGGCCATTCTTTGGTCTATCTTATCAGAACATTCCAGCTGAAATTATTAAATTGGTATACATGAACAGTTAGGTTGAGAGGAATGGAAAATTTCACTTTACTACCGATACTGGCAGACCATCTCATTGGAACATGATCTGAAAGTACAATATTGCATTATGGGAAATATAAAACTAGACCTGTCAGAAGAAAGTAGTCCACAAATAGCTGAAGATGGCCAAATAATTATGGTTAGTTTAAGCAGTGAGAGACTTATTAAAGGCGATCAGATGGTAGATGGCAGTAAAATGTATAATAGAAAATTTACCCTAGATAGCTTAGAGAAATGATTGGAGATTTAGGAACTCCATGCTTAATAAATATTCCCAACAAGAAACCATATAGCACTGATTCTTGGGATTCCCAACTATCTGCAATTTCCTAAGATACTTGATATGCAAGTACTATTAGAGTGGTTGTTATGAAGATGGCGAAAAAGGGTTAAGTTCAAGCTCTGCTTTACATATAAAACTTAATACGGAGTTTCTCATCTCAACTGGTGGCTACCAACAGGCCAGTAGAACACCATGATACTGATCATTTCAGTCTTCAAGCTGGGACTTGGTCAGCCCAAACCCTCAAGCTGCTTATCTCTATTCTTGAGTAGCCTCCTCACTTTCCTTCAGCCTATAATGACACAGAAAGGGTGGGAACCACTGGTCTATAGCGTTGGCTTAAAGATGTGTGATAAAAAATAATGAAAACTGAGTCCTATCTTTTTATTTTAATTTAATTGTTGGCTCATAGTGCCACTTACTGATAAGGGAAAAGGTAGGGAAGTGAAAGTTCCAGATAGAGGGCAATGGAAAACTTTTTAATGATATGTGAAGTCTTAGAAATGTAATAGTCTTTCACATATTGATGTTAAGTAGGTCATTTGCTACATGAGATTGGAGTTCAGGAGGGCAGTTTATTTTGGAGATATAAACTTGGGAGGCATCAGCATGAATATACACAAAAGAGAAAATGTAGACAACAAAGACAAGTTATTTTAAGACTGGGCCCTTGCAGCTGATCATGGTGGTGCACACTTGTAATCCCAGCACTGTGCAGGCTGAGGCAGGAGAAACCTTGAATTCAAGCCCAGCCAAGGCTACATAGTGAGATTGAAGCCAGCCTATACTACATAGTAAGACCCTACCTTAACAAAAGACTGGGTCCTTGTGAACATAAACATTTTGAAGTTGAGAATAAAGTATTAGTAGTCTGCTATAATAGTGACAGTACAATATAGGAACAGAATTCTTGACACGAATGGTCTTTGAACCAAACTAGAGAACATTGCAACTTACACAAAAGCAATACATTTCTACACCTTTAGTTAAAAGTTAAATCACATTTGGGAAGCCTTCTAAATTATAGAGAACTAAATATGCTGAGAGAGAATACATTCATTCTAGGACAAACGTTTTTTTTAAAGCTGTTTTTAAAAAATGAGGACTTAGAAGAGATATTATCAAAGCTTATAAATTCGGAAATGTATGAATAGGGTCAATGCATTCTTATTTACAAAAGTCAGAATATTAGAACTAAGAGGCACTCCCTAAGGCTTGAAAGAATTACTTTGAGGGTAAAATGAAAGGAAGTTCTATTTTAACCAGTGGGTAGTAAACTTAAGACACTCTTTACCTTAAGTGGTAGAATAAATTGAATGTATAAATAGTTTCAAGGTAGAGTTCATGGACAATAGACACATAATAAGTTGTTTAAGAAAATAGGTTATTTGGATGAGTAGTACATTTCTAATCTTTTACCTTGATACCCTATTTTGTAATCATACATTTTAAAAAGTCATTTTAAGCTAGGGTTAGAATAAAACGGGTATAGTCAGATACCATAAGATTTTTTTCTGTTATGTTTAAATTGTGAAAGTGAATATTCTAAATAGATTCTATTTTCCATAAAACAACTACTGTAGCTTATGAAGACCTACAAAACACAGATACAAAGAGAAATGCTTTGTATATGTTTTAATAAGTGATTTAGTAGACCGTATTTATTCCCAATGAAGAATTATGTTAAGAATATGATGAAGTCAAAATAATTTCTGATACCAAGTATGAGTACTTTCTTGCAAAGTTATAGTTGAACTTTGGTTTGCTTGTCTAATTTTTTTCTTAAAATTTATCAAATTACTAATTTTATTCCCTTTGTTGTTTATACGCACACACATAGACATTCTCGCCTCCTACTATCTTCTATCTGTGTAAAAAATCATATTTTCTTCACTTTCTTTCTTATCATTATACTGGTTGGAGTTGTGTGTATTCCATTTATATTTCCTAAGCTCTTTTTATTAGTATTAAATATGTACGATTCATAATGAAGTTATTGTTTTCTAAAAGTGGTAAGGACAATAGAATGCTTAAATTACGATTTCCCTTTTTGCATATTTCATGTTATTGTGTCCTAGTATTTTGGCGCTACACATTTTTACCCTTCACACTAGTCATTATCATTTTCTAAAGTATTAAAATATTTATTTTTCCTTTTTTTGTTGTTCTCATTTATGTTTTTGTTTTCATTTTTGTTTTTGAGACAGCGTTGCACAATGTAATTCAGGTTGGCCTTGAACTCACAGTAATCCTCCTGCCTCAGCCTCCAGAGTGCTGGGATTAGAGGCCTGTGCCACCATCACCAGCTTTTATTTTCCTATTTTTTTTCAATGAGTTCTTTTTTTGTTTGTGTGGGTACCAGGGGTCGACCTTAGGACCTCGTGTGCCAGCAGGCGCCCGTGCCGCTGAGCGATATCACCAGCCCCTTTTTCGTATGTGGGTTCCGGGAGTCGAACTTGGGCCCTTGCGTTTGCCAGGCAGGCGCTTACGCCGCTGAGCCATCTCACCGGCCCTCAGTGAGTTCTAATTCTTTCTTCTGGACGGAATTTACTACTTTCCAAGGAACAAATGTTAGTGTTTATCTTTGTAAGTGTATTTTGTTTCTATCAGAGGATAACAGTTGCACTATTAGTGGCCATTATATCCTATGGATAATATTATTCTTCCAATTGAGTTTTGAAAGTATTCTGTCTTTTCCTTCTATTGTGCTTCAGATTTTATCTTTAAGTTCCATATTTCCATGTATGTGTGTTCTGAGGATTTATATTCTGGAACTACGTATGAATAAAGTAAAATTACTTCATACTCAAACCATATATAACAATATATTTTATATTGCATTTAATACAGTTAGTGTGTGTGTGTATTCCAACTCTGTCTTTCAAAAATTTGAATTTTTTGTCAAAATATCTGGAGATAGATGAAATCATCTGTTTGACTTAAAGTGAGACTTCAATTTTGGTGAGTAGATTTTATTGACCTATGTAGTAAGAGGCTATACAGTTTGACCCCTGCATGATTAATAAAAGAGTAGTTCATTTTACTGTGATGTATAGATAGCAGGTGGTTAACACAAATTTGAATAGATAAATAATTGATATCTGAAAACTAATCACTTTCTAAATTGTGGAAATTTTAGGATTTCTGGATTTTAACTTTTAATTACATCATCTTAGATATTATACAATACCTTTACTTAAGAGGGGAAAATTCTTTTCTTTCATTGCTCTTGCTAAGTATGTATTTTTTTATTTATAGTATGAAATGGCTTCAATCATGTCTATTATATATAAGAAACTTTTATGTAACTCTTTATACAGCATATTTATTTTAATAGATAAATTCACATCATATTTGGAGTGCTAGTACCCTACTTTGTTACTCATACTCATTTCTGTATACTTATTAATCTTTTAATCATTAAAATTAAGTGCTTTTTATATTAGAGCCTACACAATTATTTCTGTATTTTTAAGATAAAGTCAGCTAATTTTTCTTTAGTTCAAATAACCAAAATATGGAAAATTAACATCATGATACATGTATATTATACATACTATATATGTATGTATATATTAGATTGATAAATATACTGACTTTGGGAAATCAGTTTAGAAGTAGTGACATACATAAGAGAATACTTAGAAAACGAGCCAAAAAATGTTTGGCAGCAGTACTGGATAAATATTGAAATGGTATTACTTACTTTGCCAATATCTAAGGTAGAACATGACTTCTTAGTATTTGCGATGATTTTGAGCTGGCTCTGCATCTAGATATACTAGGGAATTTTTCAAATCTGGCTTTAGAGTTCAATTCAATTGTGATTTTGTGCTATATTATGAAGACACTGTTTTCGCATGCCTATCAATTTCTTATTAGTTTGACATCTTCAATTGTCCATTGTTTTCTTTTTACTTGCCTTACTTAATCTTTTCTATGATATATTTTATTCTCCTAGAGGTCCTTTTGACCCTTAAATATCTGTAGACATTTTACACTACCTCTGAATATCATTAGCAGTAAGATAGCTGTTACTTTTTTTCACTTTCCTTAACTCTGTTTTAATGAGCTTCTATAAATATTTTCTTTATAAGTATGTTTACCTACTAGTTTTTAAAGTCTTCTACTTAAATAGATGGTATCTCTCTTCTGCCCAAATCTTTATAGTATCATTTTGCAGTGCTTAACTTTCTGAGAAATGCATTAGTAGTTATGAGAGTACCTTTGAGTGCAGTTAAACAAGTCTGGTATTACAGTGCTTCTAGGTGATATAATTCTATGGAACTACTGTAGGCCCACTGTTGGCCAAAGTATCAATAGGTACTTTGCAAAATGTAATAAATGCAAAATTTATTTTGCATACCATAAATTTGTTAATTTTTTCAAATATTATAGTTTTTCTTCAAATATCTCTTAAGTTCATGATTTGTAATTAAATATTCCTCTTAAAATTTACATGTTATTTCTTTTTTTGAGTTAATATTTGCTTTTCACTTTCTCATTAGTCATGTAAGTTATTTCCACATCAGCAGCAAACACTTCATCATCAGTGTTGGTACAGCAGTAGAATACAAGCTCCGTGAGAGTACAAACAACATCAACCTTCTTTAACTGGTGCAAAATTGCTTTTGAACAACTACATTTATGAATGAATGGATGAGGGGAAAAGTTGAATTTCAAAATTTACTTTCAAAATTGTATATAACCGAAAGTATTCTGTGCTCTTTAGGCCTAAAGCATTTTGACTTCTCTTACAAGTGTTCAAGTGCCCTTTTCGGCATCGTAGAGCAGAAAGAATGCAAGCTTTGCAACCAGGAAGTTCTTGTTTTCAATCCTGGTCTTGTCATTTAGTAGCTGTGCAACTCTGAGTCCTTCAATTTCTTAATATAGGAAGGGGACAACATTCTCTTCCTGCAGGGTAGTTTTAACAGTTGCAAACAATGCATTTCCCAAAAAAGATGTTCAAATACTATGATATTATCTTTTCCATTTAACACTGCGAGACAATGTGAGTCACATAAACTGGTATGTACATTAAAAAATAACTAATATATAAGACAATTGGTCTTAGACATTGTTCACTGTTACTTGGTTCTCTAATTAGTTTTACACACACACTGTATCTTCTTTTATTTCTATGTCTATTTTCATATCCAAGTTTATTTGTACAACTTTACTTGGAGATATAAAAGTGTCTTCTCTAGCTCATTGTCTCACTTTACATCTTTGATACTACAATAATAGTGCATTACTCAGGGACTGGTTGCAAGAAAATGAGCTACTCTCTGGATTTCAAGCGGTGAAGGAATTTAATACAAATAACTAAGTGTTTTACTGAACCACTGGAAAGGCTGGGAGAATAAAATTCAGAGAAAGATGGCACAAGCTCTCCATTCTGCCACAATCCTTCTGAATGTCAGCAAATTGCATAGACCACAGGAAACCACCAGCAATTTTCACCTCTGCTTGTATCATTAAAACAAGTGATTTGTAGGGAAATGCCTAGAGGCCATGGGCACTCATGTCCTCAGAAGCTCACACTTATGCTTATCACCACCAGGAAAGCCATAATAAATCTTCAGATTCCTCCTAGTTTGCAAATCTGATACAAGATTTTGGAAATGTGATGGATACTCATGGTTCCAGCACCTGTGATACAGAGGGGAGCAGGGCAGGAAGTATGATACTGAGTTGCCAGCAGACAAGGTGGTAAAACTCCTCCTGATAATATTGTTCATTTTTACTCCAAATCCTCAGGCATACTGTCTCTATTTTGAATTCTGATCTCCATTCTTCCTATTATTTCAATACTTGTTGTTTAATAAATAAATGACTTCTTCCACAGAATGAGGTCTACTTGTTAGGATATATACTACTGTTTCTTTTGCATCTTTATATCTCATTTCTCTCAGAAATTCATCCTTTTTAAAAGTCAGCACATAGACCAAAATTAAGCAAACTATGGCAGGATGGTCAAACCCCCGCAGCTGCCTATTTTTGCAAATAAACTTTTAGCTGGAAAACAGCCATGCCCATTTTTTCTATATTGCCAGTGGCTGCTTTTATTCCACGTCAGTGGCTTTGAATATTTTTAATACAGACCATATAGCCCACAGTGCCTAAAGGATTTACTTTCCTGCTCTTTATAGACAAGGTTACTGACCCCTGATAAAGATAATATATTAATAAAAGGAAAATCTACCTTTGACTTTTCTCTTTTACTTGCCAATTGAATTTTTTCATGATTGGTCTAATGAGTACAGACTTTTTGATCTCATGCATAAATTATGGCACAAAACTATAGGTATTGTGTGGAATTATATCAGTGATCTAAAGAATAAAAATATCATACACCCAGCAGAAAAAGGGCTCATTAAAACAAAACAGTGGGCCAGTGAGATAGCTCAGCGACATAAGTGCCTGCCTGGCAAGCACAAGGTCCTGTGTTCGACTCCTGGTGCCCACATACAAAAAAAGGGCTGGTGATATCTCTCAGCGGCACGGGCGCCTGCTGCCGCGTGAGGTCCTGAGATCGACCCCCGGTACCCACAAAAATAAAAAAAAATAAAAAATAAAAACAAAACAAAACAGCGAATGTGTTCTAAATCAACCAACCTCCTTTCATACAGTTTGTAGTTTCATTTATATCCTTCAAACATCCTATATCAAATAGTGCACCATGTCATGTCTTCTTGCCTCGTAGGTGCTCATCTGTTCACAGGGCAGCCTAATTCTTAAAACCTGTAGTCATTCTTGAGTGATGATCTTTGACTTTTAAACGTTCCTTGTTTTAATAATATTGTCAAGCTATATGATATGATAGTAAGTCTATTTTTAACCAATAGTTAGGCCTTAAATCTTACTAGCAAACTTGATTTTGTTGGTCATACTTGAGCCATGCAGGCAACTGTAAATTTGAAGCCTTTATTTTCTCTCCATCTTAGGATTTACCTTCATCTTTCCCCTTTTTCATTTTTTTAAATCTATTTCTGTCCTTCAAGTTAATGTTTATACAAGACTAGGAGGGAGGCAGGGAGAGAGGAAGGGGCAAAGGGAGAGAGACAGAGAGAGAGAGAGAGAGGAAAAGGGAGAGGGAGAGGGAGAGAGAGAGATTGTATATGTGAGCACTCTAAACACATTTCATATTACCTATTAACAATCACTGTTTCTAATCGACTGTTATCAACTACGTCTCATTCTGCATCATCTTCAGCAACTTTTTAATCTTGTGAAACAGAATACATTTCTCTGTACATGTGCCTTGTCTCTGCATGACCTTGTTCTTTGTTCTTCATCTCACGTCTTATTCTACATACTTTCTCACTTTGCTCTTTGATTTCTACTATTTTTGCTTTAATCCTTATAATTTCTTAACCTCTTTTAAAAAAGGGTTTTTCCTTGTCATCATTAAATACTTCTACAGATAGAAGTACTATTTTGTAATTTAAGGCATTTCAATATTCTCCTTTCCTTGACTACATTTCTTATGTAATTCTAACTAGCTCCTTCAGGATCTGAAATCCTGAAAGGTGAATAGTTCAGACTTCCTCTTGAATATATGTTTATTCATTTTCTCTCAGCTTAATAAGAATTTATTCCTTTTCCATGCTTTTGAAAAATGTGCCATATTTTGAGGATTTAATTTAACAGTTCCTAAGATGTAGGAACTGTTCCTTTACATTTTATAATGCTTATTTTCACTTCGCATGAATATAATCATTTTGAAGACCATCCAAAGCTAAGTTAGTTTTAGTCGTAAACATGATAGCAAATATCTAAATACAAGATCTCAAATCCTGAATTCTTACAAAGTGTTTCTAAGTGTGTTGTACTGTGACAATAGATAACTTCCAGTTAGTTCCAGTTTTTTCATCTGTTATGGAACAACACTAGCAACTCCTCTGAAGATATAGAATCCCTTTCCTGGGTGAAATACGGATATGAAAGGATTTTGGCATCTATTTGTATAAATGTGTAATCCCTAATTTATTTCTGTGATTTCATATTTTATAACACAGATCTTATATTATTAAATATATTCACAAAAATCTGTTAACATTATTCTTGTCCCACCAATCCATATGAAATTAGCTGTATGTTTACATTTCCCACTAGCCACATGTGACCATTTAACTTTTTTTTTTTTCCTGTGGGTACCGGGGGTCGGACTCAGGACCTCAGGTGCCAGCAGGCGCCCGTGCCGCTGAGCGATATCACAGGCCCTTTTTTCGTATGTGGGATCCGGGAGTCGAACTCAGGATCTCGTGCTTGCCAGGCAAGAGCTTATGCCGCTGAGCTATCTCACTGGCCCTTGACCATTTACCTTTAAGTCGGTTAAAATTAAATGAAATTTAAAATTCAGTTCTTCAGTTATATTAGTCAGATGTCAAGTGCTCAAGAGCTATATGTAGCTGGTAGCTAGCACATTGGACAGCTCAGATGTAGATCATTTTCATTCTTGTAGGAAGTTCTGTTAGACACCAAATATTAAACAACTCATTTCCTTTATCTGTAGTATATTTCTCCCCATTATATTAAGCTCTCTTAAAAATTGTTTTTACAAAGATTGTGTAAACTTGGTTTCTTTTTATTAGAATTTGTGCGCTGCACCACTAAACTTTAGTTGTCTTTTGTTCTTTGTATTATTTACTCCTATCTTTGGTTTACTTTTCCCATTTTTGGCATTGAATTCAGCCAGATTCTCTTCCCTTGGATTTCCCTTTCTGTTCCCTAGATCAGTGAGTCTCAAATGTTTATATGCATCAAGATTACTTGAGAAAATTATTTAAACATATATTGAAGCCCTCACTGCTAGAGTTTCTGATTCAGACAGTTTGAGAGGATGCCAGATAATTTGCAATTGTATCAAATTCACAGGTTTTGATATGGGAGCTCCCACCTCTGGAGACCATCCCTAGGAAGGGCTTGTAATTTCCTTTGCTTACTTTCTTTTATATAGAGAGCTTTTCTTCACATACTCCTCTTAAAATTTTTCTATATAACCTACATATTCCTTCCTCTGTTTTTTTTTTCTACTTATCATATAATCCCCCCCATAACTTGAAATTCATCTCCTTTAACTCTACTTAAATCTAGCCACACATGCTGCCTGTGTTTTCCTATTGCTTCCCTAGGAGATGTTCAAGATTTAACTTGTACAGGTGCTTCTTGTTCTCTTTCCTTTTTCTCTTGCATGCTGGCTCTTTAAGGTGGCTTGACTGTGCCACTTGTATGTTCCTGTCACCGTGACATGTCCTTGGGGATTTACTTTTTGTTTTTACTAGTGACTGTCTTATCAGAATGCACTAAGGTGTCCCTGCACTCAAGACCAAAGCTACGTTTCCTAAGTGTTCTGTACTTAAGTGACCTAGCAAGTGACAGTTATGTCATGTCGTTAGCTGTTCTCCATATAGCAGCAAAAATATTTCTCTGTACCTTAATGAAAATCTCTTGGCAGGTGGTCAGGACACTTCCCACTTTGTCACCCTTCTCATTTACTTTCTCAATTGCTGTCTTCAGCCCAAGTCTCCACCTGTCTTCTACTTCTTACTGAGTTGGCTTATTCTTATTCACCCCTTAAAAAACAAATGTCATAGTGTCCTGATTTGACTTCTAAAGTCTTGATCCTTTTTCTTCTTGTATAGTCTCTAGAAATGTTTTTGTTTTTCTTTTGAATTGAAATTTTCATCAAACATTTTACTTTCTAGCATTTGAATTACTGCATATGTGCACACTAGATTTATTCCAATTGAATTAAGATGTGGATCTCAACTTTATTTCTTGCTAAACTAATTCTCATCCTCTTTGCAGCAACTTTTCAGGATAAGGCCTTGTACTGTTAGAGAGGCCTCTACAGTTAGAAAACCTGTTTTTACCTTCTGCCTCTGCACCTCATTTTGCTCACCTGCATAATAGTAGCATTTATTATTTGGAATCATTGAGAAGAACAAATGAGAGAAGAAACTTCACATAATCCCTGGATCATGGTAAATAAAAAATCATGGCTATTACTGATGTTGCATAATTATATTTTCCCATGAAGAATGTTATTTATCTCTTTTATTTTGCAGAAAATGCAATAGACAATTTAGTAGATAAGTTTGCAGTAGTTTCCAGTTTTTTATTGTACTGTCCTATTATTTTTACCTTAACTTAATCTATTCCAACTTTGTCTTTATCTTTTTTCTCATTTTCAGTTTAACACTGACCAAAAAAAAGACAAAAATAACAACAAAATAAGAACACAAACACAACAATTTTCTTAACACACTTCCCTCTTGCTGTTCCAAATGTTCTTAAATTTTGCTTTTTATTCACACTTTTATTTCAGCCTGCATTCCAAATGAGATCAAATCATTGACAACTCTTACCTTTGTAATAAGCAAGTGAAACAAATAGAGCAGAAATTACTATGACACTTGGACAGATATGAGAAGTGAGGGCCAAAACGACAGGCATAACTTAGCAATCCTGACACAACCATATGCAGTAGTATAGGGCTATACTCATAAAGGGGTGCCTTCCCTTGGAGACATTGCCAATTTTTTAAATGTAGGTGTCTTCCAGTAAGTATCTTGAGGAATAGCTCCTATTTTCAATTTGCCCAGAAGTGCCCAATAGGCTCATATTGGCTAACAAACTCAATTCTTTATTCAGCATTCTGTACAATATATGTTGCTATTTTCTAATTCCTTTTATCCTCTTATCCTTTTATCACTATTATACTTTGAACAGCCCATCTATTTTCTTCTTCTTTTTTTTTTTTTTTGGGTACCGGGGTTCGACCTCAGGACCTCGCGCTTGCCAGGCAGGCACTTATGCCGCTGAGCTATCTCACCGGCCCTATTTTTCTTTTTGTAATGCAGAAAAAATAAGGTGTCCTATTCAGTTGCGAAGACAAGGCAAAAATATTGAAAGCTATTGAAAATTTAGGGGAACATTATTGAATGTGATTAAATAGTACATGGTGTGGGATGACAACTGTGTCATAAATGGTAGGATGATATTTAGGGAGCTGTATTTGTTAATGTGAGATAGACAGATTGAAATAGAAAAGCATTCAGGATATTATAGTTATCATAGCAGAAAGCCATTACACTCTGACATGGTGTACCACAAAGTAATGATGGAGATGATTTGGTTTATACAATAGGTTTTCTAGGACACTAATTGCAGAATTTTGCAGCTAGTTGGCTATTAGATGACAAGGGGAATAAAACTGACAAATATTAGATAACCAGGCTGATGATGTAAGATGGAGAAACAGTGAAAAATATTTAAGAGAAAAACAGATTTTAGAAGAAAAGCAAATATTTTATTTGAAGATAGGGGTGGTATTCTAGTAGAAATTCCATCTAGGTGATAGAGAAATGAGTCTGGAAATTAGTGGTAAAATTGGTGATAGAGCAAGACATTATAGGTAACTCATTAGAAGTGTTTTTGAAAGATGTTAAAGAGGTTCAGTTCCCCAAGGCCAGGTAGAATCAGACTGCCATTATCAAAGTGCCACAGCCTGAGCAACTCATGACGGTGAGAAATAGATGGATGAAGAGCTAGCGCATGATTTGGAGATAGAGGTTCTCCAAAAAAGTGATACTCGGTATTGTTGAATGCTTCTCATAAATTAAAATTAGGATTACTAAAACTCATGATTTCTTTTTTTCTGGTGATGTGTTATATATTTTAAAAATCACATCTTCCTTTTACTATCAATTAAAATCCCCATGAGCGCTACCCGTTTTGTGAACACCAACCGGAAACATTTTCTGACCTAACCCCTTTCTATGCAATGGAGAGGTTTGATGTAAAAGAAATGCCTTTCACTCTACATAAAAATAAGAATAAGAATAAGAATATACATTATCCTTATTCAATAAGGCAGAGGGAATTTTTGTTTTTTAAATCTTCACAGGAATTCATCAACACCTCATTATCTTCTGCAGGGAAGAAGCGCGGGATGCAATACTGTCTATCTTCAATTAAAAATGAGGACAGCACAAGTTAAGGCAATTTGAGCTTCAATAAATAACAACTACAAATAATCGGAGCACACCAAATATTTAAAAACTCATAAGTACATAAACATGCTAAGAAAAGAAAGCTCATTAGTCGTGATTGGAATTTACTGTACCCCAACTCATTATACAAAGAAACAAAGGGAAGGAAGATTATATTTGGTCTTCCTTTTCTGTACCAACCATATTTCAGGCTAATCAAATTGGAAATAAAGAAATCTTTTCTGTAGTATCACAAACCCAGAGCTTTGTGTATGTGAGGCAAATACTCTTATAGTGAGCTACAACCCTAGGCCCCAGGAAACTTATTTTTGAAGAACAGTTTCAGCTAATAAATCTAGGAGGCCTGGGAGAATATCATCATTTTGCAGCTCATAATGAAATGATCATCAGGCAATTAAGTTAAAGGTTGATGGGGCCTTTGAGCATGGAGGGATCAGGCTGAAATCTCCTGAACCACTAATAAATCTTAGCATCACTAAGATGGCACATCCAGAAATTGGGAAACACTTGAGGTCTCGTGCCTAGGAAGTATTTTTACCTAATTTTTAAAAAAGATGAATGTCCTCTATAACATTCATGCCTGACTGCATTAGCTCTCTTACCTTTGTTGCGAAGAGTTTAAAAACATTATTCTGTGCTTTTAGGACTCAGATTGTTAAAGTAGTCTCTGAATTTTTAATGTGAAAAGCTTTTAATTTTTTTAAGCCTCAATCCTTTAGTAAATATGTCAAATGCAAACTTGGAGGTCATAATGGAGAGAAGAAAAACCAGCTTCACATGACTTTATGACATTATATTCATTGTTATTTAGTAAAAAGCTAAACAAAAATACCATATTGCTGAATATTCATATAACCAAATATTTATGTCAAACATGGTCAATAATGGGAAAGTGACAAAATATTTATTTGCTAGTGCGTGTAAACTCTTAGGATAATTATCTAGGTGTAACCGTCCTTGAAATTTATGGAATTATAAAAAACTCTTAAGTAATTACAGACAAATGAATAGGAAGCAGGGGTTGTTGACACATGGCAGGGCAACCAATCGAAAGTCTTTTGTATAGATCTTTACACTGCCCAAAAGAGAACACACTTCATTTGAAGTTGGTAAATACCAACATGCTTGGCTTTTTTCAGATCAAAATGTAACCAAACCTGTAGCAGTCACTATGGATGGAGCTTGAAAGCAACAACATAGGGACTTTTAGGTTTAGCTCTGTAATAATAATGCTTATAAATAAAATATACAGTGTGTAAAAATAAAATGTCTCTTTTCTATATAAATATACTTTAATGTTCAAAAAATACACATCGTGTTCATAGTTTAAAACAGGAGTTGGGTGAACAACAACAGTAGCAAAAGAGATGGTTGGATCATATCCAAGTGTAGTCGAAAGAGTCGGTAAAATGTGAGTTTGATTGCTGGCTCTTCTGATTATCAACAAATTACATTGCATCTCTAAACTTAAGTCTTAACCACTATGACACGAATAGTGATACTAACCCTTAGGTAAGTGTCAGAATATATGAGAAAATTTCTTTAAATTCCTTACCACAGTGCTAGCACATTATAACAATAAGTGGTAACTGTTATGATCAACATCTATCATGATAATGAATTGCAAATTAAACAGAAATGCAAGGGGTTAAAATATAGCAAAAATCAGAATAAAACTTACATAGATCAATTGCTGATCTATGACTGGAAGGAAACGTTTTAAATAACAGAAGACATCATTTAAAAAAGAGCATAAATAGAAAACCTTAGGAATTTGAAACCAAGAAAAAAGTAACTATTGGAAAAATAATTGCAACAAAACTAATAAATATTTAATACCCTTAATATATAGAGGGATTTTACAAATAAGTAGGAAAATTTAAATCTGAAAAAGAATAAAAGAGCATGAATAGAAAAAAATTCACGACACTCACAGAACTGCAAAGTAAAAGAAATATAAAAGACGAAATGACATACAGAAGATTAGTATAAAGAGGAAAGCAGAAGTAACTGTGTATAATCCTACCCTTTATTGGTATCTCTGCCAGACATATCCACATAATACAAGTGCACATGCACTTACACATATATGCACACACACAGAATCAGGATATCCTGATTGCTTTGTACTTCAGTCAGTATACTACATTTTTATGTATGTGATTCACATGATTTCTCAAGGATAATTCTGAGTACACTTATTTTGGCATATAACGGCCTTCTTCACAAACTCCTTTTTTTTTTTAATATGCGGGTACTGGGAGTCGAACTCAGGACCTCGTGCTTGCCAGGCAGGCACTTATGCTGCTGAGCTATATCACCGGGACAACTCTTAAACCAACTCACCAAGTAAAATGCAACTGTACTATATTGCTACATTATTTTTATCAAATAATTTGTCACAATTTGTGCTTCCGCCAGATGTTTAAAGGTACATTCTCCCTCATCTTTGCTAATACCGGGCTAAAATTCTCTAAAGTTAATGGGGTAAAATCAAGTTAATAGAAAAAAAGTACTTAATTTAATTAATAAATATAAGGGTTGTCTGCCACATTTCTTTTTAACGAAATACAGCAGTGAGACTGATAGTAAATCAGAATTCTACTTCAACAAATAAAAGACAAATAAATTGTTAATCTTTTCTCACCTGGAAGCCTACAACTAAGATAACAACAAACCTAATTTTTGTTTTATGAGAAACAGATCCTCAGAAATACACCAACACCTTATGGTGCTATGCTGGATTGATCTGAAAAATCTCGAAAGGTCTGGATTAATGTACCTAAAGTTAGCTCATGTCCATCAAGGCACTTCTAGTGTGCTGGAAATTTCAGCATAATTTAACTTCCAAAGTCAAATTTGATTCCACTATAATTCTCCTAAAAATTTAATTAACTTTAGAAAGGCAATTATGTGAAAATTACTGCTGTTTCAGTCATGTACATATCAATTATATTATAAAAATTCTTGCATAATTTGGTGCATGCTAAAGTATGCAGTAGCCATTCTCTCTAGTTTATGAGGTTAGCTTGTCCATCTGTAGAATTCTGGTTACTTACAGTGCGGTCTTAACATTTAGAATAAAACACTGGGGTATGCTTTTCATTTGTAAATGCCTCCAAGTGGGCAATTACTTTGAGAGATAATCTGAGTTTGCTTCAGTAGAGTGCTTAATGAAGTAAACTAATACAATGAATAATTCATTGTGTTTAATATTTTAAAATACTACAGGTAGTACAGGCAAAGACTGATTTACTTTTGAAATAAAGAATGTTAATTTCAGTTGATCATTTTAAATAACAGGTCTTTAACAGAGCAGAGAATTCAATAAGCCTGAAATAAAACGGCACAAATATCTCAAGATTTTGCTTCAAGAAGAGCCAATATAGGAAACATGACTTCCTGTAACCCAGTCCACTTATTCATCTACCATCCACAAGTCCAAACATCCTACCTTGTCAACAATCATCTGAGAAAGAGAAGTCCATTCTTTCTTTATGGTAGGAAAGTATGATATTTGGTCAAGACACTGTCAAATACATAGCTGCACAGTCGTTAGGTTGATAATGTCTTAAAAGACAACACTTAGCTGAAAGAAATCTTTTACTGGAGAAAAATGAATCAATTACTTGGGGAAAAGCAATGGATATGAAATTTTCTTGGAGAGCTTACTCCAGGGAAATTAGTTTAGTGACTCCTCTTTAGGGAAACATACTATGCCTTACTAGAAATTAATAAAGGCTTATAACATCTAACACATAATAAGACTTTAACAAATACCAGAAAGTGATATATATATATATATATATATATATATATATATATATATATATTTGTTTATTCGTATAATCTTTACAACAATCCTATTAGGTAGATTCATTATTGTTCACATTTTACTAAAGAGGACATTAAGGTTCAGTGGACTTAAGCAGATCACACTGATGTCTAATGGATTCAAGTGCCAGACTAAATCCATAGTCCAGTAACAACCATATTATCTCAAGAAAGAAAAATATAATGTGAAGTTTTAAGAGTGAATTTATTTTCAGTATTGGGGATTGAAGCCATGCTCTTGGCAATGACCTACATCCTCATTCCTTTTTTAATGTTTGTTTGTTTGTTTTATGTTTTTTTGAGACAAGTTCTTATTAAGTTGCTAATCTGCCCAGTTGCCAATTTGCTCAAAGGCCAGATCTATCCTGGAGAGCTAGAATTACAGGTGTACACTCCCATGCCCAAGCTGAGTGAATTTTAGATTTGACTATTAAAGGGAGATTTTTTTTGTGAAAGGAATATGTATTATTACCTGGAGAAACTTGTTCAAATTTGAAGTTTTTGACTTAGGAAATTAAAATACCTCTTTCTGAGGGGACAAGGTGAAGACTGTGGCCAATGTTCATTTTATGTTGTTTTGAGCAATTATTATGTCTTCTGAGCCATCCTACAGATTGAAGGTTGAGGATTATAATCTGTAACAATTTTGTTTTGTAGTATATTTATGGCTTGACACAAATGTACTCATAAATATCTAATCTTTTGAAGTGTTAACATCTCAATGATAATAGCTGCTCAGTGAAAGAATTTTCAATACCATGTCCTAAATAATTTTATCTGAAGTTAAACTGAAACTCAAAAATGTTACCGTCTTACTCCTTAGAGTGGTACCAGAGAGATACCTGAGTTTAAAAAATTAAACTAGTAACTCAAGATTGTCATATGGTCCTCAGTTCTAAAATGTGGGCACTTGACTAATATTGGATAAATAGACATTTCTTTTAAAAATATACTGTTATCAAAGGTCATGTAATTTTCACATATCCAAATACATGAAAAATATCATTATTTGTCTCAGTTGTGCAGCTGTCAGACATGCTATTTCCTGATTTTCACTTTCTCTTAAAATTATTTTTAAAAGGTACAGAAAATATATATAGTGTGTTACTTTTTAAATAACAGATTATATATATGTATAGAAGTCTATTCTATATATGTATAGAAGTCTAGTCTATTCTATATAGACTTCTATACATATGTATATATATTTAATCTTACACATTTTCATAAATAAGCCCTCAAAGCCTCCCTAAAATACTAACAAAATGATTACTGATTAAAATAATATATTTTCTGTACCTTTTAAAACTTAATCTATAATTAAGTTTATATTTAACTGGAGATATTTCCTTAAAAAGAATTATTTTTTCTAAAATGCTATATATATATATATACAAAATCAGAGGCCAAAATTGCTGTTTAATTAACAAACACAAAGTTGTCCTCAGCATGGCTGTGTTCCAAAGCAAGCTCACTTAAGAACATTAAAACTTAAATTTCATGTAAATTTCCTATGTCACAAAATATTCTTTTTTTCCCTGAATGTTTAAAAATGTAAAATCCATTCTTAGCCTGTGGCCTTATAAAAAAGACAGTGGACCAGATTTGGTTGGGGTGTCATCTGCTGACCCTGCTCTAAGTCAGTTCCCAATATTTTTTAAAATTATAGACAATTGAATGTATAAACTTATCAGATTGAGGAAATTTTGATGAATTAATACTCCTTATGAAAAAATTTAAGTAAATTTACAATGATTCAAGTTACAAAACTAATTATGGCTGAAAAAGTAAATGGGAAAAACAACTAATCATGACAGTACTCAGTTGGTATACTTTCAAGTGTTTATCTTCAATCTTTGGGTAATATATGCATTCTTAAGATGAAGATAAGAATCTGATATACTCACACTAACTTAGAATGAAAATATGTCAGTATATTTACACAGTCTTGGTCTTTATATTGAAAAATTCCATGGAACAGTAACTTGGTGGAACTCTGGATTCTATAGAATATACTGTAATTAGAAAATTACATAGACATGTTGTGTTAACTTTTTCCAATATTCCTCATGGGTGTACCTGAAGAAAATTGAAATAAAGATTGTTTACATTTGTTATGAAAATCACCAGATGGTATATAGTCAAAACTCTGTCCTTTCAGAAGATTTCTGCATTGTTCTTTTCATGGTAAGCACTCACCACCAAAATGTGCCATGTGAGTTCCCAGTAGAAAAATACATTCCCTAAGTTGCATCTTAATGCAAAACTGTATAATTCATCCTAATGTAAAATCTTAATGATCCATGGCCCTTGCTCATTTCTTCTCAAATTGACCCTCTGATGGGGCAGGGGAAAAAGAAACTCTACCTTTTCACAAATAAGCACAGAAAAATTTGTTTCTAGTTAGACTCAATCCTCTAAAGAGAAATTTTAAAGAAAGGAGATTTGGAAAGAGTTCAAGTTCAAAAACTGAACTGTTTGTCTCTGCAATTTGAATACTAGTTAAATAGTTTAAGGAACATTCTTTATTTATGCCAGTGTTGGTGACATTGATTCCTAATCAGTAATACAGCATTTTCAGTATCTTTATCATAAAAACTCACTTTCATCAGTAAGAAAAACCGGCTCTGTTTTTAATGACATTTGAAATACTTGATATAGAAAATATGTGTATGATGGATTAATTGATCTTTTCAATTTGTTTTCAAGTAAGTTACCTCACAAGGAGGGTGCAGAATGTTACTATTTTGACTACAGATATTTTCTCCCTAAGAGATAACTATGGATTAATGGAACGAATTTAGTTCTCAGACTATAAAATTCTGTATATCTACATTTATTTTTATTATATATATCTATATCTTTATATATTAATATATATCACAAAAATGTGTGTATACATATATATCTACATTCAGAATTCAACTAACTCTTCCTTCTGAATCTTATTTGAACACATACTTGAACATGTTTAGTGTGTCCCTGTTTATTCAAAAACGAAGCATGAATTTTATTTAATGGCTTATGAAATTCTCTACAACTATCCAGTGGAAAAAGAAATTTATCTAAAACACAATGAAGGGCTGATGATATGGGTCAGCAGCATAAGCGCCTGCTGGCAAGCGCAAGATCCTGAGTTCGACTGCCGGTACCCACATAAAAAAATAAAATAAAATAAAATTGAAAAAAAAAGGATAATAAATGATCACTGGTTGTAAGCTGTCTCTTGTCATTGTGAAATTCTGAGGATTTTGATTCAGAGTTACCTTTCAATTAAATGAACAGTATTGCTTACTGCTTCTATCATGCAAATATGTGTACTTAAAATATATCTGTTATATAGGAGATCTTAATGTTGAATAAATCACTTGCTATATTTTTACTTTTCATATTTACAGAGACATGATAGACTGTAACTTCTTGCATGTCCTAAGTAGCCCATGAAGTTTAAACATATGATGCAGGTTTTAATTTAAGATCTCTGATTTTACATTCATAAAAAATAACTCACTTTAGTTGAAATTTTAACTACAGGTCTAGTTCTACAAAATTCTGATTTTCATCATCTTTACTACATTGATTTTGTGCACGTTGATTTTTACTTTGTGTTATATAAAAGTCAATATGTTGATCTATAAACACATCTGCTGCTTAGATAGTGATTATTTTAGAAGTGGCTCTTTCCAGTTATAGCTCTGAGAATTGGTAGTGTGTGCTCCTGTCAGCTCTTCCCAGTCATAAACCTTTTGGATAATTCAAAGAGCTATGTGAAAAAAATAGTCTTTTGTTTAATTCAGCATTAGTGTATAGATTACAATTGTGTTTGTGAGAAAAGATCTTTTTGTGTATTTCCTTCAATTCTAGAGTGTCAATATCAATATTATACTGTGATTAGAAATTGTATGAATACAGCCATATGCTAAATCATCAGTTTGTTAGAATTCCTAAGCACTATAACATTGCCTGTAAGACAATTTTTAATCTGTTGAGTTGCCTTTGATATATATATAATATGACAGTCTAACTAGAACAGCTTTATTTAGTATAAATGTTCTATATTTATGTGATGGTAGGGTTCCCTAAAGCTGAGCTGTTAGCCTAAAGTGTTAAAAAATAAACAAACAGGGCCGGTGAAATGGCTCAGTGGCATAAGCGCCTGCCTGGCAAGCGCGAGGGCCCGAGTTCGACTCCCGGATCCCACATACGAAAAAGGGGCTGGTGATATCGCTCAGGGGCACGGGTGCCTGCTGGCGCGCGAGGTCCTGAGGTCGACCCCTGGTACCCACAAAAAAAAAAATAAAAATAAAAAAATAATAAACAAACAAACAAAATTAAGAAAGAAGAAGTTCTCAAGATTGTCACAGCTAAAAGCACCGCTTCTGTTGCATTCTACTGATCAGATGAGCCAAAAGGGCAGCCCATATTCCAGAGAAGAAAGGAGCACAATGCAATTTTCAGTGGAGGAATGACATGCATATATGGAGGGGGAGGAATTGATGAGCCATATTAAAGCCATATATCTAAGAAATAAGTAATATTTAATTAATCTTTAATGTATTGAACATCATTGTCATGAAATCAAGTAAGGAAAAATTGAAAATACATTGCATGTGAAATGCTACAGTGATCTCCATAATTGAAATAATGCATGTAGACCAATGGCTCATTTGATGGAACACAGTGTGACTCAGTGAGTTTGTACTTCTAGCTTTCAAGTAGATGAAGTAGGCAGACCAAAGTTATCGTTTTAGAGTATGCTTCCCAGTCTGGTGCCCTGAGTGTAGGTGGGCATTGGGAAGAATACTCAGTACTTCTATTGCACGTGTTTGTTGCAATATGAAATTGAGATTAAAGGATATAATTCTGAGGAATTTTATGATATTTATAAATTTAAATATTCTAAGAGGAATTTGAAGTGATAATCTTGTCAAGTCTTTCATCATAAGTAGGGATCCTAAAGGCTAGACAGGTTAAGTGACTTCACAAAGCTCTTAATTGTAGTGAGAAGTATATGTAGTGTGGACAGTGACCTTGAATTTTGGTCTTTCTATTGCCAAGTTTCTGCTCTTACGATTGTTCCATGCAGCAACCTTTCTTTCTAAATGCCTCCGATATAAACACTGATTTGGTAGCACATGTAGAAGACCTGTTTTCATCAAATGGTGAATAAGACTTTGTTATTTCATTATATTTTCAGTGTCTTGGGACCTCTACAAGAATAAAAATGTTTAATCAACTTGACAAAATATGGCAGTGAGTAATTTACATGCATATTGTGAGCTGGGGATGATTTAGTTTTGATTGCCTTTAAAGCTTACACAATTTTGGCTCTACTCTGTAAGCAAAAAGAATAAAAAAATTACAACCACAAAATTAAGCACAGGGTTTTTTTTTGGGGGGGGTACCAGGGGGTCGACCGCAGGACCTCGCGCGCCAACACGCACCCGTGCCGCTGAGCGATATCACCGGCCCCTTTTTTGTATGTGGGATCCGGGAGTCGAATTCCGGCCCTCACGCTTGCAAAGCAGGCGCTTACGCCGCTGAGCCATCTCACCGGCCCAAGCACAGGGTTTTAAAAGAGCCCATGTAATATGAAGACGCTCAAGTTCAAGAGTTATCAGCCTATTTCTCAGTCAATTAAGTTAACTAAAATTAGAGAGTTTTGGTCAGACTTTTGGAAGAATGTGTTACTTCTCCAAAGTGTTGCTATTAAGCACAACCAAACTGTAATCTGTTTTTCTCAGCTTTAAAGTGATAGCCTTGCGCCGGTGAGATGACTCAGAGGCATAAGTGCCTGCCTGGCAAGTGCGAGGGCCCGAGTTCAACTCCCGGAACCAACATATGAAAAAAGATAGGGCCGGTGATATCGCTCAGCGGCACAGGTGCCTGCTGGCAAGTGAGGTCCTGAGGTCGACCCCCGGTACCCACACAAAAAATAAAAAAATAAATAAATTAAGTGATAGCCTTCCAACATTTATAAAGAGGTTTGCATGCAATCTTGCTTGTACACAGGAATACAGCTATACTCTCTAGCTCGAAGTTCACAATACTGCCTCTCATAATGATTTAGACACACAGTCCTTCTTTTTAAAAAATTTTCACTAACCAACATTTGGTAAAAAGCGATATTTTAAAAAGCTGGATAGAAGGAAACAAGGGGATAGATCTCTCAAAAATGGGAAGGGATCCAGGAGATTGAGGGGAGAGGGGAAGGAGAAAGGGATGTAAGGAGAATTAAGATATGCCATATACAGGAACCTAATAACCACAATGAATGTAGACATTATATGTCATAAACATGAGCTAAGAGTAATAATGACAACAACAATAATAAAATTGGGGAAAGGGGATTTAGAGAGACAAGGAGGAGGTAGATGGGAAGGGGAAGGGAATTTAAAAAAGGAAACAAGCTGTATTATGTACATGAACCTACCTTCCAAGACGAATGCAAACGTCATGTACAACAAGCATGTAATGATAAAATTAAAAACATAAAAACTGACAAATAAAAATGGTACATATTTGTTAATTTGTGATAGTTTTGACACTTGTATACAATGACCAATGTTTAAATAAAAATATACATAGTCACAATCATTTATCATTTCATATTGGAAATACTCCAGATTCTCTCTGCTAGCTATTTTGAAATATAAAATAAATTATTGTTAACTATATTCACCCTACTGTGCTCTAGAACATTAGTATGTATTCTTCCTATCTAAGTATAATTTTTATGTCTAAACCAACCTGTCTCTTTTTCCCTTTCCCATTCCTTTCCTAGATACTGACAACCACTATACATTTCTGTAGATGTATGGGGCTAACATTTTTAAAGAAGCAATAATATTGATCCTGGAAAGAATTATAAAATGATGCATTATATTGATATATTAAGGCAATGCAGTTTATCTACAGTTTTCAGGAAGTTATTAAATTTTAAATTATTCAACCTAACTTGCTCCATTTACAAAACTGATGCTAAGTGGGAACGTATCTGTTAAAAAAATGTTACTGCTAAAGTGAAAATCATAAAAGTATTCAGAGAAATGATGCATATTCAAAATATTGTTTTTTATTCAATGTCCAGTGTTAATAGTCCGCACATGGAATGCATGATAGGCTTAGAGGAAATAAGGAAAATATTTTACATTACAGAGTGTTTTGAGATAGGCAAGGCATTATTATGTTCCCCATTCTTGTAAAGAAAATCAGTTGCAGGATACGAACTTATTTCCCTGAAGTAACATAGCTGGGATTCAAGCCCAGGACTTACAGCACAAAGGGCAGCAGGCTTTTCACTATGCCACTCTGTTTTTTCCAAAGGCCAACGGAAGTTTATGCCATCCCCACTGTCCTGGCCTACCAGGAAATGATGGCATTCCTAAGGTCTTATAATTTAACTTTTTGTTATGACTGCTTTTCTGTGAGTTATTTAATTAGAATCTGGATCTTTTGGCAGGAAAATCATCAACCCAGCATCTTTCTAATAAGCAGTGTCTTTAGGGGAGAAAGTCAAAGTGAGCAAATAGAGAATAAATGCATGATACTAGCTGCTAGAATATATTAGTTGCAGACAAATTTCAATGGGAGTGTCAGTCACCATGAATTAAATTTTTAAGTGAAGTGGTCTGAAAGGCAAGTATGGAATAGAAAGAAGCTCATATCACAGTACAGAAGCTTTGGAAATTGCCCAAGCCTCATCCCTTAATGGAGGAACTTTTAGGAGCAAAAGCAAGTCCTGTGTTGATAGAATGATATTGGAAAATGCTTTCCAAGGACACTTTTAAGCATTCCTACTCAGATATGATGTTCTGAATATTTTCTCCCTAAGATAAATAAGACTCTAAAAGCAAAATAATCAAATATAATGTAGGCTAACGGGT
The DNA here is from genome assembly GCA_028451465.1 of Erethizon dorsatum. Lineage (NCBI taxonomy): Eukaryota > Metazoa > Chordata > Mammalia > Rodentia > Erethizontidae > Erethizon > Erethizon dorsatum. The sequence continues at coordinate 20,434,880 of CM051842.1, forward strand.
AATACCATAAAGCCTTCTACAGGGTTGAAAATTACTACTAGAGAAACCTAGTTTAGCTTTTAAAAAGAATTGTTGCAGAAGTTAAATATTAAATAATAGTTGAGAAAACAGCGGTTTTACCTGTACTGACACCTATGGATTAAAATGACTTTCTTCCACTTTATTTCAAAATATTTTATTATTGGTAGGTAGAGAATGAAGGGATACTGGAATCTTTTGAGAAATTTTCTCAATAGGGAGAGTGAGATCCTGCTACTAGGGATAATAATACCAGTGTGGTTGTTCATCGTGTTGTACCCTGGAACATTTTAGGTACATATTTTGTCTAATAAATAGCTGATGACATGCTTCTCTGCATGATGTTTATGAGAAACTATTTTTATCTAGTTTTCTTGAAGCCCACGGGTTTCTAAAAATTATGTGTTCTGCTGACATGATTGCAATAACATCTACCAGAGTTGAAAATTGTGCCGATTTTTTCCAGAAAAAGTTGTAAATCCTGTTAAATTGCGGTGTCAAGCTCATAGCTTGCATCGAGGTTAACATGGAGAGAAGAGCAGACTAGCTTCCAGCCAGGGAATGCAAGGGTATTTAGAACTCGTTGTGCCTGAAAATATTTTTCTTAGGTGTAAGTAGTGGATGTATTACCCAGGGACTTAAAACCCAGGCACCTAAAGGGAACTGGATCTTTTCAATCTGTCAAATCATGTATGTCTGGTTTTTAATCATTAACATAAAATTTTCTATGGGACTATCTGAATGAAGTTAGCTTTTAATTAGCAGGAATACACTATTAGAAAATGTATGGTTCTGGCTGAATATATATATACTGAAATATATATGAACAATTTATTGGTATAGTTCCATTATCCAGCACTATTATAACCCATTAAACCTTAAAACTCTTGTCTGTTTTTCTATTGTATTTGTATAAAACCTGAATTGGAACTAAATCCATCTCTCCACGTTCACTCAACTCTTTGAGCATTACAGAATTTCATCATATTGTCTTTCTGACTTTATGATCATGCCATGGTGTCACACAATCTTTGTACTTCTCTTGAACATGCACTTTACCATGTTCTGAGATGTTATTTGGCATATTCTCCTTTAGCATTAAACCTTCTATTCTTTTTCTACATTTTTCACACTCAGCTATGAAATACACAGTTTACCTTTCCTCCCACTAAATATTTTTTAAATGATGAGTTGGAATAGAACAAGTTCACATGTCTAAACTTACTATTTTAACTTTACCTGCACTATGGTATGTAAACTCTGCCTTACACTATCTAAAGCCAATGCCAACATTTGTTTTCTAACTATTTCTGAAAGACTTTTTTGATTGTCTTGTCTCCTATGTCACCAACACTAACCTATGTCCTTTTCAAAGAGAATAAAAATACAGCCTTTTGTCACACATGTTAAGGAAAGTGTCTCATGCTATATGGCCTTATTGACTTCGTACAAAATCCTATCTAAGTATTAACTATTATTATTCTCCTATTGTTATGAAATTTTGTTTTACTTTTTTCCATAAAAAATCCTAAGAGCTGTTTGTATTTAGTGCCCTTTCTATCTCACTTCCCATTGCCTCCTTAGCCAAACCCAAAGCCATTTTCATTCCTTGCAAAATGCCTATGTTAAAGTCACTAATGAATGCTACGCTACCAAATCCAATGGTCCTGGTGTATGTGACCCTTTCTCATGTCGTATGTGAACTTTTTGACCCAGTTGATCACAACCTCCATGTCAACACTGGTTTTCCTCTTTTCTGCCTACATAATTTCTAATTTACTTTATTTCTTTTCTTTCTGCTTGGATTCATTATACTAGAGTTTAAAATCTCGATCCTGAGCCCTCTTCACTTCCTTCCCTCCATAGGTGATCTCACCTAATTCCCTGGCTTTAGATAAAATCTACCAGGTGATGGATGATTCTTAAATACATGTCTGCAGCTCAGATTTTTTTTATTTTAAAGAGAAGAAAAAACAAAACAAAACAAATCAAAAAAGAACAAAATTTCGAAACAACATAATAGGAGGGTAACAATGGTTAATACATTACGTATTGTTATCTTTAAGTTAGTTATTCAGGGTACAAGATATCAGCGTTCAATTGTCCAAACATTACTGGCACAAACCTTACTCTTCAATGAACTAAGTAAAATTAGTAGTGTATCTATCTTAACCATCTTACATATAAATAAATTCTTTTTGTTTTCCCTTCTTTCTTTTCCCCATTCCCCCATCCCAGTCTCTCTTTCCTTTTGACCAGTTTCTTTCTGATTCATCATGTCTATTGTACATTTTGGATCTTATTCACTCTTTCAGTTTCTCATACTAGGGCGACAATACGATGCTTGCACATGTGCATCCGGTTTATCTCACTTATGAGTATTTTCTAGAGTTGCATCCATTTACCTATAAAAGTCTCCAGTTTATCCTTCTTTATGGCTGAATAGTACTCCACTGTATAAAAATACCACATCTTTTTTATCCATTCCTCAGTTGATGGGCATTTGGGTTGTTTCCAAGATCTGGCTATTACAAATTGTGCTGCTGTAAACATGGGTGCACATATATCGCTGTGGTACGATGTTTTTAATTCTTCTGGGAAGATACCCAGAAGGGGAATAGCTGGGTCAAATGGAACCTCTAACCCTAGGTTTTTGAGGAATCTCCACACTGATTTCCACAGTGGCTGTACCAGTCGACACTCCTGCCAACAGTGGAGAAGGGATCCTTTTTCCCCACAGCCCCTCCAGCATTTGTTATTAGTTGATTTCTTGATAATAGCCATTCTTTCTGGGGTGAGATGGAATCTCAGTGTTGTTTTAATTTGCATCTCTCAAATGACTAGTGAAGTTGCACACTTTTTTTGTATATTTATTTGCCATTTGTACTGCTTCATCTGAGAAATGTGTATTCATCTCAGATGCCCATTTTTGGAGTGGGTCTTTAAATTTGGGAGGTCTGATTATTTTGAGTTCTTTGTATGTTCTCGATAGCAATCCTTTGTCTGAGGGACAGCTGGCAAACATTTTTTCCCACATTGTGGGTTGTCTCTTCACTCTGTTGGTGGTTTCGCTTGCTGTGCAAAAGCTTTTTAATAAGATGAGATCCCAGTTGTTGATTCTTTGTGATAGTTACTGTGAGGTTGAGGTTTTATTCATAAAGTCTTTGCCTACACCAATGTCTTCAAGGGTTTTACCTATCCTACCTTCTAGCAGATTTAATGTTTCTATTTTAATATTTAGATCTCTGATCCATTTTGAATTTAGTTTAGTGCATGGTGAAAGATATGGGTCTAGTTTTAATCTTCAGCATGTGTAGAGCCAGTTTTTCCAGCACCATTTATTAAAGAGGCTATCTTTCTTCCAGTGAATGTGTTTGGCACCTTTGTCAAAGATACGGTGGCTTAGTATGTCTGGGGTTGTTTCAGCATCTTCTAATCTGTTCCATTGATCTTCAGGTCTGTTTTTTTGCCAGTACCACACTGTTTTTATCACAGTAGCTTTATAGTATAATTTCAAGTCTGGGATTGTGATGCCCCCTGCCTTGCTTTTGTTGCCCAGAATTGCCTTCGCTATTCTAGGTCTCTTCTGATTCCAAACGAATTTTAGGATTGTTTTCTCTAATTCTGTGAGATATGCTATCAGAATTTTGATTGGAATTGCATTAAATCTGTATAACAATTTTGGAAGTATGGCCATTTTCACTATATTGGTTCTTCCTATCCAGGAGCAAGGGATATCTTTCCATTTTCTGATATCCTCTTCAAACTCCTTTTTCAGAGTACTGTAGTTTTCAGTGTAGAGGTCTTTTACATCCTTTGTGAGGTTGATTCCTAGGTATTTCACTTTTTTGTATGTTATTGTGAAAGGTATTGTTTCCCTAATTTCTTTTTCAGTAAGTTTGTTATTTGTATACAGAAAGGCTATTGATTTTTGAGTATTGACTTTGTATCCAGCTACACTACTGAATTTGCTTATTAAATCTAGCAATTTTTTAGTGGAGTTTTTGGGGTCTTCTGTGTAGAGTATCATGTCATCTGCAAATAATGATAAGTTAACTTTTTCCTTTCCAATCATTATTCCTTTTATTTTTTTCTCTTGTCTAATTGCTGTGGCTAAAGTTTCCAGGACTATGTTGAATAACAGTGGGGACAGTGGACATCCTTGTCTTGTTCCTGATTTTAGAGGGAAGGCTTTCAGCTTTTGTCCATTTAGTATAATATTAGCTGTTGGTTTGTCATGGATAGCTTTTATAAGATTGAGATAAAGATCATCTATTCCAATTTTCTGTAGGGTTTTTATCATGAAAAGGTGCTGGCCTTTGTCAAAAGCTTTTTCTGCATCTATTGAGATGATCATGTGATTTTTGTCTTTGGTTCTGTTAATATAGTGTATTACATTTATTGATTTACGTATGTTGAACCATCCCTGCATCCCAGGGATGAATCCAACTTGATCATGGTGTATAATCTTCTTGATGATTTGTGCAGCTCAGATTTTTTTCACCTCCATCCTGTCTGTACTGTATTATTATGTATTGGTAAATAAAGATTTATCAAAACCTAGAGTCTTAAAAAACAATGACATCTATTATCTCGCAGTTTCTGGGTCAGGGATCCAGGGACCAATTAACTGGGTGCTCTGGCTCAGGGCCCTTCACAAAGCTATACTTCTTGGCTATGGCAGCCGTCATCTTGAGGTTTGACTGGAGCAGTATCTGCTTTCAAGTTTACTGAATGGACTTTGGTAGGATTCATTTCCTTGAAAGTTACTGGACTGAGTTTTTTTGCTGGCTTTTGGCCGGAAGCTCCACACATTTCCTTGCCACCTGGGCTTTTGCACAGTGTAGTGCTCAATATAGCACCTGGCTTCATCAAAGTCAATAAGCAAGAAAGTGTCAACAGAATGGAAGTCAGTGCTTTGTACCTTAACCTTAGAAGAGACATCTCATTGTTATTGCTATATAAGGGAGTCACTAGGAACATTTGACACTGAAAAGTAGAGGATTATGCAAGGTTATGAGTAGGAGGAAGCAGGACTCATTAGAGGCTTACCTCATTAATACAGGTTGAACATCCCTTATCCAAAATGCTTGGAACCACAAATATTTCAAATTTTGGAAATTTTAAAAATTTTGGAAAATTTACATATACATAATGAGATATCCTGGGGTTGGGCCTCAAATCTAAACACAAAATTTACTTATATGTTACATATACTTTATGCACATAGCCAAAAGGTAATTTTCTACAATATTTTTGTTGTGCCTGTGTTTTTACTGTGACTTGTCACATGAGGTCAGGTGTGAAATTTTTTTCTTTTGGTATCATATCAGACTTCAGAAAGTTTCACAATTTTGGAGCATTTTGGATTTTGAATATTTGAGTTAGGGAAAGTTGATGTATATATCTGATTAACTTGGATATATCAAAGACATCTCAAAGGATTCAAAACACATCACATCTTCCTAACACCTGCCTGAACTTGCTATTCCTCTAGCCTTTGCCATCTCAGTTAATGGTAGCACGGCACATCTGTATTCTCTATCCAAACATGGGACTTATATTTGACTTATCTACTCATTTCTTGCACCCATTATATGAATAACTCCTCTTGTCATCTCTAAATTGTGTACTAAGTCCATTGACTTTTCATTATTACCTCTGTTAAAACTCTAATCTAAGCCAATATTAATTTTTACCTTACTGCTGCATTAGACTTCACTCTTATTAGTATCCCTTTTCCCTATTTGTGTTCTATTATAGTGCATTCTTCATGAGGTAGTAAAAGTGAACTTTTAGAAAAATGTGTGGTATTTATTAGTACCTGTTCTTTTCAGAGCAACTATAACAAATGACTACAAACTGGGTGATTTAAAACAATAGAAATTCATTCACTGAAAGTTTTAGGAGGCGAGAATTGAAAAATCAAGGTGTTGCCAAACCTACTATTTCTCTGAAAGCTCTGGGAGTTTGATATACAACTTACTTCTTTGATTGTCTTTTGTTTGGCAAAAAAGTAAGTTTAGTGCAAGAAAGATATGTATCTGTCTTGTTTTCTGTTATGTCTCCAATGTTCCAATACCTAGGACAGTTGTTCATGGAATATGTTGGTCAATGAATTTATATTCCCATTACAACTTCAAAAAATGCCAAGACATATGCATAACACCGAAGTAGATTTTAGAAAGTAGTGGCTGCCGAATGCTTATTTACCCCTACTTTTCTGAAGGTATGAAGGTGATAAGAATTGATATGTAGTATTTTTAGACGTAGTTGTGAGAAGAACAGTCAATCTTAGAAGTCAATCCTTAGAAGAACCCCAAGCAAGGAAAACTATATAAATGTTGAAAAGTTAAGAAGTAACCAGATCAAACAGGCATAAAGCAATTTATATTCTCTTTCAGGAGATAGTGCGGCTCCAGCGATAAAAAAGCAGGAACCTCAGATAGTGAAAATCTTTGAGCTGAGTGACTGGAGCCAGTATCAAGCTGAAAACCACATAAATTTCACATGGAAAGAGCTGCAGTTCATGCACAGATTTTAAAAACATTTTCCAGAGAAATAGTAGCATTATTCACAGGTGGATCTTTGGTTTTGAATTATTTATATCCTTATATGTGTATATATTTGCATCAAACTCTAAGTATTAACTCTATTTTAATTATTATTGACTAAGAATTTGTTAGTAGAAGACATAACACCTGATTTTCTAGTTTCATGATCTTGGGATAGATACTCTGTTTAGACAAAAATAACAACTACTTAATTGATAATTTGTAAAGATTAATAGCATAGTCCATGTAAAATACTTAGATATATGCCTGGCACATATTAAGTGGTCAATAAAGGTTAACAGCTATTATTAATAAGCATTGAATACATAATATACAAAATCAGATGAAATATACATAATACCACAATTACTTGCAAATTCTAATGATAAACCATAATATTCATGTTATATTTCTGAATTTTGGAATGTACTAGATTTTATTAATATGTTAACAAATTATCACAAGCTTAATAGCTCTAAGTGACATAAATTTATTCTCTTAGATTTCTGAAGATCAGGAGTACTCTTCGTGTTTGTCTTGATTGTCAATTCGACTATATTAAGAGACTCTTGGAGAGATCATTGATTGTGAGGTCACTAAGCTCATCAGTGGGTTAAACCTCATCAGTAGGGTTGGTAGCTGTATAGGCTACTGGGAGGTGGGCTCTAATTGGAGGGAGTGGGCCATGGTGGAGTGACCTTGAGGACTCTATCTAGTTTCTGCACCCTTTTTCTCTGCCTGCTCCCCTGCTCTCTGTTTTCCGGCCACTATGCGTTGAGCAGGTTTCCTCCACCAAGCCCTTCTTCCCACGCTGTCTTGGCTTCAGAACTAGCTGACCATGGACGGAAGCCTCTGAAACTGTGATCCACATTAAACCTCTCTTCCCTTAAGTTGTGGATGTCAAGTATTTTGTCCCAGCAACAGAAAAACTGACCAATACAAATATGAAATAAAATTTATGGGGCTCAAATCATGGTACTGGTAAGGCCAGTTCTCCTGGCATCTCCAGGAGAGGAATTGTTACTTGAAGCTTCTAACTCTTAGTGGTTGCTGGCACTCCTTTGTGGGCTCATGGCTTCATCACTCTACTTCCATTGTTAGATGTCGTTTTATCTACCTTTGACACTTTTGTCGACCTTTTATAAGATATTGTTATTGCAACAGGCTCACCTTGCAATCTAGGATAATCTCCTCCTCTCAAAGTACTTTTGCAACACACCTAGCACTCTGGAAGACTGAAGCAGGACAGTTCAAAAATTCGAGCCCAACTTGGACAATCTAGGAACTTAGTAAGACCCTGTTAAAAAAAAAATAAATAAATAAAGGAAAAAGGCCGGTGATGTAGCTCAATGACAAGACCCTAGGTTCAATCCACGGTACCATTAAAAAAATCTTTAGCTGAATTACCTGTGCAAAGTTCCTTTTGTTAAGTAAGATAATATGTTTATCAGTTCTGGGAGTTAGAGCATGAACATATATGGGGGCCACTATACACTGCATTGTGTCATATGAGTGTATCCACTCTTTAAATTTTGACTGCTGGGCTGGTGACATGGCTCAGCGGTGTAAATGCCTGCCTGGCTAGCGCGAGGGCCCGAGTTCGACTCCGGGAAGCCACATACGAAAAAAAGGCTGGTGATATCCCTCAGTGGCACTGGCGCCTGCTGGCGCGCGAGGTCCTGAGGTCGACCCCGGCACCCACAAAAAATAAATAAATAAATAAATAAATTTTGACTGCTATTTTGAATAAATACAAAGTTTGTCATTGATATTTTCCCCTTTATCATAAATATTCTGTTGACTCACTAGCTATAAGACAATTGCTTAATTTTTTTTCTGCCAATTTCAGCCATTATGTTCACATCGAGTAATCCTGGGTGACTACCAAAGCACATTCATAAAAAGTAATTAGTTTTGTTGTGCTCCTTGGTCTCAGAACTGACTTTTTGTCTAGTAAAACTAATAATTCTGACTAGTGACTATGCTTGTGATCTGGGGAGACCAGCCATGCCACACATCATTTGCCAATATTTAGAGACATCTTTGTTTTTGACAACTGGGTGAAGGTACTGCTTGTATCCAGTGGGTAGACTCACACTACAATATGCAGGACAACCATCAACAATGGGAAATTCTGCCCCAAATATTAATAGCCCTGTGGTTGAGAAACCCTACCTTAGGGAATTTAAGAAATGCTATTGCTTGGAACCTTTTTCCCAAAGTATTGTGTGAGGACCAGCCTTGTTGACATCAGTTAGGTAATCACTCTTCTGAAAGCTCCCAAAGTGATACTGTTGTGCAGATGATGCTGAAAAACACGACCTTAGCTTTTCTCCTATTTTCTACCTTCCTCTAAAATTGGTATGACTTTGGATATGTACAGTTTAATTGGATAAATGAAACTTACAAATTTTTATTGCCACATTCAAGAAACATCATATGTTGGAACTCTAACATAAAGCCACTTTTTCTTAAAAGTTGAAGTAAGTTTCCTCCATATATCGAATTTTTAACACACAGAAATGTGATATGGGTCAGGTTTATCTAGCTGTCCTTTAAATATATTGGCAGGAAGTACTCACAAAAAGGGCAAACCCACTCAGCTGGGATCATATTTGCAGCCTGAAAGTGCATTGATGGAATATATTTGCTTTTCCTCCCTGGCTTTGTTACATGCCAATCTGCTGATTTCAGAACGCAAAGTTTCTTTGGTGTGAGCTTTTGCAGCTGAATTACAGTGGAGGGAATGATGAATACCATAGGCATAAGAAAAGTGAATTAGAAAAGTGGCAGATGGAAACTGTGTAGTGTTTTTATTTATGTTCTCTATTCTTGTGCACAATACACTTTCCATTTTGCAAGTCAGATTCATCCATTTACTGGATTTTCTCCTGTCACCAAATAAGTATGAGTTGTACTGAATTTTATAGAATTTTCTGGAAGCATATGAAACATTTCAGTTTCTCCAATAATTCTCAGTACTTTAGGTTTGGAATTATTATGCATAGCTAATTCAGTCAAGTGTATAGCTATCAACAGCCTCGTCGATATTCTGTGGCTTATAAAAATAAAAGGTAATACAAAGCCAACTAAGCACCAATGCTTAAAGATAACTGAACATTATTTTATTTGATTTTCACAGTAATCCTCTGAGGTTGAAACTATTCCTCTGCCTATTTTACAGATGAAAGAAATGAAATATGTTCTTGTTAAGTATCAATAATTTGTCTAAGTTTACATAAATAGTAAGAAGTTGAGCTGGCCTTCATTGTATATTTGTTCAGATCTGTCTTTATAAACAAGCATCAGCTTGTGCCAGGGATGTTCTAAGGTATATTTGAATGTATTACCAACCTATTATTTGTAGGAGATAACTCCGTAAATCTCAAAGGATTTTGATATTGCAGTCTTTCTAAGTAGGTACATGCCAGCCACCATTCCTCTAAAATGAGGAGTTCCTCTGCATTTTCAAAACTGAGAGAAATGTCTTGTGTCTTAAAATGCATTTAGTTTCTCTTGTTTGATGATAATATTATGGAAATTGACCTTTTCTACGCATCTTTGCAATTTTGCTTCCTTGAATATAGTTGCCTTGAAGGTGTCATTATATTGTTCACATGGGTTCTGATTAAAACCCCATGGTGCTAAACACTGACTAGAATGCAAAAACTAATGCAAGGTAGTTTCATTTTTTTTAAAAATAATTCATTGAATAATGACAAGTCATTATTGTATATGTTTATAGGGTAAAAGTGATGCCATTATATATGTACAAAATGTGGAATGATTGAACCAAGCTAATTAATCTATCAATCATCTTAATTACTTATCTTATTTAAACTTCTAAAAGTGCTTTCCTTATTCCAAAGCTTCCATTGACTAACTTGATTATAATGAATGAATACATTTTAAAGCATTTTAAAAAAGAGAGGCCATGATGCTCACAAAAATAACAAATGAACATATATCAAAGGTGCTATTTATGTCATTAATTAATTAGGGATTTGGAAGAGATGTTGCAACTGGGTCAGATACACAAATTTAAGAAATATTGAAATAAATTGACAAAAGCAGGTCTATCCATAGAGAGATAATCAATTGCTTTCCACAGATAGAATTAATTTGTGTTTCTATGGAGAAGGACTATTTGCATTGCTATTAGATTTCTTTATATTCATTTTATACTTATAGTGATGTAAAATAGCCTATTCAAAGACAAAAGTATATGGGATGAGAATCCCCAGAGGCTGCTATTTTCAAATAAAAGAATAGCCAGTAATCTCTATTGCTCACTCCTCTATGTCAAATAGTTCATTAAAGTAGACATGTGGGTGCATTTGCTTACATATTTCTTCTATATTAGATATTTCATTCTTTTTGTGTGTGTGCTTAGATGATTTTTATTTTTTATTTTTACATTAAGTTTATTGATACAATTTAGATTTTTTTTTGTGTGGGTACCGGGGGGTCGACCTCAGGACCTCGCGTGCCAGCAGGCGCCCATGCTGCTGAGCGATATCACCGGCCCTTTTTTCATGTGTGGGTTCTGGCAGTTGAACTCGGGCCCTCGCGCTTGCCGGGCAGGCGCTTATACCGCTGGAGCTATCTCACTGGCCCCAATTTAGATGTACATAATGATCACATTCATCATAGTGAATTTGTACATGTACATGATATATCTTGATTACTGTATTTTTCTCATCTCCCTCTGTTCCCTTCAACCCTTCTTCCTCTCCTAATTTACCAAAGCTTTGGTTCTTTTTTTTCCTTTTCCCTCATTTTTTTTTCTTTTCCCTTTCTTTCTTTCCCTATCCCTCTTCCCTAGTTCCCCTTCCCAATTGAATAATTCCTTCCTATTTCACAGTATCTATCATGTATTTTGGTCCTTATTTACACTTTCAGTTTCTCACACCAGAGATCAATGTGCTATTTCCACATGTGTGTTCGATTTATTTCACTTGAGTATGGTCTCAAGGTCCATCCATTTATCTAGAAATGCCTCAAGTTTATCATTTTTTATGGCTGAATAGTACTCCATTGTATAAAAATACCATATCTCCTTTATCAATTCATAGGTTGATGGGCATTTAGGCTGTTCCAAGATTTAGCTATTACAAACTGTGATGCTATAAACATGGGTGTGCATATATCTCTGTGGTATGATGCTTTTAATTCTTTAGAGAAGATACCAAGAAGGGGAATAGCTGGGTGAAATGCGACCTCTGCTCCTAGTTTTCAAAGAATCACCACACTGATTTCCACAGTGGTTGCACCAGTCTACACTCCCACCAACAGTGGAGAAACGTTCCTTTTTCCCACAGCCCCGCCAGCATATGTTATTGGTTGACTTATTAATAATATCCATTCTTTCTGTAGTGAGATGGAATCTCAGCATTGTTTTGATTTGCATCTCTCCAATGAACAGTGATGTTGAACATTTTTTCATAAATTTATTTGCTATTTGTACTTCATCTGAGAAGTGTGTATTCATCTCAGAGGCCCATTTTTGGACTGGGTCTTTAAATCTGGGCTATCTGATTTTTTTCAGTTCTTTGTATGTTCTAGATATTACTCCTTTGTTTGAGGAAAAACTGGCAAAATTTTTTCCCACTCTGTGGGTTGGTGGATATTTCATCCTTTCCATTATGTAGTAAATACTTTCTTAGGGTCTATTATCTACTTGAAACAGTTTAATGGGTATTGTTAAAAAAAAAACTAGGAAATGTTTGTGTGAGTGTGTGTGTGTGTGTGTTGCCTGCCTGTTGAGACTCTATTTTGATTGGATTCTGATTGCTTTCACAGTGTTTTTACTAGTGAACCTTTTACATAGTACTGTTGCTGAGAGTACTAGAAATTGTAGGGAGTAAATATTTTGTACAGTGTGGTTTACTAGGATGACTCAAGTTTAGAAATGCATATTTTTGACTTCTAACAGAAAATTATAGTAAATCACCCAGATTCTTGAAAAAAATTGAATCAATTTGATTCCTTGAAACTTTTTCTAAGGAAATTTTAAAGGAAAATAAGTATGTATGTATTTTATGAAAAACAATGCATATTATTTATTTTTTCAATTGGGCAAACATTTAACATTACCGAGGAAAATCAAAATAAGTATAATTACTTAAGAAAATAAGGTTCACAAGACAAGTTGCTGTCATTCTTTTTAGTCATTTTCTGCCTTCCAAATTGGTGTAAGAATCATACTGTTTATAAAACATTGTATTCTGCTTTTATCTCTTCGCATTCTATTATGACGATTTTTCCAGTTGATTTCCTTCAAGATTATTTGTGATTACTGAATAATATTCCACATTATAGGTATTTTGCATAATTTAACATTCTTATATAGTAAGAATTAGATAATATTAAAATGTTTCATTAAATATATATTTGCATTAAAATATATATCCATTCAATATGTCTACTGGGATTATTCATTAAATTATGCATTAGTTACTGATAGCTGCATAAAAACTTACTACAAATTCTGTAGCTTAAAACCACACAAATGTACTATCACCTGGTTTCCACGGGGCAGACGCAAGGCACAATTTAGCTGGGTCCTCAGCTCATGGTCTCAAAAGCCTTAATTCAAGATGTCAGCTGTGACTCAGGTATCGTCTGAGACTTCGTGTCCCGTTCAAAGCTCATGTGGTTGTTTACAGAATTCAGGTTTTGCGATTTTGGAATTGAGGCTTCTAGAGGTTCCCTGCCATTACTTGCTACGTGGCTTTCTCTACAGTGCAATGTGGCAATTTCTTCCTAAAGGCAAATGGGGGAGCCTCGCTGTTGATTTGTATTTTTCTGAATTTAAAAGGCCACTGAAGGGGCCGGTGAGATGGCTCAGCGGCGTACACACCTGCCTGGCAAGCGCGAGGGCCCGAGTTCAACTCCCGGAACCCACATACGAAAAACGGGCCGGTGATATCGCTCAGTGGCACGGGCGCCTGCTGGCGCGCGAGGTCCTGAGGTCGACCACCGGTACCCACAAAAAAAATAAAAATAAAAGGCCACTGAATTAGTCTTGGCTCACCCAAAATAATCACCTTTCAATCTCTTAGTATATGTGCTGCCAAAGCGAGCACACCTTTTGATCAACTTGAAAGCACCTGATAGTGATCTTGGTTTTTCAAGACATGCCTTCATATTTTTAAATATAATATAATTTAATCATGAACACAAGAAGATGGATCTTGGGGCCATCCCAGAATTTATACTACCACACATGGATTTTTAGAAGACAGGTGATTGAGTCATAGTGTTTAAATACTTTGCAGACTATATATTGAGAAATTGGTTTCCAGCAAACTGGACCACTATTCACTCCCACTATCAGATTACGAATATACTTGTTTTACTGTACCCGCATTAATATAATCATTTAAAAAACTTGTATTGTCTTTCTCTATAAGTATGTATAAATATATAATAATACAAAATATAGCATCATTATTTGAAAGTGGTACAAATTATTTTATTATACATCTTTATTTACTGACGTTTGTTTTACTGTATTTCATTTTTCCAAATAGCCGTATTTCTCTGTTCAATAGAATGCACTTTTCTTATTGTATATTGTTTCTACATACTCTGGTAGCTTCGGTGACATATATCTTTTGTTGATATGTTTATCAAGTTTTCTGATAGTACTCTACTTCAGTAAGGCTAAAATTATAACTTATTTTGTTAACTTGAGATCAATTTCTATTCAGTTCTTTTTTTTTCTAAACATTCTTGTTTCTTCTTCTACTCAAATTTTGGTCCAAATTCATCAGAAAACACAATAAATATTCCATTTGCATTCTGATTAGAAGTGGTAATATCAGTTTGAAAAAAATTGAACATTTTTGCCAAAATTGATGAAGGAGTCAGCATTTTCATTTTAGAATACATTGTTTGTCTTTGTTTTTAATGGAATAAAGTTTTCTAAGTTTTTATGACCACAGCCTACAGAAAGTGAAAAATTGGGCTGGTGAGATAGCTCAGCAGCATAAGCACCTGCCTGGCAAGTGCAAGGTACTGAGTTTGACTCCTGATACACACGTAAAGGAAAAAAAAGGCCGGTGATATCGTTCAGCGGCGCAAGCGCTTGCAGGCAAGCGCAAGGTCCTGATTTAGACTCCCGGTACCCACATAAAAAAAAAAAGAAAAAGAAAAATTTAGGTTCTTCGTCTTCTAACATGTGCATTTATAGTAACTAATCATAATAGTGGTTTCATTGCCTGGGAATTCCAGATCAAAGCTGAATAATAACAGTTATTATTAGTACTAATTCTAGCACATTAATATTATTTTTAATAATAATTCTTTCCAGTGTATTAAATTCTTTATATTGTTTTTAGCAGTTTGGTCAGTTTCATAAAAACATTTTCTATGTTTTTGCAATCAAAACACGTCTGTGTTATTTTCTGCAGTAAACATTTTTTGAATTTATCTCTCAATATAATTGTGAATTTTGAATAATTTTTGGTTTATTCATAGTTTTATTTTATAAATTTTAGTAATGTATATTCCCAGAAAAATCATCTATTCTGCATTTCTTACAAATTTAATGAAGTACAAATTATTGTAAATATTTCATGTCATTGCATATTTTATTACCACTTTTCCACTTCTAATTTTGTTTATATCATTACTTTCATTTTTTTAATTGATTAGATTGAAGTCTAGCTAACACTTTATGATACAGAGTTGGTTATAGTACAGTTGGTTACTGTCTTCCACCTTGCTGAAGGATAAATTTGGGACTTCTTCAGTGTTGAATAAATCCTCTCCTTATTGGATTCCTCTACAGCTTTTCAGTTTCACATGGTTCTACATAACCAGTGTTCCAATTTTTCCCTAGTATCTGTGGTCTCTACTTCAATGTGTGGGTTTGCAAAGCATTCCATAGCATTTTATACCATTTTATTCCATAGCAAAGTCCATAGAGTTTAAATTTCAGGACAATATTTAAATCAGAAACACACACATTTTGGACAAGCTAGTTTGTCTTTTGAATATTATATTCTTCATCATCTTATAGGGGAATCTGTCATGAACCACATAACTAAAGATTTTATTTACACCTTGACCTTTTAGTCAGATGATGAATTAGCTTTTGGAGAACAGTATAGAAGTTTGGTTAAAGGATATGGAACCTTAACATTTTCTCCTGGGCCAGCCTCTATAGGAACAAATGATCTTCTGCTGAGAATTGCTTTAAAAAGAACACACAGAGCTGTGTCTGAGACATTTTGTAAAAAGGAAATCTGAGTGATCTGAACCTTAATCTAGATTATGTAACCGCCCACAACCTGTATTTTCACCAAAAGTTTTCCAAATTCACATGCATTCTTTTTGTTTTCTGGGATGCTTAAATTTAATTGTCAATTTGATTGGCTTAGGAGATGTTGAGGGGATTAGTGTGGCACACTTCCTGGTGCATCGGGTTTGGTCATGCACGCATGAGTTTAGGTAATATATCTGGTCATTGTCTTTTCTCTGGCACTCTTACCCTGCTCTGCTTCTCAGCCTCCATGAACTTTGCTCTGTCACACCCCCTCCTTTGGTGTTTCTGTCTTGGATACAGCTGATCATGGATTGAAACCTCTGAAACCATAAGTCAAATAAATAAAATATTTCCTCCATTAAGTTGTCAGTGGCTGGTATTGGCTCTAGCAATGGGAAAGCTGGCTAATATACTTTCCTTTATCTGTAATTGCTTGCCCATCATTTTTATACCCTTTCAATTGTGGTCCTCAATGAATCCCTTTTCCTGCTTCCACAGTCAGTCCGAATGGAACTATGTGAATCATACCACGACATCTAGGGAGCAATGAGGACTTTTCATAGGTTCTTGAGAGTTCATCTCTTACAACATGTATACCTATGCCAAAATTGTTGATTTCCATGTCTCTTTCCCATGTGATTATTGGCCACACTGACCACTGCCAAGTGATTTTGTATCTCGGTACTTGTAACAGCTTATGAACTACCTAGATGTTCAATATTTTTTTAAGTACAGATATATTCAATATTTATATTTAATTTTTCTTAGGATTGTAGTCAAAGGTTCATGATGTAAGAGACAAGTTTACTTGTGACTAATTTTAAATACCATGATTTTTAGTAACTTTCAGTTGTAGAGTCTGGAAGAACCTCTGTTTATTCTTTCTATAGGGAATTTATCTCACAACTTTAACTTGCTTTGCTTTATGCAAATTGAGCATTTGGAAAAATACTTTATCTGCATCATGCATAAATGGATCCTTGATTTTTTGTAGGAGCAAAAATAGGGTTGCTTTAATCTTGAATAAAGTAGTGTCAAAACTTTAAGGATTAAATCAAATAGAATGGATAATTTTTGGTACAGTTAATTATTACTAGTCAGGATAGGTAGTAGACATAGAAAAAGAGCTAGCACTTAAAAATACCTACATATTATTAAACACTCTAATAGTCACTATAAAGGTAATTATTTAAGATTTATAAAAGTTTGACTTTTATATATTTGCTATCTCAATATGCTGTAAAAATAGATAATAAATGCAATAAACATGTCAGGTTCTTACATCCATGCTTTCTAGATGAAAAAAGCTTGGATTTACAAAGAAGAAGTAACATGCTTACCATAACATACTGTGAGATGCTTTCTTAACTCCGTTCTCATTCTAAAACCCATTGTCTCTACATTATAAATAGAATAAAACTAACTAGTGCAGTTTTCCTCCATTTTACTTCTAAGTTTACCTTTGTATTCACCCACTTGTACTTTATTTTTCTGCTTGCAGGAGGATCTGTTAGTCAGCTGGTCCATTAGTGGGACACCGTATCCAACATCCACAACTTCATTTAGCTCAGTGTTTTAGGGAATTCAGTATGTGGTCAGCAGGCTCCAGGGAAGACGCATGCTGGTGGAACGGTGTGGTGTAGCAAATTGGCTTAGTTCACGGTGGCCTGGAGGAGGAGCCGGAAACGGTGCCAGAGAGGAAGGGGAGGGGAATGACATATAGACGCCAATGTTATGCCTCCATGACCTAAACAGACGCACACAGAAGTGTACTTTCCTAATCCCCTGGGTGAATCCCAAGCCAGTCAAATTGACAGTCCACTTTAAACGTCACAGAGGGTATGTCTCAACCCAACTTTCCCACACTAGTGTCTCTTGCTTTCAGATTTCACTTTGTTTGGCTCTGTTTATCCTTTATCCCATTTTACATATGTCTTGGCATTTCTCATCCTCAACTATTGTCATCCTTCAAATTCTCTGTCCTCATTTGTGAACTCTGCATCCTATCCTTCAGAAACAAGTAAATGATGCTTATTTTCCACCACATATTTCCCGATTATGCCCCAATTTGTCTGTTGAAAAGTCTGATCATTTTTACTAGCAGCCTCTTAAATCTGAAGTCAGATGTCTTTTATCTTTGCAACACGTGCTCTCCTGATTGTGTGCTTAAATATTCTTCCTTGCTTCATTGGCCCACCTCCTTCTTGATTCACTGTTCCTTGATTCCATTTACCTGTCTGATAAATATTTGTATGTCCTAGGATTGAAATCAGAAGCCCTCTTCTCTTTATTCTCTATACTTCATTCCTTTTATCCTGATTTGTGTCTTTAACATCAGCTACAATCACAATGTTCTTATTCTCCAACTCTCTACTAAGCCCTTGGATAATATTTTAATTGAATATAAGACAATTCTAACATGAGATACCACAGGCAATTTAATTTAAATTCAATGACACAAATATAATTTTGTATGTTTTTTTCACCCTTATTGCTAACCTTTTGTTCTGTATTTCAATATATTAGGAAATAGTATCATAATGGACCATATTTCACAAATTATATGTCTCATATCTGCTTTAGAAGCTTGCTTTCAATGCCACTTCCTTTAATGTCACTATGTTTTGTATATTTCCAAATCCTTTCTCCCAGTATTTACTGTTACTGGGTTAAGGCTGACTTTGTAACTTTTCTTCCAGTACTACTGCCTGATAAGTAGTTTCTTTCAATTTCACTGTATGTTTTATAAAACAATTTAGATTATTCCCTTATGACCTTCCATTGGCCTTCATGTCTACACTGCAAAGAATCTTAGGATTGTATGAAAGGGGGCTGCCAGATCCTCAGATAAGCCATTAGGTATACTCTGAGGAAACATTCAATATATGTATATTTTTCCATGATTTAAAAATATAGGTTAAGAAAGAAAAGTTGCATGATATGTTCTTGGATGATAAAGTTTGATAAAAGAGTAAAAAGTATATTCTAGGAGTTATGAAGGAAAAATCCCAACTTCTTACCTAGCATATCTTGCCATTAACACTGTACATTTTTAACTTCTGTCATTATAGCTTAGTATTTGTAGTCTATTCACACTCCATTCCTGAAACTTGCCATTTCACATAATTGCAGTAGTAGTTTCCTATTGTTGTAACACATTATCACTAACTTTAGTGATGTAAAAGTCCCTTCAATTTTAATCATATATTTCTAGAATTCAGAAGTCTAAAATACAAAAGTAGGTTAAATCATGGTGCTGGGATGCCTGCAGCTCTTCTGGAGATCCTAGGGGAGAAGATTTACTTAAAGTTCTTTGCCTAGAGGCTACAAATTTTCACTGACTCATGGCCTGTTCTTCCATCTTCAAAGTACATCAGTTGAATCTCTGACCTTGACTTTACGTTCTCTTTCTCTGATTCTTCAACTGTCCTTTTATAAGAGTTTGTAATTACTTTGCGCATGCATGAATGATCATCTCCCACTTAAAAACCCTGATCACATCTACACAATGCTTTTGCTGTGTGAGGTAGCATAGTTACAAGCTCCAGAGTTTTGGATATGGACGTGTTTGGTGGTGGGAGGGGGTGTCATTCTGGTTCCCACACTGACTATGTCACTTATTCTTTGTTCTGGACCCTGAATTCCCTTTCCTTTTAAAAGTCTTTCCTTCATGGCTTAAATGAAAGCTTCTTCCTTTGAAAGCCCTTTCCTTGACTTTACCAAACTCGACCTACAGCAGAATTAATAGATTCCTCCCTCTACTCCCTCAGCACATTTTGCTCACCATAGGGCAACTGGACCAGTCTAGTTAGGTAAGCATTCGTCTTCTTTATTGGTCTATGAACCTCCTTTATTAGACTGCCTCGTGTCATCTTTGTGTCCCCATGGCACCATAGAGCAGCGTTTTGTAACTAGCATACACTCAGTGTTTATCAGATAATGAGCTTGAGTGCCAAAATTGAACTGTATATAAGAGCAGCCACATTCAATCTTTCATTCATCCATTTATTCTTTTTGTTTTCAGATAGCATTCATTGGGCATTGGAAATAAAAAGTTGAACAAAACACATATTTGTCCTGCAGAGGCTTCAAGACTAGAAGGATAAAAAGATATGTAAATAAAGACATAAGCTAATACCATCAATAGGATGTAAAAAGAAACCTTGCATACACAGAAAATTTTGGAGATTATGAGTAGCATCTGTTATAGTATTACTACTACTGCTGCTGCTGCTGCTGCTACTACAGCTACTATGGACAACAATGAACTACAGTAACAGCAGCAGCTTTCTTTTATTGAGTGCTTTCAATGTGGCAGTATTGTTCTAGGCACTATATATACTGTTATACACTTATTTTGCAAATAAAACACTGGCCACAAAGTGGTGGGTAAGTTATTTGCCTAAAATCACATTTTTGCTAGGTGGCAAAGCTGAGATAAGAACCTAGCTGAGATACGAACTTACTGCTCTTTACCACTGTGATGTACTTGTTCTGCATAACATTTAATAGTGGTTTATGTAAAGCTAAGAGTTGAATGATATTCTTGACAGGAAATAGGCCAGCAGTCTTAGGTCCTTCCATCCAGAAATTAAAGCCTTTTTAAATTAGTTCACCAATAGTAGGAACTACTAGATGACAATAAGAAAATATATGAGAACCTCAGTAAATGTTTACACAGTACTCCCCCCATCCACTGTTTTGCTTTCCATAGTTTCAGCTGCCCACAGTCAACCATGTTCTGCAAATATAAATGAAAATTTCCATAGATAAATAATTCATGAGTTTTAAATTTTGTGCTTTTCTGGGTAGTGTGATGAAATTTCACATTTTCATCCTCTATCCTACCTGGGATGTACGAATTATCCTTCTAGCCAGCATATTCATGATGTGTATGCTACTCACTTTTCAGTCATTTTGTAGCCATCTCTGTTACCAGATTGCCTCTGATGGTACTGCTTTGCTTGTGTGTAAGTAACCCTTAGGATAATTATCTAAATCTGACTCAGTACCCACATGATTTACTTTACTTCATCACAATGCATAGGCCTTGTATCATCTTACATCACCACAATAAGTGTGAGTATAGTACAGTAAGATATTTTGAGAGAGAGAAAGAAAAGTCATATGACTTTTATTGTTGGTACATAATCCCTTCATCTAATTTATAAAGTAATCTATCATCAGTGTGTGTATATAGGAAAAACATAGAATGCATAGGTTTTGGTACTATCTGTGACTTCAGACATCCACTGAATGTCTTGGAACGCATCACTTGCTGATAAGGCAGAACTACTATACAGAGTGTGCATGGCTACTTCAAGTAACAATATTAATTTTTTTTCACCAGAAGAGCAAAGCTTGGATTTCTGTACCTCGACATATTTAATCTTTCAATTTTAGGTACAATAAATTTCCTCAAAGAAGTTTGTAAAGATTATTATAGTTTGACCAAGACATTAAACCCATGTAATCCCCCCCATACACACTTTCAAGAGATTCAATTAAGGATCTTGATGTTACCAAATTGATAATTTCTAAACCAATTTAACTTTAAGAAACAGAATGGCAAACTAGCCTGTATGATTTATAGAAATGAAATGAGTAGGAAATAGTATTTTGAACCAGTGTAAAGTAATAAGATAGTTAAGCTGGAAGGGCTTGCAGTATATAGGCGAATCCTGGAGTTTCTTGGGAAGCGCTGATTAAACTCACACTGAGAAAGGAACTGACTCTCACTGCTAACCTGAAGGCTGCAGATATCAACTTGAAGATTTCCTGCTGCTCCAGTTAGTGCAGTGCCTGGGGAATGGGATTTAGGTTTTAGGAATACATGACTCAGGCTAGCACTTTAATCTGGTAGTTTCTCAGATGTGTCTGATGAATCAGCTCTTTGGGCTGGGTTTCATTTATGTCTCTATATGAATACAAGGTCATTGGTTAGAAAACTGAAGCAGGCTATCACCATTTGAAGGTATGCTGGATTTTAAAAAAGTTTTTTCTCAATGGTATTTTATAAAATCTCTGATTTTCTGACAAAAATGATGATGGTGACATTTTGCTACAAATTAACGATTTCAATTTATTTTGTGTGGATTAAATGTGTATTAACAGACTTTATTAATGTGAATAAATTAATAACCTAAAATATTCAGAGGCATCTAAGACTATGGAAGAGCAAAAAACGTGACTGTCAAACCACCATTTCAGCTTTCTGGATAAAGTCATAGTGAAGGAAACCTGGATATGATCAGTCTTTCAAAGAATCTTGTGCTGTCATGAGCTATATTTGAACTATTTTCTGACTTGCCCCTTTTTTTTTGAAATTCAGTCTTTCAGATCTACTGTCTTGGTCTTTCACAAAAAGAAAAGGAACAGAGGGTAGAGAGATGGTTGCCAAGGGTTAGGAGGGGAGTGGGGAAGTGGGGAGATGTTGGACAAAGGGTACAAACTTGTAGCTACAAAAGGAATAAATTCTGGGAATCTAATATACAGGGTGGGGCTGTAGTTGACAGTAGTACATTATATAATTGAAATTTGCACAGAGTAGATTTTAAGTGTTCTGACAATAGGTAAAACAATAGTTACATCAAGTGATAGATATGTTAACTAACATGATTGTGATAATAATTTCATAAGGTGTATGTATATATCCATCACAGTGTACAACTTAAATACGTAGTTTTCTCAACTATGACACAAAATGTTGAAAAAAACAGAGGGATGATTTTCTGAGGAAGACAATGTGAATATAGCTAATTTCAAATGAAATGTTTCCCCGTTTTGAAAGCCAAACATTAGTGTAGTGTCCATTCTGGTAGCGTCCCGAGAGACTTGCAATAAGAATAAATGCTGTTTTTGTAGCTTTCATTAACAGTATAGCTTATTTCAGTAGAAACAAAAGCACTAAAAATCTACTGAAGTATATTTTCAAGTTCTTTGAAAGATATTTGCAAAATCACAATTAAATCTTTAAAAGCACAAAATTTATGATTTCACCTTGATTGGAAAGAAGGACACTGAATAAAACTATATTGTATTACAGCATGGGTATTTTAAAATGTCAGTTTTAGCAATTTACATTGAAGATAAGTTATTAGTGAAACAGTTCTTTTGAAGGGATTGTTTCCACCAATTTTTAATATAATTCAAGCTTCTAAATAAAGAGAAATTCTAAACCTTAAATGAATATAAAATTTTAAAGCATTTTGAGAAGCCTATGGAGACATAATTTTGGCATTACTAGTTTTGATTTACCTTAAAGACCAGAACATATAGGAAACGTAATAGAAATCCTGTCTATGTTATTTCTTTTTGTGTAATTCATTGCCCCAATCATACCTGATCAAAAGTCTTAAAAAATGTTATAATGTTGCTATATATCTTTAAAAATGTATGCTTTTCTTTTTATCTTTGCTTTAGGGAACAGCCTTTAAGAGCTGGAAGATGAAAGCTCCAATTCCACATTTGATTCTCTTATATGCTACTTTTACTCAGAGTTTGAAGGTTGTGACCAAAAGAGGCTCTGGTAAGAAGTGTTTCTCCTTTTTCCCTCAGTTTTAAGACATAAAATGATGATGCTGCATTTACACATGTGTCATTAGTGAGAGGTTAAGAATTGTTGAGAATCTATATTGTGGGTATGTTATAGACATATGGATAAGTAGTGGAACTTATTAATTGTGAATTATAAAATTGAGAATGGGTTGAGATGTACGTGGCTTTTTGTTGACTACTATGAGTTGGAATGGATTCAATGCCAAAAGATTTAATTTTGGTATCATCATATAGTATGATTTTCTACCTTCTTTTATAGAGAGTGTCATTTTAATTTTTGCTTGGAAATACGGTAGATTGTGTGTGTGTGTGTGTGTTACTATTAATGTTAACACTTCCTTGTCAGCTACAGTTAGGGAAGATTCTTTTAGGATAATACTTTGGCTAATATGCTGAATTACTTGGAACTATTTAAAGAAAGCATCAGTGTTATTTAAGAAAATGTCACAGGGACATATTGCCATATTTTAGTAGGAAACAGGTAGAGTAGAACAGAAACAGGTAGAGTAGAACAGTAATGAAAATACCTGCTAAAATGTTAATGTTGAAACTTAATGGATAGCTCTACATTTTATTAGACATCTGAGTTTTTTTTTTTAGTTGAATGTTGCTACTTGGAATTAGGAAGTGTATAGGGCAATTGAATACATATTGATATGAATCTATGTCTGATAATACAAAGCCTTGGCATGTTCACACTTTAGGTGGGGTAAGAGAAGTTTTTGATTTTATAGTTTTTAGGTATAAAGGAAGAAGATACGCATTGTGTTTAGCTATTAGAACTAGACTGTGTTCTCTGTGAGTTCTAGAGAGACAGTAGGAAGAAATAGATGAGATAATGTTCAAGAGGCTGCACAGGGTTGGAATATTAGAAATCGCATCTTGAAATTCAGAAAGGAGAGGAATGAAAGGGTTAAGATGGACCGGTGCTTACATGGACAAGGGTTTGATGCAGAGTTGAAAGTAAAAGGAATTTTACTGACCTTACTGGTGCTGCTAGAACAATTTATTATTGTATAGCTGTTCTATGTGCCATTGATGTGATTGTACACAATGTGACAAACTATTGTGTCTATGTTTACACATTGTTTCATCTATATTTACTGGATATTTTTAAACGAAAGAAAAGGGGAGGATGGGATTATAATTATTGATTGAATCTTGAAAAATTCATTTTTCTGGTTAAAACACTTCATAATATAAAATCAGTTTTTTTCCAAAATTCTGTGTGTGTATGTCAGATCTATGATTTATTTATTGGAATGTGAACGTGACCTTTTTTCATCATAAAATAGTGGTGACAAGTCCATTCTATATAACCTATAATTGGAGGGCAAGAAGATTTATCAAATTGGCTCTTACTTTGTATGTTTGAAAAGTGTGGAACAGACATATAAATGTGAGACAGTTGGAAAATTCTTATCTCCTTCTACTTTAGAGACTTGGGAAAATGCAACAGCCCATGTCGAGTTCAATTTTTATTTTTAATTATTAAATATAATTATCTTAGCTGTGCATTACTAAATTGTGGTCAAAAATTATGTAGAAATTCTGAGACCTTGCTCTCTTCTGTTTATGAAGACAGTTTTCGCATAATTACTTATCAACGTCCAAACAAATATATATTTTATATCATAAAGTAACAATGCAAATAAGGCAGGTACTGGGATCTTGCAGCATGCTTGCTTTATTTTTATCTGCAATTTGAATTAAGATATCCTCTGTCAGTGTCTATGTTAAGACACTGACAAATGGAAACGTGTTTGTTTGGTTTTTGGATATCAAGTGTGCAATTTGGGAATGAATATTATTTTATCTACGTACTTTCATAAATTGCACTCATTTCTGCTGTTGTCTGTTACCATGGCACCTTTGTTTGTGAGCAGCAGATATGTAGCTTACTGAATAGCATCATTACTGATCTCCATAGATCAAGTAGAGGAGGAGTGCACTTGGCATGTTCTCCTGAAAAGATTAATGGTTCAATCTGCACGCTCAGCCCAACCTATAAACCTAGAGACACCAAGGCCAGAGAGTCAAAATCAATTTTTGATGTTTGATCTTGTGTATTAACCAAGACAGCTACTTTTCTCTGTTATTTCTTCTTAGCATTTACTTCTTATTATTCTTCTTTCTTATTAATCTTTTTTAATGTACAATAATCATGATTTAAAATCCAGTGCTTTTCACATGTCTCTTACTGAATGTAATTTTTAATTTACTGTGACCTCTAAGAAACCAGAACTAGATATTTCAGTAATTAAGACCATATTAAATATGATTATTATGCACATTCTAATACTGAATTCTTATGGCATGTTGGTTGTGTATAGTGTTTACTTTAGACTAACACATGCAGTCATTCCATAAAAATTTGGAAGTATTTGTTTCTCATTAACAGAAGTAATTTGAAAGCAATAGGAGCACTTATTACACAAGCTGCAGATGCATTATTTTTATCACATTGGCCTACACCCCTATGGCTATTAATTTAAGGAGCAAATTAAATCATTTAAGGCAGTTATATCATTGTAACATCCTTGATTGAAATATGTAAAGACAACTTTATATTGTTTTCAGTAACATTTCAGATATGTGTTTGTTATGACAAATAAGGATTAAATTTAGTGTCTCAGGTAATGTTTTAAGGTTCTGTATACTTTTAGAAACAAGACTTCTAATATTTACAAGAGCATATATTCAGCCTTTGTTACACAATAGATTTTTCTCCTGAAACAATTTTATAATTAGAAAATAACTTACAAGCTGCACTTGAAGAAAGGCAGACTTTCAATACTACTTATCCCCCTCAAGTGTGTGAAGTGTTATAGCAATTCAGTAAGTAAACATTTGAGTTGTTCTCATTTATAGGATTCTGTACAAAAACATATGCAAAGCACATGCTCACTTGGAGATTTGTATTGCAACCAATGTAAAAAAGTTAGCTTAACATTATTATTTGTGTCTTCCCTTGCTTTCCTTTGTTTCATCCCTCCCTCCCTCCCTTCTTTCCTTCCTTATTTTTACTGTATTTGTTTGCGAATAAAAATAACGTATTTTGATATTGCCACTGTCTTTAAAGAACTTAACTATAAAAACATTGTTGTTAATTTATTTAAAGGCTCAACATCCATAAAATGCTATATCTTTACCAAGCCATTCAAAGAGCTTCTGTATGTTTTTTTTTAATTAATGGCTATTCATGTAATGATTATCTGTCTAAATCTATCAGTCAATTTATCTATGTATCCATCCATCAATAGATAGATGTATAAATACAATTAAATTTTGTATAAAAAAGAGAATTTGGGGTGAGTTTTAAGAGTACAAAGTAATACGAACTGTTTAAGGGCTATTATGGACAAACTATGATTATAGCACTTTGGAGGAAGTAATGTGTGAGTTGCAATTTGGTTAAAGAATTTGGAATGCTGAAGAGAAATGAAGCTAGAGGGGCTTGAATGTGTAAATTAGAACAGAGGAAGCGTTGTAATGACTTTTCCTTTGCCTGTTTCTCTTTGCTTTCATTTCCATACTCAGAATATTAGAAGGTGAATGCAAGAACCATAACTTAGGTATTTTAGTCTCTATCGTCCCAAATACAAGTAGTGATCAAAATATATAGTAAATGCTTACACTTAAAAAATTATTAGGTAAAAACACCTTGTCATTAATCCCCCTTGAAATATTTACCTTCACTTAAAACACATTTACTCATTGTTCTTGGCACTTTCTGAAGCAGATCTGGAAGTCCTTTTTTGAGAGTCTCTTTATGAGGTGTGATCAAAAATATAGTGAATGCTGCTGCAGAGTGCCATGCAATGGAAAGGCAGGCTCATGAAAATATTACTGCGTGTCCTCTCTACTTTATTCACTGCATTTGACACCATGCGACTTCTCGCTCTTCCACAAAGTCGAAATGACTGTAAAAGGCAAACCCTTTGAATTGGTTCGGGACATGGAGCCAGCCACAACAGTGCAACTAAAGACACTCGTGGAAGAGAATTTCCAGAACTGCTTTAGAAAGTTGCAAGAAAGATGGGAAAAGTGTATTTGAAGTGACAGGGAGTATTCTGAAGGAGATTAATGGCAATATGTCTTTAATTGTAAAGCATGTTTTTAGAAATTTATACATTCACTGTATTTATTAATCACACCATGAGTGGTGTGTCTTTCAGATTCAGAGTTCACAGAAATATCTTAGTAAATTGATGAGTGCATGAGTGAGTGATTTTAATATTCAGTCTGGGTTACTTCAGTGAGAATGCCACAGTACGAAAATAATATTAGAAAGATAAAAACGAAGTAAAATGACGCATTGAAGAAAACACTTTTAAAAAGAAATATCAGGATAATACTGTACATAAGATGAGACTATTGAAGCAAATGTATAAACTCAGAAAAAGCAGTATCTAGGACCTGTTAAGCATATTAGATAAAGGCAGTGAACCATTACAAATCGTGAATGTTTTCAGTCTTGAAATGCAGTTGAAAATCTGTCACAAGTAAGTGACAATGAATCTTCAAATGTTTTTCCATTGGGATTTCACTATATATAATGCTGTTTTAAAGAATTCTTAATATTGTTGTGTAGATGTTTTGGTTTTAATGATATTGCTCAATAGTGCAATCAGGAAAAGCGTGTAGCTCATGATTACTGATACATGATAAATAAGCAAGTGACTTCAGTATAGGACAAAGTATTCATAAATATTAGAGCATGTGGAGACCAGCAAGTGACTGTATTACATAAACCAAAGAGTCCATGTTGTTCTACAAGGGATTTAAGATATATAAAAGTTCCACAATGCAGTTTGCTATTAGACAGTAAAAAAATTGTCAGGGGGAACTCATCGTCTCTTGAAGAAGAAAGTGACAAGGGACACCAGTTTGTGGAAAATGATTTAGATGCAATTCTTACTGACAGCAAGAGGAAGGCAAGTCTCAAGAGGTTTTCTGAAACTTGTGGCATTAGGCCCAAATAATTTATAAAGTCACCAGTACTTAAACCACCAAAGACACAGTTTAGGATCTAATATATTTGTTTGCTATCTTTAGATCTTCATATAAGTAAAAGAAATTATACTACTGTGCAAAGGCAGTGAGATTTAGCAGAATGGGGATAAAACAGTGTAGTGGAGTAGTTGCATGCCAATGTGATTTATATAGATCAGATCTCTTGGGCATTCTTGGAAGTCCATGAGCTTAATTCCACATGATTAAGAGACAATGTAGTCCCCCAACATCTGCCTTTTATTATGTTTCCATGTCTTTATTCTTAGTTTGACAAATATGTCAAAAAGTATGAGGCATTTCTCCGTATTTTCCTTTGGGATAGCTTGCAAGACGAAACTTCTGAGGGTTTATTTCTCTACATTTTGAAGTAAAAAATGCAGTTTAGTTTTTCTTGGAAAAAGCTTATCTTTATTTATTTTAGTCTTTATAAATTTTGAAATTAGATCTAGACCAATATAGCTATTCATTTGTAATGATGCCTTTATTTGGAAAAAGTCTAACAAAAATGGAACTTGTAATTAACAATAAAATAAAATTGTTATCTCTGTGCAGTAATCATCTGATGTATCTGTGATTTCACCATCAACTTACACATTCAGTTCTATTTGTCAGTATAATTTTATATAGGATCAGCACAGATTAATGGCAATTGTGATGAATGATGCCATGTTCATGGTCAGTTTGTGTGGAAAAAAATAAAAGTCAACAAGGAAGAATCTTCCAAGTAGATCAAAATTTCAGTGAAGAAGAGAATATCCCAATTTAATAAATGCAGTACTGCAACACTGTACTATTAGGGTGAAAGAATATGTCTTATATATTTGATGCAAGAGGTGAGGGATAGAGAACAGCAGTAAGGAACCAGTCAATGGTAGGCATCTTGAGCCATGGTAAAGTACTGTTGCTTATTATAGACATAACACATAGGTAGCTACTCCTTGGACCAGAGGATGAATTCTTGATGCACGAACAGTCAAATGTAGCCTTTCAGGAACTCCATCAGATGACTTAGAAAATAGGAACAATGGTATTTCATGTCCTATTGCTGCTTTAACAAGTTACCTCAAATTTAGTGCCTTACAGCAACACAAATTTGTTGTATTTTTTGAAGTCAGATGTTCAAAATCATTTGGAATTTGTGTAAGCTACAGCAGAGTTGCCATTTTTGTGCCTTTTCCTAGCTTCTCGTATCTGCCTGCATTCCTTGCTTGACTTATGGCCCTGCATCCCTTTAATTTCAGCATCCACCATTGCATCTTCTTCTTTGACTCTCACTCTTTTGCCTTGTCCATTCTCTTATAACACATGCTGCAAGTATATTGGTCCTTCCTAGATAACTCATGATAATTTCTCCATCTCAAGATCCTTAATTTAGTACACTTACAAGGTCCCTTTTGTCATGTAACATAGTGCAGTCACATATTTCAGGGACAAATATGTAGACATCTTTGGGGATCATTGGATTGCCTACCAGAGTCTATAATTAGCTAATTAAAACAAAATTCCTTTTGAGTTGGATTGGAAACTAGAAAATGTATGGCCATTTAGGAACCAGAAGAGAAAGGAGGAGATAAGAACAAGGAAGTTGAAAAATTTTGTAGAAAGAACTATGTGATTTGTGCTCCATGATTAAAAATATAATAATAACAAGTGAGGGCAGCAGAGGAAGAGAAAGAGGAGAGGAAAAAAAAAACATACATGTGAAGTCTTGGGGCATGAGAACTTTTAAGATTCATCCACAATGCACAAATACACTTTTGAAATTATCTCTTTTTCCTTGTAGTACCCTGAAGCAGTCTGTATATCTTTTAATTAAAAAAAAAAAACCTGTTAAAAAACAATTTACCAGTCTGACTCAAGGTAACAGCAGAGGGAATAGGGAAGACAGAAAAGAGAATAATTTTAAAGTTAGAATCCATCGAGCTTGATGGTCAATTAGATGTGGGAGGTTAGAAAGAAAATACTGAGAAAAATCATTCTGTAAGGGGAAGCTTGTAAAACTATCAGTCATATTAAAGATCCCCAAAGCAGGGAAACTTGAAACAACTACTTATTCAAAGGGAACAGTAAGAAGATCTTTGTGATGAAGACAAAGATCAAAAAGTAGACTGTATAAAGTGTGAATAACATTTTATATCTTGCAAAGGATTTTGGACTTTATCTTATAGAACAAAAAGTTCTGGCTGAAATGTTTAATT
This sequence comes from Erethizon dorsatum, assembly GCA_028451465.1. Classification (NCBI taxonomy): domain Eukaryota; kingdom Metazoa; phylum Chordata; class Mammalia; order Rodentia; family Erethizontidae; genus Erethizon; species Erethizon dorsatum. The sequence continues at coordinate 20,465,497 of CM051842.1, forward strand.
ACTTTAAATCCCTTCAGTAGAAATTTCAGTCTGTGGGATAGAGCCTCTGATTTGGCAGATCTATTTAGTCTTTTTTTTTTTTATTAGTACATGTTTGTGTAACATAATGAATGCAATCATCATGGGGAATTGGTACATATACGTATCTCAGCTTAACCTTTTTTTTTACTTACCCTTGCTCTCTTCTTCCCACCTCCTTTCATCCCTAGATCCCCTTCTCATCTGACCAATGTCTACCTCCCTGTTGCCTATCATCTGTCTTTTATTTTGCTCTTTAAGTTATATATACTTTGAGTTTCTCACATCGGAGAAACCATGTAATATTTGATCTTCTGTGTCTGATTTATTTCACTTAGCATCTTGGTCTCAATGTGCATCAATTTTCCTACATATGACTCAAATGTATACTTCCTTATGGCAGAGTCATAGTCCATTGTGTATATATACCACATTTTTTATCCATTCATCTATTGATGGGCGTAGAGGCCACTTCTTAGATCACTAATCTGATGTTTTTAATTTTTCTGGGAAGATACCCAGAAGAGGTAGAGCTGAGTCAAATGGAATTTCTATTTTCAGGTTTTTGAGGAATCTCCATACTGATTTCCATAATAGTTATACTAGTTTACACTTCCACCTATGATGTGTAAGTATTCCTTTTTTCCTACAAACGTGTCAGCATTTGTCTTTTGATGATAGCTGAAAATATATTTCTCAAGGAGAATATATCATATCAGGTGAATGCTTGGAGTTAGATTGTGAAATAATATGAGAAGTTATATTAATGGTATCTCCAATTACAGAGAGAGGAGGAGGAACAGTTCATTCAGGGAGAGGGAATGCACTGAGTTCATTTTTGACACATATCAGCTGTGGTAATACTGGGAATATTGAGCTAATGGGATTATTGATCTGGAGTTATTTTAGGTTCTTTTGGCTGCCATAAAAAATTACCACATACAAGGTGACTTAAAACAATGAAAATTTGTTTTTTCATACTTGTGGAAGCCAGAAGTCTGAAATAAATGTGACCAGGGCTGAATTCTCGGTGGGCGAATCTTTCATTTCCTCTGCTAGTTTCTGGTAAGTTTAGTTGATCTTGGTTTGTGGCTGTGTCATGCAGTCTCTGTCTCTGTCTCTACATGGCCTTTTCCCCTGTGTCAGTAACATCCCTTTGCTTCTCTCAAACGAGGACAACTGTCATTGTATTTAGGATCCAGGACAATCCCATCTTGAGATCCTTAATCACATTAGCAAACACGCCACACACATACGTCACATTCACCAGTTCGGGTGGATATATATCTCTTGGCAGGAGGCTCTTTTCAGGATACCACCGAAGTCAAGGCAAGATTCTGGAATTATCCTCATATTGAAGGTAGAGTTATGTGATCATTCAGAGAGTGCATGCATGGAGAGCACAGGTAAAAGAACGGGAAGGAGGAAAGGATCGAGGTTCCGGTGGAACCTTGAAAAGGTTGCCAGAGGGCTGGTGAGATAGCTCAGTGGCATAAGCACCTGCCTGGCAAGCACAAGGTCCTGAGTTCGACTCCCGGAACTCACATACGAAAAAAGGGCCGGTGATATCACTCAGGGGCACGGGTGCCTGCTGGTGCGCGAGGTCCTGAGGTCGACCCCCAAACTGCAAAAAAAAAAAGGAAAAGAAAAGAAAAGGTTGGCAGAGAAAGAGCAGCCAGGCAGATAAAGAGACTAAAGGATAGTGGAAAGAGAAAGAAAGAGAACTTACTAGTTTCCTGGAAATCAACAGACGATTTAGTTTCAAAATGAGAGCAATAGTGTTAAATTCTGTAGAGTAGAATCAGGTGACTGGAAATAAATCACTAAATCAATATTCAGGAAAATGTAGAGGCAGAGACAAAGGGAATCTGAAAAATTTTGATTTTATATTTTAAAACGTATGCATTAGGCAAAATTAGTATGTCAGAAGTACTGTTTATTTTTTTTAATTTTAACTTAGAAATTGCGCTTTTTTCCTAGTGAGGTGTAAAACTCCCAGTCATCAAAGCTAATGAAAACCAATTGCACTATAGAAAGGAAAAAATTCTGTCATCTAGATTTTAAATATGTTAAATGTAGACTGACCTCCTGAGTGGAGGGTAATACTGACTCGATTTTCATTCTCTTAGTTCATACAAACAGATAGGAAAGTGAATTATAAATGCATTATAATATATAGTGTTTTATAATCTGCCTCGGTTAATCCTCATGCTGACTACAGTAGATTGGCAGGATGTTTCTACGGAAATCTAATATTGACATTTCACCATTTACCTGCAATGATCACTAAAAACACATGCATTCAGTTATTTTTCAGAAGTGGTTTAGGTTGATCTGATGAATTTTATAAAACCGCAGCACTAAAAATTAAGGGATTCAAGTTTCAATCTAGCTCCTAATAAATCATGTCATAAAGTAACAGTTTTGAACTATATGATCAGTAAAAATAATAGTTCATTGTTTTGTTCATTCCGCAGACATTTATTAAACACTTTTAATGAAAGCTCAGTATTATGTAAACAGCACCTTTCTTTTGAGACATGTTTTACATATTTGTAAATTGTTCCAACACATTTAGGTGAACAGAGTTTGAGGCTAGTGTACTCATGCACTGTTGGGACATTTACCTTTGTGCTACCATTTGTACTAAATTGACCACAGAGCAGAGTATATCTGTTTAAAACATTCAGTTAAGGAAAAATAAAGTTTTTAGTTCTTGTTTAAAAAGCACATGCTATATCATTTCTGAGCTAAATTAAAAATAAAATTATCTCCCTTGCAGATGGCTATGTGTCTAGGTGAAATTGCGTTTGGCAGTTCAAAATACTAAATTGTGTTTTTGTCTATTTTTGCCGATTTAAGGCAAATTTCTTTTTGTAGGTTTGTGGTCTCAAGACATCTGTGCAAGACACTTTGCATGGAAAATGTTCCCTTTAGGCAACAACAATGGAGAACTTTGCCAAGTTTTAAAATTTCTGAGAGTTATATACATATTTCTTTGAAAAGAGTCAGTGAGCTCCTTATGGGTGTTCCCAACACTATTCAATTGTCATTCGTATTTTGCTAACTATGCTAAAATATTTTCCAGTGAGATTTGTTACCTTGATTTCAGTAAAGTTCTGCTATTGGCATTTTACTTTGAGCTCTAAAAGAATATCCCAGGGATTTTATATTCCATATATGATGTAATTATTCCTTTGCAAATGATACAGGAAAATTATTTTATATATGCTGAGTAAAGGTTTCCTTCCATACCCTAATGAATTAACAGTTTTTTCAATTATAGTGTCATGTCAGAAAAAAGGCAACTACCTGAAAAGCAGACCCTTACATTTTTTTCTGTAAACATGTTCTAAAATTGGACTCTCCAATGCCATCTGGTGGCTTTTCAAGTTTGATAAAAATACAGTAACAAACAGAGAATGCAAAGAGAAATAAACGGGGTAGAAAATTTCCAGTGAAGTACTGCTCAGAGATTCTTTTAATTGATCCTGATATTTTACAAAAATTTATTTTCTCCAATTTATTTTATTAGGTTTAAAAATATGTAGGTTTCTACCATATATTTTGGTACATTTTTATTGTAGAAATTTTCACTGAGACTGTTTTAAGGAGACAAAAAATACGGTATTTTCATAATATTACCATTATGTCAATTTATAGCCCTATAATTATCAGGGCTAAATTCAAATCATAAGGACAAATACATCTACATTCTACAGCACTAAAAATTTTTTTTTTTTTGTGGGTACCGGGGGGTTGACCTCAGGACCTCGCGCACCAGCAGGCGCCCGTGCCGCTGAGCGATATCACCGGCCCCTTTTTCGTATGTGGGTTCCGGGAGTCGAACTCGGGCCCTCGCGCTTGCCGGGCAGATGCTTAAGCCGCTGAGCCATCTCACCGGCCCATAAAATTTGTTTTTAATATGTTCCTGCCATTAACATCTTGTCATTTCAATAGTTTGGGTGTCAAAAGGAGAAAAAGACACGGTAGATTTCTCAGTTACTCACTAATATAAATAAGAGCTTCCTGTAGAAATATGAATGTGAGGAACACATGTAGATGGACCTGTGCTTTATGACTTATGTTTTCCTGCTGGTCTGGATGGCTGAGGTTGCAATAGGAGATGAGAGGGACTAAGGACTATAAAGCTAAATGGAAAACACTAGTCACTAGGCAAATTTACCTTGAAAAAGCAATTGTCATTATCTGCATGTCCTAAAACAATGAAGTCTAGGAGAAACCCTTGTTTGGCGATGTTGTGTTTTATAAAATGAAATTCTTCCAAAGGATCTCAGTTGTTATAAATGTCTCTGCAATTAAAAGGCCTATAACACACACATGCACACACAGAAATATATGCACATATACACATTTACAAACACATATACAAATACTAACATGATAACAATCTTTCCCAACTTTGAAGAGAATATCTGTTTCTAGTTATGAGTACTTATATATCACAAGTATGAATATATTTCTTTATGTTTGTTTCTTTTAAGGCTTTATGAATGGAAACTTTTATGTTCTCAAAGGACAACATACTTGGTTCTGTACATGAGCACTAACAAGAATTTAGTGAATTACTACTTACTAAGTTCTTGATCAGCTCTCCCTGGATATAAGAAAGCTTAACATGTTTAGATATTTGTAGAAATTTGCTTTTGGATTCCTTATTTTAAAACAAAATTATAGGAAAACTTAGTAAAAGAAACAAGGCAAAAGGATTTATCTTTGCTAGGTCTGATCAGTTCATTCTTGGTTTTCCATATTCATGAAACAAATTCTGAAAATTATTTATATACTTTCCCAGTAACTTTGATGATTGCTTTTACTTGGAAATGTATAGAAAACATATTTTTGCAACTGCATGCTTTTTCACATTTATAAAATCCTTGTACCTGTCATAACTTCAGAACTGGTGATGCTATTGACATTATATTTTCAATTTAATAATCAGTTCTACTTAATTTTTACATTTAGCAAATATTTATTAACAAAGCATACTGTAAATATGCAGTTGGAAATTAGACTGAAATTTCTGGAAGATTCAAAAGATTAACTATATATAATCTCTGCTTTAAAGGCCTTATCAAAATAATTAGCAATATGTGAAGAACGTATGCAGTGTATTCCTTGCTTATTGCTATTGTAACAAACTCCCACAAATTTAGTTGCTAAAAAAACCCAAAGTTACTATCTTACAGTTCTAAAGTCAAAAGTCTTAAAATCCAGCTGACTACAGGGTTGCATTCCTTCAGGTTACCCCAGGGAAAATCTGCTTCCCTGTTTTTTACCAACTTTTAGAAACCACCTGCATCCTTTGTCTTGCGGGTGTTTCCTGAACTCAAACCCCACAGCATAACATCTTCTAATCTCTCTCTCTCTCTCTCTGACTTCTAATTCCATTGTCATATGTCCTTCTCTGACTTTGACCTTCCTGCCATCTCTTTCCTATAAGGATAAACATCCTTGTTATTGCACTCAGTCCACCAGGTTAATCCAGAATAATTTCTCATTTCAAAATTCTTAATCATATCTTAAAAGTTCACTTTGTTATGTATGATAACATATTCACAGTGTTCAGGAATTAAGACATGATATCTTTGGAGGGCCATCATCGTGTCTATCATTATTGTGTCTGGCTATTAAAGTAGATTTTACCTGAAGAAGTTTCATACGGCTGAAATATATGAGTATTTAGATACAGCAGGTGTGAAAAGAGCAGGAACAGTGAGAAGAAAAATTGGTGAGAGGTAGACAGGAGGCCAATTACAAAGACTTTATATGATATGACAGAAATACTGATATTATCTTGCAGGGAATTGGAGATCATTGAAATTTAAGTAGAGGTTTGGCAGGTTTAGGCCGACCAGATACATTGGAAAGAGCTCTCAAACCGGAGGGTGGGAAATGAGGGCAGTAGTCCAGGCAAGAAAGTAATGAATTGAAGTAATAGGAACAATAGAAGGGATAAAAGTTGATTTGGTTTCCAGTTAAAAAGTAGAACTAACAGAAACTAGTGGCTGGTTGTATAACAGAGAGAGCAGTGTCTAAAGTTGTTTCCAGCTATTTTCTTAAGTTAAAAATTCTGTTAAGAATTAATAGCTAATGTTTCATTTCCAGTCTATAGGCTTCCCTGTGCAATATGTATGTAAGATTTCAGAATAATATATCTTTTATGTTTTGGGTCAGACTACCTATTGTAAATCTGCAATAAAAATCTCAGCTTTGGAACCAAACCTGACTCTTGCAGATTTCTTGTACAGGCATCTTATTAAAATCAATTGTTCCTCCTTGGAGTTCTCTCACATATCTTCCCTCTTTGTGCTTATAATGGAGCATTATATCAATGAGTCTTTCTCTAATAATTTGTGTGAAATACTCCAAATTAATATAGGGAGGGATTTTTTTTTTGTGGGTACCGGGGCTCGACCTCAGGACCTCGCGCGCCAGCAGGCACCCGTGCCACTGAGCGATATCACCGGCCCCTTTTTCGTATGTGGGTTCTGGGAGTCGAACTCGGGCCCTCGCGCTTGCCAGGCAGGCACTTACGCCACTGAGCCATCTCACCGGCCCTGAGGGATTGTTTTTAAAAGTAACAAGCTTCATTTAAAATATAACACTAACTTATATGTATACCTACATGCATATACACACATATGAACATGTATACACACAAATATATACAGTTAATTATCCATTTGTAAACACACTTATCAGTGTCTACTTACTATATTCCAGGTGGTGAGGATTGAAAGGCAATTAGGATATGTGTTTGCTGCACTTTTTAATATCTGTTTTATTTATCCAACTAAATATTATGAGCTCATTGAATACAAAAATATTATATATATGTTTATGTGTATGTCTTTGAGAATCAGTGTGCTTAAAGGAGTCATTTCATAATTAGTGCTTAATACATATTTGTATTTGACTGCTGGATTTAAGAAGGTTGATGAATCTTATCACAGCACTCCATATTTTCTCGTGGTGATTTATGTGCTTGTCATTCCTCTTTTCAGATGCTGTAAGTTCTTTGAGGAATGATCTCTATATAGTTTAACTTCATAACCTTTACAAGCTCTCACCCAAGACCTTGCAGATAGCATTTTCTGACCAATTATTACTTGAGCAAATTAATGAATTTAACTTACATGAAATGAATAGCTTTATCTGAATTTACATTTCTCTGGAAAGCAAGAATTAGCGTGATCTCTTTAGCTTTTGGGGTGACCTGACCATTCATGCAAACTGTATATAGTTCCTGGAAGGCTAGATACAATAAAGGAATCCTGAAAGGAACCTTGCGTGGAAGTGTGCCTGGGAGGAATGAGGCATGAGCCAAAGCAGCTGTTCAATGCCTCCGTTTCTCCCAAGACGGATCACAGCAAACCCTAGGAATTCTGGTGAATAGAAGTGGCCTACAACATCGAGGGTGTTTTATTTTAATTCAGAACATGAATTAGTTCAATCTGGCAACTTGCACATTCATTCTGCCACTCTGTAACTGACATGCCACTCTGCAATGAACAGTGGTGATTTACTGTTTGTTTCAAAGGCAGGCTTTTGCTTTCTTTGGGAGACGTGCTTGGTTTGTTTTGTTCAATTTTTAATGATACATGATTTTATTTTAAATTTCTTTGGAAACTGCTTTGTATCCTAGGGTTTCCGGCTTTCTATGAATTGAGAGGAGGTTATTACCTTTTAAGTTTTCAATTAAGAAAACAAAGCAAGTTTGGAAGCTCCATTGGGATCTTGTAAACCCTCTCAAAGCATGTTCTGAATGAGACAATTTTTGTGCATCTAGCTCTAATTGTCTAAGATGAGACAATCTACAGAAGCTAATTGGAGAGAATCCCATTCTGCAGCATGTATGGGGGGCGTTACAACAGAAGTTTGGCTTATTTGGGTTGATTTTTATTGTTGTTTTACTTTGTTTGATCTGTCCTTCTCTCCAGTATCTCCAACTTTGCAGGGACTTTTCCTCAAAAAAAATTTTTTTTTCTTTTTTGTTGGTACGGGGGGTCAACCTCAAGACCTCGCGCGCCAGCAGGCGCCCGTGCCACTGAGCGATATCACCGGCCCTTTATTCATATGTGGGTTCCGGGAGTCAAACTCGGGCCCTCGCGCTTGCCAGGCAGGCGCTTATGCCGCTGAGCCATCTCACCGGCCCTCCTCAATTTTTAATTGTGAAGTCTTTAATAATAAGGTTTAGGTCTCATATATACCTTTCACAAACTCTGCATACTATTTTCCTAAATCCTCACCATTTTTTATATCTAATTTACAATTAGTAAATTATGGATGGTCTTGTATCCCCTTGTGCTTTCCTAGGATGTGATATTGAATTCTGTTTCAATTTTAATGTTTGTGTTTTGAATTACAGCTGGTAGGTACAGAATAGTATTTATCACATTTTCTTTCATTTGATCACCACCTGAGTGGTTAAACTGTTGACATATTCTGAATTAGACAAGAACATATGCTCAACTAAATTGATACCTCACATGGAAACTTGCATACAATGAATTTCATTCATGCAGTTATTTTAATTTTTGATTACATTCTTTGCTTTTAGTTTTATGTTTTTTATGCTTCCCCAAATCTGTTCCTTCGTGGCATAAAAAATAAGACTTTTCTGAAACTTGGAACTTTATTATGCAGACTTTATATCATCATAACTTGAAGAAGCCAGGCTGAGTATAATTAAGGAAAAATAGTTACAATTTATAGGAATTTGTCATTAGTTTTCTTTTACTACATTGGAATTTTTAAGGTTATGATCTTGTATTGGTTAGGGTTCTCTGGAGGAATAGAATATATATATATATATGTGTATGTATACATAAATGTGTATATATATGCATGTATACTTATATGTTTATCTATATGGCAATGAGATTTATTGAGTAAGATTAGAAGTACAGAAGTGGGGGAAAGTGGCTGAGTTCACATTGGCCATTGTGCTGGAAAGGCTGAGTATCTATTAGTTTCTAAGTCCGAGAGAGAGGCTGGAAGCCACAGTGCAGGAAAGAGCAAGTATATAGCACCAGCCAAAGACCAAAGGCCTGGAAGCTCTTTGGAGTCCTGGCGTGAGTCAGCATTGGAGAGCTGAAGGAAGTGGACTCTGATGTTCATAGGTGATGGCATCAGAAGATGCACCTGATCAAGCAGATTGGAGCTTTTCAAAATGCAGAACAATCTCCTCCTTCTTTCCCTTTTGTTCCGTGCAAGCTTCCAGGCTATTGGATGGTGCCATCCACAATTGAGATGGTTCTTCTCCCTATTACTTTGCTGGCCTACATACTAATCATCTCTGGAAATACCAGCATTTCTTAATCCAGTCAAGCTAACATGTCATAGATCTTAATTTAATTGGTAAGAAAAAAAGAATCATATTGATACATTTTGTATATTAGAATGTTTTTGAAAAGCACCTAGTGTCAGATTATCTCCTCTACAAATATTGGGATGATAAACAAGCAGTCTAGGGGAAAACTTCCTCAGATGGAAGAGAGGAATCTTAACAATGTGGCAACTGAGAACACAGGAAAGATTGGTAGGTAGAATATCAAGTAATAACTGAGGACAGAATAGAGACATGTGTCTTTTTTTTTCTTTTAGCTACAAACCAGCTGTTTGTGCCTTCATTCATTCATTTGTTTGTTTATGTATTTATTTATATTTTGAGAGAGGATCTCATTATGTTGCTAGGTTGCCCGAGGTGGGCTCAAACTTGCAATCTTTGTGCCTTAAACTCCCAGCGTCCTGGGATAACAGGTGTGTGCCACCACGCCCAGAGAGATTTGGGTTTTTCATCTCTATTTACTGTATCTGAAGCTACACTTTGCATTATGCAGTTTCATCATAAAATAATGCCCGTTCACGTCACTGTAGAATGAGTTAGAAATTATGAGGATAAAGATGGAGAATGCTGATATGGCTTAAATCAAACTTGTTTCCATTTTGATGAAACTGTGGGACAAAGTTTGAGCCTGGTTATAACCAGGTATTTTGAATTAAGGAAAATAACTAGATGCTTTTTGTGATCATTTTTTTTTTTTTGTGGGTACCGGGGGGTCGACCTCAGGACCTCGCGCGCCAGCAGGCGCCCGTGCCGCTGAGCGATATCACCGGCCCCTTTTTCGTATGTGGGTTCCGGGAGTCGAACTCGGGCCCTCGCGCTTGCCCGGCAGGCGCTTAAGCCGCTGAGCCATCTCACCGGCCCAGTGATCATTTTTAAATGGAAACACATAGTCCATGCTGCAATGCAGTTATACCGCACTATCTATAATTTAATGCTCTATGACAAATTATTAAAACTTAAATTCAAACTCATGGTTCAATTTAACTTAGATGCCTACATCTCTGGGAATTGCAAGGATATAAAACTGAAGTTAGCTTCCCTAATACTTCATGAGTTAAGAGAAACTGTTTTCCTGTGTTTATGAATGTAAATGTACGATTTTCTCTTTTATACAGATAATTTAGACATTCTTTATGTGCTTTGTATGGTTATATAGTTACATATTTATGTAATGTAATACTTGAGTTGAAAGAATACTAAGTAAGACATATTTTAACATGATAAAGTTAAATAGTTTCTGAAAAAGTTATTCATTGCTAGCATATAAATATGAGATCTTTTGAATTTATACTTCACTTTGCAAACTAAAAGAGATTATATTACTTTTGCAATTACTATTTTTTGATGGAAGAGAGTATTTATTTTGCTACTGTTAATGCTTTTGCTCAGCAGTTTGGAATCAATAACTATAATGCTTTTAGGTAGTACTTTTTTGCTGTTAAATATCCTGCTAATCCATTATAGAGATAATGATTTTAAAGAAGTATGGATTTTGAAGAAAATATTTTGAGAGATACAAACAAAAAGAGTAAATCTATTTTCTATCATGTTGTACAAATTCTTCTTAGAGTCTTGTAGTTACTTGCTTTTATGTGATTGGTTGAGCCGTATTTAATTTAACCAGAATGTGCTGGGGCTGGGGGGTTATTAACCTTTGTGAGGCGGTTGTTTTCTTCAAGAGCATTAGACCTAGTAATTTTTTTTTCAGTTTACACCCATTCATTATAAAATGTCTTGAGCAGTCTACAACGTACCATCTACTGTTCTAGGCACCTGTGATAAAATGATAGGTGCTTTTTTCATGAAGAGTATGACTCAGTGGGTGTAAGTAAATAAGATAATTTAATCATACTTCATATTGCTAATAAAATAATGTAATAATGATTGACAGAGCTAGTTACTCCAGATAATGTGGTTAGGAGCAGTTTCTTTGAAAAGATACCATTTGAGTTGAGAAATAGTTATACAAAAAAGGAGCACATTATGGGAGAATTCAGAAAAAGCTAAGAAACATATAAGAAATAGAAATGAGGTCAATGGCTCATAGGTTTTAAGTAAGAATCATACAATTACTCGAACAGTGGAGTTTTCAAGGGGTAGAGAGCAATCATTGAAGAGGTGAAGTGGAAAGAAATGTTGGAGAATTATCCATGACCCCTTAGGTCATGATTTGAAGTGTGTACTTTATTCACAGTGTAATCTAAAGTCACTGGAATCAGTAAGTGGTAGAATGACAGGATCTGACTCAGTTTTCAAAGATTACATTGGTTATCAAGTAAGAGGCATTTTAAATCTTCCTAGCAATAAATGACAGCTATGAGGTCTCAAATTGAAAGATAAAGTCTGGTTTGGATAAAGGTTAGAAGTAGAATCCAACACGACTGGATGATAGAGTAAATGTGAAGGATGAGGAATATAAAAAGAACCACAGAAAATATTTTAGGGAGCATTTGTGTGAACAGTGGGACTATTTACAAGATGGAGCCAGTTAGGGGAGGAAGAAGACTTGGTTTTATACGTATTAAGTTTGAGATTTCCATTCAAAATTCTAGTGGTTTTTCAAAGTGTGTATATTCATCTCAGTGGAGATTTACGATTGGATATAAATTGGAAAGAGCCATTGGCAAGTAATTAGGATTTAAATTTTTTTTGCCTATGTGAAATCACTCAAGCTGAGTGGAAGTGTATATGAAAAATGGAGGTTATGTCACACAGGGTCCTGGGGTGCTTCAACCATTTAGTAGTTTGCAAAGATTTGAGATATAAGAAAAGTGAGATAGAAAAACTGACTGTGATTTCATAGGTGGCTAGAAAAATTAAAAAAGGAGAAATAAAGTATATTGAACAGAACTGAGAGATATAGTAAGATAGAGTGTTAATCATTGGATTTAAAATATGTACAACTATCAGTGATGTAAAGCAATGAGTAGGACAGAAAAGGAAAATAGTGACTTGGCAGTGCTCAACAGAGCAAGTCTTATCATATTGGTCTTACACTGCAGCAAATTTAAAGTGCTCCTAAATGTCGCATGCTCGTGGGTGTTAATATATGCCACTAGATATGCAGCAGTTAAAATGTAGGCCAAACAGAAAAGCAGAGAAGCATAGTGATCAAACTGTTTTAGGAAAGAAAAAAACAAACTAGTTAACATCAAATTGACTGAAATTTATTTCACCAACCCGTATCCCTCATGCTCACTGTCCTATTAGATCTATTATGTAATGACAAGATGTGCTAATTATTCCTGCCACCTGCATCTAGTGAAATTACATGTGAAATTTCTGATAGGTACAGATGGCCATTTGAAAAAAATACTCCATTTTTCCTATCAACTGGCCAAATCTCATAAGTTAGAAATGTTCAGACTGTGAAATTAGCTACCAGCCTTCTTCATGAGTGTATATAATAATTACAAACAACACTTTTCTCAAGTTTCAATGAACTTGTTTTGTTTAGATTTAGATCTTAGACAATATCCAATCAAGTGTACCATACTGACATGTTCTAATTTAATGCTCCGTGACGTAGAGGTTTTACTTAGAAGAATTATTTCAACTTAAATAATTATTTCAATCTTAACCTTTTCTCATTTTGTTTCAGTAAATTGTATGTAAATATATTTTAATCTGAGAATGTACATAAAACAAGACAATAATGTGGAATGTATTGGCAATTAATAAAACTGTCAGTGTTATAACGAAGTTCATAGAACAGGTATGCCTTATTGTAATTAGTGATGGTGCACCTGTGCAGCAAGTTGCAAAGCATGTTTTATCCTTGTAAGGAAAAAAAGAATTTGTGGCAGCGACGGTCACAGTTTTGCACAGACCACTTCCCTTCCCATATATTCGAGGTGGAATTGGTGAAATTAGGATATAGATGGCTATTGGAAGGTAAAGGTTGGAAGTTGGGAGTCTGGCTGTATCCATATGGTCAAATAAAGGCAGGATGACAGAATAAAGAAGCGAAGGCATGGCTTGGTTACTTGAATTGGGTAGATGAATAAAAATAAGTTGAATTTCATACAGTGATTAAAACTAATATGTTAAGCCTGAAGATAAGGAATGCATTGATTTAGGAATATGCCCGGAAGCGAACGTGTACCAGATGCGATACATGTGAGATATCTCACTGTGAGATGTGTTATCTAAAAAATATTCAACAAAATAATGATGCAGCCCAAAATGGTAGTGGTCTTCTTTTATAACTCTATTATATGAGGTGAAATAACTTGCTTAAGATTTTGCAGCTAGTTGTATGGCCATTTATGAGAATTAGATGTATTATAAAGAGAGGTGGCAGCCACGAGTTAGATAATGATCGTTGTGACTATTTCTTCTGCAGGATACCAGAGAAACAAAGCAATATTGACTAAAGGGTATATTTGAATTACAAAGCTCAGCAATAGTATAGATATTTGAGGAAAATTTATGCATAAAGAAAGTTATGTGTGTACCTGTGTAGTTTTTATTAGCTTTGTCAATAAAAATGAAGCAACTTATTATATATAGATTCTTTAGATAGCTTCCAGTTGAACTTTAGAAATCAAAAAGTACACGTTAGCCTTTTTTTTTTTTTTCCTGAGACTGGGTCTCACTATATAGTGCAAAATATAGTGGCCTCAAACTCGCTTATGTAGCCCAGGGAGGCCTCAAACTCATGGGGATCCTCCTGCCTCAGCCTCCCAGGTGCTGGGATTGCAGGCATGCTCCACCACACCCAGCTTTGCTTTGTTTTTAATAAAGAGGAAAGTTTTATTTTGGCCTGCAGTGTGGAAGGTTTCAGTCAATGATCAGATGACCTTATTGCTTTTGGGCCCATGGTGAGGCAACACATCTTTAGTCTGGCTCTTTATTTAATGATATTGTTTTGCCAGAGATTCTTTCTCTGATAAATAATTTTCAAGTGTCAACTCTCTGAGTTTTGCAAAATATGTAATTTTGGGCAAAATTAACCACATACTTTTGGATCCGTGCCATTTTCTTCTTTTGAATATAAAAGATTTGGAATGTTCTTTGACTATTTTTTGCTTGTTGTAATTAAAATGTCAAATTTAAAGTTGTTAAAATGCACATCTCTCTGATACTAGTAATTTTTTTTAAGGATTTGTCTGTTCTGTAATTTCATGTCTAGGTTTGCTTAGGCAAATGTAGAAGTGCCTTCTTTTACAGTTTGCACAAAAGCTAATAGAGTTTAATGTTATATGTACATATATATCTCAATGCGTAAAATAGATACATGTTCCTAAAGTGGGATATAAAAAATAATTACAGACAAAAAAAATCTCCTAAGGTGACACAAATATCTCAGGACTTTAAAAGTGATGCTTAAGGCTAAAAATATACATATAGAGTTAGCAGTGTTAGGAAAGTCTCTGTGGAACATAATAGCCTAAGACACATTCACAGTGGTCAGCCCACTGACTGTCAACCCTTCCTCAATGCTTGTGACATTCCTAAGTTCCACTTACTTCACATCACCCATGGCCCACTAAAAGGATTTCATTTATTCATCTACTTGTTCCACTGTTCCTATTGAAATAGAGACTCAAACATAGCTGAGGTTTTTCTTTCTTAATCATGCCTATATCCCTAGAACCTAGAACAATGCCTGTCATATGAAAGATGTCCAATAAATGTTAGTGAAATGGATGATTGAATTATGACGTTCTTGCTTCATTGTATTTTCTTTTAAAAATCCAATTTCCTTTCAATTATTTTTACATTTTTCTTCTTTGCATATATATATATTATATATATATATTTATATATTCAGTAGTATACGATTTCTTTCAAGCTCTACTTTCACTGTATCCCAAAAATTTTGATAAGACGTGTTGTCATTTGCTTTTAGTCCAAACTATTTTTACATTTTTGAGATTTTTCTTTGACCATTGGTTTTTCAGATATATGCAATTAAACTGCAAATATTTGTGGATTTTCCAGGGGTCTTTCTGTTGTTGATATCTGATTTAATTTCATTTTATTCTGAGATAACACATTAAGTTATTTCTATTCTTTTGAGTTCTTTCATGTTTGACAGTTTATTTTTTCCAAGCAGAGGAAAAATGCCTTTAAATTTTATTTATCGGTACATGTTTGTAGTACACAATGGTTGTATCCCTTGTGCAGAGTTGGTATATGTACAAAATACTTTTTAACACTCTTTTATCTTCTTCCTCTTCCCTCCCTCCCCCTTCCTTCCATCTCTTGGTCCCCATCCCTTTTGCAAAAGATCTGTCTCTCTATTCCCTATTATCTATCTTCTGTTTTACTCTTTATTTATATTTTAGGTATATCACATAAGAGAGACTGTGCAATATTTAAGCTTGGGTGTATGATTTATTTCATTTAACTTTATGGTCTCCAGGTGGATCCATTTTTCCTACAAATGACTCAAGTTTATCTTTCTTTATGGCAGAGTAGTACTGCATTGTATATAAATACCATACAATATGTTTTTTTTTATTTGTTCATCCATTGATGGACATAAAGGCTGCTTCCAAGATTTAACTAGTATGAATTGTACTGCTATAAACATGTGTATGCATGTATATGTTACTTATTTTTCTCAATATTTTGTGTTTTTTTTATTTATTTATTTATTTTTTTTGGTGGGTACCGGGGGTTGACCTCAGGACCTCGTGCACCAGCAGGCGCCCGTGACGCTGAGCGATATCACCGGCCCTTTTTTCGTATGTGGGTTCCGGGAGTTGAACTCGGGCTCTTGCGCTTGCCAGGCAGGCTCTTACACTGCTGAGCCATCTCACCGGACCCTTGTGTGAGATTTTGACAAACATGTATTCTGTTGTTGGATGAACTACTCTATGATGTCAGTGAGATAAAAAAAAAAACAATATTGTGACTCAGGTTTATTTCCTTACTGATTTGCTACTTTCTTGACTTATTAATTATTGACATAGGGGTTGTTAAAGTCTCCTAATATATAGTAGAGCTTCTATCTTATGAGGGAAGGAGCTGGGTAGCAGAGGTGCATTGTCTCATCTTCTTGGTTGCAGTCAAAAGCAATTTAACTCCTTTACTTGGACTTGGAAAGAATGAAAAGTGCTGGTAGCTTTCATTGTGTTAACGGGGATAGGGAGCTGGAAAGGCTACACATTTATTTGGCCACATGCATTGGGAGTACAGGTTCTTTTATAACTAAAGGATGCTGTAGGTGAGAAAAAGGAAATTATGGCTCAGATATTACAGACTCTTACTGCTTTTATCAATTTTTACTATAATTTCTTGATAATTTTAGGTGTGTTAAATAGTTGTTCTTTTTAAGTAGTTTCACCAGTTTTGCTTGCGTCACTAAGGAATGGTCCACAGAACCATTCTGTGGCCTTCATGTCATGGAACTCACATTGTGATCTCAGAAGCTGAACTCTCTGATTTTAATTTAATTAGTGTTAGTGAGTATATCTTCTTTTATCCCTTTACTTGTAACATAATGAATATTTGTGTTTAAGACAGATTTCTTGCAGATAACACATACTTGTACCTAAGTTTAATTGGAATATCTAGACTGTATTTAATGTGATTACTAAAATAGATGGATTAATAGCTATATATTTGTAAATATCTTCATTGTATTACATTTGTTACTTGTTTAATTTCATTTCTCCTGTTTGTCTTCCTTCTCTGGTCTTAATCAAGCTTTTATATGTTCCATTTTATATCCTTTCTTAGCGTATCAGGCTGCTTCTTTTAAAAAAAGCTAAGTGATTGTCTTAGTTTTTGAAATACACATTTTTTTTTTGTGGGTACCGGGGGTCAACCTCAGGACCTCGCGCGCCAGCAGGCGCCCGTGTGGCTGAGCGATATCACCGGCCCTTTTTTCATGTATGGGTTCCGGGAGTCGAACTCGGGCCCTCGCGTTTGCTAGGCAGGCGCTTACGCCGCTGAGCCATCTCACCGGCCCGAAATACACATTCTTATTTAAGTTTATAAAGAATAACACTGCACTTCTCACTAAATGTGCAATGCTGATACTTTATAACAGAGTATTCTTAATTCTGTGATTCTATCTTTTGTGACATTGATAGCATTCATTTTCACTTGCCTTCATGCCACAATCACCTAATGCAGTGTTACTATTGTATTATTAATTTAAGTAGCAGTTTAGATAATTCAGAAATGAAAATATTTTTATCCTCATTCTATTGCTATTTCTCCTTTTCATATAGGACCAGCTTTCTGACATCTCTGGTTTTACTTCTACCTCAAAAAATTTCATTAGTGTTTCATGCCGTATGGATCTACTGTGGTAAAATATACAGTTTTGTTTGTGAGAGAGAAATTGTCTCCCGTTTATTTTTTTGAAGGAATTCTTGGCTGATGTTTTTCTTTCAGCTCCTTTAATATCTTACTCTCCTCTTGTTTGCATGCATGTATTTTAACAGAAGTCGGCTACAATTCTTATCCTTGTTATTCTATAGGTAAAATTCACAGTATCCTCACCATCCTATGGCTGCATTCAAGATTTTCTCTTCATCTTTATTTTCCTGGATTTCTAATTTGATATACCTAGCAGCAGCTTTTTTGTCTTCTATTTGGTATTTGCTGAGCTGCCTAAATCTATGATTTGGTTCTGTCATTAATTTTAGAAAATTCCTGGCCATTATTCCTTCACATATTTCTTTGTTCCATTTCTACTTTCCTTCTGGCAATTTAATGGCATATATGTTACACTCTTTGAAATTGCTCCACCATTATTAGATGTTCTATTTTTAAATTTTCTTTCATTGTTTGCCTTTTAGTTTGTGAAGTTTCTATACACCTGTCTTCTTCTTTTGCTTTGTCCAGTCCACTAAAGAGCTTGCTAATGTCCCTTTTCATTTTCGTTACAGTGCTTCTAAACTCTGTTACTTCTTTTTCATTATTTCTTAGAGTTTCTATCTCAGGACTTATTCATTTATTCTTCTTTTATCTATTTATTTCACTAGAAGATTTAACACTTGTTCATCATAGATTTTTAAGATTCCCTGTCTGTGTCATATCTGAGTCTAGACCTTTGCATTGATTTTTCTCTTTAGACTATGTGTTTTGCTTTTTTCTTGGTGTGTCTTGTAAATTTTTGGTGAAAGCTAGACATTTTGTACTGCACACTAGGAACAGAGATAAACAGGCCTTCTAGTGTAAGGATTTATGTTAATCTGGGTAGCAGTGGTAGTGCTGTAGCTAAAGGTGCCAGAGGCTCCAAATTCCTCTAGTGTTCTTGCTTTTGTTTCCTCTCTTGACTTTAGCCTCCCTTAAGTACACTTCTTCAGAGACAACCTGAGTATTGACTCTCCTCCATTCATAATTAACTATTATTCTGGAAGTTGTTGATGTGGATGAATGGATGAAGATCATTCCTTATTCTTAGGATAACATTACATTCTTTTGTTAGACCTATTTGCCTGAAATGTGATATTCACAAGGAATTCTCCAGTGCTATTGCCCCCTCCCACTTCTTTCTGAAAGTATGTTTTCATTGTCTTTCTTCGAAAATTTCACCCCTTTTGCCTATGTCATATCCCACTTGTTTAGACAGGATTGCTGGAGGAGGCCGCTGCAGAAGAATGCACTTCTTTCAGCAGAGATAAGATTTACAATTATTTTCTTTTGGACATGTACACCTTTGTTATGGAAAGGGTTTGGGCATATTTTATAACATCTTCCTCTGTCATGGCCTTAAAGGATCTTTTTTGCATCTTCACTGTGAAAATATACTGTGGTTCCCAGGAAGTAAAATATGGGATCCCATGCAACACTGTACCTCTCTGTAGTAATTATTCTGATATTTATTTTTTCTTTCTTTCTTTCTTTTATATTTTTCTTAGTATATGTTTGTGATAGACAATAAATACATTCATCATAGAGAACTTGAACATATACGTATCACATCTTAATCCTTTTTACTTCCCCTTCTTCTCCCCTACTTCCCATCTCCCTCCATCCCCAGATCCCCTTCTCATCTCCACAAAGTTTACCTCCCTGTTTTGTGTCATCTATCTTTTATTTTTCTCTTTAAATTATTTATGCATTGGGTTTCTCATATAAGAGAAACCATGTGACATTTAACCTTTTGTCTCTGATTTATTTCACTTAACATTATGGTCTCAAAATGCATGCATTTTTCTACAAATGACTCAAATTTATCCTTCTTTATGTCAGAATAGTACTGAATTGTGTCTGTACACTACATCTTTTTTATCCATTCATTTGTTTATGGGCATATAGGCCACTTCCAAGATTTAGCTATTATGAATTGTGCTGTTATGAACATAAGTATATGCGTATATCACTGTGATATGATGCCTTTAACTCTTTTTGAACATACCAAGAAGAAATATACCTGTGGCAAATGGAAGTTTCTGACATTGGTCTACTCTCAGCCTCCAGCAGTTCATCAAAATTACTATTTGAAGCCAGGTGTGGCTTCCCAACACTCTGGAAGGCTGAGGTAGGAGGCTAGCAAGTTTGAGCTCAGTCTAGATATTTTAAGTGACTCAGCAAGACACTGTTTCAAAATAAAAAAAATAAAATAAAAAGGTGAAGGCTCTGGGCTCAATCCCCAGTACTACAAAAACAAACAAACAAAAAACAAACAAACAAAAAGAAACAAAAAAATTGAAAGAATTGTATTTTTTTTCATTAAAGAGATTATCCTGTATTTCTCTTTTTTGGTTGGATCCTTGTGTGGTGTTGGAATCAGGGTAATGCTAGCTTCCAAGAATGTCTTTGGGAATAATCCTTCCCTTTCAATTTCATTAAAGAGTTTGAAGTTTATTGGTGTTAATTCTTCCCTGAAGTTCTTGTAGAATTCAGTGGTGAATCCACTGGATCCTGGTCTTTTCATATTTCCTGGATTTTTTAAAACATTGGTTAAATTTTGTTACCTGTTATTGGAGAGCAAAATAAAAGATAGATAATAGGAAATATGGAGTTAGATCTTTTGCAAAAGGAAAGGGGACCAAGAGAGGGGAAAAGAAGGAGAAAAGAAAAGGATGAAAAAAGAATTAAGATTTGTTATATACATGTACCAACTCCTCACAAGGAATGTAATCAGTATGTAATGCAAACATGTACTAATAAAAAATAAAAATTGTGAAAGTAATTGAAGTGTTTGTACTAGTTTATGGCTCCTTTGGCTTCTGTGATTCTATGTCTAACCCCGTCTCTGGGGAATTTAGTTTGGCAGATTTCCCTGCTCCTTCAATTATCTCATGAGTTCAAAAAGTCATTGATTTTTCACTTTTCCCCCAACATTTTCTGGTAAGGATAGGGGTGATGAATTCAAAGCTCTTTATATGCAAAAGCTGAAACAAGGTATCAGGTTGTTTCAGTTGGATACTGGAATGAGGAAACTTTCGTTTGTGTAGAATGTTACATAGAACAAGTTTTGTTGTTATTTTTTGCATATCTATACTTTGAAGTGGTTCTGGCATTTTCAATTCTAAAACTTGATTTTACCCCTTTTTCCCAGGGTATCTCTGAACAATAATTAATCAATTAATTATATTAATACACTAGTGTAGTACATAATGATCACATTCCTGTACATGTATATAGCACAGTACATCTTAATTCTTTTTTTTATCTCCTTGCCCTCCCCTGCCTCTTCCTCCCTCCATCTCCTGGTCACCTTTCCATATGCAAAAAAATCTATCTCGCTATTTCCAATTATCTATCTCTTATTTTGCTCTATATTTTGGGTTTCTCATATAAGAGAAACAATGCCATACTTAAGTTTGTGTGTTTATACATTATGGTCTCCAGATGCATGGTGTATCCTTTTTCCTACAAATGACTCAAGTTTATCTTTCTTTATGGCAGAGAAGTATTCTATTGTGTATAAATAATGCATGCTATTTATCCATTCATCTGTTGATAAACATATAGGCCACTCCAAATATTTACCTATTGTGAATTGTGCTGCTATAAACATGAGTATGCATGTATCATTGTAATGTGATGTCTTTAACACTTTTGGGAAGATAGCTAGAGGAGGAATAGCTGGATTTCCAAACTTATTTCCATGATGTTTGCACTAATTTACATTCACACCAACAACTTAGAAATGTTCCTCCCTCATCACTCCCCCACCTCCTTGCAGCCTCACCAATATTAGTTTGTCATCTGATTTCTTAATGACAGTCATTCTTTCTGGAGTAAGATGGAATCCCAGTGCTATTTTAATTTGTATTTCTCTAATGGGCAGAGATGGTGAATATTTTTGTGTACTTACTGGTCATTTATAACTTTTCTTCAGAGAACTATGTACTTCAGTTTATTGTGTCTTATTTTGGGGGGTTGTGAATTTTTTTGAGTTCTTTGTATATTCTGGATATTAGTCCTCTGACTGAAGAAAAGCTGACAAAAAATTTTTTTGGCCCGTTCTGCATTCACTATTCTAGTAGATTGATCCACAGGTCCGTTTTTTGCCAATACCATGCTGTTTTTGATCACTGTCTCTTTTAAGTTTAACTTGAAGTCTTGATTGATTTTGCTATTCTAGGTCTCTTCTAGTTCCACATAAATTCTAGGATTGTTTTTTCTAGTTCTGTGAGGAATTCTATTGGTGTTTTGATTGGGAATGCATTAAAATTGTATATCAGTTTTGGAAGTATGGCCATTTTGGTGATATTGGTTCTGCCTATCTGGGAACAGGGAATATCTTTCCATTTTCTCATGTCCTATTAGATATATTATTTTGAAATGCTGTAGTTTTATCATTGAGAGTTTTCACTTTGTTATTTTGGTTAATTCTTATGTACTTACTCTTTCTTGATGGTATTGTGAAAGGTGTTTCCCTAATTTTTTTCTTGGTGAGTTTATTATTGGTGTATAGGAATGCTATTCATTTTTATGTGTGAACTTTGCATCCTGCTACACAACTGAATTTGGATATTATTTCTCAGAGTCTT